>JAOPSE010000055.1:14558134-16958134 GCA_029449295.1 Zea luxurians | reverse complement strand
CGTCGTCGTCGCCGTCATCGTCGTCCTCGTCCTCGCCGCCGCCATCAGAGTCCTCCTCATCCGAGGAGTACTCCGACTCGTCCGAGCCCTCGAGCCCAGAGCGCTCGACGGCCCGGATGTATGACCAAACTTCCGTGGCTATCCCCTGGGAGTCGTCCGAGTCATCGGACGACGCCGGGGGAGAGACGGGAGCCGGAGTTCCCTCGGACTCGGAGGAGAACTCCTCCTCCGAGTATTCCGAGTCACCGAAATCCTCCGATGGAGGAGTCCGTTCGTGTTTGCGCTTGTTGCTCTTGCCCATGGCGGAAGCAGACGGGAGAGAAGAGAAGGAAGCAGTAAAGAACAGCGAAGAGATGTGAAAAAACCAGAGGGGCAACGGCGTTATTTATAGAAGGGAAAGGCAACCGCTCACCTCCAACCGCGGTCACTGAACAGTCGCAAAGCATTCAATAGGCACTTCCACCCGTCTGGAGACACGTCAGGCGGCTGGCGCCGTTTCATGCAACACTACACCCATTGGGACTCCAGTCAACAGCGCAAAGGATATGATTACACTCGCCGTCCCATCACATTACTACTCAGAAGCGGCCGGCTAAAACACTCAGCGTACCAAGCCGTCCCTTGCCCACACCCATTGGGGGGGGACGCCTAGGAATTATCAGTATATTTTTCAAAATGGTCACATCTGTGCAGGGCATGCAGTGAATGCCTCAGGACAAAAATGAGATATCAACAAGAGTTAGAGGGAAGCCAAATATAGCCAGTAGAGTGCAAAATATGGTCGACAGACACGACTTGAAGACTAGACAGAGAACGTCCATCAAATGTCCAATCAGTCACAGAGCAAATAAATTACACTACCTAGCAAGATACGGATGGATTGCGAACTCGGCTGCAAAAGACAAAATACATGCTGACCTCTGAAGCATAATATTGATGACATAGCGCGGATGACATCATGCCAACTTTCTTACAAGCAGAAAGGATAATCTTCAGCAAAAGGACATAAAAAGAAGACCTTCGAGTGAATTATCCTCAAAAATCCACTTGAAGGTCGGGGGCTACACCCATTGGGTGCACCTCTGGTGCACCCCATGGATTATCATTCCAAGCCGAGATAGTGCCGATTTCTAAAGCGTGGGACAAGATTAAAAAAGCCAACCCTCAACCAAAATGAGTGAACACAAATGGAAATGATCTCTACTGAAGACCTTCGAGTAGATTATTTTCTAAAATCTACTCGAAGCTCGGGGGCTACACCCATTGGGTGCACCTCCGGTGCACCCAATGAAGTTCAGAATCCTACAAATTGGAATGCCGACCTCTAAGGCACAGGCACGAAACCAGGTTTTGGTCAATGGGTGATCGGAGCAGGAGAAGACAACAGGAAGCCATCTTTCTTCAAATTACCTGCAAGCTGGACCTGGGATCTTCGGGTTGATTACCTCTAAATTAACCCAAAGATCGGGGGCTTGTGGGGGATAGATATCCCCCGAGTCCACTAAAAGAGTAAAGGACCTCACGAAAGGCCCAAGGGCCCAATAAATCGTAAGGTCATTCTTTCGTGGGCCTGGGGAGAAACAACCAGCGAAGCAGAACGACATGAGGCCGGATTGGTACAAGCCCGGACGGCCCACAGCATCAAGCGAATGACCGCAACAGAGATCCGACTTTCCCGCGCTGGAGCCTCCATGCAACGAAGCCACACGAGGATAAGTCGGCGAGGGTTACGTAGGGATAATCTCAAGAGGTTCACTATCTTTTGGCTACTTGTTGCTATCTTATCCACGTGTATTGCCCCACGGTCGAGTATATAAGGCCTAGGGGGCACCCCTTCAGAACGATCGACACTTTACTTAGCCACCCACATCAACTCTCTGTATTCTCAATCCAGAGAGCTCTCTTGTAACCACATTCACCAAGCATACTCACCAGGACGTAGGGTGTTACGCATCTCTAAGCGACCTGAACCTGTAAACCTCGTCCACTGTCCCTCGTGCGATCTGCACGAACCATTTTGCTACAGTTGTCGACACCGTCCTACTCCTAAAACACCTTGAGGGGCAACCCCGGGTGTGCGGTCGGATCCAAAACACCGACACAGGCTACGTCCTGTGCCTATAAATAGATGAATAGTAACACTATACTGTTCACACTGACTTGTAATCACTCGCACGTCACTTTCGGACCTTTACCTTCTATCAAGACGAAGGTACAAATGTAATTTAATATCATTAATGTTTGTTCATGATTATATAATGATAATATGAATAATCTAATGATTTGATATAGTTTTTCATGCTTTTTATATGTTTCATATATCCCTGTTTATATTCTTACATATTGAAATGATGAAGATATGTTCTTCATGACCTTCGTCTAAAGATCATTATATCCAAAGGGAGATAATGCTTCGAAGGACGAAGGTCTTTAATCATTAATGTTTGTGTTGCCTTGCTCTTGACTCATAGCATTTAAGAACAAATGACCAACATTGGCGCCCACCTCTGGTGAACTCATTTGACCACCTTCAGCAAGCATTGACCTTCATTATGCCGCCGAAGAAGACAGCAGCGCTAGGGGCTGCATTGCAGCCACTGGACATTAATCAGGAGACGTTGTGCGAAGCCAGGAGCCAGAAGAGGAAGGCTACCAGCCCGACACTTCAGGAGGAAGAGCTAGATCAGGAGATCAGGGACCTGGAAATTATTCACCAAGTACAAAGGAAGAAGGAGAAGATGGCCCGTCTAGCCGATTTACAGAAGAAGATTGACGAAGCTACTGAGGAAATGCGTCATCTTACTCAAGATGATCAGGACCGAAGGCCCCAGCACAGGGAGCTTCGTCAAGATACTTCATTCAACGACGATGAATGGTATGATGACTTTCATCATGGCAATTTTGCTTTTGATGATGCTTCTCCTTTGGCAGCAGAATTGCAGGCTACTCCATGGCCTCCATCATACAAGCCACCTCAGCTTCCTGTGTATGATGGACACTCAGATCCTAAGCAGTTTCTGATAAGCTATGAAGTAACCATATCTTCATATGGGGGCAATACTGCAGTCATGATGAAATCCTTCGCCATGGCAGTTCGAAGTGTGGCACAGACTTGGTACTCTTCTCTCCGACCAGGGACAATCACATCATGGCAGAAGCTCAAGGATATGCTAATCACTAGCTTCCAAGGCTTTTAGACAAAGTCAGTCACTGCTCAGGCTTTGTTTCAGTGCACGCAGGACCATGAGGAGTACCTTGAGGCGTATGTCCGAAGGTTCTTGCGTCTAAGAGCACAAGCGCCTATAGTGCCTAATGAAATTGTCATTGAGGCCATGATCAAATGGCTTCGGCCAGGACCTACGGCTCAGTATTTCATCAGGAAACCCCCACAAATCCTGAAGAAGCTTTTTCAGAAGATGGATGAGTATATCTGGGCTGATAACGATTTTCGCCAAAGAAGGGAAGAAGCGTACAGGTTTTCTGAGATGGCCAGGGGCTTCGAAGGAAGAATTCACCCCAGACACGTCAGATCAATCCATAATTCCAACACAAGTGATGACAAAGGAAGTCAACCTCAAAGACAGCAACTATAATACCCTAAAAACCAAACCATGTTTATAATCCTAATATGGTGTGTCCTACTGATGATCGGAGATCGTAGATGCATAGATATCGTCGAGACGATTCCGATCGACTACTAGTTTGCCTTGTTTGGAGTCTGAATGAGTTTTTTCAAGTGCCGGTCGATCTGAGCCATTGGATATTAGGATTGAGGGAGTTTTCTTCTATTTATACCTCCCTAACCCTAGCAGCCACGTCCTCCCACCCTAGCAGCCATCCCCTTTTGTGCCTTGCCCAAGATAAGAAAGGAAGAACAAGGGAGAGAAGAGAGGGAAGATTAGGGCACACAGTCGCCTGTCGTCGTCATCGTTCCTCTTCAAGAATTGATTGGATTTCCTTTCCTCTCTCCATTGTCCCCACTTGATGGATGTTTTACCTTGTTTTGGATGAGTTTTAGGCCCTGCAATTAGCCCTTTATGTTGGATTAGATGGGAGATTAGATTTTCGATCTCGAAATTAGTCTCTGCAGAATAACAGATTCGATAGTTTTTGTTCATGCCAGTTTTCCGTGGTATTAGAGGCCTCAAAAAAATAAAAAGTATATTTATGAGTTGTAGATAATTTAGATATCTTTTCGTGGCCGCGAAGAACACCTCAATCGGACATCAGATCAGAAAGTTATTGCAGTTTTATTATAGCAGTTTTTTAGTCTCATAATTCTGTGCAGAATCTGTTCTATTAAGATTTAGGCAATTTTATCAACAGAATTCAACCTTGGGCTTGTACGAAAAGTTGTAGATAATTTCATAAGCTTTCCAGATTGTTAAAGAGTGCATTCATATGAATTATGAAACTCTAGTTATGTTTGTTTTATGGTGGCTGTTTCTGTTGGCCTGACAGAAATGAGCGGGTCTGTTCACTGGTAGGTTTCATCAAGTAAATGGCCGAATTGGCTCTCCCAGCTATTGAGACTTTTGTAGAGGGATAAAAGTTCTTACTTCCAGCAGAATTTCATGATTTTTGGTTGAGTAGTTTGTGAGATATCGAATTTTGAAAGTTAACTATGCGGCTGTCTAAAACAGATTCAGTCAGTTATCTTGTAATATGTTTTAGACTTATAGATGGCAGAATTTAATTATCTATTGAATACCGAAGTTGTAGAGTATTTTGTGTAGATACTTCTAGAGTATTTGTTTGATATCACCACTGTTATAATTTTAAAGATACAAAATTAACAAACAGCGCTGCTGCTGTTTGACATGTGGTTCACGGTGGGAGTCTTTTCACCAGGTCTTGGTTTCAAGCGTAGGAACGATTTGTTGATTGTTGGCAAATGTTTATGAAATATTTGTACTAAGTTTTATGCCCCGCAACAGGTGGTTATGCTCCGGATCATGCTTAGTACATTTTCTTCTTCGATGAAGGCAAGTGAATGTAGCGGTGGTTGCTACCGTTTTGACTTGTTGTTTCATCGCCTACACTCTAATATTCAGAATCATCGAATTCTTTCGTAATTGAACTCTATGGGATGCTTTACTTGATTGTATTATATTGATGCTTAATCATATATTGATGATGATGATGATTCGAGTATGACCCACGAGATTAATTCACACTCCTGAAGGTGAATGAAGTATTATTTGAGGTTTGTATTGTATCTGAAGGTAAACGAAGTATTGTTTGAGGTTTGTATTGTATTTGAAGGAAGTGAAGTATATTGATAAATGCAGCATGCCATATACATTGCATGATTCACTTGCATCTGAAGTTTTGTCGTGACCTATGGTCCGACCGTACCGGTACAACTTAGCATCGTACGTTGCCCGAGGAGGGGTACGATGCGGCTTCATACCCTTAGAGGTATGAAGGCAGAGGACATATGCATTGCATTCATATGCATTCATTGAAGTGATATTTGCAGATGGTGTGGTTTTATACTCTAAGAGATATGAAGGCAGAGGACTTACACATTGCATTCCTATGCATACATTGAAGTGATATTTGCAGGTATTGTTGACGCAGGGAAGTGTTATACAACCTATTGTGGTCGTTCGAGGAAATGAGATGGCATTGGTTATTTTGGGACTATTGAGTTCTATATCTACAAGTATTTTTGATCTCAATTGTGATCCCTTTTAAAATGTTGATTAATTCAATTCTTTTGGTTTAAATATCTCGTCAAAATATTTTACTTGCTGAGATGTTTCATCTCACTCTTGCATTACTCAATGCAGGTACTTAATTCATGTTGGGAATGAGGGAAGTAGCAGCACGTCCACCTTCACTCTCATAATAACGCTGCCCAGGCACAACCATGATTTAATTAGAAACTTCTTGTCAAGGATGTTTGTTTTTAACTAGTCGTGCACACTAGTTAATTCAGTTTATGTCGTTATGGTTATCTTCCCATTGCTAGCAGATTATTAATGTCTAGTATGTTTCCTTATCATGATATCTGTTTATACTCTGTTGCTTCCACGTTTATGCAAATTTCCAAAGGAGATGCTGTTGAAATTTTATATATGAATGTTAGTTGTGTAGTTTAGTAGCATTTCAGGGTGTTTGTGGATCCTGGGGTGTTACAGTTGGTATCAAAGCATAGGCTTTAGATTCTTGGCAATTTGAAGATAAATTTGACACACTTGCACATATAGGAAGGTTGTGGGTTCAAATATCTTTGATATATGTTAATATCTTTGAAGTGCAGATGAAATAATTTCACCCTCCCTAATCCTTTACGGTGATGTGGTAAGTTGTTTATGACTTAATGCCTGATATAATTCATTTCTAAATTTTGATATTGTTTATTAATAAGATTGATATCGCTGTTCTTTTGTGAGATTGAAGTCGTTATTATGCTTGTGATATACGTGTATGCCTATGTTGTTTTCAACATGTTTTTCATGGTTGAGTTTTATTACAATAATATTGTTATATATGTTTGATCGAGGATGTTTCCAAGAGGAGTGTGAATTGCATGTTTTGGGTTACAAGGTAACCATCGATTTGGATTTAAGTTGTTGGGCGGTTGGTGGATAGCTCCAACTATCTTTGCAAGGAATGATTGTTTATGCCGAGAAACCAGTTCTGAAAGAAATGAATATTGGTACTTTTATATGGATTTTGGGGGGAAAGTCTTTACATAGCTAGCCAGAGTGGATTACATGTCTCCCTTCTATCTTGTGTTTTAGTAGCCACAAAGCCTAGATGTGGTTTAAAGTGGTTGCATGTTAGTCATGCTAATTGTAGAATAAATCTTTTATTTTCTTGATCCATTGATTATATATTAATACGTTGAGGATCTGATGGTTATCTCCCTGATGCATGCTTGTGGAGCCATTGTTGGACCACTTATCTATTGGTTTGAATGAAGTCATTGCCTAGCCTAGAGTTGGTTGGGTGTGGTTAGTCACCTATTTCTAATGATGTGGTTCTTACATCAGATTGAGGTGTTTGTCATGTGTGTGAAGGATTACAGGGTTATTATTGACCCTGTATGTCTGGTACTTTGAGTGCATCGTATGATGGAATGAAATGTAAGTTTCTGAACTACAGTAGATGAAGACTTATATTATGAGTAGGTTAACCTTACTAGTTTGGATATTTTTTTAGTTGAGTTGTTGGATGAAGTATAGTGACATTAGTTAAGCAAAGTATTGTGTTGTTGCTGTGCTGTCAGTGCTCTTTGTGGAGTTTTTGGCATTTGTTCGATGAACTGTGCCGCACAGAATGTTATTGGCTTCTTGTTGGCTTTATTGCTCCATTAGTTCTGTAGACTTTCTCCCTTTTGTGGGGTGTAAAGAATGTTAGATTACATGATTATCTTTTTCATGACGTCAAGAACAAGGTTTAGGAAGATTAGGAGTTTTGTTTCAATAGAACGACTTGTTTCGTGGTGCTTTGATGTGAGGTGTTTGATCTTCTTATGCATTCATCTGGTGTGGATGTTTGACAATTGAATTAAAATGAATTGTTGAAGTTGGTAAGAGTTGTTCTTAGTGCATATTACCTCTTCATAAAAAGAGTGTTGTTTTAAGACATTGATCTTGATGTATAGTTGCATCCAAATTCAATGATAGCAAATCCTAGTGTTGATTGCACCTATGACAATGCCTTGGGAATTCATTTTATATTGTTTTATGATTGTTGTCAAGGTGTGTCATTTTCTTTGGTAAATTAGTCCGACTTAGAGGTTATTTCATGAAAAACTCTTTTCATGACCTCGTCAAGGCTACTAGTCTACTATATGAGTCTATTTAGGGTGTTTGGCCGAGTTTTACCGTTAGTGAATGTCTTGATTTGTAGAAGTGGCTGAATTCGAGGACGAATTCTTTTAAGGGGGGTAGAATATAATACCCTAAAAACCAAACCATGTTTATAATCCTAATATGGTGTGTCCTACTAATGATCGGAGACTGTAGATGCATAGATATCGTCGAGACGATTCCGATCGACTACTAGTTTGCCTTGTTTGGAGTCTGAATGAGTTTTTTCAAGTGCCGGTCGATCTGAGCCATTGGATATTAGGATTGAGAGAGTTTTCTTCTATTTATACCTCCCTAACCCTAGCAGCCACGTCCTCCCACCCTAGCAGCCATCCCCTTTTGTGCCTTGCCCAAGAGAAGAAAGGAAGAACAAGGGAGAGAAGAGAGGGAAGATTAGGGCACACAGTCGCCTGTCGTCGTCATCGTTCCTCTTCAAGAATTGGTTGGATTTTCTTTCCTCTCTCCATTGTCCCCACTTGATGGATGTTTTACCTTGTTTTGGATGAGTTTTAGGCCTTGCAATTAGCCCTTTATGTTGGATTAGATGGGAGATTAGATTTTTGATCTCGAAATTAGTCTCTGCGGAATAACAGATTCGATAGTTTTTGTTCATGCCAGTTTTCCGTGGTCTTAGAGGCCTCAAAAAAATAAAAAGTATATTTATGAGTTGTGGATAATTTAGATATCTTTCTGTGGCCGCGAAGAACACCTCAATCGGACATCAGATCAGAAAGTTATTGCAGTTTTATTATAGCGGTTTTTCAGTCTCATAATTCTGTGCAGAATCTGTTCTATTAAGATTTAGGCAATTTTATCAACAGAATTCAACCTTGGGCTTGTAAGAAAAGTTGTAGATAATTTCATAAGCTTTCCAGATTGTTAAATAGTGCATTCATATGAATTATGAAACTCTAGTTATGTTTGTTTTACGGTGGCTGTTTCTGTTGGCCTGACAGAAATGAGCGGGTCTGTTCACTGGTAGGTTTCATCAAGTAAATGGCCGAATTGGCTCTCCCAGCTATGGAGACTTTTGTAGAGGGATAAAAGTTCTTACTTCCAGCAGAATTTCATGATTTTTGGTTGAGTAGTTTGTGAGATATCGAATTTTGAAAGTTAACTATGCGGCTGTCTAAAACAGATTCAGTCAGTTATCTTGTAATATGTTTTAGACTTATAGATGGCAGAATTTAATTATCTATTGAATACCGAAGTTGTAGAGTATTTTGTGTAGATACTTCTAGAGTATTTGTTTGATATCACCACTGTTATAATTTTAAAGATACAAAATTAACAAACAGCGCTGCTGCTGTTTGACATGTGGTTCACGGTGGGAGTCTTTTCACCAGGTCTTGGTTTCAAGCGTAGGAACGATTTGTTGATTGTTGGCAAATGTTTATGAAATATTTGTACTAAGTTTTATGCCCCGCAACAGGTGGTTATGCTCCGGATCATGCTTAGTACATTTTCTTCTTTGATGAAGGCAAGTGAATGTAGCGGTGGTTGCTACCGTTTTGACTTGTTGTTTCATCGCCTACACTCTAATATTCAGAATCATCGAATTCTTTCGTAATTGAACTCTATGGGATGCTTTACTTGATTGTATTATATTGATGCTTAATCATATATTGATGATGATGATGATTCGAGTATGACCCACGAGATTAATTCACACTCCTGAAGGTGAATGAAGTATTATTTGAGGTTTGTATTGTATCTGAAGGTAAACGAAGTATTGTTTGAGGTTTGTATTGTATTTGAAGGAAGTGAAGTATATTGATAAATGCAGCATGCCATATACATTGCATGATTCACTTGCATCTGAAGTTTTGTCGTGACCTATGGTCCGACCGTACTGGTACAACTTAGCATCGTACGTTGCCCGAGGAGGGGTACGATGCGGCTTCATACCCTTAGAGGTATGAAGGCAGAGGACATATGCATTGCATTCATATGCATTCATTGAAGTGATATTTGCAGATGGTGTGGTTTTATACTCTAAGAGATATGAAGGCAGAGGACTTACACATTGCATTCCTATGCATACATTGAAGTGATATTTGCAGGTATTGTTGACGCAGGGAAGTGTTATACAACCTATTGTGGTCGTTCGAGGAAATGAGATGGCATTGGTTATTTTGGGACTATTGAGTTCTATATCTACAAGTATTTCTGATCTCAATTGTGATCCCTTTTAAAATGTTGATTAATTCAATTCTTTTGGTTTAAATATCTCGTCAAAATATTTTACTTGCTGAGATGTTTCATCTCACTCTTGCATTACTCAATGCAGGTACTTAATTCATGTTGGGAATGAGGGAAGTAGCAGCACGTCCACCTTCACTCTCATAATAACGCTGCCCAGGCACAACCATGATTTAATTAGAAACTTCTTGTCAAGGATGTTTGTTTTTAACTAGTCGTGCACACTAGTTAATTCAGTTTATGTCGTTATGGTTATCTTCCCATTGCTAGCAGATTATTAATGTCTAGTATGTTTTCTTATCATGATATTTGTTTATACTCTGTTGCTTCCACGTTTATGCAAATTTCCAAAGGAGATGCTGTCGAAATTTTATATATGAATGTTAGTTGTGTAGTTTAGTAGCATTTCAGGGTGTTTGTGGATCCTGGGGTGTTACAGCAACACAGCTCCCACTCTTTGGGGTCACAACAAAGCTCCTTCAGGCCACCAACCCCAAGGGGCAGAGGCGGCAGGGGCTTCGGAGGAAGGTACGAAGATCAACCCAGAAGACTGTATTGCTTATTCTGCGGTGAAGACAAGGGCCACACCACAAGAACATGCCAAATCACAATTCAGAAGCAAAAAGAGATTGCCGAAGCTGAGACACGGCAGAATCAGCCGAAGTAGGTCCTACATACTGCTTCATGTTATTCTCCTTATGTCCCAGAATACGTAGGCAATCAACAGCCTACGACCTCTGTCGCTTCGGCAAGCCACTCTCAAGCTTCCTGGGCCCAGCTACCACCACCACCACTTCCACCTACTCTGACCCGTGGCCAACAGCCAGAACGGCACCAACACGCTCAACGGCAGCGCGATTTCTAGAAGGAATCCGAAGCTCGCACAGCCAATAGTACTATGCCTGAATCCAAACACATTTACTAAAGAATATCCTACCTTTGGTGTATCTTTATCTTTCCTCCTGTTTTGTCTTTTGTATGAAAAACAAGTCATGAAGGACTGAATTCTGTTTCCATATAATAATAGTGCTCGAACTAGACCGAATTGCTTCCTCTTAGCAGAGTAAGTTTCGAAGCTACAAAAGTTGTTCCTAAGGGAGCGCAGAGTAAGTTTCGAAGCTACAAAAGTCGTTCCTAAGGGAGCGCAGAGTAAGTTTCGAAGCTACAAAAGTCGTTCCTAAGGGAGCGCAGAGTAAGTTCTGAAGCTCAAAAGTCGTTCCTAAGGGAATGCAGAGCCAAAATACCGTCGAAATAGAAGGCGAAGAAGCTCCAAAGTCGTTCCTAAGGGGATGCAGAGCTTAGATACCACCGAAATAGAAGGTGAAGAAGCTCCAAAGTCGTTCCTAAGGGGATGCAGAGCTTAGTTACCGCCGAAATAGAAGGCGAAGAAGCTCCAAAGTCGTTCCTAAGGGGATGCAGAGCTTAAAGACTCCAAAGTCGTCCCCAAGGGGATGCAGAGTCTTGGGTGTTTCAGTATGGGCATATGTCTTCGGCATAAACATCATGTTGCATCATATCATCGCATCATTCTGCACAGCATTACATCATACATCATATTGCATCAACAGCAAAAGGCCAAGCACGAAGCAGACCTTCGACAACAATTTGTTGAATGAAAATGTGCTGAGGCATGAATCAAACCTTCGACCGATTTGATTCTATTAGGGAAATCTGTTAGAAGTATCACACAACAGATTTGCCATAAAAAAGAGAGATTTCTTTCTTTACGAAGCGGAAAAGAAGGGAAAGGTGTTTTTTTCGCCGAAGGCTCAAAAAACGGTATGTGTGTAAATTTCATGCATCGCAAAGAAATATATTACATCAACATACACAAATGTTACTTTGTTTCACAATTGTTTTATAAACATATATTACATTGTATTATCACAACAAAAGCTTAGTTTTCTCTAAGAATTTTCTCAGCAGCCTCATTCAGCAGTTTATCGACAACTTCGTCGATGATGGAATTAGCAACACTCATCACATCAAGCGCCTCTTTCATAACGGGATTGGCTTGGGAGTCATACGGCTCGGGTAGCGGCGAGAGTTCAGCTGTAGTAGACAAACTGTTAGTCCGAGGCCAAGTAAGCGCCGAAGCTAAGAATCAAGAGTAATACCTATGCGCCTTGCGCGCTCGACAGCTTTTTTAGCTTGTTTTGCTTCTTCTCGAGCATTGTGTGTTCCCTTTTTACTCTTCTTTATAATTTCATTGGCCAGTTCTCGGCCATCGTTTACCCAGACATTAGAGTAAAATTTTCCACCTACTAGAGTAGCTTCGACAGAGGGATCTCTCGTGTCATCTGTGGAGAAGGCAACTTCGGCCTGGGTTGCAGCTTTAACATGGTCACAACCAGCCTTCTCCAGAATTGCTGCAATCCCTCGAGCGCCAGCAAAGGCACAAATGTCCCCACGATCACTGAGGATCTCTTCAGAAGCTTCGGCTTCTCCACTTATCCAATCAATAACACCCTCGGGGTCACCTCGAATGAAATTCTCCTCAGAAGAATATGCACCAACCTTGGCAAAGCTGGTTTTCAATTTTTTCACGCAATCCAAGGATTTTTTCAAAGCATCTCTCCTTGGACTCACGAAGCTCCTTAACATTCTTTTCCAATCTTGTGTTCTTCCATTCACTTATTTCTTGACTTGCTTTTGCAACTTCAAAATTCTCATTAGCTTCAGCAAGCTTTTTCCAAAGATCTTCAACTTCGGCTTTATGAGCTTTGGATTGGGCATTAAATTTTGCTTCATCTTTCTTCATTTTGTTTACCAATGAAAGTAGAATTTTATCCTTCTCCAAGGCTTCATTTCTCAACTTGATAACTTCTGATCGAAGGTTACCGAGGGCCATCTGGCAGCTTTCATCTTCAGCATTCTTTTGCCCTCAAAGTGTTGCTAAGAATTAAGCCCTGCAAAAAGATAGAATCAGCACGAGAATACAAGACGATATTTTTAAATTCATCACCTTCGTACCTTTAGACTGTTGTATGCAAGGCTATCTGCGAGGTCATCTTTTGACATCACGGAGAGGCCAGCTTCAAGCTTCGGAAGTCCCATATTCTTGGCCATCTCCCGGTCGACGGATATCTCATTGTTGTCTGGGAGACAGTATAAGAAATCATCTTCATCTGTGCCATTATACACTAAGGCCCCCTTTGGGTATTTTAGTTCCCGGGCATAGTGTTTGGCTTCTGCGATTTCTTCTTCAGATAACTTTTTTTCCCGAAGCATGTCGAATGATAAAATCAAGATCTTCGGATGATGCTTCAGGAGCAAGAGATTTAGCTTTTTCAAGTGCATCCTTCCTCTCCAGGGCTATGCCAGTATATGGAGATTCTTGCACAACCTTCTGCTGAGAAGTAGCAGGATCAGCCTCGGTGGGCGCTGAGGGCTCAGCTTCAGTTTCAACACGGGCTGTAGCAGTCTCGGCAACCTTCTTTACAGAAGTAGGAGTTAATACCCTTGCCGTCTCCATAACAGCGTCCAGCATGCTTGCCATTCTCCTCCTCTTGGGAGTTACTGCAGAAGTTTTTGCCACCTTCGGCAACCCCGGCTCTGCTAGCGGACTCAAAATTTTTGACAACTCTACCACTTCCTCTAGCTCTAGCTCTTTGGCCGCCTTTTCTTTGGCTTCGACACCGTGTTTTGGTGTTTCGGCCAGCCTAGCTGCAGGAACCTTCGGCAATTCAGTCAGGTCCTCCTTGGGGATGGCAGGAGTAGGTTGTTCTGCTTCGACAGTAGAAGATGTCTCTTCACCAAGCTTCGGCACTATGGCTGTCTCGATATATCTTGGCCGGTGTGCCAAGTCCTTAATCTTTTTGCCATTCGGCACAACAGAAATGGCCGAAGTAGCAGCCTTTCTCTTCTTCCCCTGCTTTCGCGAAGGATAACTATAACCAGGGTATACGAAGCCAATGACATCAAAAACTCTATTCAATCTTTTCTTGCCTCGGCCTTCGAAGGCCAATGCCATTGCATCATCTTTGGCCCTTGTGTAGGCCCCAAGCAATTCATCACTAGTTGCCTCAATACTGCTTAACCATCCATCATTTGGCTCATCAAACTCGCCTCTATATCTGAAAGTATATTTTAAATAGACCAAGCCACCCTGACTAGACCCGGCAGCAGCCTCCTTCGGCATCTCCCATTCATTCACAAGCGGCCATACTCTGTAGGCGATATGTTCTTGAACCAGGACTCTTGTACCAATAAAAGTACACACAGTGTTGAAGCTTCTCTGGCATGTCTCGATATCGTTCCCAAGAGCAGTGGATGGCCTCCTGATGCCGAAGCGAGACCAGATGGGGCGTTGGATAATCCCCTTTATGTCTTCTCTTTCGATCAGATCATTCTTAACATAAAATCATTCCTCCATCCAGGCCTCGGGCCACCTTTTTCGAAAGGTTGGGACGGGATAGCTCACATCGAAGTGAGGAACGAAGCCATAACAACTGAAGTTGTTGTGATATTGCTCATTACTGGTGGCCTTCGTCTTGTACAGTAGTTCGTGCATGTTGCAGAAGCACTTCGCGCTCGGCTCCAGCCCTTGGCTCCTCATGGCCCAAATAAAAACCCCCATTCTAATGATGGCTTCAAGGGTAATTTGGTGTAGGAAAATTTTGAAGGTCTTCAGCACTTCGACCAAGAATCTGCTTAATGGGAAACAAAGCCCTACCTTCATAAAACTCCTGTAAACAACCACCTTATCCTCTTGAGGAGCAGGTGCAGCGCTATCTCCTCTAGCTCTCACAATTGAAATATCTCGGAAATACTTCCCTTTCATAGCATCAATTTTACTTTGCTTAATGGATGATTTTCCGAAGATAGTGTGACTTGGTCGCCAGGGACGATTTTCTGCATCTTCGTCATCACTTTCCATATCAAAGCTCCCACTATCATCAGAATCTTCAGACAAATCAGCTAGTATCTCATTTACAATCTTCTCTGTGTTTGTTTTTTCCATAGCCTCATAAAAACTAGCTAGGGCAGGATCAGCAACCTTCTTCTCGTCAGCCATTTGGTTGAAGATTGAGCAAATGCCAAAGCTCACAAAACAAGTAAAATCTGGCAGCAAGGAAATTAAAACCCGAGAAAACAGCACAAGCAATTGAAATGGCGCAGCAGATGCTGTCGCTGTGGGTTTCTATTTATATGCCTAGTGCATTGCAACTTGGCGGGACCCATCTGTCATTGACTTTCGCTATTCTAGCGAAGGGAAGGTGTTTTTTCGGACCTTCGGCTGAAATCCTTTGTCCACATTGCAGGTTGAATTTGTTAGATGCAAGAACAAATTAACACTGCGAGGGGCTACTGTTGGGGGCCTTCATCTTTCGAAGGTCCTCAAAAACACGACTGACATGTTTTCTAGAATAGTATACTGTCATAGGAGGCTTCAGCTTTGAGATGAAGGTGTACATGGTATGAAAGGCGTGATATGGAAGAAGGATGAACGAGTTCCAAAGCTGTGGATGGAGAAGCTTTGACTTAGCACAAGGATGGTGATAGAGAATGAAACCGACCTAAAGGGGAAAAGACTGCTTAATCCTCGACAACTTACCTTTTGACTAATAGTAAACGTCAGGGACATGAATGTAATTTTGCCCAGGCTGCGTCCTGTGCCTATAAATAGATGAATAGTAACACCGTACTGTTCACGCTGACTTGTAATCACTCGCACGTCACTTTCGGACCTTTACCTTCTATCAAGCCAAAGGTACAAATGTAATTTAATATCATTAATGTTTGTTCATGATTATATAATGATAATATGAATAATCTAATGATTTGATATAGTTATTCATGCTTTTTATATGTTTCATATATCCCTATTTATATTCTTACATATTGAAATGATGAAGGTATGTCCTTCATGACCTTCGTCTAAAGATCATTATATCCAAAGGGAGATAATGCTTCGAAGGACGAAGGTCTTTAATCATTAACGTTTGTGTTGCCTTGTTCTTGACTCATAGCATTTAAGAACAAATGACCAACATTAAGTTATTGGTTTCCTTTCGAAAACCAAGTCCATCCTTAATTGAGGGGTGTCTACCAACAGTGTAGGCATCCCTAGCAAATTTTAGTTTGTCATAATCAACTTTGCAAGTCTTAAGTTGAGCATTAAGACTTGCCACCTCATTGTTTAATTTAGCAATAGAAGTAAGATGTTCATCACATGCATCAATATTAAAGTCCTTACATCTATTGCAAATAATGACATGCTCTACACATGAACTAGTTTCATTAACTTTCTCTAGCTTAGCATTTAATTCTACATTTAAATTCTTTAGGCAAGAAATGGAGTTATGACAGGAAGACAGCTCAGATGACAATATTTCATTTTTCTTTATTTCTAAAGCAAGAGGTTTTTGAACGCTAACAAACTTGTCATGTCCTAACACATGTTCTCCCTTTAGAAGTTTATGAAGGTTCTTCATCCCAACATTTGCTAGACGGCGATGCCAAAGCCAGCCCATACTAGTCTTAGCTATTAAGCATGCATCTAGATCGACCTCCTCTTTTGAAAAATCAGCTAAGTAGAGTTTGTCGTCTAATACACCCTTAAAAGCTAATGAACCATCACTCCTTCTAAAGATAGATACATCAATGTTTGTAAAAAGACAATTGTAACCCATGTGACACAGTTGACTTACAGACAGAAGGTTGTACCCAAGCGACTCTACTAGAAATACATTCGAAATTGAGTGCTCGTTAGTGATGGCAAGCTTGCCCAAGCCCTTGACCTTGCCTTGGTTCCCATCTCCAAAGATGATCGTATCCTAGGAATCCTTGTTCTTGACGTAGGAGGTGAACATATTCTTCTCCCCCGTCATGTGGTTTGTGCATCCGCTGTCGATTATCCAGCTAGAGCCCCCGGATGCATAAACCTGCAAGGAATTAAGCTTGGGTTTTAGGTACCCAACTCTTGTTGGGTCCTACAAGGTTAGTCACAATTACTTTTGGTACCCAAATACAAGTTTTGTCTCCCTTGCATTTAGATCCCAACTTCCTAGCAACTACTTTTGCATTTTTACATGAAAGTACAAACAAAGTATTGCAAGCATGATAAATAGTTGAAGGTTCTTTGCACAATTTTTTAGAAACATGAGACACAACATGATTTCTCCTAGGCGCATGAGACACAACATGATTGCGCCTAGGCTTATTTCTACTACAATCATAAGTAGAGCTGGAAGCAATCATAGCATGATCATAGTCTCTATCATTATAAACATTCCTGAAAATTTTCTATCATAAATGTAGGCATGACAATTTTGAGAACTACTAGCCATAGGGGCCTTCCCTTTCTCCTTGTTGAGAACGGGAGCCTTTTGGCTTGTTAAGTTCTTGGTTTCCTTTCGAAAACCAAGTCCATCCTTAATTGAGGGGTGTCTACTAACAGTGTAGGCATCCCTAGCAAATTTTAATTTATCAAAATCAATTTTGCAAGTCTTAAGTTGAGCATTAAGACTTGCCACCTCATCATTTAATTTAGCAATAGAAATAAGGTGTTCATCACAAGCATTAACATCAAAGTCCTTGCATCTATTGCAAATAATTACATGTTCTACACATGATCTAGTTGCATTTGCCTCCTCTAGCTTAGCATTTAATTCATCATTTAAATTCTTTAAACTAGAGACAGATTCATGGCATGCAGACAACTCAGAGGATAGCATTTCATTTCTTTTAATTTCTAGAGCAAGAGATTTTTGAACACTAACAAATTTATCATGTTCTTCATATAAAATGTCCTCTTGCTTTTCTAAAAGTATATCCTTTTCATTTAGAGCATCAATCAATTCATTAATTTTCTCTACTTTGGCTCTATCTAAATCTTTAAATAAACTAGAGTAATCTACTTCATCATCGGAGGATTCTTCATCACTAGATGAAGTGTACTTGGGTGTGTTTCGAACACGTACCTTTTTCTCCTTGTCCATAAGACATGTATGGCATTCGTTGGGGAAGAGTGAGGATTTGTTGAAGGCTGAGGCAGCGAGTCCTTCGTCGTCGGAGTCGGAAGAGGAGCAGTCCGAGTCCCATTCCTTTCCAAGGTGCGCCTCGCCCTTTGCCTTCCTGTAGTTCTTCTTTTTCTTCTTCTTCCCGCTCTTTTCTTGTCCCTGGTCACTATAATTATCGGGACAATTTGCAATAAAGTGACCAGTCTTACCGCATTTGAAGCAGGAGCGTTTTCCCCTTATTTTATTTCTGTTGGGGTATTCCTTGCATCCTTTGAGTGTGGTCTTGAAGCGCTTGATGATAAGCGCCATCTCATCTTCATTGAGTCCGGCAGCCTCCACTTGAGCTACCTTGCTTGGTAGCGCCTCCTTGCTGCTTGTTGCTTTGAGAGCAACGGGCTGCAGCTCGTAGATGGGTAGTGGACCGTTCAAGGCGTCATCCACGTATCGTGCCTCCTTTACCATCATGCGCCCGCTCACAAATTTTCCGAGTATCTCCTCGGGCATCATCTTGGTGTACCTAGGGTTTTCACGAATAAGATTGACAAGATGGGGTCAATTACAGTAAATGACCTTAGCATGAGTCGGACGACATCATGATCCGTCCATCTTGTGCTTCCATAGCTTCGAATCTTGTTGACCAGGGTCTTGAGCCTGTTGTAGGTCTGTGTTGGCTCCTCTCCCCTGATCATCACGAACCTCCCTAGCTCGCCTTCCACTAGCTCCATCTTTGTGATCATAGTGGCATCGTTTCCCTCATGAGATATCTTGAGGGTATCCCAGATTTGTTTGGTATTGCCTGCAAAGAGATGCTAACAACATAGTAGTAGCTTGTGCATTTTTATGAATTTGCTCATTTATGAAAACGGGATTGTCAGTACTATCAAAATGCATTCTGTTTTCAATGATCTCCCAAATACTAGGATGGAGAGAAAATAAATGACTATGCATTTTATGACTCCAGAAAGAGTAGTCTTCTCCATCAAAGTGTGGAGGTTTTCCAAGTGGAATTGATAGCAAATGAGCATTTGAATTAAATGGAATACGGGAATAATCAAATGAATAGTTTTGATTAACCGTTTTCTTCTTTGAAGAGTCATGGTCGTCGTGTGGTGAAGAAGACGAGGCATCGCTGTCGTAATAGATGATCTTCTTGATGCGCCTCTTCTTCTTCCCGTCTCTCTTCTTTTGACTCGAGCCTGAGTCAGTAGGCTTGTCGTCTCTTGGCTCGTTGAAGACGGACTCCTTTTCCTTGTCGTTGACCACCATCCCCTTTCCCTTAGGATCCATCTCTTTGGGCGGTTAGTCCCTTAGATGAAGAGTACGACTACGATACCAATTGAGAGCACCTAGAGGGGGGGGGTGAATAGGTGATCCTATAAAATCAAACACTAAATAGCCACAAAACTTAGTTATAGAAGTGTTAGTGCGACTAAGTAGTTGAGAGGTGAGTTCTTGTGGACAAAACAATCACAGAGAAAGCAACACAAGAGACGCGATTTTATCCCATGGTTTGGCCAAATAACACTTGCCTACTTCCACGTTGTGGCGTTCCAATGGATGAGGGTTGCACTCAACCCCTTTCAAGTGATCCGATGATCAACTTGAATACCACGATCTTTTCCTTTAGGCCCCGTTTGTTTTGTTGGAATGAATTCCATTTTAATAATTACAATTTAGACAAAACTAATTAAGTTCAATTATTTATATATGTAATATATTTGTATATTATCTTAAATCATATGAGAGAGATAGTTATATACTACATTCATGTTATAACGAAGCAAGTAGAAGAGAGTGTGTCGGAGAGGAAATCTCCCTGGCCGGGTGGTGGATTTCACCCGCCCTAAATCCTAAAAAGAGGAGGGGCCTAAGCGTTTTGCTTGTTACGAGACTGGTGGATCAACACACGGGAGCACGCAAGGGTTTAGAGTGGTTCGGGCCATCGGAGCATAACACCCTACTCCACTGTGTGATGTATTGCTCAAGAGCTTGTATGAACTTGTGAGTGTCTACCCTAGATTGGGTCTGTCTTGTAACGCCGCATGCCTCCCCTTTTATAGCCAAAGGGGGGCATGCACAAAGGTACTGAGCCCCGACATGTGGGCCCAAGGACATAACAAATATCGTACTTGGAGCCACAACTGTGTGCTGCTGGGGCACTTTTCTTGGGCCCCGACATCCGAGATCTGCGTATCCTTGCGTGCAAGGGAAGCTTCTTGTAGAAGGGGTGATGAGTACGGTGCGCCGCTCGGCACGGGCGCACTGTTCGCCAATAGACTGGTCAGGCGCGCTGCCTGTTGGATGATTCTGACTTCGTCTGCCAGTGGATTGGACAGGACGCATTTAATGCTGGGAGGGCACGCCGCCCGTTAGTGTGGTTGCAGGCGGCGCGTCCTCTCCGCAATAAATGCAGAGACTGCACGGCTTCATGGGCTTTACGTCAGGCTCGGCCCATCGGCTTACGTCACAGGCCTCAAGCCAGGCGGTAATAGTGGGGAGCACGGGGAAGGCCTGGACACGTGCCAGCACCGGACCCCTACTCATGGCCGGGTCCTTCTCGTCCCGGGATCTTGCTAAGGTTCGGACCTCTCCTGGAGGGGGATTGGGATCCTCCCGAGGGGCCCGGCGTGCCATCTTGGGGGCTCCGGACTTGTATGCAAAGGGGTCCAGCGTCCCTCTGAGGAGGTCCGGACCCAACGTTGAATACCTGGAATATACTTCCTTTCCTTGCCACTTGGCGCCCTTGGACCTGCTCATGTGGTAGAGTTGGGTGCCATCCTCTGTGTGCCTTGAGGTGTTGCACGGGCGTGGCGCCTTCATGCTATAGAAGAGGGTACCCCTGATCTAGGGTACTGATAGTGACCCCCGGGCCTACCTCAGGGGAGGATGTGAACTTGCAGGCAGGGCCAGAGTCTGATTAGCACTCCTACGCGCCTGTTGACGTAATTACTGTCGGCCTTCTCATGGTCATGCTGACTGACGTGCCTATTCCCACGGTTGATTGGCCCGTGACCTTCACACTTAATGTCACTGCTGAGCCATGCGGGGTTCCTCGAGTCGTCGCACTGGCTCTGAAAACTTATCTTTTCAGTCTACTGTGATGGTCCCGATAAGACGCGGTATTGGCGCAAGCGGCGGTGCGATTTTTTTCGCACTCAGTAAACAGTGCGTCGGTTGTATGACATGTGGGTCTGGGCCCCCACGTTGGACCACCAGTTGCAGCGAAGCTGAGGGGGTGCATAACTGCGGGGCAGTTGCATGCTTCCTACGTGGTGGTTCCCCCTTTCGACCGCTGGTTTTGGTGAATACGAGGGAGCGCTTAACCGCAGGGCGGTTGCATGCTCCTTGTGCGGCGGTTCGCTTCCCTGACTGCTGGTTGCTCCGAAGATGAAGGGGCGCATAACTGCGGGGCAGTTGCATGCTCCTTGTGCGGTGGCTCGCCTTCTTCGTGCTTCGGGTCAGTCTGTATGACATGTGGGGGCCTGGCCCCCGTGCCATAGGGTAGGAACCCTGGAGACCGTCGGGGGAGACTTTGCCCATGACGCTTCAGGGCGCGAGTGGGGAGATTTGCCTTTAAAAAGGGACCGATCTCCCAGGTAGTAGCCATGCCTTGCTCCTCTTGCATTCCTTGCGCCCTTCCGCCTCCCGGGCCTCCGGATGGGGTGCGCTGGTGTCTTCTGGAGAGATCCGCGTCAGGGCCATTCCCTCCGGCGCTCTCACCGCCGAGGAGTTCACACTCGTGGTGGTGCCGGTGGTCCTGTTTTCTTCTTGCTGCTGTTAGAGGAGCGTAACCCTGTGGTGGTTGGTGCTCTTCTGCCATTGCTCGGCTTCAAGGATTTTCATCATGTAGTGTCACACCCGGTTTTAAAGGACAAAGTCGGGTGCATCTCATACATGCGCCAAGAAGACAACATATATAATAACAGAGTGTATAGAGATAAATATCATAAAACATCAGAGTATTTATTACATAGCGGAAGACTTATTACAAAATAAAGATAAATGTAAAACGAACTAAGGATCGTCGGCGCCAATGTCGACTGAGAAACACCACCTAGATCAAGTTGAATGCCTCAGTGTTAGGCGGCTCCTCTTCGACCACCTGTTCTTCTCCTGTGGGGGGGTACAACTTGCCTTCAGTGAGCTCCTGCTCAGCTACCTCTACTTGCTGAACCTCAGTTTCCACAGTGGCTTGCTCGTCTACTCGCATCAACACAATACATACATAGTATAGCATAAATTAACATCACATCAAACATGTAAATAGAATATACAGTAAAAATCTACACATTAAAATGAAATCATAGGAACTGGAATCACTAAATTTGGAGTTATAGATTTCAAGTTATGAATTTCCTAGGGTTTAATGTGATTAAAATAGGATTAGATGATAAATTAATTTTCTAACTGAGTTCATGTCAAAACAGTGACTCTAAGTGTTAGAGAATAATATTACAAAATTTTAGAAACTGGAATGGCTCAATTTGGACTAAAAATGGATTTTCTATGAATTTTACAAGTTTCTAGATTTGTTTTTGTATTAAAAATGAATTTCTAATATTATTTCTCTGTTTTTAATCTCCTCTGGACTGGGCCTCGAATTCTAGATAAGTCAGGGGCTCTGGCGTAAGATTACCGAGACTCAGAACACTGCTGCGGTGGACTGCGGGTTTAATCAACCGAACCCGAGGATTTCTTTTGTAAAACGGCTTCGGCGAAGGGGTACACGGCCATATGAGCCATTGGATCCTAATTCAAGGGCTCGGATTAGATCATTCCCCACTCAAACCAGTACGACACCAGGACCGTAGGATCTAAGATCCGTGTCTCACCTTTAATTGACCGAAAGGGTATCGGGCAACTAATCTCAGCCACAAACATCCAAACCAAAGGTCGGGATTTAAATACCCTGTGATCTAACGCTAAACGCACATCCCACGATCAGTGGCTAAGATTCAACACTACGAATCTTTTTTTTCCTGCTAATCTGAACCGTCCAAGAGATCGACGGTCCACATCCTTCATCCACCTCCCGACGACGCCCAGCGGCGGCGCCCTGCGCTAGCGGTGATGGCTCACCGGAGACACGCGACCCGGCATCAGTACGCCCAAATGATTACTCAAGTGGTTCAAAACGCAGTAGGGAACAAGGCAAATCAAAATAGGGAGGGCTCACCGTGAATCACGCTGCACAGTCCCCTGCCCACGGCGCGCGGCGGCATCCCAAATTCCGGTGACGAACCCGTGCAGGTACTATGACGCAAATAGTGCAAGGGCTCGTGCAGAGGAAAGAGGAGACGATGGGATAACCTAAGGAGCAGTAGATTACCGGAGGCAAGGCAACAACGAGGCCGACCATGGAGCGGAGCAACACTGGCGGAAGACCTCAACTCCGGGAAAGAAACCAGGGCGACCCGGTCACCAATCAAATCCGACGAGGCCACGAAGACACGCGGATTCTGCCGTGGGTACCCCACAACGACCAGCCGAGGCCCAGGCACTGGTTGGCTGAGAGTGTAGGCAACGTTGGCCATGGCGGCGACTGGAACGCGGTCACACCAATCCAAGCAATGGATGCGTTCTGTGTTTTCGTGCGGGCAACAGTACGAAAGGGGAGGGAGCCGCAGGGCGTCCGGGTTTTATCCCCAGGATGAACTGAACCCGTCAGCAACGGCGCAGCGGGAGAGGGGGAAAGAGCACGCCGCGGATCTCACGAATTCGTTGCTGTGCGCGACCGACTCGGCAGGGAAGACCTTGCTGACCTGAGGGACCCGCGTGGAAGTGAGCGCGGTGAGCGAGAGGAAGGGGCTGCGAGGCGGACCCACTGGTAAGCCAAACAAGGCGTGGCCGCGGAGATCCCTGGTGGGCGGGTCCCGCGCGACAGCTTAACAGGCGGAGCGCAGGGTATGGCACGTGGGCCCCGGGTGTCGGCGCCGATCTCCTGGGGTTTGGTAGATGTGCCGAAATGGTGCAGTCCGGCCCAGGTAAGCTTTTTATTCCTTTTCTTTTTTATTTTTCTGTTTTCTTTCTTCTTCTCTTCTAGGTCTAAATTTGAATTTGAATTTAGTTTCAAACCTTGTGCAAATTTGTTATCAAATCATATTATGGAATGTAAAATACAAATTTTAGGAATATATTTATATTATTTATATTTTCATATCATTTCTCTTCTTACTTTCAAAAACCCTAAATTTTAATTTAGGGATTCAATTCAACCTTTAGAATTATTATTTTATTATTATTATCAACATTATCATTTTATTAAATGCACAAACAATAAAACTCCAACATGATGCATTTTATTTTATTTTAGTATCATTTATTTTGTAATTTAATCACTCTTAATTACTTGGATGCTCTTTTTATGATGCAAATAAGGCACATAAAATAAGAAACTCACCATGTATTTCTTATACACCATTTTGAGTATTAAAAACCCTACCCCCTTAAAAATAATATCGTCCTCGAGATTTAGGAAGATCTAGGGAAAAGGTGGGGAAAATCTATACGAAACTCTTCTCTTTCCCAAGTTGCTTCATCTTCACCGTGGTGGCTCCATTGCACTTTGCACATCTTTATAACCTTATTCCTCGTGACTCGAGTCAAAGTATCCAAAATCTTGATGGGGTACTCAGCATAAGTCAAATCTTCTTGAACACTAAGATCCTCCATTGGTAACTGCTCCTCAGGTACCCTGAGACATTTCTTCAGCTGAGATACATGAAATACATTATGAACATCCGCAAGATGATCCGGTAACTCCAATTGATATGCAACCTCACCCACTCGCTTTAAGATTAAGAAGGGTCCAATAAAGCGAGGGGACAATTTTCCTTTGACCTTGAATCTTCTCATACCCCGGAATGGTGACACCTTCAAATAGACATAATCTCCCTCCTTAAACTCAAGCAGTCTTCTCCGGGTATCAGCATAACTTTTCTGTCTTGACTGCGCAGTTCTCAAATTCTCCCTTATTTGCTGGACTTGTTCTTCTGCTTCCTGTATAATCTCAGGTCCAAATAACTGCCTTTCACCAGTTTGATCCCAATACAGTGGAGTCCTACACTTTCTGCCATACAAAGCCTCAAACGGTGACATCTTCAAACTGGCCTGATAGCTATTATTATAAGAGAACTCAGCGTACAGCAAACTCTTATCCCAACTTCCTCCATGCTGAAGGGCACAAGCTCTCAACATATCTTCTAATACTTGATTAGTCCTTTCAGTCTGTCCATCAGTCTGAGGGTATTAAGCCGTACTAAAATTCAATCTCGTATCCAAGGACTCGTGTAACTTCTTCCAATACCGAGAGGTAAACTGTGATCCCCGGTCCGACACAATCTTCTTTGGCACACCATGCAGGCATACAATCCGTGCCATGTACAACTCTGCCAACTTGGCTCCTAAATACGTGGTCTTCACAGGAATAAAGTGGGCTACTTTAGTTAGCCTGTCCACAATCACCCATATAGAATCATATCTAGCAGACGTGCGGGGTAATCCAACAATGAAGTCCATGCCAATTTCTTCCTATTTCCACTCAGGTATCTTCAGTGGGTGCAGTAGTCCGGCTGGCCTCTGGTGTTTAGCCTTAACTCTTTGGCATACATCGCACATAGCCACATGTGCTGCCACATCTCTCTTTAGTCCATACCACCAATACTTTTGCTTCAAATCCTGATACATCTTAGTACTTCCAGGATGGATAGAATAAATTGAGTCATGTGCTTCCTTCAATATAGTTTCCCGAAGACTATCAATATCGGGAACACAGATCCGATTCTTGAACCATATCGTGCCTTGGTCATCCTCTGTGAATTCCGGGCCTCTACCTTCTGTTATCAGATCCTTGATCTCTTGGATTTTAGCATCACCAACCTGTCCTTTGCGGATTTCTTGCTCCAAGGTAGGTTCCAATTCAATAGTCACTCCTTCCGTATGTGTAACAATTCCCAGGTTGAGTCTCTCAAAATCTTTTGCTAATTCATCAGGTAGTTGGACAACGAAAGCGGAGTGAACATGCTCCTTCCGACTCAAGGCATCTGCAACCAAATTTGCATTGCCTGGGTGATAGTGAATCTCCAAATCATAATCCTTAATGAGCTCCAACCAACGGCGTTGCCTAAGGTTGAGATCCTTCTGAGTGAATATATACTTCAGACTCTTATGATCCGTATATACTTGACACTTGGTTCCCATGACATAATGTCTCCAAATCTTAAGCGCATGCACAACGGCTGCCAATTCCAAGTCATGTGTGGGGTAGTTCAATTCATGTTTCCGTAACTGACGAGAAGCATAGGCAATCACATGTCCTTCTTGCATGAGCACACATCCAAGTCCTTGGCCACATGCATCACAATAAATGTCAAATCCCTTCTGTAGATCTAGCATAATCAATACTGGTGGCGACATTAGTCTCTCCTTCAATTGATCAAAGCTTTCTTGGCACTTCTCATCCCACTTGAATTCTCTTCCTTTTTCCAAAAGCGATGTCATAGGCTTAGCAATTTTAGAGAACCCTTCAATAAATCTCCGATAATATCCTACGAGTCCCAAGAAACTCCGAATCTCAGTAACTGTAGTGGGTATCCTCCACTCCATTATCTCCTTAACCTTAGCAGGATCCACTGAAATTCCTCCATTAGAAATAATATGACCAAGAAATGGCACCTCGCCAATCCAAAACTCGCACTTGCTAAACTTGGCATATAGCTGGTTATCTCGTAGCTTCTGTAGCACCAACTTCAGATGTTCCTCATGATCGTTATCACTCTGAGAATAAATGAGAATATCGTCGATGAATACCATGACGAATCTGTCCAAATACTCCATAAACACCTTATTCATCAAGTTCATAAAATAAGCTGGTGCATTGGTTAATCCAAATGACATAACAGTGAACTCATATAATCCATATCGAGTCGAGAACGCTGTCTTAGGAATATCCGATGGTCTAATCCTCATCTGATGGTAACCGGATCGGAGATCAATCTTCGAGAATACTCTAGCACCTCTCATCTGATCAAATAAATCCTCAATACGGGGTAACGGATACTTGTTCTTCACAGTAACATCGTTGAGTGATCTATAATCCACACACATTCTTTGTGATCCATCCTTCTTCTGTACAAACAGTACCGGTGCTCCCCAAGGTGAGGAACTCGGACGAATGTACCCAGCCTCTTGTAGCTCAGTTAACTGCTTCTTAAGTTCCTTCAACTCCTCTACGGACATCTTGTATGGCCGTTTAGAAATAGGGGCGGTTCCAGGTAAGAGATCAATAACAAACTCAACTTCTCTATCAGGTGGCATCCCTGGTAACTCCTCTAGAAAGACATCCAGAAAATCCCTAACCACACGGATGTTGTCACCAACAAACTTCCCATTTACTCAGAATGCCACTAGTCTGATGGTGGTAGTTGTTGTAACTTCAACTTCAAATCTTTGTCCTTTGGAACTGGTGAGTGCTATGGTTCCCTTACCACCGTGTATAAACTGTCTTTGCCTTTCTTAACCATGACATACCAAGGATCAAGTATATACTGCTCTCTTCTAACAGTATAGGGGTAGTCCATCTGGGTTAGGAACATAGGGTAAGGAAGAAAGGATTGTAGACAAGGCATGTAATTATGAAGCATGTTACTTTGGGGAATTTATTAGCTAAGTAGATTAATGTGTCACCCACTAAAGCTAATACATTACCTTATAGTGGTACATGCTAATATGCCCAACTATAATGTTTCAATCAATCAAAGAAGCAAATCAGGCATTGATCATCAGAACAATCAACCAACATTTTTAATAGAGAAAATAGTTTTAAATTTTGTCTTAGGTTCCCTATCTCTTACAACGATCAGAGTTGTAGGATTCCAAGGTGTGAAATCCATCTTGTCTTAGAACAGAAAAGATAAGAGTAATCAGAGTATGACAGCAAAAGGTGAGAGAGGATCAAGATAAGATAAGTATAGAATGACTCAGAGTAAGGTAAGTATAGAATGAATCAGAATAAGATAAGTAGGTAAGGGTTTTATCCATTTCTATCTAGGTTTCGTCCTACAGTCAACATTTCCTCTGATACCACTTCTGTCACACCCGGTTTTAAAGGAGAAAGCCGGGTGCATCTCATACATGCGCCAAGAAGACAACATATATAATAACAGAGTGTATAGAGATAAATATCATAAAACATCAGAGTATTTATTACATAGCGGAAGACTTACTACAAAATAAAGATAAATGTAAAACGAACTAAGGATCGTCGGCGCCAATGTCGACTGAGAAACGCCACCTAGATCAAGTCGAATGCCTCAGTGTTAGGCGGCTCCTCTTCGACCACCTGTTCTTCTCCTGTGGGGGTGTGAGACAGCAAGAGTGAGCTCACATACGTTCATAGCTCAACAAGTCGTGGGGAATAATGTGGCATGAACTCACCAAAGGTGGGAGTTCATGTAATGTAAGGCTGATCAATGAAATAAAGGCTGGGGCTGAGCATTGCTTTTATAAGTTGGTCAAAATTTTATTAGCAATTACTAGGTGTAAGTAAATACCAAACCTTAATAATAATAAAGAACAGTAATGGTAAAATAATCCCAAATGCGATGCAAATGTCAAATTAAATTTAAGTTCCATAAATTAATCATGTGAGGGTCCGAGCCGCTCATGACCGTGAGCACGGCTAGTATACTAGTTTTACACTCTGCAGAGGTTGCGTATCTTTACCCACAAGTCATGTTACCCATCTGCCAAGAGACGGCCAATCCCATACACCTCTACCGAGGAGGCGAGGCAGGGTAACACTACGAGGCCTTTACAAAGTTCCACTAGCTTCAGAAATCCCGCTACAATTTATAGGAAGCTCCAGTGCAGGGTTCTTGCCTGACCGCCATCGCAGCAAAATCAACCAAGGACCTCCCTACACTGACCACTCCCCTACTGCCCTTGCCCCTTTTGGGTAAGGAAGACCTCCACTAGCTTTCCTAGTTAATCAGCCAAGGGCGTCCCATTAAACCCTTGTGGTAGCACTGTTTTCCCGGGTGGTCGCTCCATGTTCCCATTAATTTAATGATCTTAACATGAACAGTAATAATAACAAGATAACAACAGAATAATCATGAGTAGTGTATCTCCATACCCAATCCACATAAAGCAATAGCAAGTACTACCCAGAAATATTTCAGGGGTGAACAAGGTATAGAGGTAATTAAAACTGGGGTAACATAAAGGATCCCATCAAAATTAACCTATGCAGATCATTAAAATTAATAAGAACATGGCTGGGAAAGTAAGTGATCAAGGGCACAACTTGCCTTCAGTGAGCTCCTGCTCAGCTACCTCTACTTGCTGAACCTCAGTTTCCACAGTGGCTTGCTCGTCTACTCGCATCAACACAATACATACATAGTATAGCATAAACTAACATCACATCAAACATGTAAATAGAATATATAGTAAAAATCTACACATTAAAATGAAATCATAGGAACTGGAATCACTAAATTTGGAGTTATAGATTTCAAGTTATGAATTTCCTAGGGTTTAATGTGATTAAAATAGGATTAGATGATAAATTAATTTTTCTAACTGAGTTCATGTCAAAACAGTGACTCTAAGTGTTAGAGAATAATATTACAAAATTTTAGAAACGGGAATGGCTCAATTTGGACTAAAAATGGATTTTCTATGAATTTTACAAGTTTCTAGATTTGTTTTTGTATTAAAAATGAATTTCTAATATTATTTCTCTGTTTTTAATCTCCTCTGGACTGGGCCTCGAATTCTAGATAAGTCAGGGGCTCTGGCGTAAGATTACCGAGACTCAGAACACTGCCGCGGTGGACTGCGGGTTTAATCAACCGAACCCGAGGGTTTCTTTTGTAAAACGGCTTCGGCGAAGGGGTACGCGGCCATATGAGCCATTGGATCCTAATTCAAGGGCTCGGATTAGATCATTCCCCACTCAAACCGGTACGACACCAGGACCGTAGGATCTAAGATCCGTGTCTCACCTTTAATTGACCGAAAGGGTATCGGGCAACTAATCTCAGCCACAAACATCCAAACCAAAGGTCGGGATTTAAATACCCTGTGATCTAACGCTAAACGCACATCCCACGATCAGTGGCTAAGATTCAACACTACGAATCTTTTTTTTCCTGCTAATCTAAACCGTCCAAGAGATCGACGGTCCACATCCTTCTTCCACCTCCCGACGACGCCCAGCGGCGGCGCCCTGCGCTAGCGGTGATGGCTTACCGAAGACACGCGACCCGGCATCAGTACGCCCAAATGATTACTCAAGTGGTTCAAAACGCAGTAGGGAACAAGGAAAATCAAAATAGGGAGGGCACACCGTGAATCACGCCGCACAGTCCCCTGCCCACGGCGCACGGCGGCATCCCAAATTCCGGTGACGAACCCGTGCAGGTACTATGACGCAAATAGTGCAAGGGCTCGTGCAGAGGAAAGAGGAGACGATGGGATAACCTAAGGAGCAGTAGATTACTGGAGGCAAGGCAACAACGAGGCCGACCATGGAGCGGAGCAACACTGGCGGAAGACCTCAACTCCGAGAAAGAAACCAGGGCGACCCGGTCACCAATCAAATCCGACGAGGCCACGAAGACACGCGGATTCTGCCGTGGGTACCCCACAACGACCAGCCGAGGCCCAGGCACTGGTTGGCTGAGAGTGTAGGCAACGTTGGCCATGGCGGCGACTGGAACGCTGTCACACCAATCCAAGCAATGGATGTGTTCTGTGTTTTCGTGCGGGCAACAGTAGGAAAGGGGAGGGAGCCGCAGGGCGTCCGGGTTTTATCCCCAGGATGAATAGAACCCGTCAGCAACGGCGCAACGGGAGAGGGGGAAAGAGCACGCCGCGGATCTCGCGAATTCGTTGCTGTGCGCGACCGACTCGGCAGGGAAGACCTTGCTGACCTAAGGGACCCGCGTGGAAGTGAGCGCGGTGAGCGAGAGGAAGGGGCTGCGAGGCGGACCCACTGGTAAGCCAAACAAGGCGTGGCCGCGGAGATCCCTGGTGGGCGGGTCCCGCGCGACAGCTTAACAGGCGGAGCGCAGGGTATGGCACGTGGGCCCCAGGTGTCGGCGCCGATCTCCTGGGGTTTGGGCGGCACGGAGAGAGGTGAGGTTTTGGTAGATGGGCCGAAATGGTGCAGTCCGGCCCAGGTAAGCTTTTTATTCCTTTTCTTTTTTATTTTTCTGTTTTCTTTCTTCTTCTCTTCTAGGTCTAAATTTGAATTTGAATTTAGTTTCAAACCTTGTGCAAATTTGTTATCAAATCATATTATGGAATGTAAAATACAAATTTTAGGAATATATTTATATTATTTATATTTTCATATCATTTCTCTTCTTACTTTCAAAAACCCTAAATTTTAATTTAGGGATTCAATTCAACCTTTAGAATTATTATTTTATTATTATTATCAACATTATCATTTTATTAAATGCACAAACAATAAAACTCCAACATGATGCATTTTATTTTATTTTGGTATCATTTATTTTGTAATTTAATCACTCTTAATTACTTGGATGCTCTTTTTATGATGCAAATAAGGCACATAAAATAAGGAACTCACCATGTATTTCTTACACACAATTTTGAGTATTACATGTAGCCCGGCTACAGTCCCCCGCCAGTGGCCATCCAGAAGGATGACCACCAGCCTCGTGGTGGGGAGAAGCAAGCCGAGCTGCGGCTTCCCCCCAGCTTCAGCTTCAAGGATGTTCATCATCCTCGCTGGAGTGGAGGGCGATCCAAGTTGGGGCCCTGTCCTCCGCATGGGCTGGTGACCCGCTTCTTCCTCCAGCATTCGGAGGAGAAGGGTGTTCACCAGCCTTGCGGAGGAGGCAAACCTCGGCTACGTGGTGCCGGCTGGCTACAGGCTGTCAGTTGCAGCGTGTCCGGCCCTTTGGGCTAGATGTCTTTGGCCCCGCCTCTGACACTGCCTCCTGCCGCTCTGGCCGAGGTGTGGCTATCCGTCCACCGCACAGGCGACAGTCGCTCCGTGCGTGGGTCCGGCACATCCACCCCTTCTCCTGCCCGCCGGCCGCACTGGGGGGATCGTACAAGACGTCGTACGCCGCGGCGGTGGCGGCGGCATTCTTGGATGGTCTTGTCCTCACTCTTGTTGGTCAGACGGGAGCGAGGACCCCTTCGTGCGTGCTGAGGCAGCCGCCGCCCATCGGTGCAGAGGTGGTCGCCGCCGCTGGTCACCGCCGCTGGTGAGGCTACCCCTTGCAGAGGTGGTTGCCTCCGCTAGCGAGGGCATCAGAGCCATCTGCCGCTGAGTCCCCGACTCTTTGGCTTTAATGGCCTCGTTGTCGCCCCCCGTAGGAGGACGGGGGTGAGGACCTTTTCGCAGTGGCGCTCACCCTAAGGTGGTCGCTGTTGCTGGCAAGCCGCACGGAGCGGAGGTCGTTGTCGCTGCTGGTGCAGAGGTGGTCGCTATCGCCGGCGATCCGTCGATGTAGAGGTGGTCGCCGCCGTTGGTGGGGCTGTCCAGGATCAGCTTCCATCGTGACTCCTGTTGGTGCAGCGTAATCCATTCCTGCAGACATGGAGCTAGGGTCCCACTTGTAAGGGAATGTAGCAAATATGTCTGCTTTAAATGCAGAATGTAATAACATATGTATGCAGGGTTTTGTCCTAGGGAGCCAAGTTGTGTGTCTGGACCCCCCCTAGATGGTGGTTCTAGGTACTAGGGCACCTGTTGCAGGGTGGTGGAGTGTGCAGGCTCACGGTACGGGACCAGGCTGAGCGGCTATGCGACTCCGGACCACCCCAGGAGACAAGCATCGCTTCTCTAGTTCCGGACCCCAAGTTGTCGGATGCACAGGACTTATAGTTCCAAATACTAGGGCACCCGTCATGGAGTGATGGAGTGTGCAGGATTTCGGGTACGGAACCAGGCTAATCGGCCACACAGACTCCGGACCACCCCATGGAACGGGCATCCGTTCTTTAGAACCGGCCCCCAGGCTTTTTCCTGTTTTTGTAAGGTACTCCTGAGTATTATTTATAAAGCAGTGTTAATACTTATCTGTGTATCGCTCACTCCTGTTGTTGACTTCCCTTGGTACCTGGCCCCCCGCCTGGGGTGCAGGCTCGATGTGTCGAGGTTGGGCACCAACGTATATGAAAGAATTGTCAACGGCCTTCGGGAGGCAGCCTCGCCGAGACCTAGATATGTACACAGCTTTAGCTTAAAGAGCATTAGTGATACACCTGTAGGCCCCGTCATCTGGCATTATTCATCCTTTGATTCATGCTCGTGATTTGCAGTGTTTATACTGGGGGAACCAAGTTGTGTGTCCGGACCCCCTGGATGGTGGTTCCAGGTACTAGGACATTTGTCACAGCATGGTGGAGCATGCAGGCCCACGGTACGGGACCAGGCTGAGCGGCTACACGGCTCCGAACCACCCCTGGAGACAAGTGTCTCTTCTCTAGTTCCGGACCCCAGGTTATCGGACCTACAAAACTTATAACTCCGAGTACTAGGGCACTCATCACAGAGTGGTGGAGTGCGTGGGGTTTCGGGTATGGAACCAGGCTAACCGGCCGCACAGGCTCCGGACCACCCCATGGAACGAGCACTCATTCTTCAGAGCCGGCCCCCAGGTTGTCGGGCCCTCCTGCTTTCGCATAGAGGTCATAAACTGCAAACCTGGCTGTTCAATCCAGATGTCATTATGCCTGATGGGATAGGAGCTGGTCGGGTGGGTTAGATAAAACTCAATCCGGAAACTGCAGGGGAAAACCATGAAGCAGTAGGATATTGCTATCATAGAGGCACATCTGAGAGGGTAGTTTTCCTTTATAGCTAATCATGCATGGGTGCGGACCAACAGGCCGGGCTTATGGGGACAGACCTCTCCGGGTTGGCGTACACATATGTGCTACCTAGTTACAAAAGGGAAAAACTTCGACCCCTCAGACTTGCTCTATAGACAAAACTTACAGAGATATTCCGGCACCGGGGGAGGCACTCCTTCAGTCGTAGCTAGATAGTTGCCCTCGGGTCGAGGGATTCCCATTACCATGAAGGGTCCTTCCCAGCTGGGGGAGTGTTACAGAGCCCTAATTTGGACTGATACTTCCATAAGATTAGGTCCCGACCCTAGGTCCCCATCTGCATTTGACGAAGGAGGCCCCGCCTTTAGCTGTGGTCATTCCTAGATGAACCTGTCAGAGATCTGGACCCGTGGGGAGTCTAGATGGGTTTTCGGAGGAAGGCGGGCTTCAGCTCCGGCCGGGGGACATGGGGTCCTGCTGGTGGTCCGTCTAGTCGTCGCCATTGAAGTGGGAGTCTTTTGCGAAGACGTCCTTTAGGTCCCCTTCGGGTGACTGATACCCGAGGTCCTGCTCAGCCGCAGCCACCTCGCCGTCGTCGAACTTTTCCTTGCCAGGACGGCGGCGAGGTGGGGAGCCGTCCTTGGAAGACTGCTCACATCGCTCGCTGGCGCGTTCGCTGACGCGTTTTGCGAGATCAATGATCTCACGACACTCCACGGCATTGTGGCGACCGTCGGGGTGTACAGGGCACGTGCTACTGTTACCCCTTTGTGGCCGTGGGCGTTTGTTGCGGTCGCCCCGGCCCCCGGTCATAGCTGCGATGACCGGCGCGATAGACTGCGGCCTCTCATAACCGTGGCCCTTCTTTTTCTTTCTGCCATCCCGGGGGATGGCACCCGAACCACCTGTTTGGGCGGTCCCAGTTTGTGGGGCCGAGTGCCATGCCTGACCTTCGGCGGCTCTGGCACACTTGTCTGCCAGGGCGAAGAGCATGGGGACAGTCTCCACGTCATGTGTGGCCAGCTTCTCCAACATCTTCTTATCACGTACCCCCTGATGGAAGGCCGTGATGATGGAGGCATCAGAAATACGGGGTATAGTACCTCGTACCTTGGTGAAGCGGGAAATAAACGTCCGGAGGGTCTCCCCGGGTTCCTGCCTTACAGCATGGAGGTGGGCCTCCACACCATGTTGTTGGTAAGCGCTGGCGAAGTTCGCAACGAACCATGCGCAGAGCTCTTCCTAGGTGTAGATCGATCCTGGGGCGAGGTTCATGAGCCAAGTCCGGGCGGGTCCAGACAAGGCGACATGAAAATATGTTGCCATCACAGCGGTGTTTTCACCTGCTGCCGTGATGGCGGTGACGTACACCTGCAGGAACTCCGATGGGTTCGATGTCCCATCGTATTTTTCCGGCAGGTGCGGCCGGAACTTGGGCGGCCATGACACCATGCGAAGGTGGTCTGCAAGGGCGGCGCAGCCTACGCCGGCCAAGGGGACACCCGTTTGGGACCGGGCGCCTATTGGTGTCTGCGGTGCTTCTATAGCGAAATCTCGGTCAAGGTTGCGACCCTCGATGTTCTATCGTCGCTCATGCGCCTTTTCCAAAGAGATCCGGGCGTCCTCTCCCGTACGCCTACGGTTGAGCTCTGCCCGGAGGTCGTCGGTCTGTGCACCCCTTACGGAGGGCGAGCGCACAGACGCCATCGCCTCGCGTTGGTGCCGAGATGACCGAGGCCTCAATCTGGTCGAAGTAGAATGTGCCATGCCGAGTAGTCGGTCGACGTCGTCATGCCACTGTTTCATGGCCTCTGGCGAGGCCGCGGAGCTTGGGGGGTGGCGCAGCAACTCCCTGCTGCCGACAACACCGTAGGCGCTGCCCTCGACGGGGTCCTGGACGCTTGTGCAGGCGTGTGTTGCTGCATAGCGTGTACAGCAGCAGTCCCAGTGTCAGGGCGGTCGGGTACTCGCGGCGCAGAGGATGCAACTTCTTGCTCCATCGCAAAATCCTCCGAAGTTTCGGCGCGGTGCTCGATGATCCGCACCATCATGCTGAGCGAGAAAACAAGCAAAAACTTGAAGCCTAGGCCCCTACCTGGCGCACCAAATATCGGAGAGGAAATCTCCCCGGCCGGGTGGCGGATTGCACCCACCCTAAATCCTAAAAGAGGAGGGGCCTAAGTGTTTTGCTTGTTACGAGACTGGTGGATCAACACACGGGAGCACGCAAGAGTTTAGAGTGGTTCAGGCCGCCGGAGCGTAATACCCTCCTCCACTGTGTGATGTATTGCTCAGGAGCTTGTATGGACTTGTGAGTGCCTGCCCTAGATTGGGTCTGTCTTGTAACGCCGCATGCCTCCCCTTTTATAGCCGAAGGGGGGCATGCACAAAGGTACTGAGCCCCGACATGTGGGCCCAGGGACATAACAAATATCGTACTTGGAGCCACAACTGTGTGCTGCTGGGGCACTTTTCTTGGGCCCCGACATCCGAGATCTACATATCCTTGGCGTGCAAGGGAAGCTTCTTGTAGAAGGGGTGATGAGTACGGTGCGCCGCTCGGCACGGGCGTACTGTTCACCAATAGACTGGTCAGGCGCGCTGCCTGCTAGATGACCCTAACGTCGTCTGCCAGTGGATTGGACAGGACACATTTAATGCTGGGAGGGCACGCTGCCCATTAGTGTGGTGGTAGGCGGCACGTCCTCTCCGCAATAAATGCAGAGACTGCACGGCTTCATGGGATTTAGGTCAGGCTCGGCCCGTCGGCTTACGTCACGGGCCTCAAGCCAAGCGGTAATAGTGGGGAGCACGGGGAAGGCCGGGACACGTGCTAGCACCGGACCCCTACTCATGGCCGGGTCCTTCTCGTCCCGGGATCTTGCCAAGGTTCGGACCTCTCCTGTAGGGGGATTGGGATCCTCCTGAGGGGCCCTGCGTGCCTTCTTGGGGGCTCCAGACTTATATGCAAAGGGGTCCAGCGTCCCTCTGAGGAGGTCCGGACCCAACGTTGAATACCTGGAATATACTTCCTTTCCTTGCCACTTGGCGCCCTTGGACCTGCTCATGTGGTAGAGTTGGGTGCCATCCTCTGCGTGCCTTGAGGTGTTGCACGGGCGCTGTGCCTTCATGCTGTAGAAGAGGGTACCCCTGATCCAGGGTACCGACAGAGTGCTATAAGTTGTACATCGGAAAAATAGTATGTAAATCTATAGAATCAATTTCCATCTCTCACCCCATGAATTTGAGATAGGCTTATATGATAACTTTGGAAAGTGGTGGAATGTCACATTCTAAAAAATAGCCTATTCTAATAGTAAGATTCCAATTCCTCAAAATGAAAGGAAACAAACGGGACCTTAGTGTATTTTCCCGTTTGCGAGGAATCTCCATAACTTGGAGTCTCTCGCCCTTACAATAGAGATCACAAAAAAGCCACAGAGTAAGGTTGGGAAGAGCAACACACACAAGTCTCAAATCTACGGCACGACCACGCACACAAGTCACGACTTGAGCTCGAAACACAACACACGGAGTTCGCAACTCAAATAGAGCTCAAATCACTAACACAATGAAGTGAATGCGCGGGAGCGCAGTCTGGATGCTTTAGAATAATTAGAGAATGCTTGGTGTTCTCCTCCATGCGCCTAGGGGTCCCTTTTATAGCCCCAAGGCAGCTAGGAGCCGTTGAAGACCAGCTTGGAAGGCTATCCTTGCCTTCTGTCGACTGGCGCATCAGATAGTCCGGTGCGCCACCGGACAGGTCCTATAGACTGTCCGGTGCGCGATCTTCTTCCAAATTTGGCATATCCGACCATTGCTCCTCTGGGCTGATTGGCGCACCGGACACTGTCCGGTGCACACCAGACAGTCCGGTGCACCAGCTGACCGTTGGAGCAGTCCATGTGTCGCGCGAAGATTGCGCGGCCGACCGTTGGCGCTGGCGACCGTTGGTTCACCGGACAGTCCGATGAATTTTAGTCGTACGCCGCTGATCCTTTTCCCGAGAGCGACGAGTTCGCCGCGGATGACTTACGGGACAGTCCGGTGCACCACTAGACAGTTCTGTGATTTTTAGCCGTACGCCGCCGTCGATTCTCGAGAGCAGCCATTTCACCGGAGACCAGCCTGGCGCACCGGACACTGTCCGGTGCACCACCGGACAGTCTGGTGTGCCAGGCCGAGCTGGACTTTGGCTGCACACAGCCAAGTCTTTTGCAATTCGATTCTTTTCTTCTCAGCACTATTTCTAGAACTTGGATAACCACATTAGTATTCAAAAACAATGTACTAAGTCTAGAAACATACCTCATGCCTTGATTTGCACTTTTCCCACATTTAGCACACAAGAAGCCAATCAAGATGTGTTGGACATTTAATCACCAAAATACTTATAGAAATTGCCCAAGGGCATATTTCCCTTTCAGGTTCTACCAATGTTTTCTAGCTTAGTAGTTAGTTCATTATTGTGTATGCTAAGAATTTCCATTTTCCCTAGCAAATTTTCAACAGCTTCTTGGGAGCTAGCTAACTTAGCCTTAAGTTTTTCATTCTTTTTAATAAGGCCATCATCGGTAGCAGTGGATGGAGCACTAGATTCTAATTGCTCAATTTTAGTTGATAGCTCACAATTTAAATTTGCAAATGTTTTAAATTTTCTAGCAAACCTTTATAATCATTTTGAGAGCTAATCAACTTATTTTTTAAAGTTTTAAGTTAAACCTTTTGCTTAGTGCAAACATACTAAAAAAATTTAACGGCTTCCACAAGCTCATCTACGGAGGGCTTTCCCTCACCTTCATCATCACTACTGCTATCATCACTAGAGGATGGAATGCTCATTTTACCTCTTGCCATAAGGCACTTGCGTGATGACCATGATGAGCGTGATGAGGACCAGTGGTTGCACGTCCTTGGAGGTTCATCTTCGCTTGAAGAGTCATCCCAAGTTTTGACACTTGTAAGCGTCTTGCCCTTGCTCCTCCCTTTTGTGGGTTCGGCCATAGTTGGACAACTGTCCCTGAAGTGGCCCTTCTCCCTGTGTGTGAAGCATCCTCTCTTTCTTTGTTTTTTCCTATCAATGTTAAAGAGAAGATCCTCGACCTGCAGGGGCACACCCATTAGATTAATCTTGCAAATCATCTACATTACCTTTTCGACGCGTCGGATTGTTTCTTCGTCCTCAGAGGATGATGTTGATGGTTGATTATCTTCATCATCATCACTTTCTTCTTCTTCCTCTTCTTCACTTGAGGAACTTGGAGTGGGAGCCTTCCTTTTCTCTTTTCTTTCATCACATGCAAAAGCATATGGTCTTGAAGAAGTGGGCTCCTCTCCCCGACACATTTTTTGCGACATCTAAAAACCGTGATTTTTCCAATCACAATTGTCGGGGTCATTGTACTCAAGTCCTCCATGTTGTGAAGAATAGTGATAATGCTCCCATATCTTTGTTGTGGTAGTAGGGAGATAATCTTCCTTACAATGTCCGTATCACCTAGCTTATTAATGCCAATAAAATTGAGCTCATTAATGATTAGATTTAAACGAGAATACATGTCTCTAACAAACTCATTATCCTTCATAGAAAAAGAAATATACTCATTTAAGACTAGGCAATGTTTTTGCTCATGGACATTGGATGTGCCGTCATGGAGCACGTGCAATTTTAGTCAAATCTCATTAGCAGTTTCTAATGTAAAAACTTGATTAAAAATATCCATGCTAAGAGATTCATACAAGCAATTTTTGGCTCTAGCATTTAAATGAATTTCTTTTTCCTCACTCATGGTGGATTTCTCGGGATTTTTGGGTGGTTTTCATCTCGTCATGAGTGACTCTCCAAACATCTAGATCAACGACCTCTAGGTAACAATCCATTCTAGCACTATAATATGGGAAGTTAGTGTCGTCGAAGTGTGGTGGCCTATGAGTATTCATCCACTCCTCTAAAAAGCGTCGGCTCTTTTAGCGGTGAAGCTAAAGCGTTTTAAATGAGCCAAACCAGGCTTTGATACCAATTGAAGGAAACAGGTGACGCCAAAGAGGGGGTGAATGAGGACTTCTAAAACATTCTCTAAACTATGCCACAAATAAATCCCTAGAGCAAAACATATGCAATTAATCAAACTAGAATGTGAAAACTAGGTTTTGTCTAAGTGTTTCTGTCTCTACCACAATATCTAAGTTTCAATCCTAAACAATCTAAGTATAAATACAAGATTGAAACTTAAGTGCTTAATATAAATGTGGAAGCTAAAGAGCAAGGTAGAGATGCAAACTTTCATGGATGACGCCGGTATTTTTACCGAGGTATCCAGAACCACGCAAGTTCCTGACTAATCCTCGTTGGTGCCCCTACGCAAAGGGAAGCCCACTCAAGGCCCAAGCACCACGGTCGAGTAACTCCGTAGAGAGCCGCGGGCCTTCTCCACGCGCAAGTGGTGCTTCACTTCCGGCTCCTCTCAGGTGCTCCCCGCCGTCCCCACTGTCGAGATTTTGGCTGAAAATGCCATGGGCCTCGTTCCTTCCGGTACATGGTGGCGGTCGTGACACAAACGCGGTTGTCACGGTCTCACAAGACTCTCGCCCTACTCGGTACAATTACAACGGCTCGCGCAAGAGCCAAGGGGTTGTGTGGGTTTTTTAAACTCACTCAACTAACTAGGGTTCACCTAGAGCAAGCGCTAATGTGGTCTAACTAATCTAAGCACTTAGCAAAACACCTATGCTAATCACCTAGTGATTCTATTAAGCACTTGGGAATGTTTACTATATGCCTTGGTATGTTGCTTGGGCTCTGAAGCGTCCCAATCCTCTGGGACTCAAATGTGATACAATTACTAGTTCCAAGAGGCTAGTAAACACATTTGTACATCAGATGGTTTTAGATCTGTTTAAACGAGACAAACCTATAAGGGTGGCGATCAACTTTAAGAGTTGGTCCACAACTCGGGACATATCATCAGAGTGGGGCTGAAGCAGCTCGATATATGCATCGAAGCAAATCAGCGGTCCAACAGCCACAGGCATGGTTGGGAACAGGCGTAACTCTTACCCGATCAACGATCTCCTTCTCTGAAAAACAACAAATAAGCAAGAGTGAGTACTTACGTACCCAGTAGCCCACCTTCACCCACGGAATGGGGAAATCGGATATAATGCATGGAGTATGTGGAGCTTAGGATATTTTGCAGAAAGAGCGGTATTTGATGCAAGGTTATTTTGTAAAACATTTTATATTTTTCAAAGCACATCCTCTCCCAAAGGAGCAGGAAGTTTTTCAATATAGAACAAAATCCCCTGGACTAAACCATCTAGATATCTCAGCAGTTTCCCACTGCTTTACATTTTCAAAAACAGCTACTGGACTTCCCGTCCACCATAGCTCATGGCTCAATCGCCAGACCTTTTAAAACCACTTTTCAAAAGCATTTTGGAAAACAAAACAGTAATTGTCAAATCCATGCCATGACTCATCCATATCCGTGGACGCGGACTATTCGAATAGGTTTTTAAACTCTGCGCAGAGGTGTACACTTTACCCACTAGTCTGGCTCTGCGATCTCATGGCCAATGAGACCTAAATCTAAATCTCTTTCCTTCCTTGCACGTCCTTACCTTAGCGATTATACCGGAAGGAACAAGGCCACCACCATGCCCAAACTGGACAAAACATTCCCCTTCCTTATCCTCTCGGTGCTCCCTAGCCGTCATAATCCTAGGGTTCGGACCGTGCAAGTTCAGATCAAGCGACTGCCCATACAGTCTCGAGTGGTTGTACTTGATAAGAGTATAGGTAAGGAGTGATGACAAGCTGGTCCTTAGGCTAGAGGGATAATCCTTCATGCTCACACCTGTCACACCAATTTCTAAGGGCAGAGCCGGGTGCATCGCATATGTGTGCCAGGATCTATTTCCACACATATGTTGACGTCACAAGTGTAATATATCAAAAGAACAATGCATAAAAGTGTAAATAACGATTATATTAACATATTACACTTCGAACAGACATAATGTCTTAACCTTTATTCATCAAAGTACAGCGAGACATGGACATCCATCCACAGGAAGATGACCGTGGGTATTACTAGACTAGCATCCATGGAGTTCAGCATCGTATCTTCATCTGCAAACTTCTGATCAAAATTAAGCAAGGGTGAGCTCACTTATGGTCGGGGCTCAGCAAGTGGGGAAAAAAACTAATGCAAGTTTAACAAGGTGAGGCTAAGGTTGAGCAGTAAGCATTTTAGTTAGTCAACATTTTATTAACAACACCTGTCTTACTAATAAGTGTGAATCCCAAATATTCCCATTAAACAAAGGTATATGAGTATATCAAAAACACTTAAGTGAAACTACTTAAGCAAACCATTGGCAGATCATCGGATCTCAATTTATTTCCATCTTCAAGTTTAATTATCATGTGAGGAGTCTAGGCTGCTCATAACCGTGAGCACGGCTGATATATCAGTTTTACACTCTGCAGAGGTGGCGCATCTTTACCCATGAGTCGTGATTCCCTTCTAGCCCGGGTTAGCTAGACCCATATTCACTTTCGAGGTGAATGGCCAGGGTCTCACTACGAGGCTTCTCCCTAGAGTCCTCATTACACAAATGCTTGAAATGGTCAAACTGCATAAGGCACACCTACCGTAACCAACTTATAGACCAGTCTGCAGGGTAAAGCTTTGGGAACTATGCTCGTATCCAATCTGTCTAAGTCGGAATATAAGTGCTTGCCAGATGCCCCTGTTCCGGTCGACCACGACCAGCACCCAACATAAGACTTCCCTAGTTATTTAGCCAAGACCAGAGCCATGATAGTTCTCATGGTAACACTATTTTCCTGGGTGGTCACTCCATGTTCCAATTAATATGCAATAATCTTGTTTAACCATCGGGTTAACAACAACAATGTACACTTACCATTTGGAACATTAATATCATAAGCAGGAGTGACTGCATAAAGTTAAGTTTTAGCAATAGCATAGCTACTTGATTGGATCATAATACCAGGTTAAACAAGGAGTAAGGTTGGAAAGGTTATCTAAATAGGTAACCCGTCAAATTATGCATATATATCCAAAAGAGTAAACTTTATTAAATGTATTGTTTGGGATCAAACAGAGTATGCAGAGGGAGAAGTCCACTTGCCTTGCTTATTGAAAACCTGAGGTTCTTCCACGGATAGGAATAGATCTTGATTCTTAACTACTAGATCAACCACTGAATATCACACAAACAAACAAGAAGAACAAACACCATTCAGTAACATACAACAGTCACCATACGTAATGCTAAAAGAAAGCCTAACGAAAAGAGCGTTTGCTTTTCAAAAACATTACACGCAAGGGTTATAATAAAAAGGTATTCTTTTCAAACATGTGATCTATACTTTATAAAATAAGACATGAGCTTATAAATGTCTTAATTAAAATATACAAATATTAGGTTCACCAAATTAATCTTTTATAAAACGCCATATGTGATACGTCTAAGATAAAGGATTTATAAGACGATAAAACACGTTATAACGATATTAAACATTTTTAACCTTTTAGAATAGATATAAGTTATATATCTAGGGTTAATGGGTTATAAAACACATTATTAAACATTACTTTTATAACAAGCTCATAAACAACTTTTTATGTGAAAAGATTATAATTATATTATTAATCACCTATTTAAGACGAGTTAGGTTATGAGCATTAAGTGGATTTTTATGCAAAAGATAATAAACAAATAACTATCTTGTAATTTCGTTAAACATAGCCTATATTATTATATTCGAAGTCAATATATATAAAGTAACATTTTAAGTTATAAAAGAACTTAAACTCTTATTACTTTATTTTATTCCTTTAGGGAAAGCTAAGTGATTCGTATATAATGTGGACTAAATTCTATAAAATCATTAATCATACCATAAATCAAATTAAGAATAAATTGACTATAGGTTTGATTAATACATTATGATAAAGGATAATTAACCTATTAATTATCTTTACTTCTATTGTAGAAATAAATGATCTAATTCATTAGAAGGAAGTTATGTATAAACTATTGTTTTAGTTTATAAAAGTAATGACCCTTGTTATCTTTTAATTCAAAAATTGTAAATAATTTATTAATTGGACATATATTTATCTTCTATTTTTATTAAGAGACATATGGTCTACATATTGTTTTAAGTTTCTATTTAATACGACTATTCTTTAGACATCTATAATGACCTTGTTAAATATAATATCTATTAAAATGTCATTTTAAACTAGAAACAAGTTATCTAATTCTTTAGTAAGAAACCTATATTTATCAACATACTATCATTTTCTTTATTAGGAAAGTATAAGCGCCTAATTAATTTATTTTAACATTATTATAAAATTCTACTATTTCGGTTTTCTCCTTTCTTTTCTAAATAGAATTTATATGTATAACTAAAAATTGTTTATTTAATTCTTCTCACATTAATATACTAAGAATTAATTGTAAATTACTAAATGAGACTTTTAGTAACATAATCATGATTATTATGACATAAATAAATATCTTACTAATTCTAAGTGCTTAAGTGCTATACTTATGACTATATTTATTATGAATAGTAACATTTATATTTCCATTTGACCAAAAATACGTGGCTTAATTCCTATTTCAATTTCTTCATGTCCATAAGTTTACACTTAAAATACTACTAACAATTATTGTTCCACACACACTAAAGCGAAATTCGATTTGTAAACGTTTTCTAGTATGAAATCACGGAAGTAGTGAATAGTTGACCGTACTCATTTTCAAAATTATAATATCATGCGCATATTCAAAGTATTGTCGCAGGGTTTGATTTTGGCTACACGTATACATCGCATCTCTAAAAAATCATACACGTGAATTGCCAAATCGCATCAATATTACAACAATAATTCATAAGATCAATAAAGTAATTCAAACATGATTTAGAAAATACATTAACGGGTTGGGGTTGTCTTCAACCTTGTGTTCTTGCTCATGCGCAGGGATGAACGGACGACGGTGAACGGGCTCGAGCGCGTGTCTAGGCGAAGGGTTGGATGGGGTTCAGGCACGTCTCCGGCGAGCAGGGGAACGGGGCACGTCGTCGGTGGACAGCGAGGTACGATGGCGAGCGGTGTGGACGAACTTCGGCGAGTCTCCACGGATTCCGGTGACGACGGTGATGGCGGGGACGAACTAGAGAATGGGGAGCGTGTGAGAGAGAGAGGGAGCTCGGGGAGGGAGGAGAAGAGAGGAGCTCGGTGGATTTTATAGGGAGAGGGCGCTGGGGAGAGAAGAGAAACGGCGGCCATGGCTTAAAGGCACCATTGATGGAGAGAGGGAGTAATGGGGAAGGAGAAACGGCGCTAATAACTCGGATAAACGGTCGGTTGACGCTCCATTAAAATCCATTACACGCGAGGAGAAGAACAGGCGTCGCGGCTTCGGATTCCTGAGCGCGGACGTCGGGCTAGGGCTCGGTCGGAGTCTTGGCTTGCTCGGACGTGGTCGGGCTCGGCGCGGGTCACCTGATGCTCGGGGTCGCACGCTGGCGTCGCGTCGGGTCCTGCCCGCTTTCTGGCAGCGACGCACGACGCTGGCTGGGGCGCGGCGCTGGTCCTTGGCGCGGGGTCGAGCGGCTGGGCGCGCATGGCGCGTGACTAGGCGCGGGCGGGTCGCGCGTTGCGGCGGCTTGGTGCGCGGGGTCGGGGCAGCGAGCGGGTGCTCGGCGGCCTGGCTTGGCGACTTTGGGCGGTCGGCTTGAGCGCGTGGCAGAGAGAGCAGGGGAGAGGGAGAGAGAAAGAAGGGGGCGGCGCTTGGGAGAGGGAGCCAGGGCGGCGGCGGCGGCTGCATGGGGAGGGGAGGCGCGCGACTGCGAGTAGACCAGGGGCGCGCGCTAGGGTGCAGCGGCCGGCTTCATGGCAGCGCGCACGCAAGAGAAGCAAGGGGAGAGAGGGAAGGAGAGAAAGGCGTGGGTGGGGCCCAGGCGACGGCGGCGGGTGAGAGTAGGGGGAGGGAGCAGGGTAGTGGCGGCTAGGGTTGGGCGCGGCCGGCTGTTGGGCCTTGGTGGGCCGATTCGGCCAGCTAGGGTTAGATTAGGTTTTTTTGTTTCTTTTTCTTTTTTTCTATTTCCTTTTCAAATTTCGAAATACATATTTAAATAATCATAAAATTCGTAAGAATCAAACCAAAATTATTTATAAATAACATATTAATTCTTGGACTAATATTTACTATATTATTTATGTGAATTTTTATTTAAAAAGAAATGATATTCCATATTCAAAATCAATCATGAGCATTCAAAAATCATCCCAAAGGCAAATAAATAACGAACACTTAAGAGAAAATTAATTACCATAAATATTATTATTAACTAAATGTATTATTTTTATTTAATGATTTTCATAGTGTCACAACACCTAACCTGGCTGAGCCATCACCTTAGGCCCTCCCAAACCAAGGAGTCCCTGATCATCCCGCTCAAAGGTGATAAGGGTGACAACCCTTTATCATACCCATTTTGAAAAACATTTTTTTTGAAAACTCACACTTTTTCTCAAATCATTTGTAACACGGATTATAAATATTAATTGTGGCAAGGTTCTAAGGCTGGGTGGCCATAATAACTTGTCTCTTAGCAGCAAAATCATATCATGCATAAAATAACAGGCTGAGGGTTGTGGTTGAAAAGCATAGGTAATTTATGTAGCAAAGGGAAACATTGAGCGTGTCGTGCTTTAACCGGTGAAAGGGTGAGAGCTCACAGAACTAGCTTCTGGCTCCACCGTCTGGCGTAGACTTACAGATCTGGCCTTCACGAGACGACACAAACGCTCCGATAACTATGCAACATGAACAAGCAAACAAACAAACCAGCAAGTATATCAACAAATATTTATTATAGTGGTCAGAATGGTGATATATGGATGGGTAGAGTCTTGAGCAGAATCTGTGTCATGTGGTGTTGTGATATTACTAGTGGTGGAGTAGAGGTGCTTACCAGAAGGGTGGATTGGAGGTGAAGCGACACTAGACATGTAGCCGACAGAGCGGGGTAACTGAGTGGGTGGGAGTTTGCCTTGGCTGAGGGTGTTGAGTGTGTGGAGAGGGAGAGGGTAGCTAGGTGTATTTATAGCTGGGTACCTGTTGCTTAGTACAATAGAGTTCACTGTTGGTGAGAATGGTGGCGAATGAATCGTCTGACTTAGTCTGAACAGGGAAATTATAGACACAATATGGGACAAGAGTATTTTTGGAGTTTTCTGGAATATGAACCATGCTTAAGGGATGACATGGTTGGATAGGGAATAATTTGATAAGAATTTAGAAACAAGAATTATTGGAATCTGAGTTTGGATGGAGGAGTTTTGGATTTTATAATCATAGAAATAAAAAGAAAAGGGAAATGGAATATCCCTGGAATATTCCAGAATTTGAATATTTAGAGATATTTGGAAAATCAAAAATACAAATGTATTTTTGAGCGGGGTACTAGGAATTATTTATGGGCTTTTCTTGGATAGAGGTTTATGTTGGTGGCAATTGTTCCTACCTACCGTGTCACATAGGACAACAGTAAGGCGAGACCCAAATAGCTGGAATACTATGGTATTCTGGTCTAGGTGGGTTGTGGTATCTTGGGTCAGGTTTTATAGGATTGACGGCGTATCCATACAAACATGGTTCGCCTTTCTTTTTGGAAGTCTGGTTCGAAAGAATCTCAAAGTTAAGCGTGCTCAACTTGGAGAAATCTGGGATGGGTGACCAGATGAGAAGTTCTTACTGGAAGGGAAATCACAGTCACCAGAGTTCGTATTACTAGAATATTGGTCTGGCAAGTCTTAGGTGAGCTGGACAGCATGATGGATGAGCAGTCGAATATCTAGGTGATCGGATGGTCGATGAATAGTAACAATGAATAGTCCGTATGAACGAACGATGAACGATGAATAGGGACTATGAACGAACGATGAAGGATGAATAGGAACTAAGAACGAATGATGAACGATGAATAGGAACTATGAACGAACGATGAACGATGAATAGAGATTATGAACGAACGGACGAACGATCGAATAATCGGACGAACGAATGATCAAAATTTCGGCAGCATAACGGTTGAACAAAGATTATTTGGACTATAGATGGCCAAATGGGCCGGCACGGCCCGCCAGGCCTGGCTAGCGAAGCGTGCCGTGCCAGATGGGCCGGCGTGCCGCTACCGCGGCCCAGGCACGACCCGTCAGCCTGCTAGTCATGTCGGGCCGGCCCGGTGGCACTATGGCCCATCTGAGTATATTGTATAATTTAGCAAAAAATGTGTAGTTGTGGGGGCTCAAACTCACAACCTAGTGCATAAGAGGCTTAAACACATCCATCTAACCAGTGCAGTTGTAGTTTTATTGTGTTATATGTTGAATTCTTATACTTAATATATGTAAACTATTATTTTTAAAATAAAAAATGTAATCGTGTCGTGCCCATGCCAGCACTACAGGTCGAGATAGTGGCCCAGGCATGACACTATAGCCGTGTCGTGCCAGGCACTGGCACTATACTAGCCAAGTCGGGTCGTGCCTGGACCGTGCTTTTTCGTGCCGTGCCTGGGCTGGCCCATCGTGTTAGTGCCAAACGGCTATCTATAATTTGGACGAACGAATGGACGAACGAATGAACGAACCATGAATGATGGGACAAACGATCGAGCGATCGGACGAACGAACGAATAAACTACGAACAGGTGGACGAACGATCGAATGAATGACCGAACGATCCTAGTGCTTGTGTTGTGCTTGTGTGGGAGTGGGAGTGGGGGGGAGAAGTGAGTTGCCATGAAATGGCTTGGGGTGTCTTGAGGGGAGGCCCTTGCTCCTCTATTTATAGGCAAGGTGGGGGATTAGGGGGAGGATACGAGGATTAGTGGGAGATAAGCATGTATTAGTCATGTATAAGTGAAATTAGCTTGTAGAGCTCACTGTATGACACTAGAGACGTATGTATACATATGAGCATGAGGAAAATTATGAAGAACATATTTGTAGGGACTTTAAAAATGATTATGAAGGTATTTCTTAGGAGGAAAATATTTGGAGAATTATCGGTGGAATATTTGGGTAGTATTTCTGGAAAGAATTTAAAGGGGATCACTAGGGAACTATTTGTAGGATATTTTGAGGAGGATTTTGGAGAGAATATAGACCACTATATTTTATTTGTTGATATCAACTCGCAAACAAACATTTTGAAATAAAATTTAAAATTCATTTTGAATTTAGAGCGAGTTTGAGAAATTTCCAAGATTTAAATTTTTGGGGTGCTACAGGCTCCCACACCTTGAAATGCCTGGTTGGATGGTGTTTATAGAACCCAACACAAAACTAGCCGTTGGAGAAAAGTTGCTGCTCTGTGCGGCACACCGGACAGTTCGGTGGGGTCACCGGACAATCCAGTGCCCCTGTCCAGTGCGCATAGTCGTTGGAATGACACCGCAGGTGACCGTTGGCGCTGGAGGCTTTTACACCGGATAGTCTGGACATCACACCGGACAATCCAGTGGCTTCTCTCCAATAGTGCCACCTAGAACTAGTCGTCGGGCTACTGTTCCCTAGTGCACCGGACAATCGGGCATGTGCCACCGGACAGTCCGGTGCTCTCATCCGGACAGTCCGCCCGTGGCAACACTATTCTTTATTTCTTGGACTTGCTTGATACTTTTTGATCTTCATAATATATTCTTTTGAGGTGTTGCTTTCCTTAATGCCTTAGTCCAAGTAACCTTAGCATCTTGTGAACTACAAACATAAACACTAACAAACACATTAGTCCACAGGTTGTGTTGATCATCAAACACCAAAACCTATTGAGCCAAATGGTCCGGAGTCCATTTTCTTTACAATGACCTTGATACAAATATTGCCTTGATGGTGAGAAAGACAACAAAGATGTTGAAGAAACTCAATTAAGAAGGCATCAAATTTGATTTAAGGAATAAGTTTTTCTCTAGCAAGAGAAAGCCCATCTCTGAGATGGATTGCTACAATTGTGGATAACTTGGTCTTCTTACTCATCAATGCACCAAACCTAAGAAAAACAAATTCAAGGGCAAGAAAGATGATGAAAGTGATGATGAGAAGAAGCTTCAAGAAGAAATAAGGCAAGTACAAGAGGTTTCATAAAAAGAAGAATTGGAAAGCATACATTGTTGGTGATTGGCTCACCGACATTGAATCCTCAAGTGACTCTTCTTCAAGTGAAGAAGAAGATGATGAAAAGGTCGCCGCCATCGCCGGGGACTTCTCTTCACTACCATCATCATCTTCATTTACTACACCTATGCCTCAAGGCTAAAGGTGAATGGAAGGTACAAAATGAAACTGTCATTTGTTGAAGATTATGATAGTGATAGTGATGATAAATATGCTTCCCCTACTTATGATGAGTTAGCTGACTTGCTTAAAGAACACACTCAAATCATTAGAAATTCCAAAGCTAAATGTGATAAGCTAAAAGATGAAAATGAGTTCTTAACTGCTAAGTATGACATAGTTGTTAAAGCTAGTGAGGAAATGAAGGAAGAAAACAAAACTATGTCGTCTACTAGAAATGAGCTCAAGACCTTCCTTAAAGATGCTAAAGAAAAAAGTGAAAAATTAAGTGAAGCAAATAGGGAGCTAAAAGATAGGCTTGTCAAGATGAAAGAAGATTACACAAAAATTAAAATTGATCATGATAATCTTCTTGTTGCAAATGAGATATTATCTTATGATACACATGAGGCTATTAACCTTGTTGTTAAGCTTGATGTAGCAACCTCATGTGATGATTTGAGCAATGTTGATCAAGCTAGTCTTCATGATGATTTGGTTGAAAAACTTGAAGTCATGACACTAGAGAACAAGAAATTAAAGAAGTACTTGACTGATGCAACCACCAAGGAAAAAATTGCCATAGAAAGTAATGATTTTAAAAATGAGTTGGTATTGGACAATGAGAGGCTTAGAGAAGAAATCAAGAAGCTCAAGCTTGAGAAACAACATCTTGGCACTAGTGTGCAAAAATTCAACAAGGGTCAATACCTCCAAAATGAGCTTCTCATGAACACAGCCAAGAAAAATAACCAGAGTGATATTGAATACAATTCATTTGTGCAAAAGAAAGCAACAAATCAAAAAAGGCTAAGCACTCAAGACCTTTTGCATTCAATGCCCACTATGTGCTTAGAAAAGTTGCAAATGGGAAGGTCAAAGTAACATTCTTAGGTCCACCAAACAAGAGTAGACCTAGACAAATTTGGGTTACAAAGTCCTTGATTGAGAAAGTTACAAGCCCTATGCAAGATAGGGTCCCCAAGATTGAAGCTTGATTTATTTGTGCATGTAGGTGAACTACAAGACTAGTGGGAGCCATTGGGTAATTGACAGTGGATGTACTCAACATATGACTGGTAACCCACGTGTGTTCATGTCACACCCGGCTTTAAGGAACAAAGCCAGGTGCATCTCATACATGCGCCAAGAAGACAACATATATAATAACAGAGTGTATAGAGAGAAATGTCAATAACATCAGAGTATTTATTACATAGCGGAAGACTTATTACAAAATAAAAGATAAATATAAAACAAACTAAGGATCGTCGGCGCCAATGTCAACTGAGAAACGCCACCTAGATCAGATCATACTCCTCACCTTGTGGCTCCTTCTGAACCACCTGCTCTTCTCCTATGGGGGGGTGTGAGACAGCAAGGGTGAGCTCACACATGATCATAGCTCAACAAGTTGTGGGGAACCAGTGGACATAAACTCACAAAGGTGTGAGTTCATGTGATGTGTAAGGCTAATCAATGATAGGGGTTAAAGTTGAGCATTGCTTTTAAGTAGTTGGTCAAAATTTTATCAGCAGTTACTAAGTGTAAGTAAATACCAAACCATAAATAAAGTAATAGAACAAATTAATAATAAACCCATGCAATGCAAATGACCAAATTGAATTTAAGTTCCATAATTTAAACATCAGAGAGTCCTAAGCTGCTCATGACCGTGAGCTCGGCTAGTATACCAGTTTTACACTCTGCAGAGGTTGTACCCTTTACCCACAAGTCATGTTACCCATCTGCCAAGGGATCGCGACTTCCCATACACCTCTACCTAGGAAGCGCGGCAGGGCAACACTACGAGGCCTTTACAAAGTTCCACTAGCTTCCGAAAACCCGCTACAGTTTATAGGAAGTTCCAATGCAGGGTTCTTGGCTGACCGCCATCGCAGCAAAAACAACCAAGGACCTCCCTACACTGACCACTCCCCTACTGCCCTTGCCCCTTTCGGGTAAGGTAGTCTTCCACTAGCTTTCCTAATTAGTCAGCTAAGGGCGTCCCATTAAACCCTTGTGGTGGCACGTGGTTCTCAAGTTAAGCTCTATGTTCCAATTAACATTAATGAACTTGACATGAACATAAATAGAATAACAAAAAGAATTGGAACATAGAGGTAATAAATGATTATCCCAAAACCATGTAAAGCAATAGCAAACTACCCAAGTGATTCAGGGGTAAACAAGGTAATGAGATAAACAATCTAGGGTGACCTATTGGTCCCATCAAAATTAACCTATGCATGGATAAGTGATATTAAAGAACATTATTGGGTAAAAAGTGGTCAAGGGCACAACTTGCCTTCAATGAGCTCCTGCTCAGCTACTTCAACCTGCTGCTCACCAGGATCCTCAGCAACGGGCTCTTCTACTCGCCACAATACAAACAAGCACGGTGTATATAGAGAAATTAACATTACACCAAACATATAAATAAAATACACAGTAATAATCTACATATTAAAATAAAATCCTAGGAACAGGAATCATAATTTTTGGAGTTATAGATTTTAAGTTATGCATTTTCAAAGGTTTTATGTGTTTAAAATGGGATTAAGTGTGGGATTAATTTTCTGACTGTTGACATGATAAAACAGAGACACTAAGTGATAGAGAATTAAATTACAAAAATTTAGAAAGTGGAATGGAGTGATTTGGAGCAAGTATGAATTTTCTATGAATTTATTAAGTTCTAGTAGTTATTTTCATAATAAAAATCCATTTTCTATTTCATTTATTCCATTTAAACAGTCTCTGGACTGGGCCTCCATTTCTGTGAACTATAGGGGGCTCGGAGCAAAAGGTCCCAAGACACAGAGTCCTGCAGACAGGACTGCGGGTTGTTTCCTAACTTTCGCAGGGGTTCTTTAGCAAAAAGGCCATCACGAAGGGGTATCCAAGGTTTCTGGCCGTCCGATTACACATGTGCGGCCCAGATTAGATCGCACAACCCTACGAACCGGTACGTAATCCAAGCCACAGGATACACGATCAACGGCTCCCGATTCAAAGTAGCTTACGCCGATCGCCAACCGAACGATCCAGATCGAACGGCGCTCGCTAACTCCCGAAACGGTACGCCCCCTGGTTTAATCACAGGCGCGGGATGGCGATCCAACGGCCGTGGATCAACTTCCACCTCCCGCAACCGAGCGCGGCGGCGCAGACACGCCCAAGGCGGCCCCTCCCCGCCGGCGTTCTACCAAACCGGTCGACTACTGCTCGAACCTATGCGAGACCTACACCGTTTCGAACGGAAGGTGAAAGCGGATGCACAGGAAGTCTCACCGAAACGAAAGAAGGCCCGTGGACTCCCGTCTACGTCACGGTGCGGCCCGGGACGGATTCAGCATGCCGACGATCAATTGGTGGTGCTCCTGACCCGAGCGCCACCCGCAGAGGGTCCGTGCGACTCCCCCGCAGACAAGCGAAGCCCCCACGGCAAGCGGCGCGCCTGAATAGTTTGCTCGCTGGGATTTCCACCACGGCGACCCCCCTTCGTGTCAGGCGGCGGCGAACAACTTGCACGGCATTGGCAGAGGATGGTGGGAGGCGAAGGAACGCGATAGGGCAGCGGCTACTTATCTTCGGAACCCTCCCCCAGCGAAATCGGCCACGCAGTTCAGGTAGTTGAGCTCCCGCGGCGATCTCGCGCGCCGTGCGCATAGTTTGTTGCGCGCCGGAGCAAGGAAGACGGGCTGACGATGCGGGCCCACCACTTCCACCGGACGACACGCGCGGAATCGTTAGCTGATGAGTGGGTCCCACTCGCAGTGGCACAGGGTGCACGCCGCACGCGGGTATACATTGGCAGCTGGGCCGGACGCGCGCAGGCTAGTGGGCCGAACAGACTGAATTTGGCCCAAGCGAGTTTTTCTTATTTCTTTTTCTTTTCTTTTGCTGTTATTCTCTTTTCTTTCTTATATTTTTGAATCCAAATATGAATCCTAAACCTGTGGTGAATTTGTCTTCTTTTTAATGTACAATTGAATGCACCAGTTAGGTAAGAATTTTATTCTTATTTTTATTTTATTTTATGTAGTATTTTCTTATCTCTTTCCTATTTCTAGTTTTATTATTCCAATGCTCCAAATTGTAATTCTTTGATTAAATTCTAATTTAGACATTAGCACATTTTTATTAATCCGGCCAGTGTTAAATGCACAAACATAAGAACTCAACATGATGCAATAGCTTTTCTATTAATGTTTTAGTAATGAGTTATTCTCTTTTACTTATGTCTAGTAACATGTCCCAAAGGTAGTTGAAAAATCACATAAGGAGTTCAACCTTTTTATAAGCTTTATAATTTGGGTATTACAAATTCTACCCCCCTTAAAAAGAATCTCGTCCTCGAGATTTCAGAAGATCTAGGGAAAAGGTGGGGAAAATCTATGCGAAGCTCTTCTTCTCTTTCCCACGTTGCTTCATCTTCTCCGTGGTGACTCCATTGTACTTTGCACATCTTTATCACCTTATTCCTTGTAACTCGAGTCAATGTGTCAAGAATCTTGATCGGGTACTCCATATAAGTCAAATCACCCTGAACACTGAGCTCTTCCATTGGTAACTGTTCCTTAGGGACATGGAGACACTTCTTTAGTTGAGATACGTGGAACACATTATGCACATCTGATAAAGTAGCGGGTAACTCGAGTTGGTATGCCATCTCCCCAACTCGCCTAAAGATCAAGAATGGTCCAATATAGCGAGGGGACAATTTGCCCTTAACTTTGAATCTCCTCATTCCACGAAGTGGTGACACCTTGAGGTACACATAATCTCCTTCTTCAAATTCCAGTGGTCTCCTTCTATTATCAGCATAGCTCTTTTGCCTAGTTTGAGCCACTCTCCAATTCTCTCGAATTATACGGACTTGTTCTTCTGCTTCTTGAATCAGTTTAGGCCCAAAGAACTGTCTCTCTCCAGTCTGATCCCAATACAAAGGAGTTCTGCACTTCCTCCCATATAAAGCTTCAAAAGGTGACATCTTCAGACTGGCCTGATAGCTATTGTTATATGAGAATTCAGCATAAGGTAGACTTTTATCCCAACTTCCTCCATGCTGAAGGGCACATGCTCTCAACATATCTTCCAATACTTGATTAGTCCTTTCAGTCTGTCCATCAGTCTGAGGGTGATAAGCTGTACTAAAATTCAACTTTGTACTCATGTTCTCATGAAAGCTTCTCCAAAACCTTGAGGTAAACTGCGAACCTCGATCAGACACGATCTTCTTTGGTACTCCATGTAAACACACAATCCGAGCCATATATAACTCTGCTAGCTGAGAACCTTTATAAGTAGTCTTGACAGGAATAAAGTGAGCCACTTTAGTCAATCTATCCACAATCACCCATATAGCATCATATCCTTTCTGGGTGCGAGGCAATCCAGTAATAAAATCCATACCAATCTCTTCCCATTTCCACTCGGGTATCTTCAGTGGATGCATTAGTCCAGCTGGCCTCTGGTGTTCAGCCTTAACTCTTTGTCATACATCACACATAGCCACATGTGCAGCTACATCTCTTTTCAATCCATACCACCAATACTTCCGTTTCAAATCCTGATACATCTTGGTACTACCAGGATGAATAGAATAATCCGAGTCGTGGGCCTCTTTCAATATAGTCTCTCGAAGGCTTTCAATATCAGGAACACACATCCTGTCCTTGAACCATACAGTGCCTTGCTCATCTTCTGTAAATTCCGGAACTCGACCTTCAGTAATCAGATCCTTAATCTCTTTTATTTTAGCATCACCAATTTGTCCTTTGCGGATCTCTTGCTCCAAAGTAGGTTCCACATCAATAGTAACTCCTTCAGTATGAGCAACTATTCCCAGGTTAAGTCTCCTGAAATCCTCAACAATCTCATCGGGTAGCTGGGCAACAATAGCTGAATGAACATGCTCCTTGCGACTCAAGGCATCTGCAACCAAATTTGCCTTGCCCGGGTGATAGTGAATCTCCAAATCATAATCCTTAATAAGCTCCAACCAACGGCGTTGCCTAAGGTTGAGATCCTTCTGAGTAAATATATACTTCAAACTCTTATGATCCGTATATACTTGACACTTGGTCCCCATGATATAATGTCTCCAAATCTTAAGCGCATGCACAACGGCTGCCAATTCCAAGTCATGAGTGGGGTAGTTCACTTCATGTTTCCGCAATTGACGAGAAGCGTAGGCAATCACATGTCCTTCTTGCATGAGCACACATCCTAAGCCTTGGTCACATGCATCACAATAGATATCAAATCCTTTCTGTAGGTCTGGCATAACCAACACTGGTGGCGACATTAATCTTTTCTTCAATTGCTCAAAGCTGCCTTGGCACTTCTTGTCCCACTTAAATTCTCTTCCTTTCTCCAAAAGCGAAGTCATAGGCTTAGCAATCTTAGAAAATCCTTCAATAAATCTCCGACAATAGCCTGCTAGTCCTAAGAAACTCCGAATCTCCGTGACTGTAGTGGGTACTCTCCACTCCATTATCTCCTTAACCTTAGTAGGATCCACTGATATTCCTCCATTAGAAATAATATGACCAAGAAATGGCACCTCGCCAATCCAAAACTCGCACTTGCTGAACTTGGCATATAGCTGGTTATCTCGCAGCCTCTGTAGCACCAACCTCAGATGTTCCTCATGATCACTATCACTCTTGGAATAGATAAGAATATCGTCGATGAATACCACGACGAATCTGTCCAAATACTCCATAAACACCTTGTTCATCAAATTCATAAAATAAGCTGGTGCATTGGTTAATCCAAACGACATAACAGTAAACTCATATAATCCATATCGAGTCGAGAAAGCCGTCTTGGGAATATCCGATGGTCTAATCCTCATCTGATGGTAACCGGATCGGAGATCAATCTTCGAGAATACTCTAGCACCTCTCATCTGATCAAATAAATCCTCAATACAGGGCAACGGATACTTGTTCTTCACCGTAACATCATTAAGTGATCTATAATCCACACACATCCGCTGCGATCCATCCTTCTTCTGTACAAACAAGACCGGTGCTCCCCAAGGTGAGGAACTCGGACGAATGTACCCAGCCTCTTGTAACTCAATTAACTGCTTCTTAAGTTCCTTCAACTCCTCTACGGACATCCTATATGGCCGTTTAGAAATAGGGGCGGTTCCAGGTAAGAGATCGATAACAAACTCAACTTCTCTATCAGGTGGCATCCCTGGTAACTCCTCTGGAAAGACATCCGGAAAATCTCTAACCACACGGATGTTGTCACCAACAAACTCCTCAGGTATGAAGAACATTGCACGCATGGGTGAGGAGGTTACTGCAATATTAACCTGAAATCTTTCTCCTTTAGTGGTAGTGAGTTCTACGGTACCTCTACCACATGCTATAACGGCCTTTGCCTTTCTTAACCATGACATACCAAGGATCAGATCTATACTGCTTGACTCTAATATTATAGCAGTAGCTCCGAATTCTCTACCCATAATGGTCAATGTCAATCTACGTGTCATTTGATTCGCCTCAACAGGCCCTTTAGGGGTGATTACTATCATGGGTTTTCTCATATTTAGCAGTGGTATTTCATTTGTGTTGGCATATCTAGCAGACATGAATGAATGTGTAGCACCAGAATCAAATAATATGGTTGCAGGAATTGCATTAACATAAAACATACCAAGTACGAGGTCCCCACCATCCGGAGTAGCATCAAAGCTGACTTGATTAACCTTGGCAATAGAATATCCCTTGCCAGATCCTGGAGTTTGCTGTCTGTTCTGAACTGGAGTAGCAGCAATCCTCTGTGGGCAGACATTTGCATAATGACCAGTCTTCCCACACTTGAAACAAGTAGTGCCTGGACTCTGTCCTGAGAACTTCGTCGGGGTGCCAGTGGGGGTAGCCTGTCGAGGAGGTGGAGTCCTCAGTGGTGATTGCTGAACTGGGCGCTGGCCTCCGCCAGTGCGAACTAGAGTACCCTGAGGTGAACTGTAGCGAGGACGAACACTGCTGCTTCCTTGTCCTTGAGATATAGCCTTTCTCTTCAAATCTCCCAGCTGAACACGCTTGTGTTCAATAGCCAGGGCCTTATCAAGCAGCCTCTGAAATGATGGAAATGTGTGTGCCACTAGAGCATACTGCAGTGGTCCATTAAGTCCTTCAATAAAATGCTCCTGCTTCCTCTCATCTTCAGCAACTTCATCAGGGGCATATCTGGATAACTGAATAAACTTGTCGCGGTACTCGCTGACTGACATACTTCCTTGCTTCAGCGACAGAAATTCCTTCTTCTTAATCTTCATTAATCCAGCTGGTATATGATAATTCCGGAACTATGTACTGAACTCTGCCCAAGTGATAGTATCAGCAGCATCGTGGGCAGCAGTATATGAATCCCACCAGTCAGCAGCAGGACCTGTCAGACGTCCAGAAGCATATAAAACCTTCTCCTGGTCAGTGCATTGTGCAATATTCAGTATCTTCTCAACGGACTTCAGCCAATCATCCGCGTCCAGTGGATCAGGTGAGCTAGCGAATGTAGGTGGCTTATGACTCATGAACTCCCGGTGCTTATCACGGGGTGGAACTGGTGGCGGAGGTGGAGGCAGTGGTACTTGTCGTTGTTGCTGCTGCTGTTGTTGTTGTTGCATTTGCTGTTGCAGCTGCTGTTGTTGCGCCCTCCTTTCCTGGCGTATCTCCTCTCGCTCCTGGCGCAATTCCTGTCGTATATCTTCTCTTTCTTGACGCATCTCCTGGCGTTCTTGCTGCATCTGTGCACGTATATCTGTCATGGTGTCCGCCATTTGCTGCATCACCGCCATCTGAGCAGCAACCAGTGGGTCAACTCCGCCTGGTGGAGGATTGGGTGGATTCATCTCTGCAGGTTGTGGCTGGGGTTGTCTATGTATCCACCGAGTGTGTCGATTAGGAGGCAAATCAATTCCACCACCCCGCCTGGTATTGACCATCTGAGTTAGATACATATGGTAAGAAAACAGTAGACAAGGCAGGTAATTACAAATCATGTTACTTTGGGGAATTTATTAGCTAAGCGGATTAATATTTTACCTACCATAGCTAATTTATTACCTTATGGTGGTACATACTAAGATGTCCATCTATAATAATTCAATCAATCAAAGAAGCAAATCAGGCATTTAGCATCAGCACAATCAAACAACATTTTTAAAGAAAATTGTTTTAAATTTTGTCTTAGGTTCCCTATCTCTTAAAAGATCATAGTGGTAGGATTCCAAGGTGTGAAATCCATCTTGTCTTAGAGTAGAAAAGATAAGATTAACCAGAGTAGATTAGCAGAAGGTGAGACAAGATCAAGATGAGATAAGTATAGAATGAGTCAGAGTAAGGTAAGTAGGAGAGGGTTTGTCCATTTCTTCCTAGGTTTCGTCCTACAGTCAACATTTCCTCTGATACCACTTCTGTCACACCCGGCTTTAAGGAACAAAGCCAGGTGCATCTCATACATGCGCCAAGAAGACAACATATATAATAACAGAGTGTATAGAGAGAAATGTCAATAACATCAGAGTATTTATTACATAGCGGAAGACTTATTACAAAATAAAAGATAAATATAAAACGAACAAAGGATCGTCGGTGCCAATGTCAACTGAGAAACGCCACCTAGATCAGATCATACTCTTCGCCTTGTGGCTCCTCCTGAACCACCTGCTCTTCTTCTGTGGGGGGGTGTGAGACAGCAAGGGTGAGCTCACACATGATCATAGCTCAACAAATTGTGGGGAACCAGTGGACATAAACTCACAAAGGTGTGAGTTCATGTGATGTGTAAGGCTAATCAATGATAGGGGTTAAAGCTGAGCATTGCTTTTAAGTAGTTGGTCAAAATTTTATCAGCAGTTACTAAGTGTAAGTAAATACCAAACCATAAATAAAGTAATAGAACAAATTAATAATAAACCCATGCAATGCAAATGACCAAATTGAATTTAAGTTCCATAATTTAAACATCAGAGAGTCCTGAGCTGCTCATGACCGTGAGCTCGGCTAGTATACCAGTTTTACACTCTGCAGAGGTTGTACCCTTTACCCACAAGTCATGTTACCCATCTGCCAAGGGATCGCGACTTCCCATACACCTCTACCTAGGAAGCGCGGCAGGGCAACACTACGAGGCCTTTACAAAGTTCCACTAGCTTCCGAAAACCCGCTACAGTTTATAGGAAGTTCCAATGCAGGGTTCTTGGCTGACCGCCATCGCAGCAAAATCAACCAAGGACCTCCCTACACTGACCACTCCCCTACTGCCCTTGCCCCTTTCGGGTAAGGTAGTCTTCCACTAGCTTTCCTAATTAGTCAGCCAAGGGCGTCCCATTAAACCCTTATGGTGGCACGTGGTTCTCAAGTTAAGCTCTATGTTCCAATTAACATTAATGAACTTGACATGAACATAAATAGAATAACAAAAAGAATTGGAACATAGAGGTAATAAATGATTATCCCAAAACCATGTAAAGCAATAGCAAACTACCCAAGTGATTCAGGGGTAAACAAGGTAATGAGATAAACAATCTAGGGTGACCTATTGGTCCCATCAAAATTAACCTATGCATGGATAAGTGATATTAAAGAACATTATTGGGTAAAAAGTGGTCAAGGGCACAACTTGCCTTCAATGAGCTCCTGCTCAGCTACTTCAACCTGCTGCTCACCAGGATCCTCAGAAACGGGCTCTTCTACTCGCCACAATACAAACAAGCACGGTGTATATAGAGAAATTAACATTACACCAAACATATAAATAAAATACACAGTAATAATCTACATATTAAAATAAAATCCTAGGAACAGGAATCATAATTTTTGGAGTTATAGATTTTAAGTTATGCATTTTCAAAGGTTTTATGTGTTTAAAATGGGATTAAGTGTGGGATTAATTTTCTGACTGTTGACATGATAAAACAGAGACACTAAGTGATAGAGAATTAAATTACAAAAATTTAGAAAGTGGAATGGAGTGATTTGGAGCAAGTATGAATTTTCTATGAATTTATTAAGTTCTAGTAGTTATTTTCATAATAAAAATCCATTTTCTATTTCATTTATTCCATTTAAACAGTCTCTGGACTGGGCCTCCATTTCTGTGAACTATAGGGGGCTCGGAGCAAAAGGTCCCAAGACACAGAGTCCTGCAGACAGGACTGCGGGTTGTTTCCTAACTTTCGCAGGGGTTCTTTAGCAAAAAGGCCATCACGAAGAGGTATCCAAGGTTTCTGGTCGTCCGATTACACATGTGCGGCCCAGATTAGATCGCACAACCCTACGAACCGGTACGCAATCCGAGCCACAGGATACACGATCAACGGCTCCCGATTCAAAGTAGCTTACGCCGATCGCCAACCGAACGATCCAGATCGAACGGCGCTCGCTAACTCCCGAAACGGTACGCCCCCTGGTTTAATCACAGGCGCGGGATGGCGATCCAACGGCCGTGGATCAACTTCCACCTCCCGCAACCGAGCGCGGCGGCGCAGACACGCCCAAGGCGGCCCCTCCCCGCCGGCGTTCTACCAAACCGGTCGACTACTGCTCGAACCTATGCGAGACCAACACCGTTTCGAACGAAAGGTGAAAGCGGATGCACAGGAAGTCTCACCGAAACGAAAGAAGGCCCGTGGACTCCCGTCTACGTCACGGTGCGGCCTGGGACGGATTCAGCATGCCGACGAGCAATTGGTGGTGCTCCTGACCCGAGCACCACCCGCAGAGGGTCCGTGTGACTCCCCCGCAGACAAGCGAAGCCCCCACGGCAAGCGGCGCGCCTGAATAGTTTGCTCGCTGGGATTTCCACCACGGCGACCCCCCTTCGTGTCAGGCGGCGGCGAACAACTTGCACGGCATTGGCAGAGGATGGTGGGAGGCGAAGGAACGCGATAGGGCAGGCGGCTACTTATCTTCGGAACCCTCCCCCAGCGAAATCGGCCACGCAGTTCAGGTAGTTGAGCTCCCGTGGCGATCTCGCGCGCCGTGCGCATAGTTTGTTGCGCGCCGGAGCAAGGAAGACGGGCTGACGATGCGGGCCCACCACTTCCACCGGACGACACGCGCGGAATCGTTAGCTGACGAGTGGGTCCCACTCGCAGTGGCACAGGGTGCACGCCGCACGCGGGTATACATTGGCAGCTGGGCCGGACGCGCGCAGGCTAGTGGGCCGAACGGACTGAATTTGGCCCAAGCGAGTTTTTCTTATTTCTTTTTCTTTTCTTTTGCTGTTATTCTCTTTTCTTTCTTATATTTTTGAATCCAAATATGAATCCTAAACCTGTGGTGAATTTGTCTTCTTTTTAATGTACAATTGAATGCACCAGTTAGGTAAGAATTTTATTCTTATTTTTATTTTATTTTATGTAGTATTTTCTTATCTCTTTCCCATTTCTAGTTTTATTATTCCAATGCTCCAAATTGTAATTCTTTGATTAAATTCTAATTTAGACATTAGCACATTTTTATTAATCCGGCCAGTGTTAAATGCACAAACATAAGAACTCAACATGATGCAATAGCTTTTCTATTAATGTTTTAGTAATGAGTTATTCTCTTTTACTTATGTCTAGTAACATGTCCCAAAGGTAGTTGACAAATCACATAAGGAGTTCAACCTTTTTATAAGCTTTATAATTTGGGTATTACAGTTCACCTCATTAGATGAAGATGCTGATGAACATGACAAAATCACATTTGGAGATAATTTAAAAGGAAAAGTTTAAGGGCTTGGAAAGGTGGCAATATATAATGATCTTCCAATTTCAAATGTTCTCTTAGTTGCACCATTGAGTTTCAACTTGCTATCAGTCGGTCAGCTATGTGATCTTGGCCTTCAATGCTTATTCACTTTGTTAGAGGTTGTTGTATCTAAAATTAATGATGAGTCAGTGATATTCAAAGGATTTATATATAGCAATGTCTATTTAGTGGATCTCTCTTCTAAAGATGCCAACCTAAGGACTTGCCTCTTTACCAAAATATCTCTTGGATGGCTATGGCATAGAAGGCTTGCACATGCTGGAATGAACACTCTCAAGAAGATTCTAAAGAAAGGCATGATCAGATGATTGAAGGATGTATTTGAAAAGGACTAGCTTTATAGTGCATGTCAAGCTGGAAAGCAAGTTGCTAACACTCATCCTACAAAAGCCTTTATGTCAACATCAAGACCACTAGAGCTACTTTACATGGATTTATTTGGACCCATAACTTATGCTAGTGCTGGTGGCAACCTCTATTGCCTGGTTATTGTTGATGATTTTTCAAGATACACTTGGGTGTTCTTTCTTTATGACAAGTCTGAGGTTGCATCAATCTTCAAGAAGTTTGCCAAGAAAAGCTCAAAATGAATTTCATTACTAAATCAAGAAAATTAGAAGTGATAATGGAAAAGAGTTTGAAAACATCAACATTCATGAATATTGTGATGAAATTGGGATCAAACATGAAGTGTATGGAACATATACACCTCAACAAAATGGAGTTGTAGAAAGAAAGAATAGAACCTTGACCACTCTTGCAAGAACAATGATAGACGAGTATAACACACCGGAGAGGTTTTGGGCCGAGGCTGTCAACACGACTTGCTATGCATAAAACAAGTTATTTCCTCACCGGTTACTTGAGAAGACTCCATATGAACTACTAAATGAGAAAAGCCAGATGTCTATTTCTTCTAGGTGTTTGGGTGCAAATGCTACATCTACAAGAAACTCCATCACCTAGGAAAGTTTCAAAAATGATGTGACATTGGTTTCATACTTGGTTATTCAACAAAATCCAAAGCATATCGAGTATTCAATCATACCACTGGCATGGTGGAAGGAACATATGATGTGGAATTTGATGAGACTAATGGCTCCCAAGGAGCACTTGAAAAATATTGATGATGTAGGTGATGGACCACTCAGGGAAGCTATGAAGAATATGCCAATTGGAGCTATCAAACCAAAAGAAGATGAAGATGAGGTGCAAGATATCAATAGGCCCTTTTGAAAGAGAAATAGGGTCAAACCTTTTCCTATAAATAATTTTGGTGGTTGAATGCCCAAACACAAATATTGAACTAACTAGTTTGCTCTATATTATGTATTCTACAGGTGCATAAAGGTTCAACACAAACCAATAAAAATCAAGTTAGGGTTCAAAAGAAAGGAGCAAAAGAAATCGAAGAGAACCCTGGTTTGGCGCACCGGACTGTCTGGTGTGCCACCGGACAGTGTCCGGTGCACCAGGGACCGTACACTTCAAACTCTTCACCTTCGGGTTTCTCCAGGCGCACTCCGCTATAATTCACCGGACTGTCCAGTGTGCCATCGGACTGTCCGGTGCACCAAGCGGAGCAACGGCTAACAGCGCAACGGTCGTCTGCAAAAGTGTGAACAGTGCGTGAATAGTGTGCGCAGAAGTCAGAGCAGGCGTCAGAGGCGCACCAGACAATGAATAGTACATGTCTGGTGCAACACCAGACTGTCCGGTGCGACATGAAGTCAGTGCTCCAACGGTCAGAATCTTCAGAACCCTAACGGTCGGGTGACGTGGCTGGCGCACCAGACAGTGTCCGGTGGTGCACCGGACTGTCCGATGCGCCCATCGACAGACAGCCTCCCAAATGGCTATGTGGTGGTTGAGGGCTATAAATACCCCCCAACCACCACCACTCCAAGCATCCAAGATTTTCAGACATCCCATTCAATACAAGAGCTAGTGCAATCAATACAAGACACAATTCAAAAGAATCAAAGCCTCTCCAAGTCCCAAATTCACTCCAAACAATTAGTGACTAGAGAGAGTTTTGCTCGTGTTCTTTGAGCTCTTGTTCTTGGATCGCTTTCTTCTTCCTCATTCTTGTTCTTCAAGCAACTTGTAATCAAAGCATGAGATACCAATTATGTGGTGGTCCTTGTGGGGTCTAAGTGACCCATTTGAGTAAGGAGAAAGCTCACTTGGTCTAGGTGACCGTTTGAGAGAGGGAAAGGGTTGAAAGAGACCCGGTCTTTGTGACCACCTCAACGGGGAGTAGGTTTTCAAGAACCGAACCTCGGTAAAACAAATCACCGTGTCATCTGTTTCATTTGCCGTTGATTTGTTTTTGCCCTCTCTTTCAGACTCGATTTTATTTCTAACGCTAACCCCGGCTTGTAGTTGTGCTTTAAGTTTATAAATTTCAGATTCTGCCTATTCACCCTCCCTCTAGGCGACTTTCAATTGGTATCGGAGCCCGGTACTTCATTAGAGTCTAACCACTCGAAGTGATGTCGGGAGATCACGCTAAGAGGGAGATCATGACCGGCGACAAGCCCGCCACAAGCCATGGGAAGGCTCCATCAAGGGAGTCCGGCAACAAGCCAAAGGAGGGATCACCTCCTCACAAGTCGCATCGGAGCGGCGACAAGAAAAAGAAGATGAAGAAGGTGGTCTACTACGAGACCGACTCTTCGTCGCCATCCACCTTCGGCTCCGACGCGTTGTCCGTCACTTCTAAGCGCCATGAGCGCAAGAAGTATAGTAAGATGCCACTTCGTTATCCTCGTATCTCTAGACGCACTCCTTTACTTTCCATCCCACTAGGCAAACCACCGGTTTTTGATGGTAAAGATTATTGTATGTGGAGTGATAAAATGAGGCATCACCTAACCTCACTCCACGCTAGCATATGGGACATTGTTGAGTTTCGAGCGCATGTACCATCGATGGGGGACGAAGGCTATGATTCGGACGAGGTCGCCCAAATCAAGCACTTTGATTCCCAAGCAACTACTATACTCCTCACCTCTCTATGTCGAGAGGAGTATAATAAGGTGCAAGGGTTGAAGAGTGCCAAAGAGATTTGGGATGTACTAAAGACCACGCACGAAGGAGACGAGGTGACCAAGATCACCAAGCGGGAAACGATCGAGGGGGAGCTCGGTCGGTTCGTCCTCAACCAAGGAGAGGAACCACAAGCTATGTACAACCGGCTCAAAACCTTGGTGAATCAAGTGCGCAACCTCGGGAGCACCAAGTGGGATGACCATGAAATGGTCAAGGTTATTCTTAGATCACTTGTTTTTCGTAATCCCACTCAAGTTCAATTAATTCATGGTGATCCTCGATATAAGTTAATATCTCCCGAGGAAGTTATAGGAAAGTTTGTGAGCTTTGAATTGATGATAAAAGGCTCCAAACAAATCATCAACTTGGAGCAAGGCAGTACCTCCACACCCGAGGTGCAACCCATCACATTCAAAGCGACGGAGGAGAAGAAAGAAGAGTCTACATCAAGTAGGCTCCCCATCGACGCCTCCAAGCTTGACAACGAGGAAATGGCGCTCATCATCAAGAGCTTTCGCCAAATCCTCAAGCAAAGGAAGGGGAAGGACTAAAAACCCCATTCCAAAAGGGTGTGCTACAAGTGTGGTAAGCCCGGTCATTTTATCGCTAAATGCCCTATGTCTAGTGATAGTGACAGCGATAACGACAAGAAGGGGAGGAAGAAGGAAAAGAAGAAGTACTACAAGAAGAAGGGCGGCAATGCCCACGTGTGTCGGGAATGGGACTCCGACATGAGCTCCACCGACTCCTCCTCCGACAAGGATGCCGCAAACATCGCCGTCAACAAGGGCCTCCTCTTCCCCAACATCGGCCACAAGTACTTCATGGCAAAGGACGACAAGAAGAAGAAGATAAAAACTAGAGCCTCCACCAAATATACAACATCTAGTGATGAGGCTAGCTCTAGTGATGATGAAGATAATTTGCTCACTCTTTTTGCCAACTTAAACATGCAACAAAAGGAGAAACTAAATGAATTAATAGGTGCTATTCATGAGAAGGATGAACTCTTGGATAGCCAAGAGGAATTCCTTATTAAGGAAAACAAAAAGCATGTTAAAGTGAAGAATGCTTATGCTCAGGAAGTAGAAAAATGTGAAAAATTGACTAATGAGCTTAGCATATGCCATGACACTATTTCCAACCTTAGGAATGAGAATGCTAGTTTTATTGCTAAGGTTGAGAAGTTAAATATTTATGATGATTCAATTGTCAATCTTAAGAATGAAAATGCTAGTTTAATTGCTAAGATTGATAAAATGAATGAATCAATTTCTAGCCTTAAAACTGAGAATGCTAGTTTAATTTCCAAGGCTAGAGATTTAAATGTTTGCAATGATTCTATTTCCTGTCTTAGAGATGAGAATGCCATATTACATGCTAAGATAGAAGAATTAAATGCTTGCAAACCCTCCACATCTAGTGTTGATCATGTTGCTATTTGTACTAGATGTAGAGATGTTAATATTGATGCTATTTATGGTCACATTGCTATGATTAAACAACAAAATGATCATATAGCTAAACTAGATGCTAAAATTGCCGAGCATGAACTGGTGAATGAAAATTTTAAATTTGCTCGTAGCATGCTTTATAATGGGAGACACCCTAGGATTAAGGATGGCATTGGTTTCCAATAGGGAACCAATGTCAAGCTTAATGCACATAAGAGATTGTCTAATTTTGTTAAGGGCAAGGCTCCCATGGTTCAGGATAATGTGTAATACTCAAAGTTGTATACCAAGAATAATAGAGAGATATCCTCAATTTCATGTGCCTCAATTGCATCCAAAAAAGAGCATACCCAAAAATTTAGAGTTTAATTCAAACAAATGATAAAAAAATGCATCATGTTGGAGTTTATATGTTTGTGCATTAAATAAAATAATAATGTTAATGATAATAAAATAATAATTACTAGAAGTTGAATTAAACCCTAATTTGAATATAGGGTTTTGAAAAAAAAAGAAAGAAAGGAAATACCACATAACACATCGGGAATAAATATACACATAAATATATTCTCTTCAACTTCAAATGTAAATTGGCACATTTGATATAAGTACAAATCCATAACTGAAACTCAAATTTGAATTTGAAATCTAAAAGGAGAAATGAAAATCTAAATTTGAAAAAGAAAAGAGAAAAAAAGAAAAAGAAAAGGATAAAACCCTGCTTGGGCCGGGTCTGTTTCTGGCGGCCCACCTAACCCACGCGCGCGCGGCCCATTACCAACTTCGCAGCGCGCCGACAGCTGGGGCCCAGTCGTCAGTGGCTATCCTAGCGCGCGTACTTGGTCGGCTCACTGACTGTGGGCCGTGCGCTGTGTGACTTGCGTATGGGGCCACCTCGTCAGCATCGTCACCCACCTTCCGTGATACCCGCGCTCCGCTCGACAATCGCCGCACGCCGCTGTATGACCCGGAAATCCGTTGCTAGCTCTCGGCCGCCGCATAAAACCAGTAAGGGAGATCCGCCAGAGAGCTTCGCGAGCGGGGAAAGCTCTCGCCCAAAACGCCAGCAGCCGCGCACCAGAGAAAGCCAGCCGCCAGAGCCACCTGTGTCCTCATCACCATTGGAGCCTTGGAATCGGGACGGGAGGGAATCGAGTGAATTCGCTTGCGTGTCTGGAAACCGTCCATGGTCTTTCCGGGTGCTATTGAGGACCAACGACGTCAGAATCGCTCGTCGTAGCTTAAGCGCCGCCACGAACCCGCCTGCTGTCGAGGACAGCTTCACTGCGCCGCCCGACCCTCGGTAATTCTCAGTTTCCTGTTTCGCCATGCGCCTAGGTCCACGTTACACCGGTTCAATTTGTGTTAGACGCTTGGGTTCGGCTGATTGGGTGCCTCGCCGGCGTGCTCCGCCGGATGAACAGGGCAGCGCCACCGATTTGATAGCCTGAGATAGGAGATTAGCGTCCACCGTCGGATTTGGAATGAACAGCCCAGATTAGAAGTTGGGAAGGGATGGGTTTCTGGACGTTGATCCGATCACGTACGCGCGAGATTAGATCGTGTGCCCCCCTTCGCGGGATTGGCTTTGAACCGTTGGATCGCGATCGGGCGACCACGGTTCGATACTGGTTCATAAACATGCGCTTTGATCTGGTCCGCCCACGCACGATCGGATGGCTCAGAGACCTTCATACCCCTTTGCGGGTATATTTTGTTAAAGAGACCTCCTCAAACTTTAAAAACAACCCGCGGTCCTCGGGTACTATTCACTGTGTCTCAGGAATCTTGCGCTAGAGCCCCTGGCTTTTCCAGAAATTGGCGCCCAGTCCAGAGCTCATGAAAATCAAATAAATAAATTCAGAAATGGATTTTTAATATAAAAACAATTCCTAGAACTTATTTAATCCATAGAAAATCCATTTTTAGTCCAAATCACTCCATTCCAGTTTCTAAAATTTTATAATATTGTTCTCTATCATTTAGTGTCTATGTTTGGTCATGAAAGCAGTAAAAAAATTAATTTATCATTTAATCTTATTTCAAGCACATTAAACCTTAGGAAATTCATAACTTGAAATCTATAACTCCAAATCTAGTGATTCCAGTTCCTATGATCTCATTCTAATGTGTAGATTTTTACTGTATATTTTATTTATATGTTTGATGTGATGTTAATTTATGCTATACTATGTATGTATTGTGTTGATGTGAGTAGACGAGCAAGCCACTGTGGATTCTGAGGTTCAACAAGTAGAAGTAGCTGAGCAAGAGCTCGTTGAAGGCAAGTTGTGCCCTTGATCACTTACTTTTCCCAGCCATGTTCTTATTAATTTTAATGATCTGCATAGGTTAATTTTGATGGGATCCTTTAGGTTACCCCAGTTTTGATTATCTTTATACCTTGTTCACCCCTGAAATATTTTTGGGTAGTACCTGCTATTGCTTTATATGGATTCGATATGAAGATACAACATTCATGATTACTCTTTTATTACCTTGTTATTATTACTATTCGTGTTAAGATCATTAAATTAATGGGAACATGGAGCGACCACCCGAGAAAACAGTGCTACCACAAGGGTTTAATGGGACGCCCTTGGCTGATTAACTAGGAAAGCTAGTGGAGGTCTTCCTTACCCAAAAGGGGCAAGGGCAGTAGGGGAGTGGTCAGTGTAGGGAGGTCCTTGGGTTGATTTTGCTGCGATGGCGGTCAGGCAAGGGATTCCTGCACTGGAGCTTCCTATAAACTGTAGCGGGATTTCTGAAGCTAGTGGAACTTTGTAAAGGCCTCGTAGTGTTACCCTGCCTCGCCTCCTCGGTAGAGGTGTATGGGATTGGCCGTCTCTTGGCAGATGGGTAACATGACTTGTGGGTAAAGATGTGCAACCTCTGCAGAGTGTAAAACTAGTATACTAGCCGTGCTCACGGTCAAGAGCGGCTCGGACCCTCACATGATTAATTATGGAACTTAAATTTAATTTGACATTTGCACCGCATTTGGGATTATTTTACTATTACTTTTCTTTATCATTATTAAGGTTTGGTATTTACTTACACTTAGTAATTGCTAATAAAATTTTGACCAACTTATAAAAGCAATGCTCAGCTTCAGCATTTATTTCATTGATCAGCCTTACACTACATGAACTCCCACCTTTGGTGAGTTCATGCCACATTATTCCCCATGACTTGTTGAGCTATGAACGTATGTGAGCTCACTCTTGCTGTCTCACACCCCCCCCACAGGAGAAGAACAGGTGGTCGAAGAGGAGCCGCCTAACACTGAGGCATTCGATCTGATCTAGGTGGCGTTTCTCAGTTGACATTGGCGCCGACGATCCTTAGTTCGTTTTATGTTTATTCTTTTATTTTGTAATAAGTCTTCCACTTTGTAATAAATACTCTGATGTATCGTGACATTTATCTCTATACACTCTGTTATTGTATATGTTGTCTTTTTGGCGCATGTATGAGATGCACCTGGCTTTGTCCCTTAAAGCCGGGTGTGACATAATGAGGGGTACATTTTATATCCTGTTGGTTATCCCGAACATAAGATTAAGAGAATTCATGCTAGTAAGTCTCATTCTGTTTCTCACCATGCTTTTATGTATAAGAATGAGGCATCTAGCTCTAGGCAATCCACCCATGTTAAATTGCCTAAAAAGAAATCTCCTACTGCACCAAATGAGACTATTATTTCATTTAAGACTTCTGATGCATCATATGTTTTAACTAATAAATCAGGCAAGGTAGTTGCCGAATATGTTGGGGCCAAACGCAAGGGCTCAAAGACTTGTGTTTGGGTGCCCAAGGTGCTTGTTTCTAACGTCAAAGGATCCAAGACTGTTTGGGTACCTAAGAACAAGGCCTAAATTATTTTGCAGGTTTATGCATCCGGGGGCTCAAGTTGGATCATTGATAGCGGATGCACAAACCACATGATTGGGGAGAAAAGGATGTTCTCCTCCTACGAGAAAAACAAAGATCCCCAACGAGCTATCACATTAGAGGATAGAAATCAAGGTTTGGTCAAAGGACTTAGTAAAATTGCTATATCACCTGACCATTCCATTTCCAATGTTTTTCTTGTAGATTGTTTAGATTACAATTTGCTTTCTGTTTCTCAATTATGCAATATGGGTTAAACTGTCTCTTTATAGATGTAGGTGTTACTGTCTTCAGAAGAAGAGATGATTTAGTAGCATTTAAGGGAGTGTTAGAGGGTCAGCTATACTTAGTTGATTTCAATAGAGCTGAACTCGACACTTGCTTAATTGCTAAGACTAATATGGGTTGGCTCTAGCATCGCTGACTAGCCCACGTCGGAATGAAGAATCTTCACAAACTTCTAAAGGGAGAACACATTTTGGGACTAAGAAATGTTCATTTTGAGAAAGACAGGGTTTGTAGCGCATGTCAAGCAGGAAAGCAAGTTGGTGCCCACCATCCACACAAGAACATAATGACAACAGACAGACCGCTCGAGTTACTCCACATGGATCTGTTCGGCCCGATAGCTTACATAAGCATCGGCGGGAATAAGTAATGTCTAGTAATTGTGGATGACTATTCTCGCTTCAGTTGGGTGTTCTTTTTGCAGGATAAATCACAAACCCAAGAGACATTAAAGGGATTCTTGAGACGAGCTCAAAATGAGTTCGGCTTAAGGATAAAAAAGATTAGAAGCGACAATGGGACGGAGTTCAAGAACTCACAAATTGAAGGCTTTTTTGAGGATAAGGGCATCAAGCATGAGTTCTCTTCTCCCTACACACTTCAATAAAATGGTGTAGTGGAGAGGAAGAATAGAACTCTATTGGACATGGCAAGGACCATGCTTGATGAGTACAAGACATCGGACCGGTTTTGGGCCGAGGCGATTAACATCGCCTGCTACTCCATCAACCGGTTACATCTTCACCGAATCCTCAAGAAGACATCTTATGAACTACTAACCGGTAAAAAGCCCAATGTTTCATATTTTAGAGTCTTTGGTAGCAAATGTTTTATACTTGTTAAAAGAGGTGGAAAATCTAAATTTGCTCCTAAGGCTGTAGAAGGCTTTTTACTAGGATATGATTCAAACACAAGGGCATATAGAGTCTTTAACAAGTCCACTGGACTAGTTGAAGTTTCTTGTGACATTGTGTTTGATGAGACTAATGGCTCCCAAGTGGAGCAAGTTGATCTTGATGAATTAGATGATGAAGAGGCTCCATGCGTCGCAGTAAGAAAAATGTCCATTGGGGATGTGTGTCCTAAGGAATCCGAAGAGCCTCCACAAGCACAAGATCAACCGTCATCTTCCATACAAGCATCTCCACCAACCCAAGATGAGGATCAAGCTCAACGTGATGAAGAATAAGATCAAGAAGATGAGCCACCTCAAGAGGAGGACAAGGATCAAGGGGGAGATGAAGTTGATCAAGACAAGGAAGATGAGCAGGAAATTCAGGGTCAAAGACCGCCATACCCAAGAGTCTACTAGGCGATTCAAAGAGATCACCCCATGAACTCCATTCTTGGTGATATCCATAAGGGGGTAACTACTCGATCTCGAGTCGCACATTTTTGTGAACATTACTCCTTTGTGTCTTCTATTGAGCCTTACAGGATTGAGGATGCATTAAGAGATTCGGATTGGGTGATGGCAATGCAAGAGGAGCTCAACAACTTCACGAGGAATGAGGTATGACATTTGGTTCCACGTCCTAATCAAAATGTTGTAGGTACCAAATGGGTATTCCGCAACAAGCAAGATGAGCATGGTGTGGTGACAAGGAACAAAGCATGACTTGTGGTGAAGGATTATTCACAAGTCGAAGGTTTGGATTTCGATGAAACTTATGCACCCGTAGCTAGGATCGAGTAAATTCGTATATTACTTGCCTATGCTACTTACCATGGCTTCAAGCTTTATCAAATGGACGTGAAGAGTGCCTTCCTCAATGGACCAATCAAGGAAGAGGTCTATGTTGAGCAACCTCCCGACTTTGAGGATAGTGAGTATCCTAACCATGTGTATAAACTCTTAAAGGCGCTTTATGGGCTCAAGCAAGCCCCAAGAGCATGGTATGAATGCCTGCGAGATTTTCTTATCACTAATGGCTTCAAAGTCGGAAAAGCCGATGCAAATGATTTGTTTGTATGCCAAATTTATGTTGATGATATTATATTTGGGTCTACTAACAAATCTACTTGTGAGGAGTTTAGTAGGATCATGGTACAGAAATTCGAGATGACAATGATGGGGGAGTTGAGATATTTCTTAGGATTCCAAATCAAGCAACTCCAAAAGGGCACCTTCATCAGCCAAACGAAGTATATTCAAGACATTCTTAAGAAGTTTGGAATGAAGGATGCCAAGCCCATCAAGACACCCATGGGAACCAATGGGCATCTCGACCTCGACACGGGAGGTAAATCCGTAGATCAAAAGGTATACCGGTCGATGATAGGATCTTTACTCTATTTATGTGCATCTCGACCGGATATTATGCTTTCTGTATGCATGTGTGCAAGATTCCAAGCTAATCCTAAGGAAATTCACCTTAGGGCCGTGAAAAGAATCATGAGATACTTAGTTTACACTCCTAAGTTTGGGCTTTGGTACCCCAGGGGATCAACCTTTGATTTGATAGGATATTCCGATGCCAATTGGGTAGGGTGCAAAATTGATAGGAAGAGCACATCAGGGACTTGTCAGTTTCTGAGGAGATCTCTGGTGTCTTGGGCTTCAGAAAACAAAACTCAGTAGCTCTATCAACCGCCGAAGCTGAGTATATTGCCGCAGGCCATTGTTGTGCGCAATTACATTGGATGAGGCAAACCCTTAGGGACTATGGCTACGAATTGAGCAAAGTCCCTCTCCTATGTGACAATGAGAGTGCTATCCGCATGGCGGAGAATCCCGTTAAACACAGCCGCACTAAACACATAGACATTCGGTATCACTTTTTGAGGGATCACCAACAAAGGGGGATATCGAGATAGCTTACATTAACACCAAAGATCAATTAGCTGATATCTTTACCAAGCCTTTAGATGAGAAAACCTTTAGCAAACTTAGGAATGAGCAAAATATTCTTGATTCACGGAATTTTGATTGAAACATAGCACACATAGCTCATTTATATACCTTTGATCTTATCTATTTCATTTGCTACGAGTAATGTATTTCCAAGTGTGTTTATATGCTAAGTCGTAGATTGAAAGGGAAATGGAGTACTCTGAGAGCACCTAGAGGGGGGGTGAATAGGTGATCCTGTAAAACTTCAAAACTTAAGCCACAAAACTTGGTTAAGTGTTAGCACAGATAATGCCAAGTGGCTAGAGAGGAGTCCCAACAAAACACAATAACCACAGAAGATCAATCACAGATATGGCACAGTGGTTTATCCCGTGGTTCGGCCAAGACCAACGCTTGCCTACTCCACGTTGTGGCGTCCCAATGGACGAGGGTTGCAATCAACCCCTCTCAAGCGGTCCAAAGACCCACTTGAATACCACAGTGTTTTGCTTTCTTTTCTTTATCCCGTTTGCAAGGAATCTCCACAAATTGGAGTCTCTTGCCCTTACAAGTATATGATCACAAAGAAGCACAGAGTAAGGGAGGGAAGCAACACACACAAATCCACAGCGAAATGCGCACACACACAGCCAAGAATCGAGCTCGAATGACTATCTCAAAGTTCTCACTAGAACGGAGCTCGAATCACTTAGAATCACAAACGAATGCGCAAAGAATGAGTGTGGATGATCAAGAATGCTCTAAGGTTGCTTGGATGACTCCTCCATGCGCCTAGGGGTCCCTTTTATAGCCCCAAGGCAGCTAGGAGCCGTTGAGAGCAAATCTGGAAGGCTATCCTTGCCTTCTGTCGTCGGGTGCACCGGACAGTCCGGTGTACACCGGACACTGTCCGGTGCCCGATTTCTTTCCTTAAACAGCGCTACCGACCATTGCCGACCGTTGTAGATCTGGGAGCCGTTGGCGCACCGGACATGTCCGGTGCACACCGGACAGTCCGGTGCCCCCTTCCGACCGTTGGCTCGGCCACGTGTCTCGCGTAGATCACGCGGCCGACCGTTGGTCCGGCCACGTGTCGCGCGCAGATTCCGCAGCCGACTGTTGGCCCGGCCGACGTTTGGCTCACCGGACAGTCCGGTGCACACCGGACAGTCCGGTGAATTTTAGCCGTACGCCGTCGGCGAATTCCCGAGAGCAGCCACTTCGCGCCGAGCCAGCCTGGCGCACCGGACATGTCCGGTGCACACCGGACAGTCCGGTGTACCCAGACTGGGCAGACTTTGGCTGCTCGAGCCATTTCTTCTCCAACTCGATTTTTTCTGTTTCCAGCACTTAGACACAATACATTAGTCCATAAAACAATGTACTAAGTCTGAGAAACATACCTTTATCCTTGATTTGTACTTTGTCCACCATTTTACAATTAGGCACTTGTGTTGGGCAATAAATCACCAAAATACTTAGAAATGGCCCAAGGGCACATTTCCCTTTCAATCTCCCCCTTTTTGGTGATTTATGCCAACACAACATAAAGCAAGTAGAACAAGTACAAAAACACTTCAAATAAGAACTCAAATTATTTTGATTCAATTTTGGCATATATGGATCATCCTTTGCCACCACTTGGTTTGTTTTTGCAAATCAAACTCAAATCTCTATCTCTAAGTCAAACACACATGTTGAAGCATAAAGAGAGTCATTCCAAAAGATATTGATCAAAGATTTCAAAAACTCCCCCTTTTTCCCATAATCACTACTTCTCCCCACAAGAAGCCAACTTTTGATAAGAGAGACAACAAAAGGGTTTTGACAAACCAAAAGCTCTATTCTACTATTTTCAAAATTCTCAAGTGGTAGCTGATCCATTTATTGCTTTGGCCTTTATTTTCTCCCCCTTTGGCATCAAGCACCAAAACAGGATCAATCTTGGCCCTTTAACCCCATTGCCTCACCAAAATCTTCAATTTAGAGCAAATGGCAATAAGAGTTCATGAGATGGACTTGGAATAAGTTACCCTCTCATCGGAGTGCAGTGGAAGTCTATCATGGTCCAAGTCCACCTTTTCCCTTTCAATTCTCCTTCGAGACTAAATCAAGCAAACTCAAGCATATGGTTAGTCTCAAAGGGTCAAGTTGTAACACATCTCCCCCTAGACATGTGCAACACTTTGCAACGGACTTGTGAGGTCCAGGGAGTGTTTGTACAACTTGAGCACCATAATAAGCAACAAAATGCAGAATGAACATGATCAAAGGCATAAACACATGTATGCTACATTTCAATCCAAGTTCCGCGAATCTAAGATATTGAGCTCACTACGCAGCCTGCAAAAGGTCTTCTCATCTAAAGGCTTGGTAAAGATATCGGCTAGCTGGTTCTCGGTGCTAACATAAAACACTTCGATATCTCCCTTTTGCTGGTGGTCTCTCAAAAGGTGATGCCGGATGTCAATGTGCTTTGTGCGGCTGTGCTCAACAGGATTTTCCGCTATTCGGATAGCACTCTCATTATCACATAGGAGTGGGACTTTGCTCAGATTGTAGCCAAAGTCCCTGAGGGTTTGCCTCATCCAAAGTAGTTGCGCACAACACTGTCCTGCGGCAACGTACTCGGCCTCAGCGGTGGATAGGGCAACGGAGGTTTGTTTCTTAGAGTTCCATGACACCAGGGACCTTCCTAAGAATTGGCACGTCCCCGATGTACTCTTCCTATCGACCTTACATCCAGCATAGTCGGAATCTGAGTACCCAATCAAGTCAAAGTTAGACCCCTTTGGATACCAGATCCCGAAGCAAGGCGTAGCGACTAAATATCGAAGAATTCGCTTCACAGCCACTAAGTGACACTCCTTCGGATCAGATTGAAATCTAGCACACATGCATACGCTAAGCATAATATCCGGTCTACTAGCACATAAATAAAGCAAAGAACCTATCATGGACCGGTATGCTTTTTGATCAACGGACTTACCTCCTTTGTTGAGGTCGGTGTGTCCGTCGGTCCCCATCGGAGTCTTTGCGGGCTTGGCGTCCTTCATCCCAAACCTCTTTAGCAGATCTTGCGTGTACTTCGTTTGGGAGATGAAGGTGCCATCCTTGAGTTGCTTCACTTGGAACCCAAGGAAGTAGTTCAACTCGCCCATCATCGACATCTCGAATTTCTGCGTCTTCACCCTGCTAAACTCTTCACAAGACTTTTGATTAGTAGAACCAAATATTATGTCATCGACATAAATTTGGCATACAAACAAATCACCATCACATGTCTTAGTGAAAAGAGTTGGATCGGCTTTCCCAACCTTGAAAGCATTAGCAATTAAGAAATCTCTAAGGCATTCATACCATGCTCTTGGGGCTTGTTTAAGTCCATAGAGCGCCTTAGAGAGCTTACACACGTGGTCGGGGTTCCGCTCATCCTCGAAGCCAGGGGGTTGCTCCATGTATACCTCCTCCTTTATTGGCCCGTTGAGGAAAGCGCTCTTCACATCCATTTGGTACAACCTGAAAGAATGGTGAGCGGCATATGCTAGCAAGATACGAATGGACTCTAGCCTAGCCACAGGAGCAAAAGTCTCCTCAAAGTCCAAACCTGCGACTTGGGCATAACCTTTTGCCACAAGTCGAGCCTTGTTCCTTGTCACCACTTCGTGCTCGTCTTGTTTGTTGCGGAACACCCACTTGGTTCCCACAACATTTTGCTTGGGACGAGGCACCAGCGTCCAAACTTCATTGCGCTTGAAGTTGTTAAGTTCCTCCTGCATGGCCAACACCCAATCCGGATCTAGCAAGGCCTCCTCTACCCTGAAAGGCTCAATGGAAGAGACAAAGGAGTAATGTTCACAAAAATTAACTAGTCGAGACCGAGTAGTTACTCCCTTGCTGATGTCACCCAAAATTTGGTCGACGGGATGATCCCTTTGAATCATCGCTCGAACTTGGGTTGGAGGTGCCGGTTGCGCTTCTTTCTCCATCATGTGATCATCTTGCGCTCCCCCTTGATCACACGCCTCCTGTTGATGAACCTGTTCATCGTCTTGAGTTGGGGGATGCACCGTTGTTGAGGAAGAAGGTTGATCTCGTTCATCTCGTTCCTATGGCCGAACGTCTCCAATCGCCATGGTTCATATCGCGGCCGTTGGAGCATCTTCTTCATCTACATCATCACAATCAACAACTTGCTCTCTTGGAGAGCCATTAGTTTCATCAAATACAACGTCGCTAGAGACTTCAACCAAACCCGATGATTTGTTGAAGACTCTATACGCCTTTGTATTTGAGTCATAACCTAACAAAAACCCTTCTACAGCTTTGGGAGCAAACTTAGAATTTCTACCCTTCTTCACTAGAATGTAGCACTTGCTTCCAAATACACGAAAGTACGATACATTGGGTTTGTTACCGGTTAGTAGCTCATACGAAGTCTTCTTGAGGAGTCGATGAAGGTAGACCCTGTTGATGGCATGGCAAGCCGTGTTCACAGCTTCCGACCAAAAGCACTCGGGGGTCTTGAACTCACCAAGCATCGTCCTCGCCATATCGATTAGCGTCCTGTTCTTCCTCTCTACCACACCATTTTGCTGAGGTGTGTAGGGAGCGGAGAACTCGTGCTTGATCCCTTCCTCCTCAAGAAACTCCTCCACTTGAAGGTTCTTGAACTCGGACCCGTTGTCGCTCCTTATCTTCTTCACCTTGAGCTCAAACTCATTTTGAGCTCTCCTGAGGAAGCGCTTGAGGGTCCCTTGGGTTTCAGACTTATCCTACAAAAAGAACACCCAAGTGAAGCGGGAAAAGTCATCAACAATAACTAGACCATACTTACTTCCTCCTATGCTTAGATAGGCGACGGGTCCGAAGAGGTCCATATGCAGCAGCTCCAGAGGTCTTGACGTGGTCATCACATTCTTGCTGTGATGTGCTCCTCCCACTTGTTTACCTGCTTGACAAGCTGCACAAGGTCTATCTTTTTCGAAATAAACATTGGTTAGACCTATCACGTGTTCTCCCTTTAGAAGCTTGTGGAGGTTCTTCATCCCCACATGTGCTAAGCGGCGATGCCACAGCCAGCCCATGCAAGTCTTAGCCATTAAGCATGCATCTAGACCGGCCTCTTCTTTTGCAAAATCAACTAAGTAAAGCTTGCCGTCTAGTATACCCTTAAAGGCTAGTGAACCATCACTTCTTCTAATGTCAGACACATCTACATTTGTAAAAAGACAATTATATCCCATATTGCATAGTTGACTAACAGATAGCAAATTGTAACCAAGAGACTCAACTAAAAACACATTGGAGATTGAGTGTTCATTAGAAATTGCAATTTTACCTAACCCTTTTACCTTGCCTTGATTCCCATCACCGAATATAATTGAATCTTGGGAATCCTTATTTTTGACGTAGGAGGTGAACATCTTCTTCTCCCCCGTCATATGGTTTGTGCATCCGCTGTCGATAATCCAGCTTGAACCCCCGGATGCATAAACCTGCAAGGCAAATTTAGGCTTGGGTCTTAGGTACCCAACTCATGTTGGGTCCTACAAGGTTAGCACATATATCCTTAGGGACCCAAATGCAAGTTTTATCTCCCTTGCATCTTGCCCCTAACTTCCTAGCAACTATTTTCCTATCCTTTCTACAAATAGCAAAGGAAGCATTTAAAGCACAATAAATTGTAGACGGTTCATTCACTACTTTCCTAGGAGCATGAGTAACATTCTTTCTAGGCACATGATGAATAGCATTTCTCCTAGACATATTTCTACCATGCATATTGGAAGAACTAGAAGCAAACATGTCATGAGAGTCAAAATCATTATAAGCATTATAACTCCTATAAGCATTTCTAGTTTGTCTCCTATCATGGTACAAGAAGGCATGGTTCCTTTTAGCACTACTAGCCATAGGGGCCTTCCCTTTCTCCTTGACGAAGATGGGAGCCTTATGGCTTGTTAAGTTCTTGGCTTCCCTCTTGAAGCCAAGCCCATCCTTAATTGAGGGATGTCTTCCAATTGTATAGGCATCCCTTGCAAATTTTAACTTATCAAATTCACTTTTGCTAGTCTTAAGTTGGGCATTAAGACTAGCCAATTCATCACTTAGTTTGGAAATTGAAACTAGGTGTTCACAACAAGCATTAATATCAACATCCTTACACCTAGTGCAAATTTCAACATGTTCAACACAAGAGTTAGATTTACTTGCTACTTCTAGTTTAGCATTTAAATCATTAATTTCACCTTTTAAAGAAGAAATGGTTTCATTACAAGTAGAAAGTTCACAAGAAAGCATTCCATTTCTTTTAACTTCTAGAGCAAGTGAATTTTGTGCACTAACAAATTTATCATGCTCTTCATATAAAAGATCTTCTTGTTTCTCTAAGATTCTATCTTTTTCATTCAAGGCATCAATCAATTCATTAATCTTAGCTATCTTAGTTCTATCCAATCCCTTGAATAAACTAGAGTAATCTATTTCATCCCCACTAGACTCATCATCACTAGAAGAATCATAAGTATTAGCATTACTAGTGATTACCTTCTTCTCCCTTGCCATGAGGCAAGTGTGATGCTCGTTTGGGAAGAGGGTCGATTTGTTGAAGGCAGTGGCGGCGAGTCCTTCGTCGTCGGAGTCGGACGAAGAGCAATCCGAGTCCCACTCCTTTCCAAGGTGTGCTTCGCCTTTGACCTTCTTGTAAACTTTCTTGTTCTCTCTCTTCCCATTTTTCCCTTGCTCCTGGTCACTATCATTTTCGGGACAGTTAGCAATAAAATGACCAACCTTACCACATTTGAAGCATGAGCGCTTCCCCTTTGTCTTGGTCTTGCTTGGCTGCCCCTTGCGACCATTTAGCGACGTCTTGAATCTCTTGATGATGAGAGCCATCTCTTCATCATTGAGCCCGGCCGCCTCAACTTGCGCCACCTTGCTAGGTAGCAACTCCTTGCTCCTTGTTGCCTTGAGAGCAATGGGTTGAGGCTCGTGGATTGGACCGTTCAACGCTTCGTCGACGTATCTTGCCTCCTTGATCATCATCCGCCCGCTTACGAATTTTCCAAGTACTTCCTCGGGCGTCATCATCGTGCACCTGGGATTCTCACGAATATTGTTCACGAGATGAGGATCAAGAACGGTAAAGGACCTTAGCATTAGGCGGACGACGTCGTGGTCTGTCCATCGCGTGCTCCCGTAGCTCCTTATTTTGTTGATAAGGGTCTTGAGCCGGTTGTACGTTTGAGTTGGCTCCTCTCCCCTTATCATGGCGAATCGTCCAAGCTCGCCCTCCACCAACTCCATCTTGGTGAGCATGGTGATGTCGTTCCCCTCGTGAGAGATCTTGAGGGTGTCCCATATCTGCTTGGCATTGTCCAAGCCGCTCACCTTATTGTACTCTTCCCTGCACAAAGATGCTAAGAGAACAGTAGTAGCTTGTGCATTTCTATGAATTTGTTCATTTATAAGCATAGGGCTATCCGAGCTATCAAACTTCATTCCATTCTCTACAATCTCCCATATGCTTGGATGAAGAGAGAATAAGTGACTACGCATTTTGTGATTCCAAAATCTGTAGTCCTCCCCATCGAAGTGTGGAGGTTTGCCAAGAGGAATGGAAAGCAAATGTGAATTCGAACTATGTTGAATACGAGAATAATCAAATGAAAAGTTCGAATTGACCGTCTTTTTGTAGTCGTTGTCGTTGTCCTTTTGGGAAGAAGTAGACTCATCACTATCGTCGTAGTAGATGATCTCCTTGATGCGCCTTGTCTTCTTCTTCTTCCCATCCTTGCGCTTGTGGCCCGAGCCTGAGTCGGTAGGCTTGTCATCCCTCGGCTCGTTGAAGATAGACTCCTTCTCGTTGTTGTTGACCACCATCCCCTTTCCCTTAGGATCCATCTCTTCGGGCGATTAGTCCCCTCTTGAAGAGAACGGCTCTGATACCAATTGAGAGCACCTAGAGGGGGGGGGTGAATAGGTGATCCTGTAAAACTTCAAAACTTAAGCCACAAAACTTGGTTAAGTGTTAGCACAGATAATGCCAAGTGGCTAGAGAGGAGTCCCAACAAAACACAATAACCACAGAAGATCAATCACAGATATGGCACAGTGGTTTATCCCGTGGTTCGGCCAAGACCAACGCTTGCCTACTCCACGTTGTGGCGTCCCAACGGACGAGGGTTGCAATCAACCCCTCTCAAGCGGTCCAAAGACCCACTTGAATACCACAGTGTTTTGCTTTCTTTTCTTTATCCCGTTTGCAAGGAATCTCCACAAATTGGAGTCTCTTGCCCTTACAAGTATATGATCACAAAGAAGCACAGAGTAAGGGAGGGAAGCAACACACACAAATCCACAGCGAAATGCGCACACACACAGCCAAGAATCGAGCTCGAATGACTATCTCAAAGTTCTCACTAGAACGGAGCTCGAATCACTTAGAATCACAAACGAATGCGCAAAGAATGAGTGTGGATGATCAAGAATGCTCTAAGGTTGCTTGGATGACTCCTCCATGCGCCTAGGGGTCCCTTTTATAGCCCCAAGGCAGCTAGGAGCCGTTGAGAGCAAATCTGGAAGGCTATCCTTGCCTTCTGTCGTCGGGTGCACCGGACAGTCCGGTGTACACCGGACACTGTCCGGTGCCCGATTTCTTTCCTTAAACAGCGCTACCGACCGTTGCCGACCGTTGTAGATCTGGGAGCCGTTGGCGCACCGGACATGTCCGGTGCACACCGGACAGTCCGGTGCCCCCTTCCGACCGTTGGCTCGGCCACGTGTCTCGCGCAGATCACGCGGCCGACCATTGGTCCGGCCACGTGTCGCGCGCAGATTCCGCAGCCGACCGTTGGCCCGACCGACGTTTGGCTCACCGGACAGTCCGGTGCACACCGGACAGTCCGGTGAATTTTAGCCGTACGCCGTCGGCGAATTCCCGAGAGCAGCCACTTCGCGCCGAGCCAGCCTGGCGCACCGGACATGTCCGGTGCACACCGGACAGTCCGGTGTACCCAGACTGGGCAGACTTTGGCTGCTCGAGCCATTTCTTCTCCAACTCGATTTTTTCTGTTTCCAGCACTTAGACACAATACATTAGTCCATAAAACAATGTACTAAGTCTGAGAAACATACCTTTATCCTTGATTTGTACTTTGTCCACCATTTTACAATTAGGCACTTGTGTTGGGCACTAAATCACCAAAATACTTAGAAATGGCCCAAGGGCACATTTCCCTTTCATACTCGACGAAGACAAGGCTTCCACTCCACTCTACTGGTATCATTTACACTTCGTCGTTACTTCATATCACTCTCACATTGGTATAATCTTTTCACTCATATTTACTTGTACTAATGGGGGAGAAAATGTTAAAGGGCTCTCAATGTCTCCGTTTTTGGCGATTAATGCCAAAGGGGAGAAAGTATTAGCCCAAAGCAAAAGGACCGTACCACCACCAAATTATAAAAGAAAATTTCAAATTAGTATCTTAATGTGTTTTCAAAAGGGGGAGAAAGTTAGTGTTTTTCAAAATCTGAAAAACCCTCTTGAACACTAAGGGGAGAATTTCATTCAGGGGGAGTTTTGTTGTAGTCAAAGGAAAATCATTTGAAACAGGGGGGAGAAATTTCAAATCTTGAAAATGCTTCTCTTCAACCTTATTCATATGACTTTGACTATTTGCAAAAAGATTTTGAAAAAAATTCCAAAAGAATTTGCAAAAACAAAACATGTGGTGCAAGCGAGGTCCAAAATTTTAAATAAAAGAAAGCAATCCATGCATATCTATTGAAATTATAAATTGGTTTAATTCTAAGTAACCTATGCACTTACATTATGCAAACTAGTTCAATTCTGCACTTATATATTTGCTTTGGTTTGTGTTGGCATCAATCACCAAAAAGGGGGAGATTGAAAGGGAAATAGGGTCAAACCTTTTCCTATAAATATTTTTTGTGGTTGAATGCCCAAACACAAATATTGAACTAACTAGTTTGCTCTAGATTATGTATTCTACAAGTGCATAAAGGTTCAACACAAACCAATAAAAAGATCAAGTTAGGGTTCAAAAGAAAGGAGCAAAAGAAACCGAAGAGAACCCTGGTCTGGCGCACCGGACTGTCCGGTGTGCCACCGGACAGTGTCCGGTGCACTAGGGACCGTACACTTCAAACTCTTCACCTTCGGGTTTCTCCAGGCGCACTCCACTATAATTCACCAGACTATCCGATACGCCAAGCGGAGCAACAGCTAACAGCGCAATGGTCGTCTACAAAAGTGTGAATAGTGCGTGAACAATGCGTGTAGAAGTCAGAGTAGGCTGTTGGGGCGAAGGCGAAGACGCTACCCTTCGCTCCAAGCCTTCGTCAACCTCGCTACACCAACAGAAGTAAAACGACCGGCGAGGTCCACCCTTCGTCCTCTACACTGCAAGACGAAGGCCTACGGCGGAGTCGCCCCTTCCCTCGCCCTCACCCAACCTGGAGGCCCACGTGGGATTCGACCCATTTTAACAGGCCCCGCACGAAGAAGTGTGTTATGGGCCCGATTTGTAATGGCTTTTCTGTAATGACAGTCTGTAACCCTCCCTTATGGGAATATTCCGGGGATAGTCCAGGTGCCTGAGGGCACATACGTCCTTACATCAAGACATTGGACGCTCAGCCACCTATAAATACCCCCATAGAGTGCCCTTGAGAGGCTGGATTAATAGAGAAAGCACCATCTCGAGTTAAAACCTTGTTTGCATTCCTTTCACTCCCTTGTTGGATCATCTTGCCTAGGAGAGCAAGTTCCAACATTTGGCGCCACCACAGGCGTCAGAGGCGCACCGGATAATGAATAATACCTGTCCGGTGCAGCACCGGACTGTCCGGTGCGACATGAAGTCAGTGCTCCAACGGTCAGAATCTTCAGAACTCTAACAGTTGGGTGACGTGGCTGGCGTACCGGACAGTGTCCGGTGGTGCATCGGACTGTCCAGTGCGCCCATCGACAGACAGCCTCCCTAACGGCTATGTGGTGGTTGAGGGCTATAAATACCCCCCAACCACCACCACTCCAAGCATCTAAGATTTCCAGACATCCCATTCAATACAAGAGCTAGTGAAATCAATACAAGACATAATTCAAAAGAATCAAAGCCTCTCCAAGTCCCAAATTCACTCCAAACAATTAGTGACTAGAGAGAGAGTTTTGCTCGTGTTCTTTGAGCTCTTGTTCTTGGATCGCTTTCTTCTTCCTCATTCTTGTTCTTCAAGCAACTTGTAATCAAAGCAAGAGACACCAATTATGTGGTGGTCCTTGTGGGGTCTAAGTGACCCATTTGATTAAGGAGAAAGCTCACTCGGTCTAGGTGACCGTTTGAGAGAGGGAAAGGGTTGAAAGAGACCTGATCTTTGTGACCACCTCAACGGGGAGTAGGTTTTCAAGAACTGAACCTCGGTAAAACAAATCACCGTGTCATCCGTTTCATTTGCCGTTGATTTGTTTTTGCCCTCTCTTTCGGATTCGATTTTATTTCTAACGCTAACCCCAGCTTGTAGTTGTGCTTTAAGTTTATAAATTTCAGATTTCGCCTATTCACCCCCCTCTAGGCAACTTTCACCTTTTCATCAAATGTACCACAAGATGATGAGAAAGATGAGAGGCATGTAAATGAAGACACATATTGTACAAGCCAAAGATGTTAATGCTCCAAGATAAAAGCATAAAAGCATCTCTTAATGAGAGTTTTACACTAGGAATTAATATTCTTAAAAAAATTATTTCTTTTTTGTGTGGATGGCATATTTATAAGACTATGCTTAGATAAGATAATAAACAAATAAATAAAAGCATACTTTGCATTCACGTTGGGATTTTTGTTTGCGCATTTAGAAGTTTGATATTCAAAACTTTGGTTGAAATTGGACTTTGGTTTGAAAATAGAAAGTAAAATAAAAACAGAAACAAAAAAAAGAGAAAAGAAAGAATAAAGGAAGCTTGCTCCTCCTTAGCCCAAAACATCTCCTGCATGCGTGGGCTATCGCCTTGGCCCAACACGCCCTCTGCCCTCACAAGCAGACCAGGCCGCAACGCTAGGCCACTACTCACGCCTGCCCCGCTGGACCATCCAGGTAGCTCTTGTGCCGACAGGCGGGGCCCACATCCAGCCTCTCCACTGTGCGCTGTCTCTGGCATGTAGCCCCTGGGACCAGAAGCTTCGTCTCAACAAATTATGTTGAGATCCGACTGCGTGGATGCCGAGATGAGATCTCGTTCTGTGGTGCCATATTCATTTTGCTCTCCTTCTTAGTATATATGGCCTCCACCGCTACCCCGCCTTGGCCATCATTTGAGAAGATTCACCATCAAGCCAGCAGGGGAAGAAACTTTTCGTCAACGAACGAAGAGGGAGCAGTGAGCCACCACAAGCTAATCCACGATTGCGCTGTCGCCAAGGGCTCAACTTTGGTCGTGGAGCTTCACCATGGAGCACAGGTCGGGATCGAGACAGTTGCGGGTGTAGGAAGACACAATTTGGGTTCGAAATGCTCGTTGGAGTGCAAGCTCCGCCACAGGTCCACCCCTCGATGTCCAATGCACCCTGCTATGTCTCAAGCTGTGAGAAACCCCTCGATAAATTCTCTTTCGTCTCCACTACACGTAGGGCCTTATGGATCAGAGTGGCACAGAGGGATTTTGAGTTTGGGGTAAACTTCGGTGTGGGCACCACCGAGGGGGCCCTGTGCCGCCGTGCCCTGCGTCATGGGAAAGGGGATGGCCACTGGCCGTTAATCAGCTAGCTAGTGGCTGGGATTAAAGCGCACCTAACAGTTCGCTCGGTTGATCTTGGTCGTTGATCACCGGATGGACGAATCTGATTAGACAATCAAGATACCAGTTCTGCCAAAGACTGTGAGCCCTTGAATCATGATCTACTGCACCAGAGCGGATCTGCTTCAGAGCGGCCGACCAATTTGCATAAGAGTCCTCTTAGTTTTATAGAATCAACCCGCACTCTACATATAGTCTAAGAGTCCTCTTAGCTGGATTATATAATGGTTATATAATTGAAGTAAACAAACACACTGGTTTGTAGAGTTATAAAGAGGAGAGTTGCAAGAAAAGAAAAAATGGAAGCTTTTCTATTTCGACACAAATGGAAGACAATGGATGAAGCCCTATCCGGTTTCTCACCCTATAGATTTTCCTTCTCGCGCTTGGCTTGGCCACCGAGAGAAATTAGAGAGAGAGAGAAAAATAAATCAAACAAGCATCAAAAAAAAAAAGGGAAAAAGGAGAGGAAGAGGAAGAGAGAGAGGGAGAGGGAGAGGGAGGGATTGAAAAGCTAGGGTTTTCGCCATGGCCATCGCCCACCTCGAGCTCCCCTCTCTCGAATCCACCCTTCCCAAGCTCTCCTAGCTCCCGCATCTCATATCTTCACAAAAAGCAGACGCCTTTGATTCCCCTTCCCGCTGCCTCGCCCCCATTCGAGGGTTTCCCCTCCTTCCCCAAATCGAATCGCAGCATTACCGACCGAGCAAGCAACCCACCAACCCACCCGCTTTCAAGGGTCCGAGCCGAGCGACGGCGCTGGCGATCCAGCAGGGCGTGAGGGCGGCGGAGGCGGCCGGATAATCAATGTGTATGCTGTGCGCCGTGCAGCGGTGGTCGCGGTGCGTCGCCACCATGCTCCCGTGGCTCGTCGTCCCGCTCATCGTCATCTGGGCCGCCACTCAGCTGCTCCTCCCGGCAGCCTACCGCTTCGAGGCCACCTCCCCGCGCCTCGCCTGCGTTTCTGTCCTTCTCCTCACCCTCTTCTGGTACGAGATCCTCCTTCCGCGCCTCTCCCTCTGGCGCTCTCGCCGCTCCACACGCCTCCGCGATGAGCGCTGGGCCCACGCTCTTGAGCTCCACAAGCTCCGCAAGACCGCAACACGGCGCTGCCGCAACTGCAGCAACCCGTACAGGGACCAGAACCCTGGCGGTGGTAAGTTCATGTGCTCTTACTGCGGCCATGTCTCCAAGCGCCCCGTGCTCGACCTCAATTCAACCAGGAAGGCCCCTACCGGATGGCCTTGTGCTCAGGATTGTGGATATTGGCTGGACCTGCACTGCTCCTCCAGCAATAACAGCTCCTTCTTGGTATTTTCGTGGCGCTTACTTTCATCCTTTTGCTCGACAGCAATAAGGTGGTTATTGAGAAATATATTCAGATTTACATTGTCAGGGGATGGTGAGGGCTTGAACATAGATGGTAAAAGGTTGGCAAAGAGTGGGGAGAATGAAGGAAAAACCGAGGAGAGCAGGACCAACAAGGCAAGAAGGAAGGCAGAGGAGAAGAGACTGGCAAGGCTGGAGCGAGAAATGCTGGAGGAGGAGGAAAGGAAGCAGCGAGAGGAGATGGCTAAGCTAGTAGATGAACGGAGGAAGCTGAGGGATGAAAAGGCAGAGGCTGAAGAGCGATCAAAAAGCGCTACCCCTGTTGGGGAGAAGGATGCTAGGAGGGAGGCAGAGAAGCGGTGTCAGGAGAGGAAGAAGAAAGAGGACAAGGGATCAAGTAAAAGCAATTCAGATTGTGAGGACATTGATAGAAGATTGAGCCAAGAAGGTGATAGAAAGCGAGACTTTGACAGAAAGAGCGACTTGGACAGGCGTGAGAGTTACAAGCCTCGTTACTTCGATGCTAACAATCACAGTAATAAAACAGGGGAGAGCAGATCGAGATACTTTGGCCGTGTGACAGGTGGCTTCTTATCTTCTTCAAGAGGGTTTGGTGGCGGTTCCTTCTTTGGCAGAAGTGCTCAGGCCCCTGCTCCTCAAGTTAGCAAGGTTAGTAGATCTGTAGTTCCTTCAACTGACCAGGGTAATGCAATCAAAAGAGATGTCCAGCATGCAGCCACGCAAGCTACAGACAAATCTGCTACAGCTGGAGAAACTAGAAATGCATGGACTAATTTTAATCGACCTGTGAGTATCAGGGGCATAGCTATCTTAGTTAAATTCTTGTTATTGGAATCAGTTGCATTAGTTATTTCTTACCTAAATTTCCATCTCAAATCTTCCAATTATGCTATATATATGCAGGTTAGTCCAAATGTGCAGCCTCACCCTACTGGCCTTAAAAAGTCATGGCATCAGCTTTTTATACGCTCAGCATCAGTGGCCCCTTGTCCCGACGTTACAACTTCAGCTCATGATATGATTCGGAAGCCAGAACCAAATGGAGCACAAATAAACAACGCTCATACATTTCTCTCTCAGTATCCTCCTCTGGACTGCAAGCCAAGTTCAAGCCAGTCCATGCAATTTCCAGGTTTTCCACCACTTAATGGAGCACCTCCCAGTAACCCACTATTTCATTTTTCTGCTGGACATGTGCTCTTCTATGATGATGCAGAATCAACACTACTCGAAGAACCAGAGCAATTTGAGGACCCATGCTATGATCCAGATGCAATTGCATTACTTGGGCCAGTTTCAGAATCTTTAGATAACTTCCCTCCGGACTTGGATTGTGGATTCTTCTCGAGTGATGTTGCTAAAGAACCACATGGGTGGCCTTCACCAATTGAGTCTCCTCTCTCAAGATCCCACACGGTTGAAGAAAAGCTTACTAAGCCCTCACACTCATCACTTGCAAGAGGTTCTGGTGGTCCCATTCTGCCTGTGACTAGCAGTGAACGAGGCACATGGCAAATGTGGAGCACACCATTGGTTCAGGAAAGTTTAGGTTTGCAAGGTCCTCAGTGTCAGTGGTTTCAACAAAACACAAATCAATTTAACCATAGTGCTAACCTTTTCAGTAGTGGAGGCAGGGCAAGAAGTCCCCTGGGTACTGGTTTGAATGACAGTGATCCATGGCTTCAGAAAGCACCTTTCCAGCAATTGCCACCTGATACATCAAGCCTGTTCCTTTCACATGAAATGCCAGGAAAATTGCACAATGACTTGGCTTTCAGGTCTCCAAATAAATCAGCCCGCGAACACCCCTTTGGGCCACCTGGTTATTTGTTGCCTAAGTAAGTACTCTCTGATGTCCTTTTTCTTTTCAGAAAATTTTCTGCCACAAAGGCTTTAATGACCGCTGATCATCTTATACTGTTAACTTGGGCTAGAAGTTTGGTATAATAACTCATTAGAGAATAGTGTTGTCCTTCGCGCAGACGCAATGCTTGTTTCATGCTGTTATTAAGGTTTTCGAGTTCACTGCATAAGTGCATAGCTCCATGTATCGATGCATTTAAGCACCGTAGTATTGACACTTCTTCATGATAATCATTCAATGGTGTTTGCATGAATTTGTATATACATAGCTACACATTAATGTGAAATCTCCATGTCTAATAATGGAATACTTCGTATTTTAAACATGGAATTTATGTATAGAAATGAGAGAACATCGCCAAGCAAAGTACATTATCGTAGTATAACTGAGTGTTTAAATGATACTCATATTATTGAGCCCATGTTAATGTGTGAGTTTGGGTGATCCTTTCTTTGAAAATGTAAAGGTACCATGCTCTATTCTCTGATTATTAGGTGGAAGTTCACCATCTATTTTGTTTATGAGAAGTACATGCAAATTGGGTTCTTCTAGGTTTTTAGCGTATGTTTCATGATTCTTGAATCAGTCAAATCAATTTTGGTGTTTAAAGTTGCTACTAAAAAGTGTCTGACTATATGCTGGGCGTTACCATCCTGCTTGCACTTAATTGCTGTGTAGTCTACTCAATCATCTGCTTAACCATGATTAGGTCTAGACGTCACCCTGCTTCCTGCCTAGCACCTGAAGCATTTGGGAGCACTTAAACTGCAGATATGTGTTTATGATATTTCTCACTTTCATGTATTGTTTTTCCTTGATGCATGGATATATGGTATTAACAGTTCTACACTGCAGTTGAATTGACAAACTACCATAATTAATACTTAGCTATCTAGGATTGTGTCTGGGCGTCTGGCTGGTTGCATAATTTGGTCCACTGGTTGTGATTGTTGAACATAAACACAACTCCACTAAATATAGTCAACCAGGAGGGTGCCACAGAGACAGAAGCTAAAAGGCAAGTTTTATAGGATGTTGATTAGACCTACTATATTGTATAGTGCAGAATGTTGGTCTAAAAAAAGATGACATGTTCAATATATAATTGTTGCGGAAATGCGTATGTTGGATTTGTGGTCATTCAAGAAGGGATCGAGCTTAGAATGATAATATGCGTGACAGGTTAGGGGGTAACACCAATTGAAATAAAGATTGTTCAACACCAGTTGAGATAGTTTGGATATATCCAACGGTGACCTCGAAAGACAGTAGTACATAGTGGGATCCTAAGTGTGACAACAACGAGAAGATATACAAGGGAAGATCGAAGTTTAAGATGTGGTAAAAGAAAAAAAACTCGACCTGCGGGGGATAAGACAACCCTTGGACATTATATTAAGAAGACCTTCTCACGCAAGTCGAGAAAACCACCAAACCCCGCCCCACCCATGCACAACGGCATCGTAGCCCATGTGAGAACACGACCACGACCGAGACTGGGCCTTAGACTTCTGCTTTGGCGTGGGACAGACGAGGGGATTTTTTAACCACAGCTGAAATTTGCTCCCGTGGGGAGTTAAACCCAGGACCTGAGGAGTGCTACTCACACCAACTAATCAACTCGGCTAGAGGTCCTTCCGCAAGATGCGGTAATAGAAGACTTGAAAGGATGGAATATATCCAAAGATTTAGCCTTAAGTGCCCGGAAAACAGCTATCCATGTATCCGAACCTTGACTTGTGGTTTATATTAGGTTTCAACTCTAGCCTACCCCAAGTTGATTGGGGACTAAAAGGCTTTGTTGTTGTTGATAGTTGGCCAAGATTTTTGTTACAACAATGGCATTGTTGAATATTGAGTTTACTACAATTGTGTTTCAGGCCTGCTAGAAATTTTTATTTTTTTTCCTTTTTACCATTGTTGATTGATTGAGTGAGAACGCCTGATTATATGGTTTATGCAGGGAGGAACTGGCGCTGGATGGAGCTCAGGAAGGCGGCGGCGGGCATGTTCTGTCACCGTCCGGTGCACATGCTGGCTTGTTTTCTCCAACAAGTCCTGATGTACAGCCACTGTGGCCATTCAGTGAAAAAAGAGAGCATAGAACGAACAGACTTTTGTAATAGAAGGGAAAATGTGGAGCCAAGGCTTCCTTGCCTCCTCTCATGTAGGGTTTACGGTCGGATATAAGCTGCACTGTGTTCCTCTTCTTTGCACTGCATTGGGCCTTGTTTCACCTGATGATCTTTTCCGTCGCTAACTGTGGGGGATGGATATCCCCGGGTCCACTAAAAGAGTAAAGGACCTCACGAAAGGCCCAAGGGCCCAATAAATCGTAAGGTTATTCTTTCGTGGACCTGGGGAAAAACGACCAGCAACACAGGGCGACATGAGGCCGGATCGGTGCAAACCTGGATGACCCATAGCGTTGAGCCGTTGGCCGCCACAGAGATCCGATTTTCCCGCGTCGGGGCCTCCATGCAACGAAGCCACGTGAGGATAAGTCGGCGAGGGTTACGTAAAAGATAATCTCGAGAGGTTCACTATCTTTTAGCCACTTGTTGTTATCTTATCCATGTGTACTGCCCCACGGTCGAGTATATAAGGCCTAGGGGGCACCCCTCCAGAACGATCGACCCATTACTTAGCCACCCACATCAACTCTCTGTACCCTCGATCCAGAGAGCTCTCTTGTAATCATATCCACCAAGCATACTCATCAGGACGTAGGGTGTTACGCATCACTAAGCGGCCCGAACCTGTAAATCTCGTCCACCGTCCCTCGTGCGATCGGCACGAACCATTCTGCTACAGTTGTCGACACCTTCCTACTCCTAAAACACCTTGAGGGGCAACCCCGGGTGTGCGGTCGGACCCTAAACACCGACAGCTGGCGCGCCAGGTAGGGGGTGTGTCGACAATCCAAGCTAGCTCAATGGCCATCTCCTTCCACAGCAAGATCGCCCTACGCCCTGGATCTACGTTCTGCTTCGGAACAATCTCATTCATAGCAGACGAAGAAGGAACTCTGCACCGTATCGCGGATCCGCCGAAAAAGGAATCTTCCTCAACAAACTCCGACAATATCGGAGAGGCGCGACCTCCGACCCCCCGGAAGAAGATCACCACGACGGCAGCACCGTTCTACCCCGACGTCCTCTTCGTCGGAAGGGCGGAATCGCCCACCATCTCCGACGACGAGCCGACTGTACCCGGGGAGGAACCGCCTCAGCGAGAGTCCCGTCGACGAAGGAACCGGCGCAGGAATGTTCGACGACATCACGCAGCCGGAGAGCGGAATCCGGAACAACCTGTCTCACGAGACGAGGTCTCGGAGGTAGGAGAAACCCCGGAAGAACGCGTCTTCAGAGAGCGAAGGAACTCCCGACGACGTGATCGCCGACGAGCTCAGGAACAGGCCGAGCAGGATGAAAGGCAACGTCGAGAAAATCCACTCTTCGGGCGCAATCTGAACCCCGACTTCGCCCGAGCCATGAACACGCCGAGCGAAGTCGGAGGGGTGCTGGCTCGGATAGCGGAGGGACTTCCTCGGACTCCTGACGCCGACGGCTACCGACGACTGTTCACCCAGGCGGCCAACCATCTTCTACCGCTTGCTCACCCGCCGAACGATCTACGACACGCCATCAACAGTCGCCGGGACGCGCGGAGCTCCATCAACGCTTCGCGGGAACGGCGGCATGAGAACGAAATTCGTCGTCGAGAGGAGTACGACAGGGATCATGGTGCCCCGACTCAGAGCCAAGCTACCAGGACTGAGTCGGCGACGGCTTCAACTGGCGGAACCTCCCGGGGACGGTCGAGGAATCACAACCACAACTCCCCTCCCCGGGACAGGCATCGACCTCGACGACAGGAGGACACGTGCGGAGTGTCCGCCCTCACTCCGCGCCTCAGGGCCATCCAATGGCCTCCCAACTTCAAGGTATCCAATGTTGACAAATATGAACCTAAGCAGGATCCATGGGGTTGGCTAGCCGTCTACACCACCGCTGCTCGAGCTGCCGGAGCATCCGAAGACGTGATGACCGCGTACTTGCCCATTGTCCTTGGACAAGACGCGCTGCAATGGCTACGACATCTACCCCGACACTGCATCGACGCCTGGGGAGACTTCAGTCGGCGCTTCACCGCCAACTTCCAGTCCCTCTCCGACAAGCCGGCGCAGCCGTGGGACCTTAAATCTATCAAGCGCCGGGGGGACGAAACTCTCCGATCGTACCTCAAGAGGTTTCAAACCATGAGGAATCGAATCCTCGATGTCACGGAGGCGGCCGTGATCGAGGACTTCTACTGAGGATCTAATGACTCGGTTTTCGTCCGAGCCATACTGCAAAGGGCGCCGACCACCTCGGAGGAGCTGTTCCGGGAAGCCGACCTCTACATCACCGCCGACGAGCGAGCCCAGGATCTCATCGGAGGAACAAAACCCGCACCGGCAGCACCACGACGCGACACGAACCAGCAACCCGACAAGCGGTGGGAGAAGAGGCCACGCGAAGAAGTGCACGCCGCCGGCGGACCACCTGCTTCTCGCGCTCGAGGAGGACCCCGTGGAGGCGAGCGCACACTGGACGACATCCTCGACGCCCAGTGCCCGTACCACAAGGACATGCGCCATACTCTTCGTAACTGCCGAGACTTCAAGCACTCCGTCGGACACGGCCGACCCTTCCAACCTCTACCTCCTCCTCCGCCGAGGGGAGGACCAGATGAACCCCAACAACCCCATCGGCAGGAGGAGGGAGGAGGAGGAGGAGCTTTCCCGCGCGTTGACAGGGAGGTCAACGTCATCTTCGGCGGACACGGATCGCAGGAGAGCAGAAGACAGCAAAAGCTCAATGATCGCCAGATACTGGTGGCGACCATCGGCCCTCCCGCCCCATACCGATGGTCGGAACACCCGATCACCTTCACTCGGGCGGATCAATGGCTCAACTTCGACCACCCGGGCAAGTACCCGCTTCTCGTCGATCCGGTGATCCGAGAGAGCCGGGTGAAAAAGGTGTTAGTGGACGGGGGGAGCAGCATCAACATCACCTTCCCCCGGACACTCCAGAGCTTGGGAGTTCATCTCAAAGAGCTCCACGAGTCGGACACTCCTTTCTTCGGCATCGTGCCGACGGAAGGGGAATACCCGCTGGGCCACATCTACATGCCGGTCACCTTTGGAACTCCGGAGAACTACAGAACCGAGTTCCTGAGGTTCGAAGTGGCGAACTTCGACTGCGGGTACAACGCCATCATCGGGAGGCCAGGATTGGCCAAGTTCATGGCCATTCCGCATTATACATACATGATACTGAAGATGCCAGGGCCACGAGGGATCATAACTGTGCGCGCCGACCTCCAAGGCGCCGCAGAATGTTTCCGAGTGGCTATTCAAGCAGCCCTCACCGCCAAGCCATCGACAGCTCCCTCCGCAATGGCGAACTCTAAGCCTGAGGAGGACCTCGCAATACCAGCAAATGAAGCTCAGACCGCGACCTCTATGCGGCCGACTGAAGAAACCAAGAGAATCAACCTGGGGTTTGCTGATGAGCGCAAGACGGCCATCATCAGCTCCAGTTTGGATGACAAATAGGAAAGCGCGCTCGTCCGGTTTCTGCAAGATAACCGAGATGTATTCGCGTGGCAACCTGCGGATATGCCGGGAGTCCCGAGAGAACTGGCCGAGCACAAACTGAAAGTTTTTCCCCAGGCGAGGCCGATTCGGCAGAAGTTATGCCGTTTCACGCCTGATAAGAGGGAAGCCATTCGCGCCGAGTTAGCTCGCTTGGTCGCGGCTGGATTCATTAGAGAAGTATTACATCCTGAGTGGTTAGCCAATCCTGTTCTTGTACTCAAAAAGAATAAAGTGGACTGGCGCATGTGTGTTGATTATACCGATCTCAACAAACACTGTCCGAAGGATCCCTTCGGGCTCCCGAGGATAGATCAGGTGGTGGACTCCACCGCTGGGTGTTCTATGCTGTCTTTCTTGGATTGCTATTCCGGGTATCATCAGATCAGTCTGGCGAAGGAAGATGAAGAAAAAACGGCATTCATTACTCCGTTTGGCGCTTTCTGTTATACCTCCATGCCGTTCGGCCTCAAGAACGCTGGAGCAACTTACCAGAGAGCTATTCAGACATGCTTAGCCGATCACTGGGGCAAGCGTGTGGAGGCTTATGTGGATGACGTGGTGATCAAAACACAGGACTCAAAAGACTTCATTGAAGATTTGCAACTGGTTTTCAACAGCCTGAGGCGGTATAGATGGAAGCTTAATCCCGAGAAATGTGTTTTTGGGGTACCAGCCGGAAAGTTGCTCGGATTTATTGTCAGCAACCGGGGAATTGAAGCTAATCCGGATAAAATTGAGGCTATCATGAAGATGGAAGCACCTCGGTCGCAGAAGAAGGTTCAGCGACTTACTGGATGCATGGCAGCTTTAAGCAGATTTATATCCAGACTGGGAGAAAAAGGTTTGCCGTTTTACAAGTTACTCAAGAAGGTGGATAAATTCCAGTGGACTTCAGAAGCACAAGAAGCTCTGGATGCTCTGAAAAAATTCTTGACAACACCACCAGTGCTGAAACCACCTCGGCGAGCTACATCAACTCAACCAGCTGAAGATTTGCTATTGTACATCTCTTGCACGACTCACGTGGTGAGCACCGCGTTGGTAGTCGAGCGAGTAGAAGAAGGGCATGCCTACCCAGTACAACATCCTGTCTACTTCATCAGTGAAGTTCTCGGCCCCTCAAAGAAAAAGTATCCTCAAGTTCAGAAACTATTGTATGCAGTACTTCTAACTGCCCGCAAGCTGCGTCACTACTTTGACGACCACAAAGTCATAGTAGTCACAAGTTTTCCAATAGGGGATATTCTTCACAACAAGGAAGCCATCGGTCGAATAGCCAAGTGGGCCTGTGAGCTGGGTTCTCATGACATCGAGTTTCGGCCTCGCACTGCAATCAAAACCCAAGCACTGGTTGATTTCGTATCAGAGTGGACTGAGCAACAAGTACCAGACAACCCGGAGACTGCAGAAGTATGGCGAATGTATTTTGATGGCTCACTCAAACTGCAGGGAGCAGGAGCGGGGATTCTTTTCACTGCACCAGGAGGCGAACACCTCAAGTACGCCCTCCAGCTGCTATTCCCGGCCTCCAACAATGCAGCCGAATATGAAGCTTTGATCCATGGATTGAACATTGCCATATCACTGGGCGTCAAAAGATTAATGGTATATGGGGATTCTCTGGTAGTCATCAGCCAGATAAATAAGGAGTGGGATTGCTCAAACGATCCGATGGGAAGATACTGCACTGCCGTCCGAAAACTGGAGGATAAGTTCGAGGGTCTGGAATTTCATCATGTGGAGAGAGATCGGAATGCAGCAGCCGATGTACTGTCCAAGCTAGGATCCAGTCGAGCTCAGGTTCCACCCGGGGTTTTTGTGCAAGAAATTCTGCAACCAAGTATCTCATTGGGTCAAATGGAAGAATGCAACATCATAAATCAACCCGAGTCAGATCCCGATGACTGGAGAAAGCCAATCATTAAGTACATAAGGAATGAAGAAGAACCAGACGATAAGAACTCGGCAGAGCGCATTGCAAGACAATCAGCTCACTATACACTTATTGGGGAAACATTATACAGAAGGGGTGCATCAGGTGTCTTCATGAAGTGCATTCTCCCATCCACTGGAAAGCAACTCTTAGAAGAAGTCCACGCTGGACAATGTGGGATACATGCAGCCTCCAGAACACTAGTTGGGAAGGTCTTCAGGTCAGGATTCTATTGGCCAACAGCAAAGAATGATGCAGCCGAGTTAGTTCAGAGATGCGAAGCCTGCCAATACTTGTCAAAGCAACAACATCTGCCAGCACAGCAGCTGCAGACCATACCAGTAACCTGGCCTTTCGCATGCTGGGGGCTGGACATGATTGGACCTTTCAAGAAAGCTCAAGGGGGATATACTCATGTGTTGGTAGCAATTGACAAGTTCACTAAATGGATAGAGTTCAAGCCCATTGCCTCCTTAACTTCTGCTAAGGCCGTGGAATTCATACAAGACATAATATTCAGATTCGGGATACCAAACAGCATCATAACTGATTTAGGATCCAATTTCACGAGTTCAGAATTCTTTGACTTCTGCGAACAAAAAAGCATTCAGATCAAGTATGCGTCTGTGGCCCATCCAAGAGCCAACGGGCAAGTTGAGCGAGCCAACGGGATGATATTGGATGCACTCAGGAAAAAGATTTTTGATAAGAACGAGAAATTCGCAGGAAAGTGGATAAGGGAATTGCCCTATGTTGTTTGGAGCCTAAGAACCCAACCTAGCCGAGCTTTGCATGGAAACACTCCTTTCTTCATGGTCTATGGGTCGGAGGCAGTACTGCCTGCTGATCTCAAGTTTGGGGCGCCAAGGCTGATTTTTGAAAGCATAGCAGAAGCTGAGACCACCAGGCTGGAGGACATAGACGTACTCGAAGAAGAACGGCTAAGCGCAGTAATCCAGTCAGCAAGATACCAGCAGACTCTAAGGCGCTATCACGACAAGGCTGTGCGGCAACGATCCTTTTCAGTAGGGGAGCTCGTCCTTCGCCGAATTCTAACAGGAGAAGGACGACACAAGTTATCACCCTTATGGGAAGGACCCTTCATAGTAGCAGAAGTCACTCGGCCTGGATCATATCGCCTCACTCAGATGGATGGCACGGAAGTCGGGAACTCTTGGAACATAGAACACCTGAGAAAGTTTTATCCTTAGCCGTACCTCAAAACTGCTGGGATAACAATGATGTACTCTGTAAAGTGGAAATATGTCATCAATAAAGAAAAGGTTTCAAGGATACTCAATTTATTTACGATTGACTCGCATTCTTGCTTAACTCGGGGTGACCACTATGCCCTGCTAACGGAGCAATCGACTTAAGTCGGCAACGACTTAAGGCGGTGTGACATGCTCACGCTTACTTAACTCGGGGTGACCACTATGCCCTGCTAACGGAGCAATCGACTTAAGTCGGCAACGACTTAAGGCGGTGCGACATGCTCACGCTTACTTAACTCGGGGTGACCACTATGCCCTGCTAACGGAGCAATCGACTTAAGTCGGCAACGACTTAAGGTGGTGCGACATGCTCATGCTTACTTAACTCGGGGTGACCACTATGCCCTGCTAATGGAGCAATCGACTTGAGTCGGCAACGACTCAAGGCGGTGTGACATGCTCACGCTTTACTTAACCCAGGGCGACCACTATGCCCAGCTAACGAAGCAATCAACTCCAGTTGGCGTCTACTTAAGACCAATGCAACATGCTCTCGCCTATTTAATTCAGGGGATGATTTCCATATCCCACAGACAAAATTCATAGTCATCATGCGTCATAACTGTAATACTCCAAATTGTATACCAGGAATAATAGAGAGTTATTCTCATTTTTGTGTGTTTCATATGCATCATAAAAAGAGCACCTATGTAATTGAGTGTGACCAAATAAAACAATGATTCTAAAATAAAGAAAAAAGTGCATTTGTTGGAGTTTTTATGTTTGTGCATTAAATAAAAATAACAACAAAATAAAATGACAAGCAATGTATTAAAATCCCAAATTGGAAATTTAATTCTAAAGGGAATTCTACAATAGGAGGAGATTGGGAAAATACTAAACAAAGAGGATAAAATAAATTCATAAATAAATAAAAGTTGGTCCATATGGTTAAGAAGATTTAAAAAAAAAAATTAATTAACCTGAGTTTGATCTTCACACAAAAGTGGATTCAAATTTGAATTGGAAATCCAAAAGGAGAAAAGAAATCAGAAAAAGGATAAAAAAAAAAGAAAAGCAGAATCCCACTGTTGGGCTGGATTTCCCTGTTTTCGGCCCACAACCGAATTCACCCGCGCGGCCCAGGACCCCTCTTCCCTGCTGCGCGCGGTCACACTGGCGTGTGGGCCCCACTGGCCAGTTACCCAGCCCCCTCGCGCGCTCGTCTCGGCCGCGGACACCGTCAAGTGGGCCAGCTTGCGCCATTCCACCTTTCACTGCCGGGCGGGGCCCCTGCGTCAGATCCGTCGCCGCGTCGAGTTTCTGTTTCGGCGACGCTTGCAGGTGGGCCCGGTTTGACCGCTTCCTCAACCACACCGTCGAGTTCGCGGCGGAGCCGGGAACGTAGGCCGGCCGTTGCGCCTAACTAACCTGGCCGCGCGCTTGCTTCGGTGTGGGTTGGTACATAATCTGTGGGCATAAAACCTCCCCAACCCTCGCGATACCGGCAACCCGCCTAGAGCTTGAGCAAAATCCAGATCGGCGCAACTGAGTCCAAGTCGACCGCCGCCAGAGCTTCTTCGCACCTTCTCTCGGCTGTTGGGCAGGACCACAGGGGTGGTGTGCGAGCGCTCGTCGGAGCTTGGTGGTCGAGCAAACCGTTGGTATGGCATCGCCTCGAACTCACTCTCTCTCCCCTCGCATTCATTTCGTGCATGGCCGAGGTAGAACGCAGAGCCGCTCGGCGCGTCGCTATGGGCTGTGTCGGAGCCGTAGGGGTTCTAACTGTGGCGGGGGAACAACTGGAGGCGATTCTCGTCGCCGGTATAAGTTCTGGAGTGCCGGGTGCATGCGCCTGGTGGCCGGGATTTGGCGAGAGCAGTGCTGGGGTGAGCACGGCGCCTGTACGCGGGCGGGATGAGGTTGAAGACGCCAGGGCGCCGTGGATTTGAAAACAGACGGTCGAGATCGACGCGAAAACGGGACCGTTGGATCGCGGGTGAAGGCTTAGGATCGAATCAAGGCATGGTCGTCCCTCATCCATCGATTTTGGATCTGATGGCCAGCGCGAGTTGTTGTGTGTCTGCAGTGGCGCGCACCGAAGATCTGGGCCGTCGGCTTTTAATCAGACGGCTGCTGGCTCACGATACCCCTTCGCCTTGGCATTTTTTCTAAAGAGCCCTCGGAAAAACAGAGAATCAACCCGCAGTCCACTCGAGTTACCCTCTGTGTCTCGGGAATTTTTATTGTTTAGCCCCTGCAGTTTCCTGTAATTGGGGCCCGATCCAGAGAGTATTAGAAATCAGGAATTAATATCTGAAATTAATTTTTAGTGCAAAAATAAATGTTAAAACTTGTTTAATTCATAGTAAATGCATATGAACTCCAAATTAGACCATTCCAGTTCCTAAATTTTCATAAAATTATTGTCTATCTGTTTGTGCCTCTGTTCTGGCATGACAAACACATTAAAATTATTCTTTCACTTAATCTTGTATTAAATGCATAAAACATTAGAAAATTCATAACTTAAAATATATAACTCCAAATTTGATGATTCCAGTTCCTGTAATCTTATTTTAATGTCTAGTTTATTACTGTATATTCTATTTGCATGTTTGATGTGATGTTAATTTATGCTATGCCATGTATGTATTGTATTGATGCGAGTAGACGAGCAACCCACTGTGGAACCTGAGCTTCAACAAGTAGAGACAGCTGAGCAGGAGCTCGTTGAAGGCAAGTTGTGCCCTTGATCACTTCTTTTACCTATTCATGTTCTTAATAATCATAATGATCTGCATAGGATAATTTTGCTGGGACCCAATAGGATGCCCTAGATTTTGACTATCTTTATACCTTGCTTTACCACTGGTTTTACTACTAAAGTTTTGGGTAGTACATGCTATTGCTTTATGTGGATTTGGGTATAGAGATATTCATCACTCTTTGTTATACTATTCATTGTTATCTGTTTTATTATTCCTTGTTCATGTTAAGATCATTATGTTAATGGGAACATGGAGAACCACCCGGGAAAACAGTGCTACCACAAGGGTGGAATGGGACGCCCTTGGCTGATTAACTAGGAAAGCTAGGGGAGGGCTACCTTACCCGAAAGGGGCAAGGGCAGTAGGGGAGAGGTCAGTGCGGGGAGGTCCCTGGTTGATTTTGCTGCGATGGCTATCAGCCAGGAACCCTTTACTGGATCTTCCCATAAACTGTAGCGGGTAGTCTGAAGCTAGTGGAACTTTGTAAAGGCCTCGTAGTGGTACCCTGCCTCGCTTCCTAGGTAGAGGTGTATGGAGTCTGATCAACTCTGTGGCAGATGGGTAACACGACTTGTGGGTAAAGATGCGCAACCTCTGCAGAGTGTAAAACTGGTATACTAGCCGTGCTCACGGTCATGAGCGGCTCGGACACTCACATGATTAAATTATGGAACTTAAACTTAACCTGTCATTTCATTGCATTTGGGATTATTTTATTATTACTTTTACTTATTATTACTATGGTTTGGTATTTACTTACACTTAGTAATTGCTAATAAAATTTTGACCAACTTATAAAAGCAATGCTCAGCTTCAGCCTTTATTTCATTGATCAGCCTTACACTTCATGAACTCCCACCTTTGGTGAGTTCATGTCACATTATTCCCCACGACTTGTTGAGCTATGATCGTATGTGAGCTCACTCTTGCTGTCTCACACCCCCCCCCACAGGAGAAGAGCAGGTGGTTCAGGAGGAGCTGCCTAATATTGAGGAGTTCGATCTGATCTAGGTGGCGTTTCTCAGTCGACATTGGCGCCATCGATCCTTAGTTCGTTTTATAATTATCTTTATTTTGTAATAAGACTTCCGCTATGTAATAAATACTCTGATGTTTTATGACATTTATCTCTATACACTCTGTTATTATATATGTTGTCTTCTTTGGCGCATGTATGAGATGCACCCGGCTTTGTTCCTTAAAACCGGGTGTTACAGAAGTGGTATCAGAGGAAATGTTGACTGTAGGACGAAACCTAGATAGACTGGACAAACCCTTACCTACTTATCTTATTCTGATTCATTCTACACTCACCTTACTCTGATTCTTTCTACACTTATCTTGATCCTGTCTCACCTTCTACTGTTCTACTCTGATCATTCTTACCTTTTCTACTCTAAGACAAGATGGATTTCACACCTTGGAATCCCTACCCCTATGACAATTTTAAGAGATAGGAAGCCTAAGACAAAAAAAAAAAAACTATTTTCCCTATTTTAAAAATGTTGGTTGATTGTTCTGATGATCAATGCCTGATTTGCTTCTTTGATTGATTGAAATAGTATAGATGGACATCTTAGCATGTACCACTATAAGGTATTGTATTAGCTTTAGTAGGTGACGCACTAATCTGCTTAGCTAATAAATCCCCCAAAGGAACATGATTGTAATTACTGCCTTGTCTACTGCTCTTTCTTACCATATGTATCTAACTCAGATGGTCAATACCAGGAGGGGTGGTGGAATTGACTTGCCTCCTAACCAACACACTCGAAGACAACCTCAGCCACAACCTGCCGGGATGAATCCTCCCAATCCTCCACCAGGCGGAGTTGACCCACTAGTTGCTGCTCAGATGGCAATGATGCAGCAAATGGCAGACACCATGGCGGATATGCGTGCCCAGATGCAGCAAGAACGCCAGGAGATGCGTCAAGAAAGAGAAGATATACGCCAGGAGTTGCGCCAGGAGAGAGATGAGATACGCCAAGAAAGGAGGGCGCAACAACAGCAGCTGCAACAACAACTTCAACAACAGCAACAGCAGCAACAAGTGCCATTGCCACCACCACCACCAGTTCCACCTCGGGATAAGCACCGGGAGTTTATGAGTCATAAGCCACCTACATTCGCCAGCTCACCTGATCCACTGGACGCGGATGATTGGTTGAAGTCAATTGAGAAGATGCTGAATATTGCACAGTGCACTGATCGGGAGAAGGTCTTATATGCTTCTGGACGTCTGACTGGTCCTGCTGCTGACTGGTGGGATTCTTATACTGCTGCCCATGATGCTGCGGATAATATTACCTGGGCAGAGTTCAGTACACAATTCAGGAACTACCATATTCCAGCTGGTATGATAAAGATTAAGAAGAAGGAATTTCTGTCGCTGAAGCAAGGGAGTATGTCCGTCAGCGAGTACCGCGACAAGTTTATTCAGTTATCCAGATATGCCCCGGAAGAAGTTGCTGAAGATGAGAGGAAGCAGGAGCATTTTATTGAAGGACTTAATGGACCGCTGCAGTATGCTTTGGTGGCACACACATTTCCATCGTTTCAGAGGTTGTTGGATAAGGCCCTGGCTATTGAACACAAGCGTGTTCAGTTGGGAGATTTGAAGAGGAAGGCTATCTCACAAGGACAGGGTAGCAGCAGTGTCCGTCCTCGCTACAGTTCACCACAGGGTACACCGACTCGACCCGGAGGACCACGCCCAGTTCAGCAATCACCACTGAGGACTCCACCTCCTCGGCAGGCTACACCCACGGGCACCCCGACGAAGTTTGCAGGACAGAGTCCGGGCACTCAATGTTTTAAGTGTGGGAAGATTGGTCATTATGCAAATGTCTGCCCACAGCGGGTTGCTACTACCCCAGCTCAGAACAAGCAACAGACCCCTGGCAAGGGATATTCTATAGCAAGGGTGAATCAAGTCAGCGTTGATGATACTCCTGATGGTGGTGACCTCGTAATTGGTATGTTCTATGTTAATGCAATTCCTGCAACAATATTATTTGATTCTGGTGCTACGCATTCATTCATGTCTGCTAGATATGCCAACACAAATGAAATACCACTGCTAAATATGAGAAAACCCCTGATAGTAATTACACCTAAAGGGCCTGTTGAGGCAAATCAAATGACACGTAGATTGACAGTAACCATTATGGGTAGAGATTTTGGAGCCACTGCTATAATATTAGAGTCAAGCAGTATAGATTTGATCCTGGGTATGTCATGGCTAAGAAAGGCAAAGGCCGTTATAGCATGTGGTAGAGGTACCGTAGAACTCACTACTACTAAGGGAGAAAGGTTTCAAGTTAATATTGCAGTAACCTCCTCATCCATGCGTGCAATGTTCTTTATGCCTGAGGAGTTTGTTGGTGACAACATCCGGGTGGTTAGAGATTTTCCGGACGTCTTTCCAGAGGAGTTACCAGGGATGCCACCTGATAGAGAAGTCGAGTTTGTTATTGATCTCTTACCTGGAACCGCCCCTATTTCTAAACGGCCATATAGAATGTCCGTAGAAGAGTTGAAGGAACTTAAGAAGCAGTTGACGGAGTTACAAGAGGCTGGTTACATTCGTCCAAGTTCCTCACCTTGGGGAGCACCGGTGTTATTTGTGCAGAAGAAGGATGGATCGCAACGGATGTGTGTGGATTATAGATCTCTTAATGATGTTACGGTGAAGAACAAGTATCCGTTGCCCCGCATTGAGGATTTATTTGATCAGATGAGAGGAGCCAGGGTATTCTCGAAGATTGATCTCCGATCGGGATACCATCAGATGAAGATTAGACCATCGGATATTCCTAAGACGGCTTTCTCAACCCGATATGGATTATATGAGTTTACTGTTATGTCATTTGGATTGACCAATGCACCAGCTTATTTCATGAATTTGATGAATAAGGTATTTATGGAGTATTTGGACAGATTCGTTGTGGTATTCATCGACGATATTCTTATCTATTCTAGGAATGAAAGTGATCATGAACAACATCTGAGGTTGGTGCTACAGAAGTTACGAGATAATCAACTCTACGCTAAGTTCAGCAAGTGCGAGTTTTGGATTGACAAGGTGCCATTCCTTGGTCATATTATTTCTAATGGAGGGATAGCAGTGGATCCTGCTAAAGTGAAGGAGATAATGGAATGGAGAGTGCCCACTACAGTTACGGAGATTCGGAGTTTCTTGGGACTCGCAGGATACTATCGAAGATTTATTGAAGGGTTTTCTAAGATTGCCAAGCCTATGACATCGCTTTTGGAGAAAGGAAAAGAGTTTAAGTGGGATGAGAAATGTCAAGAGAGCTTTGATCAATTGAAGGAAAGATTGATGTCACCTCCAGTATTGGTTATGCCAGACTTGCAGAAAGGATTTGATATTTATTGTGATGCATGTGGCCAAGGACTTGGATGTGTGCTTATGCAAGATGGTCATGTGATTGCCTACGCATCTCGTCAGTTGCGGAAGCACGAATTGAACTACCCCACTCATGACTTGGAATTAGCAGCGGTTGTGCATGCACTGAAGATTTGGAGACACTACATTATGGGAACTAAGTGCCAAGTATACACGGATCATAAGAGTTTGAAGTATATATTCACTCAGAAGGATCTCAATCTTAGACAACGCCGTTGGTTGGAGCTCATTAAGGATTATGATTTGGAGATTCATTATCACCCAGGCAAGGCGAATTTGGTTGCAGATGCCTTGAGTCGGAAAGAGCATGTTCACTCTGCTTTCGTTGTCCAGCTACCGGATGAGTTGGCAAAAGATTTTGAGAAGCTCAATTTGGGAATTGTTACTCATGCTGAAGGAGTCACCATTGAATTGGAACCTACTTTGGAGCAAGAGATTCGTAAAGGTCAGATTGGTGATGCTAAGATTCAAGAGATTAAGGATCTTATTACTGAAGGAAGAGTTCCGGAATTCACGGAGGATGAGCAAGGTACCATATGGTTCAAAGATCGGATATGTGTTCCAGAGATTGATAGCCTCCGTGAGGCTATATTGAAAGAAGCTCATGATTCTGATTACTCCATCCACCCTGGAAGCACTAAGATGTATCAAGATTTGAAGCGAAAATATTGGTGGTACGGACTGAAAAGAGATGTGGCTGCTCATGTGGCTAAGTGTGATGTATGTCAAAGAGTTAAGGCTGAACATCAAAGACCCGCTGGATTATTGCACCCATTGAAGATACCTGAGTGGAAGTGGGAAGAAATTGGTATGGATTTTATTGTTGGACTACCTCGCACTTCAGCAGGGTATGACTCTATTTGGGTAATTGTAGACAGATTGACAAAGGTGGCACACTTTATACCTGTGAGGACTAATTATACGGGAGCCAAGCTAGCAGAGTTGTATATGACTCGGATAGTTTGTCTACATGGAGTGCCTAAGAAGATAGTGTCTGATCGAGGATCACAGTTTACTTCTCGATTTTGGAAGAAGTTGCATGAGAGCTTGGACACAAAGTTGAATTTCAGTTCAGCCTACCATCCCCAGACTGATGGACAGACAGAGAGAACCAATCAAGTGTTGGAGGATATGTTAAGAGCTTGTGCTCTTAAACATGGTGGCAGTTGGGAGAAGAGTTTACCATATGCTGAGTTTTCTTATAATAATAGCTATCAGGCCAGTTTGAAGATGTCACCATTTGAAGCTCTGTATGGTAGAAAATGCAGGACTCCATTATATTGGGATCAGACTGGAGAAAGACAGTTCTTTGGGCCTGAGCTTATACAAGAGGCAGAAGAGCAAGTTCGAATGATAAGAGAAAATTTGAGAATTGCACAATCAAGACAAAAGAGCTATGCTGATAATAGGAGAAGACTCCTGGAGTTTAAGGAGGGTGATCATGTCTATTTGAAGGTGTCACCACTTCGTGGTATGAGGAGATTTAAAGTTAAAGGAAAGTTATCCCCTCGCTTCATTGGACCTTTCTTGATCTTAAAGCGAGTGGGTGAAGTTGCATATCAACTGGAGTTACCCGATCATCTGTCAGATGTACATGATGTGTTTCATGTATCTCAGCTAAAGAAGTGCCTCAGGGTACCTGAGGAGCAGTTACCAATGGAAGACCTTAGTGTTCAAGATGACCTGACTTATGCTGAGTACCCCATCAAGATTTTGGACACTTTGACTCGAGTTACAAGAAATAAGGTGATAAAGATGTGCAAAGTTCAATGGAGTCACCACGGTGAAGATGAAGCAACGTGGGAAAGAGAAGAAGAGCTTCGTATAGATTTTCCCCACCTTTTCCCTATTTCTTCTTAAATCTCGAGGACGAGATTATTTTTAAGGGGGGTAGGATTTGTAATACTCCAAATTGTATACCAGGAATAATAGAGAGTTATTCTCATTTTTGTGTGTTTCATATGCATCATAAAAAGAGCACCTATGTAATTGAGTGTGACCAAATAAAACAATGATTCTAAAATAAAGAAAAAAGTGCATTTGTTGGAGTTTTTATGTTTGTGCATTAAATAAAAATAACAACAAAATAAAATGACAAGCAATGTATTAAAATCCCAAATTGGAAATTTAATTCTAAAGGGAATTCTACAATAGGAGGAGATTGGGAAAATACTAAACAAAGAGGATAAAATAAATTCATAAATAAATAAAAGTTGGTCCATATGGTTAAGAAGATTTAAAAAAAAAAATTAATTAACCTGAGTTTGATCTTCACACAAAAGTGGATTCAAATTTGAATTGGAAATCCAAAAGGAGAAAAGAAATCAGAAAAAGGATAAAAAAAAAAGAAAAGCAGAATCCCACTGTTGGGCTGGATTTCCCTGTTTTCGGCCCACAACCGAATTCACCCGCGCGGCCCAGGACCCCTCTTCCCTGCTGCGCGCGGTCACACTGGCGTGTGGGCCCCACTGGCCAGTTACCCAGCCCCCTCGCGCGCTCGTCTCGGCCGCGGACACCGTCAAGTGGGCCAGCTTGCGCCATTCCACCTTTCACTGCCGGGCGGGGCCCCTGCGTCAGATCCGTCGCCGCGTCGAGTTTCTGTTTCGGCGACGCTTGCAGGTGGGCCCGGTTTGACCGCTTCCTCAACCACACCGTCGAGTTCGCGGCGGAGCCGGGAACGTAGGCCGGCCGTTGCGCCTAACTAACCTGGCCGCGCGCTTGCTTCGGTGTGGGTTGGTACATAATCTGTGGGCATAAAACCTCCCCAACCCTCGCGATACCGGCAACCCGCCTAGAGCTTGAGCAAAATCCAGATCGGCGCAACTGAGTCCAAGTCGACCGCCGCCAGAGCTTCTTCGCACCTTCTCTCGGCTGTTGGGCAGGACCACAGGGGTGGTGTGCGAGCGCTCGTCGGAGCTTGGTGGTCGAGCAAACCGTTGGTATGGCATCGCCTCGAACTCACTCTCTCTCCCCTCGCATTCATTTCGTGCATGGCCGAGGTAGAACGCAGAGCCGCTCGGCGCGTCGCTATGGGCTGTGTCGGAGCCGTAGGGGTTCTAACTGTGGCGGGGGAACAACTGGAGGCGATTCTCGTCGCCGGTATAAGTTCTGGAGTGCCGGGTGCATGCGCCTGGTGGCCGGGATTTGGCGAGAGCAGTGCTGGGGTGAGCACGGCGCCTGTACGCGGGCGGGATGAGGTTGAAGACGCCAGGGCGCCGTGGATTTGAAAACAGACGGTCGAGATCGACGCGAAAACGGGACCGTTGGATCGCGGGTGAAGGCTTAGGATCGAATCAAGGCATGGTCGTCCCTCATCCATCGATTTTGGATCTGATGGCCAGCGCGAGTTGTTGTGTGTCTGCAGTGGCGCGCACCGAAGATCTGGGCCGTCGGCTTTTAATCAGACGGCTGCTGGCTCACGATACCCCTTCGCCTTGGCATTTTTTCTAAAGAGCCCTCGGAAAAACAGAGAATCAACCCGCAGTCCACTCGAGTTACCCTCTGTGTCTCGGGAATTTTTATTGTTTAGCCCCTGCAGTTTCCTGTAATTGGGGCCCGATCCAGAGAGTATTAGAAATCAGGAATTAATATCTGAAATTAATTTTTAGTGCAAAAATAAATGTTAAAACTTGTTTAATTCATAGTAAATGCATATGAACTCCAAATTAGACCATTCCAGTTCCTAAATTTTCATAAAATTATTGTCTATCTGTTTGTGCCTCTGTTCTGGCATGACAAACACATTAAAATTATTCTTTCACTTAATCTTGTATTAAATGCATAAAACATTAGAAAATTCATAACTTAAAATATATAACTCCAAATTTGATGATTCCAGTTCCTGTAATCTTATTTTAATGTCTAGTTTATTACTGTATATTCTATTTGCATGTTTGATGTGATGTTAATTTATGCTATGCCATGTATGTATTGTATTGATGCGAGTAGACGAGCAACCCACTGTGGAACCTGAGCTTCAACAAGTAGAGACAGCTGAGCAGGAGCTCGTTGAAGGCAAGTTGTGCCCTTGATCACTTCTTTTACCTATTCATGTTCTTAATAATCATAATGATCTGCATAGGATAATTTTGCTGGGACCCAATAGGATGCCCTAGATTTTGACTATCTTTATACCTTGCTTTACCACTGGTTTTACTACTAAAGTTTTGGGTAGTACATGCTATTGCTTTATGTGGATTTGGGTATAGAGATATTCATCACTCTTTGTTATACTATTCATTGTTATCTGTTTTATTATTCCTTGTTCATGTTAAGATCATTATGTTAATGGGAACATGGAGAACCACCCGGGAAAACAGTGCTACCACAAGGGTGGAATGGGACGCCCTTGGCTGATTAACTAGGAAAGCTAGGGGAGGGCTACCTTACCCGAAAGGGGCAAGGGCAGTAGGGGAGAGGTCAGTGCGGGGAGGTCCCTGGTTGATTTTGCTGCGATGGCTATCAGCCAGGAACCCTTTACTGGATCTTCCCATAAACTGTAGCGGGTAGTCTGAAGCTAGTGGAACTTTGTAAAGGCCTCGTAGTGGTACCCTGCCTCGCTTCCTAGGTAGAGGTGTATGGAGTCTGATCAACTCTGTGGCAGATGGGTAACACGACTTGTGGGTAAAGATGCGCAACCTCTGCAGAGTGTAAAACTGGTATACTAGCCGTGCTCACGGTCATGAGCGGCTCGGACACTCACATGATTAAATTATGGAACTTAAACTTAACCTGTCATTTCATTGCATTTGGGATTATTTTATTATTACTTTTACTTATTATTACTATGGTTTGGTATTTACTTACACTTAGTAATTGCTAATAAAATTTTGACCAACTTATAAAAGCAATGCTCAGCTTCAGCCTTTATTTCATTGATCAGCCTTACACTTCATGAACTCCCACCTTTGGTGAGTTCATGTCACATTATTCCCCACGACTTGTTGAGCTATGATCGTATGTGAGCTCACTCTTGCTGTCTCACACCCCCCCCCACAGGAGAAGAGCAGGTGGTTCAGGAGGAGCTGCCTAATATTGAGGAGTTCGATCTGATCTAGGTGGCGTTTCTCAGTCGACATTGGCGCCATCGATCCTTAGTTCGTTTTATAATTATCTTTATTTTGTAATAAGACTTCCGCTATGTAATAAATACTCTGATGTTTTATGACATTTATCTCTATACACTCTGTTATTATATATGTTGTCTTCTTTGGCGCATGTATGAGATGCACCCGGCTTTGTTCCTTAAAACCGGGTGTTACAATAACTGCCGAACTCATTAACTAAAAAATTCTGATACAATAAGTGAATAACTATGTTATTCAAATAAACTGGTGTCCTATAACAAATGTTTAATCATGCAAGCTGCGCGCTCGGAGCACGCGAAATGTTTTCTCTATTTTGCAATGTCTTTTCCAGGAGCAGTCGACGAAGAAGGACGACTCGAGGAGTCAGGGGCAGCGTTCACGTCAGCCCTTATATCTTCAGGAACGACGACGCCGGGCCTCCTCATCAGAATTCGACCCGCCCGAATGGCCTTATCCATGGCCCTATCGCGTTGGGCTCTCAGAGTATTGGAAGTCTCTTCAGCAACCTTGACAGCCAACTGGGCAGCTTCTAGCCCCTGGGTAACGGATTTCTTGGAAGCACGCAGATTCTTGATGACAACGTCTTTAGCCGATATCAACTCCCGAAGGCGAATCACATCATCCAAGGACTCCTGCAGCTTATAGCGAAGATTGTTCAACTCCTCCATGGAAAAGCGATGACTCCTCTCCAGAATAGTCAACGAGTTGCTAGAATCTCGATACAACCTATCAAGATTGTCACGAGAAGCGGCAAGGATGCGTTTTTCTTCCTGCAAGCGCAAATCGGTTACTTCAGAAAACCAGGCAGATAACAGGAGCACAGCAAGACAAAAGCACAGTTTCGTATTTCACCTTTTCAGAGTCGAGCTGAGCATGCAGGGAAGAACTCAACGCGTTGGCATCATCTAGGGCGGCAGAGACTTGACTCAGCTCAATCTGACCTTGAGAATACTTTTCCTCAAGATCAGTGCACCGCTGAGACAATTCAGCCCGTTCTTGAGAATGTTTCTCCTCAAGCAGTGTAATCTGTCGAGTCATTCCTAGCGAAGGATAACCAAACAAGGCAAAGTCAGAAGGTAAAACATTCCACAACAAGCACGAAGAAAATAAAAAGGGGCACTAACCAGCGTTAGTCGCCTCCAACTCGGATACACGGCGATGAAGAGACACCGGATTCCAACACGAAAAGGATGAAGCTACTTCCGGGATAGGAGCGCCATGCAATTTCAGCTGGCTGGTCATCCCGTCCATCAAAACCTGATGAGAAGAGCAGGTGAGCATAATGGCAAGAGTTCATGTAAAAGTCAAACTAAGAAACAGCACAGTACCTGGAGATTGGAGAAGAACGAAGGGATCCCCAAGTCAGGAGAAATCAGATGATAACCCGGCGCAAGGTCATCACCCGAAGCAGCATGCAATGGAACAGTGGGAATCAGTTCATCTCCTTCAGCAGAGCCGGATACTCGATCAACGGGGACGCTGCCCTCCAAAGCGACGCCCCGGCCTGAAGTTTGGGCCACCACCATGCAGCCAGAGCGTGGAGGTGACCCAGCGTGAACGTCCATGGAAGCGCCGGAAGGAGACCCTGTTTGGGCTTCCTCGGGGATTGGGCCACAGTTGGCACTGCCCACTTGAGCCGGGTTATCCCCGGCAACACCCTCGGGGGCTGGGCAGTAGCTTGCACTCTTCGCCCGGGCTAAGTCGTCCCCGACGACACCCTCGGGGGCTGGACATGTATCAGCACCATCCCTGGGGTCCAGACTATCAGCAATAACCATCTCTAAGGTTGATGGGTCCCCGGCTACTTCCATGGAATCAGGACAATCCAGGTTAACATCCCGTCCCTCAAGATCGCGCTCTAAGGTTGATGAGGCACGGGATGACCTCAACCCAGCGTCCGGCACGGCATCACAAGCTTCTGTCACATCATCGTCCACTGGCCCTGATAGCAAGTCCTCTGGGACCATATCCTCCAGAGTTTGATCAAAGTCGGCCAGGGATATGTTTTGCAGACCAACAAGAGCAGACAAAGCCGGAGAAGGAACCCCACTACTTTCCCCACTGGCGAGGAATCGCCGACTGTTCTTCCGAGTCAGAGGAACCTCATCCTCTTCCTCTTCGTCGTCTTCATCAGCAACAGATGGACCACACCCATTGGGATCAGCAACAGATGGACCACACCCATTGGGATCAGCAACAGATGTACCACACCCATTGGGATCATCATCAGCAAATTCAGGCGCAGGAACCTCTTCATCGGCAGGAACCGAGGGACCAGCACCCTGATCCAAGCTAGATACTCGCCGAATACGTCTCTTCTTCTTTTTCTGCTCATCAACAGAAAGATCAGTCTGATTGGTTCGGCGGGGACGCTTCGAGCGAGCACGGACAGGTCTCTGAACATCCAAGATTATACCGACCTCTGGGAGAGGTGTCACCGCCAATGTCTCAGCAGGAATAGCGTCAGAAGAATCTTCAGCCAACATGTCAAGCATGGCATTTATTTCAGCATCAGTAGGATCCGAAGGCACCTCGAAATGGATTTGTCGTTCATCATCAGGGATCTTCCCAAGTGAGGCAACCAAAGCACTAACCTCCTCGTCAGAAGGCCGCGTTCTAAGGCCCGAACTGCCATCAGTTGAAGGTGGGTTTGACACGAAACGAGTGAAGGCCTTGGCAGGAGGCAGATTCCAGGCTGAATACGCCACCGGAGCACCAACATTGGATACTTTGCCTCTGAGAATCATCTCCAGTCGGCTCACCAAATCAGCAGAAGGGATTCTTCTATCGGTAACTCGAGTTGGGTCGGCTAGCCCTTGATACAGATAAGCCGGGTGGGCCCTGTCTTTCAGTGGCTGAATGTTTTTGAAAACGAAGTCAGCAACTATAGCTTCAGCAGTCAAACCCCTCTCTTTCAAAAGCCCAACTTCAGCTAGCAGCACACTGGCCTCAGCCACCTCTTCATCTGTAGGAGACTCGGTCCAGCTCGGGGTGCGAACATCTGGCTGTCTTCCTGACCGGGGGGGAGAGAATTTCCATAGTTATCAACTATAAACCATTCCAGACGCCATCCCTTAATGCTGTCTTTAAGGGGGATCTCAAGATACTCAGTTTTCCGTCCCCGGCGCATCTCCAAGCTGGCACCTCCAACCAACTGATGCTGTCCCCCGGCCATCCCAGGGCGACAGTGATACAGGTGTTTCCACAAGCCAAAATGCGGCAACACGCCAAGAAAGGCCTCACATAAGTGGACGAAGATAGAAATTTGCAGAATTGAATTAGGGTTCAGATGGGTTAAGTTGATGTGGTAGAAATCAAGAAGACCACGGAAAAAGGGAGAAATAGGAAGGCCAAGGCCGCGGAGAAGAAAGGGAGCGTAAACCACGGACTCGTGGGTATCCTCCGTCGGGACCGTAGTTCCATGGCAAATCCGCCAAGAACAGAGTTCCCGTGGAGGAAGAACCCCAATGGACACGAGGTGGAGGAGTTCGGTTTCAGAGATGATGGACGTGTGATTACCTGCGAAAGGCAACTGGCTGTTGGGATCAATTGGGGGAATCACCACAGCGGAAGAACTCGCGACTTTCCTCTTGGGAGCCATCTCAATTTCACCAGCGAGCGAATTGGAAGCAAGCGCAGAGAGGATTTGGAAGCAGGAACGCAAGAACTAGGGCGCGGAAAGCAAAGGCGGCTAAAAGTGCAACTCTTATGGGATATTCTCGGAGCAGATACCGTTTCAAAAAGTGCCCAGTCATCACTCGGCAGTTATTTCCGAAATCCCGGCATGCCACGTGGTCATTCGGCAGTTATTTCCCAAAAAACTAGTGGGCCCTCTCCTTACTCGGGTGCTAATCCTCGAAATAATTCGGCGTTGCCTCTAAAATGCCGACGTCATTACTCAGTCACTCGGCGTTGCCTCTAAAACGCTGATCTCGAGTTCAATAACTCGGCGCTGCCTCTAAGACGCCGACGTCACTATTCAGTCACTCGGCGTTGCCTCTAAAACGCTGATCTTGAGTTCAATCGTTCGGCATTACTTCTAAAATGCCAACGTTGACCCTCAATCACTCGGCGCTGCCTCTAAAACGCCGACGTCACTATTCAGTCACTCGGCGTTGCCTCTAAAACGCTGATTTTGAGTTCAACCGTTCGGCATTACTTCTAAAATGCCAACGTTGACCCTCAATCACTCGGCGTTGCCTCTAAAACGCTGATCTCGAGTTCAATAACTCGGCGCTGCTTCTAAAACGCTGACGTCACTATTCAGTCACTCGGCGTTGCCTCTAAAACGCTGATCTTGAGCTCAATCGTTCGGCATTACTTCTAAAATGCCAACGTTGACCCTCAATCACTCGGCGTTGCCTCTAAAACGCTGACCTTGAGTTAAATTGTTCGGCATTGCCTCTAAAATGCCGAAGTCACTACTTAATCACTCGGCGTTGCCTCTAAAACGCTTACCTCGAGTCTAATCGCTCGGCATTACTTCTAAAATGTCGACGGCGACTTCCAATCACTCGGCATTACTTCTAAAATGTCGACGGCGAGTTCCGATCACTCGGCATTACTTCTAAAATGTCGACGGCGATTTCCGATCACTCGGCATTACTTCTAAAATGTCGACGGCGATTTCCGATCGCTCGGCATTACTTCTAAAATGTCGACGGCGACTTCCAATCACTCGGCATTACTTCTAAAATGTCGACGGCGAGTTCCGATCACTCGGCATTACTTCTAAAATGTCGACGGCGATTTCCGATCACTCGGCATTACTTCTAAAATGTCGACGGTGATTTCCGATCACTCGGCATTACTTCTAACGACATTGATACAGACTACAATATTGCTCGAAAGCATCAGTATAACGATCAAGCTGTTCGTCTACGGCCTCAAAAGACTCAGATTCATAGTCAAACAAAACGATTCATCAAAAGGAAACCGGACTTGTTCTTCATTCAAGGGAAGTGGCAACATTTACAAATCAACTCATTATGAGTTGATACTTCCCTATTTCTACTACTATACTACACTCTACTGCTACTACTACTACTACGCTACACTATACTATTCTACATTACTAATACTACTACATTATCTAACTATACTATTTCTAATCTATACTAATATTTAAAAGGACCAGTGGCATCTAGCCACTGGCCCTGCCCCTGCCGCCGCCGCCGCTCTTGGTGCCGCCTCCGCCGCCGCCGCTCTTGGTGCCGCCCCCGCCGCCGCCGCTCTTGGTGCCGCTCCTGTCGCCGCTGCCCCTGGTGCAGCCCCCGCCACCGCCGCCGTCGTCGTCGTCGTCGTCGTCATCGTCGTCGTCGTCGTCGTCGTCTCCGCCCTCGCCGCCGTCGTCCGAGTCCTCCTCCTCCGAGGAGTACTCGGACTCATCCGAGCCCTCGAGCCCGGCGCGCTCGACGGCCCGGATGTAGGACCAGACCTCCGCGGCTAACCCCTGGGAGTCGTCCGAGTCATCGGACGACGCCGGGGGAGAGACGGGGGCCGGGGACCTCTCGGACTCGGAGGAGAACTCCTCCTCCGAGTACTCCGAGTCGCCGAAGTCCTCCGATGGAGGAGTCGGCTCACGCTTGCGTTTCTTTCCCATGGAGGCAAGCAGAAAAGAAGAGAAGGAAGCAGTAAGAAATAGCGAAGGGGTGTGAAGAAACCAGAGGAACAACAGCGTTATTTATAGAAGAGAAAGGCAACCGCTCACCTCCAACCGTGGTCACTGAACAGTCGCTAAGCATTCAATACACAACTCCACCCGTCCAAAGACACGTCAGGCGGCGGACGCCGTTTCATGCAGCACTACACCCATTGGGACTCCAGTCAACAGTGCAAAGGATATGATTACACTCGCCGTCCCATCACATTACAACTCAGAAGCAGCCGGTTAAAACACTCAGCGTACCAAGCCGTCCCTTGCCCACACCCATTGGGGGGGGACGCCCAGGAATTGTCAGTATATTTTTCAAAATGGTCACATCTGCGCAGAGCATGCAGTGAATGCCTCAAGACAAAAATGAGATATCAACAAGAGTTAAAGGGAAGCCAAGTATAGCCAGCAGAGTGCAAAATATGGTCGACAGACATGACTCGAAGACTGGACAGAGAACGTCCATCAAATGTCCAATCGAGTGCAGAGCAAATACACTATGCTACCCAGCAAGATACGGAAGGATTGCAAATTCAGCTGCAAAAGACAAAACATATGCTGACCTCTGAAGCATAATATTGATGACATAGCACGGATGACATCATGCCAACTTTTTCATAAGCAGAAAGAGTAATTTTCAGCAAGAGGACACAAAAAGAAGACCTTCAAGCGAATTATCCTCAAAAAATCCACTTGAAGGTCGGGGGCTACACCCATTGGGTGCACCTTCGGTGCACCCCATGGATTGTCATTCTAAGCCAGGATAACACCAATTCCTAAAGGCATGGGACAAGATTAAGAAGCCAATCTTCAACTGGAATAAAGGAACACAAACGGAAGTGATCTCTGCTGAAGACCTTCGAGTAGATTGTTTTCTAAAATCTACTCGAAGCTCGGGGGCTACACCCATTGGGTGCACCTCCGGTGCACCCAATGAAGTCCAGAATCCTACAAACAGGAATGCCGATCTCTAAGGCACAGGCACCGAGCTAGGCTCTGGTCAACAAGTGATCGAAGCAAGAGAGAACAGCAAGGAGTCATCTTTCTTCAAATCACCTACAAGCTGGACCTGGGATCTTCGGGTTGATTACCTCTAAATTAACCCAAAGATCGGGGGCTTGTGGGGGATGGATATCCCCCGGGTCCACTAAAAGAGTAAAGGACCTCACGAAAGGCCCAAGGGCCCAATAAATCGTAAGGTTATTCTTTCGTGGGCCTGGGGAAAAACGACCAGCAACACAGGGCGACATGAGGCCGGATCGGTGCAAACCCGGACGGCCCATAGCGTTGAGCCGTTGGCCGCCACAGAGATCCGATTTTCCCGCGCCGGGGCCTCCATGCAACGAAGCCACGTGAGGATAAGTCGGCGAGGGTTACGTAAAAGATAATCTCGAGAGGTTCACTATCTTTTAGCCACTTGTTGTTATCTTATCCATGTGTACTGCCCCACGGTCGAGTATATAAGGCCTAGGGGGCACCCCTCCAGAACGATCGACCCATTACTTAGCCACCCACATCAACTCTCTGTACCCTCGATCCAGAGAGCTCTCTTGTAATCATATCCACCAAGCATACTCATCAGGACGTAGGGTGTTACGCATCACTAAGCGGCCCGAACCTGTAAATCTCGTCCACCGTCCCTCGTGCGATCGGCACGAACCATTCTGCTACAGTTGTCGACACCTTCCTACTCCTAAAACACCTTGAGGGGCAACCCCGGGTGTGCGGTCGGACCCTAAACACCGACACTAACATCCATCTGTATGTATGCTATTGTTTCTGTGATGTCGCATGTGGTGGGTAGTGGAGGCAGGCGAGAGAGGCGGATATGGTGTAGGACTGTAGAAGAGAAGGGTCTATCATGTCTTGTTTTGTTTTGTTTTGTGACTGACAGATGAAAGGGAGGGTTTGCCATTGCCATTGGTTGATGCATGCAGAGAAAGAAAGGTCTGTCCATCAATGTCGTGCTTGCTGGCCCGCACGCATCAGATTCGCTGACTGCATCTGCGACGGAGCTCGGGCCGAAAACCCCTGGAGAGCAGAGAGACCTGCTAGGAGTGGGCAAGTGCAACTTTTGAAGAAGACAAACGTTCATCTACACTTAAAAGGCTCCGTTTGGTTAGAGGGATTAGTCTTTAGGGCCTGATGTTTGGTTTCTTTAGTCTAGTAACTAGTTTAGTGACTAAAGTTTAGTTGAGGGGTTAAAGTTTAGTCAATATATTGTTTGGTTAGAGGACTAAATTATTCGGAACACATTAATGGCTCATAAGAAGACTAAAACAGTCTTTAACATTTTCGCGCCATTCGTGCAACTAAAATAAATGAAGAGTAAAAGGTAGAATTAGGACCCGTTTGGTTTGAGGGACTAGCGTATTTTAGTCCCATTTAGTCTCTAAATTGCTAAACAGTGGGACTAAAACAGGGATTAAACTAAATCCACCAAAACAGGGATTAAACTGATTTAGTCTCTAGTCTAGGGCTGCTCGGCTCGGCTCGTTAAGCTAACGAGCTACAGAGCCAACTCGGCTCGGCTCGTTTATGAGCTCAAGCTGGCTCGTTTAGCTCGCGAGACAGAGCAGAAAAAATAATATGTACATAATAATTAATTTTTAGTTAATTTATAACTAATTTAACAATAGAAAATAGTAATTATACTCATAGTTTCATAAACCACATCAATGTAACACCAATTTAGCACAACTCATCAATTTACATACATGTTCATCAGTTTAACCCACAATTATATTTGCATAGACCAATTTAACACATAGACATAGTTCATTAATCATTAGTTTAACTTATAGGCCATAGACACCTCACATATATGTAACATGTTCATCAATTATTCTGTAAATGATATACATATAGTTTCGTTTTGCTGGAATATAGTAGCTCATTTAGCTTGCGAGCTGGCTCATTAATGAATCGAGCTAGGATGTCAGCTCAGCTCGTAAAAAAATCAAACGAGCCACATTTCGTCTAGCCCTAATCTAGTCCCACAAAGGGTGACTAAAAGGACTAAACCATATAAATTCCACTTATTGTCCCTCATTTATTTTAGTTCTACTAATGGCGAGAGAATGCTAAGAGTATTTTGGTCTGATTCATTTAATGTCTTTTGAATACTTTTAGTCCCTAAAAACCAAACAGGGTAAAGACTAAACTTTAGTCTCCTAATTAAACTTTAGTTCCTAGACTAAAGGAACCAAACATGCCCTTAATATGGTTCAGTCTCTTTTAGTCACTCCTTGAGGAACTAGAAACTAAAGGATAGGTACTAAATGAGACTAAAATGGAGGGATTAACCAAACAAGGTCTTAGTCATTGGTTTCAGTCCCGTTTAGTTCCTATTTTTCCAAATGGAAGGACTAAAGTAGAGACTAATTGTCTGTAGTCTCTAGTCCCTCACATGAGTGCTAAAAGGGGAATAACAACATTTACTCTAATTATACTTCCCTAGAAAATTGATGTGAAACAAGAAAATGTGTATTTCGGTCTTTATGAGTTGCATTTAATGTATTTAGAATCTGTTTAGTCACTATAACCAAACAGTGTAGGGACTAAAATTTTGTTCCAGACTAAACTTTACTCCTAGGATTAATAGAACTAAACATGGCCTTAGCAAGCGCGTGATCGTTTACATGAGTTTTTTTTATCGGCTATCCAATCAAGTATGCAACAAAAGAATCTTATTTTGATTACGACGTGAAAATGAGTGTATTATGATGTTAATATAACAAAAATAGCCTTCAACTTGACTTAGGTCTCGTTCAAATGCACTAAAGCTAACACTCTATCTGTCCTAAAATGTAGTTCTTTCTAGTATTTTTTCGTCCACGTTCAAATATATATATACTACATTCATTGATTAATTAATGAATGTATGTTTAGCCTAAACCGAATTATATTTTAGGACAAAAAGAGTAGTTAGCTAGCTAAAAAGTTGGTGATGGCATTAGTTGGATAACAATTATTTGGCTAACTATTAGCTAATTTTAGTTGAGTTGAACCCACTAATAACTAATAGGTAGTTGAGGCTAGAGCTAATCGTTAGCTGGACTATTAGCTGAGGTGATTGAGTGTCTTCAGCTAAAAGTAACTTATAGCTTAAATTATTAGTGGTCATTTGGGATGGCTCTCCTGCGGCTCCGGCCTCGGCCAAACAATGCCCTAAAAACGGCTTTGGTCGAAGAGCTGGAGCCGGTTTGCCCAAGAGGAGCCGAACGCCAAAAAAGGAGCTTCGCGTACTGCTCCGGCGCCACATACAGGCGGCTGTCTCACGAAGCCCACGATTTCCACGTAGTCCACCGCCGATTACGGCCCCCGTTCTTCACGCTCGCCACAGATAGTCGTGCCGCACATCCTGCATGGATGCGTTCAACGTAGATCCTCACGCTTACGCTGCATGGACGCGTGCAACACACCTTGATGTTCCTTCCCCAACGCAACTTCGCGCCAACAGCCATGGACCTCATGCTCGCTCCGACGCAGATGCTCGAGGTAGCAGTAGGCAGTATCAGGTTTTAGTTCAGCAAGTAGCAAGAAGTTGAATGAGTAGCAAGCGGCAAGAAGCATCGCACAAAATAGTAGGTTTTGGTTCAACAAGTTTCAGCAATACTACTTGCTAGATATCCAGCCTAGGAGGTTGGGACCTGGTTGCTGCATTGCACAAAGTAGCAGTTTGGTTGCACAAAGTAGCAACTAGCAGCAGTTAAGTTATGTAGTAGCAAGTAGCAGTTTAGTTCAATTTCTAGCAGGTTTTAGTTAGCAATTTTCAGTTAGCAAGTAGCAAGTAGCCAAAGGAGTTGTCAAAAGTCATTGGATCCTGCGGAGGAGCAGCTCCTTCAGAGGAGTTGAAGCTAGAGCCATTTCAAGAAATACAATACACGATAACTACATGCAAGAAAACAATTATCTAGTAACTACCTGTTGGGGTCTTCTTCCTCCGAAGGTCCTCAAAAACACGACTAACCATATGTTTTTAGTGTGACATAAGTTATTTCAGAAGGAAGCTTCGTCTTCAGGATATAAGCCTCTTATGACGAAGACACACAAGATGAAGACATATCCAAAGAAGATAAGAGTAAACACCAAAGCTAGCACCAGACGGAAAAGCTTCGGCTCGCGACCAAGCAGAGGAATAATGATAATGACCGAAGGAGGAAAAGACCACTTAATCCTTTATAACTTGTATTTCGATCATGTGTAAACATTGAGGACACAAATGTACGTCCTTCTTGACCATCGTCTGAGAAGCATTATACTCGCAAGGGGATAAAGCTTTGGAGGACGAAGGTCCTTAATGATTAACAATTGTGTTGCCTTGTTCTTGACTCAAAGCATTTGAGAACAAGTGATCAACATTGGCGCCCACCTTCGGTGAACTCACTTCCATAACCTTTGGCAAGCATTCACCTTCGACATGCCATCGAAGAAGGCAACGGTGCCCGAGGCTGCCCTGTAGCCACTGGACACAAATCAGGATGCACTCTCCCTACGAGAGGCCAGGAGCCAAAAGAGAAAGGCCACCAGCCCGACTCTTTAGGAGGAGCAGCTTGACCAGAAAATAAGGGATTTAGAAACAATCCACCAGCAAGTACAAAGAAAAAAGGAGAAAATGTTTTGGCTGGCTGATCTTCAGAAGAAGATTGATGAAGCCGCTGAGGAGATGCGTCATCTTACTCAAGATGACCAAGACCGAAGGCCTCAGCATAGGGAGCTTCGTCAGGAAAGCTCATTCAATGAAGACGAATGGTACGACGACTTCCATCATGGTAACTTTACTTTTGATGATGCTTCTCCTTTGGCAGCAGAATTACCGGCTACCCTGTGGCCACAATCCTACAAGCCACCTCAGTTACCCATGTATGATGGGCAGCTCCTTTAGAAGATGGATGAGTACATCCGGGCTGATAATGATTTCCGCCAAAGAAGGAAGAAAGCATACAAGTTTTCTGAAATGACCAGGGGCTTTGGAGGAAGACTTCATCCTAGGCATGTCAGGTCAATCCATAACTCCAATGACAACGATGAAAGGGCCAACAATGCTCAGAGCAACCATCATAGCTCACAGTCTTCGGCCATGCAACAGACTTCTTACAGACCACCAGCTCCGAGAGGCAGGGGAGGAAGAAGCTTCAGTGGAGGAAGGTTCGACAATCAACCTAGAAAGTTGTTCTGCCTTTTCTATGGTGAGGACAAGGGTCACACAATAAGGACGTGCTAGGTCACGATCCAAAAGCAAAAGGAAATTGCTGAAGCTGAGGCCCGGCAGAATCAGCCAAAGCAGGTCCTCCATACTGCTTCGTGCTACTCTCCATACATCCCAGAATACGTAGGCAATCAACAGCCTATGACTTCTATAGCTTCAGCAAGTCATTTACAAGCCTCTTGGGCTCAATTACCACCGCCCCCACCAATGGCACCTGCCCCAAATCACGACCAGCAGCCAGAAGGGCACCTTCAGCCTCAACAACAATGTGACCTTCGGGAGCAGTCTGAAGCTCGCATAGTCAATAGCACTGTGCCCGAATCCAGGCACATCTACTGAAGATGACACACTGTTTCGGCCAAAAGAAAGCTCTGATCTGTTCCATTTCTACTATTTTCTGCTTTTATATTTCTGTTGCAAAAGACAATACAGGAAGGTTTAACCTTCAACTCGTTGTAATAAACCTGTGGTTACACTATCGAGTGTGACAAAACCAATGTAGCGCCTCAATCCTCTAGGACTCAAATGTGATACAATTACTAGTCCCAGGAGGCTAGTAAAACATTTATACATCAGATAGTTCCAGATCTGCTTAAACGAGACAAACCTATAAAGGTGGCGATCAACTTTAAGAGTTACTCCACAACTCGAGACATATCATCTGAGTGGGGTTGAAGCAGCCCGATATATGCAGCGAAGCAAATCAGCGGTCCAACAACCACAGGCAAGGTTGGGAACAGGCGTAACTCTTACCCGATCAGCGATTTCCTTCTCTGAAAAACAACAAATAAGCAAGGGTGAGTACTTACGTACTCAACAGCCCACCTTCACCCGCGGAATGGGGAAATCAGATATAATGCATGGAGTATGTGGAGCTCAGGATATTTTGCAGAAATAGCAATATTTGATGCAGGGTTATTTTGTAAAACATTTTATATTTTTCAAAGCGCATCCTCTCCCAAAGGGACAGGAAGTTTTTCAATATAGAACAAAAACCCATGGACTAAACCATTCAGGCATCTCAGTAGTTTCCCACTGGTTTTCATTTTCAAAAATAGCTATAGGACTTCCCGTCCACCATAGCTCACGGCTCAACCCCTGGCCATCTCTTCCGAAATGTCGGAACTGGGTAGCTCACCTCAGAGCGAGGCACGAAGCTGTAGCAACCGAAGTTGTTGTGATATTGCTCCTTGCCAGTAGCCTTCGTCCCATAGGACCGCTGATGAATGTTACAGAAGCATTTTGCATTTGGTTCCAACCCCTGGCTCCTCATGGCCCAAATAAAAATCCTCATCTTGATGATAGCTTCGGGGGTAAGCTGATGAAGGTAAATTTCGAAAGTCTTCAAAACTTCAACTAGCAATTTATTCAGAGGGAACCGAAGCCCTGCCTTCATGAGGCTTCTATAAACTACCACCTCGTCAGCTTTGGGCAGAGGGACATTATTTTCCCCTCCAGCCCTCACAATTGAAATATCACGGAAGTACCTTCCCTTCATTGCATCAATTTGCCCTTACTTGATGGTTGATTTCCCAAAGACAACATGGCTTGGTCTTCAGGGCCGATCTTTGGCACCTTCATTCTCGCTTTCTACATCAAAGTCTTCATTATCACTGGAACCCTCAGATATCCCAGCTAACGTCTCATGTGCAATCTTCTGTGCATTGGTTCTTTCCATAGCTTCATAAAACCCAGACAACGCCAGGTCGATAGTCTTCTTCTCGTCAGCCATCAAATCGAAGGTCGTTGAAATGCCAAAGCTTGAAATCCAATTAAAACTCAGCAAAGCAAGAAAGTTTAAAATGACGAGCACAATGTAAGCAACTGAAATGGCACAAGAAATGCTTTCAATGCAAGCTCCTATTTATATGCCTAGCGCCCCACAGTTTGGTGGGTCCTGTATGTTAGTGTCACTCGGTATTCTAGCAAAGGAAAGGTGTTTTTTGGACCTTCGGCTAAAGGCCTTCATTCACGTTGCAGTCTAAATTTGTTACAAAGAAACAAATTAATACTGCGAGGGGCTACTGTTGGGGGCCTTCTTCCTCCGAAGGTCCTCAAAAACACGACTAACCATATGTTTTAAGTGTGACATAAGTTATTTCAGAAGGAAGTTTCGTCTTCAGGATATAAGCCTCTTATGATGAAGACACACAAGATGAAGACAGATCCAAAGAAGATAAGAGTAAACGCCGAAGCTAGCACCAGACAGAAAAGCTTCAGCTCACGACAAAGCGGAGGAATAATGATAATGACCGAAGGAGGAAAAGACCACTTAATCCTTTATAACTTGTATTTCGATCATGTGTAAACATTGAGGACACAAATGTACTTTTACCCGGGCTACGTCCCGTGCCTATAAATAGATGAACAGTAACACCATACTGTTCACGCTGGATTGTATTCACTCTCTCGCATCCTCGCCTTCGAGCAAGTCGAAGGTATCATTGTAATATTAACATTGTTGATATTCATATATGTTTTATAGAATGCAATAATAAATGAATTATTAAGATATAATTATCATATCTGTTCCTTCGCATTCTTATCTTTGTATTGATATGATGAAGGTACGCCATTCTTGACCATCGTCTGAGAAGCATTATACTCGCAAGGGGATAATGCTTCGGAGGACGAATGCCCTTAATGATTAACAATTGTGTTGCCTTGTTCTTATAGCATTTGAGAACAAGTGACCAACACTACCCATATGAATTATATGATAATTCATAATCTTAATGTACCCTTATTATTATTCTTGGTCTTATTAGTAATTAAAAGGGAAATAGGGTCAAACCTTTTCCTATATGATTTTTGGTGGTTGAATTGCCCAACACAAACAATTGGACTAACTAGTTTGTTCTAGATTATGAGTTCTACAGGTGCCAAAGGTTCACAACAAACCAATACAAGTCAAAAGAAAGGGTTCAAAACAAAGGAGCAAAGTATACCGAAGACAGCCCTGGTCTGGCGCACCGTACTGTCCGGTGCACCAGGGAGATCGACTCTAAACTTGCAGCTTCGGGAAATTGGGAGGCTGCTCCGCTATAATTCACCAGACTATCCGGTGTAACACCGGACTGTCCGGTGTGCCAGCGGAGCAACGGCTACTTCACACCAACGGTCGCTTGCAAGGAACAGTAAAAGCAAACAGTGCAGGCCTACACGCGCAGAAGTCAGAGCAGGCGCCAGAAGGCGCACCGGACAGTGAATAGAACCTGTCCGGTGCACCACCGGACTGTCCGGTGGCCCCAATTGTCAGAGCTCCAATGGTCGGAACCCAACGGCCTGGTGACGTGGCTGGCGCACCGGACTGTCCGATGCGCCATACGATAGAAGCCTTCACCAACGGCCATATTGGTGGTTGGCGCTATAAATACCCCCCAACTACCACACTTCAAGGCATCCAAGCATTCACTACATCTCATTCAATACAAGAGCAATACACAACACTCCAAGACACAAATCAAAGCCTCTAATCGAATCAAAGTCTCCAATTCAACTCTAGTTTTTAGGACTTGTGAGGAGATCGACTTGTGTTGTTTTGTTGCTATTGTTGCTTGGTTGGCTTTCTTCTTTCTCTCATTTTTACTCTCAAAACCTTATAAGCGAAGCAAGAGACACCAACTGTGTGGTGGTCCTTGCGGGGTCTAAGTGATCCGGGAAATCAAGGAAGGAAGCTCACTCGGTCTAAGTGATCGTTTGAGAGAGGGAAAGGGTTGAAAGAGACCCGGTCTTTGTGACCACCTCAACAGGGAGTAGGTTTGCAAGAACCGAACCTCGGTAAAACAAATCACCGCGTCTCACTCTTCATTTGCTTGTGATTTGTTTTCACCCTCTCTTTCAGACTCGTTTATATTTCTAACGCTAACCCCAGCTTGTAGTTGTGCTTAAGTTTATAATTTTTAGATTCCGCCTATTCACCACCCCTCTAGGCGACTTTCAATTGGTATCGGAGCCTGGTGCTTCATTAGAGCTTAACCGCTCGAAGTGATGTCGGGAGAACACACCAAGAAGGAGATGGTAACCGGGGAGAAGCCCGCCACAAGCCACGGGAAGGCTCCATCGGGAGAGTCCCACAACAAGAAGAAGGAGGACTCACCTCCTCACAAGTCGCATCGGAGTGGCGACAAGAAAAAGAAGATGAAGAAGATGGTCTACTACGAGACCGATTCTTCGTCGCCATCCACCTCCGGCTCCGACATGCTATCCGTAACTTCTAAGCGCCATGAGCGCAAGAAGTTTAGTAAGATCCCCCTATGCTACCCTTGTATTTCAAAACGTACTCCTTTACTTTCCGTCCCATTAGGCAAACCACCTATGTTTGATGGTGAAGATTATAATATGTGGAGTGATAAAATGAGACACCACCTAACCTCACTCCACACTAGTATTTGGGATGTTGTTGAGTTGGGAGTGTAGGTACCATCCGTAGGGGATGAAGACTATGATTCCGACGAAGTTGCCCAAATCCGGCACTTCAACTCCCAAGCCACCACTATACTCCTCGCCTCTCTAAGTCGAGAGGAGTATAACAAGGTGCAAGGGTTGAAGAGCGCCAAAGAAATTTGGGACGTGCTCAAGACTGCGCACGAGGGAGATGAGGTGACCAAGATCACCAAGAGGGAAACGATCGAGGGGGAGCTCGGTCATTTTATGCTCAACCAAGGAGAAGACCCACAAGCAATGTACAACCACCTCAAAACCTTGGTGAACCAAGTGCGCAACCTCTGGAGCACCAAGTGGGATGACCATGAAATGGTCAAGGTTATTCTTAGATCACTTGTATTTCTTAACCCCACTCAAGTTCAATTAATTCATGGTGATCCAAGATATAAACTAATGTCTCCCGAGGAAGTGATAGGAAAATTTGTGAGCTTTGAACTAATGATCAAAGGCTCCAAGAAAATCATCAAGCAAGGCGCCTCCTCCACGCCCGAAGCACAACCCGTTGCATTCAAGGCAACGGAGGAGAAGAAAGAAGACTCTACACCGAGTAGGGTCCCCATCGATGCCTCCAAGCTCGACAATGAGGAGATGGCGCTCATCATCAAGCCCGGTCATTTTATCGCTAAATGCCCGTTGTCTAGTGATAGTGACAGGGATAACGACAAGAGGGGGAAGAAGAAGGAGAAGAAGAGATATTACAAGAAGAAGGGCGGCGATGCCCATGTTTGCCGGGAATGGGACTCCGATGAGAGCTCCACCGACTCCTCCGATGACGAGGACACCGCCAACATCATCGTCAACAAAGGTCTTCTCTTCCCCAACGTCGGCCACAAGTGCCTCATGGTAAAGGACGGCAAGAAGAAGAAGGTAAAATCAAGATCCTCCACTAAGTATGCCACTTCTAGTGATGAGGAAAATTCTAGTGATGATGAAGATAACTTGCTTACTCTTTTTGCCAATCTTAACATGCAACAAAAAGAAAAGTTGAATGAATTGATTAGTGCTATTCATGAGAAGGATGAACTCTTGGATAACCAAGAGGACTTCCTTATTAAGGAAAATAAAAAGCATGTTAAGACTAAAAATGCTTATGCTCAGGAGGTAGAGAAAAATGAAAAATTAACTAGTGAGCTAAGTACTTGCCATGACACTATCTCCAACCTTAGAATTGAGAATGCTAATTTGATTGCTAAGGTTGAGAAGTCAAATATTTGTGATGATTCAATTACTAATCTTAGAAATGATAATTCTAGTCTAATTGCTAAGATTGAAAAATTGAATGCCTCTCTTGCTAGCCTTAAGTTTGAAAATGAAAAATTAATTGCTAAGGCAAAGGAATTAGATGTTTGCAATGCTTCTGTTTCCAATCTTAGAGATGAGAATGCTATTTTACATGCTAAGATTGTTGAATTAAACGATTGCAAACCCTCTACATCTACCGTTGAGCATGTTTCTATTTGCACTAGATGTAGAGATGTTAATTAGATGCCATCCATGATCACCTTGCTATGATTAAACAACAAAATGATCATATAGCAAATTTAGATGCTAAAATTGCCGAGCATGAACTAGAAAATGAGAAATTTAAATTTGCTTGTAGTATGCTTTATAGTGGGAGACGCCCTGGCATTAAGGATGGCATTAGCTTCCAACAGGGAGACAGTGTCAAGCTTAATGCCCCTCCTAAAAGATTGTCCAATTTTGTTAAGGGCAAGGCTCCCATGCCTCATGATAACGAGGGTTATATTTTGTATCCTGCTGGTTATCCTGAGGATAAGATTAGGAGAATTCATGCAAAGAAGACTCATTCTTTTTCTCACCATGCTTTTATTTATAAGAATGAGACTTCTAGCTCTAGGTGTTCTACACATGTTAAAATGCCTAAGAAGAAAACTCCTAGTGCATCAAATGATCATAATGTTTCATTCAAAACCTTTAATGCTTCTTATGTGCTAACTAACAAATCAGGCAAGGTAGTTGCCAAATATGTTGGGGCAAACACAAGGGCTCCAAGACTTGTGTTTGGGTACCCAAGGTGCTTGTTTCTAATGTAAAAGGAACCAAGACCGTTTGGGTACCTAAGAACAAGGCCTAATTTTGTTTTGTAGGTTTATGCATCCGGGGGCTCAAGTTGGATCATCGACAGCGGGTGCACAAACCACATGACCGGGGAGAAAAGGATGTTCTCCTCCTATGAGAAAAACCGAGATCCCCAAAGAGCGATCACATTCAGGGATGGAAATCAAGGTTTGGTCAAAGGATTGGGTAAAATTGCTATATCACCTGACCATTCTATTTCAAATGTTTTTCTTGTAGATTCTTTAGATTACAACTTGCTTTCTGTCTCTCAATTATGCAAAATGGGCTACAATTGTCTTTTTACGGATGTAGGTGTTACTGTCTTTAGAAGAAGTGATAATTCAATAGCTTTTAAGGGAGTGTTAGAGGGTCAGCTATACTTAGTTTATTTCAATAGAGCTGAACTCGACACTTGCTTAATAGCTAAGACTAACATGGGTTGGCTCTGGCATCGCCGACTAGCCCACGTTGGGATGAAGAATCTTCACAAGCTTCTAAAAGGAGAGCACATTTTGGGACTAACAAATGTTCATTTTGAGAAAGACAGCATCTGTAGCGTATGTCAAGCAGGGAAGCAAGTTGGTGTTCATCATCCACACAAGAACATCATGACGACTGACAGGCCACTTGAGCTCCTCCACATGGACCTATTCGGCCCGATAGCTTATATAAGCATCGGCGGGAGTAAGTACTGTCTAGTTATTGTGGATGATTATTCTCGCTTCACTTGAGTATTCTTTTTGCAGGAAAATCTCAAACCCAAGAGACTTTGAAAGGTTTCTTGAGACGGGCTCAAAATGAGTTCGACTTGAGGATCAAGAAAATAAGAAGCGACAATGGAACGGAGTTCAAGAATTCACAAATTGAAGGCTTCCTTGAGGAGGAGGGCATCAAGCATGAGTTCTCTTCTCCCTACATGCCACAACAAAATGGTGTAGTAGAGAGGAAAAATAGAATTCTATTGGACATGGCAAGGACCATGCTTGATGAGTACAAGACTTCGGATCGGTTTTGGGCCGAGGCGGTCAACACCGCTTGCTACGCCATCAACCGGTTGTATCTACACCGAATCCTCAAGAAGACATCCTATGAACTCCTCACCGGTAAAAAGCCCAATGTTTCATATTTTAGAGTCTTTGGTAGCAAATGCTTTATTCTTGTTAAATCAGGTAGAAAATATAAATTTGCTCCTAAGGCTGTAGAAGGCTTTTTACTTGGTTATGAATCAAACACAAGGGCATATAGAGTCTTTAACAAGTCCACTGGACTAGTTGAAGTTTCTTGTGACATTGTGTTTGATGAGACTAACGGCTCTCAAGTAGAGCAAGTTGATCTTGATGAACTAGATGATGAAGAGGCTCTGTGCATCGCGCTAAGGAACATGTCCATTGGGGATGTGTGTCCTAAGGAACCCAAGGAGCCTCCACAAGCACAAGATCAACCATCTTCCTCCACGCAAGCATCTCCACCAACCCAAGATGAGGATGAGGCTCAAGATGATGAAGGAGAAGATCAAGAAGATGAGCCACCTCAAGAGGAGGGCAATGATCAAGGGGGAGATGCTAATAATCAAGACAAGGAAGATGATGAAGATCCAAGGCCGCCTCACCTAAGAGTCCACCAAGCAATCCAACGAGATCACCCCGTGAACACCATCCTCGGCGATATTCATAAGGGGGTAACCACTCGATCTCGTGTTGCTCATTTTTGTGAACATTACTCTTTTGTTTCCTCTATTGAGCCACATAGGGTAGAGGAAGCACTTCAAGATTCGGATTGGGTGTTGGCGATGCAAGAGGAGCTCAACAATTTCACAAGGAATGAGGTATGGCATTTAGTGCCATGTCCTAACCAAAACGTTGTAGGAACCAAGTGGGTCTTCTGCAACAAACAAGATGAGCATGGTGTGGTGACAAGGAACAAGGCACGACTTGTGGCCAAAGGGTATTCACAAGTCGAAGGTTTGGATTTTGGTGAAACCTATGCACCCGTCGCTAGGCTTGAGTCAATTCGTATATTACTTGCCTATGCTACTTACCATGGCTTTAAGCATTATCAAATGGACGTGAAGAGTGCCTTCCTCAATGGACCTATCAAGGAAGAGGTCTATGTTGAGCAACCTCCCGGCTTTGAAGATAGTGAGTATCCTAACCACGTATATAAACTCTCTAAGGCCCCGGGTCCACTAGAAGGATAAAAGACCTCACGAAAGGCCCAAGGGCCCAATAAATCGTAAGGTCATCTCTTCGTGGTCCTGGGGAAGAACGACCAGCGAAGCAGATCGATGTAAGGCCGGATCGGCGCGAGCCTGGATGGCCCCAACAACGTTGAGCAAGCAACCACAACAGAGACCCGACTTTCCTGCGCTGGAGCCCCGTACGATGGAACCAGGCGAGGATAAGTCGGCCGAATTATAGTAAGATAGACTCGATCAGTTCACTATCTCTTAGGTGCGCATTGTTATCATATCTGCATGTATTGCCCCACGGTCGAATATATAAGGCCTAGGGGGCACCCCTTCAGAATGATCGACCTCATTACTTAGCCACCAACTCCGGCTCTCTACGTTTCCAATACTAGAGAACCTCCTTGTAACCCACCACATAAAGTACCCACACCAGGACGTAGGGTGTTACACATCTCAAAGCGGCCCGAACCTGTAAACATCGTTCACTGTTTCTCGTGCATCCGGCACGAACCATTTAGCTACAGTCGGCAACACCGTCCTACTCCTAAAAGCACCTTGAGGGGCAACCCCGGGTGTGCGGTCAGACCCAAAACATCGACAGCTGGCGCGCCAGGTAGGGGGTGTGTCGCCGATCTAAGCTAGCTCAATGGCCGTCACCTTCCACCGCAAGATCACCCTCCGCCCTGGATCTGTGTTCTACTTTGGAACAATCTCATCCATAGTAGATGAAGAAGGAACCCTACATCGCATCGCAGATCCGCCAAGGAAGAAGTCTCCTCCAACAAACTCCGAGAATATCGGAGTGAAGAAGGAAAAAGCGCAACCTCCAGCGCTCCAAAAAGAGATCGCCTCCAGCAAGCCAGGGGCCGAGGGCCCGCTGACCCGGAGAACTCCACTGTCTACTTCCCCGACGAAGGAATGGACACAAATTGCAAGAAAGAAAGAAACGAACAGAACCAGGAGAAAGCAAGTTGTTCTTTCCGTGCCTCCGTCCTCGAAGGAGAACGGAAAGAAGATCGCCACGACAGCCGCACCGTTCTACCCCGACGTTCTTTTTATTGGCAGAGCGGAGTCGCCCCCGTCTCCGACGACGAACCGACCGCGCCCAAAGAAGAACCACCTCAGCGGGAATCCCGTCGACGGAGAAACCGGCGCCGAAATATTCAGCGGCATCACGAGGCCGGAGAGCGGAATCCAGAGCAGCCTGTCTCGTGAGACGAGGTCTCAGAGGTAGGAGAAACTCCGGAGGAACGCGTCTTCAGAGAACGAAGGAACTCCCGACGGCGTGATTGCCGACGGGCTCAGGAACAAGCCGAGCAGGAGGCAAGGCAACGTCGGGAAAATCCACTCTTCGAGCGCAACCTGAATCCCGACTTCGCCCGAGCCATAAACACGCCGAGTGAAGTCGGAGGGGTACTAGCTCGGATAGCTGATGGACTCCCTCGGACTCCCGACGTCGAGGGCTATCGTCGACTGTTCACTCAAGCAGCCAATCATATTCTACCTCTCGCTCACCCGCCGAACGACCTACGACACGCCATCAACAGCCGCTGGGACGCGCGAAGCTCCATCGATGCTTCACGTGAACGACGACATGAGAACGAGATCCGCCGCAGGGAGGAGTACGACAGGGATCATGACGTCCCAGCTCGGAGTCATGCCACCAGAACTGAGTCGGCAACGGTCTCGACTGGCGGTACTACCCGGGGACGGTCGAGGGACCACGACAACTACTCCCCTCCCCAGGACAGACATCATCCCCGTCGATAAGAAGACACGTGTGGAGTGTCTGCCCTTACTCCACGCCTTAGGGCCATTCAATGGCCCCCTAACTTCAAGGTATCAAATGTCGACAAATATGAACCTAAGCAGGATCCAGGAGGCTGGCTGGCCATCTACACCACCGCTGCTCGAGCTGCCGGAGCGTCCGAGGACGTGATGACCGCATACTTACCCATCGTCCTCGGGCAAGACGCGCTACAATGGCTGCGACACCTACCCCGATACTGCATCGACGATTGGAGCGACTTCAGTCGACGTTTCACTGCCAACTTTCAGTCCCTCTCCGACAAACCAGCGCAACCATGGGACCTCAAATCCATCAAGCGCCGGGGGGACGAAACTCTCCGGTCGTACCTCAAAAGGTTACAGACCATGAGAAATCGTATCCCTGAGGTCACGGAGGCGGCCGTGATCGAAGACTTCTACAGAGGATCCAACGACTCAGCCTTCGTCCGGGCCATATTGCAGAAGGCGCCGACTACCTCCGAGCAGCTGTTTCGGGAAGCCGACCTCTACATCACCGCCGACGAGCGAGCTCAGGACCTCATCGAGGGAGCGAAACCTGCACCGACAGTGCCACGACGCGACACGAACCAGTAACCCGATAAACGCTAGGAGAAGAGGCCTCGCGAAGAAGTGCATGCCGCCGGACCACCTGCCTCTCGCGCCCGAGGAGGACCTCGCGGAGGCGAACGCACACTGGACGACATCCTCGACGCTCAGTGCCCGTACCACAAGGACATGCGCCACACCCTTCGGAACTGCAGAGACTTCAAGCACTCCGTCGGACACGGCCGACCCTTCCAACCTCTACCTCCTCCTCCGCCGCGGGGAGGACCAGGGGAACCGCGACAACCCTCGCAGCAGGAGGAGGGAAGAGGTGGAGCCTTCCCGCGCGTTGACGGAGAAGTCAACGTCATCTTCGGCGGACACGGATCGCAGGAGAACAGAAGACAACAAAAGCTCAACGATCGCCAGATATTGGTGGTGACCACCGGTCCTCCCGCTCCGTACCGATGGTCGGAGCACCCGATCACCTTCACTCGGGCAGATCAATGGCTCAACTTCGACCACCCAGGCAAATACCCACTCCTCATCGATCCGGTGATCCGAGAGAGCAGGGTGAAGAAGGTATTAGTTGACGGGGGGAGCAGCATCAACGTCACCTTCCCCCGGACACTCCAAGGCTTGGGGGTTCACCTCAAAGAGCTCCACGAGTCAGACACTCCTTTCTTCGGCATCGTGCCGACTGAAGGGGAATACCCGCTGGGCCACATCTACATGCCCGTCACCTTCGGAACTCCGAAGAACTACAGAACCGAGTTCCTGAGGTTTGAAGTGGCGAACTTCGACTGCGGGTACAACGCCATCATCGGGAGGCCGGGATTGGCAAAATTCATGGCCATTCCGCATTACACGTACATGATATTGAAAATGCCAGGACCACAAGGAATCATAATTGTGCGCGCTGACTTCCAAGGCGTCGCAGAGTGTTTCCGTGTGGCCATCCAGGCGGCCCTCACCACCAAAGCGTCGACAACTTCTTCAACGTAGGCAAACTCTAAGCCTAAGGAAGACCTTGCAGTACCTACAAATGAAGCTCAAGCCATGACCTCTATGCGGCCGACTGAAAAAACCAAAAGGATCAACCTGGGGTTCGCTGATGAACGCAAGACTGCCATCATCAGCTCTAGCCTGGATAACAAATAGGAAGGCGCGCTCATCCAGTTTCTGCAAGATAACCAAGATGTATTCGCATGGCAACCTGCGGATATGCCGGGAGTCCCGAGAGAACTGTCTGAGCACAAACTGAATGTCTATCCCCAGGTGAGGCCGATTCGGCAAAAACTATGTCGCTTCACGCCCGACAAGAGAGAGGCCATTCACGCTGAGCTGGCCCGCTTGGTCGCGGCTGGGTTTATCAGAGAGGTGTTACATCCCGAGTGGTTAGCCAACCCAGTTCTTGTACTCAAAAAGAATAAAGTGGATTGGCGCATGTGCGTCGACTACACGGATCTCAACAAACACTGTCCAAAGGATCCCTTTGGGCTTCCTAGGATAGATCAGGTGGTAGATTCCACCGCTGGATGTTCTGTGCTACCTTTCCTGGATTGCTACTCCGGATATCATCAGATTAGCCTAGCAAAAGAAGACGAGGAAAAAACGGCGTTCATCACTCCATTTGGTGCTTTCTGCTATACCTCCATGCCGTTCGGCCTCAAAAATGCTGGAGCGACTTATCAGAGAGCCATTCAAACATGCTTAGCCGATCACTGGGGCAAGCGTGTGGAAGCTTATGTAGATGATGTGGTAATCAAAACGGAGAACTCGGAGGATTTACAGCTGGTTTTCAACAGTCTACGACGATATCGATGGAAGCTTAATCCCGAAAAATGTGTCTTTGTGGTGCCGGCAGGAAAGCTACTCAGATTTATTGTCAGTCACCGGGGAATTGAAGCTAATCCGGATAAAATTGAAGCTACCATGAAAATGGAGGCACCATGATCACAAAAGAAGGTTCAGAGACTCACCGGATGTATGGCAGCCCCGAGCAGATTCATATCCAGGCTGGGAGAAAAAGGCTTACCATTTTACCAGCTACTCAAGAAAGTGGATAAGTTTCAGTGGACTTCAGAAGCATAGGAAGCCCTAGATGCACTGAAAAAATTCTTGACAACACCACCAGTGCTGAAGCCGCCACGACGAGTCACGTCGACTCAACCGACTGAAGATTTGCTGCTATATATCTCTTGCACGACTCACGTGGTAAGCACCGCGTTGGTAGTCGAGCGAACAGAAGAAGAACATGCCTACCCAGTGCAATATCCTGTTTATTTCATCAGTGAAGTTCTGGGTCCCTCAAAGAAAAAGTATCCTCAAGTTCAGAAGCTATTATATGCAGTACTTCTAACTGCCCGCAAGCTACGTCACTACTTTGACGACCACAAAGTCATAGTAGTCACTGGTTTTCAGATAGGGAATATTCTTCACAACAAGGAAGCCATTGGCCGAATAGCCAAGTGGGCCTGTGAACTGGGATCTCATGACATCGAATTTCGACCTCGCACTGCCATCAAAACTCAAGCATTGGTTGACTTCGTATCAGAATGGACCGAACAACAAGTACCAGACAACCCAGAAACAGCAGAAGTATGGCAAATGTATTTTTATGGCTCGCTGAAACTGCAGGGAGCAGGCGCGGGAATTCTCTTTACCGCACCTGGAGGCGAGCACCTCAAATATGTCCTCCAGTTGCTATTTCCAGCCTCCAACAATGTAGCCGAATATGAAGCTCTGATTCATGGACTAAACATTGCCATATCACTAGGCATCAAGAGACTGATGGTATATGGAGATTCCTTGGTAGTCATAAGCCAGATAAACAAAGAATGGGACTGTTCGAGCGATTCAATGGGAAAATACTGCACTGCTGTCCGGAAACTAGAAGATAAATTCGAAGGTCTGGAATTTCATCATGTAGAAAGAGATCGAAACACGGCAGCTGATGTATTGTCCAAGTTAGGATCCAGCCGAACTTAGGCCCCACCTGGAATCTTCGTACAAGAAATACCGCATCCGAGCATCTCAATGGACCAGACAGAAGAATGTAATATCGTGAACCAACCAGAGTCAGATTCTGATGACTGGAGAAGGCCGATCATCAGATATATAAAGAATGAAGAGGAACCAGATGACAAAAATGCAGCCGAGCGCATCGCTAGACAGTCGGCTCAGTACACACTCATCGGGGAGACACTGTACAGAAGAGGTGCATCGGGTGTCCTCATGAAATGCATTCTCTCATCTACGGGGAAGCAACTTCTGGATGAGGTCCATGCTGGGCAATGTGGAATACACACAGCATCCAGGACACTAGTCGGGAAGGTCTTCAGGTCGGGATTCTATTGGCCAACGGCGAAAAGTGATGCGGACGAGTTAGTTCAGAAGTGCGAAACTTGCCAGTACTTGTCAAAGCAACAACATCTACCAGCACAGCAACTGCAGACCATACCAGTAACTTGGCCGTCCGCATGCTGGGGACTGGATATGATTGGACCTTTCAAGAAAGCTCAAGGAGGATACACTCATGTACTGGTAGCAATCGACAAATTCACCAAATGGATAGAATTCAAACCCATTGCTTCTTTAACTTCAGCCAAGGCCGTTGAATTCATACAAGACATAATATTCAGATTTGGAATACCGAACAATATCATAACTGACCTAGGATCCAACTTCACAAGTTCAGAGTTCTTCGATTTCTGCGAGCAAAAGAGCATTTAGATCAAGTATGCTTCGGTAGCACACCCGAGAGCCAACGGGCAGGTTGAACGAGCTAACGGGATGATATTGGAGGCACTCAGGAAAAAGATCTTCGATAAAAATGAAAAGTTCGCAGGAAAATGGATAAGGGAATTGCCCTACGTTGTTTGGAGCCTAAGTACTCAACCTAGCCAAGCTCTGCATGGAAACACTCCTTTCTTCATGGTCTATGGGTCAGAGGCAGTATTACCCGCTGATCTCAAGTTTGGGGCGCCAAGGTTGATCTTTGAAAGCATAGCAGAAGCCGAGGCTACTAGGCTGGAGGATATTGATGAACTCGAAGAAAAACGGCTGAACACGGTAATTCAATCAGCGGGATACCAGCAGACTCTGAGACGCTATCACGACAAGGCCGTGCGACAACGATCCTTTGCAGTGGGAGACCTCGTCCTCCGCCGAATTCTAACGGGGGAGGGACGGCACAAGTTGTCACCCCTATGGGAAGGACCATTCATAGTAGCACAAGTCACTCGGCCGGGATCATATCGTCTCACTCAGATGGACGACACGGAAATTGGGAACTCCTGTAATATAGAACACCTCAAGAAATTTTATCCCTAGCTGTATTTCAAAAGCTACTGGGACGACAATGTACTCTGTAAAATGGGAAATACGTCATCAATAAACAAGGCTTCAAGAATACTCAGTTTGTTCATGATCGACCTACATTCTTACTTAACTCAGGGTGACCACTATGCCCTGCTAACGGAGCAATCGGCTTAAGTCGGCAACGACTTAAGACGGTGCAACATGCTCGCGCTTACTTAACTCAGGGTGACCACTATGCCCTGCTAACGGAGCAATCGGCTTAAGTCGGCAACGACTTAAGACGGTGCAACATGCTCGTGCTTACTTAACTCAGGGTGACCACTATGCCCTGCTAACGGAGCAATCGGCTTAAGTCGACAACGACTTAAGACGGTGCAACATGCTCGCGCTTACTTAATTTAGGGTGACCACTATGCCCTGCTAACGGAGCAATCGGCTTAAGTCGGCAACGACTTAAGACGGTGCAACATACTCGCGCTTACTTAACTCAGGGTAACCACTATGCCCTGCTAACGGAGCAATCGATCTAAGTCAGCAGCGACTTAAGGTGATTCCACATGCTTGCGATTACTCATATAGGGGTGATCTCTATATCCCGTGAAGAAATTCCAAAATCATCATACAACATTTTACTCATGCAAATTTATTTACTGTTGAATTCTAAAACAGTAGGAGAGTAACAGTAGTATTCAAATGTCGAGTTGGTGTCCTCTAACAAATATCCGAGCACGATAACCGTGCGCTCAAAGAACGCAATGTTTCTCTATTTTGCAACACTTTTCTCAGGAGCGACCGACGAAGAAGGGCGACTCGAGGAATCAGGAACAGCATTCACATCAGCCCTTATATCGTCGGGAACAATCACACTGGGTCTCCTCATCAAGATCCGCCCCGCGCGAATGGCTTTATCCATGGCTCTGTCGCGCTGGGCCCTCAGAGTAATGGAAGTTTCTTCAGCAACTTTGACAGCCAACTGAGCGGTCTCCAGCTCCTGGGCGATGGACTTCTTGGAAGCACGCAGTTCCTTGATAGCAGCATCCTTAGCCGATATCAACTGTCTGAGACGGATCACGTCATCCGTGGATTCCTGCAGCTTACAGCGATGATTGTCTAACTCCTCCATGGTGAAGCGATGACTCCTCTCCAGGATGGTCAACGAGTTGCTAGAGTCACGATATAGCCTGTCAAGATTGTCACGAGAAGCAACAAGGGCACGTTTTTCTTCCTGCAAACAAGAATCAGCTTCCTCAAACATCAAGCAAGCAATAAGAACACAACAACACAAGGCGCAGATTCATAAATCACCTTTTCAGAACCAAGCTGAGCGTGAAGAGTAGAATTCAGCATGTTAGCATCATTCAGAGCAGCAGAGACCTGGGCCAGCTCAGTCTGGCTTTGGAAATACCTTTCCTCAAAATCAGAGCATCGCCGGACCAGCTCAGCCTGACTTTGAGAATGTTTCTCTTCAAGAACAGAAAACTGCCGAGCCATATCTAGCGAGAAACAATCAAGCGAAAGAGTCAAATTGAGAAGCAGTTTAATAAGGTAGACAAAGGGAAGCAGAAAAGCACCAACCAGCGTTCGTCGCCTCTAAGTCAGAAACACGCTGTTGAAGCAGCACCGGATTCCAACGGGCTAGGGACGAAGCTCTCTCTGGAACAGAAGCACCCTGTAACTTCAGCTGACTAGCCATCTCATCCACTAACGCCTGATATCGAGAGCAGATAAGTGCAAAGACAGCAGTTCATCGGGTGTAAAAGTCAAACTAAAATATGGCATAGTACCTGGAGGTTGGAGAAGAAGGAGGGGACTCCCAAATCGTGAGAAATCAATTGATGGTTTGGCATGGAATCACCATCCGGAGCGACTTGCAATGAACCAGCTGGAACCAATTCAGTATCATCAGCAGAGCCCAAAGCTTGGTCGCCAGGAACGCTGGCCTCTAAAGCGACTCCCTGACTAGAAACTTGGGCTACCACCATGCAACCAGAGTGTGGAGGAGATCCGACATGAACATCCATGGAAGTACAAGAGGGAGACCCCGCTCGGACACCCTCGGGGGCTGGGTCATAGCTCGTGCTGCCCACTTGAGCCGGATCGTCTCTGGTAACACCCTCGGGGGCTGGGTCGTGTCTTACGCTTCCCACCCGAGCCGAATCATCCCCGGCAACACCCTCGGGGGCTAGGTAAGCGTCAACACCATCTCTGAGAGTCAAGTTCTCTGTGGCAGCCGCCTCTAAGGCTGAAGGCCCCTCAGTTACTTCCATGAGAGCAAGATGATCCAAGTCAGTTTCCTGGAACTCCAGACCGCGCTCTAAGGTCGATGAGGCGTGGGATGCTGCCCGGGATGACCCCAACCCGGCGTCGAACACATCAGCACAAACATCCATTGCGTCACCATCTGCTGGCTCTGATAACAGGTCCTCTGGAACCATATCTTCAAGAGTCTGATCAAAGTTCGCCAGAGACAATTCCTGTAGACCGATGAGGGCAGACAGAGCAGGAGAAGGAACTCCACTACTTTCCCCACTGGCAATATATTGCCGACTGTTTTTCCGAGTCAAAGGGACCTCATCTTCTTCCTCCCCCATGTTTTCGTCAGCAACACAGACAGCACCCCCATTGGGTTCAGTGACAGATGGAGCACACCCATTGGGTTCAGCGACAGATGGAGCACACCCATTGGGATCAGCGATAGATGGATCACACCCACTGGGTTCAGCGTCGGTAAATTCAGGCACAGGCACTTCCTCAGCAACAGGAACCGAAGGACCAACATCCCGATCCAAACTAGATACTCGCCGAAGACGTCTCCTTTTCTTTTTCTGCTCATCAGCAGGAGAATCAGGTTGATTGGCTCGACAAGGGCGTTTCGAGCGAACACTGATAGGTCTCTGAACATCCAAGGTTGTACCAGCTTCCGGGAGAGGCACCACCGCCAATGTCCCAGCAGGAGCAGCATCAGAAGAGTCTTCAGCCAGCATATCAAGCATAGCACTTATTTCTGCATCATTAGGATCCAAAGGCACCTCAAAGTGGACTTGCCGTTCATCATCGGGAATTTCTCCAATCGAAGCAACCAAAGCACTAACTTCTTCGGCAGAGGGTCGTACTCTAAGGCCCAAACCGCCGTCATCAACAGGAGGATTCGACACAAAATGAGTAAAAGCCTTGGAAGGAGGCAGGTTCCAGGCCGAGTATGCGATAGGGGCACCAACATTTGACACCTTGCCTCTAAGTATCATTTCAAGCCGGTTCACCAAGTCTACAGCGGGAATTCTTCTATTGGTGACCCGGGTTGAATCAGCTAGACCTCGGTACAAGTAGGCTGGGTATGCCCTATCCTTCAACGGCTGGATGTTCTTGAAAACAAAATCAGCAACCACAGCCTCTGCAGTCAGACCCCTCTCCTTCAGCAGTCCAACCTCAGCCAGCAAAGCCCCTGCCTCAGCCACCTCCTGGTCTGTAGGAGACTCGGTCCAACTCGGAGTACGAACATCTGGCTGTCTCCCTGACCGAGGGGGGAGAGATTTTCCGTGGTTCTCAACAATAAACCATTCCAAGCGCCATCCTTTGATACTATCCTTGAGTGCGATTTCAAGGTAGTTAGTCTTCCTCCCATGGCACATCTCTAAACTCGCACCCCCCACTAGCTGATGCTGCCCCCCGGCCATCCCAGGGCGACATTGATACAAGTACTTCCACAGTCCAAAATGTGGCAGGACACCAAGAAAAGCCTCGCATAAATGAACGTAAATGGAAATTTGCAGAATGGAATTGGGATTCAGATGGGTCAAATTAAGGCGATAGAAATCAAGGAGACCGCGGAAAAAGGGAGAAATAGGAAGAGCGAGACCGCGGAGAAGAAAAGGAACATAAATCACGGATTCGTGGGTATCCTCTGTTGGGACAGTGACCCCGTGGCAAATCCGCCAAGAACAGAGCTCCTTCGAAGGAAGAACCCCGATGGACACGAGATGGAGAAGGTCGGGCTCAGAAACGACAGACATGTGGTTACCTGCGAAAGGCAACTGGCTATTAGGGTCGATAGGGGGAATCACCGCAGCGGATGAACTCGAGGCCTTTCGCTTGGGCGCCATCTCAACTCCACCGACGAACAGAGCGGGAGCCGAGTTGCAAAAGGACAGAGAGGATCTGGAGGCAGGAAAGCAAGAACTAGGGCACGGAAAGCAGAGGCGGCTGAAAGCACAGTGCGTATGGGATCTTCCCAGGCCAGATACCGTTTCCAAAAAGCGTCCAGTCATCACCCGGCGGTTACTTCTAAAACACCGGCGTGCCATGTCATCACCCGGCGGTTACTTCTAAAACACCGGCGTGCCATGTCATCACCCGGCGGTTACTTCTAAAAACCACCGATGCGCCGCATCATCACTCGGCTATTACCTTCAAAGTGGCCGACGTCGTCTCCAGTCACTCGGTAGTTATCTCTAAAACGCCGACGTCGTCTTCAGTCACTCGACAGTTATCTCTAAAACGCCGACGTCGTCTCCAGTCACTCGGCAGTTATCTCTAAAACGCCGACGTTGTCTCCAGTCACTTGGCAGTTATCTCTAAAACGCCGACATCGTTTTCAGTCACTCGGCAGTTAACTCTAAAACGCCGACGTCGTCTTCAGTCACTCGACTGTTACCTCTAAAAGCGCCGAAGTGGTCATCAGTCATTCCAACGCTGATGTGGCTTCGTCATCACTCGGACGCCACTTCAAAAGCATAAATGTTGACAATAATAACTCGACCATCACCCTAAAAGCGACGATATGATGCCCGAATGACTCAACTACTACTCCAAAGGGATGGACTTCACAGACAAAGCAAACGGAGGAATGACTTGAAAACTCCAAGCTACGACACAAGCATAACAGACAGAGAACATCATGGACAATAAATATCGCGACAATCATCAACTGACTATGAAGCAAAATAATCAACACAGGAGGAGACGAAATGATTTTTCATTAAGGGAAGTTTCAGAACTTACAAATCAACTCATTATGAGTTGATACTTCCCTATTACTACCACTACACTACATTCTACTACTACTACACTACATTCTACTACTCTACACTACTAACTACTACTACATTATTTCACTATGCTACTTCTAATCTATACTAACATTTAAAAACCAGTGGCATCTAGCCACTGGCCTTGTTGCTGCCTTTGCTGTTGCCGCCGCCGCTGCTGCCCCTGCCGCTGCCGTGGCTACCGCCGTTGCCGCCTTTGCTGCCGCCGTTGCCCCCTCGCTGCCGCCATCACCGTCATCATCGCCGTCGTCATCATCGCCCCCGCCGTCGCCGTCGTCTACGCCATCTCCGCCGCCGCCCTCCTCAGACGAGTCCAAAGAGTCCTCCTCATCCGAGGAGTACTCCGGCTCATTCGAGCCTGCGAGCCCAGAGCGCTCGACGGCCCAGATGTAAGTCCAGACCTCCGCGGCAATCCCCTGGGAGTCATATGAATCGTCAGACGACGCCGGGGGAGAGACGGGAGCCGGAGACCCCTCGGACTCGGAGGAGAACTCCTCCTCCGAGTATTCCGAGTCGCCGAAGTCCTCCGATGGAGGAGTCGGCTCGCGCTTGCGTTTGTTATTCTTGCCCATGGTGGAAACGAAGGGAGAAGAAGAAAGCAAGCAGCAGAGAACAGCAAGAGATGTGAAGAAACCAGAGAGGCAAAGGCACTATTTATATAAGAAGAAGGCAACCGCTCACCTCCTACCACGGTCGCTGAACAGTCGCAAAATATTCAATATACGCTTCAACCCGTCTGAAGATACGTCAGGCGGCTGACGTCGCTTCATGCAACGCAACACCCATTGGGACTCCAGTCAACTGCACGGGCGATATGATTACACCCACCGTCACATCACATTACTACTCAGAAGCATCCGGCTAAAATACTCAGCGTACCAAGCCGTCCCTTGCCCACACCCATTGGGGGGGGACGCCCAGGAATTATCAGTATATTTTTGAAAACTGTCACGTCCGTGCAGGGCATACAATGAATACCTCAAGACAAAAATGAGATATCAGTAAGGATCAAAGGAAAGCCAAATATAGTCGGTGAAGTACAACGTTTGACCGATAGAAGCGACATGAAGACTAGCCAGGGGACGTCCATCGAACGTCCAATCAATTGCAGATCGAATAAATTGCACCACCTAGCAAGATATGGGCAGATCACGAACTCGGCTCCAAAGACAAAATACATGCTGACCTCTAAAGCATAATATCGATGACATAATGTTGACATCTAAGGCATTCGGAAAAAAGAAGAGATGACTCTTAGCAAAAGGACACGAAATGAAGACCTTCGAGTGGATTATTTTCAAAAATCCACTCGAAGCTCGGGGGCTACACCCATTGGGTGCACCTCTGGTGCACCCCATGAATCGCCATTTCAAGTCAAGACAATGCTAACTTCTAAAGCATATGGCAAGATCAAAAGCAAGGCTGACCTCCAACAAAGTGCAAGCGAAAAATAAAATGATTTTTGATGAGGACCTTCGAGTGGATTATTTTTAAAAATCCACTCGAAGCTCGGGGGCTACACCCATTGGGTGCACCTCTGGTACACCCAATGAAGTTTAGGATCCTACAAATACGAAATGCTGACCTCCAAAGCGCGAGTTTGAGACAGAACGCCAGTTTTCGAGCAGAAGGAGATAGTAAGAAATCGTTTTTACCAAACTACCCGGAAAGCATCCCTTGTCATAAAATGAAGACCGCAAGCTGGACCTAGGATCTTTGGGCCGATTATCTCAAAATCAACCCAAAGATCGGGGGCTTGTGGGGGACAGATATCCCCCGGGTCCACTGGAAGGATAAAAGACCTCATGAAAGGCCCAAGGGCCCAATAAATCGTAAGGTCATCCCTTCGTGGGCCTGGGGAAGAACGACCAGCGAAGCAGATCGATGTAAGGCCGGATCGGCGCGAGCCTGGATGGCCCCAACAACGTTGAGCAAGCAACCACAACAGAGACCCGACTTTCCTGCGCTGGAGCCCCGTACGATGGAACTAGGCGTGGATAAGTCGGCCGAATTATAGTAAGATAGACTCGATCAGTTCACTATCTCTTAGGTGCGCATTGTTATCATATCTGCATGTATTGCCCCACGGTCGAATATATAAGGCCTAGGGGGCACCCCTTCAGAACGATCGACCTTATTACTTAGCCACCAACTTCGGCTCTCTACGTTTCCAATACTAGAGAACCTCCTTGTAACCCACCACATAAAGTACCCACGCTAGGACGTAGGGTGTTACACATCTCAAAGCGGCCCGAACCTGTAAACACCGTTCACTATTTCTCGTGCATCCGGCACGAACCATTTAGCTACAGTCGGCAACACCGTCCTACTCCTAAAAGCACCTTGAGGGGCAACCCCGGGTGTGCGGTCGGACCCAAAACACCGACACTCTCTAAGGCGCTTTATGGGCTCAAGCAAGCCCCAAGAGCATGGTATGAATGCCTAAGAGATTTTCTTATCACTAATGGCTTCAAAGTTGGCAAGGCCGATCCTACTCTCTTTACTAAAACAATTGAAATTGATTTGTTTGTATGCCAAATTTACGTTGATGATATCATATTTGGGTCTACTAACAAATCTATTTGTGAAGAGTTTAGTAGGATCATGATTCAAAAATTCGAGATGTCTATGATGGGAGAGTTGAAGTATTTTCTAGGATTTCAAGTGAAGCAACTCCAAGAGGGCACCTTCATCAGCCAAACGAAGTACATTCAAGATATACTCACCATGTTTGGAATGAAGGATGCCAAGCCCATCAAGACACCCATGGGAACCAATGGGCATCTCGACCTCAACACGGGAGGTAAATCAGTAGATCAAAAGGTATACCGGTCGATGATAGGTTCTTTAATCTATTTATGTGCTTCTCGACCGGATATTATGCTTTCTGTATGCATGTGTGCAAGATTCCAAGCTGACCCTAATGAAGTTCACCTTAGGGCTGTGAAGAGAATCTTGAGATATTTAGTTCAAACACCTAAGTTTGGTCTTTGGTACCCCAAGGGATCCTCGTTTGATTTATTAGGGTATTCCTATGCTGATTGGGCAGGGTGTAAGATTGATAGAAAGAGCACATCAGGGACTTGTCAGTTTCTAGGGAGATCTCTGGTGTCTTGGGCTTTAAAGAAACAAAACTCAGTAGCTCTTTCTACCACCGAAGCCGAGTACATTGTCGCAGGCCATTGTTGCGCGCAATTGCTTTGGATGAGGCAAACCCTTAGGGACTATGGCTACAAATTTAGCAAAGTCCCTCTCCTATGTGATAATGAGAGTGCAATCCGCATGGCGGATAATCCCGTTGAACACAGCCGCACTAAGCACATAGCCATTCGGTATCACTTTTTGAGAGATCACCAACAAAAGGGGGATATCGAGATAGCCTATATTAACACCAAAGATCAATTGGCCAATATCTTTACCAAGCCTTCAGATGAGAAAACCTTTACCAAACTTAGGAATGAGCTAAATATTCTTGATTCTAGGAATTTTGATTGATTTTTTGCACACATAGCTCATTTATATACCTTTGATCATATCTCTTTTATGTCTATGACTAATGTGTTTTCTAGTATATTATTATGCTTAGTCATAGAATTGAAAGGGAAATGGAGTATTCGGCAAAGAAGGCGCTTCCACTCAACTCCATTGGTATTTGTCGGTATTCCACATCATTCTCCACTTTGGTATAATCTTCACTCATCTCTATTTATTTGCCATTGGGGAGAAAGTAAAATGGGCTTATATTTCACTCACAAGTATCTGTTTTTGGCGATTCATGCCAAAGGGGGAGAAAGTATGAGCCCAAAGCAAAAGGACCGCACCACCACCAAATTTAAAAAATGAAGTTTTTAAAACTAATATCTTATTATGTTCAATAGGGGGAGAAAGTAGTATCTTCAAAACTTGCAAAACCCTCTTGAACACTAAGAGGAGAATTTTATTTAGGGGAGTTTTGTTTATGTCAAAGGAAAAGCATTTGAAACAGGGGGAGAAAATTTCAAATCTTGAAAATGCTTCTTTCAATTTTATCCATGTACCTTTGACTATTTGCAAAAGGTTTTTGAAAATAATTTTACAAAGGATTTGCAAAAACAAAACTCGTGGTGCAAATGAGATCCAAAATTTTAAATAAGAAGAAAACCATCCATGCACATCTATTGAAATAAGTATATTGGTTTCAATTCCAAGCAACCTTTGCACTTACCTTATGCAAACTAGTTCAATTCTGCACTTTTATATTTGCTTTGGTTTGTGTTGGCATCAATCACCAAAAAGGGGGAGATTGAAAGGGAAATAGGGTCAAAACTTTCCCTATATGAATTTTGGTGGTTGAATTGCCCAACACAAACAATTGGACTAACTAGTTTGTTCTAGATTATGAGTTATACAGGTGCCAAAGGTTCACAACAAACCAATACAAGTCAAAAGAAAGGGTTCAAAACAAAGGAGCAAAGTATACCGAAGGCAGCCCTGGTCTGGCGCACCGGACTGTCCGGTGTGCCACCGGACAGTGTCCGGTGCACCAGGGAGATCGACTCTGAACTTGCCAGCTTCGAGAAATTGGGAGGCCGCTCCGCTATAATTCACCGGACTGTTCGGTGTGCCAGCGGAGCAACGGACTACTTCGCTGCCAACGGTCGCCTGCAAGGAACAGTAAAAGCAAACAGTGCGCGCCTGCGCGCGCAGAAGTCAGAGCAGGCGCCAGAAGGCGCACCGGACTGTCCGGTGGCCCCAATTGTCAGAGCTCAAACGGTCGGAACCCAACGACCTGGTGACGTGGCTGGCGCACCGGACAGTGTCCGGTGGCGCACTGGACTGTCCGGTGCGCCATACGACAGAAGCCTTCACCAACAGCCATATTGGTGGTTGGGGCTATAAATACCCCCCAACCACCACAGTTCAAGACATCCAAGCATTCACTACATCTCATTCAATACAAGAGCAATACACAACACTTCAAGACACAAATCAAAGCCTCCGATCGAATCAAAGTCCCCAATTCAACTCTAGTTTTTAGGACTTGTGAGGAGATTGACTTGTGTTCTTTTGTTGCTCTTGTTGCTTGGTTGGCTTTCTTCTTTCTCTCATTTTACTCTCAAAACCTTGTAAGCGAAGCAAGAGACACTAATTGTGTGGTGGTCCTTGCGGGGTCTAAGTGACCCGGGAAATCAAGGAAGGAAGCTCACTCGGTCTAAGTGACCGTTTGAGAGAGGGAAAGGGTTGAAAGAGACCCGGCGTTTGTGACCACCTCAACGGGGAGTAGGTTTGCAAGAACCGAACCTCGGTAAAACAAATCACCGCGTCTCATTCTTCATTTGCTTGTGATTTGTTTTCACCCTCTCTTTCGGACTCGTTTTTATTTCTAACGCTAACCTCGGCTTATAGTTGTGCTTAAGTTTATAATTTTCAGATTCTGCCTATTCACCCCCCTTTAGGCGACTTTCAGTAATGCCAAGACATACAACAAAAATTTCTTCTGCTACATTTTGTAGTAAATTGATTCCTAAATGACACTTGTTTCAGAACCAGAATGGAGAAACTTGGCTAACAACAAAAGCAATAGAGAACATAACTGACGAATGAATGACATGCATCTGGCTAACAACAAAAGCAGTAAAGGATCTATTTGACAATAATGTTTCTCAAAACCATGCTTTTACAATACTATACTTTTCAATTGTCATGTTAATGTCATAGTTTTGATCAACTCAAAAATACTATGATTTTAAGAAACATTGTTGGATACAACATTGTAAACCAAGATATAAGAAAAAAACTAGCTATGTCATAAAGAATTTGGTTGGAGTGGAATTTCCAATACTTCAAAAAATAGTATAGTATCTAGAATACCATTGTTTTTAAAACATAATTTTTAAAAGTACAACAAAAAATCATGTTATTATATAGAAACTAAAACAAACCCAAACTTTATAACGCTAGGACAGCGAGTCGTCGGAGATTATCACATGCAAAACTCATGTAACTCTACGAACCGTGTCTCGTCAACAGTGCACGTGTGTTTAACACGTCTTCATTCTTTACTCAATTACTCTATATATACAAATAAAATCTAAACATATATGTTAAAGGGCATTTTAGTTATAGTCATTTAGTATATTGTCTTACTACTTTTAGTCCCTAGAACCAAACAGATTAGGGACTTAACTTTTAGTCCCTACAACTAAAAATTATATAAAAAATTTATTTAAATAATTGATCGATTGGTTGTTCGGTTCCTTGGTCGGGAATCAGAGGAGGCAGCCAGAGAAGAGATGTGCCCGCTGCGGGTGATCCTCATCTTCCTCTCCGCCACCGTCGCCGGCTTCTTCCTCATCAGGGGCCTCAACGCTGAGCCCGACCAGTTCGACGCCGACGCCGACGCCAACGACTCGGGATCCCCGAGGGCACCCCTGCCCCTTCATTCCAAGGTAACCCCAACCGACGCCCCTCGCCCTTTCCTTTCCTCCCTTCCAAGTCGGCGCGGTGAAAGTGAAACCATCTCGTCCTGCCGATGCAGTGGAGACTGGTACAGTCAGTCCTGTTGTTGTAATGCTGTTACGTATTGGTATATATTCAAGTAAATTTGCAAAAACAAAAACAAACAAACTAGTCGTGTGCTGAGCTGAGCCGAGCCTTGTGTTGTGTGTAAAGCTGGAAGTGGTTGCTGTCCTGCAAGTGTGTACCTTGGCCATGAGATTCGTGTCCAATTTTTGTCGGTAACGAACATTGTTTGCATTGCAAGAACCGTTTTCGTTTTTGCAATCCGGATGTCGAGAATGAAGAAGAGGAGCTTTCGTCCACAGACGCAGAAGCTGTCTGGAGAGACCTGTTTGAGGCCTAAATGGCACCAGCTTTGGCATCAGCCTGAAACGCCACCATTACTTGTGCTTCTTTCACCTGCTGGGATCTGAAAACTCCCAGTGCCCATGATACATACTACTTGCGGCCTGGAAGAGGAGCCGAACATCATGTTGTTCCTCTTCGCCGGACCAGAGGCATGAAAGCATCTCAGGCTGGGTCGTATTCCCTCATCAGTTCAAACTTCTCAATGTTGTGCTGCTCCTTGGTTTTAGTCAGCCTCTTCTGTTTGCGTTGAAAGATTCTATGCATCATGCACTACCTACCGCATGATGCTGCAAGAGGATAATACAGTTTGGTTGCATCTAAGATTTAAGTTTATGCTAGGTATAATTTACTGCATCCTATATAGGGTGTAAGCGTAACCTTACATAGAACCGGAGAAGTCGATGCTGGCCGGTGCCTGCCCACTGCAGAGATTGGGAAAGGGAGCTAGGTGGGGGGTTGGATCTGAGTGTATAGATGGCCAACAGGCCGACCCGGCACGGGCCCGAGCAAGCATGATCCAACAGCAAACGGACTAGGCACGGGTTTACGTGCTTAACGGGTCGTGCCTAGGAGAGTCCACGTGCTTAGCCGTTGGTCCAGGCATGGCCCTCTGAGCCGATTTTTGTGTCAGGTTGGCCCGCTTGGCACGGTAAAAAACGGGCCGTGCCAGCACTAAACCCGCCACTTTAAAAACAGTAAAAAACAACATAAAAATATAGACAAATGTAATAAATGAGCTGTTTTGTGCAATGCTGCCTCATTAAAAACCTTTCTAGGTAAAACTCACCCTTGTGAGAAACACTAGAAAGGAAAAAAGAGTGCAGCCAGCTCAAAGTTTAGTCACTAAGTTTATATCTGTTACAAATGTAGATTACAATACAAAATGACTCTCTCACAATGATAAAGCACATAACAGATCACCACATCAGAGTCTAGAAGACTAGAACTAAGTAGTAAATACCAAAGTCACTAAGCAGCAACAGGTTCATCTTCATCAAGGAATAAGTTCTGGAATGAGTCCTCAAGCTCTGGGTTGTCAACGGCATGTTGTTCTCTCTTTTCTCCTAATTCCCAATCTTTTAAGCAAGTCAGCATCTCCACATTCTCAGGCAATAAAGCGTCATCGTCGCTCCTCAATTATCCTGCCTGTCAAACTGAAACAAGACTCTGAAGATACAGTAGATACAGGAACAGACATAATATCCCTTGCCATTATGGACAAAACTAGATATGTTAGCTTGTGGTCACGCTACCAGAGAAGTATATCAAAATCATCCTCATAAGAAGTGACATTGTCACTGTCTAAGTAGGCTGAGAGCTCACAAATAGCAGAGGAAGATGAAGGAGAAGGGGTAGAGATAGGGGGAGGACCAACAACACTTGAACCTGGAATCTCCAAATATTCTTCCCCAAGCTTGTTTTTTTACCTGTATGAATAGAAGGATGAGTAGCCCTTTAAGCCCTAACTGCACCAAACTTAGTCTCATATTTAGTAAACATTTTATACAATTCATTTTTGACATCAGCATAATATGTACTGTACTCACACCCAGTGCAGTCACCAAGTAAATGCAACACATTAAAAAAACCTCTCATCTTAGCTCTAGGGTCCAGAATGAATGCATATAAATATAGCAAAGGTATGTCACTCCAGTACTTAAGGAATTTAAGTTGCATTGGAAACACAATAGTTCTAAGATTCATATCTCTTTCACATGCTTTCAAATGAGATGCAATTTCCATAATATGGTGAAGAACTAGTGGACTAGTTGGATAATAAACACTAGACAGAACAACAGTAGAGTCATAGTACAGTTCTAGAAACTCTAAAATCTTCTCAGCAACATACCAATGATTAGGAGGCAACAATTGTGACTCATAATGTGAATTGATGAAGACAGAAAAAATAGTTTTGTATGGGACCAAGTGTTTAAGCATCAAATAAGTAGAATTCCATCTAACATCCATATCCAAGCCAAATTTTCTGGGTCTAACACCCCTTGCTATGTAGTACTCTTTAAATGTTGCTATTCTAGAATTAGAAGCATTTAAGAAATTGAATTGCAGTTCTAAAATCTTCCAAAAAAGGTTTCAGTCTCTTCATTCCAGATTTAACAATGAGATTAATGATATGACAAGCACAGCGTTGATGCATGAGTGTAGTTACGCCTATTAGGATCCTGAGATTCAGGTGAAGGATCAGGACCCAAATAACCAGCAAACAAAGGTGTCAATGTATCCATAGCCTTTGAATTTGAAGAAGCATTGTCTAGAGTGACAGAGAAAATCTTGTCAACCAGACAGAACTCCTCAACCACAACAGCAATTCTTTCAGCAATATTTTGACCAGTATGTCTAACCTCAATAAGCCTAAGACCAATGACCCTTTTCTGTAATTCCCAATCAGCATTAACATAATGACAGACAACACTAATGTAGTCCTCCTTAGCATTACCAGACCAAATATCTGAGGTTAATGCAACCGAAGAAGTAGCAGGCAACACAGAATTGATAAGCACATTACGTCGTTCAGTGAAAAGCTTGAGAAGATCTCTAGTGGTGGTCTGTCTAGAAACTTTGGTAAAGCTGGGGTTATGAGCATGGGCAATATAATCCTCCCAGGCATGTGTCTCACCTATACCTAATGGAAGGTCAAGCCTAGCAATCAGATGACACAACTCAGTTCGAGCAAAAATAAAATCATATTCCCAATTGTGTAGAGAACCATCAGGATTGAAAGCAAGCCAGAGACTGGACCCTAGCAGCGTGATCAACCTTCTTCCTACAAGCTTTCTGGTGTCTAAGCAAATGCCCAGTACCAGCAGAAGATCTAACAGATAAACGAGTCTTACACATTCTACAAATAGCAAGCAATTCGAACATTGAACCCATTCACTTTCTCAAATACCTCATCAAAATCAACCCAGGACAGTAGATTTACGCTTACCAACAGATGAGGTACCAGTACCACCATCGGTGCTGGTGGAGCCGACCGGAGTATCAGTGGCCATAGCAGGCCCTCCACTAGTGTCGGTCGGATTAGAACTTAGATCGACAGGAGCAGAGGTTAGATCGATACCGAGCAAAGCAGCAGCATCAACCTGGATGTCATCTTCGTCATCTGGGACAAGCCCTGCCGCACGAAGGTCGTCGTTGCTGGTGACCAGATTGACATCGTCATCATCCTCCATGGCGACCTTCACCACGGACGGCCGATCTCCAGCACCGTCCCTCAACGGTGCACGCTAGTCGCCATGCCCGATCTACCCCTAGAGGAGGAAGACAAGGCATCAACAACTGACCTACAAAAGAGCAAAATAATATAGGGTTAGGGTTAGGGTTAGGGTTTAGGAAAGACACAAAGGAGATCTAGGGTTAGGGTTTACCTGTGCTACCGGAGCCCGATGCTGGAGAATACGGGGGCCACCCAGACGATACACGACAGACAGACACCGATTAGAGACGACGGCGAGCGGGGGAGGGCCTGGAGGGGAGGACTAGACGACAACACGGACTCACATAGTTCACCAAGAGAGAGGGGATTGGATAGGGGAGATTGGTTAGGGTTAGAGAGGAGCTGGTGGATCGAGGTCACCGACGTCGGGGACGGGAGCCGAGGTCACTGGATCGGGGCGACGCCACGATGGAGGATGGGAGGAGCCGAATCGCCAAGCCAATCAGCCAAAGGGGAATCATCGCCGAGTCGGGGAGAGAGAGGAGCAGGGAGGTCGAGTGCAATGCGAGTGCGAGTGAGAGGCTGAGAGGTGGGGCCAAGGGCGAGGAGGTAAGGCTGGCGTTGAGGGGCCCCGGGCTTGACCGAGCTATCCACACGGGAGCAGGCCATGCCGTGCTGGCCCACGTGCCTGGCTTGCGGCCTAGGCACGGTCTGCTCCACTGGGCCGTGCCAGCCTGGGACCCATCCCTCACATGCCGGGCCGGAGCACAAACCGGACCAAAAAAACAGGCCACGGGCCGGGTTAACGGGCCCGTGCTTCATGTACAACTATAATCGAGTGGCTGCCTGAGACTGAAGATTGATCGATAGGGAGGGAATGAAGGAGCTTCAGGAAAGGGACGCTCTGCTTGCCTGTGCCACAATGTTGAACCTAGAAGAAGCAGTCACAGAGGCAAAAAAATTAAGAGATGCTACGGTTCCAGAGAGAAGCATGGAGAGCTAGAAACACAAGAGTGCTCCAAAAGCCAAGATGAAAGCAGGGCCATTGACACGGGCAACGTTGATGGTTGAGAATAAAGAGTTCATTTTTTTCATGATTACAGATAAAGGTTCCATTTTTGAAGTAAATACTGAATAAAACGGCAAGCTAAACAAGGTTACCATACCATTCTGTGATCCAGGAGGCGAAGGGCGCCCAACGTCTGCCGGAGAGGCGCACGCTCCAGTGGTAGAGCCCACCGGAGGTCGGGTAGGCGGAGCAGATCTCGGCCATGGAGAGGCCAACGGCCATGATGAAGGCGCCCACGACGAACTAGCCAAGCGTCATGGTGGCAGGCCTGCCGAAGGCCAGGCAGGTGTTGTAGAGCGTCGTGACCCCCATCAGCACGGAGATGACGATCAAAGAGATGGAGAAGTTGGATAGCACCCTGCGTAGGTCGTGGCAATGATGATCCAGAGCAAGTAAGATAGAGTGGAAGCTCGAGCTGGCGATATGATATGATATGATACGATATGATGAATGGGGGGGGAAGGCGGTGTCGTATGAGAGGTGGTGCTTGAGCTCCTGCTTGTACCCGATCTCGTGGAGGCGACCGTCGTTGGGGGCGCCGTCGGAGGCAGCGGGAGGAGATTTCTTCTAGTTCATGGCGCCGCCGCTGCCGCTTATGCTGTGGGGTTGGTGGGAGGGAACTCTCGACTCTGGAGTGTGTTGGATGATGGTCGCTGGTGGCGAACTGCGACCGACAGGGGATGTTTTATGCTGGTCCTCGAGGGAGATGAAGTCAACACGTCGGATTCCACCAGAACAACGGATTTAAACTCACTCCAGCGGCATTCTACTATCTTTCTCTCATTAAAAACTTATCTAAGAGCATGTTTAAATACATCAGAAAGCTAATGACGTAGCTAGGATTTTAGTGATAGATGATCCAGTTTATTATTTTTATAATATAAATGTTGAGCACCAAATTGAGCGGCGAGACGGTCCACGATCCGGACGGTCCGCACCGGTGGTTCGGACGGGCCACGCGTGCACAGAGCTAATTAGGGTTCCGAGTTTCTTGCTACAGTTGTTGGCTAGATTCGTGGAATTAGCTCGAGGAATTTGTTTGTAACGAGTACAACCCCCTCCTCTATAAACACAAAGGAATACATCCAATTAATCATCAACAATCGAATCAATAATCAGTTTATCTCACATTTATTTCTTGTACATTTAGGAGTAGTTCTAGTCTAGTTCTAGTTTAGCCTTCCAATTCCCAAATTCTCTGCTTCTCTTCGACTCTACGTCAATTAGAGGAGTCTAGGTTGGCCTATCGAGCCTAGACAACACCTAGGATCTCTCCTCCTCGACAGGGTCCCTCCCAGGGAGCAAGATCCAGGCGCCGCCAGTGACCTTCTCCGTCCTTGCACACGCACGGACCGTCCAGCCTGTAGGCGTGGATCATCCGGCCCGTTAGGCAAGAAACTCTAGCCCTGCCCTAGGTCGCGGACCGTCCGGCCCCTGGCCACGGACCGTCCGCGCCTGTGCAGAGAGCACCGCCGCTGGTTCTCACGCAGTGATAGGTGCCCAAAAAGGCACCAACACACTTTTGGCGACTCCGCTGGGGAAAACACATATAAACCCATCAGATCGGCCCTCAATGGCCGGTTCAAGGGATAGCTCTGACGTCTCCCCCAGCAATATCATAGAGCCGACTTAGGAGACCTTGCCGGCTGACGAATAGCTCCAGTTCGAGGAGCACAAGGAGCAGCTGATCCAAGAAGCAAAGGTGAAGCTCCTAGCCAACTTCGAGGTGGACAGGAACAACAAGGTCGTTCAGCAACGGGCAACTGATCTAGCTTCGCTCCGACCCATAACGGATACCCCAATGTAAGTAACACCAACGAGCTTCAATCTCTTAAAGCTTACAGAGATGAACAACGAGAACAAATGCAACATATCGTAGGGGGTATACAAAAAGATTATAAAAGGCTAGTGCGTGCGTTTGATAAATCCACTGTTGCAAATTTTCCTTCGCACGAGGTTGAATTGGGGGAAAATACACGTAATTCATTGGCTACAGATTGTCACGACCAGTCACAACCCCTTTATGGGATGCTGATGGACACATACCCTGAGCAACCACAAATCGGTAGTAAAATTAGCGGATTTCACATGTCCGGACCGTCCGGGCCAGCAACGGCCGATCCCATTTTTAATGAGTTACCGAGATATGCGTCTGAGCCACCACATGTTGCACAAGCCCTAAACCACCCAGACAGACCGTCCGCATATGATCACGGCCGGTCCGCATATCAGACCGGACGGTCCGCGTATCCGATCGGACGGTTCGTCATAGGGTTGATTGAGGAGGATTGTTACATAAATACTCGCCCATCCCAGCAACACTTCCCATCACACTATACAATGCATCAGCCCATTAATATAGAATCTCAAACCTATGGGGTGGGTACTTTCCGGCCCCACTTAGAAGGCCGGAAAGGAATGGTCAATCCTATGAACCATATAGGGCAAATAATAATGCACCATAGAACTCAAACCAATGGGGGAAGACAACATACTAATGTTCAAACAACCTCACCTATGATGGGACAAAGAGCCGGTAGTCTTTCGCCGGCTGCTATTGACATAGTAAGGGAAGAAATAGCCGGGGCATTCTGAGATAAGCTCGGAGTAAGCATGGTCCCTAGGGGCAGTCATATCGGAGGCCTTATGACAGCCAATTTGACCACCACCCATACCCACAAGGAACCAGGATACCCGAATTCACAAAATTTTCAGATGACCAAAGGAAAAAAACACACGTGAATACATAGGCCAGTTTCTACCACAATTAGGAGAATTGACCGACACAGAGGCGTTCCGTGTGCGTTTATTTTCATTATCTTTAACAGGAACCATATTCGCATGGTACGCCACATTACCCCCTAATTCTATTTTGTCATGGGGGGTTTAGAACAAAAATTCTACGATCACTTCTTTTTGGGTGATTATGAGTTAGATTTGGTAGACCTAGTAGCCCTGCGACAAGGGAAAGACGAATCAGTTAATGAATACATCCGGAGGTTCCAGAATACAAGAAACCGATGCTTTCAAATTCATTTAGCAGAAAAACAGCTAGCAAGATTAGTCTTTAATGGACTATGATATTATTTAAAGAAAAGATTAGAAGGTATCTAATTTTTTTACGCTAGCACAATTACATCAAAGAGCTTTGGCTTGTGAAAGCCGAAGCAAAGAAACTGCTAAAACAATTCGTCACAACGTGCATATAGTAGAGTGCGACCAAAGTAGCTCGGATGACGAATCAACAGAAGTATACGCAGCTGAAATGGTTTGGCCAAAGCAGGCCAAATCTTCGGCTTGTTCCTCCTTACAGCCGGTTCAAAAGAAACGGCAGGAGGAGGTTAAGTTTACATTTAATGTTGGCAAATGTGACAAAATATTTGATGAATTACTCAAAATGGCAACATTAAAATAAATCATACTGTTCCATCCGCCGATGAACTAAAATGACGTGCATATTGCAAGTGGCATAACTCATTTTCTCATGCCACTAATGATTGTAATGTGTTCTGACGACAAATTCAGTCGGCCGTTAACGAGGGGCGATTGAAATTTCAGGAAATGGAGGTGGATACGGAGCCCTTCCCGGTAAATATGATCGATTTCGAGGGCAAAAGGGTCCTAATTCGGCCAAGCACAACCGATAAGGGCAAAGGCAAAGAGATAATCATCGGCGACGCGTGAGAGGCCGATGAGAATAGTAAAATTTCTTGCAAGAAAGTAGTGGCCGAAAAGACTCCTGATGGAGGGGAGACTCTAAAGGTGACCATCACAACCTTCGACACTGGGGGGCAAGCGCAGACAAGGGGACAGGTGTGGGAACCCTTACTGCGCATCACGGATGGTCCGAAGCATCGCTGGACGGTCCTGAAACATGCCAGCGGACAGTTCGGCAACACTCAGGACCCGCAACGACCGTGTACCTTCAAACCACGACGACCAGAGATAGGTACGTGGAAAACTAATACATTTAAAGCAGCTGGTCGACTGGTCAAATATGGCCCGACCTTCAATCAATTATTATCCAAATATGTAAAAAAGAAGGCTGACCCAAGTGACCGGCCAGCAAAGCGACCTCGCTCACCCACTCAGGAGCGACAACAGATAAGACCGATTGGACCACCTCACCAATCGGAAAAAATGGAAGATCATACTGTCCAGTTGAGACCTAACATGCTTGTATGGACACCTCCACTCCCATATCTACCTATGCCATATGCATATACATACATACCACCACCATATGCCCCGAGTCACATGTGGAACATGCCACAATATCCATTTAAGATACCACAGTACCCCGCTTGGGGGGCACCCTAAGCATCTGTATTCAACAGGTTGGGACCTTCAGTACAGGACCGATTGAGCACCACTCAATCCGGTCACCAGGCATAAGTCCAGCAAGATTGCTGGACCACTTGGCCACAAAAGGCCGACCAATCCGGTAGGGGGCATATATCTACAATAACCAAGAGAATGACAAGGAAGGACATTATCAAAATAGGCACAACAGATGTCGTCATACAGAAAGATAATGAAGGACCGATGATTTTTGGTGAATCGGCCAACACAAGCAAAAGAGAAGATACGACTGACGTTAAAACAGTCGATCCAAAATACTCTATGCCTCGATGGTGCCCATCGGGATTGACACGATCGCAAAAGCGAAAATTACAGTGCCTAAGAGCGAAAGAGAACCAGGAAAAGGAGGCGGAAAAGATATTCAATGACACACATCCACAATACCCACCACCGCAAAAGAGGTGGAGGCCAAAGGCCGTTGAGATAAATCAAACGGCCACGAAGACAGAAAATGAGATAGCAACTTCACAGTTTTCTGCAGGTATGACAGACAGTCCGGCTATAAAGGCTAGACCATCCGCAGATGACATGGACCATCCGACTCTAGAGTTCGGACCGTCCGCACTACACCAGGACACCTCCAAAGATGTGTCGACGCCCATGGAGGAGGACGACCTACTAGGAGAAGACTTGGTCGACTACGAAGCTTCTCCAGAGCACACAGATATGGACATAAATGTTATTACATTTTCCGCCGATTATACTATTGTCGGCGATGATGAACCTGTCGTTGCTTAGTTTGACTTTGGTCCTAAAGAAGACGCCTTCACTAAACCAAAGGAATCAATAAATCATTTGAAGCTGCTCTTCGTGCGCAGTCACATTGATGGGATACCGATTGCTAAAATGTTGGTAGACGGGGGGCGACTGTAAATCTAATGCCTTATTCATTATATAGAAAATTAGGTAAACAAGATGACGAACTTGTCAAGACCAACATGACCCTCAGCGGCGTTGGAACTGATAGTTCAATCAAAGCCAAAGGAGTCACGTCCGTTGAATTAACCATTGAGACTAAGACCCTTGCTGCTGCATTCTTCGTTGCTGATGTAGAAGGAAATTACAGTCTAATCCTAGGCAGAGATTGGATCCATGCTAATCAATGTGTACCTTCTACGTTACATCAAATGTTATTGCAGTGGGTAGGCGACGATGTAGAACAAGTGCATGCTGATGCATCGGCCTGTATCGCTGTGGCCGATGCCCCTGTACTTTAGACCTATGAGACTGCTACATGTCTCATAGGGGTAGATTTTTCTAATTATCAGTTCATAAGTATAGACAAGAAGGGTTTCATTCCTGTAATGCTAGAGGCGATGGAGAATCGGCTAAATCTTAAATAAAGTTTAAATGATGAGTACACACAGAATGAATGAGTCCCTGGTCATGGACGGTCCGACTTCTAAGGTCGGACTATCCGTTCTTTTACAAGACAGTTCGGCTTTTAAGACCAAACATCCACCGCAATATAAAACCAGTGTTGCGGACGATCTGGCCCCCGAGACCGGAGGGTCCGCTGTCACACAAAGATCACCTAATTCCTCTGTGGGAGACATAATAGAGGAATTTAGAGATCTCGACAAATTAGGACAAGGGTTTACATCGGCCGATCCTTTGGAGGAGATTGATATAGGAGATGGTAAAACTCCAAGGCCGACTTTTGTGAATAAGACCCTAGAGACCGATCCTAGAGATAAAATGATCGGTCTATTGAAAGAATATTCTGATTGCTTTGCTTGGAATTACACTGAGATGCCGGGATTAAGCCGTGAGATAGTAGAGCATCGACTGCCCATTAAGACCGGTTTCAGACCTTTCAAGCAGAAAGCTAGAACATTTCGTCCAGACCTTCTCCCACGAATAAAGGACGAAATGCACCGGCTGCTAGAGGCTAATTTTGTTAGACCTTGCAGATACGCAGAGTGGGTCTCCAATATTGTGCCAGTGGAGAAGAAAGAATCAGGTAAGCTCAAAGTATGCATTGATTTTCGCAATTTGAATAGAGCAACTCCTAAAGACGAATATCATATGCCCATAGCTGACACATTGATCAATAATGCGTCAGGAAATAAAATTATTAGCTTTCTTGATGGTAATACCGGAATATAATCAGATTTTCATGGTCGAAGAAGATGCGTCTAAAACGGCCTTTATATGTCCAGGCTTCATTGGTCTATTTGAGTGGCTTGTCATGACATTTGGTCTGAAAAATGCTGGTGCTACTTATCAGAGGGCTATGAATTTGATCTTTCACGAGCTATTAGGAAATACCGTGGAAGTCTACATTGATGATATTGTAGTCAAATCGGCTGAGTTTAGTTCTCATATAGCTGATTTACGCAAAGCCTTTGATAAAATGTGCCGGTATGGTCTGAAAATGAACCCACGCAAATGTGCTTTTTGGAGTGTTGGCTGGTAAGTTCTTAGGATTCATCATTCATGAACATGGTATAGAGGTAGACCCTAACCGAATTAAATCCATTCGGAAGGTGGGACCTCCGACCTGTAAGCTTGAGATGCAGAAATTCCTCAGCAAGGTAAATTATTTACAGAGGTTTATTTCTAACCTAGCTGGGAAGGTTGGTGCCTTCACTCCTATCCTTCGACTTAAAAACGATGCTGAATGCCCCCCAGCAGAACAACAGGAAGCGTTTGATCTCATCAGAAAGTATTTATCTTCGGCTCCCGTGTTAAAAGCACCACAGGTAGGAGTACCGTTGAGATTATACATTGCAGCTGAAGGTAAGGTTATTGGAGCTGTTCTGACGCAAGGGACCAGAGGAAAGGAGCATGTGGTGACCTACCTAAGTCGAAGGCTGGTGGATGCTGAAATAAGGTACACTTTTATCGAGAAATTATGCTTATGCCTATTTTATGCATGCACCAAGTGTAGATGTTATTTACTGTCTAGTCATTGCACTGTTGCCAGTCAAACCGATATGATTAAATACATGTTGCAAAACCCGATTATGAGTGTGGTAGGATTGGTAAATGGGCTTATGCACTTATAGAGTATGACTTGGCCTTTGAACCATTGAAATCTATGAAAGGCCAGGTCGTAGTGGATTTTATTATAGAACATCGGATCGATGATACTCATAAACTAGACATATCATACCTCACTGTTACTCCCTAGACTTTATATTTTGATGGATCGGTTTACAATGAAGGACAAGGAATTGGCATCGTGCTTGTTTCACCAAGTAATGTCTCCTTTGACTTCTCTAGCCGATTGAAAACTTATTGCACTAACAATCAAGCCGAATATGAGGCTCTTTTATTCGGCTTGGAACTTTTAAATTGTATGGGAGTAAAACATGTGAAGGCATTTGGTGATTCTCATCTGGTTGTCCAACAGGTATTAGAAGAGTATCAATGTTTTGATGGTACTGTAAATAGTTACCTTGAAAAGTGTTGGGGCATAATTCATTCTTTTGACGAATTCAGTGTTCGACACATCTCTTGAGTTGAGAATCACAGGGCTAACAATTTGGTACAAAATGCATCAGGTTATTGGATAAAGCGAGGGAAATTTCACAACACCAAAAATCTGATAACTGGTACTGGGCCAATTCCCTAGGTCGCGGACTATACGAGTGAAGGCTCCGGACCGTCCAAAGTTACCAGGAAAGTTCTCCTAATTGATTCAGCTGGTAAGGAAGCCGATGCAAGTGATTGGAGGACACCCATAATTAATTATCTATGAAATCCTAGTGTTAGGATGGATAAGAACATTCGGCATACAACTTTCAAGTATGTTTTAATGAGTGATGAACTCTACCGCCGAATAGTCTATGATGTCCTGCTTAAATGCTTGGGCCCAGGTGATGCTATATTAGCCATGGCCAAAGTACATGAAGGGATTTGTGGTACCCATCAATTGACTTTAAAGATGAAGTGGTTGGTGCGAAGGTCTGGCTTCTATTGGCCTAACATGATAGCTGATTGTTTCAAGCACTACAAAGGATGCCAAGTATGTCAAAAATTCGTGACTTACAGTTGGTCCCTGCAGTCAAATTACAATCTATCATCAAGCATTGGCCTTTCAGAGGATGGGGATTGGACTTTATAGGAGAGATTCATCCTTCATCATCAAAGGGACATCAGTTCGTGTTAGTTGCCACTGACTACTTTACCAAATGGACCGAAACCGTTGCTCTGAAAAACATGACACACAGAGAGGTAATTGAGTTCATAACTAAACATATTATTCATAGATTTTACATTCCCCAGACCTTGACTATAGATCAAGGGGCTTCTTTTATGTCAAAGGAGGTACGTGAGTTTGCTGAATTATATAGAATTAAATTGCTCAATTCATCTTCGTATTATGCTCAGGCCAATGGACAGGCCGAGTCTAGTAATAGAACATTAATTAACTTGATAAAAAAGAAGATATCTAATAATCCTAGGCATTGGCATAAGATTTTGTCCGAAGCTTTGTGGGCTCACAGAATATCTAAACACCGTGCTACTAAAGTTTCTCCATTTGAGCTTGTCTATGGGCAGGAAGCAGTTTTACCCGTGGAGATAAGTTTAAATGCTGTTAGGATCGCCAGGCAAAATGACTTAACTATCGGTGATTATTATAATTTGATGATGGACAGTATTGATGAGGTGACCGATAAAAGAGTGGCAGCCTTAGGAGAAATAGAAAAGAACAAGATCATGGTAGTCAAGGTCTACAACAAGAAGGTCAAAGCTAAATCGTTTTAGGTAGGGGACCTGGTGTGGAAGACCATCTTGCCTCTAAGAAACAAAGACCGAAAGTTTGCGAAGTGGTCGCCAAGCTGGGAGGGTCCATATAAAGTAACACAGGTAATATCTGGTAACACCTATTTACTGCAAACATTACAAGGCAAAGATTTGCCCAAAGCTTTGAATGGGTGTTTCCTCAAGCAATACCATCCTAGTATGTGGCAAGATACTTAAGAAAACTGATATGATCACATCGTATTAGTTGATTTTGGTTCGCTCAGCTCCACCAAAAGGCAGGGGGCATATGTTGAGCACCAAATTGAGCGGTCAGACGGTCTGCACAGGTGGTCCGGACGGTCCGCGTGTGCGTAGAGCCAATTAGGGTTTCGAGTTTCTTGCTATAGTTTTTGGCTAGATTCGCGGAATTAGCTCGAGGAATTTGTTTATAACGGGTCCAGCCCCCTCCTCTATAAATACAGAGGAATACGGCCGATTAATCATCAATAATCGAATCAATAATCAGTTTATCTCGCATTTATTTCTTGTACATTTAGGAGTAGTTCTAGTCTAGTTGTAGTTTAGCCTTCCAATCCCCAAATTCTCCGATTCTCTTTGACTCTACATCGATTAGAGGAGTCTAGGTCGGCCTGTCGAGTCTAGACAACACCTAGGATCTTGTAATACCCTAATCCGTCAATTGAAAATAAATTAGTTTATATTATTAATTTCTAGTAAAAGGAAAAAAATATGTTTTCAAATAATGAAATGATGATTTCCTGGTTAGATAAATTTTTTTAAGTGTTTGATGCATTCATGTCGATGCACACATTTTGTTTGACTGATTTGTAGAACCAATCTTTGGGTTCAAATTTTGTGATACAAAAACTCCATTTTGTGAAATAATGATTTGTTAGAAATAATATTGAAAAATATGTATTTTGATATGATTAATAATTTTTGTTTGTAGGTATTTTCAAATTTCATTTATTTGATTTTATTCCCTTATATAAAGTCTCTTTTTTTAAAAAAATAATAGAAATTGCCTAAAGATTATTTAATATGAACTTTATTTATTATAATATTATTATTAGATTTATTATACTTTTAGAATATTTAAAACATATTTATTAACGAATAAGCTATTCTAAAAAAAGAAAATGAATTTTGAAATTAAGAAGAAAAAAAACAAGTCAACTCAAGGCACTCACGCTGTCACGCAAGCATCTAACAAAAAAAACAGAGAAAAAAAAATCAAAACACACGCTCGCTCGGCCCGCTCAGCCATTAAGCCCAGCATCTAGTACGTACTCCTTTCTTCCACCTTGTTTTAATGACGTGTGGGCCCCCCTCTCCCTCTCTTGACTAGTTGACAGGTGGGCCCCATCGGGTCTTCTTCTCTCTCAGCTCTTCCTCCCGTTCGCACATTTAGAGACTGCTCCACCACCAGACGAATCGCCAGCCGCCGCCTCTCTGGCTTCCGCGCAACCGGTGCACAGATCCTCGCCTCCTCCACTCTAGCCCGACCCTTTGCCTTCTGAATTGGTCGTGAGCCACCTCAGGCCAATCCCATCCTCTCCCCTGTAACTGCCGTCTCCATTAATGGCGCATTCAAGCTTCTGTTTCTGTCAGTTACATGCTGTCATGGCCTTGATTCTCTCCCTCGCCTATAAATGGAGCCCATAACGGACCCTCCTCCTCCCCTGCTTGCCCTTCCCCGTGCTTGCGCCTCCTCACTGCCTAGTGAATGAGTCGCCGTAGCCTGCTCCCTACTCATGTGCCGTCTTCAGCGCCGAGCGTTGCCGGAGCCTCTTGCCGAGCTCACTTTCTCCTCTCTTGCGCGCTAACCTCCCGATCCCTACCGTTGTCGTGCTCTGCTCGCTTTGACGCATTCCTCTGCCCCTCAACGGCGTCGCATCGTGCCATGCCTTGCTGCTGCTCGCTGAAAGCCGCACCATCGTTGTTGGAGCTTCGCCATAAAGTTGCCATACCCTACGCCGAGAGATGTCTACTTTTAGACTTAAGCTCTACTCTGCTGCTCGCGCAACCACCTCATCATCACCTGTTCTCTATTGGTCATCGATTGGTGCTCGCTTTCGTCGGTGCCCTGCTACCTGCGCTGGAGTCACCGCGTCCCCACCGGTCTCGTGTTCCGCTCTCATGTGTCATTTGAAGTTAGAAGAAAGGTCCAATTTTTACACGCTACCCCCTATCGTCTAACGTTAATTTTGAGCTAACTACTTGTCGGGGACCATAATTAGGGGTACCCCCAAGACTCCTAATCTCAGCTGGTAACCCCCATCAGCACAAAGCTGCAAAGGCCTGATGGGCGCGATTAAGGTCAAGGCTCAGTCCACTCAAGGGACACGACCTCGCCTCGCCCGAGCCCAGCCTCGGGCAAAGGCAGCCGACCCCGGAGGATTCACGTCTCGCCCGAGGGCCCCCTCAAGCAACGGACACACCTTCGGCTCGCCCGAGGCCCAGTCTTCGCAGAGAAGCAACCTTGGCCAGATTGCCACGCCAACCGACCGTATCGCAGGAGCATTTAATGCAAGGATCGCCTGACACCTTATCCTGACGCGCGCTCCAGTCGACAGAGCCGAAGTGACCGCAGTCACTTCGCAGCCCCACTGACCGACCTGACAGGAATACAGCGCCGCCTGCCCTGCTCCGACTGCCGTGCCACTCGCCAGAGTGAGGTCAACATCGGCTAAGTCCAGCCTTGGGCGACATAGGAAGCTCCGCCTCGCCCGACCCCAGGGCTCGACCCCCATCTCGGCCTCGACTCCGGAAGACGACGAACTCCGCCTCGCCCGACCCAGGGCTCGGACTCGGCCTCGGCTCCGGAAGACGAAGAACTCTGCCTCGCCCGACCCAGGGCTCGGACTCGGCCTCGGCTCCAGAAGACGACGAACTCCGCCTCGCCCGACCCAGGGCTCGGATTCGGCCTCAGCTCCGGAAGACGACGAACTCCGCCTCGCCCGACCCCAGGGCTCGGACTCAACCTCGGCCTCGGAGGAATCGCCACCTCGCCCCAACTCGGGTTCGGACCAGCCACGTCGCCAGGAGGGCCATCATTACCCTACCCCTAGCTAGCTCAGGCTACGGGGAACAAGACCGGTGTCCCATCTGGCTCGCCCCGGTAAACAAGTAATGATGACACCTCGCACTCTCCATGACGGCGGCAGCTCCCAGCCTCTTATGTCATCAAGGATACGTCAGCAAGGACCCGACAGCCCCGATAGCTGTACTTCCGCAGGGCTCCAGCACTCCTCCGACGACCACGACATCACATGAACAGGATGCCAAAACCTCTCCGACTGCCACGACGGCATGTACTTAGGGCTCTAGCTCCTCTCTGCTAGACACGTTAGCACACTGCTACACCCCCCATTGTACACCTGGGCCCTCTCCTTAAGTCTATAAAAGGAAGGTCCAGGGCTCCCGTACGGAGAGGTTGGCCGCGCGGGAGAACGGGCCGGCGCGTAAGGCCCTCGCTCTCTCTCTCTCGCTCCCGCGCGGACGCTTGTAACCCCCTACTGCAAGCGCATCCAGCCGCCTTGGGCGCAGGACAACACGAAGGCCGCGGTTCCCCCTCGCTGTTCTCTCCCCTTCGTGTCCCGTCTCGTGCTGACCCTTCTGGGCTGGGGCATGCAGCGACAATTTACTCGTCGGTCCAGGGACCCCCCGGGGTCGAAATGCCGACAGTTGGCGCGCCAGGTAGGGGCCTGCTGCGTGTTGACGAACAGCTTCCCATCAAGCTCCAGATGGGTAGTCCCCAGCAACCTTTCCAACCCGGGACGACACTCCGTTTCGGGAGTCTCGAGTTCATGTCTCTCGACGGCAGCTATGACATGGTACTCCTTCCGCCGCGCGACGATGACAATGGCGGCCTTCAGCCCGCCCGCCGGCGGCAGAATCGATGATGTCTTCCCCACGTGGTGGAAGAGCAACGTTCAGTTCTGTCCCGTCGCCTCCCCCACCGACGGAGGAGGAGGCGGGGCAGGCATGACCAAGCGGGGGGCAACACCTCGTCGGCTGTCAAGCGAGACGACGGCGTCGGCGCCCTAGCGGGGGACACACCGGGCGTTGACCTCACGTCGAAGACAAAGACGAGCGCCGTTTCCCCGCAACACGCCAACATCGAGCTGACGGATGACGCCAGCACGCTCGCGAAGGGCTTGCTGGGCGTCGCCCTCGTACCTGAGACAACGGTGCAGTCCGCCCCTGACGTGACTTTGCCACCACCCGTCGATCAAGAGGTACCATCCGTTTCCCATCCCGTGCCTTTCAGATTCAGCTTCGATCCACCAAGTGACCCCGCTTCGGTGGAGGCTTTCGCAAAGGCATGTCCAAACCCTTCGGGGTACCATGTGCGGTCACCCTGGGACAGACTGACGGCCGTCTGGACCTATGGGCCCTCGGGTTCCGAGGAAGATGGCGAGCCCGACTCTGGTTGGGATTTCTCCGGGCTTGGTAACCCTAGTGCCATGCGGGACTTCATGTCCGCATGTGACTACTGCCTCTCCGATTGTTCCGATGGTAGCCACAGCCTCGGCGACAAGGACTGTGGCCCAAGTCGCGAATGTTTCCACGTCGATCTAGGGGGTGCCGGTGAAGGCAACCATCGTGGTGTGCCGGAAAACGGCGATCCCCCTAGGCCTGCGCCTCGCGTTGACATCCTTCAGGAGCTAGCTGTGGTCCCAGTCCCTGCGGGGGGTCAGGACGCACAGCTCGAGCAAATCCGCGAGATGTAGGCCAGGCTCAACGAGGAGGCAGGAACACTTGCGCAGCCTCGGCTGAACCTCGGACAGGAGTGGGCAGGCCGAGCTCTAGCCGGAGAAGCGCGTCACCTGACCCAGGACGTCCAACACCGCATCGCCGATGATACCAGGCCAAGACTGCCCCCGGTTTCCAGTGGGGTCGGCCAGAACCTGGCTGCAGCTGCGATACTTCTCCGAGCGATGCCGGAACCCTCCACCACCAAGGGGCGGCGTATCCAGGGAGAGCTCAAGAACCTCCTGGAAGATGCCGCGGTCCGACGGGCCGAAAGCTCTGCCTCCCGAAGGCAGGGGTACCCCTTGGAGCATCACGCCGCAACTTTCGGATTCGTGCGAGAAGCCTCGGTCCACACCGGGCGCACGCGCAACACGGCGCCTGCGGCTCCGGGTCGCCTCGGCAACAAGCACCACTACCGCAACCATCGAGCCCACCTCGACGAAAGGGTGCGCCAAGGCTACCACCCCAGGCATGGCGGACGCTACGACAACGGGGAGGATCGGAGCCCCTCGCCCGAACCACCCGGTCCGCAGGCTTTCAGCCGGGCCATACGACGGGCGCCGTTCCCGACCCGGTTCCGAACCCCGACTACCATCACAAAGTACTCGGGGGAGACAAGGCCGGAACTATGGCTCGCGGACTACCGACTGGCCTGCCAGCTGGGTGGAACGGACGATGACAACCTCATCATCCGCAACCTCCCCCTGTTCCTCTCCGACACCGCTCGAGCCTGGCTGGAGCATCTGCCTCCGGGGCAGATCTCCAACTGGGACGACCTGCTCCAAGCCTTCGCCAACAAATTCCAGGGCACGTACGTGCGCCCTGGGAACTCCTGGGATCTCCGAAGCTGCCGCCAGCAGCCGGGAGAGTCTCTTCGGGACTACATCCGACGATTCTCGAAGCAGCGCACCGAGCTGCCCAACATCACCGATTCTGACGTCATCGGCGCGTTCCTCGCCGGCACCACCTGCCACGACCTGGTGAGCAAGCTGGGTCGCAAGACTCCCACCAGGGCGAGCGAGCTGATGGACATCGCCACCAAGTTCGCCTCTGGCCAGGAGGCGGTTGAGGCCATCTTCCGGAAGGACAAGCAGCCCCAGGGCCGCCAGCCGGAAGTCGTTCCCGAGCCGTCCGCTCGGCGCGATACCAAGAAGAAGAACAAGAAGAAGTCACAAGCGAAACGCGACGCCACCGACGCGGACCTTGTCACCGCCGCTGAGTACAAGAACCCTCGGAAACCCCTTAGAGGTGCCAATCTCTTCGACAAGATGCTCAAGGAGCCGTGCCCCTATCATCAGGGGCCCGTCAAGCACACCCTTGAGGAGTGCGTCATGCTTTGGCGCCACTTTCACAAGGCCGGGCCACCGGTAGAAGGTGGCAGAGCCCACAACAACGACAAGGAGGACCACAAGGCAGAGGAGTTTCCCGAGGTCCACGACTACTTCATGATCTACGGTGGGCAAGTGGCGAATGTCTCGGCTCGGCGCCGCAAGCAAGAGCGTCGGGAGGTTTGCTTGGTAAAGGTGGCGACGCCAGTCTACCTAGACTGGTCCGACAAGCCCATCACCTTCGACCAAGGCGACCACCCCGACCGCGTGCCGAGCCCGAGGAAATATCCGCTCGTTGTCGACCCCGTCATCGGCAACGTCAGGCTCACCAAGGTCCTCATGGACGGAGGCAGTAGCCTCAACATCATCTACGTCGAGACCCTCGGGCTCCTGCAGATCGATCTGTTCTCGATCCGGGCCGGCGCGACGCCTTTTCACGGGATCATCCCCGGGAAACGCGTCCAGCCCCTCGGACAACTCGATCTGCCCGTCTGCTTCGGGACTCCCTCCAACTTCTGAAGGGAAACCCTCACGTTCGAAGTGGTCGGGTTTCGAGGAACCTACCATGCAGTGCTGGAGAGACCATGTTACGCCAAGTTCATGGCCGTCCCCAACTACACCTACCTCAAGCTCAAGATGTCGGGCCCCAACGGGGTTATCACCGTCGGCCCCACGTACCGACACGCGTACGAATGCGACGTGGAGTGCGTGGAGTACGCCGAGGCCCTCGCCGAATCTGAGGCCCTCATCGCCGACATGGAAAGCCTCCCCAAGGAGGTTCCAGATGCGAAGCGCCATGCCGACAACTTCGAACCAACAGAGGCGGTCAAATCCGTCCCTCTCGACCCCAACAACGACACATCCAAGCAGATCCAGATCGGCTCCGAGCTCGACCCAAAATAGGAAGTAGTGCTCATCGACTTTCTCCGCGCAAACGCCGACGTTTTCGCGTGGAGTCCCTCAGACATGCCTGGCATACCGAGGGAAGTCACCGAGCACTCACTGGATATCCAAGCTGGAGCCCGACCCGTGAAGTAGCCTCTGCGCCGATTCGACGAAGAAAAGCGCAGAGCCATAGCGAGGAGATCCACAAGCTGATGGCCGCTGGGTTCATCAAAGAGGTATTCCATCCCGAATGGCTTGCCAACCCTGTGCTTGTGAGAAAGAAAGATGGGAAATGGCGGATGTGTGTAGACTACACTGGTCTAAACAAAGCATGTCCGAAGGTTCCCTACCCTCTGCCTCGTATCGACCAAATCGTGGATTCCACTGCTGGGTGCGAAACCCTGTCGTTCCTCGATGCCTACTCAGGGTATCACCAAATCAGGATGAAAGAGTCCGACCAGCTCGCGACTTCTTTCATCACACCTTTTGGCATGTACTGCTACGTTACTATGCCATTTGGTCTGAGGAATGCGGGTGCGACGTACCAAAGGTGCATGAACCACGTGTTCGGGGAGCACATTGGTCGAACGGTCGAGGCTTACGTCGATGACATCGTAGTCAAGACGAAGAAAGCCTCCGACCTCCTCTCCGACCTAGAAACGACATTCCGATGTCTGAAGGCGAAAGGCGTAAAACTCAATCCCGAGAAGTGCGTCTTCGGAGTCCCCCGAGGCATGCTCTTGGGGTTCATCGTCTCCGAGCGGGGCATCGAGGCCAACCCGGAAAAAATCGCGGCCATCACCAACATGAGGCCCATCAAGGACTTGAAAGGCGTACAGAGGGTCATGGGATGCCTTGCGGCTCTGAGCCGCTTCATCCCGCGCCTCGGCGAAAGGGGCCTACCTCTGTTCCGCCTCTTAAGAAAGACCGAGTGCTTCACTTGGACCCCTGAGGCCGAGGAAGCCCTCGGGAACCTGAAGGCGCTCCTTACGAACGCACCGGTCCTGGTGCCCCCCGCTACCTGAGAAGCCCTCTTGATCTACGTCGCCGCTGCCACTCAGGTGGTCAGCGCCGCGATTGTGGTCGAGAACGAGAAGAAGGGCATGCATTGCCCGTCCAGAGGCCGGTCTACTTCATCGGTGAGGTACTGTCCGAGACCAAGATCCGCTACCCACAGATTCAGAAGCTACTGTACGCGGTAATTCTGACACGGCGAAAGTTGCGACACTACTTCGAGTCTCACCCGATAACTGTGGTGTCATCCTTCCCCCTCGGGGAGATCATCCAGTGCCGGGAGGCCTCGGGTAGGATTGCAAAATGGGCGGTTGAAATCATGGGCGAGACAATCTCGTTCGCCCCTCGGAAGGCCATCAAGTCCCAAGTCTTGGCGGACTTTGTGGCTGAATGGGCCGACACCCAGCTTCCGACAGCTCCAATCCAACCGGAACTCTGGACCATGTTTTTCGATGGGTCGCTGATGAAAATAGGGGCGGGCACGGGCCTGCTCTTTATCTCGCCCCTCGGAAAGCACCTCCGCTACGTGCTGCGCCTCCATTTCCCGGCGTCCAACAACGTGGCTGAGTACGAGGCTCTGGTCAACGGGTTGCGCATCGCCATCGAGCTAGGGGTCCGACGCCTCGACGCTCGAGGTGACTCGCAGCTTGTCATCGATCAAGTCATGAAGAACTCCCACTGCCGCGACCCGAAGATGGAAGCCTACTGCGATGAGGTTCGGCGCCTGGAAGACAAGTTCTACGGGCTCGAGGTCAACCACGTCGCCCGACGATACAACGAGACTGCGGACGAGCTGGCGAAGATAACTTCGGGGCGGACAACGGTTCCCCCAGACGTCTTCTCCCAAGACCTATATCAACCCTCGGTCAAGACCAGCGATACGACCGAGCCCGAGGCGCCCTCGGCTCAGCCCGGGGCACCCTCGGCCCCCGAGGATGAGGCACTGCGCGTCGAGGGAGAGTGGAACGAGGTCCCGCCTGATCGAGACTGGCAGGCCCCGTACCTGCAATATCTCCATCGAGGAGAGCTGCCCCTCGACCAAGCCGAAGCTCGGCGACTGGCGCGGCGCGCCAAGTCATTCGTCTTGCTGGGAGAAGGGAAGGAGCTCTACCACCGCAGCCCCTCCGGCATCCTCCAGCGATGCATATCCATCGCTGAAGGCCAGGAGCTCTTACAAGAAATACACTCGGGGGCTTGCGGTCATCACGCAGCGCCCCGAGCCTTTGTTGGAAACGCTTTCCGACAAGGTTTCTACTGGCCGACCGCGGTGGCCGACGCAACTAGAATTGTCCGCACCTGCCAAGGGTGTCAGTTCTACGCAAGACAGACGCACCTACCCGCTCAGGCTCTGCAAACAATACCCATCACCTGGCCGTTTGCTGTGTGGGGTCTGAACCTCGTCGGTCCCTTGCAGAAGGCACCCGGGGGCTACACGCACCTACTGGTCGCCATCGACAAATTCTCCAAGTGGATCGAGGTCCGACCCCTAAACAGCATCAGGTCCGAACAGGCGGTGGCATTCTTCACCAACATCATCCATCGCTTCGGGGCCCCGAACTCCATCATCACCGACAACGGCACCCAGTTCACCGGCAGAAAGTTCCTGGACTTCTGCGAGGATCACCACATCCGGGTGGACTGGGCCGCCGTGGCTCACCCCATGACGAATGGGCAGGTGGAACGTGCCAACGGCATGATTCTACAAGGACTCAAGCCGAGGATCTACAACGACCTCCACAAGTTCGGCAGGCGATGGATGAAGGAACTCCCCTTGGTGGTCTGGAGCCTGCGGACGACGCCAAGTCGAGCCACGGGCTTCACGTCGTTCTTTCTAGTCTATGGGGCCGAGGCCATCTTGCCCACAGACTTAGAATACGGTTCCCCAAGGGCGAGGGCCTACGACGACCGACGCAACCAGACCAACCGAGAAGATTCACTGGACCAGCTGGAAGAGGCTCGGGACATGGCCTTACTACACTCGGCGTGGTATCAGCAGTCCCTGCGACGCTACCACGCTCGAGGGGTTCGGTCCCGAGACCTCCAGATGGGCGACTTGGTGCTTCGACTATGACAAGACGCCCGAGGGCGAAACAAGCTCACGCCTCCCTGGGAAGGGCCATTCATCATCGCCAAGGTTTTGAAGCCCGGGACATACAAGCTGGCCAACAGTCGAGGCGAGGTCTACAGCAACGCTTGGAACATCCGACAGCTACGTCGCTTCTACCCTTAAGATGCTTTCAAGCCGTTCGTATACCTCGTTTACATATGAAGTCTAACCATCAAGGAAGGGTCGGCCTTGCCTCGGCAAAGCCCGACCCTCCCTCGGGGGCTAGAAGGGGCGAACCCCCTCTGCGTCAAAATTTTCCTCGAAAAAAAAGTCTTTCGGCAAGAACATTTTTCGTGTTTTTCGACTACTTCGATGGTGGGATCCTGAAAACGACGGAGTACACGTAAGCAGGCAAGGCTGATCGAGCCGAGGGACTCCTACGCCTCTGGGATACGGATACCTCACTCATCACCTTCTGCGATAAGTAACTTGCGCTCGGATAAATGGTTCCGCTGACCGAACAAGTCTTAACGCTCGAAGACTCTTCTGCCGAAATGATTTTTCGTGCCATCTCGACCATGTCGACAAAAGAATCCTACGGACGAGTAAGAGTACACGTAAGTGGCAAGGCCGACCGAGCCGAGGGACTCCTACGCCTCCGGGATACGGATACCTCACTCATCACCTTCCGTGAGAAGTAACTCTCGCTCGGATGAACGATTCTGCCACCGACAAGCAAGTCTTGATATTCGAAACAAGGGGAAAAAGAAACGCAACTTTACAACATGACGACAGTATGTTTGGGCCTCGGCGGCCGCGAAAAACATATGCATACTACAGGCGAACCGATGCTGCAGGCTCAGATGTCGATGGAGAGGGAGCAGCAGCACCCTCGGCGTCAACTCCACCCTCGGCGAAGTCCGACCGAGCCTCGGACGGCAACACGGGCGAAGGATCTCCGCACCGAAGGACGACGTCAGCACCACGCCCGGGCCATCGCCGCCAGGGTCTCCTCTAGGAACCCGGCCCGAGTAGACGGCTCGGCCGGCCGCCCCGAAGCCTCAGCCAGCTGTCCCCCGAGGACACCAGTCCGGCTCGTGGCCTCGGCAACTCGACTTCGGCGTTGGTCCCGGCCAAGCCTCGGCCGACGAAGCCCCTTTTTTCGAGCCAACTCCGCCTCTGTCCATGCTGGCACCGCTGCCTCCGGCTCCAGCTCATCGAAGAGCGGCCGAGGGTTTTTCTTTAACTAAGCGAGAGAAGCCTCGGGCGCAAGGCCGACCGAGCCGAGGGATTCCTACGCCTCCGGGATACGGATACCTCACTCATCACCTTCCGCATATAGCAACTCACGTTTGGTTAAGCGGTTCGGCTAGCCGATAGGCGAGTCCCAGTGCTCGAAAATAAGGGAAAACATGGTATTACACCCAAAAATACCTACATGTTCAGGCCTCGACAGCCACAATGAACAAACACCAGCACTCAAGGTGCCATTACAAACGGAACTCCGGTTCCACCCCCGCAGGTACGAACAACCTCCCACGTTGGAGGGCCTGCGGGGCAACAAAACCCCTGGTGGCTCGCCGACGCCCGCTCCGGTAGCAGCGGCAACGACCTCCGTCCCGGGCGGCAAGACAGCTGCAGCAACGGCTTCCGGGCGGACGCTGCGGCAGAAAGGCTCTCGCCCACGAAGGACGAGAACCAGCCATTCAAGCCAAGGGACGGAGGTCCAGGGGTGCAGGCGGAGTAGGCAATCTCATCGGCAGAGAAACCTTCTCCGGCTGCCACCACCTCAACACCGCACCATTGGGTGCCGGGCGCCCCAAAGCGCGCCGGCAGGTCCTCGCTCCCGCCCTCGCCGAGGCCGCCCCAGAACATGAGCGCCGCCCTCGCGGCACACGACGTGTCGGGCAACCCTCTGGCGCGGCTGTCGGCGCGAGGAAGACCCGGACATGGCCGGCCCGTACGCGGTGCGACCATCGCCCGGACAGAGGACGGAATGCTACACCCTGGCTGGGCAGCAGCAGTTCGCCTTCCCCGGCATGGCTGGAGGAAGCCTCCGCAGGGCCGGAGGATGCCTTTTTTCCCCCAAACGCCGGGGGAAGAAAAGGGTTACCGGCCCACACGGAGGCAACCCCCCACTCTGTGCGCCCCTCCGCCTCAGCCCGGATGACGAAAATCCTTGAAGCTGAGGGCGGGGCGGAGGCCGCAGCCTGGCTCGCTCCTCCCACTGTTGAACTGGAGGTCACCGTCTTGGGTGACCACAGGCGAGGGGATGCAGCCGGGCTGCCTGATGAAAATCCTTGAAGCCGAGCGATGGCTCAAAGGTACCAACTTCCGCGAAGTTGTGTACCTCCAACGACAGCAAGACCAAAGCGACGCGAGCGCTCCCCATCCGGGGGCTCGGAAGGTGGAAGGACGCGATACATGGAGTGCGAAGACATGGTTGCCATCCAAGGGGGTCACCCTCCTTTTAAAGGCGACTCTCCCCACTTGCGTCCTCAGCCGTCGCGGGCTGAGTCTTCTCCAACACGCTCCAAGGTCCTCCCCCTACGACACGGGGGCTGGGTCCCACGCATCATGCAAGCTGCCCCAGGACAGAAGGAGCCAAACCGCTGCGCGCGGAGCGCACGACAGCCCAGCGGTTACAAGCATTCCTCCACTATCGCCCGAACCAGCGGGTGAAAGGGTGGACCGCCATGCAGGCAGCATGCAACCGCACCAGGAGGGCACACCCTTTTGACGTCGCCGCGTCCGGCACGGAGGCCCAGGCCCACACGTCATGTAACCGGCGCGCCGGTTACTACGTGCGAGAAACTGCATCGCCACTCGCGCCAGTCCCGCACCTCCTCGACTGCGGAACCGGTGCCGCAACTCGAGGCAACCCTGAGCGCGGCCCAGCAGTGCCAACCAGGCACGCCGGTCACGGGTCAGTCAGCCGCAAGAGAAGGCGTGACGGTCGATACCGCCAAAAATAGGCCGGCAGTAATGGCGATGGCAGGCGGGTGGAAGCAGCAGTCAAATCATCTACAGGCTCACGTCCCCTCCTGGAACAGCGAGAGAACCCTCTCCCACGGCGTGAAGACGACGCGCTCGTGTCCCGTTCCTCGAACGGCTCGCGCACGCACAACGGCTGCCCCGCGAACCACTCACCCCGTCGCATTAACTCTGCGACAGGGCAGGCAACACCTTTGGCAGGCAAAGCGGGCGACGCTTCACCTCCGCCATAATGACCGCGTCAAAAAGGTACGCCACGACGTTCGATTTCGTATCCTTTTCCACTTCCTCTTTCTCTCTCTTGCCACAGGGACCGTGAAAGGGGATATCCCGAAACGGATCCTTCTCGACGAAGGAAACGGGCCCCGAGCCCCCCTACTGATCAGAGGTTCGAAGGTTGGCCCCTCGGAAGGGTTCGACAGCCGCCTCAGAGCACTCGGGCTCCGCGCCCACTACTGGTCAGAGGTTCGAAGGCTGGCCCCTCGGAAGGGTTCAACAGCCGCCTCAGGCCACTCGGGCTCCGCGCCCACTACTGATCAGGGGTTCGTAGGCTGGCCCCCGAAGGGTTTGACAGCCGCCTCAGAGCACGCAGAGCGAGGGATGACCCTGGGTACGTTCGATACATAACCAAGGCTCGGGCTACGCTCCCGAGGTACCCTAAGACATTTCCGAGACCAGCAGGAGCGATCTTCGTAACGGAATCCCACCAGAGGGAGGCATCGAGCCCTCGAACCCCGTCAAAAGGGGACCGGGTCCAGCGAATCACCCGCACGTACTTTTGGAGCGCGCATCCGGGCCACTAGCCGACCCCTAACGAATGGGGCACGGGCGTCCACTCAGATTACCCGCTAGCAACTCATTGGAGACACCATGTTCGGCGCCCTCCGAGGGCAGCATGGCGCTTTCTCCCTCCTCCTTGCGGAAAGGCGACGCAGGGGCGTATGAAAAAAAGCCGAGTCTATCCTTGACCGTCCTCTCGCTCTGTGCGAAGGCTCGGAGGCTGCTCTCGTGAACTCGGCTCCGGCCAACCCGTTGGCAGCGTCAACATACCAGCCCGAGAAATTGGGACTCGACTATGCACCCGGGCTACGGCCAGTTCACATGAGGGAACAACCAAACCGGCCAAGCCATCACGAAAGGCACTAAGACCTCGAAGGAGTCAAAACACTCCTCCGAGGCCTCGGGGGCTACACCCGGCGGGTGCGCTCGCGCGCACCCACCGGAACAAAATGCAACTGAGAAAGGCCGGTCCCCTTGCAAAAAAGTGCGACAAAAGCCTCCAAGCGAGTGCCAACACACCCTTCGAGGCTTGGGGGCTACTGTCGGGGACCATAATTAGGGGTACCCCCAAGAATCCTAATCTCAGCTGGTAACCCCCATCAGCCAAAGCTGCAAAGGCCTGATGGGCGCGATTAAGGTCAAGGCTCAGTCCACTCAAGGGACACGACCTCGCCTCGCACGAGCCCAGCCTCGGGCAAAGGCAGCCGACCCCGGAGGATTCACGTCTCGCCCGAGGGCCCCCTCAAGCAACGGACACACCTTCGGCTCGCCCGAGGCCCAGTCTTCGCAGAGAAGCAACCTTGGCCGGATCGCCACGCCAATCGACCGTATCGCAGGAGCATTTAATGCAAGGATCGCCTGACACCTTATCCTGACGCGCGCTCCAGTTGACAGAGCTGAAGTGACCGCAGTCACTTCGCCGCCCCACTGACCGACCTGACAGGAATACAGCGCCGCCTGCCCTGCTCCGACTGCCGTGCCACTCGCCAGAGTGAGGTCGACAGTGGCTAAGTCCAGCCTCGGGCGACATAGGAAGCTCCGCCTCGCCCGACCCCAGGGCTCGGTCCCCGTCTCGGCCTCGGCTCCAGAAGACGACGAACTCCGCCTCGCCCGACCCAGGGCTCGGACTCAGCCTCGGCTCCAAAAGACGACGAACTCTGCCTCGCCCGACCCAGGGCTCGGACTCGTCCTCGGCTCTGGAAGACGACGAACTTCGCCTCGCCCTACCCAGGGCTCGGACTCGGCCTCGACTCCGGAAGACGACGAACTCCGCCTCGCCCGACCCAGGGCTCGGACTCGGCCTCGGGCCCGGAAGACGACGGACTCCGCCTCGCCCGACCCCAGGGCTCGGACTCAACCTCGGCCTCGGAGGAATCGCCACCTCGCCCCAACTCGGGTTCAGACCAGCCACGTCGCCAGGAGGGCCATCATTACCCTACCCCTAGCTAGCTCAGGCTATGGGGAACAAGACCGGCGTCCCATCTGGCTCGCCCCGGTAAACAAGTAATGATGACACCACGCACGCTCCATGACGGCGGTAGCTCCCAACCTCTTATGTCAGCAAGGAGACGTCAGCAAGGACCCGATAGCCCCGATAGCTGTACTTCCGCAGGGCTCCAGCACTCCTCCGACGACCACGACATCACATGAACAGGATGCCAAAACCTGTCCGACTGCCACGACGGCATGTACTTAGGGCTCTAGCTCCTCTCTGCTAGACACGTTAGCACACTGCTACACCCTCTATTGTACACCTGGGCCCTCTCCTTACGTCTATAAAAGGAAGGTCCAGGGCTCCCGTATGGAGAGGTTGGCCGCGCGGGAGAACGGGCCGGCGCGTAAGGCCCTCGCTCTCTCTCTCTCTCTCTCTCTCTCTCTCTCTCTCTCTCGCTCCCGCACGGATGCTTGTAACCCCCTACTGCAAGAGCATCCAGCCGCCCTGGGCGCAGGACAACATGAAGGCCGCGGTTCCCCCTCTCTGTTCTCCCCCCTTCGTGTCCCGTCTCACGCCGACCCATCTGGGCTGGGGCACGCAGCGACAATTTACTCGTCGGTCCAGGGACCCCCCGGGGTCGAAACGCCGACACTACTGCAACAATTTTTCCCTATTTTTAAATACGCATGTGTGACTCGGATAAATTAAATATTAATTTGTTAACTTCATAAATTTGTGATACACATTTGAAATCCATGTTTCTAATAATTTACATGTTTTCGCAAATAAATTTAAATAATGTTTGTTATGTGTAGTTTTGTAAATGAGGAATATAAAAGCAATATAAAAATGGTGTTTTCAATAGACATCATGTTTGGATGATTTAATATTGTTTAACATAGTTATTTAAGTATAGCCTTCTTAAATAGAAATTTAAAAGAAACTGTTGACCATATGTTTCTTAATAAGAATAAAAGATAAATATATGTCTAATTATATCTTCCCATAAAACTTGGTTTAGCCTTATATTCAAGTTGTTATAAATGATGATATATTATGTCTGACAATGTTTAAAATTAATACAGAGCTTTTCTAAAATAAGTGTTAGAATGGATTAACTAGTGTTCTTGCTTTTGTAAACTAAAACGATAGTTTATATAATGTCGAATAGAATTTCAATTTACTTATTAAAGAATTAGATCATTAGTGCCTAAATTAAAACTAAAGACAAATAAGAGCTTAATTATATTTTCTCGTAATTTATTAATCAAACCTATAGCCAATATGTGCCTAAATAGATATATGGCATGAATAATCATTTCATAGAATTTAGTCCACATTATACATATCACTTAGTTTTTCCTAAATGATAAAATAAAGAAATTAGTGTTCATGTTCTTTCTATAATTAAAATGTTAGTTATGAATGTAGTTTCTTAAAGTATAGACTATGTGTTTTCTAATAAAATTAAAATATAATTATTTGTTCATTATCTTTTGCATAAAAATCCACTTAAGGCATGTATCCTAGCTCTTTATAAATAGGTGTTTAATAATATGATTATGATATTTTCACATAAAATTTGTTTAAGTTGTTTATTAGATTTCCATAAAATTAATGTTTTATAGTGATTATAACCTTGTGAATCCTTAATCTTAGACACACCACATATGACTTTATAAAAGACAGTTTTATAATAAAGATAGTTTTAATATTATGTCTTATTTTATAAAGTATAAATCAGACCGTTTCAAAAAGGAAAGCTTTCATTATAACGCTCATTTGTGATATTTTTAAAGTAAATGACCTTTTGTTATATTTTCCTTTTATCTTGATTTATGATGATTGGTGTATGTTATTGAGTGGTGTTTGTTTCTTCTTGTTTGTTATGTGATGTTTAGAGATTGATCCAGTAGAGAATCAAGATCTATTTTGAGGAAGAATCTCAAGATTTCTATAAGCAAGGCAAGTGGACTTCTCCCCCTGCATATTCTGTTTGAACCTAATCAACACATGATAACTAAGTTTACATTCATGATATGCATAATTTGATGGGTTACCTATTCAAATACACATAACCTTTCCAACCTTATTCCTTGATTAAACCTGGGTATTGTACTTTACTTTAGTAGCTATGCTATTGCTACAACTTTAACTTTATGCAGTCACTCCTGTTTATGATATTAATGTTACAAATGGTAAATTTACTTTATTGTGGTTAATTCGATGATTAAGCAAGATCATATGATTTAATTGGAACATGGAGTGACCACCCAGGAAAACAGTGCTACCATGAGGGTGATATAGGACGCCCTTGGCTAAATAACTAGGGAAGTCTTATGTTGGGTGATGGTCTTGGTCAACCGGAATGGGGGCATCTGCCAAGCGCTTATATTTTCGGCTCAAGCAAATTGGATACGGGCATAGTTCCTAAGCTTTACCCTGCAAACTGGACTATAAGTTGGGTTACATCAGATGTGCTCTATGCAACTTGACCATTTCCAACATCTGCATAGTGAGGACTCTAGGGAAAAGCCTCGTAGTGAGACCCTAGCCAGTCACCTCGGAAGTGAATACGGGACTTGCAAACCCGGGCTAGAAGGGGATCACGACTCATGGGTAAAGATGTGCCACCTCTGCAGAGTGTAAAACTGATATATCAGCCGTGCCCACGGTTATGAGCAGCCTGGACCCTCACATGATAATTGAATTTGAAGACAAAAATAAATCGTAGTCCTTTTTGATTCAAGTGGTTCTGAGCTTCATGTTGATGATATATATATGTTGAAGATTATCGCTTATGCTTAAATGGGTTGGTATATACTTATACCTAGTAATCAGGTGTTGATAATAAAATGTTGACCAACTAAAATGCTAACCGCATATTTACTTTAGCCTTACCTTGTTACCTTGCATTTTCACCCCACTTGCTGAGCCCTGACCATAAGTGAGCTCACCCTTGCTTAATTTTGATCAGAAGTTTGCAGATGAAGATATGATGGTGAACTTGATGGATGCTAGTCTAGTGATTCCCCGGTCATCTTCCTATGGAAGGATGTCCATGTTTCGCTGTACTTTGATGAATAAAGGTTAAGACAATAAGTCTGTTCAAAGTGTAATATGCTAATATAATCTTATTTACGCTTTTATGCATTGTTATTTTGATATATTACACTTATGACGTCAACATATGTGTGGAAAAAGATTCTGGCACACATATGCTATGCATTCGGTTTTGCCCTTAAAACCGGGTGTGACAGATCTCTCCTCCCCGACGGGGTCCCTCCCAGAAGCGAGATCCAGGCGCCGTCGGCGACCTTCACCGCCCCTGCGCACGTGCGGATCGTCCGGCCTGTAGGCGCGGACCGTCCGGCCCGTCAGGCAGGAAACTCTAGCCCTGCCCTAGGTCGTGGACCGTCTGGCCCCTAGTCGCGGACCGTCTGCGTGTGTGCAGAGAGCACCGCCGTCGGTTCTCACACATTGATTGGTGACCAAAAAGGCACCAACAATAAGTACAACAACCGATAAAACGTTATGTAATAAAAAAATATTAAATATAATTTGGTCAAATAAAAAAGTCGTACAATCATCTACATTTTAAAAAATAAAAAGTATAAAACATATTTAACATCTAAAAATATAAAAAAGTTAACAAAAAATAGTTGTGTACTGCACATGAACATATAATTGTATGAGAAATTGTTGATCGGGTATTGTCAATTATATTTATGATACCTTCACAGTGAGTATGACCTTCTACTATCTAAGCGACTTGATGCAAAGGAAAAACATATAACGTGTCATACTAAGCCTAGAATTCGTGATAGTCATAGTCGTGCTAGACTACTTGAAGCGTCATTTTGCACACTTGTTCTAGAATCAGATAGCTATCCAATACGATTGTAGGCCTATAAGCTCAATTTCACATATATGTCATGATGTGTTGTCTCGTCCTCATGGATGCCTTAAATAATAAAATAAAGTTGCTGCTTAAAAATAATATTTTTATACCTAATACATATAATTTACTAGGTTTTAGGCTAGGGTGGTCTGTGGCCCACACAGACCACCTTTAGCTCCGCCACTGATTAGAGCTAATAGTTAGCTGCTAAAATTAGTTAAGACATCCAAACAATCTAGCTAATAGTTCAGGTGTTAACTACTTTTACCAAATCAGTTAATAGTTAGCGAGCTATTTGTTAGCTAGTTAATCCCACTAATAAATTTTTAGGTAACTAACTATTAGTTCCAGTCTATTCAAACACCCCCTAAAATATTATCTCATTCCTTTATCGCAACGTCTTCTATATCGCATCCTGTAAAACATTATTTTAAATTTTTATAGCCTTTCAAATATATTATGCATATTTTTAATTTTGCTTAACCTATTCTTAAAATATAATAAATAAAAGAGAGGAGATATAATCTTATATAGAGGATATAGTAGCGTTCTTTATATTAGGGTAGGACTTTATAGTCTCCCCTTAAGTCAGTCTGAACCATTTAGTACTTATTACATTCTTAGTTTGAATCGGCATTTTTGCAACCATTTATGAGTGTATAACTCAATCATCGTATTCTTTTGACCGGTCACAACTAATATCTCTACAAACTATTAAGGGAATAGTGTAGACTGCCCCCGCCCGAACAGCCCGCACGCCCGCCGCTAATGCTCCACGAATCCCGCCGTGTGACGCCGTCCATGCCGCGTCGTACGCCCGCAACTCCCCGCGAATCCCGCGACCCGCACGCCCGCGCGTCGTCCCTACGCCCGCCACGAAACCCGAGCCGCGAAATGCCCGCACGCACGCTGCGAATCCCGCCGCGCGACGCCATCCATGTCGCATCGCACGCCCGCAATGGTCGCCTCCTGAAAGGGAAATAGGGTCAAACATTTTCCTAATTGAATTTTGGTGGTTGAATTGCTCAACACAAATTATTGGACTAACTAGTTTGCTCTAGATTGTGAGTTCTACAGGTGCCAAAGGTTCAACACAAACCAATAAAAAGTCCAAGAAAGGGCTCAAATAAAAAGAGCAAAAGACAACCGAAGGCTGCCCTGGTCTGGCGCACCAGACTGTCCGGTGTGCCACCGGACAGTGTTCGGTGCACCAGGGTGAATCAACTCTGAACTGCTCAGTTTCGGAATTTGGGGAGCCACTCCGCTATAATTCACCGGACTGTCCGGTGTAGCACCGGACTGTCCGGTGTGCCAGCGGAGCAACGACTACTTGCGCCAACGGTCGTCTGCAAAGGAACAGTAAAATGCTACAGTGCGCGCCTGCGCGCGCAGAAGTCAGAGCAAGCGTCAGAAGGCACACCAGACAGTGAACAGCGACTGTCCGGTGCACCACCGGACTGTCCGGTGGCCCCACTTGTCGGAGCTCCAACGGTCGAACCCTATCTGTTGGGTGACGTGGCTGGCGCACCGGACAGTGTACGGTGGCGCACCGGACTGTCCGGTGCGCCATACGACAGCAACCCCTCCCAACGGCCACTTTGGTGGTTGGGGCTATAAATACCCCCAACTACCACTCATTCAAGGCATCCAAGTTTTCAGCCATTGCATTCAATACAAGAGCTCTAGACTTCACTCCAAGACACAAACAAGAGATCAAATCCTCTCCCAAGTCCAAAGATCATTCCAATCAAATAGTGACTAGTGAGAGAGTGATATTTGTGTTCATTTGTATTCTTGTGCTTGGATCGCTTTTTCTTCTCCCTTCTTTCTTGTTCCCAAGATCATTGTAATCAAAGCAAGAGACACAAATTGTGTGGTGGTCCTTGTGGGGACTTAGTGTCCCGTTTGATTGAGAAGAGAAGCTCACTCGGTCTAGGTGACCGTTTGAGAGAGGGAAAGGGTTGAAAGAGACCCGGTCTTTGTGACCACCTCAACGGGGAGTAGGTTTGCAAGAACCGAACCTCAGTAAAACAAATCATCGTGTCATCCTGTTGGCGTTTCGACCCCGGGGGGTCCCTGGATCGACGAGTAAAATATCGCTTTGTGTCCCAGCCCAGATGGGTCGGCGCGTGACGGAGACACAATGGGGGAAAACAGTAAGGGGAACCGCGACGTCGTGTTGTCCTGCGCCCAGGGCGGATGCGCTTGCAGTAGGGGGTTACAAGCGTTCGCGAGGGAGAAAGAGAGAGAGAGAGAGAGAGCATGTGCGTCAGCCCATCCTCCCACGCGGCCACCTTTCTTCTGTACGAGGGCCCTGGACCTTCCTTTTATAGACGTAAGGAGAGGGTCCAGGTGTACAATGGGGGGTTTAGCAGTGTGCTAACGTGTCTAGCAGAGGGGAGCCAGAGCCCCATGTACATGCCGACGTGGCTGTCGGAGAGGTGTTGGAGCCCTGTTCATGTGGCGTCGTGGCCGTCGGAGGAGCGCTTGAGCCCTGTAGAAGTATAGCTATCGGGGCTGTCGGATCCTTGCTGACGTCTCCTTGCTTCCGTAGGGGGCTGAGAACCGCCGTCGTCATGGAGCACGCGGGGTGCCATCATTACTTGTTTTACCGGGGCGAGCCAGATGGGACGCCGGTCTTGTTTCCCGTAGCCTGAGCTAGCTAGGGGTAGGGTAATGATGTACCCCCCTGCGACGTGGTCGGTCCGAGCCCAAGTTCGGGCGAGGCGGTGGCTCCTCCGAGGTCGAGGCTGAGTCCGAGCCCGGGGGTCGGGCGAGGCGGAGACCGTCGTCCGAGGTCGGGGTAGAGTCCGAGCCCTGGGGTCGAGCGAGGCGGAGACCGTCTTCCAGAGTCGAGGTTGAGTCCGAGCCCTAGGGTTGGGCGAGGCAGAGACTGTCTTCCGGAGTCGAGGTTGAGTCCGAGCCCTAGGGTCGGGCGAGGCGGAGACCGTCTTCCGAGGTCGAGGTGGAGTCCGAGCCCGGGGGTCGGGCGAGACGGAGACCGTCTTCCGGAGTCGAGGTTGAGTCTGAGCCCTAGGGTCGGGCGAGGCGAAGACCGTCTTCCGAGGTCGAGGTGGAGTCCGAGCCCGGGGGTCAGGCGAGGCGGAGACCGTCTTCCGGAGTCGAGGTTGAGTCCGAGCCCTGGGGTCGGGCGAGGCGGAGACAGTCTTCCGAGGTCGAGGTGGAGTCCGAGCCCGGGGGTCGGGCGAGGCGGAGCTTCCTATGGCGCCCGAGGCTGGACTTGGCTGCTGTCAGCCTCACCCTGGCAGGTGGCACAGCAGCGGAGTAGCGCAGGCGGCGCTGTTTTCCTGTCAGGTCAGTCAGTGGAGGGACGAAGTGACTGCGGTCACTTCGACCTTGTCGACTGGAGAGCGTGCGTCAGGATAAGGTGTCAGGCGATCCTTGCATTGAATGCTCCTGCGATACGGTCGGTTGGCATGGCGATCTGGCCAAGGTTTCTTCTCCGCGAAGCCTTCCCGAGCTGGGCCTCGGGCGAGTCGAAGGTGCGCTCGTTGCTTGAGGAGACCCTCGGGCGAGGCGTGAATCTGCCTTGATCTACCGTTCCTGCCCGAGGCTGGGCTCGGGCGAGGCGAGATCGTTTCCCTTGAGTGGACGGAGCTTTGACCTGAATTGCGCCCATCAGGCCTTTGTAGCTTTGTGCTGATGGGGGTTACCAGCTGAGATTAGGAGTCTTAGGGGTACCCCTAATTACGGTCCCCGACACATCCGTTCTTATTTTCTTGTGATTTTCCCCCCTCTCTTTCAGACTCGATTATATTTCTAACGCTAACCCCGGCTTGTAGTTGTGCTTAAGTTTATAATTTTCAGATTCCGCCTATTCACCCCCCTCTAGGCGACTTTCAATTGGTATCAAAGCCCGGTACTTCATTAGAGCTTAACCGCTCGAAGTGATGTCGGGAGAGCACGCCAAGAAGGAGATGGTGACCGGTGAGAAACCCGCCACAAGCCACGAGAAGGCTCCATCGGGAGAGTCCTGCAACAAGAAGGAGGAATCACCTTCTCACAAGTCGCATCGGAGTGGCAACAAGAAAAAGAAAATGAAGAAGGTGGTCTACAACGAGATCGATTCTTCGTCACCATCCACCTCTGGCTCCGACGCGCCGTCCGTAACTTCTAAGCGCCATGAGCGCAAGAAGTTTAGTAAGATCCCCTACACTACCCTCGCATTCCTAAACGTACTCCTTTACTTTCCGTCCCATTAGGCAAACCACCCGTTTTGATGGTGAAGATTATAATATGTGGAGTGCCAAAATGAGGCACCATCTAACCTCACTTTACACTAGCATTTGGGATGTTGTTGAGTTTGGAGTACAGGTACCATCCGTAGGGGATGAAGACTACGATTCGGATGAGGTTGCCCAAATCTGGCACTTTAACTCCCAAGCCACCACTATACTCCTCGCCTCTCTAAGTCGAGAGGAGTATAATAAGGTGCAAGGGTTGAAGAGCGCCAAGGAAATTTGGGACGTGCTCAAGACCGCACACGAAGGAGATGAGGTGACCAAGATCACCAAGAGGGAAACGATCGAGGGGGAGCTCAGTTGTTTTATGCTCAACCAAGGAGAAGACCCGCAAGCCATGTACAACCGGCTAAAGACCTTGGTAAATCAAGTGCGCAACCTTGGGAGCACCAAATTGGATGACCATGAAACGGTCAAGGTTATTCTTAGATCACTTGTATTTCTTAACCCTACTCAAGTTCAATTAATCCGTGGTGATCCTAGATATAAACTAATGTCTCCCGAGGAAGTGATAGGAAAATTTGTAAGCTTTGAATTGATGAACAAAGGCTCCAAGAAAATCATCGAGCAAGGCGCCACCTCAACATCCGAGGTGCAACCCGTCACATTCAAGGCAATGGAACAAGAAAAGAAAGACTCTACACCAAATAGGGTCCCCATCGACGCCTCCAAGCTCGACAACGAGGAGATGGCGCTCATCATCAAGAGCTTCCGCCAAATTCTCAAGCAAAGGAGGGGGAAGGATTACAAGCCTCGCTCCAAGAAAGTTTGCTACAAGTGTGGTAAGCCCGGTCACTTTATAGCAAAATGTCCTATTTCTAGTGACAGTGACAGGGGCGACGACAAGAGGGGGAAGAAGAAGGAGAAGAAGTACTACAAGAAGAAGGGTGGCGATGCCCATGTTTGCCGGGAGTGGGACTCCGACGAGAGCTCCACCGACTCCTCCTCCGACGATGACGCCGCCAACATCGCCATCAACAAGGGCCTCCTCTTCCCCAACGTCGGGCACAAGTGCCTCATGGCAAAGGACGGCAAGAAGAAGAAGGTAAAATCTAGATCCTCCACTAAGTATGCAACTTCTAGTGATGAGGATAATTCTACTGATGATGAGGATAACTTGCATACTCTTTTTGCCAATCTTAACATGCAACAAAAAGAGAAATTGAATGAATTGATTAGTGCTATTCATGAGAAGGATGAACTCTTGGATAGCTAAGAGGACTTCCTTATTAAGGAAAACAAAAAGCATGTTAAGACTAAAAATGCTTATGCTCAGGAGGTAGAGAAAAATGAAAAATTAACTAGTGAGCTTAGCACTTGCCATGACACTATTTCTAGCCTTAGAAATGAAAATGCCAGATTAATTGCTAAGGTTGAGAAATCAAATGTTTTTGATGATTCAATTGTTAATCTTAGAAATGATAATGCTAGTTTAAATGCTAAGATTGACATGTTGAATGAATCTCTTGCTAGCCTTTAGTTTGAGAATGATAAATTAGTTGCTAAGGCTAAGGAATTAGATGTTTGCAATGTTTCTATTTCTAATCTTAGAGATGAGAATGCTATTTTACATGCTAAGATTGTTGAATTAAATGATTGCAAACCCTCTACATCTACGGTTGATCATGTTTCTATTTGCACTAGATGTAGAGATGTCAATATAGATGCTATTCATGATCATCTTGCTATGATTAAACAACAAAATGATCATATAGCTAAACTAGATGCTAAAATTGCCGAGCATGAACTAGAGAATGAAAAATTTAAATTTGCTCGTAGTATGCTTTATAGTGAGAGACGCCCTGGCATTAAGGATGGCATTGGCTTCCAACAGGGAGACAATGTCAAGCTTAATGCCCCTCCTAAAAGATTGTCTAATTTTGTTAAGGGCAAGGCTCCCATGCCTCAGGATAACGAGGGCTATATTTTATATCCTGTTGGTTATCCTGAGGATAAGATTAGGAGAATTCATGCTAAGAAGACTCATTCTGTTTCTCACCATGCTTTTATTTATAAGAATGAGGCTTCTAGCTCTAGGCGTTCTACACATGTTAAAATGCCTAAGAAGAAAACTCCTATTGCATCAAATGATCATAATATTTCATTTAAGACTTTTGATGCTTCATATGTGCTCACTAACAAATCAGGCAAAGTAGTTGCCAAATATGTTGGGGACAAACACAAGGGGTCAAAGACTTGTGTTTGGGTACCCAAGGTGCTTATTTCTAATGTCAAAGGACACAAGACCGTTTGGGTACCTAAGAACAAGGCCTAAATTTGTTTTGTATGTTTATGCATCCGGGGGCTCAAGTTGGATCATCGATAGCGGGTGCACAAACCACATGACTGGGGAGAAAAAGATGTTCTCCTCCTATGAGAAAAACCAAGATCCCCAAAGAGCTATCACATTCGGGGATCGAAATCAAGGTTTGGTCAAAGGATTGGGTAAAATTGCTATATCACCTGACCATTTTATTTTCAATGTTTTTCTTGTAGATTCTTTAGACTATAACTTGCTTTCAGTTTCACAATTATGTAAAAATGGGTTACAACTGTCTTTTTACGGATGTAGGTGTTACTGTCTTTAGAAGAAGTGATGATTCAATAGCTTTTAAGGGAGTGTTAGAGGGTCAGCTATACTTAGTTGACTTCAATAGAGCTGAACTCGACACTTGCTTAATTGCTAAGACTAACATGGGTTGGCTCTGGTATCGCCGACGAGCCCACGTTGGGATGAAGAATCTTCATAAACTTCTAAAGGGAGAACACATTTTGGGACTAACAAATGTTCACTTTGAGAAAGATAGGATTTGTAGCGCATGTCAAGCAGGGAAGCAAGTTGGTGTTCATCATCCACACAAGAACATCATGACGACTGACAGGCCACTGGAGCTACTCCACATGGACCTATTCGGCCCGATAGCTTACATAAGCATCGGTGGGAGTAAGTACTGTCTAGTTATTGTGGATGATTATTCTCGCTTCACTTGGGTATTCTTTTTGCAGGAAAAATCTCAAACCCAAGAAACATTAAGGGGATTCTTGAGACGGACTCAAAATGAGTTCGGCTTAAGGATCAAGAAGACAAGAAGCGACAATGGAACGGAGTTCAAGAACCCACAAATTGAAGGCTTCCTTGAGGAGGAGGGCATCAAGCATGAGTTCTCTTCTCCCTACACACCACAACAAAATGGTGTAGTGGAGAGGAAGAATAGAACTCTATTGGACATGGCAAGGACCATGCTTGATGAGTACAAGACTTCGGATCGATTTTGGGCCGAGGCGGTGAACACCGCTTGCTACGCCATCAACCGATTCTATCTTCACCGAATCCTCAAGAAGACATCATATGAACTCCTCACCTGTAAAAAGCCCAATGTTTCATATTTTAGAGTCTTTGGTAGCAAATGCTTTATTCTTGTTAAAAGAGGTAGAAAATTTAAATTTGCTCCTAAGGCTGTAGAAGGCTTTTTACTTGGTTATGTGTCACACCCGGCTTTAAGGAACAAAGCCAGGTGCATCTCATACATGCGCCAAAGGAGACAACATATATAATAACAGAGTGTATAGAGATAAATGTCAATAACATCAGAGTACTTATTACATAGCGGAAGACTTATTACAAAATAAAGATAAATATAAAACGAACTAAGGATCGTCGGCGCCAATGTCGACTGAGAAACGCCACCTAGATCAAGTCGAATGCCTCAGTGTTAGGCGGCTCCTCTTCGACCACCTGTTCTTCTCCTGTGGGGGGGGGGTGTGAGACAGCAAGAGTGAGCTCACATACGTTCATAGCTCAACAAGTCGTGGGGATTAATGTGGCATGAACTCACCAAAGGTGGGAGTTCATGAAGTGTAAGGCTGATCAATGAAATAAAGGCTGAAGCTGAGCATTGCTTTTATAAGTTGGTCAAAATTTTATTAGCAATTACTAGGTGTAAGTAAATACCAAACCTTAATAATAATAAAGAAAAGTAATAATAAAATAATTCCAAATGCGATGCAAATGTCAAATTAAATTTAAGTTCCATAAATTAATCATGTGAGGGTCCGAGCCGCTCATGACCGTGAGCACGGCTAGTATACTAGTTTTACACTCTTCAGAGGTTGCACATCTTTACCCACAAGTCATGTTACCCATCTGCCAAGAGACGGCCAATCCCATACACCTCTACCAAGGAGGCGAGGCAGGGTAACACTACGAGGCCTTTACAAAGTTCCACTAGCTTCAGAAATCCCGCTACAGTTTATAGGAAGCTCCAGTGCAGGGTTCTTGCCTGACCGCCATCGCAGCAAAATCAACCAAGGACCTCCCTACACTGACCACTCCCCTACTGCCCTTGCCCCTTTCGGGTAAGGAAGACCTCCACTAGCTTTCCTAATTAATCAGCCAAGGGCGTCCCATTAAACCCTTGTGGTAGCACTGTTTTCCCGGGTGGTCGCTCCATGTTCCCATTAATTTAATGATCTTAACATGAACAGAAATAATAACAAGATAATAAAAGAGTAATCATGAATGTTGTATCTCCATACCCAATCCACATAAAGCAATAGCATGTACTACCCAAAAATGTTTCAGTGGTGAACAAGGTATAAAGATAACCAAAACTGGGGTAACCTAAAGGATCCCATCAAAATTAACCTATGCAGATCATTAAAATGAATAAGAACATAGCTGGGAAAGTAAGTGATCAAGGGCACAACTTGCCTTCAATGAGCTCCTGCTCAGCTACCTCTACTTGTTGAACCTCAGAATCCACAGTGGCTTGCTCGTCTATTCGCATCAACACAATACATACATAGTATAACATAAATTAACATCACATCAAACATGCAAATAAAATATACAGTAAAAATCTACACATTAAAATAAGATCATAGGAACTGGAATCACTAAATTTGGAGTTATAGATTTCAAGTTATGAATTTCCTAAGGTTTAATGTGCTTAAAATAGGATTAGATGAGAAATAAATTTTTTTTTACTGTTTTCATGTAGAAACAGAGATACTAAATGATAGAGAATAATATTACAAAATTTTAGGAATTGGAATGACTCAATTTGGAGCTAAAATGAATTTTCTATGGAATAAACAAGTTTCTAGAATTGTGTTTGTATTAAAAATGAATTTCTAATATTATTTCTCTGTTTTTAAACATCTCTGGACTGGGCCTCATTTTTTAGAAAGTTCAGGGGCTAGCGTGTAAGTTTACCGAGACACAGAGAACAGTACTCTCTGGATGGCGGGTTGATTTGTAATTTTCTCGGGGGCTCTTTAACAAAAAGTACCCGCGAAGGGGTATCCTGAAACCAGGGACGTCCGATTATCATCCAACGGCGAGGATAGATCGGAGCATTAATATAACGGGAAACGACGCTAGCCCCTGGATCCAGATCTAATGGTCGATATTCTAGGTTGATCCGCCCACACGATTCCCATCCGACGACTCAGATCTATCACCCGAAGCGGTACACAAACGATTTAATCTGCACCGTTGACGATAAATCCAACGGCCGAAGTTCTTTTCTCTCTCTCTCGATCGAATCGCGCGGCGGCGCGCTCTTCCCCCCGGCGGAGGCCATGGCCGGGAAGATCAATCCGGCGAGTCACAACCCCAAACCCCGACCCGAAAAGTGCTATGCGCGTAGATTAGCGAGGTGAATCATCAGGACGCGGAACTCACCGAAGAGGACGATGCACCAGAGCTGGCTACGGCGCACGGCGGAGACGCGACTTCGGCGATAAATCCCTGAGTCCCCCGAGGTCCACAGCCCGAATTGAGGGCTCCCGCAGCTTCACGGGTTCCTGGCGAACGCCCCCGACCACACGCGCGGACCCGAGCGCAGGTAAGGGGAAGAATCACCGGCGGCGGCTCACTTCCGGGCTGACGCGGCGATGGTCTATGGTGGGGGTCCGAGGCGGTCGCAAGGCAAGAACGGGGAAGGAATAGGCGAACCCAGGTGAGAGGGAGACGAGGATGGATGGGAGCGACCTATTTATCGTCTGATCGAGCAGTATTGGCGAGGTGGTTCGGTTCACGCGAGAAAGGGGAAGCTCACCGTGCGATCCGCGCGGGTTGTTAATGTCGCCGTGACCGGGATGACATGCGGGCCCCGGCCAGCAGTGACGCGAACGCACGCGCAGAGGCTGACCGGCTGGACCCAGACGTCGGCACCGCGCGATAGAAAGACGGCCGCGCATGCGAGTCCCTGGTGGCGTGGGTGCGCGTCGGTGACTGGCCCGTGGGGTCCACGAGTCAGCGACGATTTGTGTAACAGGACCAAGGCGCGCGGCGAGGGACTGACAGGTTGGACCCACCCGTAGGCGAGCGACGGAGTGAGAGCGTGGGCTGCGCGCGCTGGAAAGCCCTAGTGGGCCGAAATGGGTGTCTGCGGCCCATGTAAGGTTAGTTTTGTTTTATTCTTTTCTTTTCCATTTCTTTTTCTCCATTTTCAAATCCAATTTGAATTCAAGTTTAAATTCAAACTTTGTGAATAACTTGTCCTCAGTTTGAAATGTATAGTTTAATAATATAAGTGTGAAAGGTATTTATTCTGATTTTTATTTTATTTTATGTAGTATTTTTCTCAGTTCTTCCCTTCTCTTAATTCAAACCCTAATTCTCAATTTAGGATTCAAGCTTTCTAGTAATTATTATCTTATTATTATTATCCTTGTTATTTTATTTAATGCACAAACATAAAACTCCAACAAGATGTACTTTATTTTATTTTAGAATCATTTGTTTGGATTAAATCCTCTTAATTACATGTATGCTCTTTTCATGATGCAAATGAGGCACATAAAATGAGGAAATCCTCTATGTATTTCTTGTACACCATTTTGAGTATTACATTATGACTCAAACACAAGGGCATATAGAGTCTTTAACAAGTCCACTGGACTAGTTGAAGTTTCTTGTGACATTGTGTTTGATGAGACTACCGGCTCTCAAGTAGAGCAACTTGATCTTGATGAGTTAGATGATGAAGAGGCTCCATGCATCGCGCTAAGGAACATGTCCATTGGGGATGTGTGTCCTACGGAATCCAAAGAGCCTCCACAAGCAAAAGATCAACCATCTTCCTCCATGCAAGCATCTCCACCAACCCAAGATGAAGATCAAGCTCAAGATGATGAAAATGAAGATCAAGAAGATGAGCCACCTCAAGAGGAGGACAATGATCAAGGGGGAGATGCCAATGCTCAAGACAAGGAAGATGAACAAAATCCAAGACCGCCACACCCAAGAGTCCACCAAGCAATCCAACGAGATCACCCCGTGAACACCATCCTTGGCAATATTCATAAGGGGGTAACCACTCGATCTCGTGTTGCTCATTTTTGTGAACATTACTCATTTGTTTCCTCTATTGAGCCACACAGGGTAGAGGACGCACTTAAAGATTCGGATTGGATGCTGGCAATGCAAGAGGAGCTCAACAACTTCACCAGGAATGAGGTATGGCATTTAGTTCCACGTCCTAATCAAAATGTTGTAGGAACCAAGTGAGTCTTCCACAACAAGCAAGATGAGCATGGTGTGGTGACAAGGAACAAAGCACGACTTGTGGCCAAGGGATATTCACAAGTCAAAGGTTTGGATTTTGGTGAAACCTATGCATCCGTAGCTAGGCTTGAGTCAATTCGCATATTACTTGCCTATGCTACTTACCATGGCTTTAAGCTTTATCAAATGGACGTGAAGAGTGCCTTCCTCAATGGACCAATTGTAATACCTAGCTTTGGAAAATAAGAGAAAGAAATAAATCTTCATGTGTGGTACCTTTTCATTCATGATAATTATTAGTAGGCATAGATAAAGTGGATAAATCCTTAATAAAATGTGCATCATGCTGGACTTTTTCTTGTTTGTGCATCAAACACAAAATTTATAATTAAGGCAAGTCTATCATTGAATTCAAAATTAGAGCACTAAATAAAATGGGAAATTAGAGTTGGAAAATAAGAAAATGGAAATGAGAAAAAGGAGAAAGGATACAAAAAAATAAATATGTGAATGAATATACTATGTTCTTACTGATATTTGAATGTAGGCATTTAACCTAGGTATGAAGTTCACAAATAAGTTTGAATTTAAATGGAGATTTAAAAGTGAGAAGAAAAGAATAAAGAAAAATAAAAAAAAAGAGAGTGTCGCGCGAGCCCAATCTCTGAACCTGGCCCATCTGACTTCACAGTCCGCGCAGCCCATTCCCTACTTTCCCCCACTGCTCGGCCCATCCAACAACTCTCGCGTGCAGCTCAGTGGACCTGGCGCGGCGCTGACGGAAGGGTCCCACTGGCCGGCCACTCCACACGGATGATCAGCCATGGTCTACTCGTGCGCCGTGACACTGACTGACCGGGCCCACATACTGGGTCATCGTCTTCCCCGAACAAACCCGGGCGGACTTCACGCGTCAACTCCGAACCTCTCGCGTGCACCCTGGATTCCGCCTGGAATCTCCTTGTGGTTATCCCCTTCAACCGGTCCTAAATCCACGGTCGCAAATCCAGCCCCATTGACTTCGTCGTCTAGCTCGCGCGCGCCCTGAACGACCTCCGCGGAAGACGCGCCGTCGTAACCTCTGGCCGATTTCTACCCAGTGGTATAAAAATCTCCCAAACCGTACCTGGCCTCCTTCATCCGCTACCGTTCAAGCAAACTTGTGCGCATCGTTGGGGGCAAACAAAGGGTGATGTGAGAGAGAGAGAATAGGAGCGACCGAGAAAAGTGAGAGCTGTCGCGCCACTGCCGGTGAATCGGTACCTCACCGTCGCTGGGGGCTCGGCCGTGGCACTGTGAGGTTCAGCGGCGGGCATAGATGCTTGCAGTGGCGTCGCTGGGCGGGGAAAGACCTTGCGGCCATGGGAAATTGCTCATCGGCGTGGGGATTTCACCGCCGGACGAAGCTCTCCGTGGCCAGGCCCCTGTGCTTCATCCCCTTGGTAAGAAACCTATCTCCGGTGATCGTTTTGTCTCCCGCATCGCGTAGCTTGGATTAATTTGGTGCTGGGTACTCGAGGAGGCTCGATTGACAACCTCACCGGCGTGTGCCCGCCGCGGGGTTGGCCGGCTGCCGTATCTGTGTGGTGGAGGAAGGAGATGGGCCGGATACCGCAGACTCCTGATCCGACGGCTCATATTGCTTGGCGTTGGCGTTGCACCTAGGGAAATCGTGACCGTTTGATCAGGTGCGGGCGGTTCACCTCACATCGAGACCTGCACTATTAGGGATCGTTAGATCAAAATCTAACTGCTGAGGGAGGGACCTGAGCGGTGCCGTCAATCTTGGATCCAACCGCCCAGATCGCGTACCGGTTCATTAAGCGCCTAATCTAATCTGTACCATCGGATTGAAATCCAGCGGCTCAGAAAGAACCATACCCCTTCGGCCCTGGTCGTTTTTCTAAAGAGCCCCTGGACTTTGCAGAAAACAACCCGCCGTCCTCGCTCACTGTTCGTTGAGTCAGGGGAAACTTACGCTGTGGCCCCTGAGTTTCTTTTTATTTGACGCACAGTCCAGATAACAGAGAAATTAGATAATTAATATTAAAAATTGATTTTTAGTATAAAAATAAATCTTAAAACTTGTATAATTCATAACTAATTCATTTTAGCTCCTTTTTGACCCATTCCAGTTGCAATAATTTTGTTTTAATATTATTTACCACCTTGTGCCTCTGTTTTGGCATGAAAGGCTCATTTAAATTTATCTAATACTTATTCTTGTATTAAATACATAAAAGCTACAGAAATTCATAACTTAAAACCTATAACTCCAAAATTAATGATTCCTGTTCCTATGATCTTATTTTAATATGTATATTATTAATGTGCATTTTGTCCTTATGTTTGGTGTAATGTTAATTTTGCCTATACCATGTTTGTTTGAATTGCTACGACTAGCAGTGAGGATACGTATCACCTGAAGATCATCCTGGTACCTGGAATCTCAAGGCCCAGGCAAGTTGTGCCCTTGATCACTTCTTTTCACCTACTCATGTTCTAATTAATCATAATGATCTGCATAGGTTAATTTTGATGGGACCCAATAGGTTACCCTAGTTTGTCTATCTTTATACCTTGTTTACCACTGAACTTTCTGGGTAGTACTTGCTAGTGCTATATGAGGTTTTGGGTATGAAGATTACACTATTCATGATTATACTTTTGTTATCAGTTGTTATTTATTGTTCATGATAAGATCATTATGTTAATTGGAACATGGAGAACCACCCGGGAAAACAGTGCTACCACAAGGGTGGAATGGGACGCCCTTGGCTGATTAATTAGGAAAGCTAGTGGAAGACTACCTTACCCGAAAGGGGCAAGGGCAGTAGGGGAGTGGTCAGTGTAGGGAGGCCCTCGGGAGGATTTTGCTGCGATGGCGGTCCTGCAAGGGATTCCTGCACTGGAACTTCCTATAAACTGTAGCGGGTTTTCTGAAGCTAGTGGAACTTTGTAAAGGCCTCGTAATGTTACCCTGCCTCGCCTCCTCGGTAGAGGTGTATGGGATTGGCCGTCTCTTGGCAGATGGGTAACATGACTTGTGGGTAAAGATGCGCAACCTCTGCAGAGTGTAAAACTGGTATACTAGCCGTGCTCACGGTCAAGAGCAGCTCGGACACTCACATGATTAAATTATGGAACTTAAACTCAATTTGTCATATGCATTGCATCGCAGGTGATGTTGTTACTGTTGTTCAACTATTTAATTGGGTTGGTATTTACTTATACTTAGTAACTGCTAATAAAATTTTGACCAACTTTAAAAGCAATGCTCAGCTCTAACCATCTTCTTTGGTAAGCCTTACACTTCACGTGAGCTCCCACCTTTGGCGAGTTCATGCACATTATTCCCCACAACTTGTTGAGCGATGAACGTATGTGAGCTCACTCTTGCTGTCTCACATAACCCACAGGTCAAGAACAGGTACCGCAGGATGATGTGCTCGAAGGATGCTGTGAAGTGTTCGTGAGAGATCTAGGTCGTCGTCTCCCAGTCAACTTTGGGTTGCTGGACCGTTGTCTCCTTATAATGTAATTATTTATTTTGTATAGAACTCCTGTTATATATAAAGATGTGACATTCGATCCTGTGCCACTATACATCATATGTGTGAGACTTGGTCCCAGCATACCTGGTGTTTATGTTTACGCCCGGGTTTTGGATCCCTAAAATCCGGGTGTTACAGAAGTGGTATCAGAGGAATGTTGACTGTAGGACGAAACCTAGATAGAACTGGACAACCATTATCTACTTACCTCTGCTACTCTGATTATTTTCTAAACTTATCTTAATCTTTTTCTCATCTATTTCCGCTTACTCTGATTATTCTCATCTTTTCTTTCTAAAAGACAAATGTGGATTTTACACTTTGAAATCCTGTGCCTAAAGTGACCTTTAGGAATAGGAGACCAAATCTTAGGAACAAAAATAAAACTATTTTTTTAGGTATCTATACGCTTGAGTGTTTGTTCTTATGATATTTGTCTGATTTGGATCTTTGGTTGAGTGTGATTAGTTGTGGAGTAATGTCCACAATTACATCTGCATATACATATAAAAAAAACGCTCATCAAGATAACTGGACAAACTAAATTATCCTTCAATAAAGTATCTAGCCTAACAATACCCATCTTATCTTAAAGATTCTCCCTTATCTTAATAGACTCATCTCATCTCGAAAAGATTTTCATCTTATCCCAATAGATCTAACTAATCTCAAAAGATTTAATCTTGGAGACTTATCTTGTTCTAATAAGCATACTTATCTCCACCACTTTGCTTATCTCATAATAGTGTAATGCTTATCTCATAACAGAGTAACCAACATGATCTATTCTGAAAATAAAGTACATCTTATCTAGTTTATTCTGATAACACCAATACCCATTATCCTTGATGATAACCTCAAACTTGACCGATACAATAGGTTACATAACTTATCCAACCAATCTAAAAGCAAAACAACGAGACAGACTTTGCTTAAACTTATTTAACTCATAACCACCTATTAACCTATTTTGTTTACCTAAGAATCTGCCTTCACTACATGTCCCAAATTCGGATAACAACTTCGAGAATGAAGATTGAAGGTGATCAACCCATCAAATCAAGGAAGGATAAGATTCAAGCCAGATCTTCAAAGGAATCAAGATCCACAATCTTGGATGGAGTATTTCCTTACCCTAGCCTTTCTTGCCCAAACCTATCTATGCTTTAAAGGCATCTTCTATCCTACATAATAAAGTGGACATACATATATACACCCATGCTTTCCTAACCACCAGTTCCACCAAGCTACATAAACATATATATAGATTACGACTATTTGTAAGCTCTAAGTGTTTCTTTAGTTGGTAGTTGATAAGATACTATTTTAGTTAGAATAATAAGGTCTAATTGACCCCATGTATTGCTAATAAATTATGCATCATGCCAAGATTTTTCTTTGTGCATATGTTTTGAGATAACTTGGTTATATATCCTGTCCTTACTAAATCTCGAGGACGAGATTTTCGTTAAGGGGGGTAGGATTTGTAATACCTAGCTTTGGAAAATAAGAGAAAGAAATAAATCTTCATGTGTGGTACCTTTTCATTCATGATAATTATTAGTAGGCATAGATAAAGTGGATAAATCCTTAATAAAATGTGCATCATGCTGGACTTTTTCTTGTTTGTGCATCAAACACAAAATTTATAATTAAGGCAAGTCTATCATTGAATTCAAAATTAGAGCACTAAATAAAATGGGAAATTAGAGTTGGAAAATAAGAAAATGGAAATGAGAAAAAGGAGAAAGGATACAAAAAAATAAATATGTGAATGAATATACTATGTTCTTACTGATATTTGAATGTAGGCATTTAACCTAGGTATGAAGTTCACAAATAAGTTTGAATTTAAATGGAGATTTAAAAGTGAGAAGAAAAGAATAAAGAAAAATAAAAAAAAAGAGAGTGTCGCGCGAGCCCAATCTCTGAACCTGGCCCATCTGACTTCACAGTCCGCGCAGCCCATTCCCTACTTTCCCCCACTGCTCGGCCCATCCAACAACTCTCGCGTGCAGCTCAGTGGACCTGGCGCGGCGCTGACGGAAGGGTCCCACTGGCCGGCCACTCCACACGGATGATCAGCCATGGTCTACTCGTGCGCCGTGACACTGACTGACCGGGCCCACATACTGGGTCATCGTCTTCCCCGAACAAACCCGGGCGGACTTCACGCGTCAACTCCGAACCTCTCGCGTGCACCCTGGATTCCGCCTGGAATCTCCTTGTGGTTATCCCCTTCAACCGGTCCTAAATCCACGGTCGCAAATCCAGCCCCATTGACTTCGTCGTCTAGCTCGCGCGCGCCCTGAACGACCTCCGCGGAAGATGCGCCGTCGTAACCTCTGGCCGATTTCTACCCAGTGGTATAAAAATCTCCCAAACCGTACCTGGCCTCCTTCATCCGCTACCGTTCAAGCAAACTTGTGCGCATCGTTGGGGGCAAACAAAGGGTGATGTGAGAGAGAGAGAATAGGAGCGACCGAGAAAAGTGAGAGCTGTCGCGCCACTGCCGGTGAATCGGTACCTCACCGTCGCTGGGGGCTCGGCCGTGGCACTGTGAGGTTCAGCGGCGGGCATAGATGCTTGCAGTGGCGTCGCTGGGCGGGGAAAGACCTTGCGGCCATGGGAAATTGCTCATCGGCGTGGGGATTTCACCGCCGGACGAAGCTCTCCGTGGCCAGGCCCCTGTGCTTCATCCCCTTGGTAAGAAACCTATCTCCGGTGATCGTTTTGTCTCCCGCATCGCGTAGCTTGGATTAATTTGGTGCTGGGTACTCGAGGAGGCTCGATTGACAACCTCACCGGCGTGTGCCCGCCGCGGGGTTGGCCGGCTGCCGTATCTGTGTGGTGGAGGAAGGAGATGGGCCGGATACCGCAGACTCCTGATCCGACGGCTCATATTGCTTGGCGTTGGCGTTGCACCTAGGGAAATCGTGACCGTTTGATCAGGTGCGGGCGGTTCACCTCACATCGAGACCTGCACTATTAGGGATCGTTAGATCAAAATCTAACTGCTGAGGGAGGGACCTGAGCGGTGCCGTCAATCTTGGATCCAACCGCCCAGATCGCGTACCGGTTCATTAAGCGCCTAATCTAATCTGTACCATCGGATTGAAATCCAGCGGCTCAGAAAGAACCATACCCCTTCGGCCCTGGTCGTTTTTCTAAAGAGCCCCTGGACTTTGCAGAAAACAACCCGCCGTCCTCGCTCACTGTTCGTTGAGTCAGGGGAAACTTACGCTGTGGCCCCTGAGTTTCTTTTTATTTGACGCGCAGTCCAGATAACAGAGAAATTCATTAATTAATATTAAAAATTGATTTTTAGTATAAAAATAAATCTTAAAACTTGTATAATTCATAACTAATTCATTTTAGCTCCTTTTTGACCCATTCCAGTTGCAATAATTTTGTTTTAATATTATTTACCACCTTGTGCCTCTGTTTTGGCATGAAAGGCTCATTTAAATTTATCTAATACTTAATCTTGTATTAAATACATAAAAGCTACAGAAATTCATAACTTAAAACCTATAACTCCAAAATTAATGATTCCTGTTCCTATGATCTTATTTTAATATGTATATTATTAATGTGCATTTTGTCCTTATGTTTGGTGTAATGTTAATTTTGCCTATACCATGTTTGTTTGAATTGCTACGACTAGCAGTGAGGATACGTATCACCTGAAGATCATCCTGGTACCTGGAATCTCAAGGCCCAGGCAAGTTGTGCCCTTGATCACTTCTTTTCACCTACTCATGTTCTAATTAATCATAATGATCTGCATAGGTTAATTTTGATGGGACCCAATAGGTTACCCTAGTTTGTCTATCTTTATACCTTGTTTACCACTGAACTTTCTGGGTAGTACTTGCTAGTGCTATATGAGGTTTTGGGTATGAAGATTACACTATTCATGATTATACTTTTGTTATCAGTTGTTATTTATTGTTCATGATAAGATCATTATGTTAATTGGAACATGGAGAACCACCCGGGAAAACAGTGCTACCACAAGGGTGGAATGGGACGCCCTTGGCTGATTAATTAGGAAAGCTAGTGGAAGACTACCTTACCCGAAAGGGGCAAGGGCAGTAGGGGAGTGGTCAGTGTAGGGAGGCCCTCGGGAGGATTTTGCTGCGATGGCGGTCCTGCAAGGGATTCCTGCACTGGAACTTCCTATAAACTGTAGCGGGTTTTCTGAAGCTAGTGGAACTTTGTAAAGGCCTCGTAATGTTGCCCTGCCTCGCCTCCTCGGTAGAGGTGTATGGGATTGGCCGTCTCTTGGCAGATGGGTAACATGACTTGTGGGTAAAGATGCGCAACCTCTGCAGAGTGTAAAACTGGTATACTAGCCGTGCTCACGGTCAAGAGCAGCTCGGACACTCACATGATTAAATTATGGAACTTAAACTCAATTTGTCATATGCATTGCATCGCAGGTGATGTTGTTACTGTTGTTCAACTATTTAATTGGGTTGGTATTTACTTATACTTAGTAACTGCTAATAAAATTTTGACCAACTTTAAAAGCAATGCTCAGCTCTAACCATCTTCTTTGGTAAGCCTTACACTTCACGTGAGCTCCCACCTTTGGCGAGTTCATGCACATTATTCCCCACAACTTGTTGAGCGATGAACGTATGTGAGCTCACTCTTGCTGTCTCACATAACCCACAGGTCAAGAACAGGTACCGCAGGATGATGCGCTCGAAGGATGCTGTGAAGTGTTCGTGAGAGATCTAGGTCGTCGTCTCCCAGTCAACTTTGGGTTGCTGGACCGTTGTCTCCTTATAATGTAATTATTTATTTTGTATAGAACTCCTGTTATATATAAAGATGTGACATTCGATCCTGTGCCACTATACATCATATGTGTGAGACTTGGTCCCAGCATACCTGGTGTTTATGTTTACGCCCGGGTTTTGGATCCCTAAAATCCGGGTGTTACACCAATCAAGGAAGAGGTCTATGTTGAGCAACCTCCAGGCTTTGAAGATAGTGAGTATCCTAACCATGTATATAAACTCTCTAAGGCGCTTTATGGGCTCAAGCAAGCCCCAAGAGCATGGTATGAATGCCTAAGAGATTTTCTTATCACTAATGGCTTCAAAGTCGGCAAGGCCGATCCTACACTCTTTACTAAGACAATTGAAAATGATTTGTTTGTATGCCAAGTTTATGTTGATGATATCATATTTGGGTCTACTAACAAATTTATTTGTGAAGAGTTTAGTAGGATCATGATACAAAAATTCGAGATGTCTATGATGGGGGAGTTGAAGTATTTTCTAGGATTCCAAGTCAAGCAACTCCAAGAGGGCACCTTCATTAGCCAAATGAAGTAGATTCAAGACATTCTAACCAAGTTTGGAATGAAGGATGCCAAGCCCATCAAGACACCCATGGGAACCAATGGGCATCTCGACCTCGACAAGGGAGGTAAATCCGTAGATCAAAAGGTAAACCGGTCGATGATAGGATCTTTACTCTACTTATGTGCATCTCGACCGGACATTTTGCTTTCCGTATGCATGTGTGCAAGGTTCCAAGCCGATCCTAAGGAAGTTCACCTTAGGGCCGTGAAGCGAATCTTGAGATATTTAGTTCATACACCTAAGTTTGGTCTTTGGTACCCCAAGGGATCCTCGTTTGATTTATTAGGATATTCCGATGCTGATTGGGCAAGGTGCAAGATTGATAGGAAGAGCACATCAGGGACTTGTCAGTTTCTAGGGAGATTGAAAGTCGCCTAGAGGGGGGTGAATAGGCGGAATCTGAAAATTATAAACTTAAGCACAACTACAAGCCGGGGTTAGCGTTAGAAATATAATCGAGTCCGAAAGAGAGGGCAAAAACAAATCACAAGCAAATGAAGAGTGTGACACGGTGATTTGTTTTACTGAGGTTCGGTTCTTGCAACCTACTCCCCGTTGAGGTGGTCACAAAGACCAGGTCTCTTTCAACCCTTTCCCTCTCTCAAACGGTCACTTAGACCGAGTGAGCTTTCTCCTTATCTCACGGGTCACTTAGACCCCGCAAGGACCACCACACACTTGGTGTCTCTTGCCTTGGTTACAAAACACTTGAGAACAAGAAATGAGGAAGGAAGAAAGCGATCCAAGCGCAAGAACTCAAAGCAACACAATTATCACTCTCTCACTAGTCAATATTTGATTGGAATGATCTTTGGACTTAGGAGAGGATTTGATCTTTTTGTTTGTGTCTTGGAGTGAAGTCTAGAGCTCTTGCATTGAATACAATGACTGAAAACTTGGATTGCCTTGAAGTGTTGGTGGTTGGGGGTATTTATAGCCCCAACCACCAAAGTGGCCGTTGGGGAAGGCTGTTGTCGTATGGCGCACCGGACAGTTGCGCCACCGGACACTGTCCGGTGCGCCAGCCACATCACCCAACCGTTAGGGTTTGACTGTTGGAGCTCTGACAAGTGGGGCCACCGAACAGTCCGGTAGTGCACCGGACAGTCACTGTTCACTGTCCGGTGCGCCTTCTAACGCCTGCTCTGACTTCTACGCACGCAGGCACGCACTGTAGCATTTCATTGTTCCTTTGCAGACGGCCGTTGGCGCGAAGTAGTCGTTGCTCCGCTAGCACACCGGACAGTCCGGTGAATTATAGCGGAGTGGCTCTCCCAAATCCCCGAAGTTGAGCAGTTCGAGTTGATCCACCCTGGTGCACCGGACACTATCCGGTGGCACACCGGACAGTCCGGTGCGCCAGACCAAGGCACACTTCGGTTGTCATTTGCTCTTTTTATTTGAACCCTTTCTTGGACTTTTTATTGGTTTGAGTTGAACCTTTGCCACCTGTAGAACTCATAATCTAGAGCAAACTAGTTAGTCCAATTATTTGTGTTGGGCAATTCAACCACCAAAATTCATATAGGAAAGGGTTTAACCCTATTTCCCTTTCAATCTCCCCCTTTTTGGTGATTGATGCCAACACAAACCAAAGCAAATATAGAAGTGCAGAATTGAACTAGTTTGCATAAGGTAAGTGCAAAGGTTGGTTGGAATTAAACCAATAATTATTTCTACTAGATATGCATGGATGGTTTTCTTCTTATTTAAAATTTTGGACCACGCTTGCACCACGAGTTTTGTTTTTGCAAGTTCTTTGTAAAATTCTTTTCAAAACTTTTTGCAAATAGTCAAAGGTACATGAATAAGATTGAAAGAAGCAATTTCAAGATTTGAAATTTTCTCCCCCTGTTTCAAATGCTTTTTCTTTGACTTAAACAAAACTCCCCCTCAATGAAATTCTCCTCTTAGTGTTCAAGAGGGTTTTATAAATTTTTGAAGATACTTTCTCCCCTTTTGAAAACACATTAAGATATAAGATATCAATTTGAAAACTTCATTTTAAAAATTTGGTGGTGGTGCGGTCCTTTTGCTTTGGGCTAATACTTTCTCTCCCTTTGGCATGAATTGCTAAAAACGGATACTTGTGAGTGAAATATAAGCCCTTTAACTTTCTCCCTAATGGCAAATAAATAGATATGAGTGAAGATTATACCAAAGTGGAGAACTATGCGGAATACCGGCAAAGAGTAAATAACACTGATGGAGTTGAGTGGAAGCGCCTTCTTTGCCGAATACTCCATTTCCCTTTCAATTCTATGACTAAGCATGATAATACACTTGAAAACACATTAGTCATAGACATAAAAGAGATATGATCAAAGGTATATAAATGAGCTATGTGTGCAAAGAATCAATCAAAATTCCTAGAATCAAGAATATTTAGCTCATTCCTAAGCTTGGTAAAGGTTTTCTCATCTAAAGGCTTGGTAAAGATATCGGTCAATTGATCTTTGGTGTTAATATAGGCTATCTCGATATCCCCCCTTTGTTGGTGATCTCTCAAAAAGTGATACCGAATGGCTATGTGCTTAGTGCGGTTGTGCTCAACGGGATTATCCACCATGCGGATTGCACTCTCATTATCACATAGGAGAGGGACTTTGCTAAATTTGTAGCCATAGTCACTAAGGGTTTGCCTCATCCAAAGCAATTGCGCGCAACAATGGCCTGCGACAATATACTCCACTTCGGCGGTAGAAAGAGCTACTAAGTTTTGTTTCTTTGAAGCCCAAGACAACAGGGATCTTCCCAGAAACTGACAAGTCCCTGATGTGCTCTTCCTATCAATTTTACACCCTTCCCAATCAGCATCGGAATATCCTAATAAATCAAACAAGGATCCATTGGGGTACCAAAGACCAAACTTAGGTGTATGAACTAAATATCTCAAGATTCTTTCACAGCCCAAAGGTGAACTTCCTTAGGATCGGCTTGGAACCTTGCACACATGCATACAAAAAGCATAATGTCCGGTCGAGATGCACATAAGTAGAGTAAAGATCCTATCATCAACCGGTATACCTTTTGATCTACGGATTTACCTCCCGTGTCGAGGTCGAGATGCCCATTGGTTCCCATGGGTGTCTTGATGGCCTTGGCATCCTTCATTCCAAACTTGGTGAGTATATCTTGAATGTACTTCGTTTGGCTAATGAAAGTGCCTTCTTGGAGTTGCTTCACTTGAAATCCTAGAAAATACTTCATCTCCCCCATCATAGACATCTCGAATTTTTGAATCATGATCCTACTAAACTCTTCACAAATAGATTTGTTAGTAGACCCAAATATGATATCATCAACATAAATTTGGCATACAAACAAATCATTTTAAATTGTTTTAGTAAAGAGAGTAGGATCGGCCTTGCCGACTTTGAAGCCATTAGTGATAAGGAAGTCTCTTAGGCATTCATACCATGCTCTTGGGGCTTGCTTGAGCCCATAAAGCGTCTTAGAGAGTTTATATACATGATTAGGATACTCACTATCTTCAAAGCCTGGAGGTTGCTCAACATAGACCTCTTCCTTGATTGGTCTATTGAGGAAGGCAATCTTCACGTCCATTTGGTAGAGCTTAAAGCCATGGTAAGTAGCATAGGCAAGTAATATACGAATTGACTCAAGCCTAGCTACGGGTGCATAGGTTTCACCAAAATCCAAACCTTCGACTTGTGAATACCCATTGGCCACAAGTCGGGCTTTGTTCCTTGTCACTACACCATGCTCATCTTGTTTGTTGCAGAAGACCCACTTGGTTCCTACAATATTTTGGTTAGGACGTGGAACTAAATGCCATACCTCATTCCTGGTGAAGTTGTTGAGCTCCTCTTGCATCGCCAGCACCCAATCCGAATCTTGAAGTGCTTCCTCTACCCTGTGTGGCTCAATAGAGGAAACAAAAGAGTAATGTTCACAAAAATGAGCGACTCGAGATCGAATGGTTACCCCCTTATGAATATCGCTGAGGATGGTGTTCACGGGGTGATCTCTTTGAATCGCTTGGTGGACTCTTGGGTGTGGCGGTCTTGGATCTTGTTCATCTTCCTTGTCTTGATCATTGGCATCTCCCCCTTGATCAATGTCCTCCTCTTGAGGTTGCTCATCTTCTTGATCTTCATTGTCATCATCTTGAGCTTGATCCTCATCTTGGGTTGGTGGAGATGCTTGCATGGAAGATGATGGTTGTTGATCTTGTGCTTATGGTGGCTCTTCGGATTCCTTAGGACACACATCCAAACAATGGACATGTTCCTTAGCGCGATGCACAGAGCCTCTTCATCATCTAGCTCATCAAGATCAACTTGCTCTATTTGAGAGCCGTTAGTCTCATCAAACACAATGTCACAAGAAACTTCAACTAGTCCAGTGGACTTGTTAAAGACTCTATATGCCCTTGTGTTTGAGTCATAACCAAGTAAAAAGCCTTCTATAGTCTTAGGAGCAAATTTAGATTTTCTACCTCTTTTAACAAGAATAAAGCATTTGCTACCAAAGACTCTAAAATATGAAACATTGGGCCTTTTACCGGTGAGGAGTTCATAGGATGTCTTCTTGAGGATTCGGTGCAGATATAACCGGTTGATGGCGTAGCAAGCAGTGTTGACCGCCTCGGCCCAAAACCGATCCGAAGTCTTGTACTCATCAAGCATGGTCCTTGCCATGTCCAATAGAGTTCTATTCTTCCTCTCCACTACACCATTTTATTGTGGCATGTAGGGAGAAGAGAACTCATGCTTGATGCCCTCCTCCTCAAGGAAGCCTTCAATTTGTGAGTTCTTGAACTCCGTCCCATTGTCGCTTCTTATCTTCTTGATCCTCAAGTCGAACTCATTTTGAGCCCATCTCAAGAATCCTTTCAAAGTCTCTTGGGTTTGAGATTTTTCCTGCAAAAAGAATACCCAAGTGAAGCGAGAATAATCATCCACAATAACTAGACAGTACTTACTCCCGCCGATGCTTATGTAAGCTATCGGGCCGAATAAATCCATGTGGAGTAGCTCTAGTGGCCTATCAGTTGTCATGATGTTCTTGTGTGGATGATGAACACCAACTTGCTTCCCTGCTTGACATGCGCTATAAATCCTGTCTTTCTCAAAATGAACATTTGTTAGTCCCAAAATGTGCTCTCCCTTTAGAAGCTTATGAAGATTCTTCATTCCAACGTGGGCTAGTCGATGATGCCATAGCCAACCCATGTTAGTCTTAGCAATTAAGCAAGTGTCGAGTTCAGCTCTATTGAAATCTACTAAGTATAGCTGACCCTTTAACACTCCCTTAAATGCTACTGAATCATCACTTCTTCTAAAGACAGTAACGCCTACATCCGTAAAAAGACAGTTGTAACCCATTTTACATAATTGAGAGACTAAAAGCAAGTTATAATCTAAAGAATCTACAAGAAAAACATTGGAAATAGAATGGTCAGGTGATATAGAAATTTTACCCAATCCTTTGACCAAACCTTGATTTCCATCCCCGAATGTGATAGCTCTTTGGGGATCTTGGTTTTTCTCATAGGAGGAGAACATCCTTTTCTCCCCAGTCATGTGGTTTGTGCACCCGCTATCGATGATCCAACTTGAGCCCCCGGATGCATAAACCTACAAAACAAATTTAGGCCTTGTTCTTAGGTACCCAAACGGTCTTGGGTCCTTTTACATTAGAAACAAGCACCTTGGGTACCCAAACACAAGTCTTTGACCCCTTGTGTTTGCCCCCAACATATTTGGCAACTACTTTGCCTGATTTGTTAGTTAGCACATATGAAGCATCAAAGGTTTTAAATGAAATGTTATGATCATTTGATGCAATAGGAGTTTTCTTCTTAGGCATTTTAACATGTGTAGAACGCCTAGAGCTAGAAGCCTCATTCTTATAAATAAAAGCATGGTGTGAAACAGAATGAGTCTTCTTAGCATGAATTCTCCTAATCTTATCCTTAGGATAACCAGCAGGATACAAAATATAACCTTCGTTATCTTGAGGCATGGGAGCCTTGCCCTTAACAAAATTAGACAATCTTTTAGGAGGGGCATTAAGCTTGACATTTTCTCCCTGTTGGAAGCCAATGCCATCCTTAATGCCCGGGTGTCTCCCACTATAAAGCATTGAGAGCACCTAGAGGGGGGGTGAATAGGTGATCCTGTAAAACTTGAAACTTAGTGCCACAAAAACTTGATTAGAGGTTAGCACAATAAGGCCAAGGGGCTGGAGAGAAGTTCTTGCAAGACACGATAACCACAAGAAGATCAACATAGGTAGACACAGTGGTTTATCCCATGGTTTGGCCAAGTCCAACACTTGCCTACTCCACGTTGTGGCGTCCCAACGGACGAGGGTTGCAATCAACCCCTCTGAAGCGGTCCAAAGACCCACTTGAATACCACGGTGTTTTGCTTTGTTTACTATATCCCTCTCGCGAGGAATCTCCACAACTTGGAGCCTCTCGCCCTTACACTTTGATGTTCACAAAGAAGCACGGAGTAAGGGAGGGATGAGCAACGCACACAAGACACAAAATCATAGCAAATACGCACACACAAGACCCAGACTTGAGCTCAAAAGAATATCACGAGGTTCTCACTAGAACGGAGCTCAAATCACTAAGAATGTCGAACAAGTGCGCAAGAATGAAGTGTGAGTGATCAACAATGCTCAAAGGATGCTTGGTGTACTCCTCCATGCGCCTAGGGGTCCCTTTTTAGCCCCAAGGCAGCTAAGAGCCGTTGAGAGCATTCCAGTAAGGCAATTCTTGCCTTCAGTCGCCTGGCGCACCGGACAGTCCGGTGCACCACCGGACACTGTCCGGTGCGGATTTCTTTCCTTATTTGGCGAAGCCGACCGTTGCAGATTCAGAGCCGTTGGCGCACCGGACACTGTCCGGTGCACACCGGACAGTCCGATGCCCCCTTGTGACCGTTGGCTCGGCCACGCGTCACGCGCGGAATCCTCGGCCGACAGTTGGCCCGGCTGACCGTTGGCTCACCGGACAGTCCGATGCACCATCGGACAGTCCGCTGATTTATAGCCGTACGCCGTTAATCACTTCCCGAGAGCGACGACTTCACCTGTGAATGGCTCACCGAACAGTCTGGTGCACCACCGGACAGTCTGGTGATTTATAGTCATACGTCGTTGATCGCTTCCCGAGAGCAGCCAGTTGACAGTCGCCAGCCTGGCGCACCGGACACTGTCCGGTGCACCCAGACCGAGTTGTCTTTGGCTGAATAAAGCTATCTCTTTTCCAATTTGATTTCTCCTGTCTCCAGCACTTAGACACAATACATTAGTTCTTAAAACAATGTACCAAGTCTAGGAACATACCTTTAGACTTGATTTGCACTTTGTCCATCACTTTGCATAGATTACCATAAGTCCACTTGTGTTGGCACTTAATCACCAAAATACTTAGAAATGGCCCAAGGGCACATTTCCCTTTCAAGCATACTACGAGCAAATTTAAATTTTTCATTCTCCAATTCATGCTCGGCCATTTTAGCATCTAGTTTAGCTATATGATCATTTTGTTGTTTAATCATAGCAAGGTGATCATGAATAGCATCTATATTGACATCTCTACATCTAGTGCAAATAGAAACATGATCAACCGTAGATGTAGAGGGTTTGCAATCATTTAATTCAACAATCTTAGCATGTAAAATAGCATTCTCATCTCTAAGATTGGAAATAGAAACATTGCAAACATCTAATTCCTTAGCCTTAGCAATTAATTTATCATTCTCAAACTTAAGGCTAGCAAGAGATTTATTCAACATGTCAATCTTAGCAATTAGACTAGCATTATCATTTCTAAGATTAACAATTGAATCATCACAAACATTTGGTTTATCAACCTTAGCAATTAATTTGACATTTTCATTTCTAAGGCTAGAAATAGTGTCATGGCAAGTGCTAAGCTCACTAGTTAATTTTTCATTTTTCTCTACCTCCTTAGCATAAGCATTTTAGTCTTAACATGCTTTTTGTTTTCCTTAATAAGGAAGTCCTCTTGGCTATCCAAGAGTTCATCCTTCTCATGAATAGCACTAATCAATTCATTCAATTTCTCTTTTTGTTGAATGTTAAGATTGACAAAAAGAGTAAGCAAGTTATCCTCATCATCACTAGAATTATCCTCATCACTAGAGGTTGCATACTTAGTGGAGGATCTTGATTTTACCTTCTTCTTCTTGCCGTCCTTTGCCATGAGACACTTGTGGTCGACGTTGGGGAAGAGGAGGCCTTTGTTGATAGCGATGTTGGCGGCGTCCTCGTCGGAGGACGAGTCGGTGGAGCTCTCGTCGGAGTCCCACTCCCGGCAAACATGGGCATCGCCACCCTTCTTCTTCTAATACCTCTTCTTCTCCTTCCTCCCCCTCTTGTCGTTATCCCTGTCACTATCACTAGATAAAGGACATTTAGCGATAAAATGACCGGGCTTACCACACTTGTAGCATACTTTCTTGGAATGGCGCTTGTAATCTTTCCCCTTCCTTTGCTTGAGGATTTGGCGAAAGCTCTTGATGATGAGCGCCATTTCCTTATTGTCGAGCTTGGAGGCGTCAATGGGAAGTCTACTTGATGTAGACTCTTCTTTCTTCTCCTCTGTTGCCTTGAATGCAACGGGTTGTACATCCGGTGTGGAGGAGGCACCTTGCTCGATGATTTTCTTGGAGCCTTTGATCATCAACTCAAAGCTCACAAATTTTCCTATCACTTCCTCGGGAGACATTAGTTTATATCTAGGATCACCACAAATTAATTGAACTTGAGTGGGATTAAGAAATACGAGTGATCTAAGAATAACCTTGACCATTTCATGGTCATCCCATTTGGTGCTCCCGAGGTTGCCAACTTGGTTCACCAAGGTTTTTAGCCGGTTGTACATGGCTTGCGGGTCTTCTCCTTGGTTGAGCATGAAGCGACCGAGCTCCCCCTCGATCGTTTCCCTCTTGGTGATCTTGGTTACCTTGTCTCCTTCGTGTGCGGTCTTGAGCACGTCCCAAATATCCTTGGCACTCTTCAACCCTTGCACCTTATTATGAGAGGCGAGGAGTATAGTGGTGGCTTGGGAGTTGAAGTGCTGAATTTGGGCGACCTCGTCCGAGTCATAGTCTTCATCCCCTACGGATGGTACCTGTACTCCAATCTCAACAACATCCCAAATGCTAGTGTGGAGTGAGGTTAGATGGTGCCTCATTTTGTCACTCCACATATTATAATCTTCACCATCAAACATGGGTGGTTTGCCTAATGGGACGGAAAGTAAAGGAGTACGTTTAGAAATGTGAGGGTAGCATAGGGGGATCTTACTAAACTTCTTGCGCTCATGGCGCTTAGAAGTTACGGACGGCGCGTCGGAGCTGGAGGTGGATGGCGATGAAGAATCGGTCTCGTAGTAGACCACCTTCTTCATCTTCTTTTTCTTGTCGCCACTCCGATGTGACTTGTGAGGAGGTGATTCCTCCTTCTTCTTGTTGCAGGACTCTCCCAATGGAGCCTTCCCGTGGCTTGTGGCGGGCTTCTCGCCGGTCACCATCTCCTTCTTGGTGTGTTCTTCCGACATCACTTCGAGCGATTAGGCTCTAATGAAGCACCGGGCTCTGATACCAATTGAAAGTCGCCTAGAGGGGGGGTGAATAGGCGGAATCTGAAAATTATAAACTTAAGCACAACTACAAGCCGGGGTTAGCGTTAGAAATATAATCGAGTCCGAAAGAGAGGCCAAAAACAAAACACAAGCAAATGAAGAGTGTGACACGGTGATTTGTTTTACTGAGGTTCGGTTCTTGCAACCTACTCCCTGTTGAGGTGGTCACAAAGACCGGGTCTCTTTCAATCCTTTCCCTCTCTCAAACGGTCACTTAGACCGAGTGAGCTTTCTCCTTATCTCATGGGTCACTTAGACCCCGCAAGGACCACCACACACTTGGTGTCTCTTGCCTTGGTTACAAAACACTTGAGAACAAGAAATGAGGAAGGAAGAAAGCGATCCAAGCGCAAGAACTCAAAGGAACACAATTATCACTCTCTCACTAGTCACTATTTGATTGGAATGATCTTTGGACTTGGGAGAGGATTTGATCTCTTTGTTTGTGTCTTGGAGTGAAGTCTAGAGCTCTTGTATTGAATGCAATGGCTGAAAACTTGGATTGCCTTGAAGTGTTGGTGGTTGGGGGTATTTATAGCCCCAACCACCAAAGTGGCCGTTGGGGAAGGCTGCTGTCGTATGGTGCACCGGACAGTCCGGTGCGCCACCAAACACTGTCCAGTGCGCCAGCCACGTCACCCAACTGTTAGGGTTCGATCGTTGGAGCTCTGACAAGTGGGGCCACCAGACAGTCCGGTGGTGCACCGGACAATCACTGTTCGCTGTCCGGTGCGCCTTCTGACGCCTGCTCTGACTTCTGCGCGCGCAGGCGCGCACTGTAGCGTTTCACTGTTCCTTTGTAGATGACCGTTGGCGCGAAGTAGCCGTTGCTCCACTGGCACACCAGACAGTCCGGTGTTACACTGGACAGTCCGGTGAATTATAGCGGAGTGGCTCTCCCAATTTCCCGAAGCTGAGCAGTTCGAGTTGATCCACCCTGGTGCACCGGACACTGTCCGGTGGCACACCGGATAGTCTAGTGCGCCAGACCGGGGCACACTTCGGTTGTCATTTGCTCTTTTTATTTGAACCCTTTCTTGGACTTTTTATTGGATTGAGTTGAACCTTTGCCACCTGTAGAACTCATAATCTAGAGCAAACTAATTAGTCCAATTATTTATGTTGGGCAATTCAACCACCAAAATTAATATAGGAAAAGGTCTAACCCAATTTCCCTTTCAGAGATCCCTGGTGTCTTGGGCTTCAAAGAAACAAAACTCCGTAGCTCTTTCTTCCGCTGAAGCCGAGTACATTGCTGCAGGCCATTGTTGCACGCAATTGCTTTGGATGAGGCAAACCCTTAGGGACTATGGATACAAATTTAGCAAAGTCCCTCTCCTATGTGATAATGAGAGTGCAATCCGCATGGCGGATAATCTCGTTGAGCACAGCCGCACTAAGCACATAGCCATTCGGTATCACTTTTTGAGAGATCACCAACAAAGGGGTGATATCGAGATAGCCTATATTAACACCAAAGATCAATTGGCCGATATCTTTACCAAACCATTAGATGAGAAAACCTTTACCAAACTTAGGAATGAGCTAAACATTCTTGATTCTTGAAATTTTGATTGATACTTTGCACATATAGCTCAACTATATACCTTTGATCATATCTCTTTTATGTCTATGACTAATGTGTTTTCAAGTGTACTCTCATGCTTAGTCATAGAATTGAAAGAGAAATGGAGTATTCGGCAAAGACGACGTTTCCACTCAACTCCATTGGTATTTGCCAGTATTCCGCATTGTTCTCCACTTTGGTATAATCTTCACTCATATTTATTTGTTTGCCATTTGGGAGAAAGTCAAGGGGCTTATATTTCACTCACAAGTATCCGTTTTTGGCGATTCATGCCAAAGGGGGAGAAAGTATTAGCCCAAAGCAAAAGGACCGCACCACCACCGAATTTTAAAAATGAAGTTTTCAAATTAGTATCTTATTGTGTTCAAAAGGGGGAGAAAGTTATAGTATCTTCAAAAATTTGTAAAACCCTCTTGAACACTAAGAGGAGAATTTCATTGAGGGGGAGTTTTGTTTAAGTCAAAGGAAAAGCATTTGAGACAGGGGGAGAAAATTTCAAATCTTAAAAATGCTTCTTTCAATCTTATTCATGTACCTTTGACTATTTGCAAAATTTTTTGAAAAGAATTTTACAAAGGATTTTCAAAAACAAAACTAGTGGTGCAAGCGTGGTCCAAAATTTTAAATAAGAAGAAAATCATCCATGCATATCTAGTAGAAATAATTATTGGTTTTATTCGAAGCAACCTTTGCACTTACCTTATGCAAACTAGTTCAATTCTGCACTTTTATATTTGCTTTGGTTTGTGTTGGCATCAATCACCAAAAAGGGGGAGACTGAAAGGGAAATAGGGTCAAACCTTTTCCTAAATGAATTTTGGTGGTTGAATTGCCCAACACAAATTATTGGACTAACTAGTTTGCTCTAGATTGTGAGTTCTACAGGTGCCAAAGGTTAAACACAAACCAATAAAAAGTCGAAGAAAGGGTTCAAATAAAAAGAGCAAAAGACAATCGAAGGCTACCCTGGTCTGGCGCACCGGACTGTCCGGTGTGCCACCATACAGTGTCCGGTGCACCACCAGACAGTGTCCGGTGCACCAGGGTGGATCAACTCTGAATTGCTCAGCTTCAGGAATTTGGGGAGCCACTCCGCTATAATTCACCGGACTGTCCGGTGTAGAACCGGACTGTCCAGTGTGCCAGCGGAGCAACGACTACTTGCGCCAACGGTCATCTGCAAAGGAATAGTAAAACGCTACAGTGCGCGCCTGCGTGCGCAGAAGTCAGAGCAGGCGTCAGAAGTGTAATCCGTTTTTGGCGTCCCTATCTTTTAGGCCTTTCCCCGATTTGTTTTTCATTACTATCTGAAGTGTAATCCTCCTCTGGTTCACAGACATCGGTGGAGGTGCATCATTGCAAAGCTGGACGGACGCATCGACGCCAGGTTCCAGCATAGGGAGTCACGCCTACACACCCAGCGTGTTGAGCCCTAGGACTGTCTTTGCGCCATTCCTCTCGTAGTGGAACTGCCAGAGTGCTAGTGCCTGATTGCATTCGTCCCCAAGTCATCGGTCGTTTGGAACTAGAGGAGCTTCGCCGGGTGGCTATGTGAGGATTGCATCGCCATTCTTTGGCTCGTTAGTGAATAGGTTTCGGAGGATCTCAGTATCACTTATCAAGATGCCCGACACACATAACGCATTAATGGGCTTGGATACATGACTGCAGGGAATTGTGCTTAAGGAACTATGTGTGCAATGTTTACGCTTACGCATTGCCGAGAGACAATGACTATGTCATATGGTCAGGTTGATACTGTTCAGTTTACTCTAGGGATCAATGATCTGTAACTCGAATTTCTCATAATGATGGCCATCAGCACATAGGTATGATCGGTCCTACCAATGTAACTATGTAATAGTTTATTTAGTACTTTATTACTATAAATATGGATCACTATTGTTTTTACAGCTTGACAAACTGCTCTCGTCGCATGTCTCTGTTGTCAGAGGGTTTGACAGACTCAAACAAAACTCCACCCAATTAAGTACCTTGTAGATGGTCTTAGACTCAGTAGAAATGATACTGTTCAATTTACTCTATGGATCAATGATCTGTAACTCGGATTTCTCATAATGATGACCCGCCGCACATAGGTATCACTATGTTTTTTATTAGCAGCCATAGGGATCAATTCTTTTTACAGCTTGACAAACTACTCTCATCGCTGTCTCTGATGTCAGAGGGTTTTTGCTTATCTCTGCACTGCTAGGATTTTGATATCATCGTAGCCAACGGAAGCATTTAATGCTAGCACTTGGTATGCACGATTATTACTTACCATTCATGATTTTTATGTATGATCATGACTTTTATATCATTTCATTCATGGGAAAAAAGGTTGTTCAATCAGAATTGTTTTAAACAGAACATGAGCATGCACCAGGCCTAATAAGATTACAGCCCACCTTGAGTAGAGTTTTGATCTGGATGCTATCAAAGACGCCACCAATGAGTTTGCTAAATGAAATATTATTATTTCTACCCAGTCTAATACCATCTACAAGGTACTTAATTGGGTGGAGTTTTGGTTGTGAGTTTGTCAAACCAGTATATTTATATATATCGAAGAATTTATCTCCAACAAGCGGTTCCGGTTAGTTTCTGTCAGTCAGTTCCTATATCATAAGGGAGCAGTTGCCTGGTTTCCTTGGACATTTGGATCCCCACCGCCTGCAACCGCGTGCTCCTCATTGTGAGGAACCCTAGGGTTCTACCGACGTGAGGAGGTCTCCCCTTGGCCGGATCTGACCAAACACCCAAACACACAGGTATGTGGCAGTATGGTTTCTCTTCTATTTCATTTCATGCCTTCTCCATTACAAATGCTCAGATTTATAGCAGCCCAAAGTGGGTCTAACTGCTAATCAGTTATTACAGCTGGATTAACAGCTAGATGACAGATCTAATCAGTTATTACAGCTAGATGCCAGCAGCTTACAGCTGTATTACTCTAACCCCTCTATCCTCCTTCTTGCCCTCTTGTTACCTTGTCTAAATCTATGCATTGCTGGTAGGGTCGTGATAATCCGCCCCCCCCTTAAGAGCTTGCTTGACCCCAAGCAAGGGCCTTTGGAAATCTGTTCTTGGCCACAGTAAAATCCTCCCAAGTAGCACATGATGATGGTAACCCAGACCATCTGAGTAGCACTTGGACCACAGCCGCATTGCCTTTCTTGACCATTCTGTGATCCAGGATCTCAACCGGAGCTAGAGTTCCCCTAGGCACCATCCACGATCCTGACACAAGTAAGGACAGTAGGAAAACGAGCCTGCACGGCATAAAAATCCCTCCAAGTAGATAACTCCAGCAACATGCCTGACCCTCAGAGCACAACCAGCACAATTGTTGCATTGCCCTTTTCCCACCAAATCTGTGGTTGAAGATTTCCTCACTCTCATGTGCCTTGGCTGAAAGTTGCAGGAGGTATGCCATTGCCCCAACCATTGCCAACACTTTGTATGGTCGAGAGTACCTTGCTCTTTGAACACAGAACTGTCAGCAACCTGCTGTTGTATCCAAATAGCCACCCATAAGTCCTCACTTCCTTTGATCACAGGGACTGCCAACACCAAGACTACATACCTATACAATGAGTTAAAGAAGTAACCACCCATGGAAGCCTGATGCAATGACCCAATTGAAAACTGCTACCCTTGTTGTGTTTGTTGGAAAACTGGACATTGCCTTACCAACTGATCAACACCGATTTTCAGATCTGTCCACCCAAATAAACTCTTGAACCAGTGATAAGGAACAACCCTCTGTCCTGAGAATACAGCCTGACATGAAATGTGACTAGTCACCCTAGACCATAGATCCTGAGCATAATCATCAGTCACTATGTTCTCCTTGCCTTTATCATACACCATTCTGAACTGTAAGCTCATTAACTTGTTCATGGATTTTCGTTGAATGTCCAGTTGTGACTGAACTGCCATATCACTGTTTCCTAGGCTAGAAGCAGGTAGCCACCCTTGTGTTAGCTCAAATATCACATAATGAACACTGCCATTGTTCTGCCTCCCATCAAAAATCAACACAAAACCAGACCCATGTGCTTCTAGTAGCAAGCTATTATTAACCTTTAGAAGCTGCACAATGCATAAGATGGCACTATCAACCAAACTGAGATCTAGCATCTCTTCCACAACTCCTTCTTTAGATACCACAAGGTAATCTTCCACCTCTTCTTCACTGATTTCTCTAACCTGTAGTATCTCCCAATCCTCATCATCAACCTTAGGGGCACTTATAATCTCGCCTGCACCATTAGTTTCATGGGTTGAATCTGGAACCAAATCTTGATAAAGGATACCACCAACACTAGTAGCATCAACATTTTTAGCATTCTGCTCCTTCTCAGGGCCTTCCTCAAGCACACTGATAACACTAGCAGGAAGAAGCCCCTCCATGCTTCCACCATTCATAACCATAGCAACTGTCTTACTTGGTGGGTCAGACTTGCTGGTCTCATCTACAACATCCCCCTTCTTCTTAGCCAATTCTTCTAAGGCTTCTCCACCTTGAGCAAGTTGCTGCAGTAATCCCTCATGTGTGTGAGTTTCAAATTGCATCTCCCCGTCCCATGCCACTGTAAGACCCATTTCACTAGACACTGGGTATGTACTTGCTTGTTGTGGCATTCCAACAAACATCCATTGGACATTAGGCACAACATCCTGCTCACAATTATTGAGCCACTGATCACCCACCCCATGAGCTAGCTGTTGCACTAGGCCATGTGAATCTGAACCAAATACCCTACCCCATACCATCTTCTCAGCAGACTTTTCACCGAACACTGAGAAATTGGTACCTCCAAGTATCACTGGAACGCAGTTGTGACTACCATGCTCCTCCGTCTTCTTGCAGTAACCAGTTCCGCCTGGCCCTGCAGTCTGTGCTGTCCCACCTCCCAATTCTCGAGTTGGTGGTCTAGCCGGTCCAGAATGCGCCACATCTTCTCCCACCTCTCCTCCTCCTTTTGCGAAGTTGCCATCGCTTCTAGAAGAAATCTTGTCTGCACGAACGGTTTAGTGGAGGATTCCGTGGCTGTGACTTCCGAGAATCATGGGCTTGGTGGAGAACTGTGTCGCAGATGGTGTTGATGCCGCTGCCTGTTGGAGTCCAGCTCCAATCTTCCGATGAAGAGCACTTCGTCTTCTAGTCGTTGTCTTTCCCAGCAGCAAGCTGGTCTCCTTCGTCGCACCCCGCCGAGGATTGACGGCTTTGATACCAATTGTGAGGAACCCTAGGGTTCTACCGACGTGAGGAGGTCTCCCCTTGGCCAGATCTAACCAAACACCCAAACACACAGGTATGTGGCAGTATGGTTTCTCTTCTATTTCATTTCATGCCTTCTCCATTACAAATGCTCAGATTTATAGCAGCCCAAAGTGGGTCTAACTGCTAATCAGTTATTATAGCTAGATTAATAGCTAGATGACAGATCTAATAAGTTATTACAGCTAGATGCCAGCAGCTTACAGCTGTATTACTCTAACCCATCTATCCTCCTTCTTGCCCTCTTGTTATCTTGTCTAAATCTATGCATTGCTGATACCAATTGTGAGGAACCCTAGGGTTCTACCGACGTGAGGAGATCTCCCCTTGGCCGGATCTGACCAAACACCCAAACACACAGGTATGTGGTAGTATGGTTTCTCTTCTATTTCATTTCATGCCTTCTCCATTACAAATGCTCAGATTTATAGCAGCCTAAAGTGGGTCTAACTGCTAATCAGTTATTACAGCTGGATTAACAGCTAGATGACAGATCTAATCAGTTATTACAGCTAGATGCCAGCAGCTTACAGCTGTATTACTCTAACCCCTCTATCCTCCTTCTTGCCCTCTTGTTACCTTGTCTAAATCTATGCATTGCTGGTAGGGTCGTGACACTCATTCAATGGGTTTGGCTTCTTGGTCTACCTCTGGTTACTCTTACCTATGTTTCAAACACAATTTCAATCTATCAGTTGTGATTGCATTTGATTGCTTTTTTGCATCGAGTGTCTGTAGTTCATGAGGATGGTGGCATTGTTTCCATGAACTGAACCATGGATCACGTGCTCGCAGGACTGATGGGCGACCATCTCGCGTTGATCGTGGACCGGCTGCTGACAGAGTCGACACTGGAGGCGGCGATCGGCGGTGGGAAGCAGATGGTCGATCTGCGTCAGGAGACGGTGTACGTTGAGTATTGCCATCATGGGCTAGGCGGCGGCTCGGCGACGAAGGTGGAGTGCAGGATTTGCCAGGAGGAGGACTGGGACACCTGCATGGAGGCCCCCTGCGCCTGCTGTGGTAGCCTCAAGGTACCTGACCTCTTTAATAACGCTATTTTTTTATTTGGGACCAAAATAAATGCTCTTGGTTAGACAGTAGATTCATGATCGTGCTATGGTGATTATGCAACTGTTTCTTAGTTTCTAAAAAATTGTCTTACAGTTCCTGTTGTCAAATGAAAAGCTAATCCTTCTTTTCAGTATAAGATGTAGTTGTTGCCACTTGTTGCTACAGTAAATTTTTTCCCTTCTTGATTGATTACCATCTATGCATATATGTGTGTGTTTTTGTTTGTGCAATATGGGTGCATGGTGAACCCTTGCTTGTGTTTTAAACAATAACCTTTATTTACTAGCTAGCTACTACACGACTTATGTTCTAGCTAGGTTTGTCGTTTGTAGGATTAGTATGAGAAATCAAAATAAAGTTTAAATCAAAATATAGGAATGAAGAAGAGGTTTCCTGACGACATCATCAGGCCAGACCACGCACTGCATGCACGACACGAAAGAAAATGCATTTTATAACAATAAAGAAATTAGCTCCATAAAGAAACAGCCGCACATTTTTCGTCACTAAATACAGTATGAATTCTTAGTTTAGAAAAGCACTAGAGAACAAGTTTGGCGGAAGTGACAGGTTGGAGGTCACAAGCAAAGGGCCGGCCAGGAACAACAAGTTATTACTACGAGTCACCTGCCCATTGGAGACTAAAAGAGAGAGAGGTGCATCTGAATGAATCTAACCAAGCTAGATGCTACCATCTACTCTTAATTAGCCTCTCTCTCTCTCCAATAGAGAAGACAGAGAGAGATGAGAGGGTGATCTAGTGCCTTCACCTGCAACCCCAAAAATTAGTTGGTGAAAGGAACTTTAGAGCTATGGACAGTAGTTTAGATGTCCAGGTTCCCATCCCAAATAGGTGTCTTTGTTGTTGTTGTGACAAATGGTGTAGGTGAGGGGTGTGCGTCTCACCTGTTATATCAGCTAGCCGCAGCGCCCTCTCGAGGCCACATGATTAATATAAGGGCTCCCCCTATTCTCTCTCTCTCGCTCATTCTAACTAAGCTTAATGTTGCATGCTTTTGTGGCTGTGCCTGATTAATTAAGCATATAATGTTGTATAGTATGTGTCATTTATACAGGTCCATATATATATTGATATGCATTTGTCCATGCATGATTCTTATTTTACCTGAAATGGAAGAAGGGCCCAAGAAACGCGGCCTGTCCTTGAAGGAAATAATCATTTTTAAAATAAATGATTTGTATTGTTGGACTTGGTACATACAAATGTCGGTCACTTTTCACATTTATTATGTTCAGTGTAGAGCTTATCTCTACTAACTATTAAGGCAATAGTGTAGACCATCTCCTGCCCCCGCCTCCCCCCTCTGCACAAACGCCCCCATCTTCACCGCGAAAGCTGCAACCGCCACGCCGAGAAACCCGCCCCCAACAGCTGTCGTCCAGTCCCCTCCCCATTCCGCGTCTGTGATGCTCGAGGTCCGCATCCACGCGCGGTAATCGACGCGTCGGTGCTTGCGGAGGGCCGGGGAGGCGGAGGCGGAGGAGGTGGAGGGGAGAAGCGAGGAGGACTGGGCGAGGAAGACGGCGTGGTCGAAGTCGGGATCGTAGGCCTGGTCCCCGCAGGTGGCGCAGAAGAGCTCGGCGTGGTCGACGTCGACGGCGATCTGGTGACCGGGCCCCGTGGAGGCGGAGGCATGCGTGGCAGCATGGGAGGGGCAGAAGACGGCGGTGCAAGAGAGGCAGGCGTAGAGGCGGGAGGTGGGGGACGGGGACGCGGTGTAATACCCAATTTGTAATTTGCAAGAGCTAATATCAAAGGGAGAAACAAGTTCACCTTATCTATGTGGGAGTTTGAACTTTTTGTGCCATCACATGTGGACACCCTATTTTAAAACAGATAATTATAAAATATATGACACTAAATCATTGCATCATGCTGAGATTTTTATTTTGTGTGCATTTTGTGACAATATAAAACTAATGTAAAAAGAAATATATTAAAAATACAAATTTGGAGATTCAACCCTAATTTGCAAGTTGGAGTTTAGAGAAGAAAAAGGAAATGTTATGTAAAAATAAAGAAATATGTATATAGAAATAGTTAGGTCCTTCTATATTAGTATATTCAGATTGCACATTTAAAATGAGTATAAGTTCATAGTTACAATTGAATTCAAAAAATTTGAATTTGGAAATCAAAAAGGAAAAGTAGAAAAGGAAAAGAGATAACCAAAATAAAAGAAAAGAGAAGTTGTTTTGGGCCGAAATTCATGTTGCCGGCCCAGTTTCCCTCAGAGCAGCCCAAACTCACTGTATCTATGCCCTGCGGGACCCATGCGCCAGCTCTCCTACGCTCGTTCCTCACACGCTCACTGATTTGCGGGCCCGGTGTGTCAGCCACTCCTTGCGCCTGGCCGATTCACTCGTCGACTGGTGGGTCCGCGCGGGCAGCTCCATCCCTTTCCCTGCGTTTTCAGGTGTAACAGAACCGCGCATGCCGCGTCACCGTGAGCTCCGAGGAATCTGTTGTTGACCAACCACCTACAGATAAGATGAGTCGCGCCTCACCCCTCCAATCCCCTAACCGCGGAACCCGAAAGCCCCACGAGCCTGCCACCCTCCCGTGACCGAGAGAACAAAGCCGAGGAAAAGAGTCTGCCATCCGCCGCCATCAGGAGATTTCAGATTGGGCTATTGTGCACGCCGTCTGCTGTACTAGAATATTCCCTCGGGTGCGTGGAGGGATGCTCGTGGTGGAGATGCTCGGAATTGGCCGGGGATTCGCCGTCGTCGGAGAACTTCCGCGTCTAGCCATTGCGGACTGTGGCCGGCTCTCCAACCTTCGCCTTGGTCTTCGGTAAGCCCCTGGGTAGCTTCACCATGGCTCGCGCTTCCTTTTGCACCGGTTAGCTCGCGAGTTAGGGAATCCACGCGTTGGGTCGTATACTTCCGACGATGGTCCGTCGCGGGGGGGCAATGGCGCCGACGCACTTGTTCTGCGCCACCGCGCTCGGTCGGCTTAGGGGAGGACTCGCAGTGACCATCCGATCCATCGCGTGCGGTCGAGATTAGAAGCATGGGTAGCCGTCGATCGAGAGTCGGATGTCGCAGATTAGATCTAGTTTAATAAAATCTAAGCCGTTGATTCCAGATCGGGCGGCTAGGGTCGCGTACCGGTTCACAGTTATGATGATCTAATCTGATCGGTAGGTAGTCGATCCAACGGCCAGAATCCCATGATCCCCCCTTCGGCGGGACATTTTGCGAAAAAGCCCTCGGGATTTTAATAAAATCACCCGCCATCCACTCACACTGTGCTCTGTGTCTTAGAAAATTTACACCGAGAACCCTGTGCTTACCAGAAAATGAGGCCCGATCCAGAACTGAGTTAAATCGATTAAATGAGTTAGAAATTGGATTTTTAATATGAAAATAAACCCTAGAACTTGTATAAATCATAGAAAATCCATTTTTAGTCCAAATTGAGCCATTCCAGTTTCTAAAATTTTGTAATATTATTCTTTAACACTTAGAGTCACTATTTTGACATGAACTCTGTTAGAAAATTAATTTATCAGTTAATCCTATTTTAATCACATTAAACCTTAGGAAATTCATAACTTGAAATCTATAAGTCCAAATTAGTTCATTCCAGTTCCTATAATTTTGTAAGGTTATTGTTTATCAATTAGTACCACTGTTTCGACATGAAGGTTACAATAAAAATTTATATCCTACTTAATCTTGCATAAAACACATAAAACCTTTAGAAATTCATAACTTAAAATATATAACTCCAAATTGATTCATTCCAGTGGCATTAATTTTGTTTAAGTATTGTTTATCACCTAGTACCTTTATCTAACCATAAAACTTGATTTAAAAGTATTCACATGAATTACTCTATTCTAGGTACTTAATAACTACATAAAATCATAACTCCTTAATCGTAACTCCGATCTTAGTAGTTCTCGATCCCGCGATCAAGTAGCAACGCGTAGATTATTATTGCTCAGTTTGTACTTATGTTTGGTGTGATGTTAATTTTATCTATACCATGTTTGTTTGTATTGCTACGACTAGCGCGTGGACACGTGTCATCTGAAAAGCAAGTTGGTACCTGGAATCTCAAGTGCCAGGCAAGTTGTGCCCTTGATTCACTTTTGTTACCCAATAATGTTCTTTATAATCATTTACCATGCATAGGTTTAACTTTGATGGGACCCGATAGGTCACCCTAGATTGTTTATCTCATTACCTTGTTTACCCCTGAATCACTTGGGTAGTTTATGCTATTGCTTTACGTGGTTTTTGGGTTAATATTTCATTATATCCATGTTCCAGTTATTTTGTTATTCTATTTATGTTCATGTCAAGATCATTATGTTATTGTTAATTGGAACATGGAGCTTAACTTGAGAACCACGTGCCACCACAAGGGAGGAATGGGACCCCTTGGCTGACTAATTAGGAAAGCTAGTGGAAGACTACCTTACCCGAAAGGGGCAAGGGCAGTAGGGGAGTGGTCAGTGTAGGGAGGTCCCTGGTTGATTTTGCTGCGATGGCGGTCAGCCAGGAACCCTGCATTGGAACTTCCTATAAACTGTAGCGGGTTTTCGGAAGCTAGTGGAACTTTGTAAAGGCCTCGTAGTGGATCCCTAGCCATTCACCTTGGTAGTGTCTAAGGGCCTAGCTAACCCTGGCGACATGGGAAACACGACTTATGGGTAAAGGGTACAACCTCTGCAGAGTGTAAAACTGGTATACTAGCCGAGCTCACGGTCATGAGCGGCTCAGGACTCTCCGATGATTAAATTATGGAACCTAAACTCAATTTGTCATTTGCATTTGCATTTGCATGGGATTTGTTATTAATTTTGTTCTATTATTATTTATTAAGGTTTGGTATTCACTTACACTTAGTAACTGCTAATAAAATTTGACCAACTACTTAAAAGCAATGCTCAGCTTTAACCTCTATTGTTGATCAGCCTTACACTTCATGAACTCCCACCTTTGTGAGTTCATGTCACATTATTCCCCACAACTTGTTGAGCGATGAACATGTGTGAACTCACCCTTGCTGTCTCACACCCCCCCCCACAGGAGAAGAACAGGTGGTTTCAAGTGGAGTCAAGTATCGAGGAGTTTGATCTGATCTAGGTGGCGTTTCTCAGTTGACATTGGCGCCGACGATCCTTAGTTCGTTTTATATTTATTCTTTTATTTTGTAAGTCTTCCGCTATGTAATAAGTACTCTGATTATTGTGACATTTATCTCTATACACTCTGTTATTATATATGTTGTCTTCTTGGCGCATGTATGAGATGCACCTGGCTTTGTCCCTTAAAGCCGGGTGTGACAGAAGTGGTATCAGAGGAAATGTTGACTGTAGGACGAAACCTAGATAGAAATGGACAACCCCTTACCTACTTATCTTATTCTGATTCATTCTATACTTACCTTACTCTAATTCATTCTATACTTATCTTATCTTGATCCTGTCTCACCTTTTGCTGTCATACTCTGATTACTCGTATCTTTTCCTACTCTAAGACAAGATGGATTTCACACCTTGGAATCCTACAACTATGATCTTTCTAAGAGATAGGGAACCTAAGACAAAATTAAAACTATTTTCTCTATTAAAAATGTTGGTTGATTGTTCTGATGATCAATGCCTGATTTGCTTCTTTGATTGATTGAAATAGTATAGTTGGGCATCTTAGCATGTACCACCATAAGGTAATGTATTAGCTTTAGTGGATAACACACTAATCTATTTAGCTAATAAATCCCCCGCAGTAACATTCCTCGTAATTACTCGCCTTGTCTACAATTCTTCCTTCCTTACCCTGTGTTTCTAACCCAGATGGACTACCCCTAAAGTGTTAGAAGAGAGCACTATAGATATGATCCTTCGTATTTCATGGTTAAGAAAGGCAAAGGCAGTATATACATTGTGCTAAAGGAACCATAGAACTCACCAGTTCCAAAGGACAAAGCTTTGAAGTTGAAGTTGCAGTAACTACCACCATCAGACTAGTGGCATTCTTAGTAGATGGGGAGTTTGTTGGAAACAACATCCGTGTGGTTTGAGATTTTTCCGGATGTCTTTTTAGAAGAGTTACCAGGGATGCCACCATATAGAGAAGTTGAGTTTGTAATTGACCTTCTACCTGGAACTGCCCCTATTTCTAAACGGCCATACAGGATGTCCGTAGAAGAACTAAAGGAACTTAAGAAGCAATTAACGGAATTACAAGAGGTTGGATACATTCATCCAAATTCTTCACCTTGTGGAGCGCCGGTTCTAATTGTACAGAAGAAAGAAGGATCGCAAGGGATGTGCGTGGATTATAGGACCCTTAATGATGTCACTGTGAAGAACAAGTATCCATTACCCCGCATTGAAGATTTATTTGATCAGATGAGAGATGCTAGAGTATTCTCGAAGATTGATCTCCGATCGAGTTACCATCAAATGAAGATTAGGTCATAGGATATTCCCAAGACGGATTTTATCGACCTGATATGGTTTATATGAGTTCACCGTTACGCCATTTGGACTAACTAATGCACCAGCCTATTTTATGGATCTAAAGAATAAGGTGTTCATAATCTAGACAGATTCGTCGTGGTTTTCATTGATGATATTTCTATTCCAAGAGTGATAGTGATCGTGAGGAACATCTGAGATTGGTGCTACAAAAGCTACGAGATAATCAATTCTACGCCAAGTACAACAAATGCAAGTTTTGGATTGGCGAGGTGCCATTTCTTGGACATATCATTTCTAATGAAGGAATATCAATGGATCCTGCTAAAGTCAAGGAGATAGTGGCGTGGAGCATACCCACTATAGTTACGAAGATTCAGAATTTTCTGGGAGTTGCAGGATATTATCGGAAATTTATTGAAGGATTCTCTAAGATTGCTAAGCCTATGACCTCACTTCTAGAGAAGGGAAGAGAATTTAAGGTGGATGAGAAGTGCCAAGGAAGCTTTGATCAATTAAAGAAGAGGTTGATGTCGCCACCAGTAATGATTATGCCAGATCTGCTGAAGGGATTGATATTTATTGTGATGCATGTGGCCAAGGATTAGGATGTGTGCTCATGCAAGAAGGACATGTGATCGCCTGTGCATCTCGTCAGTTGCGGAAACTTGAATTGAACTACCCCACTCATGACTTGGAATTGGCAGCCGTTGTGCATGCGCTTAAGATTTGGAGACATTATATTATGAGAACCAAGAGCCAAGTATACATGGATCATAAGAGTTTGAAGTATATATTCACTCAGAAGGATATCAACCTGAGGCAACGTCGTTGGTTGGAGCTTATTAAAGATTACGATTTGGAAATTCACTATCACCCGGGCAAGGCGAAATTTGGTTGTAGATGCCTTGAGTCGAAAGGAGCACGTTCATTCAGCTGTTGTTGCCCAGCTACCCGATGAGATTGATGAGGATTTTAGGAGGCTTAACCTGGGGATAGTTGATCATACTGAAGGAGTTATTATTGATGCGGAACCTACCTTGGAGCAAGAAATCCGCAAAGGACAAATTGGTGATGCTAAAATACAAGAGATTAAGGATCTTATTACTGAAGGTCGAGGTCTAGAATTCACGGAAGATGAGCAAGGCACTGTATGGTTCACGGATCGGATATGTGTTCCGGAGATTGAAAGCCTTCGTGAGACTATATTGAAGAAAGCCCATGGCTTGGATTATTCTATTCATCCTGGTAGTACCAAGATGTATCAGGATTTAAAGCAGAAGTGCTGGTAATATGGATTGAAGAGAGATATGGCCACACATGTGGCTATGTGCGATGTGTGTCAAAGAGTTAAGGCTGAACACCAGAGGCCAGCTGGACTACTGCACCCACTGAAGGTACCTGAGTGGAAGTGGGAAGAGATCGGTATGGATTTCATTACTGGATTGCCTCGCACCCAGAAAGGATATGATTATATGGGTTATTGTGGATAGACTGACCAAAGTGGCTCATTTCATTCCGGTCAAGACTACTTATAAGGTATCTCAATTGGCAGAGTTATATATGGCTTGGATTATGTCTCTACACGGTGTACCGAAGAAGATCATTTTGGATAAGAGGATCATAGTTTACCCCCAGAATTTTGGAAAAGTTTTCATGAGAATACGGATGCGAAGTTGAATTTTAGTTTGGCCTACCTCAGACTGATGGACTGACCGAAAGGACTAACCAAGTACTGGAAGATATGTTGAGAGCTTGTGCCCTTCAGCATGGTAGTAGTTGGGACAAGAGTCTACCTTATGCTGAGTTCTCATATAATAATAGTTACCGGGCCAGTCTGAAGATGTCACTGTTCAAGACCCTATATGGCAGGAAATGCAGGACTCCTCTATATTGGATCAGACTAGGGGAAGACGGTTCCTTGGACTTGAACTTATTCAAGAAGCAGAAGAAAAAGTCTGTATAATTTGAGAGAATTTGAGGGTAGCTCAAACCAGGCAAAAGAGCTATGCTGATAATAGAAGGAGACCACTGGAGTTTGAGGAAAGAAATCATGTGTACCTCAAGGTGTCACCACTTCGTGGAATGAGGAGATTTAAAGACAAGGGCAAATTGTCCCCTCGCTATATTGGACCATTCTGAGTTTTTAGGCAAGTTGGAGAGATGGCCTATCAACTCGAGATACATGATAATCTATTTGATGTGCATAATGTATTCCATGTGTCTCAACGTAAGAAGTGTCTCTGTGTCCCTGAGGAATAGTTACCAATGGAAGAGCTCAGTGTTCAGGGTAATTTGACTTACACGGAGTATCCTATCAAGATTCTTGATACCTTGACTCTAGTTACAAGGAATAAAGTGATAAAGATGTGCAAAGTTCAATAGAGTCACCACAGAGAATATGAAGCAACACGGGAAAGAGAAGAAGAGTTTCGCATAGATTTTTCCCATCTTTTCCCTAGTCTTTCCTAAATCTCGAGGACGAGATTCTTTTTAAGGGGGGTAGGATTTGTAATACCCAATTTGTAATTTGCAAGAGCTAATATCAAAGGGAGAAACAAGTTCACCTTATCTATGTGGGAGTTTGAACTTTTTGTGCCATCACATGTGGACACCCTATTTTAAAACAGATAATTATAAAATATATGACACTAAATCATTGCATCATGCTGAGATTTTTATTTTGTGTGCATTTTGTGACAATATAAAACTAATGTAAAAAGAAATATATTAAAAATACAAATTTGGAGATTCAACCCTAATTTGCAAGTTGGAGTTTAGAGAAGAAAAAGGAAATGTTATGTAAAAATAAAGAAATATGTATATAGAAATAGTTAGGTCCTTCTATATTAGTATATTCAGATTGCACATTTAAAATGAGTATAAGTTCATAGTTACAATTGAATTCAAAAATTTGAATTTGGAAATCAAAAAGGAAAAGTAGAAAAGGAAAAGAGATAACCAAAATAAAAGAAAAGAGAAGTTGTTTTGGGCCGAAATTCATGTTGCCGGCCTAGTTTCCCTCAGAGCAGCCCAAACTCACTGTATCTATGCCCTGCGGGACCCATGCGCCAGCTCTCCTACGCTCGTTCCTCACACGCTCACTGATTTGCGGGCCCGGTGTGTCAGCCACTCCTTGCGCCTGGCCGATTCACTCGCCGACTGGTGGGTCCGCGCGGGCAGCTCCATCCCTTTCCCTGCGTTTTCAGGTGTAACAGAACCGCGCATGCCGCGTCGCCGTGAGCTCCGAGGAATCTGTTGTTGACCAACCACCTACAGATAAGATGAGTCGCGCCTCACCCCTCCAATCCCCTAACCGCGGAACCCGAAAGCCCCACGAGCCTGCCACCCTCCCGTGACCGAGAGAACAAAGCCGAGGAAAAGAGTCTGCCATCCGCCGCCATCAGGAGATTTCAGATTGGGCTATTGTGCACGCCGTCTGCTGTACTAGAATATTCCCTCGGGTGCGTGGAGGGATGCTCGTGGTGGAGATGCTCGGAATTGGCCGGGGATTCGCCGTCGTCGGAGAACTTCCGCGTCTAGCCATTGCGGACTGTGGCCGGCTCTCCAACCTTCGCCTTGGTCTTCGGTAAGCCCCTGGGTAGCTTCACCATGGCTCGCGCTTCCTTTTGCACCGGTTAGCTCGCGAGTTAGGGAATCCACGCGTTGGGTCGTATACTTCCGACGATGGTCCGTCGCGGGGGGGGGGGGGGGGCAATGGCGCCGCCGCACTTGTTCTGCGCCACCGCGCTCGGTCGGCTTAGGGGAGGACTCGCAGTGACCATCCGATCCATCGCGTGCGGTCGAGATTAGAAGCATGGGTAGCCGTCGATCGAGAGTCGGATGTCGCAGATTAGATCTAGTTTAATAAAATCTAAGCCGTTGATTCCAGATCGGGCGGCTAGGGTCGCGTACCGGTTCACAGTTATGATGATCTAATCTGATCGGTAGGTAGTCGATCCAACGGCCAGAATCCCATGATCCCCCTTCGGCGGGACATTTTGCGAAAAAGCCCTCGGGATTTTAATAAAATCACCCGCCATCCACTCACACTGTGCTCTGTGTCTTAGAAAATTTACACCGAGAACCCTGTGCTTACCAGAAAATGAGGCCCGATCCAGAACTGTGTTAAATCGATTAAATGAGTTAGAAATTGGATTTTTAATATGAAAATAAACCCTAGAACTTGTATAAATCATAGAAAATCCATTTTTAGTCCAAATTGAGCCATTCCAGTTTCTAAAATTTTGTAATATTATTCTTTAACACTTAGAGTCACTATTTTGACATGAACTCTGTTAGAAAATTAATTTATCAGTTAATCCTATTTTAATCACATTAAACCTTAGGAAATTCATAACTTGAAATCTATAAGTCCAAATTAGTTCATTCCAGTTCCTATAATTTTGTAAGGTTATTGTTTATCAATTAGTACCACTGTTTCGACATGAAGGTTACAATAAAAATTTATATCCTACTTAATCTTGCATAAAACATATAAAACCTTTAGAAATTCATAACTTAAAATATATAACTCCAAATTGATTCATTCCAGTGGCATTAATTTTGTTTAAGTATTGTTTATCACCTAGTACCTTTATCTAACCATAAAACTTGATTTAAAATTATTCACATGAATGACTCTATTCTAGGTACTTAATAACTACATAAAATCATAACTCCTTAATCGTAACTCCGATCTTAGTAGTTCTCGATCCCGCGATCAAGTAGCAACGCGTAGATTATTATTGCTCAGTTTGTACTTATGTTTGGTGTGATGTTAATTTTATCTATACCATGTTTGTTTGTATTGCTACGACTAGCGCGTGGACACGTGTCATCTGAAAAGCAAGTTGGTACCTGGAATCTCAAGTGCCAGGCAAGTTGTGCCCTTGATTCACTTTTGTTACCCAATAATGTTCTTTATAATCATTTACCATGCATAGGTTTAACTTTGATGGGACCCGATAGGTCACCCTAGATTGTTTATCTCATTACCTTGTTTACCCCTGAATCACTTGGGTAGTTTATGCTATTGCTTTACGTGGTTTTTGGGTTAATATTTCATTATATCCATGTTCCAGTTATTTTGTTATTCTATTTATGTTCATGTCAAGATCATTATGTTATTGTTAATTAGAACATGGAGCTTAACTTGAGAACCACGTGCCACCACAAGGGAGGAATGGGACCCCTTGGCTGACTAATTAGGAAAGCTAGTGGAAGACTACCTTACCCAAAAGGGGCAAGGGCAGTAGGGGAGTGGTCAGTGTAGGGAGGTCCCTGGTTGATTTTGCTGCGATGGCGGTCAGCCAGGAACCCTGCATTGGAACTTCCTATAAACTGTAGCGGGTTTTTGGAAGCTAGTGGAACTTTGTAAAGGCCTCGTAGTGGATCCCTAGCCATTCACCTTGGTAGTGTCTAAGGGCCTAGCTAACCCTGGCGACATGGGAAACACGACTTGTGGGTAAAGGGTACAACCTCTGCAGAGTGTAAAACTGGTATACTAGCCGAGCTCACGGTCATGAGCGGCTCAGGACTCTCCGATGATTAAATTATGGAACCTAAACTCAATTTGTCATTTGCATTTGCATGGGATTTGTTATTAATTTTGTTCTATTATTATTTATTAAGGTTTGGTATTCACTTACACTTAGTAACTGCTAATAAAATTTGACCAACTACTTAAAAGCAATGCTCAGCTTTAACCTCTATTGTTGATCAGCCTTACACTTCATGAACTCCCACCTTTGTGAGTTCATGTCACATTATTCCCCACAACTTGTTGAGCGATGAACATGTGTGAGCTCACCCTTGTTGTCTCACACCCCCCCCCCCCACAGGAGAAGAACAGGTGGTTTCAAGTGGAGTCAAGTATCGAGGAGTTTGATCTGATCTAGGTGGCGTTTCTCAGTTGACATTGGCGCCGACGATCCTTAGTTCGTTTTATATTTATTCTTTTATTTTGTAAGTCTTCCGCTATGTAATAAGTACTCTGATTATTGTGACATTTATCTCTATACACTCTGTTATTATATATGTTGTCTTCTTGGCGCATGTATGAGATGCACCTGGCTTTGTCCCTTAAAGCCGGGTGTGACACGCGGCGGCGCAGGGCGAGCAACGCGGGAGCTCGCGTGGGTCCCGCTGGATCTTGGGGTGGCCGAGCGAGCGCACGCGCAGGCAGCGGCAGAGGAAGCGCAGCGGGCACGAGGACAGGCGGTGCGCGGCGAGGTGCAGGCACGGCGGTGGTACGGACGGGGTGGACATCGGGGAGGGGAGGGGACAGACCGGGGTGTGCTGTGGTGGGGACAGCGGTGGCGGGTGATGGGTTGGCCGGGTCGGGGTGGGGGTGCGGCCGGTGGAGTGTGGCAGCAGGTGGTGCGCGGGGAGATGGAGGTGGTGCTCTGGTACTCTGGTCCGATGGCGGTGGCGTTGCGGTCGCGGCGATGGTACTCCTCTACCTCGACCAGCCGGATATTTGCCAGGTGGCCCACCTCAACAGCGCCTTCTGCGGCGCAGCCTCGGCGGACTATGTCTGGGCCGCCAAGCTCCCCGCCAACTACCGCTACCTTGCGGCCCTAGCCACGGCCGTCGATGATGAGGGCTGTGGTGATGGAGATGCCAGCGGCAAGCGCTTAACCAAGAAGGAGATTTATGTTCGGGCGGGTGAAGGTGAGATACTGCAAGGCACCGACCAGGTTGTGGTACAACATCGACTCTGGAATCGGTGAGCCATCGGAGGAGAGCTTGGCCTGAGTGTTCACCGGGGTACTGTAAGGCTTGCATGCAGTCATGCCAGCGTGCTCCAGAATCTCAAGGGTGTACTGTCGTTGAGAGAGAACGAGGGACGCGCACAGTATAACACATATTTTATATAAGTTATCGTAGTATTATATGTTCCCGTTGCAACGCACCAGGCCTAATAAGATTACAGCCCACCTTGAGCAGAGTTTTGATCTGGATGCTATCAGAGACGCCACCAATGAGTTTGTTGAACAAAATATTATTATTTCTACCCAGTCTAATACCTTCTACAAGGTACTTAATTGGGTTGAGTTTTGGTTCTGAGTCTGTCAAACCAGTATATTTATATATATCGAAGAATTTATCATCTCTGTCATTTGCTCAAGGAACACTAGCAAATGTTGGTGATTTGGCACTCAAAAGAGTAAACCCAGAAGCACTACCGGATTCGCAGGCTTTGCCGAGTGCCCGAAGCACTCGGCAAAGCCGTAAAAACACTCAGTAAAGCCTTTGCCGAGTGTCGCACTCGGCAAAGAAGGCTCGGCACACAGTGCATCGGCAAAGCCTTCTTTGCCGAGTGCTTTTTCTCGGGCACTCGGCAAAGAAAAGCAGCCGTTACGGCGCCGGGTGATGGAGACGGCGTCTTTGCCAAGTGTCCCTGGTGACACTCGGCAAAGGATCCATCTTTGCCAAGTGTCTGCCCAGCAACACTCGGCAAAGGATCCATCTTTGCCGAGTGCCACCTAGGACCCTCGGTAAAGAACCCGTCAGGGAGGGTCCCTGTGTCAAGTTCTTTGCCGAGTGCTAGGTCCGGCACTCAGCAAAGCGTGCTTCTTTGCCAAGTGTCAGAGACATTACACTCGGCAAAGAACCTATGCCGGTGCCCAGGTCTTGGTTCTTTGCCGAGTGTTATGGCCTTGACACTCGGCAAAGAACCTCTTTGTCGAGTGTTACACTCGGCAAAGTGACCAGTAGGCACCTTTTTTATTTGTTTTCCCTATTCCATCCACACAAACAAAAGATATCACATATATATCACATATATACATCACAGATAACATCACAAACATAAATAGCCAACACAAACATAAATATACATCACAAACATAAGTGTTCAACATTTCAATCCCAACACAAACATGTCTCATACGTCTCAATCTCTGACATAAGTATCCAACACAAACATAAGTGATTAACACAAGTTTTAAAGTCTTCAAACACACAGACATAAGTATTCAACATAAACTCATGGAGGTGGGCGGTTGGTCTGGTGCTGTGTTGGGCTGAACCCTTCAGGAGGGTTGTTCGATGCGGCCGCAGATTGTCCCTACATAGAGAAGAGATTGTATGTGTTATACCAGATGCATTACCAACATCTAACTACAATTTTGATACTCACAGGAGTATGGAAGAGAGCAGGGTCAACTGGAGGGAACAATGGAGGTGGCGGAGGGATGCCCTGTGCGGCGCCAAGGCTCTGCATGTACTGGAACATCTCCGCCATCCTCTGATCAGCCGCCAGGCGAGCCTCCCGCTCCACCTCCCACTCCGCCATAATCCTCGCCTCCATCTCGTGACGTTCCCTCCTCTCTTTTTCTAGTTGAGTCTGTAATATTACAAGCCAACGTTATAGTAACTCAAAGAGAAGGTATATAACTCAAGGAAGGACGAGTTACAGAAGCACTAACCTTGAGTTGCTGTATTCGAAGCTGTGAGCTGTCGTGCCGAGGTCGTATGGCTGGACTCGAGCACGTGCTTCTTGCTCTCACCTGAGACAGAGTGGGAGTGGAGGACGAGTCGATTGCCCCGTCGGCAATCCAGTACCGCCTATGTCTCTTGCCTCCTCCGACCCTCATGAGCACATCGGGGTCGATCGGCTCGGTGCTTGGATCATAGTCTGGGCCATGGACCTCCTGCGCCATGGCGGTGTAGTCATGAAGGTGGCTGTAGACGGCGGGGTTGGTGTAGGCCTCGGGCCCATCATCCGGGTTGTAGGTGACGTCTGACGTCGCCTTGCCCTTATGGGCCATAGCATAGGCCGAGAAGGTGGAGAAAGGTCAGCCACCATGTGACGCCGACTGCAAGAAAACCAACGAGATGGTTAGAAACAATATCTAATCCAATGCTATATACCTAAATAAAAAAGAGTGCGTACCCATGCTTCGGCATATTGCCCCAGGCTCCGGCTGCCTTGGTGGTGGGAGCGACCTTGCATCATCATACGCCGTTCCCGGCTAGCGGTTTGTGCCTCCTCCCACTCAGCCGAACACCACCTATCCACCATCTGCTCCCAGCACAGAGGATGTGCGGCGCACCAATGTGGAATCACCTACAAAGTAAACACGTAAAGTGCATATCAGAAGATAAAATAAAATTCATGCATGGAGTGCTGAAACCAAACATGCATTTGTATTTTTTCTGAGTTGTCGACCAGGTGACACTCGGCAAATATTAATTTACACTTCTTTGCCGAGTGCCACCTAGGGGGCACTCGGCAAAGCATACTTTGCCGAGTGTCCACCAGCTGACACTCGACAAAGTACATTTGTATTTTTTGTTTTGGCCACCAAACTTTTTGTGGTTTGTTCCTACACTATGTAGACCTACATGTACCATTTGGGGACAATTATAACTGTGTTTGCAATATCTAGTAGATTTAGTTCGTTTATTTGAATTTCTTCAGAAAATTCAGATTTGAACTGCAGGTCACTCGAAACTTGGAAAACCGTGCATGCAAAAATGATATTCATGTTACTTAGCATAAGTTACGACCGATTCCAGGAGCGGACCGGAAACTTCGAGCAACATGCTCACTAAACATGGCCGTGAACTTGCCATCCACATGTTTAAAAATTGTATAAAACATAAACAAAGTCAGAAAATCATGAAACTTGTCCACGTGTCATGATATCATATGTACAAACTGTGATAAAAATTTTAAAATGTTTGGAGAAAGTTGTGAGACACTATGTGTAGAAACCTAAGAGAACTACACATGAAATCATAGAGTTTCAATGTGGATCTCTTAGGTTTGTACACATAGCGTGTCATAGTTTTCCCGAAATTTTTTTCAATTTTTTATCACAACCTATACATATGATATCATGACACGTGGACAAGTTTCATGATTTTCTGACTTTGTTTGTGTTTTATACAATTTTTAAACATGTGGATGGCAAGTTCACGGCCATGTTTAGTGAGCATGTTGCTCGAAGTTTCCGCTCCGCTCCTGGAATCGGTCGTAACTTATGCTAAGTAACATAAATATCATTTTTTCCTGCACGGTTTTTCAAGTTTCGAGTGACTTGCAGTTCAAATCTGAATTTTCCGAAGAAATTCATATAAACGAACTAAATCTACTAACGATTGAAAACTCTATTATAATTGTCCATAAATGATACATGTAGGTCTACATAGTGTAGGAACATACCACAAAAAGTTTGGGAGACAAAATAAAAAAAAATATACTTTGCCGAGTGTCTAGAGAAGACACTCGGCAAAGAGTCCTTTGTCGAGTGCCCACTATTTGGCACTCGGCAAAGAAGACTCTTTGCCGAGTGTCAACCCTCGGCTCTCGGCAAAGACTAACGGTCGTCAGCTTTGGGACGGCCGCTGACGGCCCTTTACCGAGCGCCACTTTTGCCGAGTGTGAAACACTTGGCAAACGTGTCTTTGCCGAGTGGGGTCCTATGCCGAGTGTCCAGCACTCGGTAAAGAGGCTCGTTGACGAGAGCCTACCTTTACCGAGTGCGGCTCTCGGCAAAGCGTTCTTTGCCGAGTGCTCGACAAAAGGCACTCGGCAAAGAGGCCGACACTCGGCAAAGCCTCGGATTCCGGTAGTGAAGTGGGGCTCGTGGAGCTAACAAATGAGGTGAACTACTATGTGCGATAACACATATAGGGCAACCACCTCAAAGATTGCTAGGTGTTTTCCTTTCTCTACTTGTTCTTAGCACTGCAATTGATATCTCTAGGAAATTATGGCATTTTTTCCTTTGTGGGATTAACCGAGTTCTGCTGTAACAGTATGAAGTAAGCCATGCTAGGACATAGATCTGGACAATATTGATGCATTGACATCGAGAGAAGAGGTGACTTCATTTGCGTAGTGTGATGCTCATGCCTGGTTTAGGTAGCAGAGTAGCAGCAGCGAGCTTCCTTTGGTTGTCGCTCATGGGAGAGTAGAAGAGTAGCAGTACGACATGACAACTTATAATTAGATTCCTTTGGTTCAGTTAGCAGAGTAGCAGTAGCGTTGCCATAGATCATGCACTTATATGCTGAGATCTGCACAAAAATTCTATGGTCAATTGAATTAGCACATCCGTTCCCCTACGATTTCTGTTGTCGATCAGAAATGATATAGCTTTTATCACTTCAACAATCTGTAGTTCATTTTTATAGAATCATTTCAAGGATCTCAATATTAGCAGCCATATTTTTTAGCTGCAGATAAATGTCATTTGTTTGTAACCCAATAAAGTATTTCAGGCAAATTTTGACTGATTTAAATGTTCAGTATGGACAATGACTTCAGACATTATAGATCGTAGCAATGTCAGTCCATTACAAGGTTTTGCATTGTACTGCATTTTCTACAAAAGTAGCAGTTACCAAGTGCCTTGTGCCCTCGTTCTACATCATCACTTTTCTCATTTAGAAGTACTAAAGTAGTAATTAACACCCCATTTCTATAATGATTAGACACACCAAACTATACAACACATGACACCAGTTTGTAAAAATATCTGCATCGTAAGGTTATTCTACTCCACTCTACTGCTAAATTCAACATCCAGATTACTTGGTAGTGGTAGCAAGGCCTTGATCCTAGCAGAAAATGAGAAAAAAGGTTATGGTTTAATGTTGGACACCTCATCGGGGAAGTTCAGACATCATAATCATAATTTTTATGGTCCAGGTCAATTTTTATAGTTCAGGATCATTTAATTTGGACTAGGATAATCTTTATTTATTTTGAACTTGCAGCTGATGTCACCTTCTTGTATAAACTGTACACTTTAGGATCATTTATGCCACCTCCTTATTTTAGTTTTGTTACATGTAGATTCCTACAACACCGATTAGAATTGGGGAAGGCGAACCTCTTCCTGGGTCTCCTAGCTTGTTCACTGCTCTCACTTGGGATTTGCACCTGGGATCTACGCCTAGGATTACCTTTGCAACATCGGTTAAACTAAAGATTTGAACTGGACATGGTTCAGTTGTTTTTGAACGACGATCTTGTAATACCTAGCTTGTAATTAGTGGAAGATAACCTAAAAGGAGAAAATGATATCCCTTTTGTATATATGTGTGTTATCTATATTTGTCATTTCATGAGAACATCACATGAAAATAAATAAATAAATAACAAAGGACACCCAAATAAAAATAATACATGCATCATGCTGAGGTTTCCATTTTGTGTACATTTTGTGACAATATAAAAATAATACAAAAAGAAATAGGTTAAAATCCAAATTTGGAGAGTTGACCCTAATTTGCAAATTGGAGTTTAGAATAGAGGAAGAAAAAGGTTATACAATATATATATACATATAAATATATATATATATAATATAGTTAAAACCATCCATATTATGGGGATCAATTTGTACATTCAAAATGAATATGAGTTCACATGTAAGGTTTGATTCAAATTTGAATCTGAAATTCAAAAAGGAGAAAGGAAAAATAAAAAGAATAAAGAAGGGGGGTCGTGTGGGCTCAATCTACTGAAATCGGCCCAGCCAAACTTAACACCCACGCGGCCCACAACCTCATTCCCGCTCGGCCCAGCCGCTCACTGTCGCGCCTGCTGCACGGCTTGTTGACAGGTGGGCCCCGCATGTCGGTCTCGATGTGCGCACGTGAGTCACTGCGACTTGGGCCCCACTTGTCACCCCGCCCAACGCGACGGTAACAACCCAGGCGACTTGCGCGGCGTGATTCGCTCCCCTCGACGTGAGCTGGCGTCCCGCGTGACCGCGTCTCTAGGGATAAAAACGGATCTCCCTCCGACGACCCTCTCCTCGTGCCCCATCTTATTTTCCTTAGTTGCCGCTGCTACGTCTCTTCTAGCCGCGTCGTCGTACTTCGCACGGAGTTCACCCGCCACCACTGATCGCCGCCATTGCCTCACGCTTGCACTGCCGCTCCGGGGTTTCCGTGAGGTGATTCGTGCTTGAGTCTGTGCGTCACAACAGCGGAGGAATCACGGCGGGGAAAACGTGGAGCTCGGTTGAAATCCTCATCGTCGACGTAACCACGCCGTGTAACGCTGCGCTGCGGGCGGCGCCCACCGTACTTCGATCATCGGCATGTGCCTGCCCATTCGGTTCCTGTAGTCCTCCGCATAGAGTAGGCCCCTTTTGGATGTCGAATTAGGGCGTTATGGATGCAATCGCCATGCGCCGGCGACGAACCACCGTAGCGATGTGTGGCGCCGTCGTGGTCCGGTGCTGGGGGTAGGAGATGGTACCTAGGCCGTTGGATCTCTGGTGGACGTTAGGGATTAGAAGCTGGGGCGTCGTGTGGTTAAGGTGAATCAGAACCATTAGATCACGCTTGGGCGGTGGATGGATTTCGTTGTGTTTGCGCCGTGGATCTTTTGATGGGCGGTGCAAATCGGTCTGGGCGATCAACAATCGCAGGAGCGATCCGGTCCGTTGGGGCGGAATCGGACGGGTCAGTGGCCGTCTCGTTCTTTTAAATATCCGCCATCAGATCTTGATCCGTAGGTCCGCGTTGCATACCGGTTCGGTGCGGGAGGTGAGTAATCCAAACCTTCGATGCCTGATCGGACGGTCGAGAATAGAACATTATCCCTTCGGCTGACAGATTTACAAAAGAGTCCCCGGACTATTTGAGATTTAACCCGCAGTCCGCTCGGGTGTCTCCCTGGGTCTGTGGAATTCTTACACCGTAACCCCTGCACTTTCCAGGAAATGATGCCCGGTCCAGATAATTAATAAAACCAGGAAAATCATTTGGAAAATGGTTTTTAGTACAAATTTAATTGTAGAAACTTGTTTAATTCATAGAAAATGTATATGAACTCCAAATTGGTCCATTCCAGTTTCTAAAATTTTGTAATAATATTCTCTATCACCTAGTGTCTCTGTTGTGACATGAAAACAGTTAGAAAATTAATTTATCATTTAATCCTATTTCAAGCACATTAAACCTTAAGAAATTCATAACTTGAATTCTATAACTCCGAATTTAGTGATTCCAGTTCCTATGATTTCATTTTAATGTGTAGATTTTTACTGTATATTCTATTTGCATGTTTGATGTGATGTTAATTTATGCTATGCTATGTATGTATTGTGTTGATGCGAGTAGACGAGCAAGCCACTGTGGAATCTGAGGTTCATCAAGTAGAAGTAGCTGAGCAGGAGCTCGTGGAAGGCAAGTTGTGCCCTTGATCACTTCTTTTACCCATTCATGTTCTTATTATTCATAATGATCTGCATAGGTTAATTTTGTTGGGACCCAATAGGTTACCCTAGATTTGACTATCTTTATACCTTGTTTCACCACTGGTTTTACTACTAAAGTTTTGGGTAGTTCATGCTATTGCTTTATGTGGATTTGGGTATAGAGATATTCATCACTCATTGTTATACTTGTTATTATCTGTTCATTATTTTATGTTCATGATAAGATCATTATGTTAATGGGAACATGGAGAACCACCCGGGAAAACAGTGCTACCACAAGGGTTTAATGGGACGCCCTTGGCTGATTAACTAGGAAAGCTAGTGGAGGGCTACCTTACTCGAAAGGGGCAAGGGCAGTAGGGGAGTGGTCAGTGTAGGGAGGTCCTTGGGTTGATTTTGCTGCGATGGCGGTCAGGCAAGAACCCTGCACTGGAGCTTCCTATAAACTGTAGCGGGTAGTCTGAAGCTAGTGGAACTTTGTAAAGGCCTCGTAGTGGTACCCTGCCTCGCTTCCTTGGTAGGGGTGTATGGAGTCTGATCAACTCCATGGCAAATGGGTAACACGACTTGTGGGTAAAGATGCGCAACCTCTGCAGAGTGTAAAACTGGTATACTAGCCGTGCTCACGGTCATGAGCGGCTCGGACACTCACATGATCAATTTATGGAACTTAAACTTAATTTGTCATACCATTGCATTTGGGATTATTTTATTATTACTTTTACTTATTATTTCTAAGGTTTGGTATTTACTTACACTTAGTAACTGCTAATAAAATTTTGACCAACTTATAAAAGCAATGCTCAGCTTCAACCTTTATTTCATTGATCAGCCTTACACTTCATGAACTCCCACCTTTGGTGAGTTCATGCCACATTATTCCCCACAACTTGTTGAGCTATGAACGTATGTGAGCTCACTCTTGCTGTCTCACACCCCCCCACAGGAGAAGAGCAGGTGGTTCAGGAGGAGCCACAAGGCAAGGAGTTTGATCTGATCTAGGTGGCGTTTCTCAGTCGACATTGGCGCCGACGATCCTTAGTTTGTTTTATATTTACCTTTTATTTTGTAATAAGTCTTCCGCTATATAATAATCACTCTGATGTTTTATGACATTTATCTCTATACACTCTGTTATTATATATGTTGTCTTTTTGGCGCATGTATGAGATGCACCTGGCTTTGTTCCTTAAAGCCCGGGTGTGACAGAAGTGGTATCAGAGGAAATGTTGACTGTAGGACGAGACCTAGATAGAAATGGACAAACCCTTACCTACTTATCTCATTCTGATTCATTCCATACTTACCTTACTCTGATTCTTTCTTGTCTTGATCCTGTCTCACCTTCTACTGTTCTACTCTGATCATTCTTACCTTTTCTATTCTAAGACAAGATGGATTTCAAACCTTGAAATCCCTACCCCTAAGACATTTTTAAGAGATAGGGAACCTAAGAAGAAAATAAAACTATTTTCTCTATTTTAAAAATGTTGGTTGATTGTTCTGATGATCAATGTTTGATTTGCTTCTTTGATTGATTGAAACATTATAGTTGGGCATCTTAGCATGTACCACCATAAGGTAATGTATTAGCTTTAGTGGATAACGCACTAATCTACTTAGCTAATAAATCCCCCAAAGTAACATGATTTGTAATTACTGCCTTGTCTACTACTCTCTCTTACTACATGTATCTAACTCAGATGGTCAATACCAAGCGAGGTGGTGGAATTGATTTGCCTCCTAATCGACACACTCGGAGAATATACAGACAACCTCAGCCACAGCCAGCAGAGATGAATCCTCCTAATCCTCCACCAGGCGGAGTTGACCCACTGGTTGCTGCTCAGATGGTGGTGATGCAGCAAATGGCGGACACTATGGCTGATATGCGTGCCCAGATGCAGCAAGAACGCCAGGAAATGCGTCAGGAAAGAGAAGATATACGCCAGGAGTTGCGCCAGGAGAGAAATGAGATACGCCAAGAAAGGAGGGCGCAACAACAACTTCAACAACAGCAACAACAACTTCAACAACAGCAACAACAGCAACAAGTGCCATTGCCTCCACCGCCACCACCAATTCCACCTCGTGATAAGCACCGGGAGTTTATGAGTCATAAGCCACCGACCTTCGCCAGTTAGCCAGATCCACTTGATGCAGACGATTGGTTGAAGTCAATCGAGAAAATGCTGAATATTGCACAATGCACTGACCGGGAGAAGGTTTTATATGCTTCTGGATGTCTGACTGGTCCTGCTGCTGATTGGTGGGATTCTTATACTGCTGCCCATGATGCTATTGATACTATTACTTGGGCAGAGTTCAGTACACAATTCAGGAACTACCATATTCCAGCTGGTATGATAAAGATCAAGAAGAAGGAGTTTCTGTCATTGAAGCAAGGCAACATGTCAGTCAGCGAGTACAGAGACAAATTTATTCAGCTGTCGAGATATGCTCCGGAGGAAGTTGCTGAGGATGAGAGGAAGCAGGAGCACTTTATTGAAGGACTTAATGGACCCTTGCAGTATGCACTGGTTGCACACACCTTTCCATCATTTCAGAGGCTACTGGATAAGGCTCTTGCTATTGAACACAAGCGTGTTCAACTGGGTGATTTGAAGAGGAAGGCTATTTCACAAGGACAGGGTAGCAGCAGTGTTCGTCCTCGCTACAGTTCACCACAGGGTACACCGACTCGATCGGGAGGACCACGCCCAGTTCAGCAATCACCACTGAGGACTCCACCCCCTCGACAGGCTACCCCCACTGGCACCCCGACGAGGTCCACAGGACAGAAGACTGGCCCTACATGTTTCAAGTGCAGTCAGATTGGGCATTATGCTAATGCTTGCCCGATGGGGAATTCTGGTACACCGGCTAAGAACAAGCAAAAGACCCCTGGCAAGGGATATTCTATAGCCAGGGTGAATCAAGTCAGCGTTGATGATACTCCTGATGGTGGTGACCTCGTACTTGGTATGTTTTATGTTAATACAATTCCTGCAACCATATTATTTGATTCAGGTGCTACACATTCATTCATGTCTGCTCGTTATGCCAACACAAATGAAATACCACTGCTAAATATGAGAAAACCCATGATAGTAATTACACCTAAAGGGCCTGTTGAGGCAAATCAAATGACAAGTAGATTGACATTAACCATTATGGGTAGAGAATTTGGAGCTACTGCTATAATATTAGAGTCAAGCAGTATAGATCTGATCCTTGGTATGTCATGGCTAAGAAAGGCAAAGGCCGTTATAGCATGTGGTAGAGGTACCGTAGAACTCACTACCACTAAAGGAGAAAGATTTCAAGTTAATATTGCAGTAACCTCCTCATCCATGCGTGCAATGTTCTTTATGCCTAAGGAGTTTGTTGGTGACAACATCCGGGTGGTTAGAGATTTTCCGGATGTCTTTCCAGAGGAGTTACCAGGGATGCCACCTGATAGAGAAGTTGAGTTTGTTATTGATCTCTTACCTGGAACCGCCCCTATTTCTAAACGGCCATATAGAATGTCCGTAGAGGAGTTGAAGGAACTGAAGAAGCAGTTGACGGAGTTACAAGAGGCTGGGTACATTCGTCCGAGTTCCTCACCTTGGGGAGCACCGGTGTTATTCGTACAGAAGAAGGATGGATCACAACGAATGTGCGTGGACTATAGATCACTTAATGATGTCACTGTGAAGAACAAATATCCCTTACCCCGTATTGAGGATTTATTTGATCAGATGCGAGGTGCTAAAGTATTCTCGAAGATAGATCTCCGATCGGGATACCATCAGATGAGGATTAGACCATCAGATATTCCTAAGATGGCTTTCTCGACTCGATATGGATTATATGAGTTTACTGTTATGTCATTTGGATTAACCAATGCACCAGCTTATTTCATGAATTTGATGAATAAGGTGTTTATGGAGTATTTGGACAGATTCGTCGTGGTGTTCATCGACGATATTCTTATCTATTTTGGGAGTGAAAGTGATCATGAACAACATCTAAGGTTGGTGCTACAGAAGCTACGAGATAATCAACTCTACGCTAAGTTCAGTAAGTGCGAGTTTTGGATTGACAAGGTGCCATTCCTTGGTCATATTATTTCTAATAGAGGAATAGCAGTGGATCCTGCTAAGGTCAAGGAGATTATGGAGTGGAGAGTGCCCACTACAGTTACTGAGATTCGGAGTTTCTTGGGGCTTGCAGGATATTATCGGAGATTTATTGAGGGATTCTCTAAGATTGCCAAGCCTATGACATCGCTTTTGGAGAAAGGAAAAGAATTTAAGTGGGATGAGAAATGCCAAGAAAGCTTTAATCAATTGAAGGAGAGATTGATGTCACCTCCAGTGTTGGTTATGCCAGACTTACAGAAAGGATTTGACATTTATTGTGATGCATGTGGCCAAGGACTTGGATGTGTGCTCATGCAAGAAGGTCATGTGATTGCCTATGCATCTCGTCAGTTGCGGAAACATGAATTGAACTACCCCACTCATGATTTGGAACTGGCAGCAGTTGTGCATGCACTTAAGATTTGGAGACACTACATCATGGGAACTAAGTGCCAAGTGTACACGGATCATAAGAGTTTGAAGTATATATTCACTCAGAAGGATCTCAACCTTAGGCAACGCCGTTGGTTGGAGCTCATTAAGGATTATGATTTGGAGATTCACTATCACCCGGGCAAGGCGAATTTGGTCGCAGATGCCTTGAGTCGGAAGGAGCATGTTCACTCCGCTTTTGTTGTCCAGCTACCTGATGAATTAGAAAAAGACTTTGAGAGACTCAATTTGGGAATTGTTACTCACACTGAAGGAGTTACCATTGAGTTGGAACCTATCTTGGAGCAAGAGATTCGTAAAGGTCAGGTTGGTGATGCTAAGATTCAAGAGATTAAGGATCTGATTACGGAAGGTCGAGTTCCGGAATTCACGGAGGATGAGCAAGGCACTATATGGTTCAAAGATCGGATATGTGTTCCAGAGATTGATAGCCTCCGTGAGACTATATTGAAAGAAGCTCATGATTCTGATTACTCCATCCACCCTGGGAGCACTAAGATGTTTCAAGATTTGAAGCAAAAGTATTGGTGGTATGGACTGAAAAGAGATGTTGCTGCTCATGTGGCTAAGTGTGATGTGTGTCAAAGAGTTAAGGCTGAACATCAAAGACCCGCTGGACTATTGCACCCATTGAAGATACCCGAGTGAAAATGGGAAGAAATTGGTATGGATTTCATTGTTGGACTACCCCGCACCCCTGCTGGGTATGACTCTATTTGGGTAATTGTGGACAGATTGACCAAAGTGGCTCATTTTATACCTGTGAGGACTAATTATACGGGAGCCAAGCTAGCAGAATTGTATATGACTCAGATAGTTTGCCTACATGGAGTGCCTAAGAAGATCGTGTCTGATCGAGGATCACAGTTTACTTCTCGATTTTGGAAGAAGTTGCATGAGAGCTTGGATACAAAGTTGAATTTTAGTTCAGCCTACCATCCCCAGACTGATGGACAGACAGAGAGGACTAATCAAGTGCTGGAAGATATGTTAAGAGCTTGTGCTCTCAAGCATGGTGGCAGTTGGGAGAAGAGCTTACCCTATGCTGAGTTTTCTTATAATAATAGCTACCAGGCCAGTTTGAAGATGTCACCGTTTGAGGCTTTGTATGGCAGGAAATGCAGGACTCCCCTATATTGGGATCAGACTGGAGAAAGACAGTTCTTTGGGCCTGAACTTATACAAGAGGCAGAAGAACAAGTTCGAATGATAAGAGAAAATTTGAGAATTGCACAATCCAGGCAAAAGAGCTATGCTGATAATAGGAGAAGATTACTGGAGTTTAAGGAGGGTGATCATGTCTATTTGAAGGTGTCACCACTTCGGGGTATGAGGAGATTCAAAGTCAAAGGAAAGTTGTCCCCTCGCTTTATTGGACCCTTCTTGATCTTAAAGCGAGTGGGAGAAGTTGCATATCAACTGAAGCTACCTGATCACCTGTCAGATGTACATGATGTATTCCATGTGTCCCAGCTAAAGAAGTGCCTCAGGGTACCTGAGGAGCAACTACCAATGGAGGACCTTAGTGTTCAAGATGATCTGACCTATGCTGAGTACCCTATCAAAATTTTGGACACTTTAACTCGAGTTACGAGAAATAAGGTGATAAAGATGTGCAAGGTACAATGGAGTCACCATGGTGAGGATGAAGCTACATGGGAGCGAGAAGAAGAGCTTCGCATAGATTTTCCCCATCTTTTCCCTAGATCTTCTTAAATCTCGAGGACGAGATTATTTTTAAGGGGGGTAGGATTTGTAATACCTAGCTTGTAATTAGTGGAAGATAACCTAAAAGGAGAAAATGATACCCCTTTTGTATATATGTGTGTTATCTATATTTGTCATTTCATGAGAACATCACATGAAAATAAATAAATAAATAACAAAGGACACCCAAATAAAAATAATACATGCATCATGCTGAGGTTTCCATTTTGTGTACATTTTGTGACAATATAAAAATAATACAAAAAGAAATAGGTTAAAATCCAAATTTGGAGAGTTGACCCTAATTTGCAAATTGGAGTTTAGAATAGAGGAAGAAAAAGGTTATACAATATATATATACATATAAATATATATATATAATATAGTTAAAACCATCCATATTATGGGGATCAATTTGTACATTCAAAATGAATATGAGTTCACATGTAAGGTTTGATTCAAATTTGAATCTGAAATTCAAAAAGGAGAAAGGAAAAATAAAAAGAATAAAGAAGGGGGGTCGTGTGGGCTCAATCTACTGAAATCGGCCCAGCCAAACTTAACACCCGCGCGGCCCACAACCTCATTCCCGCTCGGCCCAGCCGCTCACTGTCGCGCCTGCTGCGCGGCTTGTTGACAGGTGGGCCCCGCATGTCGGTCTCGATGTGCGCACGTGAGTCACTGCGACTTGGGCCCCACTTGTCACCCCGTCCAACGCGACGGTAACAACCCAAGCGACTTGCGTGGCGTGATTCGCTCCCCTCGGCGCGAGCTGGCGTCCCGCGTGACCGCGTCTCTATGGATAAAAACGGATCTCCCTCCGACGACCCTCTCCTCGTGCCCCATCTTATTTTCCTTAGTTGCCGCTGCTACGTCTCTTCTAGCCACATCGTCGTACTTCACACGGAGTTCACCCGCCACCACTGATCGCCGCCGTTGCCTCACGCTTGCACCGCCGCTCCGGGGTTCCCATGAGGTGATTCGCGCTTGAGTCTGTGCGTCACAACAGTGGAGGAATCACGGCGGGGAAAACGTGGAGCTCGGTTGAAATCCTCATCGTCGACGTAACCACGCCGTGTAACGCTGCGCTGCGGGCGGCGCCCACCGTACTTCGATCATCGGTATGTGCCTGCCCATTCGGTTCCTGTAGTCCTCCGCATAGAGTAGGCCCCTTTTGGATGTCGAATTAGGGCGTTATGGATGCAATCGCCATGCGCCGGCGACGAACCACCGTAGCGATGCGTGGCGCCGCCGTGGTCCGGTGCTAGGGGTAGGAGATGGTACCTGGGCCGTTGGATCTCTGGTGGACGTTAGGGATTAGAAGCTGGGGCGTCGTGTGGTTAAGGTGAATCAGAACCGTTAGATCACGCTTGGGTAGTGGATGGATTTCGTTGTGTTTGCGCCGTGGATCTTTTGATGGGCGGTGCAAATCGGTTTGGGCGATCAACAATCGCAGGAGCGATCCGGTCCGTTGGGGCGGAATCGGACGGGTTAGTGGCCGTCTCGTTCTTTTAAATATCTGCCGTCAGATCTTGATCCGTAGGTCCGCGTTGCATACCGGTTCGGTGCGGGAGGTGAGTAATCCAAACCCTCGATACCTGATCGGACGATCGAGAATAGAACATTATCCCTTCGGCTGACAGATTTACAAAAGAGTCCCCGGACTATTTGAGATTTAACCCGCAGTCCGCTCGGGTGTCTCCCTGGGTCTGTGGAATTCTTACACCGTAACCCCAGCACTTTCCAGGAAATGATGCCCGGTCCAGATAATTAATAAAACCAGGAAAATCATTTGGAAAATGGTTTTTAGTACAAATTTAATTGTAGAAACTTGTTTAATTCATAGAAAATGTATATGAACTCCAAATTGGTCCATTCTAGTTTCTAAAATTTTGTAATAATATTCTCTATCACCTAGTGTCTCTGTTGTGACATGAAAACAGTTAGAAAATTAATTTATCATTTAATCCTATTTCAAGCACATTAAACCTTAAGAAATTCATAACTTGAATTCTATAACTCCGAATTTAGTGATTCCAGTTCCTATGATTTCATTTTAATGTGTAGATTTTTTCTGTATATTCTATTTGCATGTTTGATGTGATGTTAATTTATGCTATGCTATGTATGTATTGTGTTGATGCGAGTAGACGAGCAAGCCACTGTGGAATCTGAGGTTCATCAAGTAGAAGTAGCTGAGCAGGAGCTCGTGGAAGGCAAGTTGTGCCCTTGATCACTTCTTTTACCCATTCATGTTCTTATGATTCATAATGATCTGCATAGGTTAATTTTGATGGGACCCAATAGGTTACCCTAGATTTGACTATCTTTATACCTTGTTTCACCACTGGTTTTACTACTAAAGTTTTGGGTAGTTCATGCTATTGCTTTATGTGGATTTGGGTATAGAGATATTCATCACTCATTGTTATACTTGTTATTATCTGTTCATTATTTTATGTTCATGATAAGATCATTATGTTAATGGGAACATGGAGAACCACCCGGGAAAACAGTGCTACCACAAGGGTTTAATGGGACGCCCTTGGCTGATTAACTAGGAAAGCTGAAAGGGAAATGTGCCCTTGGGCCATTTCTAAGTATTTTGGTGATTTAGTGTCCAACACAAGTGCCTAAGTATAAAAAGGTGGACAAAGTACAAATCAAGAATTAAGGTATGTTTCTCAGACTTAGTACATTGTTTTATGGACTAATGTATTGTGTCTAAGTGCTGGAAACAGGAAAAATCCAATTGGAAATGTCTTGGCTCGAGCAGCCAAGAATCTGCTGAGTCTGCAAGCACCGGACTGTCCGGTGGTGCACCGGACAGTGTCCGGTGCGCCAGGCTGGCTCGAGCGAAGTGGCTGCTCTCGGGAATTCACCGGCGACGTACGGCTAAAATTCACCGGACTGTCCGGTGTGCACCAAACTGTCCGGTGAGCCAACGGTCGGCCGGGCCAACGGTCGGCCGCGCAATCTGCGCGGGACACGTGGCCGAGCCAACGGCTAGAAGACGGCACCGGACTGTCCGGTGTGCACCGGACATGTCTGGTGCGCCAACGGCTATCAGGCTGCCAACGGTCGGCTTCGCTATTTAAGGAAGGAAATCGGTCACCGGAAAGTGTCCGGTGTGCACCGGACTGTCCGGTGCCCCCGATGACAGAAGGCAAGAATGGCTTTCCAAGTTTATGCTCAACGGCTCCTAGCTGCCTTGGGGCTATAAAAGGGACCCCTAGGCGCATGGAGGAGAACACCAAGCATCCTTTGAGCATCATTGATCACTCACACTTCATTCTCGCGCACTTGTTCGACATTTTAGTGATTTGAGCTCCGTTCTAGTGTGCTAGTCTCTTGAGCTCAAGTCTAGGTTTTGCGTGTGCGTATTCGCTGTGATCTTTGTGTCGTGTGTGAGTTGCTAATCCCTCCCTTGCTCTGTGATTCTTCGTGAACATCTTGTGTAAGGGCGAGAGGCTCCAAGCTGTGGAGATTCCTCGCAAACGGGATTAAGAGAAGCAAAGCAACACCGTGGTATTCAAGTTGGTCTTTGGACCACTTGAGAGGGGTTGATTGCAACCCTCGTCCGTTGGGACGCCACAACGTGGAGTAGGCAAGCGTTGGTCTTGGCCGAACCACGGGATAACCACTGTGCCATCTCTGTGATTGATATCTCTTGGTTATTGTGTTGTGTTGAGATCCTTCTCTAGCCACTTGGCATATTACTGTGCTAACAAGTAACCAAGTTTTGTGGCTTAAGTTTTTGAAGTGTTACAGGATCACCTATTCACCCCCCCCCCCTCTAGGTGCTCTCAATTGGTATCAGAGTCGTTCTCTTCAAGAAAGGGACTAACCGCCCGAAGAGATGGATCCTAAAGGCAAGGGGATGGTGATCAACGACAAGGAGAAGGAGTCCTTCGTCAACGAGCCCAATGATGACAGGCCCACCGACTTAGGCTCGGGCCACAAAAGAAAAGACGGGAGGAAGAAGAAGACTAGGCGCATCAAGGAAATTGTCTACTACGACAGCGACGAATCTTCCTCCTCCCAAAAGGACAACGACGACTACAACAGACGAAAGACGGTTAACTCAAACTTTTCTTTCGATTATTCGCGCATTCCGCATAGCTCAAATGCTCAACTGCTTCCCATTCCACTTGGCAAGCCCCGTCACTTTGATGGAGAGGATTACGGATTTTGGAGCCACAAAATGCGTACTCACCTGTTTTCTCTCCATCCAAGCATTTGGGAGATTGTGGAAAGTGGAATGAAATTTGATAGCTCGGATAGCCCTGTGTTTATTAATGAACAGATTCATAAAAATGCACAAGCTACTACTGTGTTGCTAGCCTCTTTGTGCAGGGACGAGTATCACAAGGTGAGCGGCTTGGACAATGCCAAGCAGATCTGGGACACCCTCAAGATCTCTCATGAGGGAAACGACGTCACCTTGCTCACCAAAATGGAGTTGGTGGAGGGCGAGCTTGGACGATTCGCGATGATAAGGGGCGAGGAGTCGACACAAACATACAACCGGCTCAAGACCCTTATCAACAAAATAAGGAGCTACGGGAGCACGCGATGGACGGACCACGACGTCGTCCGCCTAATGCTAAGGTCATTTACCGTTCTTGATCCTCATTTGGTGAACAATATACGTGAAAATCCCAGGTACACCAAGATGTCGCCCGAAGAAGTTCTTGGGAAGTTCGTAAGCGGGCGAATGATGATCAAGGAGGCAAGATACGTGGACGACGCGTTGAACGGTCCTAGTCATGAGCCTCAACCCATTGCTCTCAAGGCAACAAGGAGCAAGGAGGCGCTACCAAGCAAGGTGGCGCAAGTTGAGGCGGCCGGACTCAATGATGAGGAGATGGCTCTCATCATTAAACGCTTCAAGACGGCGCTTAAAGGTCGCAAGGGGCAGCCGAGCAAGACCAAAGCCAAGGGGAAGCGCTCATGCTTCAAATGCGGTAAGCTTGGTCATTTTATTGCTAACTGTCCCGACAATGATAGTGATCAGGACCAAGGGAACAAGAGGGAGAAAAAGAAGCATTACAAGAAGGCCAAGGGCGAGGCACATATCGGAAAGGAGTGGGATTCGGATTGTTCCTCCTTCGACTCTGACAATGAAGGACTTGCCGCCACCGCCTTCAACAAGTCATCCCTCTTCCCCAACGAGCGTCACACTTGCCTCATGGCAAGAGAGAAGAAAGTAAGCACTCATACTAGTACTTATGCTTCTTCGAGCGAAGATGAGTCTAGTGATGATGATGAGATAGATTACTCATGCTTATTCAAGGGATTAAATAGAACCAAGGTAGACAAAATTAATGAATTAATTGATGCCTTGAATGACAAGAATATGCTTTTAGAAAAACAAGAGGATTTGTTGTATGAAGAACATGATAAATTTGTAGAAACACAGAAATCTCTTGCTCTAGAAACTAAGAGGAATGAAATGCTCTCTAGTGAATTATCTTCTTGTCATGAAACTATTGCTAAGTTAAAAAGTTTTAATGATGCTTTAAATGCTAAACTAGAAGTAGCTAGTAAATCTAATTCTTGTATAGAAATTGTTGAAACTTGTAACAGGTGTAAAGATTTTGACATTGATGCTTGTAGTGATCATTTAGTTTCAATTTCCAAATTAAATGATGAATTAGCTAGTCTTAATGCCCAACTTAAGACTAGCAAGAATGAATTTGACAAGCTAAAATTTGCAAGGGATGCCTACACGATTGGTAGACACCCCTCAATTAAGGATGGACTTGGCTACAAGAGGGAAGCCAAGAACTTGACAAGCCATAAGGCTCCCATCTCCGCCAAGGAGAAAGGGAAGGCCCCTATGGCTAGTAGTGTGCAAAAGAACCATGCCTTCATGTACTATGATAGAAGACAACCTAGAAATGCTTATAGGAGTTATAATGTATATAATGCCTTTGATTCTCATGCCATGGTTGCTTCTAGTTCTTCTTATGTGCATGATAGAAATGTTGGTAGGAGAAATGTTATTCATAATATGCCTAGGAGAAATGTCGTTAATGTTCCTAGGAAAGTTAGTGAACCTTCTACAATATATCATGCTTTAAATGCTTCTTTTGCTATTTGTAGAAAGGATAGGAAGATAGTTGCTAGAAAATTAGGGGCAAGATGCAAGGGAGACAAAACTTGCATTTGGGTCCCTAAGGATATTTGTGCTAACCTTGCAGGACCCAACATGAGTTGGGTACCTAAGACCCAAGCCTAAATTTGCCTTGCAGGTTTATGCATCCGGGGGTTCAAGCTGGATTATTGACAGCGGATGCACAAACCATATGACGGGGGAGAAGAAGATGTTCACCTCCTACGTCAAGAATAAAGATTCCCAAGATTCAATAATATTCGGTGATGGGAATCAAGGCAAGGTAAAAGGGTTAGGTAAAATTGTAATCTCAAATGAGCACTCTATCTCTAATGTGTTTTTAGTAGAGTCTCTTGGATATAATTTGCTATCTGTTAGTCAATTATGCAATATGGGATATAACTGTTTGTTTACAAATGTAGATGTGTCTGTCTTTAAAAGATGTGATGGTTCACTAGCTTTTAAGGGTGTACTAGACGGCAAGCTTTACTTAGTTGATTTTGCAAAAGAAGAGGCCGGTCTAGATGCATGCTTAATGGCTAAGACTTGCATGGGCTGGCTGTGGCATCGCCGCTTAGCACATGTGGGGATGAAGAACCTCCACAAGCTTCTAAAGGGAGAACACGTGATAGGTCTAACCAATGTTCATTTCGAAAAAGATAGACCTTGTGCAGCTTGTCAAGCAGGGAAACAAGTGGGAGGCTCTCATCACACCAAAAATGTGATGACAACATCAAGACCCCTGGAGCTGCTACATATGGACCTCTTCGGACCCGTCGCCTATCTGAGCATAGGAGGAAGTAAGTATGGTCTAGTTATCGTTGATGACTTTTCCCGCTTCACTTGGGTGTTCTTTTTGCAGGATAAGTCTGAAACCCAAGGGACCCTCAAGCGCTTCCTAAGGAGAGCTCAAAATGAGTTTGAGCTCAAGGTGAAGAAGATAAGGAGCGACAACGGGTCCGAATTCAAGAACCTTCAAGTGGAGGAGTTTCTTGAGGAGGAAGGGATCAAGCACGAGTTCTCCGCTCCCTACACACCTCAGCAAAATGGTGTGGTAGAGAGGAAGAACAGGACGCTCATAGATATGGCGAGGACTATGCTTGGAGAATTCAAGACCCCCGAGTGCTTTTGGTCGGAAGCCGTGAACACGGCCTGCCACGCCATCAACAGGGTCTACCTTCACCGCCTCCTCAAGAAGACTTCGTATGAGCTGCTAACCGGTAACAAACCTAATGTATCGTATTTTCGTGTTTTTGGGAGTAAATGCTACATTCTAGTGAAGAAGGGTAGGAATTCCAAATTTGCTCCCAAAGCCGTAGAAGGATTTTTATTAGGTTATGATTCAAATACAAAGGCGTATAGGGTCTTCAACAAATCATCGGGTTTGGTTGAAGTCTCTAGCGACGTTGTATTTGATGAGACTAATGGCTCTCTAAGAGAGCAAGTTGTTGATCTTGATGATGTAGATGAAGAAGACGTTCCAACGGCCGCGATACGCACCATGGCGATTGGAGATGTACGGCCTCAGGAACATTTGGAGCAAGATCAACCGTCTTCCTCAACTATGGTGCATCCCCCAACCCAAGATGACGAACAGGTACCTCAAGTGGAGGCACATGATCAAGGGGGAGCACAGGATGTTCAAGAGGAAGAAGCACCTCAGGCACCTCCAACCCAAGTTCGAGCGACAATTCAAAGGGATCATCTCGTCGACCAGATATTGGGTGATATTAGCAAGGGAGTAACTACTCGCTCAAGATTAGTTAATTTTTGTGAGCATTACTCTTTTGTCTCTTCTATTGAGCCTTTCAGGGTAGAAGAGGCCTTGCTAGATCCGGACTGGGTGTTGGCCATGCAGGAGGAACTCAACAACTTCAAGCGCAACGAAGTTTGGACACTGGTGCCTCGTCCCAAGCAAAATGTTGTGGGAACCAAGTGGGTGTTCCGCAACAAACAGGACGAGCACGGGGTGGTGACGAGGAACAAGGCTCGACTTGTGGCAAAAGGTTATGCCCAAGTCGCAGGTTTGGACTTTGAGGAGACTTTTGCTCCTGTGGCTAGGCTAGAATCAATTCGTATCTTGCTAGCATATGCCGCTCACCATTCTTTCAGGTTGTACCAAATGGATGTGAAGAGCGCTTTCCTCAACGGGCCGATCAAAGAGGAGGTGTACGTGGAGCAGCCCCCTGGCTTCGAGGATGAACGGTACCCCGACCACGTGTGTAAGCTCTCTAAGGCGCTCTATGGACTTAAGCAAGCCCCAAGAGCATGGTATGAATGCCTTAGAGACTTTTTAATTGCTAATGCTTTCAAGGATGGGAAAGCCGATCCAACTCTTTTTACTAAGACTTGCGATGGTGATCTTTTTGTGTGCCAAATTTATGTCGACGACATAATATTTGGTTCTACTAACCAAAAGTCTTGTGAAGAGTTTAGCAGGGTGATGACGCAGAAATTCGAGATGTCGATGATGGGCGAGTTGACCTACTTCCTTGGGTTTCAAGTGAAGCAACTCAAGGACGGCACCTTCATCTCCCAAACGAAGTACACACAAGATTTACTAAAAAGGTTTGGGATGAAGGACGCAAAGCCCGCAAAGACGCCGATGGGAACCGACGGACACACCGACCTCAACAAAGGAGGTAAGTCCGTTGATCAAAAAGCATACCGGTCCATGATAGGTTCTTTGCTTTATTTATGTGCTAGTAGACCGGATATTATGCTTAGCGTATGCATGTGTGCTAGATTTCAATCCAATCCGAAGGAGTGTCACTTAGTGGCTGTGAAGCGAATTCTTCGATATTTAGTCGCTACGCCTTGCTTTGGGATCTGGTATCCAAAGGGATCTAACTTTGACTTAATTGGGTACTCAGATTCCGACTATGCTGGATGTAAGGTCGATAGGAAGAGTACATCGGGGACGTGCCAATTCTTAGGAAGGTCCCTGGTGTCATGGAACTCTAAGAAACAAACCTCCGTTGCCCTATCCACCGCTGAGGCCGAGTATGTTGCCGCAGGACAGTGTTGCGCGCAACTACTTTGGATGAGGCAAACCCTCAGGGACTTTGGCTACAATCTGAGCAAAGTCCCACTCCTGTGTGATAATGAGAGTGCTATCCGAATAGCGGAAAATCCTGTTGAGCACAGCCGCACAAAGCACATTGACATCCGGCATCACTTTTTGAGAGACCACCAGCAAAAGGGAGATATCGAAGTGTTTCATGTTAGCACCGAGAACCAGCTAGCCGATATCTTTACCAAGCCTCTAGATGAGAAGACCTTTTGCAGGTTGCGTAGTGAGCTCAATATCTTAGATTCGCGGAACTTGGATTGAAATGTAGCATACATGTGTTTATGCCTTTGATCATGTTCACTCTACATTTTGTTGCTTATTGTGGTGCTCAAGTTGTACAAACACTCCCTGGACCTCACAAGTCCTTTTTTGCAAGTGATGCACATATTTAGGGGGAGCTGTGCTACAACTTGACCCTTTGAGACTAACCATGTACTTGAGTTTGGTTGTTTTAGTCTCCAAGGGGAGATTGAAAAGGGAAAAGGTGGACTTGGACCATGCAAGACTTCCACTGCACTCCGATGAGAAAGAGTAACTTTTCCAAGTTCATCTTCATACTCTTATTGCCTTTGTGTTCTTATTTGAAGATTTTGGTGAGGCAATGGGGTTATAGGGCCAAGATTGATCCCGTTTTGGTGCTTGATGCCAAAGGGGGAGAAAATAAAGGCTAAAGCAATAAATGGATCAGCTACCACTTGAGAAATTTTGAAATAGTAGATTAGAGCTTTTGGTTTGTCAAAACTCTTTTATTGTCTCTTATGTCAAAAGTTGGCCCCTTGTGGGGAGAAGTATTGATTATGGGAAAAAGGGGGAGTTTTTGAAATCTTAAATCAATTTCTCTTAGAATGACTCTCTTTATGTCTTAACATGTGTGTTTGACTTAGAGATAGAAATTTGAGTTTGATTTGCAAAAACAAACCAAGTGGTAGCATAGAGTGATCCATATATGTCAAAATTGAATCAAAACAATTTTGAGTTCTTATTTGATTTGATTTTGTACTTGTTCTACTTGCTTTATGTTGTGTTGGCATAAATCACCAAAAAGGGGGAGATTGAAAGGGAAATGTGCCCATGGGCCATTTCTAAGTATTTTGGTGATTTAGTGTCCAACACAAGTGCCTAAGTATAAAAAGGTGGACAAAGTACAAATCAAGAATTAAGGTATGTTTCTCAGACTTAGTACATTGTTTTATGGACTAATGTATTGTGTCTAAGTGCTGGAAACAAGAAAAATCCAATTGGAAATGTCTTGGCTCGAGCAGCCAAGAATCTGCTGAGTCTGCAAGCACCGGACTGTCCGGTGGTGCACCGGACAGTGTCCGGTGCGCCAGGCTGGCTCGAGCGAAGTGGCTGCTCTCGGGAATTCACCGGCGACGTACGGCTAAAATTCACTGGACTGTCCGGTGTGCACCAGACTGTCCGGTGAGCCAACGGTCGGCCGGGCCAACGGTCGGCCGCGCAATCTGCGCGGGACACGTGGCCGAGCCAACGGCTAGAAGACGGCACCGGACTGTCCGGTGTGTACCGGACATGTCCGGTGCGCCAACGGCTATCAGGCTGCCAACGGTCGGCTTCGCTATTTAAGGAAGGAAATCGGTCACCGGACAGTGTCCGGTGTGCACCGGACTGTCCGGTGCCCCCGATGACAGAAGGCAAGAATGGCTTTCCAAGTTTATGCTCAACGGCTCCTAGCTGCCTTGGGGCTATAAAAGGGACCCCTAGGCGCATGGAGGAGAACACCAAGCATCCTTTGAGCATCATTGATCACTCACACTTCATTCTCGCGCACTTGTTCGACATTTTAGTGATTTGAGCTCCGTTCTAGTGTGCTAGTCTCTTGAGCTCAAGTCTGGGTTTTGCGTGTGCGTATTCGATGTGATCTTTGTGTCGTGTGTGAGTTGCTAATCCCTCCCTTGCTCTGTGATTCTTCGTGAACATCTTGTGTAAGGGCGAGAGGCTCCAAGCTGTGGAGATTCCTCGCAAACGGGATTAAGAGAAGCAAAGCAACACCGTGGTATTCAAGTTGGTCTTTGGACCACTTGAGAGGGGTTGATTGCAACCCTCGTCTGTTGGGACGCCACAACGTGGAGTAGGCAAGCGTTGGTCTTGGCCGAACCACGGGATAACCACTGTGCCATCTCTGTGATTGATATCTCTTGGTTATTGTGTTGTGTTGAGATCCTTCTCTAGCCACTTGGCATATTACTGTGCTAACAAGTAACCAAGTTTTGTGGCTTAAGTTTTTGAAGTGTTACAGGATCACCTATTCACCCCCCCCTCTAGGTGCTCTCAAAAGCTAGTGGAGGGCTACCTTACCCGAAAGGGGCAAGGGCAGTAGGGGAGTGGTCAGTGTAGGGAGGTCCTTGGGTTGATTTTGCTGCGATGGCGGTCAGGCAAGAACCCTGCACTGGAGCTTCCTATAAACTGTAGCGGGTAGTCTGAAGCTAGTGGAACTTTGTAAAGGCCTCGTAGTGGTACCCTGCCTCGCTTCCTTGGTAGAGGTGTATGGAGTCTGATCAACTCCGTGGCAAATGGGTAACACGACTTGTGGGTAAAGATGCGCAACCTCTGCAGAGTGTAAAACTGGTATACTAGCCATGCTCACGGTCATGAGCGGCTCAGACACTCACATGATTAATTTATGGAACTTAAACTTAATTTGTCATACCATTGCATTTGGGATTATTTTATTATTACTTTTACTTATTATTTCTAAGGTTTGGTATTTACTTACACTTAGTAACTGCTAATAAAATTTTGACCAACTTATAAAAGCAATGCTCAGCTTCAACCTTTATTTCATTGATCAGCCTTACACTTCATGAACTCCCACCTTTGGTGAGTTCATGCCACATTATTCCCCACAACTTGTTGAGCTATGAACGTATGTGAGCTCACTCTTGCTATCTCACACCCCCCCCCCCACAGGAGAAGAGCAGGTGGTTCAGGAGGAGCCACAAGGCAAGGAGTTTGATCTGATCTAGGTGGCGTTTCTGAGTCGACATTGGCGCCGACGATCCTTAGTTCGTTTTATATTTACCTTTTATTTTGTAATAAGTCTTCCGCTATGTAATAATCACTCTGATGTTTTATGACATTTATCTCTATACACTCTGTTATTATATATGTTGTCTTTTTGGCGCATGTATGAGATGCACCTGGCTTTGTTCCTTAAAGCCCGGGTGTGACAGATCTGTGATTTGTCTATGTGATGTATGATTTGTAAACTTTATATTGTTTAAAACATATATCAGTTGTTTTTGAACTGCGATCTTTGATCTGAAGGCAACCAGTGTGAATTCTAAATTGATATATGTTTAACTACCAGTGTACATTTTGGTCAACTGCCATTGTGAATTATTCTAGCTACCAAACTATGAACTATGATCTATCAGTTTAGCTATATGTGCGTTCAGATTTCTCCAACCTGCATATCCTTCATATTTCTTCTATTACCTAATCTATTGTGATCTCATTTGTCTTGGACGGGTCTCAATCATACTAGAAGTTAGCTCATGGATTGTTAGTCGAGCCATAACCAAGAAGCTGATGACTCTCTACAAGCAATCTTAGTTGGGTGAGAGGCTACCGACCTATAATGGTAGGAAGAACCTATACATAGCTGGCCCATTATCGTTTACTTCACATGAATTTCATATCACTTTCCTTGACGATGATGCTGGTTATGGTTTCTAGAGGTTTGCTTGTTGATACATATCGTATGACTTCTATAGAGACATTAAATCATTTCCAGGTGGCACAATGATACCATGAAACTTAGTTTATTTACCCTTTTTCTCTATTTACTTTTGGTCCATTTTATTTTGTTGTACCTCACTTTATTTTGAATTTTCAGGAAATAACTCTTGACCATGTGAAGGCAGTTGGCTTTCTTGGAGATGGTTTTGGTGCCACACCTGAGATGAGCAAATGAAACTTGATCTAGGTTGTCAGCAGAATTCAGTTTTTTCAGCAATACCACTCTTAGTGATGCTAACAAAAATATAGAATAACAATTAGTATTTTTTATATCATTGTATTTAATCACATTGGTTCCATAGCAACGCACGGACATATACCTAGTAAATGAATAATGACAATAGTCGTCTGAGCAAAGTGAATAATACCAACTGCACGTATTTTCCGAGTGCAATATTAATGTAGTAATCAACTTGTGCAAAATATGCATGTTACATGATATTAGGTTTCGTAATTGAGCTATATGTTGCAGAAGATAAGACCATTATACATTATTGAAATAATGTGAGACCATGTCCCCTTTTCTTTTAATCCAAAAAAGAAACTTTAGTATATCTTAGGGCCTCTTAGGCAAGGTTTTCGCTCTCGCTTTGTTATTTTTTTACGAAGGCGTATCAACAGTACTTTCCTCATTTTCCATTAGGATGTTGAAGCTAAGAAATACTGGTTCAATCGACTTTGACTTGTGTATATTTTGCAAAGAGCACCTTCCACGAGATGCATCCATTCTTCACATCACATGAATCTTATTTCGCAAAAGGCCGTCTCCCGCCTCACCTCGCGCTTGATGTCAAAGTTGTCCACGGGTTGGCCTAGTACACTAGGCAAAATAGGCGTTGTTGTTGGTACAGAACATGTCGCGGCCTTGGATTTGACATATGTTTTTTTAAAAAAAATCGTATAGAAGTTATTTTGTCAGATGGTTTTTTTATTGTCTTTGGCTCCTTCAGAAGTAGAGTCGTTCCTAACTTTTTGGGGGCCTGGGGCGAAATCCAATATGGAGGCCCCATCCACCATGTATATACACTATATATCTCTACTACTACTTAAGATGCTAGTGTAGGCGTTCATAATTTTTGGTGCACGGTTCTGCCGTCTGCCGTCGTGCGCCTTCCATCCATGGCTCCGCGCAGGCAGCTCGCCCTTCCATCCATGGCTCCGCGCATTTTGTTTCCGCGCAGGCAGCTCTCCACCACCGCGCGTCCGCAATCCCCGCAGACCGCTTGCCCCGTGCCCGCAATCCCCGTGGTCTCGACCCGCATCCGCGTCCGCGACATCCTCCGTCCCTAAACCTCGCCCCGGCACTCTCCATGGAAGGCGACATCCTCCGCCCTGGATCCCGTGTCCACAACATCCTCCACCCCGGATCGCGGCGCCCGACTCTCTCCGCATCCGCGCTCTCCATGGACGACGACTCCGCGATGTGGATTGGGTACCCCGGCCTTGCTCTCTCCATAGAAGTCTACGATAGCCTGATCTCCATGGAAGGGTCTGGCACCTCCGCCCCGGATCTGCGTCCGCGTCCGCTCTCTCTATGGAAGGCGACTCCGCGTATAGCTCCTGATCATCGTCCCCGCGCGCCTGTGTCCTTGTCCCCATGCGATGGCTGGGCTCCAACCATGAGTCGCCCCGCTCGATATAGCCACCATCGTGCACCCTCGCCCGCCCGCCCGAGATAGCCATCATCGTCGATGGAGGTGTCGAGCCCGCGAGGCGGGACGGTGAATCAAAGGCAAGAGGTGTCGTGCATAGGGCCTGAATCATGACTACCGTCAGATGTGCGTCGGTGCGGTTGACGGAGCGCGAGGCAAGGAAGTGAATCTGAGGCGAAGGCATCCACGCTGTCAACAGAGATGTCGAGCCCGCGATGATGCACGCCCAAGCCGAGGCGAGAGCAGGTCCAATCTGTACAAGGTGATGTTTTCCTTTTCTTTTTTTGATCTCTAAGCGTGGATGTGTGTCGCCGCCTCGACCACGCCGGAGGAGCCCAGCGACGGTGGCTTCGCCTCTAGCATCCCCCTGTGCTCCACCCTCACCCCCTTCCTCCTCCTCCTCCTCCGATGGGGCAGCGGTGGACACCGGATCGCGTCGCGCGGGCAGCTTAATTAGAGGGCCAACGACGGTTGGTGCTCACATGCGATGTGGCATGGCGAGGTTACCACGGGCGCCGTGGAGGTGGAGGGGGAAGGGGAGGATGGGGGCATGGGCAAGAGAGCGCGTCGCGGTGGACAGTCTCGTGAGTGAGTGTTGTTGGGTGGGCAGGTGGGTTAACCTTTGTGTTGGTGCGTCGCTACCTGCCGGTCGTATCGGGTTGGCATTGGTGTGCCGCTGCCTGCCGGTCACATCAGGGCCTACCTCAGGGACTGGGACGGCCACCATTGGGCCCTCCTCGCTAGCCTGCTCTACGGCTTCGGCAACAGCTTCCAGTTCATGGGTGGCCAGGCTGTAGGGTATGCCGCCGCTGACGCTGTCTAGGCCATGCCGCTCGTCAGCACCTTCTGGGGCGTACTACTCTTTGGGGAGTACCACAAGTCATCGCCGAAGACCTACGTCCTGCTCGGCTTCATGCTCTTCATGTTCATCACCGCTGTTGTCGTGCTCATGGCTTCGTCAGGTCATAGGAGCACAAAGTGAATTGCAAGTCTTGTTTGTCCTCTGTTTGCAAGCCCTTCCTCTTGCGATTGATCCACGGAAAGATCCATCGTCTTCATGAAGCAGGAGAAATCCATTCCTTCCCCAGCCATTCATGAGATCTTGAGAACAATGGAATGGAGATGTGGAGCACACCTCACTGGCGCCCGTTGTTGTGCCCAAACCGGGTTCGACATCCTGGTGTGGTACACGTTCGGCACCTGCCTCATTCTGTGAGTGGCCTGAATCCCCCCATTGCTTCTCCAGCCGTGGAGATGGCGGCTTGACTGCTTCATTGCTACGTGGTGGTGGTTCGCAGATACTCGCAACTGCTCTCATCTGTTCCCGCTCAGGTAACACCAAAGCCCACAGATCCGCTACAGTTTCCTCTGGTTCCTCTTGACGCAGGACCAAAAACTGGTACTAAGAATGAAATGCATATTCTGGTGGTGCTGGCGTCTTTGTTGGTGATGGCATCAAACAACCCAGTGAGACCAAACTTGCCCTTGCCGAGCACCAGGGCAAGAACATGGCCTCCATAGTGAAGAAGCTAGCTCAACATGCCTGAGCCAGTTGCCCTTGTGCAGTAAAAAGTCACACGGTAACCTTCTTCTAGCCCTAAGCATTTCACATGTTTCTGGATACATCCTGCCTATTATATATGTGCACAATTTGCCTTATTGTTTGTCAAAGTAGCAACACCTATGTTTAGGTTCTTTTGTACATTTTTGACAAAAAAACATATTGTTGTTGATTTGAACATTAGCAAATAACTGAAAGATGCCTGTGAAGAATATATAGTTGTTACAACACTCAACTTCTTGTATTTTGTATATAAATGAGCAACCTATGTTACATCAATTATTACGTGTCAGTTCTAAATATCACATTCCACTAATATGCATTCTTCTTTTAATTTTAGTGTTTCATAAGCAACCTATTTTGTGTTATTTACTAAATATGAGCATAGCTTTTGATTCTTTATCATGATTTGACACCTGTGCATTATAGGAAATAATCTGAGTTTGGAAGACATGATTATTTCTATGGTGTTTGCATTTTTAGATTACTGAAATTTATAGAAACATTGAAGTGTCAAGTTATTTCTGTGTGTGCTTTCTCGTCCTCTGGCGGTAGAGTATAGTGTTTGGTTATTGGTTTATCATTTATCACCTTGCCGAGAGGGAAGTTTATATGAACTTCAATTTTGTAGCTTCTGGCGGACTTGCTCAGGTTCGTTGACCGCTTATCCTTACTTTCAGGCACCTGAACCTGACGTAGAAGAGAAACATGTCAAGCTATTCAAGCAGATAGAGTTCTACTTTAGGTCGACACATTGACCTACTTCTCTCTACTAAATCCTTCAATTGGTTAAGGTTGTTCTTTTATTGATCATCATCCCTTTTATCCACAGCTAGGAGAACCTATGCTCAGATGTGTACTAGAAGAGTGCTAGCTCTACTCATACGCTTGCTTGACAATCATGTGTTGTTAACTGCTTTATATAGTGTTACTAATTATTGTCCTTTATTCTCTGATGTTTCTTCTGTAGTTGAGGCTTACATTGTTTTATGATTTTTCATCTCGATTTTGTATGTTATGTCGAAAGATCATATGCTTTTTGTAGTTTTCGAAAAAATCTATCTTCTCATTTCCGTGATTGTGTGTGTTGCAACGCACGGGCACATACCTAGTATATAGTTATAAACACAAATTATTCTAATCGCGATCGCTAGGACGCCAGGAGAATAGGCGCTGGCGGCTGGCGCTGGCGGTGTTGAGTCCAGATCGTCACGATCGCTATCCTGCAGGGTTCGTAGAATAGAGATGTAGGGAGCACTATTTTTTGATAGGGTGGGAGGCCACTAGCTATAGGGGGCTCGGTGCGCTGGCACCCAGCGTCGGCTCTATTCAGAAGGGCTGCTTTGACGAATCTCTATTATTAAAACCCCATGGGGTTTCAGGGCCTCTCTGCACTGCACGGACACTCCAACACTCGCGCGTGGACGCATGGCGGCGTGCCGGACCTGAATATTTTCTTCAATTCAGCAGAGCCGTCGTCGAGCTGCGTCCGTTTATCCTCCTCTGATTTCGAGTCTGTAGAGAACCGAGTGCGGTTTCAACGTCGAGGCATCACCCGCTTCACCTCCAGACGTCCAGTTCTCCACCCCACTTCGTCGTGCCAGTGGAGCGCTTCCTTGACCTCGCCACCTCCTGTCCTCCCCCTCCCCTACCGGTGCCTGTTCTTTCTTTCCCTTGCCGGACGCTCGCCGTCGGAGCTGAAGGGGGGGAATGCAGCCGCCACAGCACTACCCGCCGACGCCTGAGGCGGAGTCGCGGGGGCCAGGGCCGGCCCCACCACTGTCGACGAGGCATCCATGGAAGTCAGCAAGAGCTTCATCAAGGCTCTGCAGGTGCTCCCCAAACCCCGCATTCCTAGATCCATAAACGTGCACACACAACAATCCTCCCTTTTTTCCTAAAAGAAAAAATAGTTTCTGCTTCGTCTCACAAGGGATCCGGTTGGATTTATGCTTCATGATGATGGCGCGGGAGCTCAAGAACCTACGCCCACAACTCTGCATCGTCTCCGAGTACTGCGAGAAGTCCTACCTCCACAGCAAGCAGAAGTAGGACTGAGTCACGTTCCTGCTCCTGGAAAGTTGTCCACTGGCTATAAAGCCTTGGTTCGTTTTGATCTTCTGCAAAACTGTTGAAACTGAATAATACTTTTTTGGTTTTCACCTAAAGTTTACAAGTTAGCTTAGGTATAAATTTATAATGTTAACATTCAGCTTCAGTTTTGTGTGCGTTGTTTTAATGTGACCATTGTGTGAATGTTGTCCACATGATTTTATTGGTTTTAATATCTCGTTAATAATGATCTGAATTTGGTAATATTCAGTTTGTTTTTAACCACCATGCAAATACTAGAATTACCTTTTGGTCATTAAATGAAGTGGTCCCTGTTCAAACTGCTTCAAGATGTAAAAAATTCACCTTGTGATTGAAGGATCTGTTAAATTAGTATCCACATTTGATTTGCTCTGCTGGTAAGGGAGGTTCTGACCCAGTGCAATTTATGGTACAGGTAGGGGCTCTGTGTGAGAAGGCGAAAGAGATTCTGATGGAGGAAAGCAATGTTCAGGTTCGCTATTTTGTTCGCTTTCGTTGAAAATTATCAGCAATTCCATTTTATGACCAATTGAGATATAATCTAATCATGGATGTGTAATAGCAAAACATGCAGGAAGCTGCTAGATTGACTTACTTAAACTACGACTCAAGCATTGCATCAGATATCTGATTTTGTGTACAGCACATAATACTTAGACAAAAAAAGCATGGCAGAATGTTTTACCCCTACAATGAGGACCATTACATTGTTCACCTTTGATGTGGATATACTGAAAGGAGTGGAGAGGGAAACAAGGTATCGAGTTAAGTGTGCTACAGCCATGGGACAAAACACTAAATCTATCAATGTGATGCCCTTCATATGCAATCTAGATAAACAAATAGGATTAGTAATGCATGATAACACGGTGAAGGCCCGTTCCAACTATCACAAATACAGCTAAACAAAAAGCCAAAAAATATGAGAAACCAAACAAAAAAAGCGAGGAGTGAGAAGGGAGGAATGCATATCTTTCGCTATGAAAACCTGAAGAAATAAATAAGCAAATGATCACAAAATATAGTTGACTGATATAAACGGGTTATTTGGCTTACGCTATGTCTCTCAATAGTTATATTAATAGAGTCATTATCTAGATTGACAATATATTAACAAACAAAAAAATGAAAATAAATAGGTCACCTCATCATGCAATTGCTTAAAAAAACTAGAGAACTTATCATAGTGTAGATGTTCATTCTCATCCTTGCTAAAGGAGTACTCAACAAGTCCATTTTCCACCGGATGACCAACCTTACGTCCAAGGCACTGTGAAATATATCACGTTTAACCACAAAGGAACACTTCTCGCTGGTAATTATTCGAGCTCGTTTCTCTACAAGTAAATTTCAGGTGACTTTTTTTGGTAACTATCTTCCTAGCCCAGTGGGCATTAACTTGCAATGTGCCAAAAACTAATCTTAATATATGCAATGGATTATATGGGAAAAACATACCCTGGATTTTTCAGTTAGGATGTGCTATTTATTTGGTAAACTAGAGCAGATATATACCCCAATATAGTTGCATTACATTTACTGAAAGTACAGTTGAATGATGGATCATAACAAATGCAGTTGCATTTATTTTTCTTTTTTCTTCACCAGTCGCAATGTGGCAATCTCTATATCGTTCAGTAAGGATGTGCTATTTGTTTGGTAAACTGGAACATATATATACCCAATATACAATTGCACTGCTATGTTTAAATGAAGAACACCTTGATCATAACAAATTTGGTTGCATGTTTTTTTATTTTTTTCCTCGTCAATTCACAATATGGTTCAAAAAACATTAGAGAACAGGTAACTATTGCATGATCCCTTTTGTATAGACCCAAAACTGACTTGTTCCATTCCAGGCAGTCCAAGGCTATTAGGCTGAAACCAATCGTAAGTGGAGCTGTCATTCAGGAACTTGAAATCATGGACACTACACCGTTGGGCATTCAAGGTAATATAAGCATCTGAAATCCGTTTGGAGAGTTTTGTTTGTTTATTCCCTCTTGCACTAAGATACCTTGGAGCGATTTGATAGGGGGGCCTAAGTCGTTTTTTGTTCAGTCTGAGAAGGGTTATCAATTACTGTGTATTGTCATCTGAAATATAGAGTATAAAATAATTAAGTTTGAAAGATACAAGGTATATTGTGTTGATGTCTTTATAGGCTAAGGCCATAGCCCATAAGTCAAATTTAGGGTTGTAGCACTGAAACTAACCGAGCAAAAGGACCAAACTGTGAAAGGCAGCAAGTTCCTTAAACACCGAGCTAGCTAGCTGCTTGAGATCTCACTAGCAAGTATGTTATCAGCACTTCTGTCAGAGCATCTCCAAGGTCCCTTAAATTGGTGTCATATCTTAAAATATAGATCTAAACTTATAAAAATAGTTTAAATAGTGTCCTAAATTATAGTCTCTTCCAAAAAAATATAAAGCATATAATGAATTGACCTAAATATACCGCATCCCAGATTAGTGATATATCCTTGTTTTCTATATTATCCCAAACCTTTTCTTTCCTGATAATATAATTTGTTTCCTAAAATACATGACTTAGAGCATAACCGTTGGAGTGCAGAAATAAAATTTCTATAGCCCTCCCCTTGCCCTTCTAGAACGAGTACAAGAATAAAATTTCTCCAGCTCTTCATGTATCTGCAGTTCAAGATCATCAGTTACTATAGGATCTGAATGCTCATAACCAGTAGTACTGACCCACTTTATGACATCTTGAAAATTTTGAAATCGCAAATGTAAGCAAGGAAAGGATTGACCTCATAGCACTAGCGGCCATTGGAACCCCAAATCTGCTACTTCATAGACAGTAAATCTACAAGGATAGAACTAATATCATTTTTCAGTTCTCAATGTCTCAATTTATGGAATTATGGTTTCAATATAAAGCTATTCACCGTACATTCTGTAAGATCAGCAAATACTAGGTCGGTTCTCTCAGGTTCCTTAGCAAGTTGAGTCTGTCATTTGAATATGAAATGTGATAATGTATGGACAGTTTTTTGATTTCCTTTTCTTGGCTTGTACACATCTGTAGTGAACACTTGGCCTAGCCACGTTACTTTGTGTAACACTTGATCTACTGATCACTGTAAACTGAACCTAGATGAGATCAGGAGGGAGTGAGTAGCATACAATTTGGCACCCTCACCCACCGTCAATGACTCAAATGGATCCATAAGACCGTTAGAGAGGTAAGTTGATGCTTCATAAGAATGGCACAAGATCGAATGCCTTTATTTTCCTCCACCATCGTACAATGGCTGATTTACTTCTGCTTTTCTAATCTGAGTTTAATTGTTCCAATTTTTTGAGTAGTTTGGGCAGAAGTTTTACCCAGGCATTCGCCTATGTTGTCTAGAATTTACATGTATTGAAAGATCTCAAGTTGGGGGGGTCGAGGCTTTCCATTTTTGATATATCAAACATATATGCATGCTGTTGTTTGACTACAATTGTGTCTGCTACCTTTTCAGTGATGACAAAGATAATTAGGTGCTGGTCAAGGAACGTGGACCTTTTGCCTCCACGGTTGCAGCCATGTGTAATTCAGGATTATCATCTATTACTACTTTTCTCAAGTTGTTGTATATATTAGCTGGATGGGGGAGATGTCCGCAACATCGCTAACGGTTTGGCTATACAAATCTGTCAAGGTACATGTCTTTTATCTCATCAAAACAGTTATGGACTATGACCTATGATGCCCACTACTATTCCGTTTTCTTTTTTACGAAAATTGTTGTTTCAAAATAGCCCTTCCTTCTACAAGCACTGCTCATGTCGCCCACGTAGTGTCCACTAAGATGCAGCTGCTATATTCTATTGGGGAAACTATTATTTTAGTTCAACCCAAATCTGAATTTGATATAAAACATGAATACATCTGGGTTTGAGGTGAACAACGAACACGTTTAATTCTAGACCAATTGCCTTACATGTCGTATTTGCTCACCAAATTGTTTGTGTTGTTGGTCTCACATTGTACATGTTAAATTGGGGTCTTAATTTTTTTGGTTGAATGTTCGCTTTTTACTAATCTCAGTATTAGAGATCAATTCCATATTTCAGAGGGGATTGTACATTGTTAGTTGCTTACCTAAAAGGATACGTCTATTGGCTAATAGAGTTTGATCGGTATTTTGTATAGTTTTTTACTCTGTGTATTCTTTTGGTAATGTTGTCCAAATGTAGTTCAGGTTAGCTTTGATCATGATGCTACGCTTTTGATAAGCTGGCGGGCAACGAGAATGCATCTCATTTAAAATCGTGCATGTTACCTTTCCTCCCCTCTGTGTATTGGCAGAAGAAAAACCTACTCTTTTGTACATATCAACTACCCGTTGTTAAAATCTTTTGCCAGATCGCACGGCTACAAACTGTGTTCTAGGTATTTGTTGACACCTTTTTGGAGGCGTCAATTACTCAAGAGAACCAGCGGTGGTGCTCTCTGGTCAGGCGTGGATGGTCCGCGGCCCAGGGCCGGACGGTCCGCGACCTGGCGCGAGGCGGCGGTGCTCTCTGGTCAGGCGCGGACGATCCGCGGCACAGGGCCGGACGGTCCGCGACCTGGTGTAGGAGCTCGGGTTCCCTGCCTGACGGCCGGACAGTCCGCGCCCTAGGGCCGGACGGTCCGCGCGTGTGCAGGGGCGGTGGAAAATCGTCGACGGCGCCTGGATCTCGCTCCCGGGAGGGACCTCGTCGGGGAGGAGAGATCCTAGGAGTTGTCTAGGCTCGGGTAGACCGACCTAGACTCCTCTAATCGACGTAGAGTCGAGGAGAGGCGGAGAATTTGGGGATTGGGAGGCTAAACTAGGGCTAAACTAGAACTACTCCTAAGATAAAATGTGAAATAGAAGTTGTATTGATTCGATTGATAATTACAAATTGGCCGTGGACCTCTCTATTTATAGAGGAGGGGGGCTAGACCCTTTACCGTCAAAACTCCGAGCAAATCCCGGGATTTTCGCCAACAAACGCAGCGAAAAACTCGGAACCCTAATCTGTTTTGCGCGTGCGCGGACCGTCCGGCCCACAGGCGCGGACCGTCCGGACCGCGGACCGTCCGGCCTCAGGGCCGGACTGTCCGCACCTCAATTTGGTGCTCAACATATGCCCCCCTGCCTTTTGGTGGAGCTGAGCAAACCAAAAGCAAATAACTCGATGAGATTACATCGGTTCTCTTAGACATCTTGCCACATACTAGGATGGTACTGCTTAAGGAAACGCCCATTCAAGGCTTTGGGCAGATCTTTACCTTGTAATGTTTGCAATAAATAGGCGCTACCAGACATCACTTGTTTTACTTTATAAGGACCCTCCCAGCTTGGCGACCATTTTCTGAACTTCCTGTCTTTATTCCTTAGAGGCAGAATGGTCTTCCACACCAGGTCCCCTACTTGAAATGATTTTGTTTTGACCTTCTTGTTGTAGGCCCTGTCTACCATGATCTTGTCCTTTTCTATTGCTCCCAAAGCTATCATCCTCTTGTCGGTCACCTCATCAATATTATCCATCATTGAATTATAATAATCAGTAACAGTTAGATCATTTTGTCTGGCGAACCTGACACCATTCAGACTTATTTCCACAGGCAACACTGCTTCCTGCCCATAGACAAGCTCAAAAGGAGATACTTTAGTAGCACGATGTCTAGATATTCTATGAGCCCATAAAGCTTCGGACAAAATCTTATGCCAATGCTTAGGATTATCAGATATCTTCTTTTTTATCAAGTTGATCAATGTCCTATTATTAGACTCGGCCTGTCCATTGGCCTGAGCATAGTATGGAGATGAATTAAGCAACTTAATGCTATATAATTCAGCAAATTCACGTACCTCCTTTGACATAAAAGAAGTCCCTTGATCTATAGTCAAGGTCTGGGGAATGCCGAATCTATGAATAATATGCTCAGTTATGAACTCAATTACCTCCTTGTGTGTCATGTTCTTCAGAGCAACGGCTTCAGTCCATTTGGTAAAGTAGTCAGTGGCAACTAACACGAATCGATGCCCCTTTGATGATGAAGGATGAATTTCTCCAATAAAGTCTAATCCCCATCCTCTGAACGGCCAAGGCTTGATGATAGGATGTAATTCAGTTGCAGGGACCAACTGTAGGTCGCCGAATTTTTGACACACTTGGCAACCCTTATAGTACTTGAAACAATCAGCTATCATATTAGGCCAATAAAAACCAGACCTTCGCAACAACCACTTCATCTTTGGAGCTGATTGATGGGTACCACAAATTCCTTCATGTACTTCGGCCATGGCTAATATAGCATCATCTGGGCCCAAGCACTTAAGCAGGACGTCATTGACTGTTCGGCGGTAAAGTTCATCACTCATCAAAACATACTTGAAAGCTGTTTGTTGAATGTTCTTATCTGTCCTGATATTGGGATTTCATAAATAATTAAGTATAGGTGTCCTCCAATCACTTGCATCGGCTACATTGTTAGCCGAATTGATTAAGAGAACATTTCTGGTAACCCCGGACGGTCCGGCGTCATCACGCGGACGGTCCGCGACCTGGGAATTTGGCTCTGCACTGGTTATCAGATTTTCAGTTTTGTGAAATTTCCCTCTCTTTATCCGATAACCTGATGCATCTTGTGCCAAATCGTTAGCTCTATGATTCTCAACTCTAGAGATATGCCGAATACTGAATTCGTCAAAAGAACGGATTATGCTCCAACATTTCTCAAGGTAACTATTTAGAGTACCATCAAAACATTGATATTCTTCTAACACTTGTTGGACAACCAGCTGAGAATCACCAAATACCTTCACATGTTTTACTCCCATACCATTTAAAAGTTCTAAACCGAACAAAAGTGCTTCATATTCGGCTTGGTTGTTAGTGCAATAAGTTTTCAATCGGCTAGAGAAGTCAAAGGAGACATTACTTGGTGAAACAAGCACAATGCCAATTCCTTGCCCTTCATTGCAAACCGATCCATCAAAATATAAAGTCCAAGGAGTAATAGTGAGGTACGACATGTCTAGTTCATGAATATCATTAACCCGATGTTCTACAATAAAATCCGCTACGACTTGGCCTTTCATAGATTTCAATGGTTCATAGGCCAAGTCATATTCTATGAGTGCATATGCCCACTTACCAATTCTTCCACTCATAATTGGGTTATGCAACATGTATTTGATCACATCGGCTTGACCAGAAACAGTGCAATGACTAGATAGTAAATAACATCTACATTTGGTGCATGCATAAAACAAGCATAAGCATAACTTCTCAATAAAAGTGTACCTTGTTTCAGCATCCACCAACCTTCGGCTCAGATATGTCACCACATGCTCCTTCCCCTCAGTTTCTTGTGTCAGAACAGCCCCAATGACCTTATCTTCAGCTGCAATGTATAATCGAAATGGTACTCCTGCTCGTGGTGCTTTTAATACGGGAGCCAAAGATAAGTATTTTTTGATAAGATCAAATGCTTCTTGATGTTCTGCCCCCCAAGCGAATTCGGCATCATTCTTAAGCCGAAGAATAGGGGTGAACGCATCAATCTTCCCAGCTAGGTTAGAAATAAACCTTCGTAAATAATTCACCTTGCCGAGAAACCTCTGTACCTCGATCTTACAGGTCGGAGGTCCCACATTCCGAATAGACTTGATTCGGTCAGGGTCTATCTCTATACCATGTTCATGTATGACAAATCCTAAAAACTTACCAGCCGACACTCCAAAAGCACATTTACGTGGGTTCATTTTCAAACCATACTGACGCATTTTGTCAAAGGCTTTGTGCAAATCAGCTATATGAGAACTGAACTCAGCCGATTTGACTACAATATCATCAATGTGAACTTCTACAGTGTTTCCTAACAATTCATGGAAGATCAAATTCATAGCCCTTTGATAAGTAGCACCAGCATTTTTCAAACCAAATGTCATGACAACCCACTCAAATAAACCAATGAAGCCTGGACATATAAAGGTCATTTTAGACGCATCTTCTTCGGCCATGAAAATCTGATTATATCCGGCATTACCATCAAGGAAGCTAATAATTCTATTTCCTGATGCATTATTGATTAATGTGTCGGCTATGGGCATGGGATATTTGTTGGGGCAAAGGCAAAGGCGCCACCCTTCGCTCGAAGCCTTCGCTGCAGCAGCTGAACTGACAGAAACAAAACAGGCGGGGACACCCTTCGCTTCTTCCGTTCCAGGCAAAGACTGGCGACGAAGGGCATCCCACGGCGCGGCCTCGCCCAGCTCGGAGGCCCACGTGCAATCCGGCCCGTCGTAACGGGCCCCGCGTGGCCGCCCTGTGTTACGGGCCTATGTTGTAAAAGCATTCCTGTAATTACAGTCTGTAACCCCGCTTTATGGGAATATTCTTGGGATAACCTAGGTACCTGAGGGCACATGCGTCCTTAGCTCGAGGTGCTGCGCGCTCAGGTACCTATAAATACCCCTGTACAGTGCCCGTGAGAGGCCAGATTAACAGAGCTTTTGCCATCTAGCGCGAGTGCCCTGTTGACGTCACTGTTCACCCTTGTTGGATCCCCTTGCAACTGAGAGCAAGTTCCAACATTTGGCGCCCACCGTTCGTGCTACGAGAAAACCACCCGCGATGGCACCCAAGAGAGCTAACCCGAAGGCTGACAAGGCTGCGAAGGCAGCACTGCTCGCCGCAAGAAAGGGCAAGGCCCTCGCCCTCACCCAATCCACCCACCAAGAGGCCACTGAAGACGACACCCTCCGCACCTGCGACCCTGAGGGACAACCGCAGCCACCCTCAGGCTTCGCACCACCAGAGGGCGCGGACCTCGCCGAGGACGGTGAGGTCCTCGGCGTCTCGGCAGAAGAACAGCTACAGCTGCGCGCCCTGCGCCTCAAGACCCGCAATCTCCAGAGGCAGAAGGAGATACTGGAGGCCAAGCGCCAACGCGTGTCCGCACTAGCCAAAGTGCGGCAAATGATACGCGACGAAGAGCACAAGGCCCAGGAACTCGAGCGGGAGATTGCGCTGATGCAGCGCAAAGGCCACCTCGGCCTGCAACACAAGTCACCCCTCCAGCAGCGCGCACACGACGAAGACACGCGCGAAGGCCACCCCGGCCTGCAACATGGGCCACCCCTGCAACACCGCGCGCAGCCGGAGGACCCGCGTTTCCCTCAACGCGACCACACCTTCCCGCATGCCGCGCCATTCCAAGGGGTCAACTATCTCGATGAGCGAAGTCCCCTGGCGCCTCACCTGCAAGTGACGCCGTGGCCAGCTAACTTCCGGGCAGGGACCTATCCCAAGTACAACGGCAGCACCGACCCGGCTCAATACATAATGAGTTACCAGGTCGCCGTTGCATCGTCCGGGGGGGACGACGCCACAATGGCGAAGTCTTTCATCATCGCCCTCGAGGGCCCCGCGCTCACCTGGTTCACCAGGTTGCCTCCGCTGTCCATTGATTCCTGGAGAAGTCTCCGGGACAAGTTCCTGCTCAACTTCCAGGGGTACCGCCCAGACACCGACGCCCTGGCCGAACTTTCGCTCTGCAAGCAGCTAGAAAAGGAGACCCTGAGGGAGTATTACCGCAAATTCCTAACACTCAAGTCACAGCTACCCTCAGTCGATGACCAGATTGCCATCCACTATGCTATCAGCGGTCTTCGCGCCGGCGTCCTTTACAGCCACTGCATCAGAGATCCGCCAAAGAACCTCCAAGAGTTATATCAGCTGTTTGAAAAGTACGCCAGATCCGAAGAGCTCCACCAGCGCAAGATTGAGTCCCAGAGGAAGCCAAAAGATGCTCCACAGTCCAGCCGCACGTGGACAAGGACTCCGCAGCCAGACTCCGGTCGAGACGGCCGCAATCAGCAGCAGGTGCACAACATCGCCAACCAGCACCCCGCTGCCGACCCCCCTCGTCGCCAGGACTATCCCCCCAGGGCCGCGGAAACGGCACTCGCGGCAGGGGCCGAGGGCGTGCGCAGCCGCCGTGCCGATTCTACTGCCTCTTCCATGGCGAAGACTGCGCCCACCACACCAAAGACTGCCCCGAAACGAAGGCTACCAGAGACAGAATGGCACGGGCGCAGCCAGCCGACAACCCCAGAATTGTCGCGCACAATTACCAGCAACCCCCTCCGCCATATATCCACGCTCCCGCCCTGCATCCACCGCACCACGCTTACCAACACCATCAGGAAGTACAAATCGTACCTCCTCCACCCCCACCTCCACACCAGCAACACCAAAACATCCCCCATGCCCCAAAGCAGGAAGACTTCGCCGATCAACCATATCGCGGAGTCATCCACATGATAACTGGGGGGTCCAGCACCGACTTCGACACCAAGCGGCAGAAGCGGGACCACTACCGCAGCATCAACCATGTCGCCGTCACGGGACCTGTCGTGCAGACAAAGTGGTCCCACATACCGCTAACCTTCGACGCACGGGACGTCGACTTGCGCAGCGCCCCCCACTGCGATGCCATGGTTATCAATTGCAGCGTGGCAGGCTGGGACCTGCACAAGGTCCTCGTTGACAACGGCAGCCAGGCGGACATCATCTTCCTCCACGCCTTCGACCGCATGGGCATAAGCCACAGCCTGCTTAAGCCTTTGGACAACCCATTGTATGGCTTCGGCGGCAAAGGCACCTTCCCCGTCGGCAAAATAGAGCTGCCTCTCTCCTTCGGTGTAGCACCCAATGCCCGAAGCGAGCAAATAACCTTTGACATTGTGGATATGGTATACCCTTACAATGCCATCATGGGCCGGGGCTCCATCAATAAGTTCGAAGCAGCCATTCACGGACTGTACCTATGTATGAAGATACCAGGTCCGTTAGGCGTTATCACAGTCTTCGGCAATCAACAGACCGCGCGTAACATAGAGCGGGACTTCGTGCCCGGTTAAAGAAACGTGCACTGCCTCACGGAACAACGCGAAGCCCCCGCGCCTGCCAGCCCAACCAATAAGCAACATGACAAGGCGCAGCTGCAGAGCCACGACGGGACCAAGACTGTCCCCCTCGACCAGGCCACGCCCAGGCAAACAGTCATTATCAGCGAAGACCTTACTTCGCATGAAGAAGAGAAGCTCCTCTGCTGCCTGTCCAAGAACAAAGATGTCTTCGCCTGGTCGGCCCTCGATCTGGTCGGGGTCAGCTGTTCAATAATTGAGCATAGTCTGGGAATTGACTCTTCGGTACGGCCAAAAAAGCAGCGGCTTCGCAAGATGTTCGACGAAAAGACGGAGGCCGCCAAGGCAGAGGTGCACCGCCTCCTGGAGGCCAAATTCATCGAGCCGGTGGCTTACCCCACATGGCTCTCCAATGTCGTAATGGTGCAGAAAAAGAGCGGGAAGTGGCGAATGTGCATCGACTTCACCAGTCTCAATAAAGCCTGCCCAAAGGACAATTTCCCGTTGCCACGGATCGACAAAATAGTCGATAGCGCGGCCGGATGCGAGGTCATGTCCCTCCTCGATTGCTTCTCCGGTTACCACCAGATATACATGAAGGAAGAAGACAAGGCTAGCACCAGCTTCATAACACCCTTCGGCACATATTGCTTCATCAGAATGCCGGAGGGACTCAAGAACGCCGGGTCCACCTTCTCCAGGCTTACCAAAACAGTGCTCGAGGGGCAGGTTGGCAGAAACATATTCACATATGTAGACGACATTGTCGTCGCCAGCAAGAGCAAGGAGGACCACCTCGCCGACCTCGCCGAAACATTCGCGAACATGCGGGACGCACAACTCCTGTAACACCCACTTTGTATTTGCTAGAGATAATACCAATAGAGAAACAATTTCTCTTTATATGAGTTTGACCTTTATGCATCATCACATGTGAACACTACATTCAAAAACAAATAAGTAATAAAAGGATATACCATTAAAGTGTATGCATCATGCTGAGTTTTTATTTGGTTGTGCATTTGTGCTTAATAAGATAAATATACCATTAATAGCATATCAAGGGATCCATAGAATAAAACCATGAAAATAGAGAAGAGAAAGGAATACTATTCCATACAAATAAAATTGTCATTTAAAGTAACTTCATCACAGTTGATATGATCAAAATAAATAATTAGCCAGTATACAAAGTGCCATAAAGTTTGAATTTGAATTGAAGTTTGAATTTGAAAAGAAATGAAAAGAAAAGAAAAAGGGAAAAGAATAAAACTCTATCTGGGCTCAGAACACCAATTCAGCCCAAACTCAGTTCACCCTGCGCGGCCCAGCCTGGTGAGCACGCGCCGACAGGCGGGCCCCGCTCGCTCGCGTCTCACACGCGCGGCCGCGTTCTCCTCCCCTCGCTGTTCCGCGGGTCCCACCTCGTCAGCCCCTCGGTCACTCGGCGCTTGTTCTTCGTCTCCACGGAATCCGTCTTCCTCGCGCGGACTGGGCGCAACAGCCGCCGAGCTCGGTGGATCGTGCCCGCCAAAATCGGTCCGATTTGACCGCGCGGGGGGGGGGGGATAAAACGGAGCCGCGATCGTCTTCGCCGAACACTTCCCTCTCGCCTTTCGCTGAGACTACCTAGCGAGCCACAGATTTGCCAGCGAGGGAGGTTTGAGCCGCCGCCGTGGACCGGCGTGAATACTTCAAATCGGGCCACGGAACTCTCGGACGCGGATCAATTTGCGTGGGCGGAGGTCGTGAGAGGTGCGGGAACGCTCGTGCAGTGCGCACTGGGCGGAATTCCGCGTGAATCTCACCCGACGCCGTACGATTCCGCCACTGTCGCCATTGTTCCGCAATTGGAGCTCTGTGCCGTGCCATTGCCGGTAAGAAGTTGTCCTACCTCCCGCTTGTTACCCCTTGTTGCACAACACCGAGAATCATAGGTAGAATTGCTCGCCGGTGTGGTTGTTGAACGCGGTGCCGCTGCGCCCGTGGGCGGGCCACCCCCGTCGCCTCGGACCTCCAATTGAATGCACCCCTATGCTAGCTATTTCCTCTGGTCCAATTTGGAGTAATCGGTGTGGGGTTTTAGGGTCACCAGGCGCGTTTTCGCTTTCTCGCCGGCGTACTCCGCCGTGCGTGCGGGGCGGCGCCACCGTGCGTGGAGGCAGGATTGGTTGGCTCTGGCTGGGTAGAATGCGGAGCTTCTGCGACCGTCGGATCGGGCGCGGACGGATAGGATTAAATGTGGAATACCCCTTCGCGCTAGGAGACGTGGACCGCAGATCTGGGATCCAACGGTTGCTGGCGCATTAGAGTACACAACCAGCTCGATCTAATCCGGGCGCTTGATCTCTGATCGGACGGCTCTGGGCGCGTACCCGTTCGGTATAGATTAAATCTAATCTGGGCCCTCGAATGGGAATCGAACGGTCCTCGGATCACGATACCCCTTCGGCCGAAGCCTTTTGCATAAGAAACCCTGTAGTTTATAGAAATCAACCCGCCGTCCTATTTCCACTGTTCTCTGTGTCTGGGACGACTTGCACCGAGCCCCCTGTGTTTCTGTTTAAATGAGGCCCAGTCCAGTGCGGTTTGAAATTGATTAAATGAATTAGAAAATAGATTTTTAATATGAAAACAATTACTATAACTTGATAAATTCATAGAAAATCCATCCTTAGTCCAAATTACTTCATTCCAGTTGCTAAAATTTTGTAATATTGTTCTCTTTCACCTAGAGCCTCTGTTATGTCATGAAAACAGTAAGAAATTTATTTATCACTTAATCCTATTTAAAGCACATAAAACCTTTGAAAATGCATAACTTAAAATCTATAACTCAGAAAATTATGATTCCAGTTCCTAGGTTTTTATTTTAACATGAAGATTATTACTGTGTATTTTTTTATATGTTTGGTGTAATGTTAATTTCTCTATATGTACTGTGCTTGTTTGTATTGTGGCGAGTAGAAGAGCCCGTTGCTGTGGATCCTGGTGAGCAGCAGGTTGAAGTAGCTGAGCAGGAGCTCATTGAAGGCAAGTTGTGCCCTTGACCACTTTTTACCCAATAATGTTCTTTAATATCACTTATCCATGCATAGGTTAATTTTGATGGGACCCAATAGGTCACCCTAGATTTGTTTATCTCATTACCTTGTTTACCCCTGAATCACTTGGGTAGTTTGCTATTGCTTTACATGGTTTTGGGATAATCATTTATTATATCTATGTTCCAATTATTCTTGTTATTCTGTTTATGTTCATGTTGAGATCATTAATGTTAATTGGAACATAGAGCTTAACTTGAGTAACACGTGCCACCACAAGGGTTTAATGGGACGCCCTTGGCTGACTAATTAGGAAAGCTAGTGGAAGACTACCTTACCCGAAAGGGGCAAGGGCAGTAGGGGAGTGGTCAGTGTAGGGAGGTCCCTGGTTGATTTTGCTGCGATGGCGGTCAGCCAGGAACCCTGCATTGGAACTTCCTATAAACTGTAGCGGGTTTTCGGAAGCTAGTGGAACTTTGTAAAGGCCTCGTAGTGGATCCCTAGCCATTCACCTCGGTAGTGTCTAAGGGCCTTGCAAACCCTGGCGACATGGGATACACGACTTGTGGGTAAAGGGTACAACCTCTGCAGAGTGTAAAACTGGTATACTAGCCGAGCTCACGGTCATGAGCGGCTCAGGACTCTCTGATGTTTAAATTATGGAACTTAAATTCAATTTTGTCATATGCATTGCATGGGTTTATATTTAATTTTGTTCTATTACTTTACTTATGGTTTGGTATTTACTTACACTTAGTAATTGCTAATAAAATTTTGACCAACTACTTAAAAGCAATGCTCAGCTTTAACCCCTCTCATTGATTAGCCTTACACATCACATGAACTCACACCTTTGTGAGTTTGTGTCCACTGGTTCCCCACAACTTGTTGAGCTATGATCATGTGTGAGCTCACCCTTGCTGTCTCACACCCCCCCCCCCACAGGAGATGATCAGGTGGTTCAGGAGGAGCCGCCTAACACTGAGGAGTTCGATCTGATCTAGGTGGCGTTTCCCAGTCGACATTGGCGCCGACGATCCTTAGTTTGTTTTATCTTTATTACTTTATTTTGTAATAAGTCTTCTGCTATGTAATAAATACTCTGATGTTTTATGACATTTATCTCTATACACTCTGTTATTATATATGTTGTCTTCTTGGCGCATGTATGAGATGCACCTGGCTTTGTTCCTTAAAGCCGGGTGTTACAGTAGTGGTATCAGAGGAAATGTTGACTGTAGGACGAAACTTAGATAGAAATGGACAAATCCCTTACCTACTTATCTTATTCTGAATCATTCTACACTTACCTTACTGTGATTCTTTCTATACTTATCTTGATCCTGTCTCATCTTCTACTGTTCTACTCTGATCATTCTTACCTTTTCTACTCTAAGACAAGATGGATTTCACACCTTGAAATCTTATCACTATGATCTTTTTAAGAGATAGGGAACCTAAGACAAAAATTTAAACTATTTTCTCTATAAAAAATGTTGGTTGATTGTGCTGATGCTAAATGCCTGATTTGCTTCTTTGATTGATTGAATTATAGATGGACATCTTAGCATGTACCAACATAAGGTGTTGAATTAGCTTTAGTAGGTAAAAATATTAATCTGCTTAGCTAAAAAGTCCCCCAAAGTAACCTGATTTGTAAATACCTGCCTTGTCTATTATCTTCTTACCATATGTATCTAACTCAGATGGTCAATACCAGGCGGGGTGGTGGAATTGATCTACCTCCTAATCGACACACTCGAAGGATATATAGACAACCTCAGCCACAACCTGCAGAGATGAATCCTCCTAATCCTCCACCAGGCGGAGTTGACCCACTGGTTGCTGCTCAGATGGCGGTGATGCAGCAAATGGCAGACACTATGGCTGATATGCGTGCCCAGATGCAGCAAGAACATCAGGAGATGCGTCAGGAGAGAGAAGATATACGCTAGGAGTTGCGCCAGGAGCGAGATGAGATACGCCAGGAAAGGAGGGCGCAACAACAGCAGCTGCAACAGCAAATGCAACAACAGCAACAGCAGCAACAAGTACCACTGCCTCCACCACCACCACCAGTTCCACCTCGTGATAAGCACCAGGAGTTTATGAGTCATAAGCCACCTACATTCGCTAGCTCACCTGATCCACTGGACGCGGATGATTGGCTGAAGTCCGTTGAGAAGATGTTGAATATTGCACAGTGCACGGACCGGGAGAAGGTTTTATATGCTTCTGGACGTCTGACTGGTCCTGCTGCTGACTGGTGGGATTCTTATACTGCTGCCCATGATGCTGCTGATACTATTACCTGGGCAGAGTTCAGTACACAATTCAGAAACTACCATATTCCAGCTGGTATGATAAAAATCAAGAAGAAGGAATTTCTGTCGCTGAAGCAAGGAAGTATGTCAGTCAGCGAGTACAGAGACAAGTTTATTCAGTTATCCAGATATGCCCCTGAAGAAGTTGCTGAAGACGAGAGGAAGCAGGAGCATTTTATTGAAGGACTTAATGGACCCTTGCAGTATGCTCTGGTGGCACACACATTTCCATCATTTCAGAGACTGTTGGATAAGGCTCTTGCTATTGAACACAAGCGTGTTCAACTGGGAGATTTGAAGAGAAAGGCAATATCCCAAGGACAAGGAAGCAGCAGTGTTCGTCCTCGCTACAGTTCACCACAGGGTACACCGACTCGACCAGGAGGACCACGCCCAATTCAGCAATCACCACTGAGGACTCCACCTCCTCGACAGGCTACCCCTACCGGCACCCCGACGAAGTTTTCAGGACAGAGTCCGGGCACTCAATGTTTCAAGTGTGGGAAGATTGGTCATTATGCAAATGTCTGCCCATAGAGGATTGCTACTACTCCAGCTCAGAACAGGCAGCAAACACCAAGCTCTGGCAAGGGATATTCTATCGCCAAGATTAATCAAGTCAGCGTTGATGCTACTCCGGATGGAGGGGACCTCGTAATTGGTATGTTTTATGTTAATGCAATTCCTGCAACCATATTATTTGATTCTAGTGCTACACATTCATTCATGGCTGCTAGATATGCCAACACAAATGAAATACCACTGTTAAATATGAGAAAACCCATGATAGTAATTACACCTAAAGGGCCTGTTGAGGCGAATCAAATGACACGTAGATTGACATTGACCATTATGGGTAGAGAATTTGGAGCTACTGCTATAATATTGGAGTCAAGCAGTATAGATTTGATCCTTGGTATGTCATGGCTAAGAAAGGCAAAGGCCGTTATAGCATGCGGTAGAGGTACCGTAGAACTCACTACCACTAAAGGAGAAAGATTTCAAGTTAATATTGCAGTAACCTCCTCATCCATGCGTGCAATGTTCTTTATGCCCGAGGAGTTTGTTGGTGACAATATCCGGGTGGTTAGAGATTTTCCGGATGTCTTTCCAGAGGAGTTACCAGGGATGCCACCTGATAGAGAAGTTGAGTTTGTTATTGACCTCTTACCTGGAACCGCCCCTATTTCTAAACGGCCATATAGGATGTCCGTAGAGGAGTTGAAGGAGCTTAAAAAGCAGTTAACTGAGTTACAAGAGGCTGGGTACATTCGTCCGAGTTCCTCACCATGGGGAGCACCGGTCTTGTTTGTACAGAAGAAGGATGGATCGCAACGGATGTATGTGGATTATAGATCTCTTAACGATGTTACAGTGAAGAACAAGTATCCGTTGCCCCGTATTGAAGATTTATTTGATCAAATGAGAGGTGCAAGAGTATTTTCGAAGATTGATCTCCGATCCGGTTACCATCAGATGAGGATTAGACCATCGGATATTCCCAAGACGGCTTTCTCGACGCGATATGGATTATATGAGTTTACTGTTATGTCATTTGGATTAACCAATGCACCAGCTTATTTTATGAACTTGATGAATAAGGTGTTTATGGAGTATTTGGACAGATTCGTCGTGGTATTCATCGACGATATTCTTATCTATTCCAAGAGTGATAGTGATCACGAGGAACATCTGAGGATGGTGCTACAGAAGCTACGAGATAATCAACTATATGCCAAGTTCAGCAAGTGCGAGTTTTGGATTGGCGAGGTGCCATTTCTTGGTCATATTATTTCTAATGGAGGAATTTCAGTGGATCCTGCTAAGGTTAAGGAGATAATGGAGTGGAGAGTACCCACTACAGTTACCGAGATTCGGAGTTTCTTAGGATTAGCAGGATATTATCGGAGATTTATTGAAGGATTTTCTAAGATTGCTAAGCCTATGACTTCGCTTTTGGAGAAAGGAAAAGAATTTAAGTGGGACGAGAAGTGTCAAGACAGCTTTGATCTATTGAAGAAGAGGTTGATGTCGCCACCAGTATTGGTTATGCCAGACTTACAAAAAGGATTTGATATCTATTGTGATGCATGTGGCCAAGGCTTAGGATGTGTACTTATGCAAGAAGGACATGTGATTGCCTATGCGTCTCGTCAGTTACGGAAACATGAATTGAACTACCCCACTCATGACTTGGAATTGGCAGCCGTCGTGCATGCGCTTAAGATTTGGAGACATTATATCATGGGAACCAAGTGCCAAGTATATACGGATCATAAGAGTTTGAAGTATACATTCACTCAAAAGGATCTCAACCTTAGGCAACGCCGTTGGTTAGAGCTTATTAAGGATTACGATTTGGAGATTCACTATCACCCGGGCAAGGCAAATTTGGTTGCAGATGCCTTGAGTCGCAAGGAGCATGTTCATTCAGCTATTGTTGCCCAGCTACCCGACGAGATTGTTGAGGATTTCAGGAGACTTAACCTGGGGATAGTTGCTCATACTGAGGGAGTTACTATTGATGTGGAACCTACTTTGGAGCAAGAGATCCGCAAAGGACAAATTGGTGATGCTAAAATAAAAGAGATTAAGGATCTGATCACTGAAGGTCGAGTTCCGGAATTCACGGAAGATGAGCAGGGCACTGTATGGTTCAAGGACAGGATGTGTGTCCCTGATATTAAAAGCCTTCGGGAGACTATTTTAAAGGAGGCCCATGATTCGGATTATTCTATTCATCCTGGTAGTACCAAGATGTATCAGGATTTAAAACGGAAATATTGGTGGTATGGATTGAAAAGAGATGTAGCTACACATGTGGCTATGTGCGATGTATGTCAAAGAGTTAAGGCTGAACATCAGAGGCCAGCTGGACTACTGCATCCACTGAAGATACCCGAGTGGAAATGGGAAGAGATTGGTATGGATTTTATTACTGGATTGCCTCGCACCCAGAAAGGATATGATGCTATATGGGTGATTGTGGATAGATTGACTAAAGTGGCTCACTTTATCCCTGTCAAGACTACTTATAAAGGTTCTCAGCTAGCAGAGTTATATATGGCTCGGATTGTGTGTTTACATGGAGTACCAAAGAAGATCGTGTCTGATCGAGGTTCGCAGTTTACCTCAAGATTTTGGAGAAGCTTTCATGAGAATATGAGTACAAAGTTGAATTTTAGTACAGCTTATCACCCTCAGACTGATGGACAGACTGAAAGGACTAATCAAGTATTGGAAGATATGTTGAGAGCATGTGCCCTTCAGCATGGAGGGAGTTGGGAGAAGAGTCTACCTTATGCTGAATTCTCATATAATAATAGTTATCAGGTCAGTCTGAAGATGTCACCTTTTGAAGCTTTATATGGGAGGAAGTGCAGGACTCCTCTATATTGGGATCAGACTGGAGAAAGACAGTTCTTTGGGCCTGAACTGATTCAAGAAGCAGAAGAACAAGTCCGAATAATTCGAGAGAATTTGAGAGTGGCTCAAACCAGGCAAAAGAGCTATGCTGATAATAGAAGGAGACCACTGGAATTTGAAGAAGGAGATTATGTGTATCTCAAGGTGTCACCACTACGTGGAATGAGGAGATTTAAAGTCAAGGGCAAATTGTCCCCTCGCTACATTGGACCATTCTTGATCTTTAGAAAAGTTGGGGAGATGGCATACCAGCTCGAGTTACCTGCTACTCTATCGGATGTGCATAATGTGTTCCATGTGTCTCAACTTAAGAAGTGTCTCCGTGTTCCTGAGGAACAGCTACCAATGGAAGAGCTTAGTGTTCAGGGTGATTTGACTTACACGGAATACCCAATCAAGATTTTGGATACTTTGACTCGAGTTACAAGAAATAAGGTGATAAAGATGTGCAAAGTCCAATGGAGTCACCACGGTGAAGATGAAGCAACTTGGGAAAGAGAAGAAGAGCTTCGCATAGGTTTTCCCCACCTTTTCCCTCGTTCTTCTTAAATCTCGAGGACGAGATTATTTTTAAGGGGGGTAGGATTTGTAACACCCACTTTGTATTTGCTAGAGATAATACCAATAGAGAAACAATTTCTCTTTATATGAGTTTGACCTTTATGCATCATCACATGTGAACACTACATTCAAAAACAAATAAGTAATAAAAGGATATACCATTAAAGTGTATGCATCATGCTGAGTTTTTATTTGGTTGTGCATTTGTGCTTAATAAGATAAATATACCATTAATAGCATATCAAGGGATCCATAGAATAAAACCATGAAAATAGAGAAGAGAAAGGAATACTATTCCATACAAATAAAATTGTCATTTAAAATAACTTCATCACAGTTGATATGATCAAAATAAATAATTAGCCAGTATACAAAGTGCCACAAAGTTTGAATTTGAATTGAAGTTTGAATTTGAAAAGAAATGAAAAGAAAAGAAAAAGGGAAAAGAATAAAACTCTATCTGGGCTCAGAACACCAATTCGGCCCAAACTCAGTTCACCCTGCGCGGCCCAGCCTGGTGAGCACGCGCCGACAGGCGGGCCCCGCTCGCTCGCGTCTCACACGCGCGGCCGCGTTCTCCTCCCCTCGCTGTTCCGCGGGTCCCACCTCGTCAGCCCCTCGGTCACTCGGCGCTTGTTCTTCGTCTCCACGGAATCCGTCTTCCTCGCGCGGACTGGGCGCAACAGCCGCCGAGCTCGGTGGATCGTGCCCGCCAAAATCGGTCCGATTTGACCGCGCGGGGGGGGGGATAAAACGGAGCCGCGATCGTCTTCACCGAACACTTCCCTCTCGCCTTTCGCTGAGACTACCTAGCGAGCCACAGATTTGCCAGCGAGGGAGGTTTGAGCCGCCGCCGTGGACCGGCGTGAATACTTCAAATCGGGCCACGGAACTCTCGGACGCGGATCAATTTGCGTGGGCGGAGGTCGTGCGAGGTGCGGGAACGCTCGTGCAGTGCGCACTGGGCGGAATTCCGCGTGAATCTCACCCGACGCCGTACGATTCCGCCACTGTCGCCATTGTTCCGCAATTGGAGCTCTGTGCCGTGCCATTGCCGGTAAGAAGTTGTCCTACCTCCCGCTTGTTACCCCTTGTTGCACAACACCGAGAATCATAGGTAGAATTGCTCGTCGGTGTGGTTGTTGAACGCGGTGCCGCTGCGCCCGTGCGCGGGCCACCCCCGTCGCCTCGGACCTCCAATTGAACGCACCCCTATGCTAGCTATTTCCTCTGGTCCAATTTGGAGTAATCGGTGTGGGGTTTTAGGGTCACCAGGCGCGTTTTCGCTTTCTCGCCGGCGTACTCCGCCGTGCGTGCGGGGCGGCGCCACCGTGCGCGGAGGCAGGATTGGTTGGCTCTGGCTGGGTAGAATGCGGAGCTTCCGCGACCGTCGGATCGGGCACAGACGGATAGGATTAAATGTGGAATACCCCTTCGCGCTAGGAGACGTGGACCGCAGATCTGGGATCCAACGGTTGCTGGCGCATTAGAGTACACAACCAGCTCGATCTAATCCGGGCGCTTGATCTCTGATCGGACGGCTCTGGGCGCGTACCCGTTCGGTATAGATTAAATCTAATCTGGGCCCTCGAATGGGAATCGAACGGTCCTCGGATCACGATACCCCTTCGGCCGAAGCCTTTTGCATAAGAAACCCTGTAGTTTATAGAAATCAACCCGCCGTCCTATTTCCACTGTTCTCTGTGTCTGGGACGACTTGCACCGAGCCCCCTGTGTTTCTGTTTAAATGAGGCCCAGTCCAGTGCGGTTTGAAATTGATTAAATGAATTAGAAAATAGATTTTTAATATGAAAACAATTACTATAACTTGATAAATTCATAGAAAATCCATCCTTAGTCCAAATTACTTCATTCCAGTTACTAAAATTTTGTAATATTGTTCTCTTTCACCTAGAGCCTCTGTTATGTCATGAAAACAGTAAGAAATTTATTTATCACTTAATCCTATTTAAAGCACATAAAACCTTTGAAAATGCATAACTTAAAATCTATAACTCAGAAAATTATGATTCCAGTTCCTAGGTTTTTATTTTAACATGAAGATTATTATTGTGTATTTTTTTTATATGTTTGGTGTAATGTTAATTTCTCTATATGTACTGTGCTTGTTTGTATTGTGGCGAGTAGAAGAGCCCGTTGCTGTGGATCCTGGTGAGCAGCAGGTTGAAGTAGCTGAGCAGGAGCTCATTGAAGGCAAGTTGTGCCCTTGACCACTTTTTACCCAATAATGTTCTTTAATATCACTTATCCATGCATAGGTTAATTTTGATGGGACCCAATAGGTCACCCTAGATTTGTTTATCTCATTACCTTGTTTACCCCTGAATCACTTGGGTAGTTTGCTATTGCTTTACATGGTTTTGGGATAATCATTTATTATATCTATGTTCCAATTATTCTTGTTATTCTGTTTATGTTCATGTTGAGATCATTAATGTTAATTGGAACATAGAGCTTAACTTGAGTAACACGTGCCACCACAAGGGTTTAATGGGACGCCCTTGGCTGACTAATTAGGAAAGCTAGTGGAAGACTACCTTACCCGAAAGGGGCAAGGGCAGTAGGGGAGTGGTCAGTGTAGGGAGGTCCCTGGTTGATTTTGCTGCGATGGCGGTCAGCCAGGAACCCTGCATTGGAACTTCCTATAAACTGTAGCGGGTTTTCGGAAGCTAGTGGAACTTTGTAAAGGCCTCGTAGTGGATCCCTAGCCATTCACCTCGGTAGTGTCTAAGGGCCTTGCAAACCCTGGCGACATGGGATACACGACTTGTGGGTAAAGGGTACAACCTCTGCAGAGTGTAAAACTGGTATACTAGCCGAGCTCACGGTCATGAGCGGCTCAGGACTCTCTGATGTTTAAATTATGGAACTTAAATTCAATGTTGTCATATGCATTGCATGGGTTTATATTTAATTTTGTTCTATTACTTTACTTATGGTTTGGTATTTACTTACACTTAGTAATTGCTAATAAAATTTTGACCAACTACTTAAAAGCAATGCTCAGCTTTAACCCCTCTCATTGATTAGCCTTACACATCACATGAACTCACACCTTTGTGAGTTTGTGTCCACTGGTTCCCCACAACTTGTTGAGCTATGATCATGTGTGAGCTCACCCTTGCTGTCTCACACCCCCCCCACAGGAGATGATCAGGTGGTTCAGGAGGAGCCGCCTAACACTGAGGAGTTCGATCTGATCTAGGTGGCGTTTCCCAGTCGACATTGGCGCCGACGATCCTTAGTTTGTTTTATCTTTATTACTTTATTTTGTAATAAGTCTTCCGCTATGTAATAAATACTCTGATGTTTTATGACATTTATCTCTATACACTCTGTTATTATATATGTTGTCTTCTTGGCGCATGTATGAGATGCACCTGGCTTTGTTCCTTAAAGCCGGGTGTTACAACTCCGCCTAAACCCGGAAAAGTGTGTCTTCGGCGTTCGCCAGGGCAAAATATTGGGCTACCTGGTATCACACCGCGGCATCGAGGCCAACCCAACCAAGATTCAGGCTATCTTGGACATGACGCCTCCGTAGTCCGTCAGGGACGTCCAGCGCCTGACAGGCAGATTGGCCGCTCTCAACAGATTCATATCCAGGTCCGCCGAGCGAAGTCTCCCCTTCCTCAAGACACTCCGTGGTGCAAAAGACTTCGCCTGGGGACCAGAGCAGGCGGCGGCCTTCGCCTCATTAAAGCAGTACCTGACAGAGTTGGCCGTCCTTACCAGCCCCGACCCCTCGCTCCCCTTGCTGCTCTACGTCGCGGCTTCGCCACACGCGGTCAGCACGGCACTAGTGCAGGAGCAGACTGTCGAGGGCGTGGTCCGGCAGTGCCCCGTGTATTATGTTTCTGAAGTGCTGACACCGTCCAAGTGCAACATGACAGAGCTGGAGAAGATTGCCTACGCAGTCGTCATGTCGTCGCGCAAACTGCGCCATTACTTCGAAGCATTTAAGGTCCGAGTCACCTCAAACAGGGGGCTCGACGAATTATTCAGAAACCCGGAGGCGTCGGTGAGGATCGCCAAGTGGGCGGCCGAACTCTCCGGCTACCACATCTGCTTCGAGCCCAGGACAGCTATCAAGTCTCAAGTCCTGGCAGACTTCGTCGTCGACTGGACTGGGCCAATAACACAGCCAGATCCGTCCGCAGAGAAGACTTGGACGATCCATTGCGACGGCGCATGGTGCCATGCGGGGGCAGGCGTCGCTGCAGTCATAACCTCACCAGTCGGGGTCAAGCACAGATATGCAGCACGACTCAGCTTCAATCTGGAATCCGACAGATGCACAAATAATATAGCAGAATACGAAGCAGTCATCCACGGCCTCCGCAAGCTAAGGGCCCTCGGAGTCACCACCTGCATCATCAAAACAGACTCCAAGGTAGTTGCCGGCCAAGTCGAGAAAGATTACGCAGCCAAGGACCCCACACTCATGCAGTACCTCGCGGCCATCCGAAGTCTCGAGAGGCAGTTCAAGGGGTTCACCTTGCAGCATGTGGATCGGGCCAAGAATGAAGAGGCCGACGCATTGGCCAAGGCCGCGGCCAGGGGCGAAACTCTGCCCTCCGACGTGTTCTTTCATGTCATCGGCACGCCAGCAGTCCGGAGCCCCGAAGGGCTCCAAATAACCAATGACAGCGAGGGCCACCGCGCAGTCAACCTCATCATGACCGAAGACTGACGGGCACCCATAACCCTGTTCCTACAGGGGTATTATCATCCAGCCGACATCAGCGAGGCCAAGCGTCTCAGACATCGAAGCCGAGACTTCGCTCTGATTGAAGGCCAACTCTACAAAAAAGGGGTCAGTCAGCCAATGCTTAAGTGCGTCACCGAGGCCGAAGGCATGCAGATTCTACGTGAAGTCCACAGTGGCACGTGCGGCTCGCACGCGGGGCCGAGGGCCCTAGCTGCTAAGGTGATCCGCCAAGGCTTTTACTGGCCCGCAATGATCTGCGCCGCAAATCGGGTCACTCGGTCCTGCGAAGCCTGCCAGAAGTTTTCCCCTCGGTCAGGCGGCCCTTCGCAGTATACAGAGATGATCGCCCATACATGGCCTCTCCAGCGCTGGGGTCTCGACATTGTCGGACCCCTGCCCACCGCTCAGGGGAACCTTAAGTTCGCCTTCGTCGCGGTCGAGTACTTCACCAAATGGATCGAGGCACGGGCTGTTTCCACAATAACATCAAAGACTGCCCAAAAATTCTTCTGGCAGAACATCGTTTGCCGCTTCGGAGTACCGTCCGAACTAACAGTCGACAACGGCAAGCAGTTTGATAACCAAGACTTCAAGGATTTTTGTTTCTCCATTGGCACCAAGCTTGCCTTCGCCTCAGTCTATCATCCGCAGTCCAACGGGGTCGTGGAGCGCGCCAACAGGAAAATCTTCACAGCTATCAAAAAAATGCTCCTTGATGAAAAAAAGGGCAGATGGACCGATTTCTTACCTGAGGCAGTCTGGGCACTAAACACGACTGAGTGCAGGGCGACCGGGTTTACTCCCTTCCGTCTTCTATACGGATCGGAGGCCATGACCCCGCAAGAAATAAAGCACGGGTCCCCGCGAACAGTTCCGTCAGCCGTCCCTGATGTGGACAAGCCAACTTCAAAGGATCTCATCGACGGAGACCGTGTCTTCGCCCTACAGGCCCTGAACAAGTATCAAGCCCAGACCAAAGCATGGCGCGACCACTCAGTCATCTCGAGGGAGTTCAGCGAGGGGGACCTCGTACTCATTCGAACAGCTCGGACGGAGTCCAAGGGCAAGCTGGAGCCCAGGTGGGAGGGCCCTTTCATCGTCAAGACAAAAGCTTCCCCCAACGCTTACAGGCTCACAACGCCAAACGGCGAGGACCTGGAGCACTCCTGGAACATCGACAACCTCCGCAAATTTTTTGTTTGATTCCTCAGGGCTGTCTTCGCCCTTGTAATTCGCAAAAACAATCTTGCACCGGCCCGCACTCTTTTCGTCCCGGGGGGTGAGGTTTTTAACGAGGCGGAGCCATGTAATATATGCGTGAAAAATCCCCCGCAAAGACATGCGTCGAAAAAGACCGCGATGACGGTCTTCGACATTCAACCACCACGAGGTCACCGCGAGGCTAAGCGCTAGCCACCCTCGCGTGCGACAAATCCGCGCAGAAGTCGCCTAAGGGTGCAGCCGGATCAGCACAACAAGTGCGGAAAAAATCTAAGTCTATCGCGAAGACTATCCGCGCAGAAGTCGCCTAAGGGTGCAGCCGGATTAGCACAACAAGTGCGGAAAAAATCTAAGTCTATCGCGAAGACTATCCGCGCAGAAGTCGCCGAAGGGTGCAGCCGGATTAGCACAACAAGTGCGCAAAAAAAATCTAAGTCTATCGCGAAGACTATCCGCGCAGAAGTCGCCTAAGGGTGCAGCCGGATTAGCACAACAAGTGCGGAAAAAATCTAAGTCTATCGCGAAGACTATCCGCGCAGAAGTCGCCGAAGGGTGCAGCCGGATTAGCACAACAAGTGCGCAAAAAAAATCTAAGTCTATCGCGAAGACTATCCGCGCAGAAGTCGCCTAAGGGTGCAGCCGGATTAGCACAACAAGTGCGGGAAAAAAAAATCTAAGTCTATCGCGAAGACTATCCGCGCAGAAGTCGCCTAAGGGTGCAGCCGGATTAGCACAACAAGTGCGGAAAAAATCTAAGTCTATCGCGAAGACTATCCGCGCAGAAGTCGCCGAAGGGTGCAGCCGGATTAGCACAACAAGTGCGCAAAAAAAATCTAAGTCTATCGCGAAGACTATCCGCGCAGAAGTCGCCTAAGGGTGCAGCCGGATTAGCACAACAAGTGCGGGAAAAAAAATCTAAGTCTATCGCGAGGACTATCCGCGCAGAAGTCGCCTAACGGTGCAGCCGGGTTAGCACAACAAGTGCGAGAAAACCGAAGACTATCTGTGCAGAAGACACCTAAGGGTACAACCGGACTAGCACAACAAAGGCTGAAACGACAACACCAAACCGTCCACGCCAAGACCAACTATAATCACGCCAACACAGCGCAACAAAACAAACCAGACAAAGTACACAACGCCTTCGCACACACATATGCACGCGAGGGCACACAATTTCATCATACAAGCCTCTACATATACAAGCGAGGGCACCACACTCTACATCGGCTCAACCTTAGGAATAATTCCCATCTCCCTATAATTAAATAACATTATCCTGAGCTCCTCACCCGCAAAAAGACTTCGCAGTTCCCCTTCACCTATATTCTCGGCGGTCGGCAAAGACAACAGTTCCTGCCGACCAGCCCCACTCACGCGAAGCCGAGCCCCCTCCACCCCACTAACCATACGTTTCGCAACTGCCCTTCGCCGTCGTCGCCCGGTGCAAGGACCTGGCACATCTCCTGCATCCGCGGCGTGCGGCGAGGCCTCCGTCGCAGCCACATCCAAGGCCGCGAAGTAGTCCAAGTCCTCCGACGACTCCGTCCACTCAATCGAGCTCCCAGAGTCAGCACAATCAAAAAACTCAGATGGAGAACCACCACATTCATTACCATCTTCCGCGGTCGTAGCCGCTAAAAATTTAGTAGTAGCGGTTGCGTGCGCAGGCCCAAAATCTTGAACCTGCGCAGCAACCAAAATTCAGTAACATGTACAAACTTCCCCAACCCTCTACACCTACTACGCCACCTGCGACGGCCCTGACGTTGCGGGAGCCTCCGCTGTTGGCTCTGCCGCTGCTTCCGCTGTTATCTCCGCCGCTACCGCTGCGGGATCCTCAGCACTCGGCGCGGCAGCTGCAGAAGCATCAGGCGCGCCTTCGGCGACATCTGGGGGCAGGCCTTCGCCGGCCGCAGCGGATGCGGCCGGGGTCGGCGCCAGGGCGACCTCGGACACAGCCTCCGCCGGGGCCGACTCCGGGTCAGCCAACATGCTGTTCAGCGCCCCGAAGTCGTCGACCCTCTCGCCACGCGCCGCCTAAGCCAACACACACAAAATTCATCAAACACGCACGCAGCCCACGTCCAACAAATACCAAACAAGCGAAAACGTTACCTGAACCCTCGCCGTCTCGGCGCGCTCCCTGACCACCTCGCGCCCGTATGGACCCCACAGCCGGTCGAAGATAGCCCCGGCAGACTCCTTCACTACGGGGTCCTCGACCTTGAAGATATCTCGCTCAAAGTCCTCTTCAACTTGGTCGAAGACCTCGAAGTGCCGGCACCCTTCGCGGGTGTCACACCCGGTTTTTAGAAGGTAAACCGAATGCGAACCATGTACGTGCCAGGATCAGTTATTCACGTACACAGCAGTTACATAACATGGACATCATCACACAGTGCTCAAATAGTATTAAAAGGGGAAATAATAGTCGATTACATCATACGTCTGAGACGTCCATATAGTTCTTACAATAAATCAAAGTGCGGGAAAGAAACGTAGATAACGCGGCCTTCACAGGCAGCCGACTGGGGGTTGCCGCTAACCCACACCTAGAACTCGTCGTAGTCTTGGAACTCCTGGAAGTCTCCTTCCACAGCTTCATCTTCGCCTGAGCAGTGGTTGCAATGCTGACAACCTGGGGGGGGATTGGTGTGTAGAGCAAGGGTGAGTACACATCAACATACTCAGCAAGCATCCTGTTTGGCTGTAGTGGACTAGCTTTATGTGGGGATAAGTCAAGCAGTTGCTTTTAGTTGGTCAGGTTATTACTTACTAGTAGAAAGCCAGGTTTTAACATTAACCCAAGTTATTAGCCCAATGTATCCTTTCCAAACGGAAAGAATACCACTTACCAATACCATAATCATAACCAGAATCATCAATCTCATTGCCACCTGTACCAAAGTCTCTCTGATCAAGTATCACTAATCTCTGGAGCTCCCTTGGCCGCTCATAACCGCGAGCACGGCTGATATATCAGTTTCATAACACTCTGCAGAGGTTGTGCACTTTACCCACAAGCCGTGATTCCCTTTCTGCCCGGAGAGAGCGACTCCCCATTGACCACTACCTAGGTGGTCCAGCAGGGCATCACTACGTAGCCTTTACAAAGATTCCCCGAGGCTGTAGCCGCCCGTTAGGTTTCCTAAATGTACCGCACCCCTCCCCAAGGGACAAATCAACCTTGGCAGAGCGAGTCGCATACACCGAGCCCCATTGACGGCACAACGGCTAAGCGAACTACACCTCGGTTCCTCCAATTATTCAGCTAAGGGCGTCCCATTCCACCCTCATGGTTGCACTGTTTTCCCGGGCGGTCATCCATTGAACAGGTCCTTACGGAGAGGCACTCGAGAAACCGCTCGAGTCCCCTTAAAGGTCACAAATATAATCATAAATAAGAAGGGGAAAACAGCGTATCATAGATAATCACATCATGTTCATTGATTAGAGTTGAGCATTAGCATCAGACTAAGCAGTAATAATCCGACCAAATAGGTAAACAAGGACATGGATAACAAAAGCTAGTCAATCCTTAGGTATAAATGTGTAATGCGGGAGGTGAATTAAAGAATGAATAGGACAGAGATAGGTCAAAGGACACTTGCCTCCACCAACCGACTGCTGCTCAGGGGCTTCTCCCGCGAATTCCTCGGGCTCTTCGACCGGATCGTTCTCTATGCGAGCGCAAACATACATACATCCACATATTTAATACCAAAAGAACAGTACACCATACAAGGGAACAAGTAAAGCGAGTATGCATCAAGTATGACATTCCATATCGCATTTGTTATGGTTAGAAAGAAACGGGAAAGGGTCTCGCAGGGGGGGGGGGTTAAAGCTTATGCACTAATGATCAGTTACAATTGGTTCTTAGCAAAAGAATTCTGTTATATACACTAATGGAAACCTAATCATTTTAAGTTGATCAACATTGAATGAGATAAACAATTAACTACGTGAATCAACTGGCGTAGCGAAATTCTAAATTAAACTTCCTATTTTCCATAGCATGAACAAAGATTAGCCTACCTAAAATAAAATAACCATGATCACAGAAAGTAAACTAAAATAAAATAAAAATAAAAAAAATAAAAAAAAACAGGGGGGGGTTGAACCGGCCCTAGGGCGGTTGAACCGGCCGGGGGTAGGGCGGCCGAGCTGGGCGCGGGCGCGGGCGCGGGCAGCCGAGCTGGCGGCCGGGGCGGCCGAACCGGCGGTTGAACCGGCCCTACGCAGGGGGACGCGGCCAGGGGGCCAGGGCGGCCGAGGGCGGCCAGGCGGGCGGCCGAGGGCACGGCCAGGGCCGGCCAGGCGCGGCTGGGGGCCGGCTGGGGGCGCGCTGGGGGCGGCCGGGCGGGGGCTGGGGTTGGCCGGGGCCGGCTGGGGCTGGCCGGGGCCGGCTGGGGCCAGGGCGGCGCGGCCAGGGGCGGCCGGGCCATGGCCGGACAGGGAGGGGGAGAGGAGGGGAGAGGGAGGGGGGAGGGAGGAGGGGGGAAGGGGGCTCACCGGCGTCTGGCGGCCGACGGCGAGGGCGGCGGGCGGCGCTAGGGTAGGGGGTAGGGGCGGCGGCGGCTTAGGGAGAGGGTGGGAGAAAATGAGAGAGAGAGGGAGAGAGAATTGGGGAAAAAGGGGAGTTGGGGGGGCGGCTGGGCCTATTGGGCCCAAAGGGGGGCGCAGGGGGCGGCTGGGCCGGCCGGGGTCGGCCCACGGCGCGGGAGAGAGAGAAAAAGAGGAGAGAGGGAAAGAGAAAGAAAAAAGAAAGAAAAGATTTTCTCCTTATTTTCGAAATCCGATCTTCCTAGATGAATGCATTCACGTTCTCAATCAATCCAAAAGAATGCACGGTTCGGCATGGTGCATCAAACAACATAAAACAGTTTTATGGTTTTCTTTACACGGGAATTCCAAACCGAATCCCGCTAACTTTGGAAAAGATCAAGGTCTAGCGAGGGAAAAAAGAAAAAGAAAAGGTAACGCCCGAATTTGGCGAGTAAAGAAAAGAAAAAATTCAACTGCAAAATTCGGGGCGTTACAGCGGGAGAGCGCGTTCATCGCCCCCTCGCAGGTGACCAGGGAGGCATACGCCATAAACCCCTCCACGACGGTGGGGAGCGCCTGCAGCTCCTCCTGCACCCACTCCAGGCACCGAAGTCCGGGCTCTCGGTCCGGTACTTCGAATTCACCGGTCCCTGTGCCCAGGCCACGGTATGTATCCACGAGCAGTTGGCGCGTCCGCTCTGCCTCCGCTCGCGCCGCGGCCTCGGCCCCCTGCACGCGGCTCTCCAGGGCGGTGAGCCGCTCCTGCAACTGCTCGGCGCGCTCCCTGGCAAGATTGCCCTCCGCCCGTGCCAGGTTGGCCTCCGCCTGCGCAGCCTGCGCCTTGACAAGGGCTTCGTTGGTCTCCCTCCTTTCCCCCGCCAGCTGGCGACGGAGGGCGGCCTTCTCGTCCTCCAGTGTGGCCACCTTCTCCGCCAGCTTGCGGCACTTGCTGTCGGCGGCCGATTTTTCGCGGACGGCGTCAGCGTGTTGCGTCCGAAGTCTTTCGAATTCGGCAGCAACGGCTGCCGTGAGGGCCCCCGACGCAGTGCGGCTAGCGAAGTCAGCCACCTGCAGAACAATCGTAAGACTGCGGTCCAAAAAAAAGGGGGGGGACGAGGTCCAACTCTGCGGACCTGACGTAGCGCCTCCGTCGCCTCCGCCAGCCGGCGGGACGCAGCGCCCGCCTCATCCATGACAACCGCGAGGGCCGACGCCTCGCCGCCGGCGCTAAGAGCCCCGCCCTTCGCCTTCGGCGCCGCGGCAGCCGTCGTGGTCGCCGCGCCAGGCGCAACCACAGCAAGTTGGCCTTCGCCCAACCCTGCAGCGTACCAATGAGCCGATTAAAAAAAAAGAAATGAAGAGGGCTAACGACCTACCACCGAGATAGTCGTCCACGCTAATATCGGTGACGAAGTCGGTGACACGTTTGCCCGCCAACGACAACGCTCGGGCCGCCCTCGCGACCTCCGCCACTCCGCTGGGCGGCGGCACCGCCTTCGCCGACTTCGAGCCTTCGGCGCCTGCCGTTGCCTCCGGCGCCTTGCTAGGTGCAGGGACGCTCGACTTCGCCGCCAGCGGCGGCCGGCCTCCGCCGGAGGCCGCAGCCTTTGCAGTCCCCCGCTGCCTCTTCGGCCTGGCTTCAACGAGCCTGATAGCCGCCTGGCGCTTTTGTGCAGCTCCCTGGCGATCCTTGTCCATCACTGCTGACACAACAGCAGCAATATTCCGCCCGTAAGGAAAAACCCTCCATTCACGAACCATGCGAGATGTAAAAAAGTCCTCGCCAGCCGCGCGGGGGACAGGAACATTACTAGGCCAACAACCCCCGATAACCCTCAGCATCCGAGCCGAAGACTCCCGGAGCTCGGGCGAAGACATCCTTTCCCCCGGGGCCGCGCACGTCTTCGTCAACTCTCTAGCAAAACGATCAGAAACCCCAAGTCCTCCCATAGCAGTACCTAATTTTCTCTTTTTAGAGGACGGGGCGGCCGGCGGCGCAGGGTCGTCTCCGGTCTCCACCGCCGGTCTCTTCCCACGGCGCTCCACATCGTCTTGACCAGGGTAGCCGTCATACGACAATTGATTTAGTTCAAAAACCCTGTTCAAGCGGTCATTCGACCCGCGGATATCCCAGCTGCGCTGGCCCTCTGTCTTCGGCACGTAGCGTCCAACAAGCCGCACTGCCCCATCCTCCGCCTCACGCACAGCGGCGGCCGGATCGCGACTTTGCAGATTCAGGGCGAAGGCGGGACTCCGCACTACCCTTCCACCATGAAAAGGCATCTGGCGAGGGCATACTTCGCCCAACGCCCAGCCACGCGCCAATGGCCACACCCCGTACGCCACAAACTCTTCAACCAAGTCGCGCCCACTGCTCAGGCCGGCGGCGCACCGAAGAGCCCCTTCGTCCTCATCATCCTCCGCCACTTCAAAGGGCGGATACGCTGAGTAGAAATGAGAACACATCGCGGACATGGGGAGTCCCTCATGGCCTTCGACGGTACCCTCAGCGACGTAAAACCAAAATTCATTCCAGTTGCCCCACTTGTTGCGGGCGCAAGGAACCAACTCGACCACCTGCATCGTGGTTTTGCCGGTCTTCGGCGTGAATGTGCAGGATCCAAACTGAGCGACTTCGCCTCCAATCATCCTCTTCTGCCAATGCAAACAATAATACTTCGCAAAAACTTCCACCGATGGCTGTCCGCCGTACGACGTCGTCGCCCAGACATACTTCGACAGTGCCACTATGGCATTCGGTGTCAGCTGGTGTATTTGAACGTTGAACCTGCGCAGGACTTCGCTAACAAACCGGTGCGCAGGCAAGCGGAGCCCGGCGGCGAAGAACGCCTCGAAAACGACCAACTCGCCCTCTGGCTCGGGGACTTCTTCCGCCCCCGGGACTCGACCAACTCCGCCGCCGAAGTAACCCAACCGCTGCATATCCTGCACGCGGGCCGACGAGATCCGCGATACGCCGAAATCAACAGAGTCGCCGGCGTGCAACTCCTCCACCATTAAGCTACTCAGTGTCTCATCAGACGAGGCGGCGGCCGGCGGCGAGGGAACGGCCGGCGGCGTAGCGGCAGCGGAAGAAGACGAGGACAGCATCGCAACGTACCGTCGGCGGCGGCGGGCGGTCTGCTTCACTCGAGCCAGATCTCCGGCGAACAAGACCGCGGCAGGCAGACGAGCAGCAAGTCGGCGGAAAGGGCGGCTAGGGTTTTCGCGGAGCGCGGAAGGTGAAGTTCAAAAAGCGCCGACCCCCGCCCCCTTTTATAGACAGGGCGCGGCGCTTCGGGAAACCCGCAATCCAACAGTACGCCGTCAATCAACGGTCACATCAAAAACCCCCGCGGAACCACTTCGAGCGAGGGCAGCGTCTCCGCCATCTAACGACGTCTTCGGCACCAGGTGACTTTGTCGAACTGGTCCCTCGGAGGGCAAATGTTGGGGCGAAGGCAAAGGCGCCACCCTTCGCTCGAAGCCTTCGCTGCAGCAGCTGAACTGACAGAAACAAAACAGGCGGGGACACCCTTCGCTTCTTCCGTTCCAGGCGAAGACTGGCGACGAAGGGCATCCCACGGCGCGGCCTCGCCCAGCTCGGAGGCCCACGTGCAATCCGGCCCGTCGTAACGGGCCCCGCGTGGCCGCCCTGTGTTACGGGCCTATGTTGTAAAAGCATTCCTGTAATTACAGTCTGTAACCCCGCTTTATGGGAATATTCTTGGGATAACCTAGGTACCTGAGGGCACATGCGTCCTTAGCTCGAGGTGCTGCGCGCTCAGGTACCTATAAATACCCCTGTACAGTGCCCGTGAGAGGCCAGATTAACAGAGCTTTTGCCATCTAGCGCGAGTGCCCTGTTGACGTCACTGTTCACCCTTGTTGGATCCCCTTGCAACTGAGAGCAAGTTCCAACAATATTCATCTTTAGGAGTTGCTCTATTTAAATTGCGAAAATCAATGCATACCCTAAGCTTACCTAACTCCTTCTTCTCTACCGGCACAATATTGGAGACCCACTCTGCGTATCTGCAAGGTCTAATAAAATTAGCTTCTAATAACCGGTGGATTTCGTCCTTGATTCGTGGGAGAAGATTTGGACGAAATGTTCTAGCTTTCTGCTTGAAAGGTCTAAAACCAGACTTAATAGGCAGCCAATGTTCGACGATCTCTCGGCTTAGTCCAGGCATCTCAGTGTAATTCCAAGCAAAACAATCTGAATATTCCTTCAATAGACTGATCATTTCATCTCTAGGATCGGTCTCCAGGGTCTTGTTTACAAAAGTCGGCCTTGGAATTTTACCATCTCCTATGTCAATCTCCTCCAAAGGATCGACCGATGTAAACCCCTGTCCTAGTTTATCAAGATCTCTGAATTCCTCTATCATGTTCCCCACAGAGGAATTAGATGATCTTTGTGTGATGGCGGACTTTTCGGTCTCGGGGACCGGACCGTTTGTAATACTATCCTTTTGTTGTGATATATGTTCGGTCTTAAAGTCCGAACCCTTTTGTGAAAGACCAGACCATCCGGCCTTGAAAGTCGAACTGTCCGTGACCAGAGACTCGTGAACTTTGCATGTATTCATCATTTAAACTTTATTTAGGATTTAGCCGATTCTCCATCGGCTCTAACATTACGGGAATGAAACCTTTCTTATCTATACTTATGAATTGATAATCAGAAAAATCTACTCCTGTGAGACATGTAGCAGTCTCATAAGTCCAGAGTATAGGGGCATCGGCCACAGCGATGCAGGCCAATACATCAGCATGTACTTGTTCTATGTCATCGCCTACCCATTGTATTAGCATTTGATGTAATGTAGAAGGTATACATTGATTGGCATGAATCCAATCTCTGCCTAGGATTAAACTGTAATTTCCTTCTACATCAGCGATGAAGAATGCAGCAGCAAGGGTCTTAGTCCCGATGGTTAATTCAACGGACGTGACTCCCCTGGCTTTGATCGAACTATCTCCAACACCGCTGAGGGTCATGTTGGTTTTGACAAGTTTGTCATCTTGCTTACCTAATTTTCTGTATAATGAATAAGGCATTAGATTTACAGCCGCCCCTCCATCTACCAACATCTTAGCAATCGGTATTCCATCAATGTGACCGCGCACGAAGAGCGGCTTTAAATGATTTACCGATTCCTTTGGTTTAGTAAAGGCGGCTTCTTTAGGACCAAAATCAAATTGGGCAACAACAGGTTCATCGTCGCCGATAATAGTACAATCGGCGGAAAATGTAATAACATTCATATCCATACCTGGGCGTTCTGGAGAAGCTTCATAGTCGACCAGGTTTTCTCCTAGTAGGTCATCCTCTTCCATTGATGTTGGTGTGTCGTTGGAGACTTCCTGGTGAATGGCGGACGGTCCGCGCGCGGGGGCCGGACGGTCCGCGCCTGGTGCAGGTTGACTTTCTATTTCTGTGGCCGTTTGTTTTTCCTCAACGGCCTTTGGTCTCCATTTCTTTTGTGGTGGCGGGTATAGTGGATGTGTGTCATTAAATATCTTTTCCGCCTCCTTTTCCTGGCTCTCTTTTGCTCTTAGGCGCTGTAATTTTCTCTTTTGGGACCGTGTCAATCCCGCTGGGCACCATCGAGGCATGGAGTATTTTGGATCGCCTGTTTTGTTGGTAGCCGTATCCTTTTTGGTTGTGTTGGCCGATTTGCCAAAAATCATCGGCCCTTTATTATCTTCCTGTATGACAACATCTGCAGTGCCTATTTTGATGATGTCCTTTTTTGTTGTTTTTTGAGTTGCTGTAGGCATATGCCCCCCTGCCGGATTGGTCGGCCTTGAAGGCCGAGTAGTCCGGCAATCCTGTTGGGTTTGTGCCTGGTGACCGGATTGAGCAGTGCTCAATCGGTCTTGTACTGGTGGCGTCAACCTGTCAAAAACAGATGTTTGGGGTGCCCCCCCAGGTGGGGTACTGTGGCATCCCAAATGGATATGGTGGCATGCCCCACATTTGATTTGGGACATATGGCGGAGGTAAATATGTGTATGGATATGGCATAGGTGGATATGGAGGTGGAGGTGTCCATGCAGGTATGTTAGGTCTCACTTGTATAGTATGACCTTTCATTTCTTCCGATTGGTGGGGTGGTCCAATCGGCCTGACCTGGCGCTGCTCATGAATGGGTGAGCGGGGTCGCTTTGCTGGCCGGTCACTGGGGCCGGCCTTCTTTTTTACGTATTTAGACAATAATTGATCAAAAGTTGGGCCGGCTTTAACCAACCGACCAGCTGCCTTGAATGTATTTGTTTTCCACGTACCTATCTCTGGTCGTCGTGGTTTGAAAGTACGTGGCCGTTGTAAGTCCTGAGTACGGCCGGACCGTCCGCCGGAGCTCTCCGGACCGTCCGGTGGGGTCCTGGACCGTCCGCGCCTACATGCCGGACCGTCCGGGATACGCAGCATGGGTTCCTGCATCTGTCTCCCTGTCTGCGCTTGCCCCCCAGTACTGGAGGCTGTGATGGTCACCTTTAGGGTCTCCCCTCCATCGGGAGTCTTCTCGGCTACCACCTTCCTGCAAGAAACTTTATGATCCTCATCGGCCTTTTTAGAATTGCCGATGATTGCCTCTTTGCCTTTGCCTTTATCGGCCGTGTTTGGCCGAACCAGGACTTTCTTGCCCTCAAAGTCGATCACGTTCATTGGAAAGGGCTCTGTATCCACCTGCATTTCCTGAAATTTGAATCGTCCCTCATTAATGGCCGATTGAATCTGTCATTGGAATACATTACAATCATTAGTGGCATGAGAAAATGAGTTATGCCACTTGCAGTATGCACGACGTTTTAGCTCATCGGTGGATGGAACAGTGTGATTTATTTTAATATTGTCATTTTTGAGTAGTTCGTCAAATATTTTATCGCACTTACCAACATTAAACGTAAACTTAACCTCCTCTTGTCGTTTCTTTTGAACCGGCTGCAAGGAGGAACAAGCCGAAGATTTGGCCTGTTTTGGCCAAACCATTTCAGCAGCATATACTTCTGCTGATTCGTCATCTGAGCTACTTTGGTCGCATTCTACTATATGTACGTTGTGACGCATTATTTTAGCAGTTTCTTTGCTCCGGCTTTCGCAAGCCAAAGCCCTCTGGTGTAACTGTGCTAGTGTAAAAAATTGGATGCCTTCTAATCTCTCTTTTAAATAATATCGTAGACCATTAAAGGCTAATCCTACTAGCTGTTTTTCTGCTAGATGAATTTGAAAGCATCGGTTTCTTGTATCGCGGAATCTCCGGATGTAATCATTAACCGATTCGTCTTTTGTCTGTCGCAATGACACTAAATCTACCAAATCCAATTCATAATCACCGGAGAAAAAATGATCATGAAATTTTTGTTCTAGATCCCCCCATGATGAAATGGAATTAGGAGGCAAAGTGGCATACCATGCAAACGCGGTTCCTGTTAGCGATAATGAAAATAAACGCACGCGAAATGCCTCTGTGTCTGCCAATTCTCCCAATTGTGCTAAGAACTGGCCTATATGTTCGCGCGTGTTTTTCCCTTGATCACCCGAAAATTTTGTGAATTCGGGTATTCTAGTTCCCTGTGGGTACGAGTGGTGATCAAATCGGCTATCATAAGGTTTCCGATATGATTGCCCCCCAGGGGCCATGCTTACTCCGAGCTTATCTCGGAACGCCCCGGCTATTTCTTCCCTCACTATATCAATGGCAGCCGGTGCAAGACCACCGGCTCTCTGGTCAAACATAGGTGGGGTTGGTTGCATATTAGTATGTTGTCGTTCCCCCCATTGGTTTGAGCTACGTGGTGCATTTCCATTTGCCCTATATGACTCATAGGTTTGATTGTTTCTTTCTGGCCTTTTAGGTGGGGCCGGAAAGCTTTCCTAGGCTCTGGATCCTGAATTAATGGGTTGGTGCATTGCACAATGTGATGGGAAGTGTTGCTGAGACGGGCGAGGATTCAGGTAATAATCCTCCTCAAAAGACTCATGCGCGGACTGTCCGGATACGTACCCGGACCGTCCGTGGTTATATGCGGACCGTCCGTCGTTGTATGCGGACCGTCCGACTGGGTAGTTTGGGTTCTGTGTCATATGTGGTGGCTCGGGTGTATATCTAGGTAACTCATTAAAAATAGGCCCGACTTTTGTTGGTCCGGACGGTCCGCGCTCACGTGCGGACGGTCCGGGCATGTGCAGATCAGCTGTTTTGTTGCCGATTTGCGGTTGCTCAGGGTACGTGTCCATCGGCATCACATAAAGGGGTTGTGACTGGTCGTGACAACCTGTAGCCGATGTGTTACGCGTGTTACCTCCTAACTCAACCTCGTGAGAAGGAAAATTGGCGATACTAGATTTATCAAATGCACGTACTAGTCTCTTAAGATCGCTTTGCATACCCCCTATGATGTTCTGCATTTGTTCACGCTGATCTTCTACATAATTTCTAAGAGATTGCAGATCGTTGGTATTACTTACATTGGGGATATCTGGCGTGGGTTGGAGCGAAGCCGGATCCGTCGCCCGATGTCGGACGACCTTGTTGTTCCTGTCCACTTTGAAGTTGGCCAAGAACTTTGCTTTCGCCTCCTGGATCATCCGCTCCTTGTGCTCCTCGAACTGGAGCTGCTCGTCAGCCGGCAAGGTTTCCCAAGTCGGCTCTATGATGTTGCTTGGAGAAATATCAGAGCTATCCCTTGAACCGACCATTGAGGGCCGATTTGATGAGCTTAGATGTGTTGTCCCCAGCGGAGTCGCCAAAAAGTATGTTGATACCTTTTTGGAGGCGTCAATTACTCAAGAGAACCAGCGGCGGTGCTCTCTAGTCAGGCGCGGACGGTCTGCGGCCTAGGGCCGGACGGTCCGCGACCTGGCGCGAGGCGGCGGTGCTCTCTGGTCAGGCGCGGACGGTCCGCGGCACAGGGCCGGACGGTCCGCGACCTGGTGTAGGAGCTCGGGTTCCCTGCCTGACGGCCGGACGGTCCGCGCCCTAGGGCCGGACGGTCCGCGCGTGCGCAGGGGCGGCGGAAAATCGCCGGCGGCGCCTGGATCTCGCTCCCGGGAGGGACCCCGTCGGGGAGGAGAGATCCTAGGAGTTGTCTAGGCTCGGGTAGACCGACCTAGACTCCTCTAATCGACGTAGAGTCGAGGAGAGACGGAGAATTTGGGGATTGGGAGGCTAAACTAGGGCTAAACTAGAACTAATCCTAAGATAAAATGCGAAATAGAAGTTGTATTGATTCGATTGATAATTACAAATCGGCCGTAGACCTCTCTATTTATAGAGGAGGGGGGCTGGACCCTTTACCGTCAAAACTCCAAGCAAATCCTGGGATTTTCGCCAACAAACGCAGCGAAAAACTCGGAACCCTAATCTGTTCTGCGCGTGCGCGGACCGTCCGGCCCACAGGCGCGGACCGTCCGGACCGCGGACCGTCCGGCCTCAGGGCCGGACTGTCCGCACCTCAATTTGGTGCTCAACAGTATTGGTGTGGCTAAAGTATTTTGGCAACCCAGAAATGCATTTTATTCCACAACTCATTTATATGATACCACTATTTTATTTATTGGCTATTGCGACAAATTACAACTGATATACCTCCCATTCTGCCTGTGGTGCTTCTGTGCTCAACACAAGCACTTGTTTTCTTTGCAGGGCCACTTGCAATGTGTGATATTTCATTTACAGTTCCTCTAGAGTGGTGGTCCATGTCTTAGTTAATTAGTTACTGGACCTGTTGTGTCATGGACAGCTCATGCGTGCTTTGCAAATATCATGAACTCTTTGGACCCAACCCTGAGATGCGATGTTGGGGATGACTGATGGCTGACCACATTTGACCTATCCTTTACAAACATAGGTTTGGCTTGCCTACGAACGCTAAAGCGCCCGATAGGGCGCTCTTTATTCTAAGTAAACTAGAGCCACAATCATTTTTTAAGAAGTAAAAGCTCTGCCAAAGGGACCTTACTATATCTCCTTGATTATGGTACAAAATTAATTCCCGACGCACGTCATTTCATGAGATGCAAACAGCAGCGTGTGGAGGTCTTTGTCATCACGTACCTCTCTAGTCTCTACCGTCGAGTGGCAATTATCCCATGACCGACAATTTTGTAGCGTAATTAACGAACTAAAAGATAGCAGAAGAAAATGTATATGCTAGCAGTGTTAGTCATATCTACCACATACTCTTGCTAACCTTTGTGTGTTTAGAACTGCTGACACCGACACACCGTTAATAATCTTCCGGGCACATGAACTAATCCGGCTTTGAAGGTGACACGCCGTGTAGTTTTTCTTTTCCCCACAGAAACAACGATTTTTAGCGTCAAATTTTTTTTTACCAACTCTAAACATCGTCAAATTATATGACTAGTAACATACGTACATCATCGTCAACCACCATCGTCATTTTACTCTGGCGTGTTGCAGATGACGCCAAATTTAGGAGGGGAAGTGCCATTTCAATTTCTGATGCAGTGGTGAGGCTGATGATCTGATGCAGGTAACACAAAAAAAAAAAAAACAAGAAACTGACTGACGAGATAAGAGACAAAAACTACAAAAAAAAAAAAAAGACCTTCTGTCACATTAAAATCCCTCACCCGTCCCCATCCGGCAGCGGCGCAGCGCCCAGTCGCGACCGCGCCCTCACCGATCGCCTCGGTGAGTGATACTCCGCCCCGCAGGCCGCAGCGCGAGCTCCTCGGGCCGTCCGCCGTCGCCGCCTGAAGCGTCTCCTGTAAGCGGCTGCCCGCTTCACTCCGCCGGGGGGAGAGGCTCTCGCACATTGTTTCGGTGCTCCGGCGACCATGGTGGACATCATCGACGCGTACCCGGCGGTGCCCGAGCCCGCGCCGGCGCACCCGGACCCCTCGTCGATCCCCCGCGACGCCTGGCGGCGCTTCGAGAGTGCCGCGCTTGGCATACTGTACACGATCCAGCCCAGCGCCACCTCCGAGCACCTCCGCGCCGCCATCATCGACTACGTCCAGCGCCTCTTGGCGTCCCACTCCGGGGTTCAGGTTCAGATACTGTCCTTACTCTACTCTGGAAGTGTTACCTTCCCTGCTGCTACAATTTTGTACCTCTAGATGTTTGATCAGTCTCTGCTGTGCTATGACCAGTCATATCCTACAGATCACTCCAATGGCTGCTGTCTGGGTGCTTTAGGAGGAATCAGTCCTTATTGTCTCACTGCCACTGTTCATGTTCTAGGTCATGGAATCCAAGTTAGGCTTTCATGCTGGGTGTGTCCCTGCTGCGGAGTTGCTTGCTGCCATTCTTGCTATTCCATTTTTATGTACTGTAATAATTGCTAGCATGCGGTTTTCGGCGCGAAACCGTTATATATAAGAGCTCATGTTTTTAAACCCTTGTCGTTTGTTGCTGGTGGCTTTAGGTGTCAAGTGTTTATTGGCGGTGACGAGTATAAATGTGTAACGGTGTGGATATACTTTGTCGGTTGCGCGCTTGAGTCTCCATGTGATTTGGTGGGAATGACCTTTAATGGGAGCGCGAACTATCTGTCGGCATGTGTTCGGATACCGCATTAAACACAATGAGATTGTTGACAGTGGATTGGAGGGCTGGGGCGCTGGGCCACACCTGTTATCTTAATGTCTGTTTTAGTGACGTGTCCCTTCATACATTGTTCATGTTGTTTTGAAGGAGAAGCTGTGCTCTTTTGTTATGCCTCAGTCGAGGTGTCAGGACATCTTGAGTTGGATTGAAGATGATATGTTAAGATCTATTGTAGGATCGTATTATAAAATATAAGAGTTTTTAAGATCGGGCCTACCTGATTCTGTCTAAGACACATTATTTAAATGTAGCATGTATTCCATTAATTATACATTCTTAAATTGTGTTTTAGAAGCATTGCAAATCATGGTACAAATGAATGATCTTTGTGTTTGTACAAATACAAATGTTGAATATGTAATTTTTGTGATTGAGACGCGTTTCTGCATTTATAGTTAATTACTCATAAATAGTTGCTAGTATTAATTGTATCGTGCAAGGACTATGCAAATAGCCACGATAGTTTTACCAAGTTTATTCTACCATTGTTGTAATGTGATGATTGTACCAAACTATGATCCTATTCCAATCTATGAGTGAATCTGTAGATAAATGTGGGTATATATGGTGTAAGGGTTTAAGATTTGGCTCATGTCTTTGACTTGGCTGTCGTTATTGAGGATGTTTTGGATTGCTGTTCATATGAGTGCACCCAATCCCATAGATCTGTCGAACATGTGTCACAATTTGAGGTAAATTGGCTACAAGGTCTACAGGGAGGGATGAATTCAGTTATTTAACAAGCCACTAAAGCATGTTTTAGTGCATTACTTACTAGATAGTATTTCACATATGCATGTTTAGCTAGTATTGGTGCTTTTCTGCATGCGCCTGAGTGAGATATCGCAGTTTTACCAAGGTTGGTGCTGCTCTGGTGCTGTCTCAATGCTATATTGGTGCCACATCAGAGGGATTGTACTGCAAACTTAACCTTTATGTTTGTAAAACATAGGTCTTTCCATTTGGATCTGTTCCATTGAAAACTTATCTTCCTGATGGAGACATTGACTTGACTACATTCGGCCCTGCAATTTCTGATGAAAAACTAGCAAATGAAGTATGTGCTATTCTAAAATCAGAAGAGCATAGGAAAGGTTCTGAATTTGATGTCAAAGATGTCCAGTATATCCATGCTGAGGTATTTCAATTTACCATATTGGTCTATGTTTTGAATGCATATGTCACACACACAATATATCATATTTTAGATTTTTCACTTTACTGGAAGTGTTAGTTTCGTATGTGCACCACTTGTCTAATTAATGTACTTCGAATTCCCTGCACTCATACATATCACCATCCATTTATGTACATTATGTAAAAAAGGAATTCCCATTTCTTTATACTTGGAAGCAACTCCTTTCTGTTTTGTTTACGACATTGGTGGAGCAAATGAATGTGCTACTGTTTCTATAGGTGAGAATGTTGTTTCATATATTGTTTATCTTATGATAAATCTTCGTTATGGCAGGTCAAACTGGTGAAATGTGTAGTACAGAACATTATAGTAGATATCTCTGTGAATCAGATTGGGGGACTCTGTACACTCTGTTTTCTGGAGAAGGTAACATTTCAATGTTACTTGGTTTTTTTCTGTTGTCTTTCCTTAAACCTCAGATCTGGTACTTCCATACTTGTATAATAGTGAATATACTGAATAATATAAAAGCATTTTACGAAGATTATACTGCCTTCTTTGGAGTTGCTTATGCCTTCATTTGCAGATTGATGAGAATTTTGGAAAGAAACACCTCTTCAAAAGAAGCGTAATGCTGATTAAAGACTGGTGTTACTATGAAACTCGCATTCTTGGTGCGCACCATGGATTGATATCTACCTACGCTTTGGAGATTTTAGTGCTATACATTTTCCATATCTTCCATAAGTCTTTGAATGGCCCATTAGCTGTAAGTTTTGGCATAAATTTTGCTGCTGCATTTATATATTTTTTGTAACCTTATCAAAGTTCTTCAAGATAAATTACTTCCCAGGGTTGAAATAATTATCTGCCCTTCTGCAGGTCCTCTATAGGTTTCTCGATTACTATAGTCAATTTGATTGGGATGCTAAGGGAATCAGCTTGTTTGGTCCTGTTTCCTTATCTTCACTACCTGATCTAGTTAGTAAGTCAATGAACTCTGAATGACCCGGTATGTTGGCTTGTTGCAACTTAAATTTGTTGATAATTGACATGGGTTTTTATTCAACAGCTGACCCTCCAGCTATTCATGATGATGGTTTTCTTCTGCGGGAAAAGTTTCTCAGAGAATGTGCAGATGCATTTAGTGTCCGCGCTAGAAACTCTGAGAAAGATGCACAACTATTTTCTCGGAAGTTTCTAAATATAGTAGATCCCCTGAAACAAAGTAATAATCTTGGACGCAGTGTCAGCAGAGGTATTGTTCTGCCTCTGTATCTGAATTACTAATCAGGTGCTTGATGATCTCCTAAAAATATTCAAGCTTAATTGTACTATTCCATGTGCAGGAAATTTTTACCGAATACGTAGTGCATTTGATTTTGGTGCTCGTAAGCTTGGGAAGATTCTTCAAAGGCCTGTCTGTTATACTGTTGATGAAGTGAATCAGTTCTTTGGGAACACATTAAAGAGAAATCATACTGGGTTCAGACCAGATGTTTTAGTGAGCTCATCTGATGATGGTACATTGACTTATCATGCCACCAATGGTTCTTTGTCTCTAGGCTTGGATTGCAAAAGAGTCAACAACTGCAGTGCACCTTTATACAGCAATCCCTGTGGTGATTTATCTTATCGGTTTAATAACATCAACATTTCAGATTCCATCAATCATGATGACTCAATAAAACAGAAACAATGTAACTCTATTGCTGGAGAGAAAGCGATAAAGTCTATTTCTGATGGGTTGCTAGATAGTGAAGGTTCAAGTCATGCTAGTACTGATGATTCAGTAAGTGTGAGGAACAGTGGTGACTTCTATGAAGCTTTAACAACTATCTCTCCATCTGGGAGACGTTATGCCCCACATCAATTTTACCAATTAGAAAATGGTAAGAAGGTGGTTGTTAGACATAACACAAACATGTCACACCATGGGATGCCAACAAAGCAGTTCACAAGCAGATCTTACCACTCTTTTGAAGATGCTAAGTATCACAATGAGTTTTCAGGAAGCTTTCTGTCACCCATTGAGCATAATGCTTACTCTTCTGCTGGCTTTGTTAATGTTCTGGCCACCTCTAACTCAGCATGTACACATGAAAATTCACAACTTGGTGGAGCCAATAATAACATCTTGAAAGATCTCACTGGAGATTTTGAGACATACTTCCATAATCTTCAGTATGCGCAAGGGTTCCAGCAAGATAATCCAGTAAACCGGTTTTACTCTGGAAGGCCTGCTCCACCATCCCTGCAATGTCAGAACACGTGCCCTTCAAATGGTCGAGGAAGAAAAAATCCATATTCATATGGTAGCATGAATGGTGCAGTCCCTTGCGCTCCTTACCCATCTGGCTATCTTGTGTGGAGTCCATTTATTCAACCAGATGATCCTATGGCTATGAGGGCCCATGGAACAGGCACCTACTTTCCTGACCGAGTATGTTCCCTCCATGGACATTCTAAATATGCTTGTAGAACTTAAAATAACATTTCTGAACAATCTGTATCTGTTACTTGCCCATGTGTTCTTTCTGTTCCAAATGTTGTACATGTGTGCACATAATAATCTCCTTCTAATCTATTTATCATGTTATTAGAGTTATTACCCTTCTTCATATGCAATAACCTTGAAGATGTCTCCATTATGGCATTATGCTTGAGTTCACTACATAGTAGGATTACTTTAGCTTTGTCTTGTATTCATGATAATTTTGTCTGCCTTGTTGGATGCTGTAGAAATTGTGCAAGAATAGGCCACCCACTGGACGTGTGGAGAGAGGAAGAAATCAGTTAGCTTCAAATAATTATCAAAGGTTCCATCACCATGTCAGAACAGATATGCCTGCAGATATGGGATCTGGTCTGGAATTGAGGCATGAGCTACCACAGATCCATATTCGTGGTGCAACTGATCATGGAATGCCATCTCCAATGAGTATACCAATGTCATCGTCATCTCTTAACTCTCCAAGAGATCAATTGAAGGTACCAGCTCATTCTCCATCTTCCCAGGTTCGAAGGAATAATTTTCATGGCAATGGTTTCATGCTCCTGCAAGACAGTAAGCTTGAGTCCAGGACCTTTAACAGTAAACTTGAGTCTGGGATCTTGGGGCCGTTGCCTTTAGAAGTTACCTCCAAAGACCATGCTAGCAGATCAGAATCCGCTTCCAGCAATCAAGTTTCTGGACCTGTGAGTACTGTTTCTGCTCCCCGAAACTCCACGACAGGTTCCAATCTAATGAGGTAGGTATGGCATATTATTTTCATCGCCAGCACTAACAATAATTGTATGGCAGAAATGATGTTTAATTTAGTGGGGATTTCCATGTTACAACAATTAGATGTTTTACTCCTTGTAGTTTGGTACTTTGGTGTTTCTGCAAAGTTATTTAGATAGTTGTGATGTTGACGGTCGGGCATTAATACATAGAGTAAATTATACTGCATGTATTTTTTTTATTTGATTATATCGTACTGGGTTCCTTGGTCTTGACTCTTGAGAACCACACGTGCGTACCATTTTGATGCGAGGCAATTCAAGTTGTCATTGGTCACATTATTATTACTATGTGAATCAACAAAGAATTGGTGTCCTCGGATTTTGATGTCTTTTCAGATTTGGTAATGCAGATTTTACTAGCTTACCATTAAAAGCTTACTGATGTACTTATATACACATCTATATCATGTTTGGGGATTCTAACGTGCATATGTCAAACCTATGGGACTTGTGTTTTACTCTCCAAGTCACACACTTGTTTTCAATGTAGAGAGCATGCCAGTTCAGCTTGAATACGCACCCCTTTTTCCCTCGTACCATCCATCTTGTAGGTTTTGTGCTGAGTTTACTGCGTTTATTACAACGTCTGACCCTGCACTGTACAATTCACAGGGATGGCGCCCAATCATATCGCCTCAAGGACAGAAGAGACTTCCCCCCACTGTCCAGTTGAATGTTGATGGCGATACACTGTATGAATGGTCTGTGCTGAGCCGCAGCATTGCTCCCTGAAACCAGACAACATGTTGTATATCCTGCCATTTCCTTCCCGTACTCCAGGCGTCGGATTCACCTTGTCTCTGCGATCAGCTTTACACCCTCATTTGGCAAAAAAGGAAAAAAGAAAGAAAGAAAAAAAAAGGGACAGCAAGAGAAGAAGGAATAAAGATGCAGGGTTATGACATGTAGATAGTACTGTTACTAGGAAAAGGTCCCCCTTTTGACGGGAACAGACATTTCCTGATCGATCCGCGTAGACGCAAAAGGCGAAAAGCGCGTGAAACTCGCGCGCGTTCACGCTCACGCGCACTGTCGACCCGCTCGCTGTCCGCTGCTGTGCCTTGCATGCGTTGCGTGTCTGTGTCTCCCAGCCATGCAGGCGTCAAACTGGTTGACCGAATGCCGTGCTTGCCAGTTGCCAGTCTCCGGCTTGCTCGATCCAACAAGAACATGCATCTCGGCCTGTAATAATATATACACCTTTTTATAGATCCTAGAACTAAAAAGACAGTGTGGCGTACGTTGCCTAACAATGAAGACGCGATCGCGAAACACTTGGAACTGAATTGTAGCATGTATCGATCGGTATCTGGGGGCGGGCGGCGCCTTGCCCCGGGGCTCCTTCTATAGATCACATTCTTGTATGTTTAGTGGAGTCTATTTTTTAGTAAAAAATCCGTAGGTGTTAGTCTTGGATATTATTGAAAATGGTTATTCATGTCTATTTTTGACAAAAATGAGGGTTGTGTGGCCATTAATCATTGACCAAGAGACTCGTTCACTTCGCTCCGTATATGTTTCTTTGTCATAGATCACATTCTTGGATTTCTGGTGGAGACCATTTTTTGGTCAAAAATCCGTAGGTGTTAGCCTTCGGTATTATTGAAAATCGTCGTTCTGTTATTTTCGACAGAAATGGGGTTACGTGACCATTGATCATCGACCAGAGGCTCGTATACCTCATCCTATATTTGTTTCCTTGCCATAGATCACATTTTTGGATTTCTAGTGAAGACCATTTCTTGGTCGAAAATCCGTAAGTGTTAGCCTTTGGTATCATTGAAAATGGGCGTTTATGCTATTTTCGACAAAAATAAGGGTTGTATGGCTATTTATCATCGTCAGAGGCTTGAACATCTAACCCCACATATGTTTTATTGTCATAGATCACATTCTTAGAATTCTGGTGGTGACTATTCCTTGGTCAAAAATCCATAGGTGCTAGCCTTTGGCATTATTGAAAATGGTCGTCATGCTATTTTTGACAAAAATAGAAGTTGTGTGGCCATTGATCATCGACCAGAGGCTCATACACCTCACCCCATATATGTTTCCTTGCCATAGATCACATTCTTGGATTTCTGGTGGAGATCATTTCTTGGTCAAAAATCCATAGGTGCTAGCCTTCGGTATTATTGAAAATGGTCATTCATGGTTGTTGCCGACAAAAAAGGGGTTGTGTGGTTATTGATCATCGACTAGAGGCTCGTACACATCACCCCATATATGTTTCCTTGCTATATATCATAATTTTAGATTTCTAGTGGAGACCATTTCTTGGTCAAAAATCCATAGGTGTTAGCCTTCGGTATTATTGAAAATGGCCGTTCATGGCTATTTTTGACAAAAATGAGGGTTGTATAGCCATTGATTATCGATCAAAGGCTCGTACACCTCACCCACATATGTTTTCTTGCCATATATCACACTCTTGAATTTCTTGTGGAGACGATTTCTTAGTCAAAAATCTGTAGGTGTTAGCTTTCGGTATTATAAAAAATGGTCATTTATGGTTATTTTCGACACAAATGAGGGTTGTGTGGCCATTAATCATCGACCAGAGCCTCGTTCATTGCACCCCACATATATTTTCTTGCCATAGATCAAATCCTTGGATTTCTGGTGGAGACCATTTTTTTGTCAAAAATCCATAGGTGTTAGTCTTTGGTATTATTGAAAATAGTGGTTCATGCTATTTTCGACAAAAATAGGGGTTGTGTGTCCTTTGATCATCAACCAGAGGCTCGTACACCTAACCCCACATATGTTTTCTTGCCATAGATCACATTCTTGGATTGCTTGTGGAGACCATTTTTTGGTGAAAAATCCGTTGGTGTTAGCCTTCGGTATTATTGAAAATGGTTGTTCATGCTATTTTCAAAAAAATGGGGGTCGTGTGGCCATTGATCATTGACTAGAGGCTCGTACACCTCACCCCACATATGTTTTCTTGCCATAGGTGATAGGTCACGTTCTTGGATTTCTAGTGGAGACCATTTCTTCGTCAAAAATCCGTATGTGTTAGCTTTCGGTATTATTGAAAATGGTCGTTGATGCTATTTTCGACAAAAATGGGGGTTGTGTGGCCATTGATCATTGACTAGAGGCTCGTACACCTCACCCCACATATGTTTCCTTGCCATAGGTCACATTCTTGAATTTCTGGTGGAGATCATTTCTTCGTCAAAAATCCGTAGGTGTTAGCCTTCGATATTATTGAAAATAGTCGTTGATGCTATTTTCGACAAAAATGAGTGTTGTGTGGCCATTGATCATTGACTAGAGGCTCATACACCTCACCCCACATATGTTTTCTTACCATAGGCCACATTCTTGGATTTCTGGTCGAGACCATTTCTTCGTCAAAAATCTGTAAGTGTTAGCCTTCGGTATTATTGAAAATGGTCGTTCATGGTTATTTTTGAAAAAAATGGGGGTTGTGTGGCCATTGATCATTGACCAGAGGCTCGTTCACCTCACACCACATATGTTTCCTAGCCATAGATCACATTCTTGGATTTCTGGGGGAGACCATTTCTTGGTAAAAAATCTGTAGGTATTAGCCTTCGGTATTATTGAAAATGGTCGTTCATGGCTATTTTCGACAAAAATTGAGGTTGTGTGGCCATTGATCATCGACCAGAGGCTCGTACACCACACCCACATATGTTTCCTTGCCATAGGTCACATTGTTGGATTTCTAGTGGAGACCATTTTTTGGTCAAAAATCCGTAGGTGTTAGCCTTCGGTATTACTGAAAATGGTCGTTCATGGCTATTTTCGACAAAAAATAGGGGTTGTGTGGCCATTGATCATTGACCAGAGGCTCGTTCACCTCACCCCACATATGTTCCCTTGCCATAGATCACATTCTCGGATTTCTGGTGGAGACCATTTCTTGGTCAAAAATCCGTGCGTGTTAGCCTTGGGTATTATTGAAAATGGTCATTCATGGCTATTTTCGACAAAAATGGGGGTTGTGTGGCCATTAATCATTGACCAGAGGCTCGTTCACCTCACCCCACATATGTTTCCTTGCCATAGATCACATTCTTGGATTTCTGGTGAAGACCATTTCTTGATCAAAAATTTGTAGGGGTTAGCCTTCGGTATTATAGAAAATGGTCGTTCATGCTATTTTCGACAAAAATAGGGGTGGTGTGGCCTTTGATCATCAACTAGAGGCTCGTACACCTTACCCCACAAATGTTTCCTTGCCTTAGATCACATTCTTGGATTTCTGGTGGAGACCATTTCTTGGTGAAAAATCCGTTGGTGTTAGCCTTCAGTATTATTGAAAATGGTTGTTCATGCTATTTTCGATAAAAATGGGGATTGTTTGGCCATTGATCATTGACTGGAGGCTTGTACACCTCACACCACATATGTTTCCTTACCATAAATCACATTCTTGGATTTCTGGTGGAGACCATTTCTTCATAAAAAATCCGTAGGTGTTAGCCTTCGATATTATTGAAAATGGTCGTTCATGGCTATTTTCGACAAAAATGGGGGTTGTGTGGCCATTGATCATTGACCAGAGTCTCGTTCACCTCACCCCACATATGTTTCCTCGCCATAGATCACATTATTGGAATTCTGGTGGAGGCCATTTCTTGGTCAAAAATTCGTAGGTGTTAGCCTTCGGTATTATTGAAAATGGTCGTTCATGGATATTTTCGACAAAAATGGGGGTTGTGTGGCCATTGATCATCGACCAGAGGCTCGTACACCTCACCCCACATATGTTTCCTTGCCATAAGTCACATTCTTGGATTTCTGGTTGTCGGCGTTTCGACCCCAGGGGGTCCCTAGACCGACGAGTAAATTGTCGCTGCGTGTCCCAGCCCAGATGGGTCGGCGCGAGACGGAGCATAAGGGGGAAACCAGTGAGGGGAAACCGCGGCCTCGTGTTGTCCTGCGCCCAGGGCGGATGCGCTTGCAGTAGGGGGTTACAAGCGTTCGCGAGGGAGAGAGAGAGAGGGCGTGAGACTGCGAGTCAGCCCGTCCTCCCATGCAGCCACCTTTTCGTACGAGGGCCCTGGACCTTCCTTTTATAGACGTAAGGAGAGGGTCCAGGTGTACAATGGGGGGTGTAGCAGTGTGCTAACGTGTCTAGCAGAGGGGAGCCAGAGCCCTATGTACATGCCGACGTGGCTGTCAGAAAGGTGTTGGAGCCCTGTTCATGTGGCGTCGTGGCCGTCGGAGGAGCGCTTGAGCCCTGTAGAAGCACAGCTATCGGGGCTGTCGGATCCTTGCTGACGTCTCCTTGCTTCCATAAGGGGCTGAGAACCGCCGTCGTCATGGAGCACGCGGGGTGCCATCATTACTTGTTTTACCGGGGCGAGCTAGATGGGACGCCGGTCTTGTTCCCCGTAGCCTGGGCTAGCTAGGGGTAGGGTAATGATGGCCCCCCTTGTGGCGTGGTCGGCTCGAGCGAGGTGCTGACTCCTCCGAGGTCGAGGTTGAGTCCGAGCCCTGGGGTCGGGCGAGGCAGAAACCGTCTTCCGAGGTCGAGGTAGAGTCCGAGCCCTGGGGTCGGTTGAGGCGGAGACCGTCGTCCGAGGGGAGGTCGAGTCCGAGCCCTGGGGTCGGGCGAGGCGGAGATCGTCTTCCGGAGTCGAGGTTGAGTCCAAGCCCTAGGGTCGGGCGAGGCGGAGATTCCTATGGCGCCCGAGGCTGGACTTGTCTGCTGTCAGCCTCACCCTGGCGGGTGGCACAGCAGTCGGAGCAGCGCAGGCGGCGCTGTTTTCCTATCAGGTCAGTCAGTGGAGGGGCGAAGTGACTGCGGTCACTTCGGCCTTGTCGACTGGAAAGCACACGTCAGGATAAGGTGTCAGGCGATCCTTGCATTGAATGCTCCTGCGATCCGGTCGGCTCGCGAGGCGATCTGGCCAAGGTTGCTTCTCCGCGAAGCCTGCCCGAACTGGGCCTCGGGCGAGTCGAAGGTGCGTCTGTTGCTTGAGGAGATCCTCCGGCGAGACGCGAATCTGCCTTGGTCTACCGTTCCTGCTCGAGGCTAGGCTCGGATGAGGCGAGATCGTGTCCCTTGAGTGGACGGAGCCTTTGACTAGAATTGCGCCCATCAGGCCTTTGCAGCTTTGTGCTGATGGGGGTTACCAACTGAGATTAGGAGCCTTGGGGGTACCCCTAATTACGATCCCCGACAGTAGCCCCCGAGCCTCAAAGGGAGTGTGGGTACTCGTTTGGAGGCTTTGTCGCACTTTTTTGCAAGGGGACCGACCTTTCTCGGTTGCATTTTGTTCCGGTGGGTGCGCGCGAGCGCACCCGCCGGGTGTAGCCCCCGAGGCCTCGGAGGAGTGGTTTGACTCCTTCGAGGTCTTAATGCCTTTCGTGATGCCTCGGCCGGTCTGGTTGTTCCCTCATGCGAACTGGTTGTTGCCCGGGTGCATAGTCAGGTTACGAGTTCTCGGGCTGGTATGTTGACGTTGTCAACAGTTTGGCCAGAGTCGGGTTTTGCGAGAGCAGCCCCCGAGCCTCTGCACAAGGCGAGAGGATGGTCAAGGGCAGACTCGGCTTTTTTCATACGCCCCTACGTCGCCTTTCCGCAAGGAGGAGGGGGAAAGCGCCATATTGCCCTCGGAGGGCGCCGAACATGGTGTCTCCAGTGAGTTGCTAACGGGTGATCCGAGTGGACGCCCGTGCCCCGTTCGATAAGGGTCGGCTAGTGGCCCAGAGGCGCGCTCCAAAAGTACCTGCAGGTGATTTGCCGGACCCGGTCCCATTCGATAGGGTCCGAGGGCTCGATGCCTCCCTCTGATGGGATTCCGTTACAGAATCGCTCCTGCTGGTCTCGGAAATGTCCTAGGGTACCTTGGGAGCGTAGCCCGAGCCTTGGTTATGTATCGAACGTACCCAGAGTCATCCCTCACTCTGCGTGCTCTGGGGTGACTGTCGAACCCGTCGAGGGGCTAGCCTACGAACCCCTGATCAGTAGTGGGCGCGGAGCCTGGGTGGCTTGAGGCGGCTGTCGAACCCTTCCGAGGGGCCAGCCTTCGAACCTCTGACCAGTAGTGGGCGCGGAGCCCGAGTGCTCTGAGGCGGCTGTCAAACCCTTCCGAGGGGCCAGCCTTCGAACCTCTGATCAGTAGGGGGGCTCGGGGCCCGCTTCCTTCGCGGAGAAGGATCCCTTTCGGAGTATCCCCTTTCCCGGTCCCTGTAGCAAGAGAGAGAAAGGGGAAGAGGAAAAGGATACGAAACTGAACGACGTGGCACACCTTTTTTGACGCGGTCATTATGGCGGAGGTGAAGCGTCGCCCGCTTCGCCTGCCAAAGGTGTCGCTTGTCCTGCCGCAGAGTTAATGCGACGGGACGAGTGGTTCGCGGGGCAGCCGTTGTGCGGGCCGTTCGAGGAACGGTCGTTTCGCCTTCGAGTTTTGGATCTCGCGGTGGGTTCGAGCGAAGTGTTGAACGGATCTTGCCCGGGCCTTTATATATCCGAAAGAGGGACCGATGGTGGCTTTTTGCTCTGCTGCTCTCCTCCGCTTAGGTTTCCGCAACCTGAGGGAATAGCCAGAGAAAGAAAACTGTGCACCTTGTCCGCCCCGTCGCCACCTCCTTCGCTTGGCGATGGCCGACCGGGTAACCATCGTTCCGTCGCGTGACCCATGGCCTTTCTCCACTGTCACGGTGGACGACCTGGAGGCCCTTGTTGCCGATGGCTTGCTCCGCCCCCTCTCTGATGTCCTGTGGCCGGAGTGGATGGTCCCTCCGAGCGGGGCCGACCCGAACCCGCCGCCGGGGTATGTGCTGAGTTTCGTCTCCTTCCATGAGCGGGGGTTTGGTGTGCCAGCAAGCCGTTTTATGCGGGCGCTCCTGCATCACTATGGGGTGGAGTTGCACAACCTTAGCCCCAACTCCATCGTGCAAGCGGCCATCTTCGCGGCGGTTTGCGAAGGATTTTTGGGGATTGACCCCCACTGGGATCTATGGACCCATCTCTTCTCCGCAGAGCCTTTTGCCTCGGCGACGGGGGAGAAGAGAGTCTGCATGGCGGTGCGGGCCGGTGGCTGCATCCTCCAGTTGAGGCAGGCGCATGCGCAACAGTACATCCCCGCCATCCTTGTGTCTTCGAACAAGGGGTGGTAGCGCCGGTGGTTTTACCTCCGGAATGACGATGGGAGGCTCCCGTTGTTTTCTCAACGAGTGGTGACCACCGCCGGCAGAAATTGGCGCTATGGGGCCCTGCGCGAGAGGCAGAAGAATCTCCAGCCCCTTCTAGAGGCCTTAGAGAAGCTGCGAGAGGGAGGGCTCACCGCCGTGGGGGTGGTTGCCGCCATCCATCGCCGGAGGGTGCTCCCTTAACGGAGCGGCGACTGCTGCTTTCGGAGATGACGCCGTGGGTCGACTTGGAGGGTTCGCAGATGTCCTCGGTCCCCCTCCCCACCGATGACCTCCACAGGCGGGTAGCCAGCACGGTAGGGAGGCTAGACGCCGGTGCCCTTATCCAGCTCCCGATGCATCCCGAGCGCGGGTGCATGTCCCTGGTGAGTGTCCGCTCCTTCTTCTTTCTTGTGTCTGATTGCCCTTGGTTCTCACAATCGAGACTTTTCGTTCGTCTTCAGGAGCTGGGGTCTCACAAGCCTTCCCTGCCACCGGTCCCGGAGGACGCGGTGGACCGAGCCGCGTGGAGGGTTGCTCGGAGAAGAAGAAGGAGAAGAAGGATGCGAAGAAGGCTCGGGCCCGCGAGCAGACGTGGGCTCGGGACGCTTTGGAGAAGCGTCATCGTCGGCAGGAGAGGGATGGGCTCCCGAGGGAGCCGTCGCTGGAGACGCCTAACGATGACGACGACGACGATGATGATGAAGACGATGACATGGCCGCCCGCCTTGGCCTCATCCCAGATCTGAGGCTGGGCCAGGGGTCGTCGAGCCAGCCCCCGAGTGGGCCGGCGCTATCGGTATCCGGGGCCGGGGCATCAGGGTCCTAACCCGAAGAACAGGGGCAGGCTGAGGGGGTACTTGACCCCTTGGCCAAGATAGCTGAGGTGACCCCGAGGAGTCAGGTCGTCCCGTCTGTTCCCCCAGAGCCGTTGCCCGTGCCGGCAGCAGAGGAGGCCGATCCTCGGGTCGCCGTGTCCGCGCCTGGGCGGACCGTCCCTTCGGCGCCCCGGGCGCCCGAGGCAGGGATGGTGCCGAAGCCGGCAGCGGGGCAAACCTTGGTGGTGCCCGCGGGGACCGAGGCTCGAGGGGCCTCCCCGCAGGCACGATTGGTCGTGGCCCAGAGTGGGTAAGTATCTGAGGATACTTCTATCCCGACGCCTTCTTCATGTGTCCTGATCCTGCTCTTCCCTTTCTTCCCAGCAAACGGAGGCACGGTTCGACCGGTCTGGCTCCCCGGAAGGCCCTTAAGACGGCGCCAGCTTCTGCAGCTGGTGCCGCACCGGGCCTCGCCGGCCGGCTGGCCTCTGCACAAGGTGCCCCCGAGCAGGGGGTTCAGGCGGCACAAGTTGCCGCGGGGCGAGCTCCCGAGGCTGACCCCTCCGTCGAGGCGGCCGTCGAGTCGAGGGAGACTGCTGGCGCGGCCGCGGCCTTGAGCCCACCAGTCGTGTTGCCGGTGCTGGCACCGGCTTCTACCGGGGCTGTTGCTGCTCTGGCTGTGGAGCCACCCGTCGCCGCCGATGCTGAGATGGCCGAGGCGCCGCTACTCGAGGCCGGTGATCGGAAACCTGCCCCCTTAGCTGAGGAGGTTCCCTATGCGTCGACTGCAGGGAGTGCCGATGCCTTGGAGAAGGGGGGCGCAGAACCGTGGCCCGTCCTAGGGAGCAGCGACCTCGTCCTCGTGCGGCGCAGTCCCAGCGAGCGACGTCAACCGCTCCAGTTCTGGGCCCGTGGTGCTTTGAAACCCCTCTTCGTTCTTGACGATGAGCGAGAGGAGCAGTCTTGGGACGAGCTTCGTGAGCGTGCCGAGGAAACGGTGGGGTCGCTTCGGTCGACCCTGGAGGTCCTTTCTAGGGACGTTCCCAGGATCCTCCAGGTAAGGATTTCAGGCATACCTTTCACGTGATCAAGGCATTCTTCGTGACGCCCCGCTTCCCTTCCTCAGGATCTGACGGATCTGAGTGCCGCCAAGTCATCGTTCATTCACCGGGAGGCCGACGTCTGGGGTTCGCTGCGGTTTCTGAGGACCGCGCTTGCCGAGGCTACCGAGCGCCTCTCCCAATGGAACGCTGAGGCGGTGGACCTTCGTTTGCTCCGTGACGAGCTGGGGGCAGAGGCAGCGGCGGCACGCGCAGAGGCGCAGCGGTGGCAGTTAGAGCTTGGCCAGGTCATCGGTGAGCGGGATCAATCTTGGGGCCGGGCCACCGAGGCTGAAAGCCGGGCTGAGGCCCTTGGAGGCCAGCTAGTCGAGGCGTCCGCTCGGGCCGGAGCCCTTGCGGCGGACCTGGTCGTGGCCATCGGGTCTACTCAGTCCGCCCAAGCCGCAGCCTCGGAGCAGCGTATCCGGGCGGAAGGTATGTCTTGGCTGTTTTGAGATTTTGATTCAGCTTCATTCTTCAACTTGCGTTTGAAGACTTCTGCTTTGGCTGCTTGCAGAGCTCAAGTTTGCCCTCAGCGAGTCCGCCAAGGCACTTGCCCAGGTGGCTGAGCAAAAGGAGGCCGACTACGCGGCCATGTTCGAGGCTATCTCGGCATTTTACCAGATCTTTGGCCTTGACGACGTCCCCTCGGGAAGCTCCCCTTAGAGTCGCCTGCAGGCCTTGGGCGACCACGCGCGTGGCAGACTCCGCGAGGCGCTGCATCACGGCGTTAGGCGGGCCTTTGCCGTTCTTGCTTCCCACTATGATGTGGATCTGGAGCGGGTCAGCGAGGGGTATTGCCTTCCCGACGAAGACGAAGCTGCCCTGGCCGAAGTTCAGAGGCTTGACGCGGCCGCCGCGGGCCCAAGCGCGGTGCTGGCGTCCACCTTCGAGGTGGAGATCCTTCCGCCTGCGCCGTTCGAGGCCGGGGCGGATCTTGCCGAGGGTGGAGACGGCGCTGAGGTCAGAGATGAAGCCAAGGGTGCCGCTCCTCCCCCGGGCGATGCTTGATTCTGCCGGAGCAGTTTGTTTTGAACACGTGTGTGTCTTTCGCGGCCGCCGAGGCCTGAGCACTTTGTCGTCGTGATATAAAGCTGTGTCTTTTTCTTCCTGTTTCGCGTACCCGGACTTGTTCGTCAGTAGCAGGATCGCTTACCCAAGTAAGAGTTATTTTTCGTGGTAGGTGACGAGTGAGGTATCCGTATCCCGGAGGCGTAGGAGTCCCTCGGCTCGGTCGGCCTTACTGCTTACATGCACTCTTATTCGTTTCTCGGGGTTCTGTTACTGATATAGCCGGGAGACACAAAAGTCGTTTTGGCGGAAGACTTTTTTCCGAGGAAAATTTTGACGCACGCAGAGGGGGTTACCCCCTTCTAGCCCCCGAGGGAGGGTCGGGCTTTGCCGAGGCAAGGCTGACCCTTCCTTGATGGTTAGACTTTGCTTGCGTAAGTGAACAAGGTACATGAACGACTTGAAAACATCTTAAGGGTAGAAGCGACGTAGCTATCGGATGTTCCAAGCGTTGCTGTAGACCTCGCCTTGACTGTTGGCCAGCTTGTATGTTCCGGGCTTTAGAATCTTGGCGATGATGAACGGCCCTTCCCAGGGAGGCGTGAGCTTGTGGCGCCCTCGGGCGTCTTGTCGTAGCCGAAGCACCAAGTCGCCCACCTGGAGGTCTCGGGACCGAACCCCTCGGGCGTGGTAGCGTCGCAGGGACTACTGATACCGCGCCGAGTGTAGTAAGGCCATGTCCCGAGCCTCTTCCAGCTGGTCCAGAGAGTCTTCTCGGCTTGTCTGGTTGCTTCGGGCGTCGTATGCCCTTGTCCTCGGGGAGCTGTATTCTAAGTCTGTGGGCAAGATAGCCTCGGCCCGATAGACTAGAAAAAACGGCGTGAAGCCCGTGGCTTGGCTTGGCATCGTCCTCAGACTCCAGACCACCGAGGGGAGTTCCTTCATCCACCGCCTGCCGAACTTGTTGAGGTCGTTGTAGATCCTCGGCTTGAGTCCCTATAGAATCATGCCGTTGGCACGCTCTACCTGCCCATTCGTCATGGGGTGAGCTACGGCGGCCCAGTCCACCCAGATGTGGTGGTCCTCGTAGAAGTCCAGGAACTTTCTGCCAGTGATCTGGGTGCCGTTGTCAGTGATGATGGAGTTCTGGACCCCGAAGCGATGGATGATGTTGGTGAAGAACGCCACCGCCTGTTCGGACCTGATGCTGTTTAGGGGTCGAACCTTGATCCACTTGGAGAATTTGTCGATGGCGACCAGCAGGTGCGTGAAGCCCCCGGGTGCCTTCTGCAAGGGACCGATGAGGTCCAGACCCCACACAGCAAACGACCAGGTGATGGGTATTGTTTGCAGGGCCTAAGCAGGCAGGTGGGTCTGCCTTGCGTAGAATTGACACCCTTGACAGGTGCGTACAATACTAGTGGCGTCGGCCACCGCAGTTGGCCAGTAGAAACCCTGTCGGAAGGCGTTTCCCACGAGGGCTCGAGGTGCTGCATGGTGACCGCAAGCCCCCAAGTGTATTTCTTGCAATAACTCATGACCTTCGGCGATGGATATGCACCGCTGGAGGATGCCTGAGGGGCTATGGTGGTAGAGCTCCTTTTCGTCACCTAGCAAGACGAACGACTTGGCGCACCGCGCCAGTCGCCGAGCTTTGGCTCTGTCGAGGGGTAGCTCTCCTCGGTGGAGATATTGCAGGTAAGGGGTCTGCCAGTTTCGATTAGGTGTGACCCCATTCCGCTCTTCCTCGACGCGCAGTGCCTCACCCTCGGGGGCTGAGGGTGCCTCGGGCGGGGCCGAGGTCGCCTCGGGCAGAGCCAAGGCCTTCTCGGGCTCGGGCGTGTCGTCGGTCTTGACGGAGGGTTGATGTAGGTCTCGGGAGAAGACGTCCGGAGGAACCGTTGTCCGCCCCGAGGCTATCTTAGCCAGCTCGTCTGCAGTCTCGTTGTATTGTCGAGCGACGTGGTTGAGCTCGAGCCGGTAGAACTTGTCCTCCAGGCGTCGAACCTCGTCGCAGTAGGCTTCCATCTTCGGGTCGCGGCAGTGGGAGTTCTTCATGACTTGGTCAATGATAAGCTGCGAGTCACCACGAGCGTCGAGGCGCCGAACCCCTAGCTCGATGGCGATGTGCAACCCGTTAACCAGAGCCTCATACTCGGCCACGTTGTTGGACACCGGGAAATGGAGGCGCAGCACGTAGCGGAGGTGCTTCCCGAGGGGTGAGATGAAGAGCAGGCCCACGCCCGCTCCTGTTTTCATCAGCGACCCGTCGAAAAACATGGTCCAGAGTTCCGGTTGGATCGGAGCTGTTGGAAGCTGGGTGTCGACCCATTCAGCCACAAAGTCTGCCAAGACTTGGGACTTGATGGCCTTCCGAGGGGCGAACGAGATTGTCTCGCCCATGATCTCCACCGCCCACTTTGCAATCCTACCCGAGGCCTCTCGGCACTGGATGATCTGCCCCAGGGGGAAGGATGACACCACAGTCACCGGATGAGACTCGAAGTAGTGTCTCAACTTTCGCCGTGTCAGAATTACCACGTACAGCAGCTTCTGAATTTGCGGGTAGCGGATTTTGGACTCGGACAGTACCTCACTGATGAAGTAGACCGGCCTCTGGACGGGCAATGTGTGCCCTTCTTCTCGTCTCTCGACCACGATCGCGGTGCTGACCACCTGAGTGGTAGCGGCGACGTAGATCAAGAGGGCTTCTCCGGCAGCGGGGGGCACCAGGATGGGCGCGCTTGTAAGGAGCGCCTTCAAGTTCCTGAGGGCTTCCTCAGCCTCGGGGGTCCAAGTGAAGCGCTCGGTCTTCCTTAAGAGGCGATATAGGGGTAGGCCTCTTTTGCCGAGGTGCGAGATGAAGCGGCTCAGAGCCGCAAGGCATCCCATGACCCTCTGTACTCCTTTCAGGTCCTTGATGGGCCCCATGTTGGTGATGGCCGCGATTTTCTTCGGGTTGGCCTCGATGCCCCGCTCGAAGACGATGAACCCCAGGAGCATGCCTCGGGGGACTCCGAAGACACACTTCTTGGGATTGAGTTTTACGCCTTTTGTTTTGAGACACTTGAATGTCGTTTCAAGGTCGGAGAGGAGGCCAGAGGCTTTCCTCATCTTGACTATGATGTCATTGATGTAAGCCTCGACCGTTCGGCCAATGTGCTGTCCGAACACGTGGTTCATGCATCTTTGGTATGTCGCACCCGCATTCCTCAAACCAAATGGCATAGTAATGTAGTAGTACATGCCAAAAGGTGTGATGAAAGAAGTCGCGAGCTGGTCGGACTCTTTCATCCTGATTTGGTAATACCCTGAGTAGGCATCGAGGAACGACAGGGTTTCGCACCTAGCAGTGGAATCCACGATTTGATCGATGCGAGGCAGAGGGTAGGGAACCTTTGGACATGCTTTGTTTAGACTAGTGTAGTCTACACACATCCACCATTTCCCACCTTTTCACAAGCACAGGGTTGGCAAGCCATTCGGGATGGAATACCTCTTTTATGAACCCTGCAGCCATCAGCTTGTGGATCTCCTCGCCTATGGCTCTGAGCTTTTCTTCGTCGAATCGGCGCAGAGGCTGCTTCACGGGTTGGGATCCAGCTCGGATATCCAGTGAGTGCTCGGCGACTTCCCTCGGTATGCCAGGCATGTCCGAGGGACTCCACGCAAAAACCTCAGCGTTCGCGCAGAGAAAGTTGACGAGCACTGCTTCCTATTTGGGGTCGAGCTCGGAGCCAATCCGGATCTGCTTGGAGGTGTCGTTGCTGGGGTCAAGAGGGACAGACTTAACCGCCTCTGCTGGTTCGAAGTTGCCGGCGTGGTGCTTCGCATCTGGCACCTCCTTGGGGAGGCTCTCCAGGTCGGCGATGAGGGCCTCAGATTCGGCGAGGGCCTCGGTGTACTCCATGCACTCCACGTCGCATTCGTACGCGTGTCGATACGTGGGTCCAACGGTGATGACCCCGTTGGGGCCTGGCATCTTGAGCTTGAGGTAGGTGTAGTTGGAGACGGCCATGAACTTGGCGTAGCATGGTCTCCCCAGCACCGCGTGGTAGGTTCCTTGGAACCCGACCACCTCGAACATGAGGGTTTCCTTTTGGAAGTTGGAGGGAGTCCTGAAGCAGACATGCATATCGAGTTGTCCAAGGGGCTGGATGCGCTTCCCGGGAATGATCCCGTGAAAGGGCTCCGCGCCGGCCCGGATCGAGGATAGATCGATCTGCAGGAGCCCAAGGGTGTCGGCGTAGATGATGTTGAGGTTGCTGCCTCCGTCCATGAGGACCTTGGTAAGCCTGACGTTGCCGATGACGGGATCAACAACGAGTGGGTACTTCCCCAGGCTCGGCACGCGGTCGGGGTGGTCGTCTTGGTCGAAGGTGATGGGCTTGTCGGACCAGTCTAGATAGACTGGCGCCGCCACCTTTACCGAGAAGACCTCCCGGCGCTCTTGCTTGTTGTGCCGAGCCGAGGCGTTCGCCACTTGCCCACCGTAGATCATGAAGCAGTCATGGACCTCGGGGAACTCCTCTGCCTTGTGGGCTTCCTTCTTGTCGTTGTCGGGGGCTCTGCCACCTTCTGCCGGTGGCCCGACCTTGTGGAAGTAGCGCCGAAGCATGACACACTCCTCAAGGGTGTGCTTGACGGGACCCTCTTGATCGATGGATGGTGACGAAGTCGTGTCAGGGACGGACTGCACCATTATCTCAGGTACGAGGCTAACGCCCAGCAAGTCCTTCGCGAGCATGCTGGCGTCGCCCGTCTGCTCGGGGTTGGCGTGTCGCGGGGAAACGACACTCATCTTCATCTCAGACGCGAGGTCAACGCCCGATGTGTCCCCCGCTGGGGCGCTGGCGTCGTCGACTCGCTCGACAGCCGACGAGGCGCCGCCTCCTGCTTGGCCACGATTGCCCCGCCTCCTTCCCCGTCGATGGGGAAGGTGACGGGACAGACTCGGATGCTGTTCTTTCGCCACGCGGGGAAGACGTCGTCGATTCCGCCGCCGGCGGGCGGGCTGACAGCCGCCATTGTCGTTGTCACGCGGCGGAGGAAGGAGTATCATGTCGTAGCTGCCGTCGAGGGACATGAACTCGAGACTCCTGAAACAGAGCTTCGTCCCGGGTTGGAGAGGTTGCTGGAGACTCCCCATCTGGAGCTTGATGGGAAGCTGTTCGTCAACACGCAGTAGGCCCCTACCTGGCACGCCAACTGTCGGCGTTTCGACCCCAGGGGGTCCCTAGACCGACGAGTAAATTGTCGCTGCGTGTCCCAGCCTAGATGGCTCGGTGCGAGACGGAGCACAAGGGGGAAAACCAGTGAGGGGAAACCGCGGCCTCGTGTTGTCCTGTGCCCAGGGCGGATGCGCTTGCAGTAGGGGGTTACAAGCGTTCGCGAGGGAGAGAGAGAGAGGGCGTGAGACTGCGAGTCAGCCCGTCCTCCCGCGTGGCCACCTTTTCGTACGAGGGCCCTGGACCTTCCTTTTATAGACGTAAGGAGAGGGTCCAGGTGTACAACGGGGGGTGTAGCAGTGTGCTAACGTGTCTAGCAGAGGGGAGCCAGAGCCCTATGTACATGCCGACGTGGCTGTCGGAGAGGTGTTGGAGCCCTGTTCATGTGGCGTCGTGGCCATCGGAGGAGTGCTTGAGCCCTGTAGAAGCACAGCTGTCGGGACTGTCGGATCCTTGCTGACGTCTCCTTGCTTCCGTAAGGGGCTGAGAACCGCCGTCGTCATGGAGCACGCGGGGTGCCATCATTACTTGTTTTACCGGGGCGAGCTAGATGGGACGCCGGTCTAGTTCCCCGTAGCCTGGGCTAGCTAGGGGTAGGGTAATGATGGCCCCCCTTGTGGCGTGGTCGGCCCGAGCGAGGTGGTGACTCCTCCGAGGTCGAGGTTGAATCCGAGCCCTGGGTCGGGCGAGGCGGAAACCGTCTTCCGAGGTCGAGGTAGAGTCCAAGCCCTGGGGTCGGGCGAGGCGGAGACCATCGTCCGAGGCGAGGTCGAGTCCGAGCCCTGGGGTCGGGCGAGGCGGAGATCGTCTTCCGGAGTCGAGGTTGAGTCCGACCCCTGGGGTCGGGCGAGGCGGAGATCATATAGTGCCTCCAAATCTTCAAAGCATGCACTACGACAGCTAGTTCCAAGTCATGCGTAGGATAATTCTTCTCATGCTTCCTCAACTGTCTTGTGGCATAAGCTATTACTTTTCCTTCTTGCATTAGCACACATCCAAGTCCAAGGTGTGATGCATCACAATACACATCAAATCCCTTGTGAATGTCTAGCATTACCAATATTGGTGCAGTGGTTAACCTTTTCTTGAGTTCCTCAAAACAATTCTAGCATGCTTCATCCCACTTAAATTCTTTACCTTTCTTCAGTAGTGAGGTAAGAGATTTCACTAACTTGGAAAAACCTTCAATAAATCTTCTATAGTATCCTGCAAATCCAAGAAAACTTCTGATCTTGGACGCATCCTTTGGTTGATTCCAATTTAGTATTTCACTTATCTTTCCTAGATCTACTTTAATTCCACCATCAGTAACAATATGTCCTAAGAAAGCAACTTCCTTCAGCTAAAAATCACACTTCGAGAACTTTGCATATAATTGGTTGTCACGAAGCTTTTGTAGGACTAGTCTTAGATGATCTTCATGTGTTTCTTCATTTGAAGAGTATATCAGTATGTCGTCAATGAATACGACCACAAACTGATCCAGATATTCCATGAATACTTTATTCATCAGGTTCATAAAGTATGCTGGTGCATTAGTCAGTCCAAACGACATGACCAAAAACTCATATAATCCATATCTCGTAGTGAAGGCTATCTTGGGTACATCTTCTGCTCGAATCTTTAACTGATGATATCCCGACCTTAGATCTATCTTCGAGAATATCTTAGCTCCCTTCATCTGATCAAATAAATCTTCAATCTGAGGTAATGGGTATTTATTCTTGATGGTTACTTCATTCAAACTTCTATAACCAACATACATTCTCCTCGAACCATCTTTCTTGCTCACAAATAGAACTAGGGCTCCCCAAGGGGATGAACTTGGGCGACTGAAACCTTTTTCTAGTAATTCTTCTATTTGTTTCTTCAGTTTGACTAAATCTTTGACATCCGTTCTATAAGGTCTTTTTGAGATAGGTGGAGTTTTTGGTAATAATTCAATAGAAAACTCTATATCACGGTCAGGTTGCATACCTGGTAATTCCTCCGGAAATATGTCTAGGTATTCACACACTACCTTGATATTTTCCAGGGGCTTTTCTTCCAAGTGATTTATTATTGTTTTTCCTTTTGCATTTGTTGGCTTGTCTGTGCTAACTTGGATTCTTTCGCCTTGTGGACTTGTCAACATAATTGTTTCGTTGGCACATTGTATCACTCCATCACAACTTTTCAACTAGTCGCATCCAAGAATCATATCAATACCGTTGGATCCTAAGACCACTAGGTTGACTGGAAAATCTATTCCTTGAATCTTGAGATTAACATGGAGGCATGAATGTGTGGCCTTCATGTCACCTCCTGATGAACTAATGTATAACATCTTCTTAAGAGGGTGCTTTGGTATGTTATGTTTTTCCACGAATGACTCAGTTATAAATGAATGAGATGCTCCAGAGTTAAATAAAACTGATGCAGGTTTGGAGTTAATAAGAAACATACCATACACCACGTCAGCATCCTCAGGCACTGATTCAGTTGTGACGTGATTGACCCTTTCTATATTCTGGTTCTGTGGAGTTTTGTTCTGCGCAGAGCCACGACCGGGGGTGTTCTAGTCATTCCTCTGGTTGTTATTCTTCTGAGGGGTCTGCTGGTTGCGCTTAGGGAAGTTGTTAGCATAATGGCCAAGCTCACCGCACTTGAAACATCCATTGGGTTGGACTGGTGCGTTGTTGCTTTTGGACTGTGTGTTCACGGTGCCACCATGACGAGTTTGCGAACTACCACTAGACCTTTGGTTGGTCTGAGTGTTGTTCCTCTGCTGGTTCTGACTTTGATTGTTTCTCTAGCCTTGTTGTCTAGATCATTGCATCTGATAATTGTTTCCACCCTGATTTCTAGACCGGAACTGAGAACCTTGCGAGTTGTTTGGGCGGGTGTTCCTGCTAGACTAACCTTGGAACTTCCTTTTGTGGTCAGACAGTTCCCTTCTTTTGCTTTCAAGGCCAATTGCCTTGTTCAGCAGAGTCTAGAAGTTGGGGAAGGTATGACTTTGCAGTTGATAGTTCAGAGGTCCAATCAGTCCTTCCAAGAAACGCTCTTGGCGCTTCTCATCCGTATCCACTTCCTCTGGGGCATAGCGTGAAAGCTGGGTGAAGCGATCACGGTACTCACTAACAGTCATATTCCCTTGAGTAAGGGAAAGAAACTCCTTCAATTTCATAATTCCCGAGGGAATATGATGAGCGTGGAAGTTCACTTGGAACTCCTGCCAGGTTATAGTATCTGCATTAGGGTGTGCCGCTATGAAGGCATCCCACCAATCGGACGCGGAACCCTCGAGTCTTCTCGAGGCGTACAAGACCTTCTCCCGGTCATTGCACTGGGTGATGTCCAACTTCTTTCCAATGACCTTGAGCCAGTCATCAGCATCCAAAGGATCAACCGCATGAGAGAAAGTTGGCGGGTGATGGCTCATAAAGTTCCGATGCTTATCTCTAGCAGGGGGTGCATTCTGTTGTTGCTGCTAGTGTTGCTGATTCTACTGGTTTTGCTAAATCTGCTGAATAGATGTAGTGAGACCTTACAGAAGCTGCATCTGAGCGGCGATAAACTATTCCATGTTAGGGTTTGGTGGTGGTGGTGGTATCTGTTGACCACGCTGGTTCCTGTTGTTGTTGGGTCCTGAACGAGCATTCACCATCTGATTAGTTAGAAAGTGAACTTCTTTAGAGGAGTGAGGAGTAAAAAAGATTCTAGAGGGAAATGGCTTAAGTTTATGTTTTTTATATGCTCTTATGGCTATCATTACATAAGACCATTGCACTCAAACAAAAATCCAACTCAAACATTGCAAACAACACCATCACATGGTTGTTATTATTATAAAGATAACTTAAAAAAAGTATTCATCGTCTGATGCGAGAGCTAGCTTATTACAACTTATAACTTATAATTTCAAAGTAGCCTAGTGATGGATCCAGGTTCCCCATAGTGAATCCTCTTGCGGGGAGGGAACAACGCCATGGCGGGGACTTGGGCTTCAGGTGGATCCTGTCCTTGAAGTAGGGCTTCCAGGGCTGCAATCCTGGCATGGGCATCCTCCAGCTCCAAGTGCACCCTAGAGAGATCCAGGGTGGCACTGTCCAGGTCGGTGTTGAGACCGGCCACTACACCAGCTAGGGTGTTGAGGCAATCCTCACCAGCTCCACCTGGAACGATGCTGGTCTGGCTTCCTCCAGTCAGACGTAGAGGAAGATGCCTGAACTTCATATCGTGTAGCTGCTGCTGGTAGGTGTGGCTGAGAGACCATAGAGTCTGTTTGGCAGCATCACTGACTGAAGCAGCGTAGGTGGATAGCGGTGTCAGGGACTCATGAGCTGACAGAGTCCTGAATCCTCTATCCCCTGCATCCATCACCCTGACGTATATGCGAGTGATGTAGTAGCAAGCCCGGGGAGGCTACTCACTCGCCTTGTCTCGTACAAGGGTCCGGCGTAGGTTCCCAACGCGTGCAGCATGTCTTGCAGCAGGTTAGGGAAGTGTCTTGTCTCGAACATTGATGTGTAATGATCGGTGACATGCCCAAACCCCATGAAGTTGTCCTACTTGGCATAGTTGGCCTCTTCGTTGACTTGTTCCTCGTCATCTTCGTCATCGTCATCATCCTCATCATCATCCCCAGAGTCGTCTGGGTCGTCGCCTCAGGGTGCAGGAGCTTGAACGGCTGGTGCAGGCGGTTCCAAGGTTGATGACCTAGCTATGAAGGCCAGTGACAATGCCAACAGGGTGGGCGTCGGTAGAAGTTCCTCCAAGCTGTCCTCCAGGATGACTCCATGCTCCACTCGAATGCGAGGGAGATCCACCGGTGAAAGGGAAATGTGCCCTTGGGCCATTTCTATAATGTTTTGGTGATTAAATGTCCAACATGGTTGATTTAGTTCTTATGTGCCAAATAAAGTGAGAAGTACAAATCAAGGCACAAGGTTTGTTTCTAGACTTAGTACATTGTTTTTGAACGCTAATGTGTTTGTCCAAGTGCTAGAAATAGTGCTGAAGAAAAGAGAATCGAATTGCAAAAGACTTGGCTATGTGCAGCCAAACTCCAGTTCGGCCTGGCACACCGGACTGTCCGATGGTGCACCGGACAGTGTCCGGTGCGCCAGGCTGGTCCGCGTGAACTTGCCGCTCTCGGGATTCGACGGCGGTGTATGGCTAAAATTCACCGGACTGTCTAGTGGAGCACTGGACTGTCCGGTGAGTCATCTGCGACAAACTCGTTGCTCTCGGGAATGAAGAAAGATGATGTGGCTATAATTCACCAGACTATCCGGTGGTGCACCGGACTGTCCGGCGAGCCAACGGTCGCCAGCGCCAACGGTCGGCCGCGAAATCTACGAGCGATGCGTGGCAGCTCCAACGGTCGGAAGGGGGCACCAGACGTCTGGTGCGCCAACGGGCCAAGAGCTACAATGGTCGTGCTTGATTTGGAAGGAAATCGCGCACCGGACGGGCAACAGTAGCTGTCCGGTGGCGCACCGGACTGTCCGGTGCGCCACTCGACAGAAGGCAGGAATTGCCTTCCAAGATTGTCTCCAACGGCTCCTAGCTGCCTTGGGGCTATAAAAGGGGTCCCTAGGCGCATGGAGGAGATACACAAGCATTTACTAAGCATCCTAAGACTCCAAGACTCCAACTCCACGCATTTGATTTTCTGTGTTAGTGATTTGAGCTCCATTTGAGTTGTGAACTCCGTGTGTTGTGTTTCTAGCTCAAGTCGTGACTTGTGTGCGTGGTTGTGCTGCGAATTTGAGTCTTGTGTGTGTTGCTCTTCCCAACCTTACTCTATGCTTCTTTGTGATCAATCTTGTAAGGGCAAGAGGCTCCAACTTGTGGAGATTCCTCGCAAACGGGAAGAAGACTATAAGGAAGAAAGCCGTGGTATTCAAGTTGATCATTGGATCACTTGAAAGGGGTGGAGTGCAACCCTCGTCCATTGGGACGCCACAACGTGGAAGTAGGCAAGTGTTACTTGGCCGAATCACGGGATAAAAATTGCGTGTCTCTTATGTTGCTTTCTTTGTGATTGTTTTGTTCACAAGAAGTCGCCTCAAAACTATTTAGTCGCACTAACTCTTTCATAACTAAGTTTTGTGGCTATTTAGTATTTGATTTTACAGGATCACCTATTCAACCCCCTCTCTAGGTGCTCTCAATTGGTATCTGAAAGGGAAATGTGCCCTTGGTCCATTTCTATAAGATTTTGGTGATTAAGTGCTCCACACAAAAATGTTTTGAGTGATATTTATGCCAAAGACTCAAGAAGTGCAAATCAAGATTAAAGGTATGTTTCTAGACTTAGTACTTTGTTTTGAAGACTAATGTATTATGTCTAAGTGCTAGAAACAGGTGGAGAAAAGTTGGCTATGTACAGCCATAAGGCTGCTCGGTCTGGGTGCACCGGACAGTGTCCGGTGTGCCAGGACCAGTCCCGATGAACAACCTACTCTCGGGTCTCGACGGCGGCGTACGGCTATAAATCACCGGACTGTCCGGTGGTGCACCGGACTGTCCGGCGAGTCGTCTGCGGCGAAGTCGTCGCTCTTGGGAAACACGGCTAAAAAATCACCGGACTGTCCGATGGTGCACCGGACTGTCCGGTGAGCCAACAGTCGGCCGAGCCAACGGTCGGCCGCGCAATCCGCGCGTGACGTGTGGCCGAGCCAATGGTCGGATGGGGGCACCGGACTGTCCAGTGTGCACCGGACAGTGTCCGGTGCGCCAACGGCTCCAAATCTTCAACGGTCGGCTGTGCCAATTTAGGAAAGCAATCTGCACCGGACTCTGAACAGTGGATATCCGGTGGTGCACCAGACTGTCCGGTGCGCCACCCGACAGAAGGCAAGATTTGCCTTCCTGGATTGCTTCCAACGGCTCCTAGCTGCCTTGGGGCTATAAAAGGGACCCCTAGGCGCATGGAGGAGTACACCAAGCATACTTTGAACATTCTAAGACTCCCACACTCCATCTTTGCGCACTCGATTGACATTCTTAGTGATTTGAGCTCCGTTCTAGTGGTGAACTTGTTGTGTTTCATTTGAGCTCAAGTCTTGGCTTGTGTGTGTGCGTATTGCTGGGATTTGTGCGTGTTGCTTCCCTCCCTTACTTTGGTGCTTTCACATTGATATTTGTTGTAAGGGCGAGAGACTCCAACTTGTGGATATTCCTCGCAAACGGGAAAAGTGATAAGAAAAAGGAACACCGTGGTATTCAAGTTGATCATTGGATCACTTGAAAGGGGTTGAGTGCAACCCTCATCCATTGGGACGCCACAACATGGAGGTAGACAAGTGTTGTACTTGTCGAACCACGAGATAACTCACGTGTCTCTTGTGATTGCTTTTTGTGTGATTGTTGGTATTCGCAAGAGCTCGCTTTATAGTCACTTGGAATTATCTCCCTAACACTTAATCAAATTTTGTGGCTATAAGTTTTAAGTTTTTACAGGATCACCTATTCACCCCCCTCTAGGTGCTCTCAATTGGTATCAGAGCTGTTCTCTTCACAAAAGGGACTAATCGTCCGAAGAGATGGATCCGAAGGGAAAGGGGATGGTGGTCAACGATAAAGAGAAGGAATCCGTCTTCAACGAGCCAAGAGACGATAAGCCCACTGACTCTGGCTCGAGTCACAAGAAGAAGGACGGGAAGAAGAAGAGGCGCATCAAGAAGATAGTCTACTACGACAGCGACGAGTCCTCTTCTTCCCAAAGAGAGGACGACTACGACGAGAAAAAGAAAACGGTCAACTCAAACTTTTCTTTTGATTACTCTCGTATTTCGCATAATTCTAATGCTCATTTGCTTTCCATTCCTCTTGGTAAACCTCCTCACTTTGATGGAGAGGACTATGGATTTTGGAGTCACAAAATGCGTAGCCATTTGTTCTCTCTTCATCCAAGTATATGGGAGATAGTAGAAAATGGAATGAATTTTGATAGTACGGATAATCCCATGTTTATCAATGAACAAATTCACAAAAATGCACAAGCTACTACTGTTCTATTAGCATCCTTGTGCAGGGAAGAGTACCATAAGGTGAGCGGCTTGGATAACGCCAAGCAGATTTGGGACACCCTCAAGATCTCGCATGACGGAAATGATGTCACCATGATCACCAAGATGGAGTTAGTGGAGGGCGAACTGGGAAGGTTCACAATGATCAGGGGGAGGAGCCAACCCAAACGTACAACAGGCTCAAGGCCCTGGTCAACAAAATAAGGAGCTATGGAAGCACGAGATGGACGGACCACGACGTCGTCCGGCTAATGCTAAGGTCCTTCACTGTCCTTGATCCTCATCTTGTAAACTCTATTCGTGAAAATCCTAGGTATACCAAGATGACGCCCGAGGAAATACTTGGGAAGTTTGTAAGCGGGCGAATGATGATCAAGGAGGCGAGATATGTTGATGAAGCGCTAAATGGCCTAATGCCGATCCACGAGCCTCAAACCGTTGCTCTCAAAGCAACAAGTAGCAGGGAGGCGCTACCTAGCAAGGTGGCGCAAGTTGAGGCGGCCGGGCTTAACGAGGAAGAAATGGCCCTCATCATCAAGCGCTTCAAGACGGCGCTAAAAGGTCGCAAGGAGCATCCCAACAAGAGCAAGACGAAGGGAAAGCGCTCCTGCTTCAAGTGTGGTAAGTATGGTCATTTTATAGCAAATTGTCCCGATAATAATAATGACCAGGAACAAGAGAAAAGCGGGAAGAGGGAAAAGAAGAAGGCCTACAAGAAGGCGAAGAGCGAGGCGCACCTCGGCAAAGAGTGGGACTCAGATTGTTCGTCGTCCGACTCCGACGACGAAGGACTTGCCGCCTCGGCCTTCAACAAGTCGTCACTCTTCCCCAACAAATGCCACACTTGTCTAATAGCAAAGGAAAAGAAGGTAAACACTAGAGAAACTCCTAGGTACTCTACTTCTAGTGATGAGGACTCTAGTGATGATGAAATTGATTACACTAGCCTATTCAAAGGATTAGATAGAGCAAAAGTAGAAAAGATCAATGAATTAATTGATGCTCTAAATGAAAAGAATAGACTTCTAGAAAAGCAAGAGGATCTTTTATATGAAGAGCATGATAAATTTGTAAGTGTGCAAAAGTCTCTTGCTTTAGAAGTTAAAAGGAATGAAATGATTTCGTGTGAATTATCTACTTGTCATGAGACTGTGGCTAGCTTAAGAAATATTAATGATGATTTAAATGCTAAGCTAGAAGTAGCAAATAAATCTTGTGTAGAGCATGTTGTGATTTGTAATAGGTGTAAGGATTTTAATGTTGATGCTTGTAGTGAACATTTAATTTCTATTACTAGATTAATTGATGAAGTGGCTAGTCTTAATGTTCAACTTAAGACTAGCAAAAATGATTTTGATAAACTAAAATTTGCAAGGGATGCCTACACTGTTGGTAGACACCCCTTAATTAAGGATGGGCTTGGCTTTAAGAGGGAAGCCAAGAGCTTAACAAGCCAAAGGACTCCCATTTTCAACAAACAAAAAGGGAAGGCTCCTATGGCTAGTGGTAGTCAAAAGAATCATGCATTTATTTATGATAGAAAATTTTCTTGGAATGCTCATCATAATAGGAGTTTTAATGCTTATGATTCACATGCCATGATTGGTTCAAGTTCTTCCTTTGTGCATAGGAGAAATATGCCTAGAAACAATGTTATTCATCATGCACCTAAGAAAATGCAAAATAAATCTGCTACTATTTTTCATGCCTGCGACACTGATTTTGTTCTTTCATGTAAAAATAAGAAAGTGGTTGCTAGGAAATTGGGGGAAAAATGCAAGGGAGATAAAACTTGCATTTGGGTCCCTAAGGCTATTGTAACTAACCTTGTAGGACCCAACAAGAGTTGGGTACCTAAAACCCAAGCCTAATTTGCCTTGCAGGTTTATGCATCCGAGGGCTCAAGCTGGATTATCGACAGCGGATGCACAAACCACATGACGGGGGAGAAGAAGATGTTCACCTCTTACGTCAAGAACAAAGATTCCCAAGACTCAATCATATTCGGTGACGGGAATCAAGGCAAGGTTAAAGGACTAGGAAAGATAGCTATTTCATCCGAGCATTCCATTTATAATGTGTTTTTAGTAGAATCTCTCAGGTATAACTTGTTGTCCGTTAGCCAATTATGTAATATGGGTTACAATTGCTTATTTACAAATGTAGATGTGTCTGTCTTTAGAAGGAGTGATGGTTCATTAGCCTTTAAGGGTGTACTAGACGACAAACTCTATTTAGTTGATTTTTCGAAGGAGGAGGCCGGTCTAGATGCATGCTTAATTGCTAAGACTAGCATGGGCTGGCTGTGGCATCGCCGTCTAACACATGTTGGGATGAAGAACCTTCACAAACTTCTGAAGGGAGAACATGTGTTAGGTCTAACAAATGTGTATTTCGAAAAAGATAGATCTTGTGCAGCTTGTCAAGCAGGTAAACAGGTGGGAAGCGCTCATCACAACAAGAATGTGATGACTACATCAAGACCTCTAGAGCTACTGCATATGGACCTCTTCGGACCCGTCGCCTACCTTAACATCAGGGGAAGTAAGTATGGTCTTGTTGTTGTTGATGATTTTTCCCGCTTCACTTGGGTATTCTTTTTGTAGGATAAATCAGAAACCCAAGAGACCCTCGAGCGCTTTCTAAGGCGAGCTCAAAACGAATTTGAGCTCAAGGTGAAAAAGATTAGAAGCGACAACGGGTCCGAGTTCAAGAACCTGCAAGTGGAGGAGTTTCTTGAGGAGGAAGGAATCAAGCACGAGTTCTCCGCTCCCTACACACCACAACAAAACGGTGTGGTAGAGAGGAAGAACAGGACGCTTATAGACATGGAAAGGACGATGCTTGGAGAATTCAAGACGCCCGAGCGGTTTTGGTCGGAAGCTGTGAACACAGCTTGCCACGCCATAAACCGGGTCTACCTTCATCGCCTCCTCAAGAGGACGTCATACGAGCTTCTAACCGGTAACAAACCCAACATTTCATATTTTCGAGTTTTTGGGAGTAAATGCTACATTCTAGTGAACAAAGGTAGGAATTCAAAATTTGCTCCCAAAGCTGTAGAAGGGTTTTTGTTAGGTTATGACTCAAATACAAAGGCGTATAGAGTCTTCAATAAATCATCGAGTTTGGTTGAAGTTTCTAGCGACGTTGTATTTGATGAAACTAATGGCTCTCCGAGAGAGCAAGTTGATCTTGATGATGTAGATGAGGATGATGTTCCAACGGACGCAATACGCACCATGGCTATTGGAGATGTGCGACCACAGGAACACCAGGAGCAAGATCAACCTTCTCCCTCAACAATGGTGCACCCCCAACTCAAGATGATGAAGAGGTTCCTCAAGAAGAGGCATGTGATCAAGGGGGAGCACAAAAAGACCAAGTTGAGGAGGAAGAAGTACCACGGGCCCCTCCAACTCAAGTTCGAGCGATGATTCAAAGGGATCATCCCATCGACCAGATTTTGGGTGACATTAGCAAGAGAGTAACCACTCGCTCTAGATTAGCTAATTTTTGTGAGCATTACTCTTTTGTCTCTTCTATTGAGCCTTTCAGGGTAGAAGAGGCCTTGCTAGATCCGGACTGGGTGTTGGCCATGCAGGAAGAGCTCAATAACTTCAAGCAAAATGAAGTTTGGACACTGGTGCCACGTCCCAAGCAAAACGTTGTGGGAACCAAGTGGGTGTTCCGCAACAAATAGGACGAGCACGGGGTGGTGACAAGGAACAAGGCTCGACTTGTGGCAAAAGGTTATGCCCAAGTCACAGGTTTGGACTTTGAGGAGACTTTTGCTCCTGTGGCTAGGCTAGAGTCGATTCGTATTCTGTTAGCCTATGTCGCTCACCATTCTTTCAGGTTGTTCCAAATGGACGTGAAGAGCGCTTTCCTCAACGGGCCAATCAACGAGGAGGTGTACGTAGAGCAACCCCCTGGCTTTGAGGATGAACGGTACCCCAACCACGTGTGTAAGCTCTCTAAGGCGCTCTATGGACTTATGCAAGCCCCAAGAGCATGGTATGAATGCCTTAGAGACTTTTTAATTGCTAATGCTTTCAAGGTTGGGAAAGCCGATCCAACTCTTTTCACTAAGACTTGTGACGGTGATATATTTGTGTGCCAAATTTATGTCGATGACATAATATTTGGTTCTACTAACCAAAAGTCTTGTGAAGAGTTTAGCAGGGTGATGACTCAGAAATTTGAGATGTCGATGATGGGCGAGTTGAACTACTTCCTTGGGTTCTGTCACACCCGGCTTTAAGGAACAAAGCCAGGTGCATCTCATACATGCGCCAAGAAGACAACATATATAATAACAGAGTGTATAGAGATAAATGTCATAAAACATCAGAGTATTTATTACATAGCGGAAGACTTATTACAAAATAAAGTAATAAAGATAAAATGAACTAAGGATCGTCGGCGCCAATGTCGACTGGGAAACGCCACCTAGATCAGATCGAACTCCTCAGTGTTAGGCGGCTCCTCCTGAACCACCTGATCTTCTCCTGTGGGGGGGGGGGTGAGACAGCAAGGGTGAGCTCACACATGATCATAGCTCAACAAGTTGTGGGGAACCAGTGGACATAAACTCACAAAGGTGTGAGTTCATGTGATGTGTAAGGCTTAATCAATGACAGGGGTTAAAGCTGAGCATTGCTTTTAAGTAGTTGGTCAAAATTTTATTAGCAGTTACTAAGTGTAAGTAAATACCAAACCATAAGTAAAGTAATAGAACAAAATTAATAATAAACCCATGCATATGCGAATGACAAAATTGAATTTAAGTTCCATAATTTAAACATCAGAGAGTCCTGAGCTGCTCGTGACCGTGAGCTCGGCTAGTATACCAGTTTTACACTCTGCAGAGGTTGTACCCTTTACCCACAAGTCATGTTACCCATCTGCCAAGGGGTCATGACTCCCATACACCTCTACCTAGGAAGCGCGGCAGGGCAACACTACGAGGCCTTTACAAAGTTCCACTAGCTTCCGAAAACCCGCTACAGTTTATAGGAAGATCCAGTACAGGGTTCCTGGCTGACCGCCATCGCAGCAAAATCAACCAGGGACCTCCCTGCACTGACCTCTCCCCTACTGCCCTTGCCCCTTTCGGGTAAGGTAGTCTTCCACTAGCTTTCCTAATTAGTCAGCCAAGGGGTCCCATTCCTCCCTTGTGGTGGCACGTGTTACTCAAGTTAAGCTCTATGTTCCAATTAACATTATTGATATCAACATGAACATAAACAGAATAACAACAAGGATTGGAACATAGAGGTAATAAATGATTATCCCAAAACCATATAAAGCAATAGCAAACTACCCAAGTGATTCAGGGGTAAACAAGGTAATGAGATAAACAATCTAGGGTAACCTATTGGGTCCCATCAAAATTTACCTATGCATGGATAAGTGATATTAAAGAACATTATTGGGTAAAAAGTGGTCAAGGGCACAACTTGCCTTCAATGAGCTCCTGCTCAGCTACTTCAACCTGCTGCTCACCAGGATCCTCAGCAACGGGCTCTTCTACTCGCCACAATACAAACAAACACAGTGCATATAGAGAAATTAACATTACACCAAACATATATACAAAATACACAGTAATAATCTACACATTAAAATAAAATCCTAGGAACAGAAATCATAATTTTTGGAGTTATGGAATTTAAGTTATGCATTTTCAAAGGTTTTATGTGCTTTGAATAGGATTGAGTGTGGAATTAAATTTCTTACTGTTGTCATGATAAAACAGAGACACTAAGTGCTAGAGAATAAAATTACAAAATTTTAGGAACTGAAATGGATCAATTTGGACCAAGTATGGATTTTCTATGAATTTATAAAGTTCTAGCAATTATTTTCCTATTAAAAATCTATTTTCTATTTCTTTTATTCAATTTAAACGATCTCTGGACTGGGCGTCAATTCCTGGAAAACCCAGGGGGCTCGGGGCAAGTTACCCGAGACACGGCGCACAGTGACTACTGGACGGCGGGTTTATTTCTGTGAAACCGAGGGGCTCTTTACTAAATTTACACGGCGAAGGGGTAACTTCTAATCTGGACCGTTCGATCAAACGTGGATGGCTCGGATTAGATCCACGCCTCACCCGAACCGGTACGCATCTACAGCCGTTGGATCCGAGATCTGCGGTCTGAGTTTAATGAAGCTCGGGCCACCCAGAACCGACCGATCCGATCTAACGGTCCCGATCGATCACGCGAAAGGGTACGCCCTGATCTAATCTTAGCCGTTCATCGCCGAATCGACGGGCGCGAATCTCTCTTCTCCCCCCGACCTACCAAGACGGCGGCGCCGCCGCGATTCCCACCCGGTTGAACTCCGGTGAGGTGGAATCGGTGTTCCCCAGGTGCTAAGCCTCAAATTGAATCGAGATTTACCATGCGGAAATCAAAACGATCACGAGGGACGGATACTTACCGGCAATCGAGACACCGACGACGCTGGCCACGCAACGATGCGGTTCCGCGGCTGCGCCCGCGCTCCGGCGAGAAATCAACCCCGCACTGCTGCCGGATTCGCCCCACCTAGTGCACGAACAGCTTCACCACGCCTCTGGGAGGCTCCACAACCCGGCAACGCGACCAGGTCAGCTAGGGGGGAAGCTTTCCCCGATCAGCGGGACGCGATTCACTCGGCTCTCACGGCAAAGGTGGATATCGCTTTGGCTAGGGCTGCCTACACGCCGATGAAGAAAAGAGGAGGATGAGGATCGGGTTCCGGTCTTCATATGGCCGTCCAAGGTCCGCCTGCGCCCACACAACTGATTCCGCGATCCGCGCCATGACTGAGTCCGAGCACGCCCGGGTCGCGCGGCGAAGGAAGGGTACGGTCCTGGCAGACCGGGCCCGCACGCCAGTAAAAGGGAGGGAGGAGCGAGCGCGGTAGTTCGCTATGGCCGGGAGCGCGCGAATTCACCGACGGAATCAACGGAATCCACACCCGGCGGCAAAATCACCGCGAGGTGGGTGACGAGCCTGACCGAGGGGTCCCACGCGTCAACGAGACAGGCGAGAGCGAGCGCGAGTGCAGTAAGTCTGACCGATGGCCCCGCCGTGTCAGCGCCAGGTGAAGCGCGAGCGCGCGATGAGTGGCGCATGGGGCCCACGGCGCAGTGAGACAAGGGAGCGGCCATGCGCTGACGGCCGAGCCCCACATGTCAGGCGCGCGCGCGGTATGGAAAACCTGGGCCGCGCGGGAGACCTCCTCCAGTGGGCTGAAAGGAGTGAAGTCGGCCCAGCTAGGTATAGTATTCCTTTTCTTTTTATATTTTCTGTTTTTCTGTTTTCTTTTCTTTTTATTTTTCAATTCCCAATTTGAATTCCAAGTATGACTTTGAATTTGTACTCAAATTATAGATAAATTTCAATCATACCAGTATGGTTGAGTTTGTGTATTTATAAATTTTGTTTTACATTTTGTATTATTTCTTTCTTTCTTTCTCCTTTTTCCTCCAATCCTCTTCTCATTGTCATTTTATTTCTATGTTGTCACCAAATGCACACACAAATAAAATATCCAGCATGATGCAACAATTTAGTAGCATATCTTTTATTAATTGTTCTTGGACATGGTGTTCTCATATGATGGTGCATAAAGATCAAACTCACATAAAGAGAAAATGTTTCTCTATTGATATTTTATCTAGCTATTACAAAGTGGGTGTTACAAATCCTACCCCCCTTAAAACTAATCTCGTCCTCGAGATTTAAGAAGATCTAGGGAAAAGGTGGGGAAAATCTATGCGAAGCTCTTCTTCTCTTTCCCAAGTTGCTTCATCTTCACCGTGGTGACTCCATTGGACTTTGCACATCTTTATCACCTTATTTCTTGTAACTCGAGTCAAAGTATCCAAAATTTTGATCGGGTACTCCGTGTAAGTCAAATCACCTTGAACACTGAGCTCTTCCATTGGTAACTGTTCCTCAGGGACACGGAGACACTTCTTTAGTTGAGATACGTGGAACACATTATGCACATCCGATAGACTAGCAGGTAACTCAAGTTGGTATGCCATCTCCCCAACTCTTCTAAAGATCAAGAATGGTCCAATATAGCGAGGGGACAATTTTCCCTTAACTTTAAATCTCCTCATTCCACGCAGTGGTGACACCTTGAGGTACACGTAATCTCCTTCTTCAAATTCCAGTAGTCTCCTTCTATTATCAGCATAGCTCTTTTGCCTGGTTTGAGCCACTCTCAAATTCTCCCGAATTATACGAACTTGTTCTTCTGCTTCTTGAATCAATTCAGGCCCAAAGAACTGTCTCTCTCCAGTCTGATCCCAATACAAAGGAGTTCTGCACTTCCTCCCATATAAAGCTTCAAAAGGTGACATCTTCAGACTGGCCTGATAACTATTGTTATACGAGAACTCAGCATAAGGTAGACTTTTATCCCAACTTCCTCCATGCTGAAGGGCACAAGCTCTCAACATATCTTCCAATACTTGATTAGTCCTTTCAGTCTGTCCATCAGTCTGAGGGTGATAAGCCGTACTAAAATTCAACTTCGTGCTCATGTTCTCATGAAAACTTCTCCAAAACCTTGAGGTAAACTGCGAACCTCGATCAGACACGATCTTCTTTGGTACTCCATGTAAACACACAATCCGAGCCATATATAACTCTGCTAGCTGAGAACCTTTATAAGTAGTCTTGACAGGAATAAAGTGAGCCACTTTAGTCAATCTATCCACAATCACCCATATAGCATCATATCCTTTCTGGGTGCGAGGCAATCCAGTAATGAAATCCATACCAATCTCTTCCCATTTCCACTCGGGTATCTTCAGTGGATGCAATAGTCCAGCTGGCCTCTGGTGTTCAGCCTTAACTCTTTGACATACATCGCACATAGCCACATATGCAGCTACATCTCTTTTCAATCCATACCACCAATATTTCCGTTTCAAATCCTGATACATCTTGGTACTACCAGGATGAATAGAATAATCCGAGTCATGGGCCTCCTTCAATATAGTCTCTCGAAGGCTTTTAATATCAGGAACACATATCCTGTCCTTGAACCATATAGTGCCTTGCTCATCTTCCGTGAATTCCGGAACTCGTCCTTCAGTAATCAGATCCTTAATCTCTTTTATTTTAGCATCACCAATTTGTCCTTTGCGAATCTCTTGCTCCAGAGTAGGTTCCACATCAATAGTAACTCCCTCAGTATGAGCAACTATCCCCAGGTTAAGTCTCCTGAAGTCCTCAACAATCTCATCGGGTAGCTGGGCAACAACCGCTGAATGAACATGCCCCTTGCGACTCAAGGCATCTGCAACCAAGTTTGCCTTGCCCGGGTGATAGTGAATCTCCAAATCATAATCCTTAATAAGCTCCAACCAACGACGTTGCCTAAGGTTGAGATCCTTCTGAGTGAATATATACTTCAAACTCTTATGATCCGTATATACTTGGCACTTGGTCCCCATGATGTAATGTCTCCAAATCTTAAGCGCATGCACAACGGCTGCCAATTCCAAGTCATGAGTGGGGTAGTTCAATTCATGTCTCCGCAACTGACGAGAAGCATAAGCAATTACATGTCCTTCTTGCATGAGCACACATCCTAAGCCTTGGCCACATGCATCACAGTAGATATCAAATCCTTTTTGTAAGTCTGGCATAACCAAAACTGGTGGCGACATCAACCTCTTCTTCAATAGATCAAAGCTTTCTTGACACTTCTCGTCCCACTTAAACTCTCTTCCTTTCTCCAAAAGTGAAGTCATAGGCTTAGCAATCTTAGAAAATCCTTCAATAAATCTCCGATAATAGCCTGCTAATCCCAAGAAACTCCGAATCTCAGTCACTGTAGTGGGTACTCTCCACTCCATTATCTCCTTAACCTTAGCAGGATCCACTGCTATTCCTCCATTAGAAATAATATGACCAAGAAATGGCACTTCGCCAATCCAAAACTCGCACTTGCTGAACTTAGCATAGAGTTGATTATCTCGTAGCTTCTGTAGCACCATCCTTAGATGTTCCTCGTGATCACTTTCACTCTGAGAATAAATAAGAATATCGTCGATGAATACCACGACGAATCTGTCCAAATACTCCATAAACACCTTGTTCATTAAGTTCATAAAATAGGCTGGTGCGTTAGTCAATCCAAACGACATAACTGTGAACTCATATAATCCATATCTAGTCGAGAAAGCCGTCTTGGGAATATCCGATGGTCTAATCCTCACCTGATGATAACCGGATCGGAGATCAATCTTCGAAAATACTCTTGCACCTCTCATTTGGTCAAATAAATCTTCAATACGGGGCAACGGATACTTGTTCTTCACTGTAACATCATTAAGAGATCTATAATCCACACACATCCGTTGCGATCCATCCTTCTTCTGTACAAACAAGACCGGTGCTCCCCAAGGTGAGGAACTCGGACGAATGTACCCAGCCTCTTGTAACTCAGTTAACTGCTTCTTAAGTTCCTTCATTTCCTCCACGGACATCCTATATGGCCGTTTAGAAATAGGGGCGGTCCCAGGTAAGAGGTCAATAACAAACTCAACTTCTCTATCAGGTGGCATTCCTGGTAACTCCTCTGGAAAGACATCCGGAAAATCTCGAACCACCCGGATGTTGTCTCCAACAAACTCCTCAGGCATAAAGAACATTGCACGCATGGATGAGGAGGTTACTGCAATATTAACTTGAAATCTTTCTCCTTTAGTGGTAGTGAGTTCTACGGTACCTCTACCACATGCTATAACGGCCTTTGCCTTTCTTAGCCATGACATACCAAGTATCAGGTCTATACTGCTTGACTCTAATATTATAGCAGTAGCTCCAAATTCTCTACCCCTAATGGTTAATGTCAATCTACGTGTCATTTGATTCGCCTCAACAGGCCCTTTAGGTGTAATTACTCTCATGGGTTTTCTCATATTGTCCAACACATATGCCCAAACCAAAATCTCAGCATGACGCATAACTTTATTAGCAACTCATGGGGTCAAATAGACCTTTTTATTCCTCCTAAAATGGTATCATACCGAATACTAACTAAAGGAACATGTAGATCTTACAAATAGTAGTAATTTATATATATGTTTATGTAGCTTGGTGGAGCTGGTGGTGGTGGAGATGGTGGTTGCTCTTGTCGTTGTCTCTCCAACCGTGATTGCCTTATTTCTTGCTGTATCTCCAGACGGGCCTGACGTATTTCCTCGCGTTCTTGTCTTATCTGGCTTTGCATTTCGGTCATCATGTCTGTCAATTGCTGTATTACCAGCCTTTGGGTTGTGATCACTTGCTCGGTTTCAACAGGTGGGGGATTTGGAGGATTCATTTCTGTTTGCTGTTGCGTGATAATCTTTCCCTTCCTGGTATTGACCATCTGAGTTAGATACATAAGGTAAGAAAGAGCAGTAGACAAGGCAGTAATTACAAATCATGTTACTTTGGGGGATTTATTAGCTAAGCAGTTTAATATTTCACCTACTATAGCTAATTCAATACCTTATGTTGGTACATGCTAAGATGTCCATAGTTCAATCAATCAAAGAAGCAAATCAGGCATTTAGCATCAGCACAATCAAACAACATTGTAAATAGAGAAAATAGTTTTAAATTTTGTCTTAGGTTCCCTATCTCTTAGAAAGATCATAGTCTTAGGATTCCAAGGTGTGAAATCCTTCTTGTCTTAGAGTAGAAAAGGTAAGAATGATCAGAGTAGAACAGTAGAAGGTGAGACAAGATCAAGATAAGTGTAGAAAGAATCAGAGTAAGGTAAGTGTAGAATGAATCAGAATGAGATAAGTAGGTAAGGGTTTTGTCCATTTCTATCTAGGTTTCGTCCTACAGTCAACATTTCCTCTGATACCACTTCTGTCACACCCGGCTTTAAGGAACAAAGCCAGGTGCATCTCATACATGCGCCAAGAAGACAACATATATAATAACAGAGTGTATAGAGATAAATGTCATAAAACATCAGAGTATTTATTACATAGCGGAAGACTTATTACAAAATAAAGTAATAAAGATAAAATGAACTAAGGATCGTCGGCGCCAATGTCGACTGGGAAACGCCACCTAGATCAGATCGAACTCCTCAGTGTTAGGCGGCTCCTCCTGAACCACCTGATCTTCTCCTGTGGGGGGGGGGGGTGAGACAGCAAGGGTGAGCTCACACATGATCATAGCTCAACAAGTTGTGGGGAACCAGTGGACATAAACTCACAAAGGTGTGAGTTCATGTGATGTGTAAGGCTTAATCAATGACAGGGGTTAAAGCTGAGCATTGCTTTTAAGTAGTTGGTCAAAATTTTATTAGCAGTTACTAAGTGTAAGTAAATACCAAACCATAAGTAAAGTAATAGAACAAAATTAATAATAAACCCATGCATATGCGAATGACAAAATTGAATTTAAGTTCCATAATTTAAACATCAGAGAGTCCTGAGCTGCTCGTGACCGTGAGCTCGGCTAGTATACCAGTTTTACACTCTGCAGAGGTTGTACCCTTTACCCACAAGTCATGTTACCCATCTGCCAAGGGGTCATGACTCCCATACACCTCTACCTAGGAAGCGCGGCAGGGCAACACTACGAGGCCTTTACAAAGTTCCACTAGCTTCCGAAAACCCGCTACAGTTTATAGGAAGATCCAGTACAGGGTTCCTGGCTGACCGCCATCGCAGCAAAATCAACCAGGGACCTCCCTGCACTGACCTCTCCCCTACTGCCCTTGCCCCTTTCGGGTAAGGTAGTCTTCCACTAGCTTTCCTAATTAGTCAGCCAAGGGGTCCCATTCCTCCCTTGTGGTGGCACGTGTTACTCAAGTTAAGCTCTATGTTCCAATTAACATTATTGATATCAACATGAACATAAACAGAATAACAACAAGGATTGGAACATAGAGGTAATAAATGATTATCCCAAAACCATATAAAGCAATAGCAAACTACCCAAGTGATTCAGGGGTAAACAAGGTAATGAGATAAACAATCTAGGGTAACCTATTGGGTCCCATCAAAATTTACCTATGCATGGATAAGTGATATTAAAGAACATTATTGGGTAAAAAGTGGTCAAGGGCACAACTTGCCTTCAATGAGCTCCTGCTCAGCTACTTCAACCTGCTGCTCACCAGGATCCTCAGCAACAGGCTCTTCTACTCGCCACAATACAAACAAACACAGTGCATATAGAGAAATTAACATTACACCAAACATATATACAAAATACACAGTAATAATCTACACATTAAAATAAAATCCTAGGAACAGAAATCATAATTTTTGGAGTTATGGAATTTAAGTTATGCATTTTCAAAGGTTTTATGTGCTTTGAATAGGATTGAGTGTGGAATTAAATTTCTTACTGTTGTCATGATAAAACAGAGACACTAAGTGCTAGAGAATAAAATTACAAAATTTTAGAAACTGAAATGGATCAATTTGGACCAAGTATGGATTTTCTATGAATTTATAAAGTTCTAGCAATTATTTTCCTATTAAAAATCTATTTTCTATTTCTTTTATTCAATTTAAACGATCTCTGGACTGGGCGTCAATTCCTGGAAAACCCAGGGGGCTCGGGGCAAGTTACCCGAGACACGGCGCACAGTGACTACTGGACGGCGGGTTTATTTCTGTGAAACCGAGGGGCTCTTTACTAAATTTACACGGCGAAGGGGTAACTTCTAATCTGGACCGTTCGATCAAACGTGGATGGCTCGGATTAGATCCACGCCTCACCCGAACTGGTACGCATCTACAGCCGTTGGATCCGAGATCTGCGGTCTGAGTTTAATGAAGCTCGGGCCACCCAGAACCGACCGATCCGATCTAACGGTCCCGATCGATCACGCGAAAGGGTACGCCCTGATCTAATCTTAGCCGTTCATCGCCGAATCGACGGGCGCGAATCTCTCTTCTCCCCCCGACCTACCAAGACGGCGGCGCCGCCGCGATTCCCACCCGGTTGAACTCCGGTGAGGTGGAATCGGTGTTCCCCAGGTGCTAAGCCTCAAATTGAATCGAGATTTACCATGCGGAAATCAAAACGATCACGAGGGACGGATACTTACCGGCAATCGAGACACCGACGACGCTGGCCACGCAACGATGCGGTTCCGCGGCTGCGCCCGCGCTCCGGCGAGAAATCAACCCCGCACTGCTGCTGGATTCGCCCCACCTAGTGCACGAACAGCTTCACCACGCCTCTGGGAGGCTCCACAACCTGGCAACGCGACCAGGTCAGCTAGGGGGGAAGCTTTCCCCGATCAGCGGGACGCGATTCACTCGGCTCTCACGGCAAAGGTGGATATCGCTTTGGCTAGGGCTGCCTACACGCCGATGAAGAAAAGAGGAGGATGAGGATCGGGTTCCGGTCTTCATATGGCCGTCCAAGGTCCGCCTGCGCCCACACAACTGATTCCGCGATCCGCGCCATGACTGAGTCCAAGCACGCCCGGGTCGCGCGGCGAAGGAAGGGTACGGTCCTGGCAGAGCGGGCCCGCACGCCAGTAAAAGGGAGGGAGGAGCGAGCGCGGTAGTTCGCTATGGCCGGGAGCGCGCGAATTCACCGGCGGAATCAACGGAATCCACACCCGGCGGCGAAATCACCGCGAGGTGGGTGACGAGCCTGACCGAGGGGTCCCACGCGTCAACGAGACAGGCGAGAGCGAGCGCGAGTGCAGTAAGTCTGACCGATGGCCCCGCCGTGTCAGCGCCAGGTGAAGCGCGAGCGCGCGATGAGTGGCGCATGGGGCCCGCGGCGCAGTGAGACAAGGGAGCGGCCATGCGCTGACGGCCGAGCCCCACATGTCAGGCGCGCGCGCGGTATGGAAAACCTGGGCCGCGCGGGAGACCTCCTCCAGTGGGCTGAAAGGAGTGAAGTCGGCCCAGCTAGGTATAGTATTCCTTTTCTTTTTATATTTTCTGTTTTTCTGTTTTCTTTTCTTTTTATTTTTCAATTCCCAATTTGAATTCCAAGTATGACTTTGAATTTGTACTCAAATTATAGATAAATTTCAATCATACCAGTATGGTTGAGTTTGTGTATTTATAAATTTTGTTTTACATTTTGTATTATTTCTTTCTTTCTTTCTCCTTTTTCCTCCAATCCTCTTCTCATTGTCATTTTATTTCTATGTTGTCACCAAATGCACACACAAATAAAATATCCAGCATGATGCAACAATTTAGTAGCATATCTTTTATTAATTGTTCTTGGACATGGTGTTCTCATATGATGGTGCATAAAGATCAAACTCACATAAAGAGAAAATGTTTCTCTATTGATATTTTATCTAGCTATTACAAAGTGGGTGTTACAGGTTCCAAGTGAAGCAACTCAAGGACGGCACCTTCATCTCTCAAATGAAGTACATGCAAGACTTGCTCAAGCAGTTTGGGATGAAGGACGCCAAGCCCGCAAAGACTCCAATGGGAACCGACGGACATGTCGACCTCAACAAAGGAGGTAAGTCCGTTGATCAAAAGGCATACCAGTCTATGATAGGGTCTTTACTTTATTTATGTGCTATTAGACCGGATATTATGCTTAGCGTATGCATGTGTGCTAGATTTCAATCCGACCCAAGGGAGTGTCACCTTGTGGCCGTTAAGCGAATTCTTAGATATTTAGTTGCTACACCTTGCTTCGGGATCTGGTATCCAAAAGGGTCTACCTTTGACTTAATTGGATATTCAGACTCCGATTATGCTGGATGTAAGGTCGATAGGAAGAGTACATCAGGGACGTGCCAATTCCTAGGAAGGTCCCTGGTGTCTTGGAGTTCTAAGAAACAAACTTCTGTTGCCCTATCCACCGCTGAGGCCGAGTACGTTGCTGCAGGACAGTGTTGGGCACAACTACTTTGGATGAGGCAAACCCTCAGGGACTTTGGCTACAATCTGAGCAATGTCCCACTCCTATGTGACAATGAGAGTGCTATCCGCATGGCGGACAATCCTGTTGAACACAGCCGCACAAAGCACATAGGCATCCAGCATCACTTTTTGAGAGACCACCAGCAAAAGGGAGATATCGAAGTGTTCTATGTTAGCACCGAGAACCAGCTAGCCGATATCTTTACCAAGCCTTTAGATGAGAAGACCTTTTGCAGGCTGCGTAGTGAGCTAAATGTCTTAGATTCGTGGAGAGCATACATGTGTTTTATGCCTTTGATCATGTTCCATTATGCATTTTATTGCTTATTTATGGTGCTCAAGTTGTGCAAGGGATCCCCGGACCTCACAAGTCCATGTGTGAATGATGCACATACTTAGGGGGAGAAATGCTACAATTTGACCCTTTGAGACTAACCGTGTGCTTGAGTTTTCTTAAATTAGTCTCAAAGGAGGATTGAAAGGGAAAAGGTGAACTTGAACCATGCAAGACTTCCACTGCACTTCGATGAGAGGGTAATTTACTCCAAGTTCATCTCCGTGCTCTTATTGCCTTTCTACTCTTAATTGAAGATTTTGGTGAGGCAATGAGGTTTAAGGGCCAATAATGATCCCGTTTTGGTGCTTAATGCCAAAGGGGGAGAAATTAAGGCCAAAGCAAGAAATGGATCAGCTACCACTTGAGAATTTTGAAAATAGTAGAGTTAGAGATTTTGTTTTGTCAAAATACTCTTATTGTCTCTTATTGTTAAAAGTTGGTCTCTTATGGGGAGAATGTTTGATTATGGGAAAAGGGGGAGTTTTTGAATCTTTGATCAATTTCTCTTGGAATACCTCTCTCTATGCCTCAACAAGTGAATTTGACATAGAGATAGGAATTTGAGTTTGATTTGCAAAAACAAACCAAGTGGTGGCAAAGAATGATCCAAATATGCCAAATTTGAATCAAAAACAATTTTTTGTTCTCATTTGCATTGATGTTGCACTTCTTTAGTTGCTTTTTGTTGTGTTGGCATAAATCACCAAAAAGGGGGAGATTGAAAGGTAAATGTGCCCTTGGGCCATTTCTATAAGATTTTGGTGATTAAGTGCTCCGCACAAAAATGTTTTCAGTGATATTTGTGCCAAAGACTCAAGAAGTGCAAATCAAGATTAAAGGTATGTTTCTAGACTTAGTACTTTGTTTTGAAGACTAATGTATTATGTCTAAGTGCTAGAAACAGGTGGAGAAAAGTTGGCTATGTATAGCCAAAAGGCTGCTCGGTCTGGGTGCATCGGACAGTGTCTGGTGTGCCAGGACCAGTCCCGATGAACAGCCTACTCTCGGGTCTCGACGACCGCGTACGACTATAAATCACCGGACTGTCCGGTGGTGTACCGGACTGTCCGGTGAGTCGTCTGCGGCGAAGTCGCCGCTCTCGGGTAAGAGTCAACAGCGTATGGCTAAAAAATCACCGGACTGTCCGGTGGTGCACCGGACTGTCCGGTGAGCCAACGGTCGGCCGCGCAATCCGCGCGTGACGCGTGGCCGAGCCAACGGTCGGATGGGGGCACCGGACTGTCCAGTGTGCACCGGACAGTGTCCGGTGCGCCAACGGCTCCAAATCTTCAACGGTCGGCTGCGCCAATTTAGGAAAGCAATCTGCACCGAACTGTGAATAGTGGATGTCCGGTGGTGCACCGGACTGTCCGGTGCGCCACCTGACAGAAGGCAAGATTTGCCTTCCTGGATTGCTTCCAACGGCTCCTAGCTGCCTTGGGGCTATAAAAGGAACCCCTAGGCGCATGGAGGAGTACACCAAGCATACTTTGAACATTCTAAGACTCCCACACTCCATCTTTGCGCACTCGATTGACATTCTTAGTGATTTGAGCTCCGTTCTAGTGGTGAACTTGTTGCGTTTCATTTGAGCTCAAGTCTTGGCTTGTGTGTGTGCGTATTGCTAGGATTTGTGTGTGTTGCTTCCCTCCCTTACTCTGGTGCTTTCGCATTGATATTTGTTGTAAGGGCGAGAGACTTCAACTTGTGGAGATTCCTCGCAAACGGGAAAAGTGATAAGAAAAAGGAACATCGTGGTATTCAAGTTGATCATTGGATCCCTTGAAAGGGGTTGAGTGCAACCCTCGTCCATTGGGACGTCACAACGTGGAGGTAGACAAGTGTTGTACTTGTCGAACCACAGGATAACTCACGTGTCTCTTGTGATTGCTTTTTGTGTGATTATTGGTATTCGCAAGAGCTTGCTTTATAGTCACTTGGAATTGTCTCTCTAACACTTAATCAAGTTTTGTGGCTATAAGTTTTAAGTTTTTACAGGATCACCTATTCACCCCCCTCTAGGTGCTCTCAGTATCAGAGCCATACTCTTCACTTAAGGGACTAACCGCCCAAAGAGATGGATCCTAAGGGAAAGGGGATGGTGGTCAATGACAAGGAGAAGGAGTCCCTCTTCAATGAGCCAAGGGACGACAAGCCCACTGACTCAGGATCGAGTCACAAGAAGAGGGTCGGGAAGAAGAAGAGACACATCAAGAAGATTATCTACTACGACAGCGATGCCTCCTCCTCTTCACCAAGGGACAACGACGACGACTCCTCGTCAAAGAAAAAGACGGTCAATCAAAACTATTCCTTTGATTATTCCCGTATTCCATACAACTCAAATGCCCATTTGCTTTCTATTCCTCTTGGAAAACCCCCACACTTTGATGGAGAGGATTACTCGTTTTGGAGTCATAAAATGCGTAGTCATCTGTTTTCTCTCCATCCTAGCATCTAGGAAATTGTCGAAAATGGGATGCATTTTGATAGTATGGATAATCCTGTATTCATTAATGAACAAATTCATAAGAATGCCCAAGCTACTACTGTCTTGTTAGCTTCGCTCTGCAGGGATGAATACAATAAAGTGAGTGGCTTGGACAACGCCAAGCAAATCTAGGACACCCTCAAGATCTCACATGAGGGAAATGATGCTACAATGATCACCAAAATGGAACTGGTGGAAGGCGAGCTAGGGAGATTCACCATGATCAGGGGAGAAGAGCCAACACAAACCTACAATAGGCTCAAGACCCTAGTCAACAAGATTCGAAGCTATGGAAGCACAAGATGGACGGACCATGACGTCGTCCGACTCATGCTCAGGTCATTTACAGTTATTGATCCCCATCTTGTGAAACTTATCCGTGAAAACCCTAGGTACACAAAGATGACGCCCGAGGAGATACTTGGAAAATCCGTGAGCGGGCGCATGATGGTAAAGGAGGCACGATACGTGGATGACGCCTTGAACGGTCCACTACCTATCTACGAGCCGCATCCCGTTGCTCTCAAAGCAACGAGCAGCAAGGAGGCGCTACCAAGCAAGGTAGTTCAAGTGGAGGCTGCCGGACTCAATGAAGATGAGATGGCGCTTATCATCAAGCGCTTCAAGACCGCACTCAAAGGACGCAAGGAGTACCCCAACAGGAATAAAACAAGGGGAAAACACTCCTGCTTCAAATGCGGTAAGACTGGTCACTTTATTGCAAATTGTCCCGATAATGATAGTGACCAGGGACAAGAAAAGAGCGGGAAGAAGGAGAAAAAGAAGAACTACATGAAGGCAAAGGGCAAGGCGCACCTTGGAAAGGAATGGGACTCGGACTGCTCCTCTTCCAACTCCGACGACAAAGGACTCGCTGCTTCGGCCTTCAACAAATCCTCACTCTTCCCCAACGAACGCCATACATGTCTTATGGCCAAGGAGAAAAAGGTACGTGTTCAGGACACACCCAAGTACACTTCATCTAGTGATAAAGAATCCTCCGATGATGAAGTAGATTACTCTAGTTTATTTAAAGGTTTAGATAGAGCTAAGGTAGAAAAAATTAATGAATTAATTGATGCTCTAAATGAAAAGGATAGATTGTTAGAAAAGCAAGAGGATATTTTATATGAGGAACATGACAAATTTGTTAGTGTGCAAAAATCCCTTACCTTAGAAATTAAGAGAAATGAAATGTTATCCTCTGAATTATCTGTTTGTCATGAATCTGTCTCTAGTTTAAAGAGTTTAAATGATGAATTAAATGCTAAGCTAGAGGAAGTAAATAAATCTAGTTCATATGTAGAACATGTTAGTATTTGTAATAGATGTAAAGACTTTAATGTTGATGCATGCAATGAACATCTTATTTCTATTACTAAATTAACCGATGAGATGGCAAGTCTTAATGCTCAACTTAAGACTTGCAAAATTGAGTTTGATAAATTAAAATTTGCTAGGGATGCCTACACTATTGGTAGACACCCCTCAATTAAGGATGGGCTTGGTTTTCGAAAGGAAACCAAGAACTTAACAAGCCAAAGGACTCCCGTTCCCAACAAGGAGAAAGGGAAGGCCCCTATGGCTAGTAGTCCTCAAAGGAACCATGCCTTTATTTATGATAGGAAAATTGCTAATCGTGCTCATTATAATAGAAGTTATGATCATGATGCTTTCAATTCACATGCTATGTTTGCCTCTAGTTCTACTTTTGTTCATGGTAGAAGTAGGCCTAGGAGAAATCATGTTGTGCATCATGTGCCTAGGAAAATGTGCAATGAATCTACTACTGTTTTCCATGCTTGCAACACTTCTTTTGTTCTTTCATGTAAGAATGCAAAAATAGTGGCTAGGAAATTGGGATACAAACGCAAGGGAGACAAAACTTGCATATGGGTTCCAAAAACTATTGTGACTAACCTTGTAGGACCCAACAAGAGTTGGGTACCTAAAACCCAAGCTTAAATTCCTTGCAGGTTTATGCATTCGGGGGCTCTAGCTGGATAATTGACAGCGGATGCACAAACCACATGACGGGGGAGAAGAAGATGTTCACCTCCTACATCAAGAACAAGGATTCCCAGGATACGATTATTTTTGGAGATGGGAACCAAGGCAAGGTCAAAGGCTTAGGCAAGATAGCCATCACTAACGAGCACTCCATATCGAATGTATTCCTAGTCGAGTTGCTTGAGTACAACCTTTTGTCTGTAAGTCAATTGTGTCCATGGGTTACAATTATCTTTTTACAAACGTTGATGTATCTGTCTTTAGAAGGAGTGATGGTTCATTAGCTTTTAAGGGTGTATTAGACGACAAACTCTACTTAGTTGACTTTTCGAAAGAGGAGGCCGATCTAGATGCATGCTTAATAGCTAAGACTAGTATGGGCTGGCTATGGCATCGCCGTCTAGCACATGTTGGGATGAAGAACCTTCATAAGCTTCTAAAGGGAGACCATGTGTTAGGACTAACCGATGTTTGTTTTGAGAAAGACAGACCTTGTGCAGCATGTCAGGCAGGAAAACAGGTGGGAAGCACTCATCACAGCAAGAATGTGATGACAACATCAAGTCCACTGGAGCTTCTTCACATGGAACTTTTTGGACCCGTTGCCTACCTTAGCATCAGGGGAAGTAAGTATGGTCTTGTTATTGTAGATGATTTTCCCGCTTCACTTGGGTGTTCTTTTTGCAGGACAAATCAGAAACCCAAGGGAACCTAAAGCGCTTTTTAAGGAGGGCTCAAAATGAATTTGAGCTCAAGGTGAAAAATATAAGAAGCGATAACGGGTCCGAGTTCAAGAATCTACAAGTGGAGGAGTATCTTGAGTAGGAAGGCATCAAGCACGAGTTCTCTGCTCCCTACACACCATAGCAAAACGGTGTGGAAGACAGGAAGAACAGGACGCTTATCGACATGGCAAGAACGATGCTTGGAGAGTTCAAGACGTCCGAGCGGTTTTGGTCAGAAGCTGTGAACACAGCTTGCCACGCCATAAATCGGCTCTATCTGCATCGCCTTCTCAAGAAGACCTCCTATGAACTCCTTACCGGTAACAAACCCAACGTTTCTTACTTTTGAGTATTTGGGAGCAAATGCTACATTCTGGTGAAGAAAGGTAGACATTCTAATTTGCTCCCAAGGCAGTAGAAGGGTTTTTACTAGGGTATGACTCAAATACAAAGGCGTATAGGGTCTTCAACAAATCTTTGGGATTGGTTGAAGTCTCTAGCGACGTTGTATTTGATGAGACTAATGGCTCTCCAAGAGAGCAAGTTGATCTTGATGATGTAGATGAATGTGTACAATGGCGTTAAGTGATGTGCGACCACAGGAACAACAGGAACAAGATCAACCATCTTCCTCGACAGTAGTGAATCCCCCAACTCAAGATGATGAACAGGTACCTCAAGAAGAAGGGCATGATCAAGGGGGAGCACAAGAAGATCAAGTGATGGAGGAAGAAGCATCACGGGTCCCTCCAACTCAAGTCCAAGCAACGATCCGACGACATCACCCCGTCGACCAGGTTCTGGGTGATATCAGCAAGGGAGTAACTACTCACTCAAGATTAGCTAACTTTTGTGAGCATTACTCGTTTATCTCTTCTATTGAGGCTTTTAGGGTAGAAGAGGCCTTGCAGGATCCGGATTGGGTGTTGGCCATGCAGGAAGAGCTCAACAACTTCAAAAGAAATGAAGTTTGGAGCCTGGTGCCACGTCCAAAGCAAAATGTTATGGGAACCAAGTGGGTGTTACGCAACAAGCAAGACGAGCACGGGGTGGTGACAAGAAACAAGGCTCGACTTGTGCCAAAAGGTTATGCCCAAGTCGCAGGTTTGGATTTCGAGGAGACTTTTGCTCCTGTGGCTAGGCTAGAATCTATTCGAATTTTATTAGCCTATGCTGCTCACCACTCTTTCAGGTTGTTTCAAATGGATGTGAAGAGCGCTTTCCTCAATGGGCCAATCAAGGAGGAGATATATGTGGAACAACCCCCTGGCTTTGAGGATGATAGGTATCCCGACCACGTTTTAAGCTCTCTAAGGCGCTCTATGGACTTAAGCAAGCCCCAAGAGCATGGTATGAATGCCTTAGAGATTTCTTAATTAATAATGCTTTCAAGGTTGGGAAAGCCGATCCCACTCTCTTTACAAAGACTTGTGATGGTGATCTCTTTGTGTGCCAAATTTATGTTGACGACATAATATTTGGTTCTACTAATCAAAAGTCTTGTGAGGCGTTTAGTAGGGTGATGACACAAAAGTTTGAGATGTCGATGATGGGTGAGTTGACCTACTTCCTTGGGTTCCAAGTGAAGCAATTCAAGGACGGCACCTTCATCTCCCAAACGAAGTACACACAAGATCTTCTCAAGCGGTTTGGGATGAAGGACGCCAAGCCCGCGAAGACACCTATGGGAACCGACAGGCATGTTGACCTCAACAAAGGAGATAAGTCCGTTGATCAAAAGGCATACCGGTCCATGATAGGTTCATTACTTTATTTATGTGCTAGTAGACCGGACATTATGCTAAGTGTATGCATGTGTGCTAGATATCAATCCAACCCCAAGGAATGTCACCTTGTGGCCGTTAAGCGAATTCTTAGATATTTAGTTTCTACGCCTTGCTTCGGGATCTGGTATCCAAAGGGGTCTACCTTTGACTTGATTAGATACTCAGACTCCTATTATGCCTGGTGCAAGGTCGATAGGAAGAGCACATCGGGGACGTGCCAATTTCTAGGAAGGTCCTTGGTGTCCTAGAGTTCAAAGAAACAGACATCTATTGCCCTATCCACCGCTGAGGCCGAGTATGTTGCCGCAGGACAGTGTTGTGCGCAACTACTTTGGATGAGGCAAACCCTTTGGTACTTTGGCTACAATCTGAGCAAAGTCCCACTCATATGTGACAATGAGAGTGTAATCCGCATGGCGGATAATCCTGTTGAACATAGCCATACTAAGCTCATAGACATCCAGCATCACTTCCTGAGAGACCACCAGCAAAAGGGAGATATCGAGGTGTACCATATTAACACCGAGAAACAGCTAGACGATATCTTCACTAAGCCTTTAGATGAGAAAAGGTTTTGTAGGTTGCGTAGTGAGCTAATTGTCTTAGATTCGCGTAACTTGGATTGATCTATAGCATACATGTGTTCTATGCCTTTGATCAAGTTACTTCGTGCATTTCAATCAATTAGTGTTATTTATGGTGCTCAAGTTGTACAAGTGATCCCCGGACCTCACAAGTCCATATGCGAATGATGCACATATTAAGGGGGAGATGTGCTACAACTTGACCCTTTGAGGCTAACCTGTTTGTTTGAGTACTCTTGTTGTAGTCTCAAAGGTGCATTGAAAGGGAAAATGGACTTGGACGATGCAAAGACTTCCACTGCACTCTGGTATTGGTGTATTTAATTCCAAGTTCATTCTTATGCTCTATTTGCCTTTTTGCTCTTAATTGACATTTTTGGTGAAGCAATGGGGTTAAAGGGCCAAAAATGATCCCATTTTGGTGCTTAATGCCAAAGGGGGAGAAATTAAGGCTAAAGCAAATGGATCAACCAACCACTTGTGAATTTTGAAAACAATAGAGTTAGAACTCTTGATTTATCCAAAATACTCTTATTGCAAAATTTGTTCTCTTGGGGAGAATTTTGACTATGGGAAAAAGGGGGAGTTTTTGGCACTTGATCAATTTTTCTCTTGGAATAACTCTCTATGTGCCCAAACAAGTGTGTTTGACTTAGAGATAGGAAAATGAATTTGATTTGCAAAAACAAACCAAGTGGTGGCAAAGAATGATCCAAATATGTCAAATCATAAGAAAAAACAATTTGTTCTTCGATTGCATTTGATGTTGCACTTCTCTTGTTGCTTTTGAGTTGTGTTGGCATAAATCACCAAAAAGGGGGAGATTGAAAGGGAAATGTGCCCTTGGGCCATTTCTATAATGTTTTGGTGATTAAATGTCCAACACGGTTGATTAAGTTCTTATGTGCCAAATAAAGTGAGAAGTACAAATCAAGTCACAAGGTTTGTTTCTAGACTTAGTACATTGTTTTTGAACGCTAATGTGTTTGTCCAAGTGCTAGAAACAGTGCTGAAGAAAAGAGAATCGAATTGCAAAAGACTTGGCTGTGTGCTCCAGTTCGGCCTGGCACACCGGACTGTCCAGTGGTGTACCGGACAGTGTCCGGTGCGCCAGGCTGGTCCGTGTGAACTTGCCGCTCTCAGGATTCGACGGTGGTGTATGGCTAAAATTCACCGGACTGTCCGGTGAGTCATCTGCGACGAACTTGTTGCTCTCGGGAATGAAGAAAGGCGACGTGGCTATAATTCACCGGACTGTCCGGTGGTGCACCGGACTGTCTGGTGAGCCAACGGTCGCTAGCGCCAACGGTTGACCGCAAAATTTGTGGGCGATGCGTGGCAGCTCCAACGGTCGGAAGGGGGCACCGGACTGTCCGGTGTGCACCAGACAGTGTCTGATGTGCCAACAGGCCAGGAGCTGCAACAGTCGACTGTGCTCGATTTGGAAGGAAATCACGCACCGGACAGGCAACAGTAGCTGTCTGGTGGCGCACCGGACTGTCCGGTGTGCCACTCGACAGAAGGCAGGAATTGCCTTCCAAGATTGTCTCAAACGGCTCCTAGCTGCCTTGGGGCTATAAAAGGGGTCCCTAGGCGCATGGAGGAGATACACAGGCATTCACTAAGCATCCTAAGACTCCAAGACTCCAACTCCACACATTTGATTCTCTGTGTTAGTGATTTGAGCTTCATTTGAGTTGCGAACTCCGTGTGTTGTGTTTCTAGCTCAAGTCATGACTTGTGTGAGTGGTTGTGCTACGAATTTGAGTCTTGTGTGTGTTGCTCTTCCTAACCTTACTCTATGCTTCTTTGTGATCAATCTTGTAAGGGTGAGAGGCTCCAACTTATGGAGATTCCTCGCAAACGGGAAGAAGACTATAAGGAAGAAAGACGTGGTATTCAAGTTGATCATTGGATCACTTGAAAGGGGTTGAGTGCAACCCTCGTCCATTGGGACGCCACAACATGGAAGTAGGCAAGTGTTAGTTGGCCGAACCACGGGATAAAAATAGCGTGTCTCTTGTGTTGCTTTCTCTGTGATTGTTTTGTTCACAAGAACTCGTCTCAAAACTATTTAGTCGCACTAACTCTTTCATAACTAAGTTTTGTGGTTATTTAGTATTTGATTTTACAGGATCACCTATTCACCCCCTCTAGGTGCTCTCAACTGGAACATCCTCAACTACCACTGGGTAGACAGGAATTTGCCGAGGTGGAGGAGCATAGTTGGTGTTAACTCGGGTAGTTTGGAGGGTACGAACCATCTACAAGAGAAATGTCAACTCAGTTGAATTTTAAAGAGGTAAGACTGATAAAATAATTTTATAAGAATGAAATTAGCAAGTTTTGAACAAACTACGCTTTCCATTTCTAACTAGTCTAACGACCTAGGGTCAGCATAGCTTTGATACCACTTCTATCACACCCACTTCTGGGGGCAGAGCCGGAGGCATACCATATGTGTGCCAAGATCCATTTCCACACATATGTTGTAAAGCCCAAAATTAGTAGGAAAAAAATAAATAAATTTATAAGAGGGTGTTTGGGGATTCCTTGAATTCATTTTTTCTCTTTGCATACTCAACTAATGACATTAAATTATGCAAATAACAAATAAATAAATAAATATGCATTTCATGCTGAGTCTTAATTGGTGGTGCATTTTGAATTCAAAACCTGAATGTGAGTTTGAATTTAAAATAAAGATTCAAATGGAAGGGAAAGTGAAAATAGAAATAAAAACAAAAAAAGAGAAGGGGGGAAACGGTTGTCACGCTTGGACTGAATCTCCCTCCCCGCGGCCCATCTGTACCCCAAATGCTGGCTCGTGTGGCCCATTTGCTTGCCACTGCGCCTTAGGACCCACGCAGCAGCCTCATAGCCAGCCTGCGCGCCTTGTTCTTTCATTGATTTGTGGGGACAGGTGGTCAGCTTCTTCCTCCCCGTATCTCAACCACCCTGCGCGAGCTGCTAGGATCCCGCTGCGCGCGCCTGTGTCGAGTTCTCCGCCGACTGGTGGGCCAACGCTGTCGAGATCTCCTCCGTCGTGGACTCTGCGGCCGAGTTCAATGGAAGCACCCCGCGATATACTCGCCGACCACCAAACGGAATTAGTGATCTGCGCTGACAGGAATCATAATCTCCCTTCCTTCTCATGCATAAAAACGGGTGCTGCACGGGCTCTCCCTTTAACCCTCGAGCTCCCTCCCCAGTAGCCTCCGCTCGACGCGCCCCATCTCTGTTCCCTCTCCATGTCGTCGGCACAAGTTGAAGACAGAAAGGGAGAAGACAAGTCGGTGGTCACCACCGTCGCTATGGCCACCCCTGCCTACATCGTTGATCCGGCCTTGGGTATCAGCTTGGAAGGTCCATTGCATCCGTGTACACGCAGGGTGAAGAAGCAAGTCACCGGAGGACTGAGCGAGGTCGTCGGTATGCGCTCGGAACTCTGCAGCAAGATAGCGTCGAGACCGGGTCTGTTGCATCGATGAATCACTGACTCGTTCGAACTCGAGGTATGAACCCGTGAACTAGCGGTAGGGCCTCTCGGCGGGCATTACCGTACGTCCACGGCACCAGCATTGACGTGTCCAATTTTCCCTTGCTGCTGGGCGCCGCCGGGCACAGTATAGCCGCTCTCGGCCACCAAACTTAACTCGCCGGTTCCCTGTTGTTTGGGGCTGCGCTAGCTCGGCGTCCTTTGGCGTTCTGTAGAGAACTCTCTTGGAGTACCGCTGTGTTCGCACCGTGGGGTGGGGGTCGACGTCGGGGGGAAGAAGAGTCCTTGGCCGGCTGATCCAAATTGGAAGGTGTGGTGCGTTCTCTGATTGGGAGGTTGAAGACAAGCACGAGCCACATATATTTGGATCAACGGTTCCGATTAAAACCTGGGACACCCCTTCGGTTGTTCAATCTAAACCATCAATCAATAGATCAATGGTCCAAGAAATCGCTAGGCGTTGTACAGATCGTGTACATTTTCATTATGAGTCTGTGGTGTCTGTTGTATCTATATCGCGGTATAGGCAGAGACAGAGGTAATTGCAAATAAATCCCATTTTAGCACGTCAGTCCCCCAACTTTCAAAAAAAATTTAATCCGTAGTCTAAAATTATTGGTTTCTTTTTAAATTAATACTGAAAATTCATTTTTTATCTAAAAATAATCGCAAAAGCTTAATTAATTTATTTACCACATTATTTACTACGCGGTGACAAACATTATTTTGGCATATCACATTATTTTATAGCTAGATATTTATTTACCCTATATATTGTAGAGTAATATTTTATCAAAGTAATCTCACTATAAATATAATTTAGATTAAAATTGAATTAATTTATTCTTAGATTACCTTTCTCACATGATTTATAAAGTCAATCTAAGATCTAGTACTAATTATTTAATCACTAAAATTTTCTGAAAACCATATTTTTCTAATCGTAACTTTGATTTTAGTGATTTCCGTTCCACGATCTCGTAGCGACGCGTAGATTATTTTTACGCAGTTTTTTCTTATGTTTGGTGTGATGTTAATTTTGCATATACACTGTTTGTTTGTATTGCTATGACTAGCGCGAGGTTACGAGTTATCTGAAGAGCAAGTTGGTACCTGGAATCTCAAGTCCCAGGCAAGTTGTGCCCTTGATCACTTCCTTTTACCCAGTCATGTTCTGATTAATCATAATGATCTGCATAAGTTAATTTTGATGGGACCTAATAGGTTACCCTAGTTTAACTATCTTTATACCTTATTCACCATGGAATTTTGGGTAGTACCTGCTATTGCTATATGTGGTTTTAGGTATAGAGATACGTTTTATTCCTAATTATATTTTTTTGTCAGTTGTTATTTACTGTTCATGTTAAGATCATTATGTTAATTGGAACATGGAGAACCACCCGAGAAAACAGTGCTACCACAAGGGTTTAATGGGATGCCCTTGGCTAACTAACTAGGAAAGCTAGTGGAAGACTACCTTACCCAAAAGGGGCAAGGGCAGTAGGAGAGTGGTCAGTGTAGGGAGGTCCTCGGGTTGATTTTGCTGCGATGGCGGTCACGCGAGGGATTCCTGCACTGGAGCTTCCTATAAACTATAGCGGGTTTTCGGAAGCTAGTGGAACTTTGTAAAGGCCTCGTAGTGTTACCCTGCCTCGCCTCCTCGGAAGAAGTGTATGGGATTGGCCGTCTCTTGGTAGATGGGTAACATGACTTGTGGGTAAAGATGCGCAACCTCTGCAGAGTGTAAAACTGGTATACTAGCCGTGTTCACGGTCATGAGCAGCTCGAACACTCACATGATTAATTTATAAAATTAAATTCAATTTATCATATGCATTGCATCACAGGTGATGTTGCTACTTTTGTTCTACTACTTAATTGGGTTTGATATTTACTTATACTTAGTAATTGCTAATAAAATTTTGACCAACTTTAAAAGCAATGCTCAGCTACAACCATCCTCTTTGGTAAGCCTTACACTTCATGAGCTCGCACCTTTGGCGAGTTCATGCACATTATTCCCCACAACTTGTTGAGCTATGAACGTATGTGAGCTCACTCTTGCTGTCTCACCCCCCACAGGTCAAGAACAGGTACCGCAGGATGAGGCGCTTGGAGGATGCTGTGACGAGTTCATGAGAGGTCTAGGCCGTCGTCTCCCAATCAACTTTGGGTTGCTGGACCGTTATCTCCTTATAATGGAATTATTTATTTATTTTGTACAGAACTCCTATTATATAATAAAGATGTGACATTTGATCCTGTGCCATGATTCATCATATGTGTGAAACTTGGTCCTAGCACACCTGGTGATTGTTCGCACCCGGGTCTTGGTGCCCCGAAACCCTGGTGTGACATATGTTGACGTCACAAGTGTATTATATGAAAAGACAATGCAATAAAGACGTAAAGAGAGTAGAGTACTTTATTACATCATCTAAATCATTGTATCTTTAACAAGTATCAAAATCAAAGTAAGGCGGAATTAAATATGGGTAATCTCCCACAGGAAGATGACCGACACATCGTTAGACTTAAAACTCATCATCGTCATCAGTGAAGTCTCCAGCATCACCCTCTAATTAAAATATTAGCAAGGGTGAGCTCACTTATGGTCGAGGCTTAGCAAGTGGGGAAAAATTAATGCAAGTTAACAAGGTGAGGCTAAGGTTGAGCAGTAAGCATTTTAGTTGCTAGTTGGTCAATATTTTATTAACAACACCTGTCTTAGTAATAAGTGTGTATCCCAAGTATCCCATTTAAACAAAGGTATAAGAGTATATCAAAAACACTTAAGTGAAACCACTTAAGCAAACCATTGGCAGATCATCGGATCTCGATTTATTGTCCATCTTTAAGTTCAATTATCATGTAGGGTCCAGGCCGCTCGTAATCAAGAGCACGACTGATATATCACTTTTACACTCTATAGAGGTGGCGCATCTTTACCCATGAGTCGCAATTTCCTTCTAGCCTAGGTTGATCAGACCCGTATTCACTTCCGAGGTGAATGGCTAGGGTCTCACTACGAGGCTTTTCCCTAGAGTCCTCAATATGCAAATGCTGGAAATGGTCAAACTGCATAGAGCACATCTAACGTAACTAACTTATAGTCCAGTCTGCAGGGTAAAGCTGTGGGAACTATGCCCGTATCCAATCTGCCTGAGCCAGAAATATAAGCGCTTGCCAGATGTCCCCGTTTCGGTCGACCACGACCAGCACCCAACATAAGACTTCCCTAGTTATTTATCCAAGGGCGTCTCATACCACCCTCATGGTAGCACTGTTTTCCTGGGTGGTCACTCCATGTTCCAATTAATATGCAATAATCTTGTTTAACCACCGGGTTAACATCATAATACCAATTTCATTTTTGGAACATTAATATCAAATAATGAGTGACATCAAATAAATAAGTTGAGCAGTAGCACAAATTTGCAAAGCATAGTATTTTCCCAGGGTAATCAAGGAATACAATTGGTAAATCTAGGAAATCCTTAATTAGATAAATCCCATCAAATTATGCAGTATATCCAAAAAGTAAACATTATTATATGTATTAATTGGGTACAAATAGAATATGCAGAGGGAGAATCCACTTGCCTTGCTCAAACATGTTCTGCAGGTCGTCCTCGAACGTGTTAGGCTCGTCTACCTCACAGTCCACTTCTAGCATTGATTTGTATATCGCACATACAAAAGAATACGTACGCCAAATAAATAAACATACACAAGTAAAGGGTAATCATTCACCATTACATTCACATTCATACATCACACTTATCACACTCATAAATACGTCCTAAAGCGTAAATACTTATTAACTCATTTATGGCTATTATTGCGAGTCATTAATGGTGCAATTATGAGTAGGTGCTATAATAATAGTTTTAACTAGTATTAATGTGTATTAACATTCTTTATGAAAATAAAGGCTAACTATTTTCTTTAATACTAATAAATAGACTAATAGATTTTATTCCTTTTAGTTCTAACTTGAATTTATGCGTATAGCTAAAAATGACTCTACTAACATTAATATTCTAAGAATCAATATAAATCACTAATTGGACTTTTAATAACATAAACATGGTTATTATGACAAAAACAAGTGTTTTACTAATCTTAAGAATTTAAGTGCTATTCTTATGGACACCTTTATTTTGGCTAGTAAAAACCTATTTTTGTCACGACTAGTGATATTCTTTTAGTTTTCTCTTTTCTTTCTAAAATAAAGTACCAATAAAATAATCGGATATAAATCATCTAATAACCTATAATGTTTATATTGCCATGAATTCTATAACATTTACTAATTCCATGTTAAGAAAAGCTTCTATCATCTATTAAAATAAACTTATGATTATAACCTTCCAAATAATTTCCAAAGTTCATTGTGAACAAAATTAATTATAAAATTACCTATCTAGTGTTTTTATCAACATCATGTGTCTATCCATTTTTGTCATACTTCTCTATAATCTAACATTCTAAATGTCATCGTAAACATGAATAATCGCGGTGCACTAATTTATCGCATACATCTACCAAAAATCCATAGAGCACATACGCGTAAATACCGAATCACAACATGCTCATATTACAACACAAGAATTATAAAATTCACAAACTGAATCAAAAGTGATTTCAAAAATACATAAAAATATTTTGGGTCTTCTTCAACCTTGCGACGAACGGCGGACGGGCTTGGGCGTGCGTCTAGGTGAAGGTTCGGTACGACGGTTGGCGTAACTCCGGCGAGCTCCACGGGCTCCGGCGACGGCGTGGGCGAACTCCGGCGACGACGGCGGTGGCTCAAACGCCGAGGAGAGAGAGTAGGGGACAAGCTCAGGTAGGGAGGAGGGAGAGAGAGGAGCTCGGCATATTTATATAGAGAGGGAGGGGAGGAGAGATGTCGCCGGGGAGAGAGAGGGGCGGCCGGGGTGCTTCATGGCCATCAATGGCGTCGGTTTCATGGAGGAGAGTAATGGGGGAGGGAAAACGGTCGCTTGAAGCTCCATAACTCGAAGACGAAGAACGGACACGCAGGGTGGCGGCTCGGTTGGGGCTTGACTGTGGCACAGGCTTCGGTCGCGACCTGGCGGGCTCCTAGCGCGTCGGGCATCGGGCGGCGTGCCTGGCGGCGCGGTTTCGGCTGGGAAGCAAGGGGAGAGGGAGAATTAGAGTGGGGCCGGGTGGGGCCGGTAAAAAGAAAGTGAAAAGGGAGGGAAAAAGGAGTGGCGGCGGCTTGGCAGGGAGAAGGCAGGCGGCGCGACGGCTGACTCCTTACATGGGCCCCTAGTGGGTTTAGGGTCAGGGTTTCTTTTTTGTTTTTTTCTATTTATTTTCTAATTTAAAAATATATTTTTAAATAACCGTAAAATTCATAATAATTAAACCAAAATTATTTATAAACAAAATATTTATTTTTGGACTAATAATTATTATATTATTTATTTGGATTTTCATTCAAGAAGAAATGCTACTAAATATCCAAAAATCAATCATGCGCAATCAAAAAATATTCTAAATGCAAATAAATAACAAACACTTGAATAAAAAATTTATTACCATAATTACCATTAATAACTAAATGCATTATTTTTAATTGATGGTTTTTATAGTGTTACACCATTTCTTGGGGAAAAATCCATAGGTGTTAGCCTTCGGTATTATTGAAAAATGGTCGTTCATGCTATTTTTGACAAAAATGGGGATTGTGTGGCCATTGATCATTGACTAGAGGCTCGTACAACTCACACCACATATGTTTCCTTGCCATAAATCACATTCTTGGATTTCTGGTGGAAACCATTTCTTTGTCAAAAATCCATAGGTGTTAGCCTTCAGTATTATTGAAAATGGTCGTTCATGGCTATTTTCGACAAAAATGGGGGTTGTGTGGCCATTGATCATTGACTAGAGTCTCGTTCACCTCACCCCACATATGTTTCCTTGCCATAGATCATATTATTGAATTTCTGGTGGAGACTATTTCTTAGTCAAAAATCCGTAGGTGTTAGCCTTCGGTATTATTGAAAATGGTCGTTCATGGCTATTTCCGACAAAAATGGGGGTTGTGTGGCCATTGATCATCGACCAGAGGCTCGTACACCTCACCCCACATATGTTTCCTTGCCATAGGTCACATTCTTGGATTTCTGGTGGAGACCATTTATTGGTCAAAAATCCGTAGGTGTTAGCCTTTGGTATTATTGAAAATGGTCATTCATGGCTATTTACGACAAAAATGGGGGTTATATGGCCATTGATCATTTACCAGAGGCTCATTCACCTCACCCCACATTTGCTTCCTTGCCATAGATCACATTCTTGGATTTCTGGTGGAGATCATTTCTTTGTCAAAAATCCATAGGTGTTAGCCTTGGATATTATTGAAAATGGTCATTCATGGCTATTTTTGAAAAAATAGGGGTTGTGTGGCCATTCATCATTGACCAGAGGCACGCTCACCTCACCCCACATATGTTTCCTTGCCATAGATCACATTCTTGGATTTCTGGTGGAGACCATTTCTTGGTAAAAAATCTATAGATATTAGCCTTCTGTATTATTGAAAATGGTTGTTCATGCTATTTTTGACAAAATAGGGGTTGTGTGGCCTTTGATCATCAACCAGAGGCACGTACACCTCACCCCACATATGTTTCCTTGTCATACATCACATTCTTTGATTTCTGGTGGAGACCATTTCTTGGTGAAAAATCCGTTGGTGTTAGCCTTCGGTATTATTGAAAATGGTCGTTCATGCTAATTTCGACAAAAATGGGGGTTGTGTGGCCATTGATCATTGACTAGAGGCTTGTACACCTCACCTCACATATGTTTCCTTGCCATAGATCACATTCTTGGATTTCTAGTGGAGCCATTTCTTGGTGAAAAACCCATTGTTGTTAGCCTTCGGTATTATTGAAAATGGTCGTTCATGGCTATTTTTGACAAAAATGGGGGTTGTGTGGCCATTGATCATTAACAAGAGGCTCATTCACCTCATCCCACATATGTTTCCTAGCCATAGATCACATTTTTGGATTTCTGGTGGAGACCATTTCTTGGTCAAAAATTCGTAGGTGTTAGCCTTCGGTATTATTGAAAATGGTTGTTCATGGCTATTTTCGACAAAAATGGGGGTTGTGTGGCCATTGATCATCGACCAGAGGCTCGTACACCTCACCCCACATATGTTTCCTTGCCATAGGTCACAGTCTTGGATTTCTGGTGGAGACCATTTCTTGGTCAAAAATTCATAGGTGTTAGCCTTTGGTATTATTGAAAATGGTTGTTCATGGCTATTTTTAAAAAAATGGGGGTTGTGTGGCCATTTATCATTGACCAGAGGCTCATTCCCCTCACCCCATATATGTTTCCTTGCCATAGATCACATTCTTGGATTTCTAGTGGAGACCATTTATTGGTCAAAAATCCGTAGGTGTCAGCCTTGGGTATTATTGAAAATGGTCATTCATGGCTATTTTCGACAAAAATGGGGGTTGTGTGGCCATTGATCGTTGACCAGAGGCACGTTCACCTCACCCCACATATGTTTCCTAGTCATAGATCATAGTCTTGGATTTCTGGTGGAGACAATTTCTTAGTCAAAAATCCGTAGGTGTTAGCCTTTTGTATTATTGAAAATGGTCGTTCATGCTATTTTCGACAAAAATAGGGGATGTGTGGCCTTTGATCATCAACCAGAGGCTCGTACGCCTCACCCCACATATGTTTCCTTACCATATATCACATTCTTGGATTTCTGGTGGAGACCATTTCTTGGTGAAAATCCGTTGGTGTTAGCCTTCAGTATTATTGAAAATGGTCGTTCATGCTATTTTCGCTAAAAATGAGGGTTGTGTGGCCATTGATCATTGATTAGAGGCTCGTACACCTCACCCCTTATATGTTTCCTTGACATAGATCACATTCTTGGATTTCTAGTGGAGATCATTTCTTCGTAAAAAATCAGTAGGTGTTTGCCTTCGGTATTATTGTAAATGGTCATTCATGTCTATTTTCAACAAAATGGGGGTTTTGTGGCCATTGATCATTGACCAGAGGCTCGTTCGGCTATTATTGAAAATGGTTGTTCATGGCTATTTTAAAAAAAATGGGGGTTGTGTGGCCATTGATCATTGACCAGAGGCTCATTCCCCTCACCCTATATATGTTTCCTTGCCATAGATCACATTCTTGGATTCCTAGTGGAGACCATTTATTGGTCAAAAATCCATAGGTGTTAGCCTTGGATATTATTGAAAATGGTCATTCATGGCTATTTTCGACAAAAATGGAGGTTGTGTGGCCATTGATCATTGACCAGAGGCACGTTCACCTCACGCCACATATGTTTCCTTGTCATAGATCACAGTCTTAAATTTCTGGTGGAGACCATTTCTTGGTCAAAAATCCGTAGGTGTTAGCCTTCTGTATTATTGAAAATGGTCGTTCATGCTATTTTCGACAAAAATAGGGGTTGTGTGGCCTTTGATCATCAACCAGAGGCTCGTACGCCTCACCCCACATATGTTTCCTTGCCATATATCACATTCTTGGATTTTTGGTGGAGACAATTTTTGGTGAAAAATCCGTTGGTGTTAGCCTTCGGTATTATTGAAAATGGTCGTTCATGCTATTTTCGACAAAATGGGGGTTGTGTGGCCATTGATCATTGATTAGAGGCTCGTACACCTCACCCCATATATGTTTCCTTGACATAGATCACATTCTTGTATTTCTAGTGGAGACCATTTCATCATAAAAAATCTGTAGGTGTTAGCCTTCGGTATTATTGTAAATGGTCATTCATGTCTATTTTCGACAAAATGGGGGTTTTGTGGCCATTGATCATTGACCAGAGGCTCGTTCACCTCACCCCACATATGTTTTCTTGCCATAGATCACATTCTTGGATTTCTGGTGGAGACCATTTCTTGGTCAAAAATTCGTAGGTGTTAGCCTTCGGTATTATTGAAAATTGTCGTTCATGGCTATTTCCGACAAAAATGGGGGTTGCGTGGCCATTGATCGTCGACCAGAGGCTCGTACACCTCACCCCACATATGTTTCCTTGCCATAGGTCACATTCTTGGATATCTACTAGAGACCATTTCTTGGTCAAAAATCCGTAGGTGTTAGCCTTCGGTATTATTGAAAATAGTCGTTCATGGCTATTTTCGACAAAAATGGGGGTTGTGTGGCCATTGATCATTGACCAGTGGCTCGTTCACCTCACCCCACATATGTTTCCTTGCCATAGATCACATTCTTGGATTTCTTGTGGAGACCATTTATTGGTCAAAAATCCGTAGGTGTTAGCCTTGGATATTAATGAAAATGGTCATTCATGGGTATTTTCGACAAAAATGGGGGTTGCGTGGCAATTGATCATTGACTAGAGGCACGTTCACCTCACCCCGCATATGTTTCCTTGCCATAAATCATATTCTTGGATTTCTGGTGGAGACCATTTTTTGGTCAAAAATCTGTAGGTGTTAGCCTTCGGTATTATTGAAACTGGCCGTTCATGCTATTTTCGACAAAAATAGGGGTTCTGTGGCCTTTGATCATGAACCAGAGGGTTGTACACCTCACCCCACATATATTTCCTTGCCATAGATCACATTCTTGGATTTTTGGTGGAGACCATTTGTTGGTAAAAAATCAGTTAGTGTTAGCCTTCGGTATTATTGAAAATGGTCGTTCATGCTATTTTCGACAAAAATGGGGGTATTGTGGCCATTGATCATTAAATAGAGGCTCGTACACCTCACCCCACATATGTTTCCTTGCCATAGATCACATTCTTGGACTTCTAGTGGAGACCATTTCTTCATAAAAAATCCATAGGTGTTAGCCTTCGGTATTATTGAAAATAGTCGTTCATGGCTATTTTCGATAAAAATGGGGGTTTTGTGGCAATTGATCATTGACCAGAGGCTCATTGACCTCACCCCACATATGTTTTTTTGCAATAGATCACATTCTTGGATTTCTGGTGGAGACCATTTCTTGGTCAAAAATCCGTAGGTGTTAGTCTTCGGTATTATTGAAAATGGTCGTTCATGGCTATTTCCGACAAAAATGGGGGTTGTGTGGCTATTGATCATCGACCAGAGGCTCGTACACCTCACCCCACATATGTTTCCTTGCCATAGATATTCTTTGAATTGTTGCACATGTTTGAATTAGTTTCAATTTGAAACTTGATTTGAATTTGAATTGAAAACCCTAGAGAAAAGAAATGGAAAAGCAATTAGGAAATTCAGGAAAAAGGCAAAACAGCCCAGCCGGCCCAACTCGACCCAGCCAGGCCGCGCGCCCGTGCCGTTCCACCTGTTAGCGGCAACTCCCTTCCCCGCGCGCCCTCTCCCTCCCCCCTCTCTGCCTAGTGGGGCCAGGCTATCGGCATCGGTTTCCTCGCCCGCACGCCCCTCTTCTCTCTCTGCGCTGCGGGCCCGCTTTGCCAGTCGTCGAGCCATTGCCCCCGTGCGCCCGTCCTCTCTCTCTGCACCGTGGGCCTGCGCTGTCAGCTCCACCTTCCCCGCGCCCGCCATGGACCAGTGCGCGCGCACTCGCGCACGTCGCCGGGAACCTCGGCCACGTCATCCGCCCATGCGTCCCAGCTCTTTTTGAGCACCGCCCGCACCCGCACTCACTCCTCACCTCACTTCATGCAGCCCCGCTCTCGCTAGCGCTCTGCCCACGCCGTCCGACCTCGCCGGAGACCCACACCCGCCTCCCCAGTCATCTAGCTCGCCGGAGGCCATGCCAAGCAACCCTGAGCTCCGCCCCGAGGTAAGACATCCATCCCCGCGCTTGTTTTCCCCTATTCACGCCTACCTGTAGCCAATTTGGCCTCGCCGGTGTGCGGCCGTGCTTGCTCGCCACGCCCGCACAGCGCCTAGCCGATCTGACCCCGTCCAGTGCCCCGGTTTTGGCCCAAAGTGCTCCCCCACCTCCACTGGAACTAGCTCGAGCCCTATCACGGCCAATTGTCTCTCTTGGCGACCAGAATTCCTTGTCGGAACTGTCCCAACCCGCCCGGAGCTTTTCCCACGCCGTTTCCCCCTCTCTGACCCCGGTCTCGTTGCCACAACCCCGCCATCGAGTTCGCCGAGTCGTCTTCTCCATCTCTAACCTACTCCGGTGACCCTAGAACCGCCATAGCACACACCCACCCCAACTCCCGCGACTTCACCGCCGCGAAGAGGAGTGGCGCCGCCCGCAGCCGTTCACCCCCCTCCTGGTTTGATCTCCTCCGTCCGATCTTGATTACAAGGCCTAGATCACAGGATACCGCCTCGCGCACGCGCGCCCTGCGTACGGACCTGCCTGTTAGTGCCTTTGTTCCCTGGCGCTGGGCCCGATCTGTTGGCCCATCCCCTTCCCGGCCGCTGACACCCCTAGCCCACCTGTCAGCGCTCTTATCTCGCCCGTGCGGGCGCCCTCGGCCACAGATCTAATCTCGGCCACTGGTTTCTGATCCAACGGTTGAGATCGTCCGATACCCTTTCACGTGTAGTTTTGCTTAAGAGACCCTCGGGTTAGTCGGAATGAACCCGTCGTCCCTGGTTTTCATGCGCAGGCCCCTGTATTCTTATAGATTGAACTCTGGACTTTTAAATAATTATAGAATTAGACCTATTTTCATATTTTAAGTTCCCAAACTTGTTTATTTCATATTTTTTGCATATGAACTCCAAATTTAGTGATTCAAATTGCAAAATGTTCATAGGAATATTCTCTATTTAAATAAATTAGTTCCATTTACTGTCTGCACATTCTAATTTTATGGTTAACTATGAACTAGTATATGTTTAGATTGGTTTATTGTCACACCCGGCTTTAAGGAGCAAAGCCAGGTGCATCTCATACATGCGCCAAGAAGACAACATATATAATAACAGAGTGTATAGAGATAAATGTCACAAATCACCAGAGTACTTATTACATAGCGGAAGACTTATTACAAAATAAAAGAATAAATATAAAACGAAATAAGGATCGTCGGCGCCAATGTCAACTGAGAAACGCCACCTAGATCAGATCATACTCCTCGCCTTGTGGCTCCTCCTGAACCACCTGTTCTTCTCCTGTGGGGGGGTGTGAGACAGCAAGGGTGAGCTCACACATGATCATAGCTCAACAAGTTGTGGGGAACCAGTGGACATAAACTCACAAAGGTGTGAGCTCATGTGATGTGTAAGGCTAATCAATGATAGGGGTTTAAAGCTGAGCATTGCTTTTAAGTAGTTGGTCAAAATTTTATTAGCAGTTACTAAGTGTAAGTAAATACCAAACCATAGATAAAGTAATTGAACAAATTAATAATAAACCCATGCAATGCAAATGACAAAATTGAATTTAAGTTCCATAATTTAAACATCAGAGAGTCCTGAGCTGCTCATGACCGTGAGCTCGGCTAGTATACCAGTTTTACACTCTGCAGAGGTTGTACCCTTTACCCACAAGTCATGTTACCCATCTGCCAAGGGATCGTGACTTCCCATACACCTCTACCTAGGAAGCACGGCAGGGCAACACTACGAGGCCTTTACAAAGTTCCACTAGCTTCCGAAAACCCGCTACAGTTTATAGGAAGTTCCAATGCAGGGTTCTTGTCTGACCGCCGTCGCAGCAAAATCAAACAAGGACCTCCCTACACTGACGACTCCCCTACTGCCCTTGCCCCTTTTGGGTAAGGTAGTCTTCCACTAGCTTTCCTAATTAGTCAGCCAAGGGCGTCCCATTAAACCCTTGTGGTGGCACGTGGTTCTCAAGTTAAGCTCTATGTTCCAATTAACATTAATGATCATAACATGAACATATATAGAATAACAAAAGAATTGGAACATAGAGGTAATAAATGATTATCCCAAAACCATGTAAAGCAATAGCAAACTACCCAAGTGAGTCAGGGGTAAACAAGGTAATGAGATAAACAATCTAGGGTGACCTATCGGGTCCCATCAAAATTAACCTATGCATGAATAAGTGATATTAAAGAACATTATTGGGTAAAAAGTGGTCAAGGGCACAACTTGCCTTCAATGAGCTCCTGCTCAGCTACTTCAACCTGCTGCTCACCAGGATCCTCGGTCACTGGCTCTTCTACTCGCCACAATACAAACAAGCACAGTGCATATAGAGAAATTAACATTACAACAAACATATAAATAAAATACACAGTAATAATCTACACATTAAAATAAAATTCTAGGAACAGGAATCATAATTTTTGGAGTTATAGATTTTAAGTTATGGATTTTTAAAGGTTTTATGTGTTTAAAATAGATTAAGTGAGGAATTAAATTTCTTACTGTTTTCATGACCAAACAGAGGCACTAAATGAAAGATAATACAATTACAAAATTTCAGGAACTGGAATGGAGTGATTTGGAGTTAGTATGAATTTTCTATGAATTATTGAAGTTCTAGCATATATTTTTGTATTAAAAACTTATTTTCCAATTCAATTATTCCATTTAAACAGCTCTGGACTGGGCCACAAATCCAGATAAACCCAGGGGCTAAACCACACTTATTCCCCAGACTCAGGGTAAACCCAAGGTGGACGGCGGGTTCTATTTCCAAAAGGTCCAGGGTCTCTTATGCAAAATGGCCTGGCCGAAAGGGGTATCCTTGCGCCAGAGTCGTTCGATCAGAACTCGGCCGCCAAGATTAGCCTGAGACGCTTACGAACCCGAGATCATCCTCACACGTTGGATCTGAATCCTACGATCTGCAGCACACTATCAATTCCATCCCACATTGGCCGCACGATCCTTGACCGACGGCGCCCGTTCCTTCTCCTACACCCAGCCGACAGGACACCCTCCAACAATCCTGGCCACCTCTAGACGATCGGACGGCGCACAGGCCTTCTTCTACCTCTAGCCGCGAACCAGGAGGAGCAAAACGCCCTAGCGGTGGCGCCCTGCAGTAGGCCACCCACCACCCGATATCCCGGTGGTCTGCGTGATACTCGAGCGACCCACTACAATTTATACCCTGATGATACCTCGTGCGAAAATCACAGCAGCAAGGATAGCAGAACAAGAACTCACCCCGCCGAGACGAGGTAGAGGCTGGGCGCAGGCGACGCTTCACGAAAGACCGCCGCCGAGGACCCTCCTGCACAGATGGTTTCGCCCCGTCCGAAGAGCTCCACCGGCAGTCTCCTAATCCCGCGGGCAATGGAGACACGCCTACGCTAGTCACCAGGGAACCAGCGACGGCGTTTGCGCGGATTGATGGCGGCGGCTAGTCCAAGCACCACACCGGTGAGTTCGGGATGTCGATTTCTCCCACGCCGGTTGGAATTGAGAGGGGTTCTGCGTGGTATGAATAGAGGGCACGCAGAAGGGGCGATACCCCACATTTATCAGGGTCCGGAAGTCGCCATGCACGTTTGGCATGCCGAGCCGGGATCGCGGAGTTCGTTGCGAGGTGGGCGGAGCGCGGCGTTCAGGAAGATCCACAGGGCGAACTGACGAATGGGACCGCGTGGCAATCACAGGGACAGGAGGACTTGACCGCGCAAGGGCTGCCGGACCGGGCCCGCCTGTAAGCCGAATTGGGAAACATGGGCGCGCAGCGCCACTGACACGCGGGCCTCGCTTGTCAGTGCGGGCGCGTGGTGGGCTGTACGCTGGTGCAAGGTAGTTGGGCTAGGTAGGTTTGGGCCCAAACGCAGGTTAAGTTTTATATTTTTTTTATTTTTCTATTTAATTTCTAGAATTCAAATTTGAATCAAATCTGAAATGTGAAATTATATTCATTTTGAATGTACCACTTGGACCCAATAATATGGATGGTTTAACTATACATTTTCTTTTTATATACTTCTTTATTTTTGTATAACATTTTTCTTTCTCTTCTCCATCTTCAATTCGCAATTTAGGGTCAAATCTCCAAATTTGGATTTTAATATATTTATTGTCACATTATTATTTTTTTTATTTTTGATATTGTCACAAATGCACACAAAATAAAATCCCAGCATGATGCATAATTTTAATGGCATATATTCTTTTATTAATTATTTGCTTTTGAATATGGTGTTCACATGGAATGATGCATAAAGGTTAAACCCACATAAAGAGAAATTGTTTCTCTATTGGTATTATTTCTAGCAAATTACAAAGTGGGTGTTACAAATCCTACCCCCCCTTAAAATTAATCTCGTCCTCGAGATTTAAGAAGAACGAGGGAAAAGGTGGGGAAAATCTATGCGAAGCTCTTCTTCTCTTTCCCAGGTCGCTTCATCTTCTCCGTGGTGACTCCATTGTACCTTACACATCTTTATCACCTTATTTCTTGTAACTCGAGTCAAAGTGTCAAGAATCTTGATCGGGTACTCCGTGTAAGTCAAATCACCTTGAACACTGAGCTCTTCCATCGGTAACTGTTCCTCAGGGACACGGAGACACTTCTTTAGTTGAGATACGTGGAACACATTATGCACATCCGATAGACTAGCAGGTAACTCGAGTTGATATGCCATCTCCCCAACTCGCCTAAAGATCAAGAATGGTCCAATGTAGCGAGGGGACAATTTGCCCTTAACTTTGAATCTCCTCATTCCACGAAGTGGTGACACCTTGAGATACACATAATCTCCTTCTTCAAATTCCAGTGGCCTTCTTCTATTATCAGCATAGCTCTTTTGCCTGGTTTGAGCCACCCTCAAATTCTCTCGAATTATACAAACTTGTTCTTCTGCTTCTTGAATCAATTCTGGCCCAAAGAACTGTCTTTCTCTAGTCTGATCCCAATACAAAGGAGTCCTGCACTTTCTCCCATATAAAGCTTCATAAGGTGACATCTTCAGACTGGCTTGATAGCTATTATTGTATGAGAATTCAGCATAAGGTAGACTCTTATCCCAACTTCCTCCATGCTGAAGGGCACAAGCTCTCAACATATCTTCCAATACTTGATTAGTCCTTTCAGTCTGTCCATCAGTCTGATGGTGATAAGCTGTACTAAAATTCAACTTTGTACTCATATTCTCGTGAAAGCTTCTCCAAAATCGTGAGGTAAACTGCGAACCTCGATCAGACACAATCTTCTTTGGTACTCCATGTAAACACACAATCCGAGCCATATATAACTCTGCTAGCTGAGAACCTTTATAAGTAGTCTTCACAGGAATAAAGTGAGCCACTTTAGTCATTCTATCCACAATCACCCATATAGCATCATATCCTTTCTGGGTGCGAGGCAATCCAGTGATGAAATCCATACCAATCTCTTCCCATTTCCACTCGGGTATCTTCAGTGGATGCAACAATCCAGCTGGCCTCTGATGTTCAACCTTAACCCTTTGACATACATCGCACATAGCCACATATGCAGCTACATCTCTCTTCATTCCATACCACCAATACTTCCGCTTCAAATCCTGATACATCTTAGTACTACCAGGATGAATAGAATAATCCGAGTCATGGGCCTCCTTTAAAATAGTCTCTCGAAGGCTTTCAATATCAGGAACACACATCCTGTCCTTGAACCATACAGTGTCCTGCTCATCTTCGGTAAATTCCGGAACTCGACCTTCAGTAATCAGATCCTTAATCTCTTTTATTTTAGCATCACCAATTTGACCTTTGCGGATTTCTTGCTCCAAGGTAGGTTCCACATCAATAGTGACTCCTTCAGTATGAGCAACTATCCCAAGGTTAAGTCTCCTGAAATCCTCAACAATCTCATCGGGTAGCTGGGCAACAATAGCTGAATGAACATGCTCCTTGCGACTCAAGGCATCTGCAACCAAATTTGCCTTGCCCGGGTGATAGTGAATCTCCAAATCATAATCCTTAATAAGCTCCAACCAACGGCGTTGCCTAAGGTTGAGATCCTTCTGAGTGAATATATACTTCAGACTCTTATGATCCGTATATACTTGACACTTGGTTCCCATAACGTAATGTCTCCAAATCTTAAGCGCATGCACAACGGCTACCAATTCCAAGTCATGTGTGGGGTAGTTTAACTAATGTTTCCACAACTGATGAGAAGCATAGGCAATCACATGTCCTTCCTGCATGAGCACACATCCTAAGCCTTGGCCACATGCATCGCAATAGATATCAAATCCTTTCTGTAGGTCTGGCATCACCAATACTGGTGGTCACATCAATCTTTTCTTCAATTGGTCAAAGCTATCTTGGCACTTCTCGTCCCACTTAAATTCTTTTCCTTTCTCCAAAAGTGAAGTCATAGGTTTAGCAATCTTAGAAAATCCTTCAATAAATCTCCGATAATATCCTGCGAGTCCTAAGAAACTCCGAATCTCCGTGACTATCGTGGGTACTCTCCACTCCATTATCTCCTTAACCTTAGCAGGATCCACTGATATTCCTCCATTAGAAATAATATGACCAAGAAATGGCACCTCGCCAATCCAAAACTCGCACTTGCTGAACTTGGCATATAGCTGGTTATCCCGTAGCTTCTGTAGCACCATTCTCAGATGTTCCTCATGATCGCTATCACTCTTAGAATAGATAAGAATATCGTTGATGAACACCACGACGAATCTGTCCAAGTACTCCATAAACACCTTGTTCATTAAGTTCATAAAATACGCTGGTGCATTGGTTAATCCAAACGACATAACAGTAAACTCATATAATCCATATCGAGTCGAGAAAGCCGTCTTAGGAATATCCGATGGTCTAATCCTCATCTGATGGTAACCGGATCGGAGATCAATCTTCGAGAATACTCTAGCACCTCTCATCTGGTCAAATAAATCCTCAATATGGGGTAACGGATACTTGTTCTTCACCGTAACATCATTAAGGGATCTATAATCCACACACATTCTTTGTGATCCATCCTTCTTCTGTACAAACAGTACCGGTGCTCCCCAAGGTGAGGAACTCGGACGAATGTGCCCAGCGTCTTGTAACTTAGTTAACTGCTTCTTAAGTTCCTTCAACTCCTCTATGGACATCCTATATGGCCGTTTAGAAATAGGGGCGGTTCCAGGTAAGAGATCAATAACAAACTCAACTTCTCTATCTGGTGGCATCCCTGGTAACTCCTCTGGAAAGACATCCGGAAAATCTCTAACCACCCGGATGTTGTCACCAACAAACTCCTTAGGTATAAAGAACATTGCACGCATGGGTGAGGAGGTTACTGCAATATTAACTTGAAATCTTTCTCCTTTAGTGGTAGTGAGTTCTACGGTACCTCTACCACATGCTATAACGGCCTTTGCCTTTCTTAGCCATGACATACCAAGGATCAGATCTATACTGCTTGACTCTAATATTATAGCAGTATCTCCAAATTCTCTACCCATAATGGTCAATGTCAATCTACGTGTCATTTGATTCGCCTCAACAGGCCCTTTAGGTGTAATTACTATCATTGGTTTTCTCATATTAAGCAGTGGTATTTCATTTGTGTTGGCATATCTAGCAGACATGAATGAATGTGTAGCACCAGAATCAAATAATATGGTTGCAGGAATTGCATTAACATAAAACATACTAAGTACGAGGTCCCCACCATCCGGAGTAGCATCAACGCTGACTTGATTAACCTTGGCAATAGAATATCCCTTGCCCGATCCTGGAGTTTGCTGCCTGTTTTGAACTGGAGTAGTAGCAATCCTCTGTGGGCAGACATTTGCATAATGACCAGCCTTCCCACACTTGAAACAAGTAGTGCCTGGACTCTGTCCTGAAAACTTCGTCGGGGTGCCAGTGGGGGTAGCCTGTCGAGGAGGTGGAGTCCTCAGTGGTGATTGCTGAACTGGGCGCTGTCCTCCGCTAGTGCGAACTGGAGTACCCTGAGGTGAACTGTAGCGAGGACGAACACTGCTGCTTCCTTGTCCTTGAGATATAGCCTTTCTCTTCAAATCTCCCAGCTGAACACGCTTGTGTTCAATAGCCAGGGCCTTATCAAGCAGCCTCTGAAATGATGGAAATGTGTGTGCCACTAGAGTGTACTGCAGTGGTCCATTAAGTCCTTCAATAAAATGCTCCTGCTTCCTCTCGTCTTCAGCAACTTCATCAGGGGCATATCTGGATAACTGGATAAACTTGTCGCGGTACTCGCTGACTGACATACTTCCTTGCTTCAGCGACAGAAATTCCTTCTTCTTGATCTTTATCATACCAGCTGGAATATGGTAGTTCCTGAACTGTGTACTAAACTCCGCCCAAGTAATAGTATCAGCAGCATCATGGGCAGCAGTATATGAATCCCACCAGTCAGCCGCAGGACCTGTCAGACGTCCAGAAGCATATAAAACCTTCTCCCGATCAGTGCATTGTGCAATATTCAGCATCTTTTCCACAGATTTCAGCCAATCATCTGCGTCCAGTGGATCAGGAGAGCTTGCAAATGTAGGTGGCTTATGACTCATGAATTCCCTATGCTTATCTCGGGGTGGAACTGGTGGTGGAGGTGGAGGCAGTGGTACTTGTTGCTGTTGCTGTTGTTGTTGCATTTGCTGTTGCAGCTGCTGTTGTTGCGCCCTCCTTTCCTGGCGTATCTCCTCTCGCTCCTGGCGCAACTCTTGTCGTATATCTTCTCTTTCCTGACGCATCTCCTGGCGTTCTTGCTGCATTTGGGCACGCATATCAGCCATAGTGTCCGCCATTTGCTGCATCACTGCCATCTGAGCAGCAACCAGTGGGTCAACTCCGCCTGGTGGAGGATTAGGAGGATTCATCTCTGCAGGTTGTGGCTGGGGTTGTCTATATATCCACCGAGTGTGTCGATTAGGAGGCAAATCAATTCCACCACCCCGCCTGGTATTGACCATCTGAGTTAGATACATATGGTAAGAAAATAGTAGACAAGGCAGGTAATTACAAATCATGTGGCTTTGGGGAATTTATTAGCTAAGCGGATTAATATTTTACCTACCATAGCTAATTTATTACCTTATGGTGGTACATACTAAGATGTCCATCTATAATAATTCAATCAATCAAAGAAGCAAATCAGGCATTTAGCATCAGCACAATCAAACAACATTTTAAAGAAAATAGTTTTAAATTTTGTCTTGGGTTCCCTCTCTCTTAAAAAGATCATAGTGGTAGGATTCCAAGGTGTGAAATCCATCTTGTCTTAGAGTAGAAAAGATAAGATTAACCAGAATAGGGTAGCAAAAGGTGAGACAAGGTCAAGATGAGATGAGTATAGAATGAGTCAGAGTAAGGTAAGTAGGAAAGGGTTTGTCCATTTCTATCTAGGTCTCGTCCTACAGTCAACATTTCCTCTGATACCACTTCTGTCACACCCGGCTTTAAGGAGCAAAGCCAGGTGCATCTCATACATGCGCCAAGAAGACAACATATATAATAACAGAGTGTATAGAGATAAATGTCACAAATCACCAGAGTACTTATTACATAGCGGAAGACTTATTACAAAATAAAAGAATAAATATAAAACGAACTAAGGATCGTCGGCGCCAATGTCAACTGAGAAACGCCACCTAGATCAGATCATACTCCTCGCCTTGTGGCTCCTCCTGAACCACCTGTTCTTCTCCTGTGGGGGGGGTGTGAGATAGCAAGGGTGAGCTCACACATGATCATAGCTCAACAAGTTGTGGGGAACCAGTGGACATAAACTCACAAAGGTGTGAGCTCACGTGATGTGTAAGGCTAATCAATGATAGGGGTTTAAAGCTGAGCATTGCTTTTAAGTAGTTGGTCAAAATTTTATTAGCAGTTACTAAGTGTAAGTAAATACCAAACCATAGATAAAGTAATTGAACAAATTAATAATAAACCCATGCAATGCAAATGACAACATTGAATTTAAGTTCCATAATTTAAACATCAGAGAGTCCTGAGCTGCTCATGACCGTGAGCTCGACTAGTATACCAATTTTACACTCTGCAGAGGTTGTACCCTTTACCCACAAGTCATGTTACCCATCTGCCAAGGGATCGCGACTTGAAGTTCCAATGCAGGGTTCTTGTCTGACTGCCATCGCAGCAAAATCAAACAAGGACCTCCCTACGCTGACCACTCCCCTACTGCCCTTGCCCCTTTCGGGTAAGGTAGTCTTCCACTAGCTTTCCTAATTAGTCAGCCAAGGGCGTCCCATTAAACCCTTGTGGTGGCACGTGGTTCTCAAGTTAAGCTCTATGTTCCAATTAACATTAATGATCATAACATGAACATATATAGAATAACAAAAGAATTGGAACATAGAGGTAATAAATGATTATCCCAAAACCATGTAAAGCAATAGCAAACTACCCAAGTGAGTCAGGGTAAACAAGGTAATGAGATAAACAATCTAGGGTGACCTATCGGGTCCCATCAAAATTAACCTATGCATGAATAAGTGATATTAAAGAACATTATTGGGTAAAAAGTGGTCAAGGGCACAACTTGCCTTCAATGAGCTCCTGCTCAGCTACTTCAACCTGCTGCTCACCAGGATCCTCGGTCACGGGCTCTTCTACTCGCCACAATACAAACAAGCACAGTGCATATAGAGAAATTAACATTACACCAAACATCTAAATAAAATACACAGTAATAATCTACACATTAAAATAAAATTCTAGGAACAGGAATCATAATTTTTGGAGTTATAGATTTTAAGTTATGGATTTTTAAAGATTTTATGTGTTTAAAATAGATTAAGTGAGGAATTAAATTTCTTACTGTTTTCATGACCAAACAGAGGCACTAAATGATAGATAATACAATTACAAAATTTCAAGAACTGGAATGGAGTGATTTGGAGTTAGTATGAATTTTCTATGAATTATTGAAGTTCTAGCATATATTTTTGTATTAAAAACTTATTTTCCAATTCAATTATTCCATTTTAAACAGCTCTGGACTGGGCCACAAATCCAGATAAACCTAGGGGCTAAACCACACTTATTCCCCAGACTCAGGGTAAACCCAAGGTGGACGGCGGGTTCTATTTCCAAAAGGTCCAGGGTCTCTTATGCAAAATGGCCTGGCCGAAGGGGTATCCTTGCGCCAGAGTCGTTCGATCAGAACTCGGCCGCCAAGATTAGCCCGAGACGCTTATGAACCCGAGATCATCCTCACACGTTGGATCTGAATCCTACGATCTGCAGCACACTATCAATTCCATCCCACACTGGCCGCACGATCCTTGACCGACGGCGCCCGTTCCTTCTCCTACACCCAGCCGACTGGACACCCTCCAACAATCCTGGCCACCTCTAGACGATCGGACGGCGCACAGGCCTTCTTCTACCTCTAGCCGCGAACCAGGAGATGCAAAACGCCCTAGCGGTGGCGCCCTGCAGTAGGCCACCCACCGCCCGATATCCCGGTGGTCTGCGTGATACTCGAGCGACCCACTACAATTTATACCCTGATGATACCTCGTGCGAAAATCACAGCAGCAAGGATAGCAGAACAAGAACTCACCCCGCCGAGACGAGGTAGAGGCTGGGCGCAGGCGACGCTTCACGAAAGACCGCCGCCGAGGACCCTCCTGCACAGATGGTTTCGCCCCGTCCGAAGAGCTCCACCGGCAGTCTCCTAATCCCGCGGGCAATGGAGACACGCCTACGCTAGTCACCAGGGAACCAGCGACGGCGTTTGCGTGGATTGATGGCGGCGGCTAGTCCAAGCACCACACCGGTGAGTTCGGGATGTCGATTTCTCCCACGCCGGTTGGAATTGAGAGGGGTTCTGCGTGGTATGAATAGAGGGCACGCAGAAGGGGCGATACCCCACATTTATCAGGGTCCGGAAGTCGCCATGCACGTTTGGCATGCCCAGCCGGGATCGCGGAGTTCGTTGCGAGGTGGGCGGAGCGTGGCGTTCAGGAAGATCCACAGGGCGAACTGACGAATGGGACCGCGTGGCAGTCACAGGGACGGGAGGACTTGACTGCGCAAGGGCTGCCGGACCGGGCCCGCCTGTAAGCCGAATTGGGAAGCATGGGCGCGCAGCGCCACTGACACGCGGGCCTCGCTTGTCAGCGCGGGCGCGTGGTGGGCTGTACGCTGGTGCAAGGTAGTTGGGCTAGGTAGGTTTGGGCCCAAACGCAGGTTAAGTTTTATATTTTTTTTATTTTTCTATTTAATTTCTAGAATTCAAATTTGAATCAAATCTGAAATGTGAAATTATATTCATTTTGAATGTACCACTTGGACCCAATAATATGGATGGTTTAACTATACATTTTCTTTTTATATACTTCTTTATTTTTGTATAACATTTTTCTTTCTCTTCTCCAACTTCAATTCGCAATTTAGGGTCAAATCTCCAAATTTGGATTTTAATATATTTATTGTCACATTATTATTTTTTTTATTTTTGATATTGTCACAAATGCACACAAAATAAAATCCCAGCATGATGCATAATTTTAATGGCATATATTCTTTTATTAATTATTTGCTTTTGAATATGGTGTTCACATGGAATGATGCATAAAGGTTAAACCCACATAAAGAGAAATTGTTTCTCTATTGGTATTATTTCTAGCAAATTACAAAGTGGGTGTTACATTTATTTAATAAAATAAATAAAAGGAAAACCCTAGGGTTAAAGTATATTTAGTTTTGTGAGACTAATAACATGTATTACATGAATTCATCTCTGGACTAACTTTTAGGTCACAGTAAAACAAATAAAACTAGGTTATGTAATTGTGGACAACACTTAAAGAATAAACAACTCCTAAATGAAGTTAGTTCATGTTATACTTTGATCTCATTCTTCCTTATTTGATACTATGCCTTTTTGAGATGTACTCCAATGTTTGTACATGTTTGGTGTTGGTGACTTGTTCTCAAATGCTTCGGATTAAGAACAAGGCAACATAAAAAGTGTTAAATGATAAGGTCCCTCGTCCTTTGAAACATTATTTCCCTTCGGGATATAATGTGCTCCGGACGAAGGTCACAAACAATATATCTTCGTAAGCACAATAAGCTATGATGAAGGACTTACACGCGACATAAAAAGTAATATAAACATTTAAATCTCATCACAATTTCATTTCTATTTTATTATTGCATAACAATAGAAATGACTTTAGATTACAAGTGTACCTTCGGATTGCAGGAAGACAAAAGTACAAGGATGACTCAAAAGCAAATGCCAAGTCAGCGTGAACAGTACGGGAGTACTGTTCATCTATTTATAGGCGTGGGACGCAGCCCATGTAAAATTACATTCATGTCCATTACATTTGCTAATGACCTATGGGAGTCTGTCAAGGCCTAAGTAGTCTTTTCATCTTTAGGTCGGTTCCCCGTTCTGCTATCGCGACGAAGCTTTCCTGCGCATAGCTTCGGCTGCGCACCATCCTTCGTACAGCATGGTAACCAGCCCGTCCATCTCAACCTCCTTTCGTCTGGCTTAAGCTTCGTCCTGTCCGTACTCCATGTTCATAATCTGAGTCCGAAAATACCTGTTCATATAATTCACTTGGAAAATATTGTCAAATCTTGTTTTTGAGGACCTTTGGAGGACGAAGGCCCCCAACAGTAGCCCCTCACAATATTAATTTGTTAGTGATAAATTCAGATTGCGATATGGACGAAGGCCTTAAGCCGAAGGTCCGAAAAAACACCTTCCCTTTGCTAAAATAGCAACATTCACTGACAAGCGGGGTCTTTCAATTTTCAACGCACTGGGCGTATAAATAAGATCATACCGCAAACTCATTTGGTACGCTCACTTGCCATCTGCTTCCGCTCACTAAATTTTTAGCTCTTGCGCACTAAGATTTGCTGATCTTTTGGTTTTGAAGCTTCGTCTTTGAAAACAGTTTTTTAGTGTTTCCGAAGATGTCTGAAGATAAGAAGGTCGCTGCTGAGATGAAGCTGAGCCTCGACGAAGAGAAGAACTTGGGATTCCTTATAGCGATGGCGAAGACCAATACGGAAAAAATCACCAAGGAGATTCTGGAAGGTTTGTCTGAAGATACTGGTGACAGCGACAGTTATGATGTAGAAAGCGGTGGGGGAGAGTCCGAAGATCGACCATGGCGGCCAAGTCACTCAGTTTTCGGGAAAAGCACTATTAAGCAGAGTCATATTGACAATATGAGAGGGAGATATTTCCGAGATATATCTATTGTGAGGGCTGATGCTGGAGAAAAAACTTCTCCCACCCCCGAAGAAGATGAGGTCGTGATCTTCCGAAGCTTTCTCAAGGCTGGGCTTTGATTCCCCCTAAGCAGCTTTGTTGTCGAAGTCCTGAAGACATTTCAAGTCTACCTTCATCAAATTACTCCCGAAGCTATCATAAGAATGGGGATCTTTGTCTGGGCTGTGAAAAGCCAAGGTTTAGAACCAAATGCTAAAAGCTTTTGCAAAATTCATGAGTTGGTATATGAGACGAAACCCTGGGGAAAAGAGCAATATCACAACAACTTTGGGTGTTACAGCTTCGGTGCCCGCTCCGGGTCAAGCCGCCCTGTGCCAACCTTTCGGAAGAGGTGGCCCGGAGCCTGGATGACAGAGTGGTTCTATGTAAAGAATGACTTGACAGCGCAGGAAGATGTTAAGAGTATCATTATGCGCCCCATCTGGCAACGCTTCGGACTCCGAAAGTCGAAGGTTGAAATGGATGAAGCAGCCGAAGAATGCCAAAGAGCCTTCGGCGTAGTTTGCTCTTTTATTGGGACAAGGGATCTGGTCCAAGAGCACATTGCCTTCAGGGTGTGGCCACTTGCAGGAAAGTGGGAAATGCCGAAGGAGACCATCAAAAAGTCTGACGAAGGTGGACTAGTCAGACTAAAATACTCATTCAAATACGGGGATAAATTTGTTGAACCTGATGACGACTGGTTAAAAAGCATTGAAACATTAAGTGACGAACTGCTTGGGGTATATTCGAAGGCCGAGAACACTGCATTATCGGCAGCCTTCGGAGGCCGAAAGAAGAAGAGGCTCAACCGGGTATTTGATGCAATCGGGTTTGTCTACCCTGACTACCATTATCTGGTGCCGGGCCGCAAAAGAAAAAATACTTCTCCTGCAACAGAAGTTGCCACAAGTGCTTCTAGTGAGCCAGCGCCGCAAAGAAAAAAGATGAAGGTGCTTACCCACCGGGCACGTTTTATTGAGCCTGCCACAGTGCCTGAATTTATCGGTGAAGTCTCGTTGGCCACTGAAAATACAGAGCCAGCTCCAGTGCCGAAGATCGAAGAAAAAACTGAAGCGCCTTCAGCAGAGAAGGCAGAAAAACCGAGAACTGAAGGACCAAAAATATTGGAAATCTTAAGCCCTTCAGCAAATGTTGAAACAATAAAAAATCAAAAGGGCCCATCTGTGACCCCCAAAAGAAAAAGAATGGCGAACGTTTTAGACGTTTTGGAGACAATTAAGTCTTCAAGCATAACTCCAAAGAGGACTGTTGAACTTTCTGAAGTGTCTACTGAAGCTTTAATTGCTGAAGCTTCGAAGCAACAACTTGAAGTTGAAGCCGGGACTTCAGAGCCCACCAAGGAACAACCTTTGGAAACCGAAGAAAAAATAAAAATGCCAGAGCCAATTTTGGTTGAAGAAATTAACACTGCTGCCCCCGAAGCTTCTTCCGCCATATGCGATTACATTGTGCGACATGCTTCGGGGAAGAAATTGTCTGAAGAAGAGATTTATGAAGCCAAACACTATGCGAAAGAATTAAAATATCCGAAGGGGGCACTAGTGTTCAATGGGACAAACGAAGATGACTTCCTATACTGTCTCCCTGACAACAAAGAATTATCTGTCTGCCGGGAGATGGCTAGGAGTATGGGGTTCCCGAAGCTCGAAGCTGGCTTATGTGCTATGACGAAAGAAGATCTCGCGGATAGTCTTGCATATAATAGCCTGAAGGTATGGGAATTAGATGTTTGAAAAATTTTACAATTCGTAATTCATTCTTTTATTCTTATATGGATTCTTTTTCGTATAGGGTTTAATTCTAAGCAACGCATTAAGAGCACAAAAGAGTGCCGAAGATGAGAGCTATGAAATTGCGTTCAACACCCTACGGTCAGAAGTTATTAAACTAAGAAACGAAGCTCTGGAAAAGGATAAGATTCTGCTTACATTGGTAGACAAGGTAAAGAAGGACGAACCTGCCTCAAAGGTCCAGGCCGAAGCCCAAAAGCGTGAGATTAAAGATCTTCAGAAACAGCTAGCTAGAGCTAAAGAGAAATGTATGCTTGAAGAAACAAAACGAGAGCTTAGCGATCAACTGGCCAATCATTTAGAGATAAGTGTTAAGGAGCTTCGTGCATCCCAGAGAAAATGCTACGTTAAATCTATAGAATGCGTCAAAAGGATAAAATCCAGCTTCGCCGGCGTTGGCGCATTCTCTAGTGAAGAGAATTTCTCAAGAGGCAATCCCGAAGGTCCACTGGAATGGATCAGTCACGAAGCAGAGGCCTTCGAGGAAATCCTGAGTAGCCGCGGTGACATCTGCGCTTTTTCGGGTGCCAGAGGAGTTGCTACTGTTTTGGAGAGGAAAGGTTGCGATCATATTAAGCTTCTTGCGCAATCCGAAGCCACTTTATCCGCTGAAGATATTAAAGACCCCTCGACCGAAGCTAGCTAGGTTGGTGGAAAATTTTTCACCGACGTCTGGGACAATGGTGGCCGAGAAATGGCCCAGGAAATTATTCGAAGAAGCGAGCAAGGTATCCATGATGCTAGGGAAGTAGCCAAGGCCGCTGAAAAAAAGCGCAGAGCCCAAAAGCCAAATAGGTACCAACTAGTGGTTTTTAGGTCTGTTGTAATTTTTGATTTTCGAACTTGCTTATGGTTTGTAATAGTAACATAGACATATATTCTCTTCCCTCAGAACCTGCTGGATCGTCTGCTGACCCTCACACGAAAGGGAATGACGAAATTAAACAAATGGCCGAAGGTATCATGGATAAAGTTGTTGAACGACTTCTAAATGAGGCTGCCGAAGTAGTACTAAGAGAAGACTAGATGTTATTAGAAAAAACATTTGAAGTGTGATCTATGTAATATTTTGTACACTTGAATGTAATATACAAGTCTCTTTTCATTATTCAATTCTTTACGATGCATGAAATTCTACATACATACCATTTTTGAGCCTTCGGCGAAAAAACACCTTCCCTTCTTTTCATGCTTCGTGAAGAAGACATTCTCCTTTAATACTATTCTGATGAAGCACATCCACGCTTCGTGAAAATATTCTCCGAAGCTGTACAATTTCGATATTACTCTGATGAAGCACGTCCATGCTTCGTGAAAGCATTCTCCGAAGATGTATTCCGAAGATCAACATTGTATTCCCTCGTGACTTTGCACGATTTTCACTTTCTCAAAGCGTCCTTTCGAAGGTTGATACTGTGTCCCCTTCTTTTGCCATATGCAACATGATGTATGATGCTTATGCTATGCAAAATGATGTGATGATGCTATGTTATGTAGATGACATTTGTTCCGAAGATACACATATATCCCCATAAAACACAAAATATCTTTATATCAGCGCTGACTTTTCGCTGTAAGCTCTGCATTCCCTTAGGAACGTCTTTGGAGCTTCTTCGCCTTTTACTTAGGTGGTATCAGCGTTGACTTTTCGCTGTAAGCTCTGCATTCCCTTAGGAACGTCTTTGGAGCTTCTTCGCCTTTTACTTAGGCGGTATCAGCGTTGACTTTTCGCTGTATGCTCTGCATTCCCTTAGGAACGACTTTGGAGCAGAAAACTTACACTGCGCTCCCTTTGGAACGGCTTTTTGTGACTTCAGCAACTTACTCTGCGTTCCTTAGAACGACTTTTTGTGGCTTCGAAGGATTTTTAATAATTCGAAGGTCCTTCTTGTCATCGCAAATTCTTAAGCTTCAGCAACTTAAGCCTGTGGAGAAAATAGGTTTTCCTCGTGACCAACAACGAAACTATTACATGAAAACTGAAATGTTCTTTATTACACAGAAAATAGAACTAAATGGAAAAGACTGCTATCAAGGTAGGATATTTGTCAATAAATATGCTTCGACTCTGGCACAGTGCTATTGACTGTGCGAGCTTCAGATTGTTCTCTGAGATCCCTTTGGTGTGGAACATATTGGCTCCCTTCCAGCTGTTGGCCTTGTTGCAGCGGTGGTGGAGGCGGGGGCTGTTGCCATGAAGCTTGAGGTTGACTCGCCGAAGCTACAGAAACTGCAGGGTGGTTGCCCACGTATTCTGGGATGTAAGGCTGATGGTACGAAGCAGTATGCATGACCTACTTCGGCTGAACTTGTTGCGCTGCAGCTTCGGCTATCTCCTATTGCTTTTGGATGGTAACATGGCACATCCTGGTGGTATGGCCCTTGTTTTCACCACAGAATAGGCAAAATACTCTCCTTGGTTGATCTCCAAATCTTCCGCCGAAGCCCCTGGCGCCTCTGCCTCTTGGAGCTGGTGGCCGGAAGAAAGTTTGCTGTTGCCCCGAAGCCTGTGAGGAGCACTGCGGCCTGTTCTGCTGACTCCCCTTATCATCATTTTGAGTAGAGTTGTGGATGGACCTGACATGCCTCGGATAGAATCTTCCTCCGAAGCCCCTGGTCATTTCAGAAAATCTGAAAGCCTCCTCCCTTCTTTGGCGAAAATCATTGTCGGCACGAATGTACTCGTCCATCTTCTGGAGCAGTTTCTCCAAAGTCTGAGGAGGCTTCCTAGCAAAGTATTGAGCTGAAGGTCCAGGACGAAGCCCCTTGATCATGGCTTCGATAACAATTTCATTGGGCACCGTTGGTGCCTGCGCCCTCAAACGCAAGAACCTTCTGACATACGCCTGAAGGTATTCTTCATGATCCTGAGTGCACTGGAACAAGGCTTGAGCAGTGACTGGCTTCGTCTGAAACCCTTGAAAGCTGGTTAACAACATGTCCTTCAGCTTTTGCCATGAAGTGATCGTTCCTGGTCGAAGGGAGGAATACCAGGTCTGAGCAACATTCCTGACAGCCATAACAAAAGACTTTGCCATGACTGCAGCATTGCCACCATACGAAGATACTGTTGCTTCGTAGCTCATCAAAAACTGCTTCGGGTCTGAATGGCCATCGAACATGGGAAGCTGGGGCGGCTTGTAGGACGGAGGCCAAGGTGTAGCCTGCAGCTCAGCGGACAGGGGAGAAGCATCATCGAAAACAAAATTTCCATGATGGAAATTGTCATACCAGTCATCTTCGTTGAAGAAGCCCTCCTGATGAAGGTCTTTTTGTTGAGGCCTTCTGTTCTGCTCATCGTGAGTAAGATGGCGAACTTCTTTAGAAGCTTCGTCTATCTGCCTTTGCAGCTCAGCTAGCCTGGCCATCTTTTCCTTCTTCCTCTGCACCTGTTGATGAAGCATCTCCATATCCCTGATCTCTTGATCTAGCTCATCCTCCTGAAGCGTCGGGCTGACGGCCTTCCTCTTCTGGCTTCGGGCCTCCCGAAAAGAGACAGTCTCCTGGTTGGGGTCCAGCGGTTGCAGAGCTGCAGCCCCAGTCGCTGAAGCTTTCTTCGGCGCCATAGCGAGGGTCTATGGCTTCCGAAGGTGTTCAAAAGACTCAAAGTGGAAGTGAGTTCACCGGAGGTGGGCGCCAATGTTGGTGACTTGTTCTCAAATGCTTCGGATTAAGAATAAGGCAACATAAAAAGTGTTAAATGATAAGGTCCCTCGTCCTTTGAAACATTATTTCCCTTCGGGATATAATGTGCTCCGGACGAAGGTCACAAACAATATATCTTCGTAAGCACAATAAGCTATGACGAAGGACTTACACGCGACATAAAAAGTAATATAAACATTTAAATCTCATCACAATTTCATTTCTATTTTATTATCGCATAACAATAGAAATGACTTTAGATTACAAGTGTACCTTCGGATTGCAGGAAGACAAAAGTACAAGGATGACTCAAAAGCAAATGCCAAGTCAGCGTGAACAGTACGGGAGTACTGTTCATCTATTTATAGGCGTGGGACGCAGCCCATGTAAAATTACATTCATGTCCATTACATTTGCTAATGACCTATGGGAGTCTGTCAAGGCCTAAGTAGTCTTTTCATCTTTAGGTCGGTTCCCCGTTCTGCTATCGCGACGAAGCTTTCCTGCGCATAGCTTCGGCTGCGCACCATCCTTCGTACCGCATGGTAACCAGCCCGTCCTTCATCTCAACCTCCTTTCGTCTGGCTTAAGCTTCGTCCTGTCCGTACTCCATGTTCATAATCTGAGTCCGAAAATACCTGTTCATATAATTCACTTGGAAAATATTGTCAAATCTTGTTTTTGAGGACCTTCGGAGGACGAAGGCCCCCAACATTTGGTGTGCTGTTCATTTGTACTTTCCAAATGTATTGAATGTATGCTTGCTTTATTTAGACAACGAGCAGTCTGAGGTTCCCGAGTGTGTTGCTGAAGACCTCCCTGAGCATCAACCTAGTGAAGGCAAGTGTCCTCTGACCTATTATGTCCTACATACTTTATAATTCACTGTCACGCATTACATTATCTAAACCTAAGGATTGTCTAGTCTGTATTTACCTTACCCTTGTTTACCTTTTGGGTTATCATGGTTAGCATTTTGCTATTGTCGTAACTTAATCAATGAATATGGTGTGATTATTTATGATACGATGATGTTATCCCGTTGATGATATTGTGATACTCTAGGGGGCTCAGGCCTTTTCCTAAGTACCTCTCCGTAAGGACCTGTTCATGGAGTGACCACCCGGGATAACAGTGCAACCATGAGGGTGGAATGAGACGCCCTTAGCTGATTAATTAGATGAACCTGAGGGTGTAGTTGGCTTTGCCGGAGGGCCGTCAATGGGGGTCGGGGCGTAGTGCTCGCTCTGCCAAGAGGGGTGAAGAGGTTCATTCGATTTGGTTTTGTCAGTCACCTACCTTGGGGAGGTGTACTGCGTTTGTACGACTGGCGAAACCTAACGAGCAGCTATGCACTAGGGGAGTCTTTGTAAAGGCTACGTAGTGTATCCCTGGCCATTCACCTGGGTAGTGAAGATCGGGTCTGTACAACCTAGGCTGGAAAGGGATCACGACTTGTGGGTAAAGTGTACAATTTCTGTAGATCGTTAAAAACTGGTATATCAGCCGTGCTCACGGTTAAGAGCAGCCTTGGGATCCTCTTTGATTAGAAGAACTCTGGTTACTTTTATGATGATGGTTAACAATGATGTTATAAATCTGATCTCCGGTATTTCCTCTTTGAGGGAGTACTTTTGGGTAATAACTGGGTTTATTACTAAAACTTGGCTCTACTGATAATAATAAATACTTGACCAACTAAAAACAACTGCTTAACCTCAACCCCACATACAACTAGTCCACTTTAGCAAAACGGGACATTTGCTGAGTACGTTGATGTGTACTCACCCTTGCTTTACACACCACCCCCATCCCAGGTTGTCCCCACTGTACTTAGTGTTCAGGAGGTGATGCTGGTAACATGGAGGACTTTGAGGAGTTCCAGGACTACGACGAGTTCTAGTTTACTTTGAGGAGTTCCAGTCAGCTGCCTGTGTAGGCTTATCATCTACGTTTTGTTTCTCCGCACTTTGATATTTATATTGAACACAATGGTTATGTATTAGACTCTGTGGATGTCTTGGACATCTTGTTGTAATAAAGTACCTTTCCGCTATCTATTTCGAGCATTGTGTGATGATGTCCAATTATGTAATCGCTGTGTACGTGAGTTTTTGATCCTGGCATGTACATGGTTCGCATTCGGTTTACCTTCAAAACCGAGTGTGACATAAGTTGTATCAAAGCCTTGCTGACTGTAGGACCGCTAACCTAGACTAGAATGGTCGCCCTAAGGACTATAGACCCCCTACTCTTACCTTGATCATTAGTGTCATTTCAAAAGTTGGTCATCTTGACCAATTCTATGTTATCTACTTATCTCAAAAGTTTTGTCTCACTTTTCTTTCTGTTTACTTTTCTGGTCTTATAGTTCTACTCTTACTCTTGTGCTTACGATGTCTTTTGTAGATGGCTTGTCTTAGATGCACTGCACATAAGTCTGTGATCCCCTTTTTGCCTTCTCGCCTGGCGGAGCGTCCACTACGTCGCACGGTGCCAGGTCAGTCCAGTCATCTGGAGAGACTGTATCGTCGCCTGCACGAGGAGCAAGAGCGCCGACGCCAGGAGCAGGAGCAGCAGGACTCTTCCCCCTCGCCTCCGCAGGAGGTAGAGTCTGGGAGGCCGCCTTCCCCTACACCTCAGCCAGAGATGCCCCCTGCACCACCACAGGGCATCCCAGCTGCTGGAGGAGACCTTGAGAGAGACGGAGACGGAGATGATGATGATGCCGGTGGCAGCTCGAGCCATGGCACGGAGCTCTCAGAGGAGCAGGAGCCAAAGGGATGGATCGGTAGACCCATCACTCGTGACACCGCTCGCGGGTGTCACTTCCACGACGCTCTCGACACCCTGTTGCGTCGGGCCTTCGATCGACACACTTGGTCCATCGAGTACCATTGTGTGGTCTACCAGCATCGTCGTGGGTTATACCCGGACTAGTGGGAGGCTACTTGCTTGGTGCGTCGTCCGGACAATGATCTCCGGGGTGCAGAGGCCTTCTCAGAGCACTATTCTATTACTGAGAGGGATACTGCCGAGGTAGCCATGCAAGATGCAGCACGACGGGCACTGTCTCAGTATTGCTCATTGTTCAGCGGGGTAGCTGATGGCCTCGACCTAAAGTACTACCCTCGCCGTTCGACCGACAGTGTTGGAGGTGTGATTGTCTCGCCAGTTGGTGAGGGCAATCCTAGGCTGAACAACATGGTCAACCTGGCTGCCGTGCTCAACACAGAGTTGGATCACACCCTTGACGAGTTGGGCAAGGTTCAGGCGGAGGTTGTAGAATTGCGTGCTGAGTGCGCAGCACGCCACTATCTGGATGGTGGTTCTCCCGCCTCTGTCGGGATTCAGCACCCTTACCGTTCACTGCCCCATGGTCGCTTCGACTATGGAACCCAAGACTGCAGGACCTAGATAGATTTGGATCCCTTAAACACTGCCGAGGTGAATGGCTAGGGGTCCATTATGAGGCTTTCACAAAATACACTTAATACGAAGCAACCCGCTAAGGTTTCTAAAGACGATGGTGGAGGCCCCCTGGGTGAGGTACCTTAGCCAAGTATACGTCCCCATGTTAACGTGGGCTGCCAACACCACCGCTCCCCCTCTTGCCCATATTTCAGGTAAGGTTGCCAGGCATTAAGCATATAAAGCTATTTACCAAAGCCAGAGCCATGATAGCACTCGTGGTTGCACTGTTGTCCTGGATGGTCACTCCATGTTCCAATTAATATGAAATAATGTTGTTTTAACCATCGGGTTAATGTCATAATTGCCAATTAAATTATTGGAACATTAATATCAATTAAAGAGTGACATAAAAGTTATTAAGTGGAGCGGTAGCACAATTTTGCAAAGCTTAATTATTTCCCTAGGTTAAACAAGGAATACTGTTGGTAGATCTAGGAAATCCTTAATTAGGAAAACCCATCAAATTATGCAGTATATCAAAAAGTAAACATTATTATATGCAATGATTGGGTACAAAAAGAATATGCAGAGGGATAATCCACTTGCCTTGCTCAAAAGCGTCCTGCGGATGGTCCTCGAACGAATTCGGATCCTCTACCACAAACTCAGCTTCTAATAACGTCATACATTACCATACAAAGAGAAAACATACACCAATAAATAAACATGCACCATTACATAAACATACACCATTACATACACATTAACACATCACACTTATCACACCTTAAATACGTCCTAAACGAGTAAATACTTATTAATTCAATTATAACTATTATTGTGAGTCCTAAATGATGAATTTATGAGTGGGTGCAATAAATACAGTTTTAACTAGTATTAATATATTTTAACATCATCAATGAAAATAAATAATAGTTATTGTTTTTAATACTAATAAATAAATTAATAGCTTTTATCCTTTTTATTTCTAACTCGAATTATTGACTATAGCCAAAATAAATTTAATATTCTAAAAATCCCTATAAATTACTAATTGAACTTTTTATAACACAAGCGGGGTTATTTTGACATAAACTAGTATTTTACTAACTCTAAGAATTTAAGTGCTATACTTGCGAACATGTTTATTTTGGCTAGTAAAAATCTATTTTCCATACTACCGGTGGTATTTTCTCCTTTCTTTCTAAAAGAAAATAATCATAAAATAATCAGAGCTAAATCATTTAAAATCCTATATTGCTTATATGACATGAATTCTATGCTATTTTCCAATCCATTAAAATGAACCTATGACTACAATTCTCCAAATAGTTTGTAAAGTTCATTGTGGCCAAATTTTACTACAACATTTCATATCTAGTGTTTTTATCACCAACGTGTGACTACTAAATTTTTCGTCATATTTCTCTAATCCAAAAGTCAACGCATCGATTAACATGAATAATCATGGTGTACTAATAATCGCATATCTCTACCAAAAATTCCACAAAGCATATACACATGAATTGCGGATCACACATGTTCTTACAACCACATAAATATACAATTCATGAATCGAATCAAAAGTATTTTATAAAATACACAAATTAATTTGGGTCGTCTTCAACCTTGGGTTCGTGCGTGTGACGGGGACGGCTCGATGGGTTTCGACCGGATGGAGAAGAGCAGGGATTCGGCTTCGGATGGCGAGTGCGTGGCTCCGGCGACCATGGTGAACTCCGGTGAAGAACGACGAGCGAGAGAGTGTGAGGAATGAGAGAGAGCTCGGGTAGGGGAGAAAGGGAGAGAGAGAGCTCGACACATTTATAGAGAGAGGGAGGGGAGATGGAGGGTCGGCCAGGTAGAGGAGAACGGTCGGTGTTTAACTCCATTACACGGTTTAACGGTGTCGGTTTCTCCACTAATAGAGGGAGGTAATGGGGAGAAGAAACAGTCGGCATTGAAGCTCCATTAACGACGAAGCGAACGGTCGTGTGTGTGCATGGCGCTTGGGCGCGTGCTCGGGGAAGGGCGCGTCGGGCTGCGTCGGCTGCTGGCACGGTCGTGGCTTCGGCGTCCTAGAAGCGCACCTGGGAGAGAGAAGCGAGGGTAGGAAGAGAGGAATGGAAGGGAGAGAGAGATGCCGGGTGGGAGAAGCAGGTGGCGGCGGCTGTGTAGGGAGAGGAGCGCGCGCGGCTATGCAGGGAGCAGGGGCGGCGGCTAGGTCAAGGAGTTGGGCCTAATGGGTCGGCTAGGGTTAGATTAGGTTTTTTTTCTTTTTTTTCCTTTTCTAATTTTGAAATACCTATTCAAATAATCATAAAATTCATAATAATGAAACCAAAATTATTTATAAATAAAATATTTATTTTTGGACTAGTACTTATTATATTATTTTTTGGATTTTTTTAACAAAAAGTGCTATTCGATATCTAAAATCAATTATGAGAAATAAAAAATCATTCCAAAGGCAAATAAATAACAAACACTTAAAAGAAAATTAATTAACATAAATATCATTAATAACCAAATGTATTATTTTTATTTGATAACTTTTATAGTGTTACAAATCTACCCCTCTAAAAAAGAATCTCGTCCTCGAGATTAAGGAAGGCTAGCACGAAAGCAAAGGAGATACATGGTTATTTGTAGGTTCTTAGTTCACATTGAACTCCTCCAAACATAAGGAACTTCCTTACTTCTTTGCTCTGCAATGTATACTAATCAAGCGACCTTCATCATCATACTTATAAAATGGTGGGTCTTCTGAATTATTGCTTAGGTCATGCTTGGCAGCTTTCTTCTTTATTCGGTCTAGACGCTTCTTGAGGCATTCGCGAATAATATGTCCTTCGTTTTTGCAGTAGTAGTGTCGGCGTTTCGACCCTGGGGGGTCCCTGGACCGACGAGTAAATTGTCGTTGCGTGTCCCAGCCCAGATGGGTCGACGCGAGACGGAGCACAAGGGGGGAAAACCAGCGAGGGGAAACCGCGGCCTCGTGTTGTCCTGTGCCCAGGGCGGATGCGCTTGCAGTAGGGGGTTACAAGCGTTCGTGAGGGAGAGAGAGAGAGAGGGCGTGAGACTGCGCGTCAGCCCGTTCTCCCGCGCGGCCACCTTTTTTGTACGAGGGCCCTGGACCTTCCTTTTATAGACGTAAGGAGAGGGTCCAGGTGTACAACTGGGGGTGTAGCAGTGTGCTAACGTGTCTAGCAGAGGGGAGCCAGAACCCCATGTACATGCCGACGTGGCTGTCGGAGAGGTGTTGGAGCCCTGTTCATGTGGCGTCGTGGTCGTCGGAGGAGCGCTTGAGCCCTATAGAAGCACAGCTGTCGGGGCTGTTGGATCCTTGCTGACGTATCCTTGCTTTCGTAGGGGGCTGAGAACCACCGTCGTCATGGAGCACGCGGGGTGTCATCATTACTTGTTTTACCGGGGCGAGCCAGATGGGACGCCGGTCTTGTTCCCCGTAGCATGAGCTAGCTAGGGGTAGGGTAATGATGTACCCCCCTACGACGTGGTCGGTCCAAGCCCTAAGGTCAGGTGAGGCGGTGATTCCTCCGAGGTCGAGGCTGAGTCCGAGCCCGGGGGTCGGGCGAGGCGGAGACCGTCGTTCGAGGTCGAGGTTGAGTCTGAGCCCTGGGGTCGGGCGAGGCGGAGACCATCTTCTGGAGCCGAGGTTGAGTCCAAGCCCTGGGGTCGGGCGAGGCGGAGACCGTCGTCTGAGGCGAGGTCGAGTCCGAGCCCTAGGGTCGGGCGAGGCGGAGACCGTCTTCCAGAGCCGAGGTGGAGTCCGAGCCCTGGGGTCAGGCAAGGCGGAGACCATCGTCCGAGGCGAGGTCGAGTCTGAGCCCTAGGGTCAGGCGAGGCGGAGACCATCATCCGAGGTCGAGGTGGAGTCCGAGCCCTAGGGTCGGGCGAGGCGGAGACCGTCTTCCGGAGTCGAGGTGGAATCTGAGCCCTAGGGTCGGGCGAGGCGGAGACCGTCTTCTGGAGTCGAGGTGGAGTCCAAGCCCTAGGGTCGGGCGAGGCAGAGACCGTCTTCCGGAGTCGAGGTTGAGTCCGAGCCCTGGGGTCGGACAAGGCGGAGATTCCTATGGCGCCCGAGGCTGGACTTGGCTGCTGTCAGCCTCACCCTGGCGGGTGGCACAATAGTTGGAGCAGCGCAGGCGGCGCTGTTTTCCTGTCAGGTCGGTCAGTGGAGGGGCAAAGTGACTGCGGTCACTTCAGCCTTGTCGACTAGAAAGCGCGCGTCAGGATAAGGTGTCAGGCGATCCTTGCATTGAATGCTCCTGCGATCCGGTCGGCTGGCGAGGCGATCTGGCCAAGGTTGCTTCTCCGTGAAGCCTGCCCGAGCTGGGCCTCGGGTGAGTCGAAGGTGCGCCCGTTGCTTGAGGAGACCCTCGAGCGAGGCGTGAATCTACCTTGGTCTACCGTTCCTGCCTGAGGCTGGGCTCGGGTGAGGCGAGATCGTGTCCCTTGAGTGGACGGAGCCTTGACCGGAATGGCGCCCATCAGGCCTTTGCAGCTTTGTGCTAATGGGGGTTACCAGCTGAGATTAGGAGCCTTGGGGGTACCCCTAATTACGGTCCTCGACAGTAGCCCCCGAGGCTCAAAGGGAGTGTGGGTACTCGCTTGGAGGCTTTGTCGCACTTTTTTGCAAGGGGACCGGCCTTTCTCGGTTGCATTTTGTTCCGGTGGGTGCGCGCTAGCGCACCCGCCGGGTGTAGCCCCTGAGGCCTCGGAGGAGTGGTTTGACTCCTTCGAGGTCTTAATGCCTTTCGTTATGCCTCGACCGGTCTGGTTGTTCCCTCATGCGAACTGGTTGTTGCCCGGGTGCATAGTCAGGTTCCGAGTTCTCGGGCTGGTATGTTGACGCCGTCAATGGTTTGGCCGGAGCCGGGTTTGCGAGAGCAGCCCCCGAGCCTCTTCACAGGGCGAGAGGACGGTCAAGGACTGACTCGACTTTTTTCATACGCCCCTTCGTCGCTTTTCCGCAAGGAGGAGGGGGGAAAGCGCCTTGTTGCCCTCAGAGGGCGCTGAACATGGTGTCTCCGGTGAGTTGCTAACGGGTGATCCGAGTGGACGCCCGTGCCTCGTTCGATAAGGGTCGGCTAGTGGCCTAGAGGCACGCTCCAAAAGTACCTGCAGGTGATTTGTCGGACCCGGTCCCGTTCGATAGGGTCCGAGGGCTCGATGCCTCCCTCTGATGGGATTCCGTTACAGAATCGCTCCTGCTGGTCTGGGAAATGTCCTAGGGTACCTCGGGAGCGTAGCCCGAGCCTTGGTTATGTATCGAACGTACCCAGAGTCATCCCTCACTCTGCGTGCTCTAGGGCGGCTGTCGAACCCTTCGAGAGGCCAGCCTGCGAACCCCTGATCAATAGTGGGCGCGGAGCCCGAGTGGCCTGAGGCGGCTATCGAACCCTTCCGAGGGGCCAGCCTTCGAACCTCTGACTAGTAGTGGGCGCGGAGCCCGAGTGCTCTGAGGCGGCTGTCGAACCCTTCCGGGGGCTAGCCTTCGAACCTCTGATCAGTAGGAGGGCTCGGGGCCCGCTTCCTTCGCGGAGAAGGATCCCTTTCAGAGTATCCCCTTTCCCGGTCCCTATTAGCAAGAGAGAGAAAGGGGAAGCGAAAAAGGATACGAAATCGAATGTCGTGGCATACCTTTTTTGACGCAGTCATTATGGCGGAGGTGAAGCGTCGCCCGCTTCTCCTGCCAAAGGTGTCGCCTGCCCTGCCGCAGAGTTAATGCGACGGGACGAGTGGTTCGCGGGGCAGTCGTTGTGCATGCGCGAGCCGTTCGAGGAACGGAACACGGGCGCGTCGTCTTCAAGCCATGGGAGAGGGCTCTCTCGCTGTTCCAGGAGGGGACGTGAGCCTGCAGATGATTTGACCGCCGCTTCCGCTCGCCTGCTGCCGCCATTACTGTCGGCCCACTTCTAGCCTTATCGACCGTCGCGCCTTCTCCCGCGGCTGACTGACCCATGACCGGCGTGCCTGGTTGGCACTGCTGGGCCGTGCGCAGGGTTGCCTCGAGTCACGGCACCGATTCCGCGATCGAGGATGCGCGGCACTGGCGCAAGTGGCGGTGCAGTTTTTCGCACGCAGTAACCAGCGCGCTGGTTACATGATGTGTGGGCCTGGGCCTCCACGCTGGATGCGTCGAAATCAAAAGGGTGCGCCCCCTTGGTGTAGTTGCATGCCGCCTGCATGGCGGTCCGCCCTTTCATCCGCTGGTTTGGGCGGAGGCGGAGGAACGCCTATAACCGCTGGGCGGTTACACGCTCCACGCGCGGCGGTTTGGCTTCTTCTGTCTTGGGCCAGCTCGCATGACGCGTGGGGCCCAGCCCCCGAGTCGTAGGGGGAGGACCTTGGAGCGTGTTGGTGAAGACTCGGTCCGCGACGGCTGAGGACGCAAGTGGGGAGAGTCGCCTTTAAAAAGGGATCGACCTCCTGGGTGGTAGCCATGCCTTCGCACTTTCCTCATGCGTCGCGTCCTTCTGCCTTTCGAGCTCCCGGATGGGGAGCGCCCGCGTCGTCTTCGTCTCGTTGTGGAAGGAGCGCAACCTTGTGGAGGTTGGTACCTTTCAGCCATTGCTCGGCTTCAAGGATTTTTGTCGTGCACCCGGCTGCATCCCCTCACCGATAGTCATCCAAGACAGTGACCACCAGTTCGATGGTGGGGAGAAGCAAGCTGGGCTGCAGCCTCCGCCCTGCCCTCAGCTTCAAGGATTTTCGTCATCCTTGCTGGAGCAGAGGGCGAGGCGAGCCGGGGCCTGCCTTGGCGTGGGCTAGCGTCCTGCTTCTTCCTCCAGCTTCTAGGGGTGGAAACCATCCTCCAGCTCTGCGGAGGAGGAGTCCTCCAGCCATGCCGGGGGAGGCGAACTGCTGCTGCCCGGCCAGGGTGCAGCATTCCGTCCTCTGTCCGGGCGACGGTGGCCCGCCGCACCAGGGGGTCTCACAACACGTCGTACGCCGCGAGGGCGGTACTCGTGTTCTGGGACGGTCCCATTCTCGTTGTCGTGGCGAGGACGAGAGTGAGGACCCACCGGTGCGCTTTGGGGCGGCCGGCGCCCGCTGGTGCGGTGTTGGCGGATAGGTGGACGCCGCCGTCGGTGCTGAGGTGGTGGCAGCCGGAGAAGGTTTCTCTGCCGACGAGATCGCCAACTCCGCCTGCACCCCTAGACCTCTGTCTCCCTGGCTTGAATGGCTGGTTCTCGTCCTTTGTGGGTGAGAGCTTTTCCGCCGCAGCGTTTGCCCTGAAGCCGTTGCTGCTGCTGTCTTGCCGCCCGGTACGGAGGTCGTTGTCGCTACTGTCGGAGCGGGCGGCGGTGAGCCGCTTGGAGTTTGTCGTCCTGCGGGCCTCCTGGTATGGAGGTTGTTCATACCCGCAGGAACGGAACCGGAGTCCCGTTTGTAATGGCACCTTGAGTGCTGGCGTATGTTCATCGCGGCTGTCAGGGCCTGAATATCTGTGTATTTGGGCGTAAAGCCGTGTTTCTTCCCCATTTCGAGCACCAGGACTCGCCTGTCGGCTAGCTGGACCGCTTAACCAAGTGTGAGTTGCCCTGTGCGGAAGGTGACAAGTGAGGTATCCGTATCCCGGAGGCGTAGGAGTCCCTCGGCTCGGTCGGCCTTGCCGCTCAAGGCTTCTCTTGCTCAGTAAAGGAAACCTCGGCTGCTCTGCGATGAGCCGAAGCCGGAGGCAGTGGTGTCAGCATGGACAGAGGCAGAGTTGGCTGGAGAAGAAACTTCGTCGGCCCAGGAGTTGGGGACTTCCCAGGCCGAGGAGGCGTAGCAGTGGCTGCTGGGACCTGGCCAGGTCATCCACTGGCGGGACCAACCCTAGAGTCGGGCTGCCGAGGCCATGAGCCGGGCTGGTGTCCTCGGGGGACAGCTGGCTGAGGCTACGAAGCGGCCGGTCTAGCCGTCTGCTTGGGCCGAGTTCCTGGAGGAGACCCTAGCGGCGATGGCCCAGGCGCGATGCTGACATCTTCCTTTGAGGTGGAGATCCTTCGACCATGTTGCTGTCTGAGGTCGGGTCGGATTCCGCCGAAGGTGGAGTCGATGCCGAGGGTGCTGCTGCTCCCCGTACTGATGTCTGAACCTGTAGGAACAGTTTGTCTGTAGTGTGCGTATGTTTTTTGTGGCCGCCGAGGCCAAAACATACCATCGTCGTGTTGTAAAGCTGCGTTTCTTTTCCCCTTGTTTCGAGTATTAGGACTTGTTCGTCGGTAGCAGAATCGTTTATCCGAGCGAGAGTTACTTTTCACGAAAGGTGATGAGTATCCGTATCCCGGAGGCGTAGGAGTCCCTCGGCTCGGTCGGCCTTGCCGCTTACGTGTACTCTTACTCGTCCGTAGGATTCTGTTATCGATATAGTCGAGAAGGCACGAAAAATCATTTCGGCTGAAAAATTTTCGAGCGCTAAGACTTGTTCGGACAGCGGAATCGCTTATCCGAGCATGAGTTACTTATCGCAGAAGGTGATGAGTGAGGTATCCGTATCCCGGAGGCATAGGAGTCCCTCAGCTCGGTCGGCCTTGCCGCTTACGTGTACTCCGTCGTTTTCAGGATTCCACTATCGAACTAGTCGAAAAGCACGAAAGATGTTCTAGCAGAAAGACTTTTTCCGAGGAAATTTTGACGCAGAGGGGGTTCCCCCCTTCTATCCCCCGAGGGAGGGTCAGGCTTTGCCGAGGCAAGGCTGACCCTTCCTTGATGGTTAGACTTTGCTTGCGTAAGTGAACGAGGTATATAAACGACTTGAAAACATCTTAAGGGTAGAAGCGACGTAGCTGTCGGATGTTCCAAGCGTTGTTGTAGACCTCGCCTTGACTATTGGCTAGCTTGTATGTTCCGGGCTTCAGAATCTTGGCGATGATGAACGGCCCTTCCCAGGGAGGCGTGAGCTTGTGGCGCCCTCGGGCGTCTTGTCGTAGCCGAAGCACCAAGTCGCCCACCTGGAGGTCTCGGGACCGAACCCCTCGGGCGTGGTAGCGTCGCAGAGACTGCTAATACCTTACCGAGTGTAGTAAGGCCATGTCCCAAACCTCTTCCAGCTGGTCCAGTGAGTCTTCTCGGTTTGTCTGGTTGCTTCGGGCGTTGTATGCCCTCGTCCTCGGGGAGCCGTATTCGAAGTCTGTGGGCAAGATAGCCTCAGCCCCATAGACTAGAAAAAACAGCGTGAAGCCCGTGGCTCGGCTTGGCGTCGTCCTCAGACTCTAGACCACCGAGGGGAGTTCCTTCATCCACCGCCTGCCGAACTTGTTGAGGTCGTTGTAGATCCTCGGCTTGAGTTCTTGCAGAATCATGCCGTTGGCACGCTCTACCTGCCCATTCATCATGGGGTGAGCTACAGCGGCCCAGTCCACCTGGATGTGGTGGTCCTCGCAGAAGTCCAGGAACTTCCTGCCGGTGAACTGGGTGCCGTTGTCGGTGATGATGGAGTTCGGGACCTCGAAGCGATGGATGATGTTGGTGAAGAACGCCACCGCCTGTTCAGACCTGATGCTGTTTAGGGGTCGGACCTCGATACACTTGGAGAATTTGTCGATGGTGACCAGCAGGTGCGTGAAGCCCCTAAGTGCCTTCTGCAAGGCACCGACGAGGTCCAGACCCCACACAGCAAACGATCAAGTGATGGGTATTGTTTGCAAGGCCTGAGCGGGCAGGTGCGTCTGCCTTGCATAGAATTGACACCCTTGGCAGGTGCGTACAATCCTAGTGGCGTCGGCCACCGCGGTTGGCCAGTAGAAACCTTGTCTGAAGGCGTTTCCCACGAGGGCTCGAGGTGCTGCGTGGTGACCGCAAGCCCCCGAGTGTATTTCTTGCAATAACTCCTGACCTTCGGCGATGGATATGCATCGCTGGAGGATGCCTGAGGGGCTGCGGTGGTAGAGCTCCTTTCCGTCACCCAGCAAGATGAACGACTTGGCGCGCCGCGCCAGTCGCCGAGCTTCGGCTCTGTCGAGGGGTAGCTCTCCTCGGTGGAGATATTGCAGGTATGGGGTCTGCTAGTTTCGATTAGGCGTGACCCCATTCCGCTCTTCCTTGACGTGCAGTGCCTCACCCTCGGGGGTCGAGGGTGCCTCGGGCGGAGCCGAGGCTGCCTCGGGCTGAGCTGAGGGCGCCTCGGGCTGGGCCGAGGGCGCCTCGGGCAGAGCCGAGGCCTTCTCGGGCTCGGGCGTGTCGTCGGTCTTGACAGAGGGTTGATGTAGGTCTCGGGAGAAGACGTCTAGAGGAACCGTTGTCCGCCCCGAGGCTATCTTAGCCAGCTCATCTGCAGTTTTGTTGTATCGTCGAGCGACGTGGTTGAGCTCGAGCCCATAGAACTTGTCCTCCAGGCGCCGAACCTCGTCGCAGTAGGCTTGCATCTTCGGGTCGCAGCAGTGGGAGTTTTTCATAACTTGGTCAATGACAAGCTGTGAGTCGCCACGAGCATCGAGGCGCCGGACCCCTAGCTCGATGGCGATGCGCAACCCGTTAACTAGAGCCTCATACTCGGCCATGTTGTTGGACGCCGGGAAATGGAGGCGCAACACGTAGCGGAGGTGCTTCCCGAGGGGTGAGATGAAGAGCAGGCCCGCGCCCACTCCTGTTTTCATCAGCGACCCGTCGAAAAACATGGTCCAGAGTTCCGGTTGGATCGAAGCTATTGGAAGCTGGGTGTCGACCCATTCAGCCACAAAGTCCGCCAAGACTTGGGACTTGATGGCCTTCCGAGGGGCGAACGAGATTGTCTCGCCCATGATCTCCACCGCGCACTTTGCAATCCTACCTGAGGCCTCTCGGCACTGGATGATCTTCCCTAGGGGAAGGATGACACCATAGTAACTAGATGAGACTCGAAGTAGTGTCGCAACTTTCGCCGTGTCAGAATTACCGCGTATAGTAGCTTCTGAATCTGTGGGTAGAGGATTTTGGTTTCGGATAGTACCTCACTGATGAAGTAGACCGGCCTCTGGACGGGCAATGCGTGCCCTTCTTCTCGTCTCTCGACCATAATCGCGGCGCTGACCACCTGAGTGGTAGCGGCGACGTAGACCAAGAGGGCTTCTCCGGCAGCAGGGGGCACTAGGATGGGCGCGCTTGTAAGGAGCGCCTTCAAGTTCCCGAGGGCTTCCTTGGCCTCGGGGGTCCAAGTGAAGCGCTCGGTCTTCCTTAAGAGGCGATACAGGGGCAGGCCTCTTTCGCCGAGGCGCGAGATGAAGCGGCTCAGAGCCGCAAGGCATTCCATGCCCCTCTGTACTCCTTTCAAGTCCTTGATAGGCCCCATGTTGGTGATGGCCGCGATTTTCTCCGGGTTGGCCTCGATGCCCCGCTCGGAGACGATGAACCACAGGAGCATGCCTCGGGGGCTCCGAAGACACACTTCTCGGGATTGAGTTTTACACATTTTGCTTTGAGACACTTGAATGTCGTTTCAAGGTCGGAGAGGAGGTCGGAGGTTTTCCTCATCTTGACCACGATGTCATCGACGTAAGCCTTGACCGTTCGACCAATGTGCTCCCCGAACACGTGGTTCATGCACCTTTGGTATGTCACACCCACATTCCTCAAACTGAATGGCATAGTAATGTAGCACTACATGCCAAAGGGTGTGATGAAAGAAGTTGCGAGCTGGTCGGACTCTTTCATCCTAATTTGGTGATACCCTGAGTAGGCATCGAGGAACAACAGGGTTTCGCACCCAGTAGTGGAATCCACTATTTGATCGATGCGAGGCAGAGGGTAGGGAGCCTTCGGACATGCTTTGTTTAGACCAGTGTAGTCTACACACATCCGCCATTTCCCACCTTTCTTTCTCACAAGCACAGGGTTGGCTAGCCATTCAGGATGGAATACCTCTTTGATGAACCCTGCAGCCATCAGCTTGTGGATCTCCTCGCCTATGGCTCTGCGCTTTTCTTCGTCGAATTGGCGCAGAGGCTGCTTCACGGGTCGGGCTCCAGCTCGGATATCCAGTGAGTGCTCGGCGACATCCCTCGGTATGCCAGGCATGTCCGAGGGACTCCACGCAAAAACTTCAGTGTTTGCGCAGAGAAAGTCGATGAGCACTGCTTCCTATTTGGGGTCGAGCTCGGAGCCGATCTGGATCTGCTTGGAGGCGTCGTTGCTAGGGTCGAGAGGGACGGACTTAACCACCTCTGCTGGTTCGAAGTTGCCAGCGTGGCGCTTCGCATCTGGCACCTCCTTGGAGAGGTTTTCTAGGCCGGCGATGAGGGCCTCGGATTCGACGAGGGCCTCGGCGCACTCCACGCACTCCACGTCGCATTCGTACGCGTGTCGGTATGTGGATCCGATGGTGATGACCCCGTTGGGGCCCGGCATCTTGAGCTTGAGGTAGGTGTAGTTGGGGACGGCCATGAACTTGGCGTAGCATGGTCTCCCTAGCACTGCGTGGTAGGTTCCTCGAAACCCGACCACCTCGAACGTGAGGGTTTCCTTTCGGAAGTTGGAGGGAGTCCCGAAGCAGACGGGCAGATCGAGTTGTCCAAGGGGCTGGACGCGCTTCCCAGGAATGATCCCATGAACGGGCGCCGCACCGGCCCGGATTGAGGACAGATCGATCTACAAGAGCCCGAGGGTCTCGGCGTAGATGATGTTGAGGCTGCTGCCTCCGTCCATGAGGACCTTGGTAAGCCTGACGTTGCCGATGACGGAATCAACAACGAGCGGGTACTTCCCCAGGCTCGGCACGCGGTCGGGGTGGTCGCCTTGGTCGAAGGTGATGGGCTTGTCGGACCAGTCTAGGTAGACTGGCGTCGCCACCTTCACCGAGCAGACCTCCCGACGCTCTTGCTTGCGGTGCCGAGCCGAGGCGTTTGCCACTTGCCCACCGTAGATCATGAAGCAGTCATGGACCTCGGGGAACTCCTCTGCCTTGCGGGCTTCCTTCTTGTCGTTGTCAGGGGCCCTGCCATCTTCCACTGGGGGCCCAGCCTTGTGGAAGTAGCTCCGAAGCATGACGCACTCCTCAAGGGTGTGCTCGACGGGACCCTGATGATAGGGGCACGACTCCTTGAGCATCCCGTCGAACAAGTTGGCGCCTCCGAGAGGCTTCCGAGGGTTCTTGTGCTCGGCGGCGGCGACAAGGTCTACGTCGGCGGCGTCGCGTTTCGCTTGTGACTTCTTCTTGCCCTTCTTCTTCGCACCGAGCTGAGTGGACGCCTCGGGGACATCATCCGGCTGGCGCCCCTGAGGCTGCTTGTCCTTCCGGAAGATGGCCTCGACCGCCTCCTGGCCAGAGGCGAACTTGGTGGCGATGTCCATCAGCTCACTCGCCCTGGTGGGAGTCTTGCGACCCAGCTTGCTCACCAGGTCACGGCAAGTGGTGCTGGCGAGGAACGCACCGATGACATCTGAGTCGGTGATGTTGGGCAGCTCGGTGCTCTGCTTCAAGAATCGCCGGATGTAATCCCGCAGGGATTCTCCCTGTTGCTGGTGGCAGCTTTGGAGATCCTAGGAGTTCCCAGGGCGCACGTATGTGCCCTGGAAGTTGCCAGCGAAGGCTTTGACCAGGTCGTCCCAGTTGGAGATCTGTGCAGGAGGCAGATGCTCTAGCTAGGCTCGAGCGGCGTTGGAGAGGAACAGGGGGAGGTTGCGGATGATGAGGTTGTCATCGTCCGTTCCACCCAGTTGGCAGGCCAGCCGGTAGTCCGCGAGCCATAGTTTCGGCCTCATCTCCCCCGAGTACTTGGTGATGGTAGTCGGGGCCCGGAACCGGGTCGGGAACGGTGCCCGTCGTATGGCCCGACTAAAAGCTTGCAGACCGGGTGGTTCGGGCGAAGGGCTCCGATCCTCCTCGCTGTCGTAGCGTCCCCCACGCCTGGGGTGGTAGCCTCGGCGCACCCTCTCATCGAGATGGGCTCGAAGGTCGCGGCGATGGTGCTCATTGCCGAGGCGGCCCAGGGCCATAGGCGTTGTGTCCCGCGTGTGCCCGGTGTGGACCGAGGCTTCCCGCATGAATCGGGAAGTCGCGGCGCGATGCTTCGGAGGGTACCCCTGCCTTCGGGAGGCAGAGCTTTCGGCCCGTCGGACCGCAGCATCCTCCAGGAGATTCTTGAGTTCTCCCTGGATACGCCGTCCCTCGGTGGTGGATGGTTCCGGCATCGCTCGGAGTAGTATTGCTGCTACAGCCAGGTTCTGGCCGACCCCACTAGAAGCCGGGGGCAGCCTTGCCCTGGCGTTGTCGGCGATGCGGTGTTGGACGTCCTGGGGCAGATGACACGCTTTTCCGGCCGGTGCTCAGCCTGTCTGCTCCTGCCCGACGTTCTGCCGGAGCTACACAAGTTGTCCTACTTCCTCGTCGAGCCTGGCCTGCATCTCAAGGATTTGCTCGAGCTGTGTGTCCTAACCCCCCGCAGGAACTGGGACCACAGCTAGCTCCTGAAGGATGTCAACACGAGGCGCAGGCCTAGGGGGATCGCCGTCCTCCGGCATACCAAGGTGGTTGCCTTTGTCGAGACCCCCTAGATCGATGTGGAAACATTCACGACTTGGGCCACAGTCCTCGTCGCCGAGGCTGTGGCTACCATCGGAGCAATCAGAGAGGCAGTAGTCGCATGCGGTCATGAAGTCCCGCATGACACTGGGGTTATCGAGCCCGGAGAAATCCCAACCAGAGTCGGGCTCGTCGTCTTCCTCGGAACCCGAGGGCCCGTAGGTCGAGACGGCCGTCAACCTGTCCCAGGTTGACCACATATGGCACCCCAGAAGGTTTGGATATGCCTTTATGAAAGCGTCCACCAAAGCGGGGTCACTTGGTGGGTCGAAGCTGAATCTAAAAGGCACAGGATGAGAAACGGACGGTACCTCTTGATCGACGGATGGTGACGAGGTTGCGTCGGGGACGGACTGCACCATTATCTTAGGTATGAAGCTAACACCCACTAGGTCCTTCGCGAGTGTGCTGGCGTCGTCTGTCTGCTTGGGGTTGGCGTGTTGCGGGGAAACAACGCTCATCTTCGTCTTAGACGTGAGGTCAATGCCCGATGTGTCCCCCGCTGGGGCACCGGCGCCGTCGACTCGCTCGACAGCCAATGAGGTGCCACCTCCTGCTTGGCCATGATTGCCCTGCCTCCTTCCCCGTCGACAAGGAAGGTGACGGGACAAACTCAGATGCAGTTCTTCTGCCACGCGGGGAAGACGTCGTTGATTCCGCCGCTGGCGGGTGGGCTGACGACCGCCATTGTCGTTGTCGCGCGGAGGAGGAGGGAGTATCATGTCGTAGCTACCGTTGAGGGACATGAACTCGAGACTCCCAAAACGGAGCTTCGTCCCGGGTTGGAGAGGTTGCTGGAGACTCCCCATCTGGAGCTTGACGGGAAGCTGTTCGTCAACACGCAGCAGGCCCCTACCTGGCGCGCCAACTGTCGGCGTTTCGACCCCGGGGGGTCCCTGGACCGACGAGTAAATTGTCACTGCGTGTCCCAGCCCAGATGGGTCAGCGTGAGACAGAGCACAAGGGGGGAAACCAGTGAGGGGAAACCGCGGCCTCGTGTTGTCCTGCGCCCAGGGCGGATGCGCTTGCAGTAGGGGGTTACAAGCGTTCGCGAGGGAGAGAGAGAGAGGGCGTGAGACTGCGCGTCAGCCTGTTCTCCCGCGCGGCCACCTTTTTTGTACGAGGGCCCTGGACCTTCCTTTTATAGACGTAAGGAGAGGGTCCAGGTGTACAATGGGGGGTGTAGCATTGTGCTAACATGTCTAGCAGAGGGGAGCTAGAGCCCCATGTACATGCCGACGTGGCTGTCCGAGAGGTGTTGGAGCCCTGTTCATGTGGCGTCGTGGCCGTCGGAGGAGCGCTTGAGCCCTATAGAAGCATAGCTGTCGGGGCTGTTGGATCCTTGCTGACGTATCCTTGCTTCCGTAGGGGGCTGAGAACCGCCGTCGTCATGGAGCACGCGGGGTGTCATCATTACTTGTTTTACCAGGGCGAGCTAGATGGGACGCCGGTCTTGTTCCCCGTAGCCTGAGCTAGCTAGGGGTAGGGTAATGATGTACCCCCCTGCGACGTGGTCGGTCCGAGCCCTAAGGTCGGGCGAGGCGGTGATTCCTCCGAGGTCGAGGCTGAGTCCAAGCCTAGGGGTCGGGCGAGGCGGAGATCATCGTCCGAGGTCGAGGTTGAGTCTGAGCCCTGGGGTCGGGCGAGGCGGAGACCGTCTTCCGGAGCCGAGGTTGAGTCCGAGCCCTGGGGTCGGGCGAGGCGGAGACCATCGTTCGAGGCGAGGTCGAGTCCGAGCCCGGGGTCGGGTGAGGCGGAGACCGTCTTCCGGAGCCGAGGTGGAGTCCGAGCCCTGGGGTTAGGCGAGGTGGAGACCGTCGTCCGAGGCGAGGTGGAGACCGTCTTCCGGAGTCGAGGTGGAGTCCGAGCCCTAGGGTCGGGCGAGGCAGAGACCGTCTTCCGGAGTCGAGGTGGAGTCCGAGCCCTAGGGTCGGGCGAGGCAGAGACCGTCTTCCGAAGTCGAGGTTGAGTCCGAGCCCTGGGGTCGGACGAGGCGGAGATTCCTATGGCGCCCGAGGCTGGACTTGGCTGCTGTCAGCCTCACCCTGGCGGGTGGCACAGCAGTCGGAGCAGCGCAGGCGGCGCTGTTTTCCTGTCAGGTCGGTCAGTGGAGGGGCGAAGTGACTGCGGTCACTTCGGCCTTGTCGACTGGAAAGCGCGCGTCAAGATAAGGTGTCAGGCGATCCTTGCATTGAATGCTCCTGTGATCCGGTCGGCTGGTGAGGCGATCTGGCCAAGGTTGCTTCTCCGTGAAGCCTGTCCGAGCTGGGCCTCGGGCGAGTCGAAGGTGCGCCCGTTGCTTGAGGAGACCCTCGGGCGAGGCGTGAATCTGCCTTGGTCTACCGTTCCTGCCCGAGGCTGGGCTCGGGTGAGGCGAGATCGTGTCCCTTGAGTGGACGGAGCCTTGACCGGAATTGCACCCATCAGGCCTTTGTAGCTTTGTGCTGATGGGGGTTACCAGCCGAGATTAGGAGCCTTGGGGGTACCCCTAATTACGGTCCCCGACAAGTAGCAAGCACCTCTTGCTTTGAGTTCTTCGTGAGTCAACTTTGCTTGACCAACAGGGGGTGAGGGTTGATTGGGTGTCTATATCTCATATAGCTGAGCCGGGCTTGATTCTTCTGTTTGGGTATCCATGTGTTTCGGGGCTTTTGCTTGTGATTGAGGTGGACTAATCATGTATCCAAACATTTTTCTATTCCTTTTGTTGTTCTTCATTCCATTCATTGAATATCTCTGTGACCCATTTTTCACGTTCATAGTTGTTAAGGTAGGAATATTGTCGTTGGCATCATTTACTTCATTTCCATTGGGGTTCATCATCTAGTCAGAGGGTAAAAGAGTTAGTGAGACAGACTGCATAAGAGGCTTGCATGACATTAAGATAAAGAGCTAACACAACTTTTTTGATTTCCAAAATAAGATTAGTTAAGGAGCAAGGATGGTTTCAGATTTCTCCTAGCTTCATCATAGTACAAGAGTGTACAAGGGTTATAATCCTTAACAGAGTTCTTTTGAACTTTATAGATTTTAGAGCATGATATCCAAATCATCTTTCTGATCCAACAATATTTCTTTGAGCACAATTTGAGAGAAAGACTTGAGCGGGACTTTAGGGCAACTAGAGTATCACATTGTTTGCATATAGCAGATGACACCATACTTTATTCTCTTTGTAAAGAGGCAAAACACAATAGGTGCGAAAGATTCTCCAAATTTATTCATATGTCACTTAGCACAATTACAAATTCTTGAAAAGGGCAACACCTTGACATTTTTTTCTTTGTGAGACATAATCCTTCTAGCTAAATTATATATTATTCTTCCTTGTCAGATGTACCAATCTTCAGGGCTAGATGTCGGTTGTCTTCAACTACTATTCTTTCTCCAGATGGGGTTTCCAAACACATGGTTTTCTCAGTATGTTGGATTACTGCCTTAGTTCTTTGTAACCAATTCTTTCCAAGAATCACATCCTTTTGCATTGATTCTATCACTAGAAGATCAACTAGAAAATCTATCCCATTGATTTTAACACTTACATTTGGACATATGTAATTTACTAACATTTTTCTTTCGGGTGCACTAATGGTCATCCTTGATCTCAAGGGACACTTAAAAATACCATACTTTGTTGCAAACTAGGCACTGATAAAAGAATGTGTTGTACGAGGATCATACAACACGGTGGCGATGGTTGTGTGAATGACTATTGTTCCAAAAATTACTGCATTATCATATAGAATGGTTCCTGTCACTGCATAACTTATCCTTCCTATGGACTTTTTCCGTTGTTTACTCTTTGTTGACGCATGAGTTTGAGGGTGTTGTCTTTTCTTTTGGACCTTATTGATATCCACATCCTTCTTAGGACAACTATTAACAAGATGGCCGGTATCACCACAGCCAAAGCAAGCACGACTTGATAAGTTACATGGTGGAGTTGTCTTCATGATGTTGATAGAAGTTTCTATGCATTTTTGTTCATGTTCCATGTCTAAATACTAAGATAGCTTCATCTCGGAGGTGATCTATAGTGAACTTTTCTCAGGACAGTTACGGAAGTAATGACCTTCACGTCCACATTGATAGCAAGCTTTTCTTGAAGTTATTTCTAGACTTTTTCCATGTTTTCCTTTTTGTTTCTTTGACCTGATGTGACGATGAGGCTAAAACTGTGTGCAAGTAATAGTCCATCCATCAATGTAACACTCCTGTGTTTCTTCTTGGGGCTGGGCATCATTGTGATGTTTCATTTTTGGAATATTTTGCAATTCATCAACTGACAGTGCATTAGGTATGAGAGACTCTACTATTAGTTGTTTAGGGGGAGACATCTGTCTGTTTATGCCAGAAAATAAAATCTGGTTCTTCTGTTTTGTAGTTTCACTTTCGTTTGTACTGATCTGGCGACAAGAAATTCCATAGTACTCACAACAACAACATTTTCCAAGGTCACTTGTTTGTTGGTTTGGTTGTGCATCCTTTTGTGTCTTGAATATCTGTTCATCAGCTGTTTTATTTATAGTGTTGTTTTGACTTGCCAACACACCACATTCTTTGCAATTAGCGACATCACTTGCAGTTGACATTCCTAGGTCTGACATCTGTATGGGTATGGAAGAATGGAAGGGACGAAAGGGTTGAGCAAAGTCAGATTATAGAGAGCAGAGAAAACCCATCTATCTAAGGTTTTACCTTGCTAACTAATGCTATTGTAGACAAAAGTCACACAATACACCAACAATCATTTCAAAGAAGCAAATCAAACATGAACACAAAGGATAATGAACTCAAGCATATCAGCACAACACAATCCAATTCTACTCATTCAACCAAAACAAAAGGTGAGACAAGGTTTGTAATAAGAAAGATATTATAAAGTCAAGGAGTCAGGTAAGAAATAGCAAGGAGTTAGACAAGGCATATTTGTTGGTGGCCAAGAGTGAAATAAGATAACCATGAACTATTAAAGTGAGGATAAATGATACAACCAAGGATATGTAGTGAGTTAGAGAGAGAGTATTATCAAGGAGACAAAATAGAGAGGCATTTTCAAGTAGGAGTAGGGAGACAAAGAATTTAGTATATCAAGGTAGATATTGCACAAGGATGGCAATACAATGGCAAGAAAGCAAAAGTATAAGAAGTCAAGGGTTATATAGCTATATTGGGGATTAGAAAACCACTATAATATAATATATCGCCCTTACCGATCTAGTCGAAAATCTTAATACTAAAGAACAATCCTATCAACCTATACAAGAAGTCAGATAATAGCTCCACGGAATCCATAACAAAACTTCTTGTGGAGTGAGGATAAGACAGAGAATAGGGCATCGTCGATAGCTTCAAAAAGGTTTCTTCTGGCAAACTTCACTTCAAGTTTCGCAATCCTAGCTTGATCATTTTGCAATGCTTCCCTTTAGAACCTTCTGATAGACGAAGAATCAGACAAGGGTTGAAGATAAAATAGATGAGTTTTGATATAAAATAAGTTTTTAGGGAGATAGTTAAGTCAAGTTTTGAATGACTGATTGGGCTTTCCATATCTAACTAATCTAGCGACCTACGGTCACATTGCTTTGATACCACTTCTGTCACACCCAGTTCCAGGGGGTAGAACCGAGCACATAGCATATGTGTGCTAGTATTCATTTTCCACACATATGTTGACATCACAAGTGAATATATCAAAAGACAATGCAATAAAGGCGTAAAGAGAGTAAAATACTTTATTACATCATCTGAATCATTGTATCTTTAACAAGTATCACATCAAAGTAAAGCGGAATTTAAATAACAGGGGCAATCTCCCACAGGAAGATGATCGGCGCATCGTTAGATTTAGAATTCGTCGTCGTTAAAATCTCCATCAAAGTCTCTAGCGTCACCCTCTGATCAAAATATTAGCAAGGGTGTGCTCACTTATGGTCGGGGCTCAGCAAGTGGGGGAAAAATTAATGCAGGTATAACAAGGTGAGGCTAAGGTTGAGCAGTAGGCATTTTAGTTGGTCAATATTTTATTAACAACACTTGTCTTACTAATAAGTGTGAATCCCAAATATCCCATTTAATTAAAGGAATATGAATATAACCAAAACACTTAAGTGAAACCACTTAAGCGAACAATTAGCGGATCATCGGATCTCTTATTTCCATCTTCAAGTTCAATTATCATGTGAGGAGTCCAGGTCGCTCTTAACCGGGAGCACGGCTGATATATCAGTTTTACACTCTGCAGAGGTGGTACAACTTTACCCACAAGCCATGTATCCCGTCTAGCCTGGGTTGATCGGACCCTTAAACACTGCCGAGGTGAATGGCTAGGGATCCATTATGAGGCTTTCACAAAATACACTTAATACGAAGCAACCCGCTAAGGTTTCTAAAGACGATGGTGGAGTCCCGCTGGCTGAGGTACCTTAGCCAAGTATACGTCCCCATGTTAACGTGGGCTGCCAACACCACCGCTCCCCCTCTTGCCCATATTTCAGGTAAGGTTGCCAGACATTAAGCATATAAAGCTATTTACCAAAGCCAGAGCCATGATAGCACTCGTGGTTGCACTGTTATCCTGGGTGGTCACTCCATGAAATAATGTTGTTTTAACCATCGGGTTAGTGTCATAATTGCCAATTTCATTATCGGAACATTAATATCAATTAAAGAGTGACATAAAAGTTATTAAGTGGAGCAGTAGCACAATTTTGCAAAGCTTAATTATTTCCCCAGGTTAAACAAGGAATACAGTTAGTAAATCTAGGAAATCCTTAATTAGGAAAAACCCATCAAATTATGCAGTATATCAAAAAGTAAACATTATTATATGCAATGATTGGGTAAAAAAAGAATATGCAGAGGGAGAATCCACTTGCCTTGCTCAAAAGCGTCCTGCGGATTGTCTTCGAACGAATTCGGACCCTCTACCACAAACTCAGCTTCTAATAACGTCGTACGTTACCATACAAAGAGAAAACATACACCAATAAATAAACATGCACCATTACATAAACATACACCATTACATACACATTAACATATCGCAGTTATCACACCTTAAATACGTCCTAAACGAGTAAATACTTATTAATTCAATTATAGCTATTATTGTGAGTCCTAAATGATGAATTTATGAGTAGGTGCAATAAATATAGTTTTAACTAGTATTAATATATTTTAACATCATCAATGAAAATAAATGATAGTTATCGTCTTTAATTCTAATAAATAAATTAATAGCTTTTATCCTTTTTATTTCTAACTCGAATTATTGAGTATAGCCAAAATGAATTTAATATTCTAAAAATCCCTATAAATTACTAATTGAACTTTTTATAACATAAGCGGGGTTATTTTGACATAAACTAGTATTTTACTAACTCTAAGAATTTAAGTGCTATACTTGCGAACATGTTTATTTTGGCTAGTAAAAATCTATTTTCCATACTACCGGTGGTATTTTCTCCTTTCTTTCTAAAAGAAAATATTCATAAAATAATCGGAGCTAAATCATTTAAAATCCTATATTGCTTATATGACATGAATTCTATGCTATTTTCTAAATCCATTAAAATGAACCTATGACTACAATTCTCCAAATAGTTTCTAAAGTTCATTGTGGCCAAATTTTACTACAACATTTCCTATCTAGTGTTTTTATCACCAACGTGTGACTACTAAATTTTCCGTCATATTTCTGTAATCCAAAAATCAACGCATCGATTAACATGAATAATCATGGTGTACTAATAATCGCATATCTCTACCAAAAATTCCACAACGCATATACACATCAATTGCGGATCACACAAGTTCATACAACCACATAAATATACAATTCATGAATCGAATCAAAAGTATTTTATAAAATACACAAATTAATTTGGGCCATCTTCAACCTTAGGTTCGTGCGTGTGACAGGGATGGCTCGACGGGTTTCGACCGGATGGAGAAGAGCAGGGATTTGGCTTCTAATGGCGAGTGCGTGGCTCCGGCGATCACGGCGAACTTCGGTGACGAACAGCGAGTGAGAGAGTGCGAGGAATGAGAGAGAGCTCGGGTAGGGGAGGAAGGGAGAGAGAGAGCTTGACAATTTGTAGAGAGGGAGGGGAGATGGAGGGTCGGCCAGGGAGAGGAGAACGGTCGGAGTTTAACTCCATTACACGGTTTAATGGTGTTGGTTTCTCCACTAATAGAGGGAGGTAATGGGGAGAAGAAACAGTCGGCATTGAAGCTCCATTAACGACAAAGCAAACGGTCGTGTGTGTGCATGGAGCTTGGGCGTGTGCTTGGGGAAGGGCGCGTCGGGCTTCGTCGGTTGCTGGCGCGGTCGTGGCTTCGACGTCCTGGCAGTGCGCCTGGGAGAGAGAAGCGAGGGGAGAGAGAGAGGAATGGAAGGGAGAGAGAGATGCCGGGAGGGAGAAGCAGGTGGCGGCGGCGGCTGTGCAGGGAGAGGAGCGCGCGCGGCTATGCAGGGAGCAGGGGCGGCGGCTAGGTCAAGGAGTTGGGCCTAATGGGCCGGCTAGGGTTAGATTAGGTTTTTTTCTTTTTTTTTTCCTTTTCTAATTTCGAAATATCTATTCAAATAATCATAAAATTCATAATAATCAAACCAAAATTATTTATAAATAAAATATTTATTTTTGGACTAGTACTTATTATATCATTTTTTTTGGATTTTTTTAACAAAAAGTGCTATTCAATATCCAAAATCAATTTTGAGAAATCAAAAACCATTCCAAAGGCAAATAAATAACAAACACTTAAAAGAAAATTAATTACATAAATATCATTAATAACCAAATGTATTATTTTTATTTGATAACTTTTATAGTGTTACATAAGCTCTATGGCAAATTCAACTTTCCTTTTAGGTGACATGCCTGGTAACTCTTTAGGGAATACATCGGGAAATTCTGACACAATCCTAATTGCCTCAACCGGATCGGACTCCTTGTCATCTACTGGTAAATGGTGACAGGCTCCTTCTTCTTGTTTGGGTAAGTACAGCTTGGTTACCACTTCCTTCCCGGATGGGGACACCAACTTAACTGTTCTCTTGTCACAACTGACAGTGGCTTGATTTCTGTGTAGCCAATTCATCCCTAGGATGACATCTAACCCTTGAGTTCCCATTACTTCTAGGCTAGCAGGGAAGTCTATCCCCCTTATTTCAATCCTTAGATTCGGACAAATCCTATCGGACTGAACTTTTCCCCCAACTGAATTAACTCTTAGAGGTGGGATCATTGGATCTATGGGGATGTTATGTGATTCTACCCAAGATGTAGAAACAAAAGAATGTGTGGCACCAGTATCAAATAGTACTTTTTCTAGGTAGGATTCGACTGGAAACATACATACCGCCACATCCTGAGCATCCTGGATTGCTTCGGCCTCCAGGTGGTTCACCTTTCCACGGTTGTAGGACTGACCACGGACTCCTGGTGCTTGCTGTGGCGCTCCTTGTCTTGCTGGGGCATTGACTACTGGCAGTTGCTGGGCTGCTTTCTTGGGATAGTTCTTTGCCTAGTGATTTTGTTCTCCACATAGAAGCATGCACGACCTCCTAGTTGTGCTAGGGCTGCTTGGCCATTCTGGTTGGCTGCTAGGGCCGGAAGGCGAGTTGCCTGGTTGTTCTAACGCTGGTATTGATTTCCTCCCAGTTGAGTGTTCTGACGGTACTGCTGCTGTTGCTGCTGCTGAGGAAACATGGTGGAAGATTGAATTTTAGTTCGGCTTACCATCCACAGACTGATGGGCAGACAGAGAGGACTAACCAAGTGTTAGAAGATATGTTAAGAGCTTGTGCTCTTAAACATGGTGGAAGTTGGGATAAGAGTTTGCCGTATGCGGAGTTCTCTTATAATAATAGCTATCAGGCCAGTTTGAAGATGTCACCGTTTGAGGCTTTATATGGCAGAAAGTGCAGGACTCCATTGTATTGGGATCAAACTGGTGAAAGACAGTTGTTTGGGCCTGAGATTATACAAGAAGCAGAGGAGCAAGTTCAGCAAATAAGGGAGAATTTGAGAACTGCACAGTCCAGGCAGAAAAGCTATGCTGACACCCGGAGAAGACTGCTTGAGTTTAAGGAGGGAGATTATGTCTATTTGAAGGTGTCACCACTCCGGGGTATGAGATGATTTAAAGTCAAGGGAAAGTTGTCCCCTCGCTTTATTGGACCCTTCTTAATCTTAAAGCGAGTGGGAGAAGTTGCATATCAATTGGAGTTACCGGATCATCTAGCAGATGTTCATAACGTTTTTCATGTATCTCAGCTGAAGAAATGTCTCAGGGTACCTGAGGAGCAATTACCAATGGAGGACCTTAGTGTTCAAGATGATCTAACTTATGCTGAGTACCCCATCAAGATTCTTGATACATTGACTCGAGTTACAAGGAGTAAGGTTATAAAGATGTGCAAAGTTCAATGGAGTCACCACGGTGAAGATGAAGCAACTTGGGAAAGAGAAGAAGAGCTTCGTATAGATTTTCCTCACCTTTTCCCTAGATCTTCTTAAATCTCGAGGACGAGATTATTTTTAAGGGGGATAGGATTTGTAATACTCAGAAGTGCAATAATGAGAACAAAGATAATCTCAGTAATTTGTGTCTTCTACTTATCATCACATGTGATCAACCCTAGTTATAAGTGGATAATTAACACAAAGAACACATAGATAACCTGTGCATCATGCTGGAGTTTTATATGTTTGTGCATTAAATAAAATAACAAGGATAATAATAATAAGATAATAATTACTAGAAAGTTTGAATCCTAAATTGAGAATTTGTGTTTGAATTAAGAGAAGGGAAGAACTGAGAAAAATACTACATAAAATCAAATAAAAATTAAAAATAAATACCTTTCACACTTATATTATTAAACTATACATTTCAAATTGAGGACAAGTTATTCACAAAGTTTGAATCTAAACTTGAATTCAAATGGGATTTGAAAATGGGGAAAAAGAGATAGAAAAGAAAAGAAAAGAATAAAACACAACTACCCTAACTGGGCCCCAACTTCGCTTTCGGCCCACTGTTGCTTCCATAGCGCGCAGCCCAACTCCCATCAGCCAGGGCTGACGCGTTGGACCCACCGATCAGGCAAACGGGTCGTGCGCGCGCTCTAGATCTTTCACTGGATTGCGGGGCCCGCTGGCAGCCGCTTATCGCGCGCACGCTTGGTTCTTCGCTGACTACGGGGACCCATTGGTCAGTTGGCTATCACGCACATCGGCCCAGGATTAGACGCCGCTCCGCTGGTCTCTGCGGGTGGGGCCATCGGGTCAGTGTCGCGATCGTCATCTTCCCCATGCGCATTCGTCTCTGCGGAGCTCGGGATACCGACGCGAATCGCGGGGGTTGTTGCGGCGCTCGGGCCCAATCCCCAGTGTCCCTCTCAGCTGAACTCACGCCCCCTTTTCGCTGCCAGTGGGGCCGCGTCGTTGGGCATCTCCTCTTCCTTCGCCGCTCTCCTCGGACGGACTCAATAGCCGGCGCGTGGCGCGGGAGTCGTGGGCAACCACGGCAAGTGCCGAGACCGAATCCTGCATGGAACCTTCGGGCGCGGGGACCCTGACCTATAAAATGTCTATGCCAGACCCGTGGCTTTCCCCTATCCGCACGCCGCCGCCAGACATCACCGCGCGAGGAGAGAAATCGCGACCACCTCAATTGACCACTGACGCCGATAATCCGTGGAATTGAAGGCTCGGGGAGCTGCGCTGTGCGTCTGCGAAGCTGTCCGTGGTGGTTGCGGGCGGAATCGTCGACCGGGCGTTCCTTAATTGCTCACCGGAGCTCGGCATCCGCCGCTCACCGTGGGCGGAGCTCTCCACACTATGAAATCCGGTAAGGAGCCCTCAATCGAGATCGCCTTAGTTCGCTTTACGTGTAGCACTAGTTAGACTGGAGTATTTCGGCTTTAGATGCCTGGCAACTATTGCCAGCCATGGCGCCGCCGTTGAGCTGAGCGCGCCGCCGTGGCTCGGTCTGGGAGAAGGAGAATCGACCGCGAGTCGTTGGATCGAGAGCGTGCGGCTCTGATTTGATTGTGTAGATACCGCTTCGGTTGTAGATCCGAGCCGTCGATCCTTCAATGTATGCATCAGATTAGATTTAGGTACTTTAAATCGTGACCGTGGGATGTTGATCGGGCGGTCACGCGGATGTGGGGTTGATTCACACGTGATCCATTCCTGGCCTCTGGATCTAATCTGGACGGCCGAGAATCAATCATACCTCTTCGCGGGTACTTTTATTAAAGAGTCCCCGAGGAAAGCAGTAATCAACCCGCCGTCCAGTGGAACTGTGCTCTATGTCTCGGTAAACTTGCGCAAAGACCCCTGCGCTTTCTGAAAATCGAGGCCTAGTCCAGAGCCTGTTGTAAATTAAATAAAATAATTAGAAAATAGATTTTAATATGAAAATAAGTGTTAAAACTCGTTTAATGCATAGAAAATTCATTTTAACTCCAAATTGAACCATTCCAGTTTCTAAAATTTTGTAATAATATTCTTTATCATTTAGTATCACTGTTTTGACATGAACTCTGTTAGAAAATTTATTTATCATTTAACCCTATTTCAGGCACATTAAATCTTAGAAAATTCATAACTTGAATTCTATAACTCCAAATTTAGTGATTCCAGTTCCTATGATCTCATTTTAATGTGTAGGTTTTTACTGTATACTTTATTTACATGTTTGGTGCAATGTTAATTTTTGCTATGCTATGTATGTATTGTGTTGATGCGAGTAGACGAGCAAGCCACTGTGGAAACTGAGGTTCAGCAAGTAGAAGTAGCTGAGCAGGAGCTCATTGAAGGCAAGTTGTGCCCTTGATCACTTACTTTTCCCAGCCATGTTCTTATTAATTTTAATGATCTGCATAGGTTAATTTTGATGGGAGCCTTTATGTTACCCCAGTTTTGATTACCTCTATACCTTGTTCACCCCTGAAATATTTTTGGGTAGTACTTGCTATTGCTTTTTGTGGATTGGGTATGGAGATACACTATTCATGATTATTCTGTTATTATCTTGTTATTATTACTGTTCATGTTAAGATCATTAAATTAATGGGAACATGGAGCGACCACCCGGGAAAACAGTGCTACCACAAGGGTTTAATGGGACGCCCTTGGCTGATTAACTAGGAAAGCTAGTGGAGGGCTACCTGAGAGCACCTAGAGGGGGGGGGGGGTGAATAGGTGATCCTGTAAAAACTTCAAACTTACGCCACAAAAACTTGTTAAGTGTTAGCACGATTATTGCCAAGTGGCTAAGGTGAAGTCTCAACAAAACACAATACCACAAGAGATCAAGCACAGAGGTGACACAGTGGTTTATCCCGTGGTTCGGCCAAGACCAACGCTTGCCTACTCCACGTTGTGGCGTCCCAACGGACGAGGGTTGCAATCAACCCCTCTCAAGCGGTCCAAAGACCCACTTGAATACCACGGTGTTTTGTTTTGCCTTTCACTATCCCGTTTGCAAGGAATCTCCACAAATTGGAGTCTCTTGCCCTTACAAGTATATGATCACAAAGAAGCACAGAGTAAGGGAGGGAAGCAACACACACAAATCCACAGCGAAACGCGCACACACACGGCCAAGAATCGAGCTCACAAGAGTATCACAAAGTTCTCACTAGAACGGAGCTCGAATCACTTAGAATGACAAATGAATGCGCAAAGACTGAGTGTGGATGATCAAGAATGCTCAAAGGTTGCTTGTGTATCTCCTCCATGCGCCTAGGGGCCCCTTTTATAGCCCCAAGGCAGCTAGGAGCCGTTGAGAGCAAATCCGGAAGGCCATCCTTGCCTTCTGTCGTCGGGGGCACCGGACAGTCCGGTGCACACCGGACACTGTCCGGTGCCCGATTTCTTTCCATAACTGGCGCTTCCGACCGATGCCGACCGTTATAGATCTGAGAGCCGTTGGCGCACCGGACATGTCCGATGCACACCGGACAGTTCGGTGCCGTCTTCCGACCGTTGGCTCGGCCACGTGTCCCGCGCGGATTGCGCGGCCGACCGTTGGCCCCGGCCGACCGTTGGCTCACCGGACAGTCCGGTGCACACCGGACAGTCCGGTGAATTTTAGCCGTACGCCATCGGCGAATTCCCGAGAGCGGCCTGTTCGCGCCGAGTCAGTCTGGCACACCGGACACTGTCCGGTGCACACCGGACAGTCCGGTGCTCCAGACCGAGCTGGGTCTTGGCAGCACACAGCCAAGTCTTTTCTCCTCTTCTCTCTTTTTGTTTCTAACACTTAGACAAATATATTAGTACACAAAACCAATGTACTAAGGCTTAGAAACATACCTTTACTTCATGATTTGCACCTTGTTCATCCATGTACATAAATTCACAATTAAGCACATGTGTTGGCACTCAATCACCAAAATACTTAGAAATGGCCCAAGGGCACATTTCCCTTTCAATCTCCCCCTTTTTGGTGATTTATGCCAACACAACATAAAGCAACTAGAAACAAGTGCAAACTCACTTCAAATAAAACTTAAATTTATTTTGAATCAATTTTGGCATATATGGATCATCCTTTGCCACCACTTGGTTTGTTTTCGCAAATCAAACTCAAATCTCTATCTCTAAGTTAAACACACATGTTGAAGCATAAAGAGAGTCATTCCAAAAGAGATTGATCAAAGATTTCAAAAACTCCCCCTTTTTCCCATAATCAATACTTCTCCCCACAAGAAGCCAACTTTGAGAGACAACATAAGAATTTTGACAAACCAAAAACTCTATTCTACTATTTTCAAAATCTCTCAAGTGGTAGCTGATCCATTTATTGCTTTGGCCTTTATTTTCTCCCCCTTTGGCATCAAGCACCAAAACGGGATCAATTTTGGCCCTATAACCCCATTGCCTCACCAAAATCTTCAATTAAGAGCAAATGGCAATAAGAGTTCATGAGATGGACTTGGAATAAGTTACCCTCTCATCGGAGTGCAGTGGAAGTCTTTCACGGTCCAAGTCCACCTTTTCCCTTTCAATTCTCCTTTGTGACTAAAACAAGCAGACTCAAACATATGGTTAGTCTCAAAGGGTCAAGTTGTAACACATCTCCCCCTAAACATGTGCATCACTTTACAACGGACTTGTGAGGTCCAGGGAGTGTTTGTACAACTTGAGCACCATGATAAGCAACAAAATGCAAAAAGGAACATGATCAAAAGCATGAATACATGTATGCTATATTTCAATCCAAGTTCCGCGAATCTAAGACATTTAGCTCACTACGCAGCCTGCAAAAGGTCTTCTCATCTAAAGGCTTGGTGAAGATATCGGCTAGCTGGTTCTCGGTGCTAACATAAAACACTTCGATATCTCCCTTTTGCTGGTGGTCTCTCAAAAAGTGATGCCGGATGTCAATGTGCTTTGTGCGGCTGTGCTCAACAGGATTTTCCGCTATTCGGATAGCACTCTCATTGTCACATAGGAGTGGGACTTTGCTCAGATTGTAGCCAAAGTCCCGGAGGGTTTGCCTCATCCAAAGTAGTTGCGCGCAACACTGTCCTGCGGCAACATACTCGGCCTCAGCGGTGGATAGGGCAACGGAGGTTTGTTTCCTAGAGTTCCATGACACCAGGGACCTTCCTAAGAATTGGCACGTCCCCGATGTACTCTTCCTATCGACCTTACATCCAGCATAGTCGGAATCTGAGTACCCAATCAAGTCAAAGTTAGACCCCTTTGGATACCAGATCCCGAAGCAAGGCGTAGCGACTAAATATCTAAGAATTCGCTTCACCGCCACCAAGTGACACTCCTTAGGATCGGATTGAAATCTAGCACACATGCATACGCTAAGCATAATATCCGGTCTACTAGCACATAAATAAAGCAAAGAACCTATCATGGACCGGTATGCTTTTTGATCAACGGACTTACCTCCTTTGTTGAGGTCGGTGTGTCCGTCGGTTCCCATCGGAGTCTTTGCGGGCTTGGCGTCCTTCATCCCAAACCGCTTTAGCAGATCTTGCGTGTACTTCGTTTGGGAGATGAAGATGCCGTCCTTGAGTTGCTTCACTTGGAACCCAAGGAAGTAGTTCAACTCGCCCATCATCGACATCTCGAATTTCTGCGTCATCACCCTGCTAAACTCTTCACAAGACTTTTGATTAGTAGAACCAAATATTATGTCATCGACATAAATTTGGCACACAAACAAATCACCATCACAAGTCTTAGTGAAAAGAGTTGGATCGGCTTTCCCAACCTTGAAAGCATTAGCAATTAAGAAATCTCTAAGGCATTCATACCATGCTCTTGGGGCTTGTTTAAGTCCATAGAGCGCCTTAGAGAGCTTACACACGTGGTCGGGGTACCGCTCATCCTCGAAGCCAGGGGGTTGCTCCACGTACACCTCCTCCTTTATTGGCCCGTTGAGGAAAGCGCTCTTCACATCCATTTGGTACAACCTGAAAGAATGGTGAGCGGCATATGCTAGCAAGATACGAATGGACTCTAGCCTAGCCACAGGAGCAAAAGTCTCCTCAAAGTCCAAACCTGCGACTTGGGCATAACCTTTTGCCACAAGTCGAGCCTTGTTCCTTGTCACCACTTCGTGCTCGTCTTGTTTGTTGCGGAACACCCACTTGGTTCCCACAACATTTTGCTTGGGACGAGGCACCAGCGTCCAAACTTCATTGCGCTTGAAGTTGTTGAGTTCCTCCTGCATGGCCAACACCCAGTCCGGATCTAGCAAGGCCTCTTCTACCCTGAAAGGCTCAATAGAAGAGACAAAAGAGTAATGCTCACAAAAATTAACTAGTCGAGACCGAGTAGTTACTCCCTTGCTAATGTCACCCAGAATTTGGTCGACGGGATGATCCCTTTGAATCAATGCTCGAACTTGGGTTGGAGGTGCCGGTTGCGCTTCTTCCTCCATCACATGATCATCTTGTGCTCCCCCTTGATCACACGCCTCCTTTTGATGAACCTGTTCATCGTCTTGAGTTGGGGGATGCACCGTTGTTGAGGAAGAAGGTTGATCTCGTTCATCTTTTTCCTGTGGCCGTACTTCTCCAATCGCCATGGTTCGTATAGCGGCCGTCGGAACATCTTCTTCATCTACATCATCACAATCAACAACTTGCTCTCTTGGAGAGCCATTAGTCTCATCAAATACAACGTCGCTAGAGACTTCAACCAAACCCGATGATTTGTTGAAGACCCTATACGCCTTTGTATTTGAATCATAACCTAATAAAAACCCTTCTACAGCTTTGGGAGCAAACTTAGAATTTCTACCCTTCTTCACTAGAATGTAACACTTGCTCCCAAATACACGAAAGTACGATACATTGGGTTTGTTACCGGTTAGTAGCTCATATGACGTCTTCTTGAGGAGGCGGTGAAGGTAGACCCTGTTGATGGCGTGGCAAGCCGTGTTCACGGCTTCCGACCAAAAGCACTCGGGGGTCTTGAACTCTCCAAGCATCGTCCTCGCCATATCGATTAGCGTCCTGTTCTTCCTCTCTACCACACCATTTTGTTGTGGTGTGTAGGGAGCGGAGAACTCGTGCTTGATCCCTTCCTCCTCAAGGAACTCCTCCACTTGAAGATTCTTGAACTCGGACCCGTTGTCGCTCCTAATCTTCTTCACCTTGAGCTCAAACTCATTTTGAGCTCTCCTGAGGAAGCGCTTGAGGGTCCCTTGGGTTTCAGACTTATCCTGCAAAAAGAACACCCAAGTGAAGCGGGAAAAGTCATCAACAATAACTAAACCATACTTACTTCCTCCTATGCTTAGATAGGCGACGGGTCCGAAAAGGTCCATATGCAGCAGCTCCAGAGGTCTTGACGTGGTCATCACATTCTTGCTGTGATGTGCTCCTCCCACTTGTTTACCTGCCTGACAAGCTGCACAAGGTCTATCTTTTTCGAAATAAACATTTGTTAGACCTATCACGTGTTCTCCCTTTAGAAGCTTGTGGAGGTTCTTCATCCCCACATGTGCTAAGCGGCGATGCCACAGCCAGCCCATGCAAGTCTTAGCCATTAAGCATGCATCTAGACCGGCCTCTTCTTTTGCAAAATCAACTAAGTAAAGCTTGCCGTCTAGTACACCCTTAAAAGCTAGTGAACCATCACATCTTCTAAAGACAGACACATCTACATTAGTAAAAAGGCAATTATATCCCATGTTGCATAGTTGACTAACAGATAGCAAGTTGTAGCCAAGAGACTCAACTAGAAACACATTTGAAATTGAGTGCTCATTAGAAATTGCAATTTTACCTAACCCTTTTACCTTGCCTTGATTCCCATCACCGAATATAATTGAATCTTGGGAATCCTTATTTTTGACGTAGGAGGTGAACATCTTCTTCTCCCCCGTCATATGGTTTGTGCATCCGCTGTCGATAATCCAGCTTGAACCTCCGGATGCATAAACCTGCAAGGCAAATTTAGGCTTGGGTCTTAGGTACCCAACTCATGTTGGGTCCTGCAAGGTTAGCACAAATGTCCTTAGGGACCCAAATGCAAGTCATGTCTCCCTTGCATTTTGCCCCTAACTTCCTAGCAATTATTTTCCTATCCTTTCTACAAATAGCAAAGGAAGTGTTTAAAGCACAATAAATTATAGAAGGTTCATTCACTACTTTCCTAGGAGCATGAATAACATTCTTTCTAGGCACATGAGCAATATCTCTCCTAGGCATATGTACAACATTTCTCCTACACATATCTCTATCATGCTTATAGGAAGAACTAGAAGCAAACATGGCATGAGAATCATAAACATGTAAATCAAAATCATTATAAGCATTTCTAGCATGCCTCCTATCATGGTATAAGAAAGCATGGTTCTTTTTAGCACTACTAGCCATAGGGGCCTTCCCTTTCTCCTTGACGAAGATGGGAGCCTTATGGCTTGTTAAGTTCTTGGCTTCCCTCTTGAAGCCAAGCCCATCCTTAATTGAGGGGTGTCTACCAACCGTGTAGGCATCCCTTGCAAATTTTATCTTATCAACTTCACTCTTGCTAGTCTTAAGTTGGGCATTAAGACTAGCCAATTCCTCATTTAATTTGGAAATTAAAACTAGGTGTTCACTACAGGCATTAACATCAAAATCCTTACACCTAGTGCAAATCATAACATGTTCTACACAAGAATTAGATTTATTTGCTACTTCTAACTTAGCATTTAAATCATTGTTAACACCTTGTAAAGTAGAAATGGTTTCATGACAAGTAGATAGTTCATAAGAAAGCATTTCATTTCTTTTCACTTCTAAAGCATATGATTTTTGTGCCTCTACAAATTTATCATGTTCATCATACAATAAATCCTCCTGCTTTTCTAAAAGCCTATCCTTTTCATTTAATGCATCAATCAATTCATTGATTTTATCTATCTTAGATCTATCTAAGCCCTTGAACAAGCATGAATAATCTATGTCATCATCATCACTAGATTCATTATCACTGGAAGAAGCATAAGTGGAGTCTTGAGTACTCACCTTCTTCTCCCTTGCCATAAGGCATGTGAGACGCTCGTTGGGGAAGAGGGAAGACTTGTTGAAGGCAGTAGCAGTGAATCCTTCATTGTCGGAGTCGGAGGAGGAGCAATCCGAGTCCCACTCCTTTCCTAGATGCGCCTCGCCCTTTGCCTTCTTGTATTGCTTCTTCTTCTCTCTTTTGTTCCCCTTTTCCTGGTCACTTTCATTATCGGGACAGTTAGCGATAAAATGACCAAGCTTACCGCATTTGAAGCATGAGCGCTTCCCCTTTGTCTTGGTCTTGCTTGGCTGCCCCTTGCGACCATTTAGCGCCGTCTTGAATCTCTTGATGATGAGAGCCATCTCTTCATCATTGAGTCCGGCCGCCTCAATCTGTGCCACCTTGCTGGGTAGCGTCTCCTTGCTTCGTGTTGCCTTGAGAGCAAGGGGTTGCGGTTCGTTGATCGGACCATTCAAGGCGTCGTCCACATACCTCGCCTCCTTGATCATCATTCGCCCGCTAACAAATTTCCCAAGAACTTCTTCGGGCGACATCTTGGTGTACCTGGGATTTTCACGTATATTGTTCACCAAATGAGGATCAAGAACGGTAAATGACCTGAGCATTAGGCGGACGACGTCGTGGTCCGTCCATCGTGTGCTTCCGTAGCTCCTTATCTTGTTGATAAGGGTCTTGAGCCGGTTGTATGTTTGCGTCGGCTCCTCGCCCCTTATCATTGCGAACCGTCCAAGCTCACCCTCCACCAACTCCATCTTGGTGAGCAAGGTGACGTCGTTCTCCTCATGAGAAATCTTGAGGGTGTCCCAGATTTGCTTGGCGTTATCCAAGCCGCTCACTTTATGGTATTCATCCCTGCACAAGGAAGCTAGAAGAACAGTAGTAGCTTGTGCATTCTTATGAATTTGTTCATTAATGAACATAGGACTATCCGAACTATCAAAGTGCATTCCACTCTCTACAATCTCCCATATACTAGGATGGAGAGAGAATAGGTGGCTACGCATTTTGTGGCTCCAAAATCCGTAGTCCTCTCCATCAAAGTGTGGGGGCTTGCCGAGTGGAATGGAGAGCAAATGTGAATGTGAACTTTGCGGAATACGAGAGTAATCAAAAGAAAAGTTCGAATTAACCGGTTTCCTTCTCTCGTAGTCGTTGTGGTCTTCGTCCTTTTGGGAAGAAGTAGACTCATCGCTGTCGTAGTAGACGATCTCCTTGATGCGCCTTGTCTTCTTCTTCTTCCCTTCCTTCCGTCTATGACCCGAGCCGGAGTCGGTAGGCTTGTCGTCCTTCGGCTCGTTGACGAAGGATTCCTTCTCTTTGTCGTTGATCACGATACCCTTCCCCTTCGGATCCATCTCTTCGGGCGGTTAGTCCCTTTGTGAAGAGAACGGCTCTGATACCAATTGAGAGCACCTAGAGGGGGGGTGAATAGGTGATCCTGTAAAAACTTCAAACTTACGCCACAAAAACTTGTTAAGTGTTAGCACGATTATTGCCAAGTGGCTAAGGTGAAGTCTCAACAAAACACAATACCACAAGAGATCAAGCACAGAGGTGACACAGTGGTTTATCCCGTGGTTCGGCCAAGACCAACGCTTGCCTACTCCACGTTGTGGCGTCCCAACGGACGAGGGTTGCAATCAACCCCTCTCAAGCGGTCCAAAGACCCACTTGAATACCACGGTGTTTTGTTTTGCCTTTCACTATCCCGTTTGCAAGGAATCTCCACAAATTGGAGTCTCTTGCCCTTACAAGTATATGATCACAAAGAAGCACAGAGTAAGGGAGGGAAGCAACACACACAAATCCACAGCGAAACGCGCACACACACGGCCAAGAATCGAGCTCACAAGAGTATCACAAAGTTCTCACTAGAACGGAGCTCGAATCACTTAGAATGACAAATGAATGCGCAAAGACTGAGTGTGGATGATCAAGAATGCTCAAAGGTTGCTTGTGTATCTCCTCCATGCGCCTAGGGGCCCCTTTTATAGCCCCAAGGCAGCTAGGAGCCGTTGAGAGCAAATCCGGAAGGCCATCCTTGCCTTCTGTCGTCGGGGGCACCGGACAGTCCGGTGCACACCGGACACTGTCCGGTGCCCGATTTCTTTCCATAACTGGCGCTTCCGACCGTTGCCGACCGTTGTAGATCTGAGAGCCGTTGGCGCACCGGACATGTCCGGTGCACACCGGACAGTCCGGTGCCGTCTTCCGACCGTTGGCTCGGCCACGTGTCCCGCGCGGATTGCGCGGCCGACCGTTGGCCCCGGCCGACCGTTGGCTCACCGGACAGTCCGGTGCACACCGGACAGTCCGGTGAATTTTAGCCGTACGCCGTCGGCGAATTCCCGAGAGCGGCCTGTTCGCGCCGAGTCAGTCTGGCGCACCGGACACTGTCCGGTGCACACCGGACAGTCCGGTGCTCCAGACCGATGTAACACCCACTTTGTAAGAAAGGTCTAGAAAGAGAAATTATACTACTCAATAGATATGTGTGTTATCTCTATTCATTATTTCATGTGGACATCCCACTTACACAAAAAAATAATAAATAACAAAGGACACCAAAAATAATACATGCATCATGCTGGGATTTTATTTTTGTGTGCATTTTTGTGACAATATTATAGTAATGTAAAAAGAAATATGTTAAATATTCAAATGGGAAATTAAATCCTAAAAGAAATTATAGAGTTTGGAAAAGAAGAAAGAAAATACTATGTGACTAAAAATGGTATAAAAATATATAATATAATATATTATTCCTACATTAAGATTTGAATTTGTATAATTGATTCAAAGTTGAACCTCATAACAAGAAACAAATTCAAATTTGAGATTCAAAAGAAAACAGAAAATAAAAAACAAAAAGAAGAAAAAAGGGAAAACTGCACCTGGGCTGTATCTTACCGCTCGGCCCAGTGCGCCTCTCCCCTCGTCCGCTGACAGCGGGCCCGCGCCCCAGCTCCATACGCGTCTGTGCTCTACTGGAGATGGGAGACCGAACGGTGGGCCCACCCTGTCATCATCTTTTCTTGCTCTATGCTCTTCTCAACGGAACCCGTCGTTCTCGCGTGTCAGTTCTCCCGTCCCCCTCGCCGCGGATTCCGCGATCTCCTGGGCTCCCAGGAATAAGTAGTGTGCCCTGCGGTCCCTCCTCTCCGCAGACCCAGCGACTCTCCCAACCACGGCGTCATTACCCCCGCTATCGCGCCCTGGATCCCCACGGCCACACTCCTCTGCCAGACCGCCGCGGACAACCTCCGCTGGCAATACCGCCATTGCCGCCGTTGTCGAAGCACAAGCTCTGCACGGCCAAGCTTCCGGCCAGTGCCAATCGGGGTTTGACTGGTCCCTGGCCTCGTCGCGTGGGGTTGGCGACTGGAGGACCCACAATTTCTCACCGGCCCTCCTTCTTCGCCTCGGATACGCGGGTCGCCGCTGTGATTCACGGTAAGACAGCCTCCAGTGAATTCGCTTGTGCATTCACTCTGTGTTGTGCTCGGTAGTGCTCAGGTTGGAGCTTGGGCCTCGGTGGAGCACTTCACCGATGTTGCGCCGCCGTGGCACCGCGCGGTGTCGCAATTCAGAGTACGAGCTCGAGGTTAGGATTTGTGCAGTGGGCCATGTGTTTAGGGGTGGTCTGGGCGTTGTTCACCTAGGATCTGGAGCGAGATTAGAGCCCAGCGTCGCCTATTCATGTGCCCCGGCTGGGGTGGCGGTGGAGCTCTGGCTCACTGTCGTGGTGGATGGGGGAAAGAGGAAGACGATCTCTGGGCAGTCGGATCCGGGGGGAACGGACGGGATTAGTTTGGAGACAGGAATCGCGCGTCAACCCTTGATCTGACAGCGGACGGTCCAGATTACCAGTAGCGATACCTTTTGCCTCATAAAATAACAGTCGTTGATCCCTGATCCAAGGGTCAGCGTTGGTTACCGCTTCATTTAAACCTAGATCTAATCTGGGCCGCAAGCTGGTGATCCGACGGTCTGGATCGCCAGATACCCCTTCGGCCCTGGGAACCTTGCATAAGAGCCCCTGTATTATTCAAGGTTCAACCCGCAGTCCAGGGAATAGTGCACTGAGTCTTAGGAATTCTTCTGGTTTAGCCCCTGCGCTTTTCGATAAATGAGGCCCAGTCCAGGGAATATTAAAAACAGAGAATTGATATTAGAAATTCGTTTTTAATACAAAAACAATTCTAAAAATTTGTATAATTCATAGAAAATGCATATGAACTCCAAATCGATCCATTCCAGTTCCTAAATCTTTATAATAATATTGTCTACCCATTAGTGCCTCTGTTTTGGCATGAAAGGCTTATTTAAATTTATCTAATACTTAATCTTGTATTAAATACATAAAAGCTACAGAAATTCATAACTTAAAATATATAACTCCAAATTGATTCATTCCAGAGGCATTAATCTTGTTTAAATATTGTTTATCACCTAGTACCTTTATCTAACCATAAAACTTGATTTAAAATTATTCACATAAATTACTCCATTCTAGGTACTTAATAACTACATAAAATCATAACTCGGTGATCGAACTCCGATTTCAGTAGTTCTCGATCCTACGATCTCGTAGCAACGCATAGATCATTATTATGCAGTATGTTCTTATGTTTGGTGTGATGTTAATTTTATCTATACCATGTTTGTCTGTATTGCTACGACTGGCGCGAGGACACGTGTTATCTAAAAAGCAAGTTGGTTCCTGGAATCTCAAGTGCCAGGCAAGTTGTGCCCTTGACCACTTTTTACCCAATAATGTTCTTTAATATCACTTATCCATGCATAGGTTAATTTTGATGGGACCCAATAGGTCACCCTAGATTGTTTATCTCATTACCTTGTTTACCCCCGAATCACTTGGGTAGATTGCTATTGCTTTATATGGTTTTGGGATAATCATTTATTACCTCTATGTTCCAATTCTTGTTGTTATTCTGTTTATGTTCATGTTGATATCATTAATGTTAATTGGAACATAGAGCTTAACTTGAGAACCACGTGCCACCACAAGGGAGGAATGGGACCCCTTGGCTGACTAATTAGGAAAGCTAGTGGAAGACTACCTTACCCGAAAGGGGCAAGGGCAGTAGGGGAGAGGTCAGTGCGGGGAGGTCCCTGGTTGATTTTGCTGGGATGGCAGTCAGCCAGGAACCCTGTACTGGATCTTCCTATAAACTGTAGCGGGTTTTCGGAAGCTAGTGGAACTTTGTAAAGGCCTCGTAGTGTTGCCCTGCCGCGCTTCCTAGGTAGAGGTGTATGGGATTCATGACCCCTTGGCAGATGGGTAACATGACTTGTGGGTAAAGGGTACAACCTCTGCAGAGTGTAAAACTGGTATACTAGCCGAGCTCACGGTCATGAGCGGCTCAGGACTCTCTGATGTTTAAATTATGGAACTTAAATTCAATTTTGTCATTTGCATTGCATGGGTTTGTTATTAATTTTGTTCTATTACTTTACTTATGGTTTGGTATTTACTTACACTTAGTAATTGCTAATAAAATTTTGACCAACTACTTAAAAGCAATGCTCAGTTTTAACCCCTGTCATTGATTAAGCCTTACACATCACATGAACTCACACCTTTGTGAGTTTGTGTCCACTGGTTCCCCACAACTTGTTGAGCTATGATCATGTGTGAGCTCACCCTTGCTGTCTCACACCCCCCCACAGGAGATGATCAGGTGGTTCAGGAGGAGCTGCCTAACACTGAGGAGTTCGATCTGATCTAGGTGGCGTTTCCCAGTCGACATTGGCGCCGATGATCCTTAGTTCATTTTATCTTTATTATTTCATTTTGTAATAAGTCTTCCGCTATGTAATAAATACTCTGATGTTTTATGACATTTATCTCTATACACTCTGTTATTATATGTGTTGTCTTCTTGGCGCATGTATGAGATGCACCTGGCTTTGTTCCTTAAAGCCGGGTGTTACAGAAGTGGTATCAGAGGAAATGTTGACTGTAGGACGAAACCTAGATAGAAATGGACAGACCCTTCACTACTTACCTTCTTCTGATTCATTCTATACTTACCTTACTCTGATTCTTTCTATACTTATCTTGATCATGTCTCACCTTCTACTGTTCTACTCTGATCATTCTTACCTTTTCTACTCTGAGACAAGATGGATTTCACACCTTGGAATCCCTACCCCTATGACATTTTAAGAGATAGGGAACCTAAGACAAATTAAAACTATTTTCTCTATTTAAAAATATTGGTTGATTGTTCTGATGATCAATGCCTGATTTGCTTCTTTGATTGATTGAACTATTATGGACATTTTAGCATGTACCACTATAAGGTACTGTATTAGCTCTAGTAGGTGATACACTAATCTACTTAGCTAATAAGTCCCCCAAAGTAACATGATTGTAATTGCTGCCTTGTCTACTGCTCTTTCTTACCTTATGTATCTAACTCAGATGGTCAAACCAGGAAAGGAAAGATTATCACGCAACAGCAAACAGAAATGAATCCTCCAAATCCCCCACCTGTTGAAACCGAACAAGTGATCGCAACCCAAAGGCTGGTAATACAGCAATTGACAGACATGATGACCGAAATGCAAAGCCAGATAAGACAAGAACGCAAGGAAATACGTCGGGCCCGTCTGGAGATACATCAAGAAATAAGGCAATCACGGTTGGAGAGACAACAACAAGAGCAACCACCATCTCCACCACCACCGGCTCCACCAAGCTACATAAACATATATGTAAATTACTACTATTTGTAGGATCTACATGTTCCTTTAGTTAGTATTCGGTATGATACCATTGTAGGAGGAATAAAAAGGTCTATTTGTCCCCATGTGTTGCTAATAAAATTATGCGTCATGCTGAGATTTTGGTTTGGGCATATGTGTTGGACAATATGAGAAAACCCATGAGAGTAATTACACCTAAAGGGACTGAAGAATCAGTGAACGGAATTACAAGAGGCTAGTTACTTACGTCCGAGTTCCTCACCTTGGAGAGTACCAGTTTTGTTTGTAAAGAAGAAAGATGGATTGCAAGGGATGTGCGTGGATTAAAGGTTCCTTAATGATGTCACTGTGAAGAACAAGTATCCGTTGCCCCGCATTGAGGATTTATTTAATTGGATGAGAGGTGCTAGAGTATTCTCGAAGATTGATCTCCGATCCGGTTACCATCAGATGAAGATTAGACCATCAGATATTCCTAAGACGGCTTTCTCGACTCGATATGGACTATATGAGTTCATCGTTATGTCGTTTGGATTAACTAATGCACCAGCTTATTTTATGGATTTGATGCATAAGATGTTCTTGGAGTATTTGGACAGATTCGTCGTGGTGTTCATCGACGATATTCTTATCTATTCTAAGAATGAGAGTGACCATGAAGAACATCTAAGGTTGGTGCTACAGAAGCTACGAGATAATCAACTCTATGCCAAGTTCAGCAAGTGCGAGTTTTGGATTGGCGAAGTGCCATTTCTTGGTCTTATTATTTCTAATGGAGGAATAGCAGTGGATCCTGCTAAAGTTAAGGAGATAATGGAGTGGAGAGTACCCACTACAGTGACTGAGATTCGGAGTTTCTTGGGATTAGCAGGCTATTATCGGAGATTTATTGAAGGATTTTCTAAGATTGCTAAGCCTATGACTTCACTTTTGGAGAAAGGAAAAGAATTTAAGTGGGACGAGAAGTGTCAAGAAAGCTTTGATCTATTGAAGAAGAGGTTGATGTCACCACCAGTATTGGTTATGCCGGACCTACAGAAAGGATTTGACATCTATTGCGATGCATGTGGCCAAGGCTTAGGATGTGTGCTCATGCAAGAAGGACATGTGATTGCTTATGCTTCTCGTCAGTTGCGGAGACATGAATTGAACTACCCCACTCATGACTTGGAATTAGCAGCCGTTGTGCATGCACTTAAGATTTGGAGACACTATATCATGGGGACCAAGTGTCAAGTGTATACGGATCATAAGAGTTTGAAGTATATATTCACTCAGAAGGATCTCAACCTTAGGCAACGCCGTTGGTTAGAGCTTATCAAGGATTATGATTTGGAGATTCACTATCACCCGGGCAAGGCAAACTTGGTTGCAGATGCCTTGAGTCGCAAGGAGCATGTTCATTCAGCTATTGTTGCCCAGCTACCCGATGAGATTGTTGAGGACTTCAGGAGACTTAACCTGGGGATAGTTGCTCATATTGAGGGAGTTACTATTGATGTGGAACCTACTCTGGAGCAAGAGATCCGCAAAGGACAAATTGGTGATGCTAAAATAAAAGAGATTAAGGATCTGATTACTGAAGGTCGAGTTCCGGAGTTCACGGAAGATGAGCAGGGCACTGTATGGTTCAAGGACAGGATGTGTGTTCCTGATGTTAAAAGCCTTCGAGAGACTATATTGAAGGAGGCCCATGACTCGGATTATTCTATTCATCCTGGTAGTACCAAGATGTATCAGGATTTGAAACGGAAATATTGGTGGTATGGATTGAAAAGAGATGTAGCTGCACATGTGGCTATGTGCGATGTATGTCAAAGAGTAAAGGCTGAACACCAGAGGCCAACTGGACTATTGCATCCACTGAAGATACCCGAGTGGAAGTGGGAAGAGATTGGTATGGATTTCATTACTGGATTGCCTCGCACCCAGAAAGGATATGATGCTATATGGGTGATTGTGGATAGATTGACTAAAGTGGCTCACTTTATTCCGGTGAAGACTACTTATAAAGGTTCTCAGCTAGCAGAGTTATATATGGCTCGGATTGTGTGTTTACATGGAGTACCAAAGAAGATCGTGTCTGATCGAGGTTCACAGTTTACCTCAAGATTTTGGAGAAGCTTTCATGAGAACATGAGTACGAAGTTGAATTTCAGTACAGCTTATCACCCTCAGACGGATGGACAGACTGAAAGGACTAATCAAGTATTGGAAGATATGTTGAGAGCATGTGCCCTTCAGCATGGCGGAAGTTGGGATAAGAGTCTGCCTTATGCTGAGTTCTCGTATAATAATAGTTACCAGGCCAGTCTAAAGATGTCACCTTTTGAAGCTTTATATGGGAGGAAGTGCAGGACTCCTTTGTATTGGGATCAGACTGGAGAGAGACAGTTCTTTGGGCCCGAATTGATTCAAGAAGCAGAAGAACAAGTCCGAATAATTCGAGAGAATTTGAGAGTGGCTCAAACCAGGCAAAAGAGCTATGCTGATAATAGAAGAAGACCACTGGAATTTGAGGAAGGTGATCATGTGTACCTCAAGGTGCCACCACTTCGTGGAGTGAGGAGATTCAAGATTATGGGAAAATTGTCACCTTGCTTTATTGGACCATTCTAAGTTTTTAGGCAAGTCGGAGAGATGGCCTATCAACTCGAACTACCTGATAATCTATTTGATGTGCATAATGTATTCCACGTGTCTCAACTTAAGAAGTGTCTCTGTGTTCCCGAGGAACAGTTACCGATGGAAGAGCTCAGTGTCCAGGGTGGTTTGACTTACACGGAGTACCCGATCAAGATTTTGGAAACTTTGACTCGAGTTACGAGAAATAAGGTGATAAAGATGTGCAAAGTGCAATGGAGTCACCATGAAGAAGATGAAGCAACATGGGAAAGAGAAGAAGAGCTTCGCATAGATTTTCCTCACCTTTTCCCTCGTTCCTCCTAAATCTCGAGGACGAGATTATTTTTAAGGGGGGTAGGATTTGTAACACCCACTTTGTAAGAAAGGTCTAGAAAGAGAAATTATACTACTCAATAGATATGTGTGTTATCTCTATTCATTATTTCATGTGGACATCCCACTTACACAAAAAAATAATAAATAACAAAGGACACCAAAAATAATACATGCATCATGCTGGGATTTTATTTTTGTGTGCATTTTTGTGACAATATTATAGTAATGTAAAAAGAAATATGTTAAATATTCAAATGGGAAATTAAATCCTAAAAGAAATTATAGAGTTTGGAAAAGAAGAAAGAAAATACTATGTGACTAAAAATGGTATAAAAATATATAATATAATATATTATTCCTACATTAAGATTTGAATTTGTATAATTGATTCAAAGTTGAACCTCATAACAAGAAACAAATTCAAATTTGAGATTCAAAAGAAAACAGAAAATAAAAAACAAAAAGAAGAAAAAAGGGAAAACTGCACCTGGGCTGTATCTTACCGCTCGGCCCAGTGCGCCTCTCCCCTCGTTCGCTGACAGCGGGCCCGCGCCCCAGCTCCATACGCGTCTGTGCTCTACTGGAGATGGGAGACCGAACGGTGGGCCCACCCTGTCATCATCTTTTCTTGCTCTGTGCTCTTCTCAACGGAACCCGTCGTTCTCGCGTGTCAGTTCTCCCGTCCCCCTCACCGCGGATTCCGTGATCTCCTGGGCTCCCAGGAATAAGTAGTGTGCCCTGCGGTCCCTCCTCTCCGCAGACCCAGCGACTCTCCCAACCACGGCGTCATTACCCCCGCTATCGCGCCCTGGATCCCCACGGCCACACTCCTCTGCCAGACCGCCGCGGACAACCTCCGCTGGCAATACCGCCATTGCCGCCGTTGTCGAAGCACAAGCTCTGCACGGCCAAGCTTCCGGCCAGTGCCAATCGGGGTTTGACTGGTCCCTGGCCTCGTCGCGTGGGGTTGGCGACTGGAGGACCCGCAATTTCTCACCGGCCCTCCTTCTTCGCCTCGGATACGCGGGTCGCCGCTGTGATTCACGGTAAGACAGCCTCCAGTGAATTCGCTTGTGCATTCACTCTGTGTTGTGCTCGGTAGTGCTCAGGTTGGAGCTTGGGCCTCGGTGGAGCACTTCACCGATGTTGCGCCACCGTGGCACCGCGTGGTGTCGCAATTCAGAGTACGAGCTCGAGGTTAGGATTTGTGCAGTGGGCCATGTGTTTAGGGGTGGTCTGGGCGTTGTTCACCTAGGATCTGGAGCGAGATTAGAGCCCAGCGTCGCCTATTCATGTGCCCCGGCTGGGGTGGCGGTGGAGCTCTGGCTCACTGTCGTGGTGGATGGGGGAAAGAGGAAGACGATCTCTGGGCAGTCGGATCCGGGGGGAACGGACGGGATTAGTTTGGAGACAGGAATCGCGCGTCAACCCTTGATCTGACAGCGGACGGTCCAGATTACCAGTAGCGATACCTTTTGCCTCATAAAATAACAGTCGTTGATCCCTGATCCAAGGGTCAGCGTTGGTTACCGCTTCATTTAAACCCAGATCTAATCTGGGCCGCAAGCTGGTGATCCGACGGTCTGGATCGCCAGATACCCCTTCGGCCCTGGGAACCTTGCATAAGAGCCCCTGTATTATTCAAGGTTCAACCCGCAGTCCAGGGAATAGTGCACTGAGTCTTAGGAATTCTTCTGGTTTAGCCCCTGCGCTTTTCGATAAATGAGGCCCAGTCCAGGGAATATTAAAAACAGAGAATTGATATTAGAAATTCGTTTTTAATACAAAAACAATTCTAAAAATTTGTATAATTCATAGAAAATGCATATGAACTCCAAATCGATCCATTCCAGTTCCTAAATCTTTATAATAATATTGTCTATCCATTAGTGCCTCTGTTTTGGCATGAAAGGCTTATTTAAATTTATCTAATACTTAATCTTGTATTAAATACATAAAAGCTACAGAAATTCATAACTTAAAATATATAACTCCAAATTGATTCATTCCAGAGGCATTAATCTTGTTTAAATATTGTTTATCACCTAGTACCTTTATCTAACCATAAAACTTGATTTAAAATTATTCACATAAATTACTCCATTCTAGGTACTTAATAACTACATAAAATCATAACTCGGTGATCGAACTCCGATTTCAGTAGTTCTCGATCCTACGATCTCGTAGCAACGCATAGATCATTATTATGCAGTATGTTCTTATGTTTGGTGTGATGTTAATTTTATCTATACCATGTTTATCTGTATTGCTACGACTGGCGCGAGGACACGTGTTATCTGAAAAGCAAGTTGGTTCCTGGAATCTCAAGTGCCAGGCAAGTTGTGCCCTTGACCACTTTTTACCCAATAATGTTCTTTAATATCACTTATCCATGCATAGGTTAATTTTGATGGGACCCAATAGGTCACCCTAGATTGTTTATGTAACACCCAAAAATCTTAATGTGAAAGTTTAGTAAAAGTTCTCCAAGGATTTTGATATTAGAATGCCCTCCAATAAGAATTTTGTTACATTGGAAGCAACATCACCTAAAATAAACTTGTTCCTAATAAAGATTTAAATAAAATAATCTCTATATGAATTTATTACCCTTGGTTGAAATGAATATTTATAATTATTCTCAAAAGGATTTTATAAAATATAGATTTTAGTTCTTAAAATACCTATTTTATATTTTGGTGTGTATGAACTTCATATTTAAAATCATTTGTTTAATTAGTATAATAAATAAAATAAACTAAACTTACATTTTATACTGTGGTTTTAAAGTGCACATTTAAAACTGAGTCAAAGTTTGAACTGGTTTTGAATCCAGTTTAAAATGCATGAATTAGAATAGAAAATAGTAAAAGAAAAACAAAAGAAAAAAAAGGGGGAAAAGCTCACCTTGGGCCGAATTCCCGCGCGCGCCTCGGCCCAATGCTACTTGTCCACCGCGCCAGCCCACTCTGCTCCTCTCCCTTTTCTTTTCTGGTTGTGACACTTCCGGGTGGGACCGAATGACAGACCATCTTCCTCCTCGTATTCTCGCGTCTGATGCCGATGTCTGTGCACCGCAACAACCCGCCGCGCGGATCTCGCGGATTTGGCGCACCCCAAACCAACCTGGGCGCTCCTTGACCCTATAAGATGCGTCTCTATACCCCCCCTTCCTTCCATCGAGCTAGCACCCGACTTCCAGTCCTCCATACCCGACCATCATGGGAGGAAGTGAGAGAATCATGCCCGCCGTTGCCGGAGACGATCGTGCACACTTCGCACGGGCACGACTGTGGCCAAATGGCGCCGAAGAAGATGCAGCCGGACTCGAAGCAGAGGCAGAAGCCCAAGTCCTCGTCCTCCTCATCCGCAGCCACCGCCGCGCCGCCTCCGCCGCCTCCTCCTTAACTCCTCCGCACCATCCCCGTCACCTGCCAACGTCTCGGAAGTCCGCGGCGAGTCGAGGGAGCAGAAGGCGCAGCGGCTGCGTGGCGTGTACGACAAGCTCGCTCTCGAGGGCTTCTCTTCCGCGCAAATCGAGCAGGCTCTCTCCGCGATACCCGATTCGGCGACGTTTGAATCGGCGTTGGACTGGCTATGTTTTAATCTGCCTGGCGATGAGCTCCCCCTCAAGTTCTCCAGCGCTGGCAACAGCACCATGACCCACGCTTCGTCGTCGACTAACCCTGCTCGTGCGACAGCCCCTGCACTGCAGTCGCCCAGCCCTCACCTCTAGCAGCCTCTGCTCTTGCGTGACCCAGCCATGCCCGCGCCGGCGTGCTCATCTTGGCGGCTTCATGGTACCGCTGTTCTCAGCCTAGGAAAGAAGACGACCTCGTGGACCCGCAACCTGGCATCGTGAGCTTCCCTGCCGAGATAATCCATGGGCTACGGATTTGATTGCAGTTCATGGCGCCGCCGTGGGGAAGAACGCGCCGCCGCGCGGTTCGATCGGGAGAGAGAGAGAATAACCTCGGCCGTTGGATCTCTGATGGATGGACGAGATTAGAATCCCAGGTACTGTTTCAATACATTAAAGCATGGCCATCAGATCGGATCGGACGGCTCGGAGGGGGGGAAAGCATTATTAGATCTACACCGCGGATCTCGCATCTGACGGTCAGGAGTAAGTGTGGGTGTGTAGCGCACCTGGTTCTAATCTGACACGTTCGTTTTGGATCGGACGGCCACGATCGGCCCATACCCCTTCGTCCGGGTCGTTTTGCATAAGAGTCCCTGGACTTTGCGGAAATCAACCCGCCGTCCACCTTGGGATTTTCTGAGTCTTAGGAATTTTTACGCGCCGGCCCCTGGGTTTTCTGGAAAATGAGGCCCAGTCCAGAACTTGTTTAAATTGAATAAATAAAATAGAAAATAGATATTTAATATGAAAATAATTGCTAGAACTTAGATAATTCATAGAAAATTCATTTTAGCTCCAAATTGAGTCATTCCAATTCCTAAAATTTTGTAATAATATTCTCTATCATTTAGAATCACTGTTTTGACATGAACTCTGTTAGGAAATTAATTTATCATCTAATCCTATGATAATCACCTTAAATCTTAGGAAAGTCATAACTTGAATTCTATAACTCAAAAATTAATAATTCTTTTTCCTGTGATCTTATTTTAATATGTAGATTATTAATATGTATTTTGGCATACATGTTTGGTGTAATGTTAATTTTGCCTATACACTGTTTGTTTGTATTGCTACGACTAGCAGTGAGGTCACGAGAATCTGAAGATCATCCTGGTACCTGGAATCTCAAGGCCCAGGCAAGTTGTGCCCTTGATCACTTCTTTTCACCTACTCATGTTCTAATTAATCATAATGATCTGCATAGGTTAATTTTGATGGGACCCAATAGGTTACCCTAGTTTGTCTATCTCTATACCTTGTTTACCACTGAACTTTCTGGGTAGTACTTGCTAGTGCTATATGTGGTTTTGGGTATGAAGATTACACCATTCATGATTATACTTTTGTTATCAGTTGTTATTTATGGTTCATGTTAAGATCATTATGTTAATTGGAACATGGAGAACCACCCGGGAAAACAGTGCTACCACAAGGGTGGAATGGGACGCCCTTGGCTGATTAATTAGGAAAGCTAGTGGAAGACTACCTTACCCGAAAGGGGCAAGGGCAGTAGGGGAGAGGTCAGTGTAGGGAGGCCCTCGGGAGGATTTTGCTGCGATGGCGGTCCTGCAAGGGATTCCTGCACTGGATCTTCCTATAAACTGTAGCGGGTTTTCTGAAGCTAGTGGAACTTTGTAAAGGCCTCGTAGTGGTACCCTGCCTCGCTTCCTAGGTAGAGGTGTATGGAGTCTGATCAACTCCGTGGCAAATGGGTAACACGACTTGTGGGTAAAGATGCGCAACCTCTGCAGAGTGTAAAACTGGTATACTAGCCGTGCTCACGGTCATGAGCAGCTCGGACACTCACATGATTAATTTATGGAACTAAATTCAATTTGTCATATGCATTGCATCGCAGGTGATGTTGTTACTTTTGTTCTACTATTTAATTGGGTTGGTATTTACTTATACTTAGTAATTGCTAATAAAATTTTGACCAACTTTAAAAGCAATGCTCAGCTTCAACCATCCTCTTTGGTAAGCCTTACACTTCACGTGAGCTCCCACCTTTGGCGAGTTCATGCACATTATTCCCCACAACTTGTTGAGCGATGAACGTATGTGAGCTCACTCTTGCTGTCTCACATACACCACAGGTCAAGACCAGGTACTGCAGGATGATGCTCATGGAAGATGCTGTGATGAGTTCGTGAGTGGTCTAGGTCGTCGTCTCCCAGTCAACTTTGGGTTGCTGGACCGTTGTCTCCTTATAATGTAACTATTTATTTTGTATAGAACTCCTGTTATGTATAAAGATGTGACATTCGATCCTGTGCCACTATACATCATATGTGTGAGACTTGGTCCCAGCATACCTGGTGTTTATGTTAGCGCCCGAGTTTTGGACCCCTAAAATCCGGGTGTTACAGAAGTGGTATCAGAGGAATGTTGACTGTAGGACGAAACCTAGATAGAACTGGACAACCATTAACTACTTACCTTTGCTACTCTGATCATTTCTAAGCTTATCTTAATCTTTTCTCATCTATTTCCGCTTTACTCTGATTATTCTTATCTATTCTTTCTAAAAGACAAATGTGGATTTCACACTTTGAAATCCTGTGCCTAAAGTGACTTTTAGGAATAGGGGACCTACTCTCAGGAACCAAAACAAAACTATTTTTATGGTTATCCATGCACTTGAATGTTTGTTCTTATGATACTTGCCTGATTTGGATCTTTGATTGAGTGTGATGAGTTGTGGAGTAATGTCCACAATTACATCTGCATATACACATAGGTATAAAAAATATATTTATAAAATAACTAGACAGCCTAGATTATCCCCATTGGAACTTATCTAGCTTAAGAAATTTATCTTATCCTAAAAGATCTCATTCTAACCAATTCATCTTATCTTAAAAGGATTCTCCCTTATCTTAATAAGATCCATCTCATCTTAAAAGATACTCATCTTATCTTAAAAAGATTTTATCTCATCCTAATAGGTCCAACTGACCTCAAAAGATTCTATCTTATCTTTATGGATCCATCTTATCCTAATAGGCATACTTATCCACCCTAGTTTATCAACCATGATCTAATGCAAATTAATTAGACCTTATCTAGTTAAACAAGTCATACCAATCTAATTTAGATCTCATCTAACCTAATATGATCTAATCTAAAGTGGCTTATCAAACATGTTAGATAGTACTAGTGAAATGGATTAGACCTCACTCCTATAAAAATGATTTAAGTTGATGCCCTAGATTAACTTGACCATATACATATGCAACTACCTTACCCATCTGATAGTCGCATAACCCCTCAATTTTAACCTAGCAAGAGATTCTATCTTATCATAACATATCTAACTAATCTCAAAACATCCTAACATATCTTAATAATACATATTCTACCCTGTTGGACCTATCTAACCTAAACTAGTCTAATATGGTCATATCCAATTTAATCTAGATCTTATCTTACCTGATGTGACCTGATCTAGTGTGGTCTAATGTTATCTAACTTAATGTGGTCCACTTAGACAGATTAATGACACTAGTAGAAGAGATTAGACCCCACTAGCCATGTATTAACTTAACTTAGCACATTGGATTGATTTAACCATGAGCTAACCCAACCCATAGAGCCATGATGAATGGTATAACCTTTCTATTCCCACCTAATAACAAACAAACTTTTAACCTACACATAATCCATCCTACTCACATATATCTTAACCATATGTCCTTAACTCGGATGGCAACTCCAAGAAGAAAGGCCAAAGGAGACCAACCACATCAAAGAAGGATAAGCATTAACTCAAGACTTCAAAGATCAAGTTGGATCACCAAGATGAGTCAAGATCCACAATCTTGGATGGAGTCTTTTCTTACCCCATTCCTTCTTACCCAAAACTATATATGTTCTAAAGATATCTTTCATCCTGCATAATAAAGTGGATATACCCATATATACACAGGCCTTCCTAATCACCCACTATTGTCAAAAAAAAAACATGAAACCCTGGATCTTGAACCTATTATAGACTAAAAGTCGAATCACAAACCAATCCTTATGTATCCCTTTTCTTACAAATCTCGAGGACGAGATTTTTGTTAAGGGGGGTAGGATTTGTAACACCCAAAAATCTTAATGTGAAAGTTTAGTAAAAGTTCTCCAAGGATTTTGATATTAGAATGCCCTCCAATAAGAATTTTGTTACATTGGAAGCAACATCACCTAAAATAAACATGTTCCTAATAAAGATTTAAATAAAATAATCTCTATATGAATTTATTACCCTTGGTTGAAATGAATATTTATAAATATTCTCAAAAGGATTTTATAAAATATAGATTTTAGTTCTTAAAATACCTATTTTATATTTTGGTGTGTATGAACTTCATATTTAAAATCATTTGTTTAATTAGTATAATAAATAAAATAAACTAAACTTACATTTTATACTGTGGTTTTAAAGTGCACATTTAAAACTGAGTCAAAGTTTGAACTGGTTTTGAATCCAGTTTAAAATGCATGAATTAGAATAGAAAATAGTAAAAGAAAAACAAAAGAAAAAAAAGGGGGAAAAGCTCACCTTGGGCCGAATTCCCGCGCGCGCCTCGGCCCAATGCTACTTGTCCACCGCGCCAGCCCACTCTGCTCCTCTCCCTTTTCTTTTCTGGTTGTGACACTTCCGGGTGGGACCGAATGACAGACCATCTTCCTCCTCGTATTCTCGCGTCTGATGCCGATGTCCGTGCACCGCAACAACCCACCGCGCGGATCTCGCGGATTTGGCGCACCCCAAACCAACCTGGGCGCTCCTTGACCCTATAAGATGCGTCTCTATACCCCCCCTTCCTTCCATCGAGCTAGCACCCGACTTCCAGTCCTCCATACCCGACCATCATGGGAGGAAGTGAGAGAATCATGCCCGCCGTTGCCGGAGACGATCGCGCACACTTCGCACGGGCACGACTGTGGCCAAATGGCGCCAAAGAAGATGCAGCCGGACTCGAAGCAGAGGCAGAAGCCCAAGTCCTCGTCCTCCTCATCCGCAGCCACCGCCGCGCCGCCTCCGCCGCCTCCTCCTTAACTCCTCCGCACCATCCCCGTCACCTGCCAACGTCTCGGAAGTCCGCGGCGAGTCGAGGGAGCAGAAGGCGCAGCGGCTGCGTGGCGTGTACGACAAGCTCGCTCTCGAGGGCTTCTCTTCCGCGCAAATCGAGCAGGCTCTCTCCGCGATACCCGATTCGGCGACGTTTGAATCGGCGTTGGACTGGCTATGTTTTAATCTGCCTGGCGATGAGCTCCCCCTCAAGTTCTCCAGCGCTGGCAACAACACCATGACCCACGCTTCGTCGTCGACTAACCCTGCTCGTGCGACAGCCCCTGCACTGCAGTCGCCCAGCCCTCACCTCTAGCAGCCTCTGCTCTTGCGTGACCTAGCCATGCCCGCGCCGGCGTGCTCATCTTGGCGGCTTCATGGTACCGCTGTTCTCAGCCTAGGAAAGAAGACGACCTCGTGGACCCGCAACCTGGCATCGTGAGCTTCCCTGCCGAGATAATCCATGGGCTGCGGATTTGATTGCAGTTCATGGCGCCGCCGTGGGGAAGAACGCGCCGCCGCGCGGTTCGATCGGGAGAGAGAGAGAATAACCTCGGTCGTTGGATCTCTGATGGATGGACGAGATTAGAATCCCAGGTACCGTTTCAATACATTAAAGCATGGCCATCAGATCGGATCGGACGGCTCGGAGGGGGGAAAGCATTATTAGATCTACACCGCGGATCTCGCATCTGACGGTCAGGAGTAAGTGTGGGTGTGTAGCGCACCTGGTTCTAATCTGACACGTTCGTTTTGGATCGGACGGCCACGATCGGCCCATACCCCTTCGTCCGGGTCGTTTTGCATAAGAGTCCCTGGACTTTGCGGAAATCAACCCGCCGTCCACCTTGGGATTTTCTGAGTCTTAGGAATTTTTACGCGCCGGCCCCTGGGTTTTCTGGAAAATGAGGCCCAGTCCAGAACTTGTTTAAATTGAATAAATAAAATAGAAAATAGATATTTAATATGAAAATAATTGCTAGAACTTAGATAATTCATAGAAAATTCATTTTAGCTCCAAATTGAGTCATTCCAATTCCTAAAATTTTGTAATAATATTCTCTATCATTTAGAATCACTGTTTTGACATGAACTCTGTTAGGAAATTAATTTATCATCTAATCCTATGATAATCACCTTAAATCTTAGGAAAGTCATAACTTGAATTCTATAACTCAAAAATTAATAATTCTTTTTCCTGTGATCTTATTTTAATATGTAGATTATTAATATGTATTTTGGCATACATGTTTGGTGTAATGTTAATTTTGCCTATACACTGTTTGTTTGTATTGCTACGACTAGCAGTGAGGTCACGAGAATCTGAAGATCATCCTGGTACCTGGAATCTCAAGGCCCAGGCAAGTTGTGCCCTTGATCACTTCTTTTCACCTACTCATGTTCTAATTAATCATAATGATCTGCATAGGTTAATTTTGATGGGACCCAATAGGTTACCCTAGTTTGTCTATCTCTATACCTTGTTTACCACTGAACTTTCTGGGTAGTACTTGCTAGTGCTATATGTGGTTTTGGGTATGAAGATTACACCATTCATGATTATACTTTTGTTATCAGTTGTTATTTATGGTTCATTTTAAGATCATTATGTTAATTGGAACATGGAGAACCACCCGGGAAAACAGTGCTACCACAAGGGTGGAATGGGACGCCCTTGGCTGATTAATTAGGAAAGCTAGTGGAAGACTACCTTACCCGAAAGGGGCAAGGGCAGTAGGGGAGAGGTCAGTGTAGGGAGGCCCTCGGGAGGATTTTGCTGCGATGGCGGTCCTGCAAGGGATTCCTGCACTGGATCTTCCTATAAACTGTAGCGGGTTTTCTGAAGCTAGTGGAACTTTGTAAAGGCCTCGTAGTGGTACCCTGCCTCGCTTCCTAGGTAGAGGTGTATGGAGTCTGATCAACTCCGTGGCAAATGGGTAACACGACTTGTGGGTAAAGATGCGCAACCTCTGCAGAGTGTAAAACTGGTATACTAGCCGTGCTCACGGTCATGAGCAGCTCGGACACTCACATGATTAATTTATGGAACTAAATTCAATTTGTCATATGCATTGCATCGCAGGTGATGTTGTTACTTTTGTTCTACTATTTAATTGGGTTGGTATTTACTTATACTTAGTAATTGCTAATAAAATTTTGACCAACTTTAAAAGCAATGCTCAGCTTCAACCATCCTCTTTGGTAAGCCTTACACTTCACGTGAGCTCCCACCTTTGGCGAGTTCATGCACATTATTCCCCACAACTTGTTGAGCGATGAACGTATGTGAGCTCACTCTTGCTGTCTCACATACACCACAGGTCAAGACCAGGTACTGCAGGATGATGCTCATGGAAGATGCTGTGATGAGTTCGTGAGTGGTCTAGGTCGTCGTCTCCCAGTCAACTTTGGGTTGCTGGACCGTTGTCTCCTTATAATGTAACTATTTATTTTGTATAGAACTCCTGTTATGTATAAAGATGTGACATTCGATCCTGTGCCACTATACATCATATGTGTGAGACTTGGTCCCAGCATACCTGGTGTTTATGTTAGCGCCCGAGTTTTGGACCCCTAAAATCCGGGTGTTACAGAAGTGGTATCAGAGGAATGTTGACTGTAGGACGAAACCTAGATAGAACTGGACAACCATTAACTACTTACCTTTGCTACTCTGATCATTTCTAAGCTTATCTTAATCTTTTCTCATCTATTTCCGCTTTACTCTGATTATTCTTATCTATTCTTTCTAAAAGACAAATGTGGATTTCACACTTTGAAATCCTGTGCCTAAAGTGACTTTTAGGAATAGGGGACCTACTCTCAGGAACCAAAACAAAACTATTTTTATGGTTATCCATGCACTTGAATGTTTGTTCTTATGATACTTGCCTGATTTGGATCTTTGATTGAGTGTGATGAGTTGTGGAGTAATGTCCACAATTACATCTGCATATACACATAGGTATAAAAAATATATTTATAAAATAACTAGACAGCCTAGATTATCCCCATTGGAACTTATCTAGCTTAAGAAATTTATCTTATCCTAAAAGATCTCATTCTAACCAATTCATCTTATCTTAAAAGGATTCTCCCTTATCTTAATAAGATCCATCTCATCTTAAAAGATACTCATCTTATCTTAAAAAGATTTTATCTCATCCTAATAGGTCCAACTGACCTCAAAAGATTCTATCTTATCTTTATGGATCCATCTTATCCTAATAGGCATACTTATCCACCCTAGTTTATCAACCATGATCTAATGCAAATTAATTAGACCTTATCTAGTTAAACCAGTCATACCAATCTAATTTAGATCTCATCTAACCTAATATGATCTAATCTAAAGTGGCTTATCAAACATGTTAGATAGTACTAGTGAAATGGATTAGACCTCACTCCTATAAAAATGATTTAAGTTGATGCCCTAGATTAACTTGACCATATACATATGCAACTACCTTACCCATCTGATAGTCGCATAACCCCTCAATTTTAACCTAGCAAGAGATTCTATCTTATCATAACATATCTAACTAATCTCAAAACATCCTAACATATCTTAATAATACATATTCTACCCTGTTGGACCTATCTAACCTAAACTAGTCTAATCTGGTCATATCCAATTTAATCTAGATCTTATCTTACCTGATGTGACCTGATCTAGTGTGGTCTAATGTTATCTAACTTAATGTGGTCCACTTAGACAGATTAATGACACTAGTAGAAGAGATTAGACCCCACTAGCCATGTATTAACTTAACTTAGCACATTGGATTGATTTAACCATGAGCTAACCCAACCCATAGAGCCATGATGAATGGTATAACCTTTCTATTCCCACCTAATAACAAACAAACTTTTAACCTACACATAATCCATCCTACTCACATATATCTTAACCATATGTCCTTAACTCGGATGGCAACTCCAAGAAGAAAGGCCAAAGGAGACCAACCACATCAAAGAAGGATAAGCATTAACTCAAGACTTCAAAGATCAAGTTGGATCACCAAGATGAGTCAAGATCCACAATCTTGGATGGAGTCTTTTCTTACCCCATTCCTTCTTACCCAAAACTATATATGTTCTAAAGATATCTTTCATCCTGCATAATAAAGTGGATATACCCATATATACACAGGCCTTCCTAATCACCCACTATTGTCAAAAAAAAAACATGAAACCCTGGATCTTGAACCTATTATAGACTAAAAGTCGAATCACAAACCAATCCTTATGTATCCCTTTTCTTACAAATCTCGAGGACGAGATTTTTGTTAAGGGGGTAGGATTTGTAACACCCAAAAATCTTAATGTGAAAGTTTAGTAAAAGTTCTCCAAGGATTTTGATATTAGAATGCCCTCCAATAAGAATTTTGTTACATTGGAAGCAACATCACCTAAAATAAACATGTTCCTAATAAAGATTTAAATAAAATAATCTCTATATGAATTTATTACCCTTGGTTGAAATGAATATTTATAAATATTCTCAAAAGGATTTTATAAAATATAGATTTTAGTTCTTAAAATACCTATTTTATATTTTGGTGTGTATGAACTTCATATTTAAAATCATTTGTTTAATTAGTATAATAAATAAAATAAACTAAACTTACATTTTATACTGTGGTTTTAAAGTGCACATTTAAAACTGAGTCAAAGTTTGAACTGGTTTTGAATCCAGTTTAAAATGCATGAATTAGAATAGAAAATAGTAAAAGAAAAACAAAAGAAAAAAAAGGGGGAAAAGCTCACCTTGGGCCGAATTCCCGCGCGCGCCTCGGCCCAATGCTACTTGTCCACCGCGCCAGCCCACTCTGCTCCTCTCCCTTTTCTTTTCTGGTTGTGACACTTCCGGATGGGACCGAATGACAGACCATCTTCCTCCTCGTATTCTCGCGTCTGATGCCGATGTCCGTGCACCGCAACAACCCGCCGCGCGGATCTCGCGGATTTGGCGCACCCCAAACCAACCTGGGCGCTCCTTGACCCTATAAGATGCGTCTCTATACCCTCCCTTCCTTCCATCGAGCTAGCACCCGACTTCCAGTCCTCCAGACCCGACCATCATGGGAGGAAGTGAGAGAATCATGCCCGCCGTTGCCGGAGACGATCGCGCACACTTCGCACGGGCACGACTGTGGCCAAATGGCGCCGAAGAAGATGCAGCCGGACTCGAAGCAGAGGCAGAAGCCCAAGTCCTCGTCCTCCTCATCCGCAGCCACCACCGCGCCGCCTCCGCCGCCTCCTCCTTAACTCCTCCGCACCATCCCCGTCACCTGCCAACGTCTCGGAAGTCCGCGGCGAGTCGAGGGAGCAGAAGGCGCAGCGGCTGCGTGGCGTGTACGACAAGCTCGCTCTCGAGGGCTTCTCTTCCGCGCAAATCGAGTAGGCTCTCTCCGCGATACCCGATTCGGCGACGTTTGAATCGGCGTTGGACTGGCTATGTTTTAATCTGCCTGGCGATGAGCTCCCCCTCAAGTTCTCCAGCGCTGGCAACAGCACCATGACCCACGCTTCGTCGTCGACTAACCCTGCTCGTGCGACAGCCCCTGCACTGCAGTCGCCCAGCCCTCACCTCTAGCAGCCTCTGCTCTTGCGTGACCCAGCCATGCCCGCGCCGGCGTGCTCATCTTGGCGGCTTCATGGTACCGCTGTTCTCAGCCTAGGAAAGAAGACGACCTCGTGGACCCGCAACCTGGCATCGTGAGCTTCCCTGCCGAGATAATCCATGGGCTGCGGATTTGATTGTAGTTCATGGCGCCGCCGTGGGGAAGAACGCGCCGCCGCGCGGTTCGATCGGGAGAGAGAGAGAATAACCTCGGCCGTTGGATCTCTGATGGATGGACGAGATTAGAATCCCAGGTACCGTTTCAATACATTAAAGCATGGCCATCAGATCGGATCGGACGGCTCGGAGGGGGGGAAAGCATTATTAGATCTACACCGCGGATCTCGCATCTGACGGTCAGGAGTAAGTGTGGGTGTGTAGCGCACCTGGTTCTAATCTGACACGTTCGTTTTGGATCGGACGGCCACGATCGGCCCATACCCCTTCGTCCGGGTCGTTTTGCATAAGAGTCCCTGGACTTTGCGGAAATCAACCCGCCGTCCACCTTGGGATTTTCTGAGTCTTAGGAATTTTTACGCGCCGGCCCCTGGGTTTTCTGGAAAATGAGGCCCAGTCCAGAACTTGTTTAAATTGAATAAATAAAATAGAAAATAGATATTTAATATGAAAATAATTGCTAGAACTTAGATAATTCATAGAAAATTCATTTTAGCTCCAAATTGAGTCATTCCAATTCCTAAAATTTTGTAATAATATTCTCTATCATTTAGAATCACTGTTTTGACATGAACTCTGTTAGGAAATTAATTTATCATCTAATCCTATGATAATCACCTTAAATCTTAGGAAAGTCATAACTTGAATTCTATAACTCAAAAATTAATAATTCTTTTTCCTGTGATCTTATTTTAATATGTAGATTATTAATATGTATTTTGGCATACATGTTTGGTGTAATGTTAATTTTTCCTATACACTGTTTGTTTGTATTGCTACGACTAGAAGTGAGGTCACGAGAATCTGAAGATCATCCTGGTACCTGGAATCTCAAGGCCCAGGCAAGTTGTGCCCTTGATCACTTCTTTTCACCTACTCATGTTCTAATTAATCATAATGATCTGCATAGGTTAATTTTGATGGGACCCAATAGGTTACCCTAGTTTGTCTATCTCTATACCTTGTTTACCACTGAACTTTCTGGGTAGTACTTGCTAGTGCTATATGTGGTTTTGGGTATGAAGATTACACCATTCATGATTATACTTTTGTTATCAGTTGTTATTTATGGTTCATGTTAAGATCATTATGTTAATTGGAACATGGAGAACCACCCGGGAAAACAGTGCTACCACAAGGGTGGAATGGGACGCCCTTGGCTGATTAATTAGGAAAGCTAGTGGAAGACTACCTTACCCGAAAGGGGCAAGGGCAGTAGGGGAGAGGTCAGTGTAGGGAGGCCCTCGGGAGGATTTTGCTGCGATGGCGGTCCTGCAAGGGATTCCTGCACTGGATCTTCCTATAAACTGTAGCGGGTTTTCTGAAGCTAGTGGAACTTTGTAAAGGCCTCGTAGTGGTACCCTGCCTCGCTTCCTAGGTAGAGGTGTATGGAGTCTGATCAACTCCGTGGCAAATGGGTAACACGACTTGTGGGTAAAGATGCGCAACCTCTGCAGAGTGTAAAACTGGTATACTAGCCGTGCTCACGGTCATGAGCAGCTCGGACACTCACATGATTAATTTATGGAACTAAATTCAATTTGTCATATGCATTGCATCGCAGGTGATGTTGTTACTTTTGTTCTACTATTTAATTGGGTTGGTATTTACTTATACTTAGTAATTGCTAATAAAATTTTGACCAACTTTAAAAGCAATGCTCAGCTTCAACCATCCTCTTTGGTAAGCCTTACACTTCACGTGAGCTCCCACCTTTGGCGAGTTCATGCACATTATTCCCCACAACTTGTTGAGCGATGAACGTATGTGAGCTCACTCTTGCTGTCTCACATACACCACAGGTCAAGACCAGGTACTGCAGGATGATGCTCATGGAAGATGCTGTGATGAGTTCGTGAGTGGTCTAGGTCGTCGTCTCCCAGTCAACTTTGGGTTGCTGGACCGTTGTCTCCTTATAATGTAACTATTTATTTTGTATAGAACTCCTGTTATGTATAAAGATGTGACATTCGATCCTGTGCCACTATACATCATATGTGTGAGACTTGGTCCCAGCATACCTGGTGTTTATGTTAGCGCCCGAGTTTTGGACCCCTAAAATCCGGGTGTTACAGTTTATCTCATTACCTTGTTTACCCCCGAATCACTTGGGTAGATTGCTATTGCTTTATATGGTTTTGGGATAATCATTTATTACCTCTATGTTCCAATTCTTGTTGTTATTCTGTTTATGTTCATGTTGATATCATTAATGTTAATTGGAACATAGAGCTTAACTTGAGAACCACGTGCCACCACAAGGGAGGAATGGGACCCCTTGGCTGACTAATTAGGAAAGCTAGTGGAAGACTACCTTACCCGAAAGGGGCAAGGGCAGTAGGGGAGAGGTCAGTGCGGGGAGGTCCCTGGTTGATTTTGCTGGGATGGCAGTCAGCCAGGAACCCTGTACTGGATCTTCCTATAAACTGTAGCGGGTTTTCGGAAGCTAGTGGAACTTTGTAAAGGCCTCGTAGTGTTGCCCTGCCGCGCTTCCTAGGTAGAGGTGTATGGGATTCATGACCCCTTGGCAGATGGGTAACATGACTTGTGGGTAAAGGGTACAACCTCTGCAGAGTGTAAAACTGGTATACTAGCCGAGCTCACGGTCATGAGCGGCTCAGGACTCTCTGATGTTTAAATTATGGAACTTAAATTCAATTTTGTCATTTGCATTGCATGGGTTTGTTATTAATTTTGTTCTATTACTTTACTTATGGTTTGGTATTTACTTACACTTAGTAATTGCTAATAAAATTTTGACCAACTACTTAAAAGCAATGCTCAGTTTTAACCCCTGTCATTGATTAAGCCTTACACATCACATGAACTCACACCTTTGTGAGTTTGTGTCCACTGGTTCCCCACAACTTGTTGAGCTATGATCATGTGTGAGCTCACCCTTGCTGTCTCACACCCCCCCCACAGGAGATGATCAGGTGGTTCAGGAGGAGCTACCTAACACTGAGGAGTTCGATCTGATCTAGGTGGCGTTTCCCAGTCGACATTGGCGCCGACGATCCTTAGTTCATTTTATCTTTATTATTTCATTTTGTAATAAGTCTTCCACTATGTAATAAATACTCTGATGTTTTATGACATTTATCTCTATACACTCTGTTATTATATGTGTTGTCTTCTTGGCGCATGTATGAGATGCACCTGGCTTTGTTCCTTAAAGCCGGGTGTTACAACCGAGCTGGGTCTTGGCAGCACACAGCCAAGTCTTTTCTCCTCTTCTCTCTTTTTGTTTCTAACACTTAGACAAATATATTAGTACACAAAACCAATGTACTAAGGCTTAGAAACATACCTTTACTTCATGATTTGCACCTTGTTCATCCATGTACATAAATTCACAATTAAGCACATGTGTTGGCACTCAATCACTAAAATACTTAGAAATGGCCCAAGGGCACATTTCCCTTTCACTACCTTACCCGAAAGGGGCAAGGGCAGTAGGGGAGTGGTCAGTGTAGGGAGGTCCTTGTTTGATTTTGCTGCGATGGCGGTCAGGCAAGAACCCTGCACTGGAGCTTCCTATAAACTGTAGCGGGTAGTCTGAAGCTAGTGGAACTTTGTAAAGGCCTCGTAGTGGCACCCTGCCTCGCTTCCTTGGTAGAGGTGTATGGAGTCTGATCAACTCCGTGGCAAATGGGTAACACGACTTGTGGGTAAAGATGCGCAACCTCTGCAGAGTGTAAAACTGGTATACTAGCCGTGCTCACGGTCATGAGCGGCTCGGACCCTCACATGATTAATTATGGAACCTAAATTTAATTTGACATTTGCATCGCATTTGGGATCATTTTATTATTATTGTTCTTTATTACTATTAAGGTTTGGTATTTACTACACTTAGTAATTGCTAATAAAATTTTGACCAACTTATAAAAGCAATGCTCAGCCTCAGCCTTTATTTCATTGATCAGCCTTACACTTCATGAACTCCCACCTTTGGTGAGTTCATGCCACATTATTCCCCACGACTTGTTGAGCAATGAACGTATGTGAGCTCACTCTTGCTGTCTCACAACCCCCCCATAGGAGAAGAACAGGTGGACGAAGAGGAGCCGCCTAACACTGAGACATTCGACTTGATCTAGGTGGCGTTTCTCAGTCGACATTGGCGCCGACGATCCTTAGTTCGTTTTATATTTATCTTTATTTTGTAATAAGTCTTCCGCTATGTAATAAATACTCTGATGTTTTATGACATTTATCTCTATACACTCTGTTATTATATATGTTGTCTTCTTGGCGCATGTATGAGATGCACCCGGCTTTGTCCTTTAAAACCGGGTGTTACACCGACGCAACAGGGTATCGAGAGCGTCGTGGAAGTGACACCCACGAGCAGTGTCACGAGTGATGGGTCTAGCGATCCATCCCTCCGGCTCTGGCTCCTCCGAGCTCACCGTGCCGTGGCTCGAACTGCCACCGGCGTCGTTGTCGTCTCCGTCTCCGTCAGGGTTTCCTCCAATAGCTGGGATGCCCTGAGGTGGTGCAGGGGGCATCTCTAGCTGAGGTGCAGGGGAAGGAGGCCTCTCAGACTCCACCTCCCGCTGAGGCGAGGGGGAACAGTCATGCTGCTCCTGCTCCTGGCATCGGCGCTCCTGCTCCTTGTGCAGGCGTCGATGCAGTCTCTCCAGGTGACTGGACTGACCTGACACCGTGCGACGCAGGGGACGCTCTGCCATTCGAGAAGGCAAAAAGGGGATCACAGACTTACATGCAGTGCACCTGATACGGGCCATCTATAAAAGACATCGTAAGCACAAGAGTAAGAGTGGAACTATGAGACCAGAAATTAAACAGAAAGAAAAGTGAGACAAAACTTTTGAGGTAAGTAAATAACATAGAGTTGGTCAAGATAACCAACTTTTGAAAAGACACTAAGGTCAAGGTAAGAGTAGGGGTCTGTAGTCCTTAGGTCGACCATTCTTGTCTAGGTTAGTGGTCCTACAGTTAGCAAGGCTTTGATACCACTTATGTCACACCTGGTTTTGGAAGGTAAACCGAATGCGAACCATGTACGTGCCAGGATCAGAACTCACGTACACAGTGATTACATAATTGGACATCATCACACAATGCTTGAATTAAATAGCAGAAAAGTACTTAGTTACATCAAGATGTCTGAGACATCCATAGAGTCTAATACATATCTATAGTGTTCAACATTAAATCAAAGTGCGGAGTAACGAAACGTAGAATGTAAGCCTACACAGGCAGCTGACTGGGGGTTTGCCACTAAAGTAAACTAGAACTCGTCGTAGTCCTGGAACACCTCAAAGTCCTCCATGTTACCAGCTTCACCTCCTGAGCACTGAGTACAGTGGGGACAACCTAGGGTGGGGTGGTTTGTAAAGCAAGGGTGAGTACACACCAACGTACTCAACAAATGTCCCATTTGGCTAAGGTGGACTAGCTATATGTGGAGTTAAGGTTAAGCAGTTGCTTTTAGTTGGTCAAGTTTTATTGCTATAAGTAGAGCCAAATTTTAGTAATAACCCAGTTATTACTGAGAGCACCTAGAGGGGGGGGTGAATAGGTGATCCTGTGAAACTTCAAACTTAAGCCACAAAACTTGGTTAAGTGTTAGCACAATAATTGCCAAGTGGCTAGAGAGGAGTCTCAACAAAACACAATACCACAAGAGATCAAGCACAGAGATGACACAGTGGTTTATCCCGTGGTTCGGCCAAGACCAACGCTTGCCTACTCCACGTTGTGGCGTCCCAACGGACGAGGGTTGCAATCAACCCCTCTCAAGCGGTCCAAAGACCAACTTGAATACCACGGTGTTTTGTTTTGCCTTTCAATATCCCGTTTGCAAGGAATCTCCACAAATTGGAGTCTCTTGCCCTTACAAGTATATGATCACAAAGAAGCACAGAGTAAGGGAGGGAAGCAACACACACAAATCCACAGCGAAACGCGCACACACACGGCCAAGAATCGAGCTCAAAAGACTATCTCAAAGTTCTCACTAGAACGGAGCTCGAATCACTTAGAATGACAAACGAATGCGCAAAGACTGAGTGTGGATGATCAAGAATGCTCTAAGGTTGCTTGGTTGTCTCCTCCATGCGCCTAGGGGCCCCTTTTATAGCCCCAAGGCAGCTAGGAGCCGTTGAGAGCAAATCCGGAAGGCTATCCTTGCCTTCAGTCGTCGGGTGCACCGGACAGTCCGGTGCACACCGGACACTGTCCAGTGCCCGATTTCCTTCCAAAAACAGCGCTGCCGACCGTTGCAGACCGTTGCAGATCTGAGAGCCGTTGGTGCACCGGACATGTCCGGTGCACACCGGACAGTCCGGTGCCGTCTTCTAGCCGTTGGCTCGGCCACGTGTCCCGCGCAGATTGCGCGGCCGACCGTTGGCCCGGCCGACCGATGGCTCACCGGACAGTCCGGTGCACACCGGACAGTCCGGTGAATTTTAGCCGTACGTCGCCGGTGAATTCCCGAGAGCAGCCACTTCGCGCCGAGGCAGCCTGGCGCATCGGACATGTCCGGTGCACACCGGACAGTCCGGTGTACCCAGACTGGGCAGACTTTGGCTGCTCGAGCCATTTCTTCTCCAACTCGATTTTTTCTGTTTCCAGCACTTAGACACAATACATTAGTCCATAAAACAATGTACTAAGTCTGAGAAACATACCTTTATCTTTGATTTGTACTTTGTCCACATTTTACAATTAGGCACCTGTGTTGGGCACTAAATCACCAAAATACTTAGAAATGGCCCAAGGGCACATTTCCCTTTCAATCTCCCCCTTTTTGGTGATTTATGCCAACACAACATAAAGCAAGTAGAACAAGTACAAAAACACTTCAAATAAGAACTCAAATTATTTTGATTCAATTTTGACATATATGGATCACTCTATGCCACCACTTGGTTTGTTTTTGCAAATCAAACTCAAATCTCTATCTCTAAGTCAAACACACATGTTGAAACATAAAGAGAGTCATTCCAAAAGAGATTGATCAAAGATTTCAAAAACTCCCCCTTTTTCCCATAATCAATACTTCTCCCCACAAGAAGCCAACTTTTGACAAGAGAGACAACAAAAGAGTTTTGACAAACCAAAAGCTCTATTCTACTATTTTCAAAATCTCTCAAGTGGTAGCTGATCCATTTATCGCTTTGACCTTTATTTTCTCCCCCTTTGGCATCAAGCACCAAAACAGGATCAATCTTGGCCCTATAACCCCATTGCCTCACCAAAATCTTCAATTAAGAGCAAATGGCAATAAGAGTTCATGAGATGGACTTGGAATAAGTTACCCTCTCATCGGAGTGCAGTGGAAGTCTTTCATGGTCCAAGTCCACCTTTTCCCTTTCAATTCTCCTTCGAGACTAAATCAAGCAAACTCAAGCATATGGTTAGTCTCAAAGGGTCAAGTTGTAACACATCTCCCCCTAAACATGTGCATCACGTTGCAACGGACTTGTGAGGTCCTGGGAGTGTTTGTACAACTTGAGCACCATAATAAGCAACAAAATGCAGAATGAACATGATCAAAGGCATAAACACATGTATGCTACATTTCAATCCAAGTTCCGCGAATCTAAGATATTGAGCTCACTACGCAGCCTGCAAAAGGTCTTCTCATCTAAAGGCTTGGTAAAGATATCGGCTAGCTGGTTCTCGGTGCTAACATGAAACACTTCGATATCTCCCTTTTGCTGGTGGTCTCTCAAAAAGTGATGCCGGATGTCAATGTGCTTTGTGCGGCTGTGCTCAACAGGATTTTCCGCTATTCGGATAGCACTCTCATTATCACATAGGAGTGGGACTTTGCTCAGATTGTAGCCAAAGTCCCTGAGGGTTTGCCTCATCCAAAGTAGTTGCGCACAACACTGTCCTACGGCAACATACTCGGCCTCAGCGGTGGATAGGGCAACGAAGGTTTGTTTCTTAGAGTTCCATGACACCAGGGACCTTCCTAAGAATTGGCACGTCCCCGATGTACTCTTCCTATCGACCTTACATCCAGCATAGTCGGAATCTGAGTACCCAATCAAGTCAAAGTTAGACCCCTTTGGATACCAGATCCCGAAGCAAGGCGTAGCGACCAAATATCTAAGAATTCGCTTCACTGCCACTAAGTGACACTCCTTAGGATCGGATTGAAATCTAGCACACATGCATACACTAAGCATAATATCCGGTCTACTAGCACATAAATAAAGCAAAGAACCTATCATGGACCGGTATGCTTTTTGATCAACGGACTTACCTCCTTTGTTGAGGTCGGTGTGTCCGTCGGTTCCCATCGGCGTCTTTGCGGGCTTGGCGTCCTTCATCCCAAACCGCTTTAGCAGATCTTGCGTGTACTTTGTTTGGGAGATGAAAGTGCCATCCTTGAGTTGCTTCACTTGGAACCCAAGGAAGTAGTTCAACTCGCCCATCATCGACATCTCGAATTTCTGCGTCATCACCCTGCTAAACTCTTCACACGATTTTTGATTAGTAGAACCAAATATTATGTCATCGACATAAATTTGGCATACAAACAAATCACCATCACATGTCTTAGTGAAAAGAGTTGGATCGGCTTTCCCAACCTTGAAAGCATTAGCAATTAAGAAATCTCTAAGGCATTCATACCATGCTCTTGGGGCTTGTTTAAGTCCATAGAGCGCCTTAGAGAGCTTACACACGTGGTCGGGGTACTGCTCATCCTCGAAGCCAGGGGGTTGCTCCACGTACACCTCCTCCTTTATTGGCCCGTTGAGGAAAGCGCTCTTCACATCCATTTGGTACAACCTGAAAGAATGGTGAGCGGCATATGCTAGCAAGATACGAATGGACTCTAGCCTAGCCACAGGAGCAAAAGTCTCCTCAAAGTCCAAACCTGCGACTTGGGCATAACCTTTTGCCATAAGTCGAGCCTTGTTCCTTGTCACCACTCCGTGCTCGTCTTGTTTGTTGCGGAACACCCACTTGGTTCCCACAACATTTTGCTTGGGACGAGGCACCAGTGTCCAAACTTCATTGCGCTTGAAGTTGTTAAGTTCCTCCTGCATGGCCAACACCCAATCCGGATCTAGCAAGGCCTCCTCTACCCTGAAAGGCTCAATAGAAGAGACAAAGGAGTAATGCTCACAAAAATTAACTAGTCGAGACCGAGTAGTTACTCCCTTGCTAATGTCACCCAAAATTTGGTCGACGGGATGATCCCTTTGAATCATCGCTCGAACTTGGGTTGGAGGTGCCGGTTGCGCTTCTTCCTCCATCACGTGGTCATCTTGTGCTCCCCCTTGATCACACGCCTCCTTTTGATGAACCTGTTCATCGTCTTGAGTTGGGGGATGCACCGTTGTTGAGGAAGAAGGTTGATCTCGTTCATCTAGTTCCTGTGGCCGCACTTCTCCAATCGCCATGGTTCGTATAGCGGCTGTCGGAACATCTTCTTCATCTACATCATCACAATCAACAACTTGCTCTCTTGGAGAGCCATTAGTTTCATCAAATACAACGTCGCTAGAGACTTCAACCAAACCCGATGATTTGTTGAAGACTCTATACGCCTTTGTATTTGAGTCATAACCTAACAAAAACCCTTCTACAGCTTTGGGAGCAAACTTAGAATTTCTACCCTTCTTCACTAGAATGTAGCACTTGCTCCCAAATACACGAAAGTACGATACATTGGGTTTGTTACCGGTTAGTAGCTCATACGAAGTCTTCTTGAGGAGTCGATGAAGGTAGACCCTGTTGATGGCATGGCAAGCCGTGTTCACAGCTTCCGACCAAAAGCACTCGGGGGTCTTGAACTCACCAAGCATCGTCCTCGCCATATCGATTAGCGTCCTGTTCTTCCTCTCTACCACACCATTTTGCTGTGGTGTGTAGGGAGCGGAGAACTCGTGCTTGATCCCTTCCTCCTTAAGAAACTCCTCCACTTGAAGGTTCTTGAACTCGGACCCGTTGTCGCTCCTTATCTTCTTCACTTTGAGCTCAAACTCATTCTGAGCTCTCCTGAGGAAGCGCTTAAGGGTCCCTTGGGTTTCAGACTTATCCTGCAAAAAGAACACCCAAGTGAAGCGGGAAAAGTCATCAACAATAACTAGACCATACTTACTTCCTCCTATGCTTAGATAGGCGACGGGTCCGAAGAGGTCCATATGCAGCAGCTCCAGAGGTCTTGATGTGGTCATCACATTCTTGCTGTGATGTGCTCCTCCCACTTGTTTACCTGCTTGACAAGCTGCACAAGGTCTATCTTTTTCGAAATAAACATTGGTTAGACCTATCACGTGTTCTCCCTTTAGAAGCTTGTGGAGGTTCTTCATCCCCACATGTGCTAAGCGGCGATGCCACAGCCAGCCCATGCAAGTCTTAGCCATTAAGCATGCATCTAGACCGGCCTCTTCTTTTGCAAAATCAACTAAGTAAAGCTTGCCGTCTAGTACACCCTTAAAGGCTAGTGATCCATCACTTCTTCTAATGACAGACACATCTACATTTGTAAAAAGACAATTATATCCCATATTGCACAGTTGACTAACAGATAGCAAATTGTAACCAAGAGACTCAACTAAAAACACATTTGAGATTGAGTGCTCATTAGAAATTGCAATTTTACCTAACCCTTTTACCTTGCCTTGATTCCCATCACCGAATATAATTGAATCTTGGGAATCCTTATTTTTGACGTAGGAGGTGAACATCTTCTTCTCCCCCGTCATATGGTTTGTGCATCCGCTGTCGATAATCCAGCTTGAACCCCCGGATGCATAAACCTGCAAGGCAAATTTAGGCTTGGGTCTTAGGTACCCAACTCATGTTGGGTCCTACAAGGTTAGTGCAAATATCCTTAGGGACCCAAATGCAAGTTTTGTCTCCCTTGCATTTTGCCCCTAACTTCCTAGCAACTACCTTCTTACCCTTTCTACAAATAGCAAAGGGAGCATTGCAAGCATAATAAATGGTAGAGGGACCATTCATAACTTTCCTAGGAACATGAACAGTATTCTTCCTAGGCACATGATGAATATTTTTCCTAGGCATATCTCTACCATGCTCATAGGAAGAACTCGAAGCAAACATGGCATGAGAATCATAAAAAGCATTATAAGCATTTCTAACATGTCTCCTATTATGATACATAAAGGCATGGTTCTTTTGCACACTACTAGCCATAGGGGCCTTCCCTTTCTCCTTGGCGGAGATGGGAGCCTTATGGCTTGTCAAGTTCTTGGCTTCCCTCTTGTAGCCAAGTCCATCCTTAATTGAGGGGTGTCTACCAATTGTGTAGGCATCCCTTGCAAATTTTAGCTTATCAAGATTACTCTTGCTAGTCTTAAGTTGAGCATTAAGACTAGCCACTTCATCATTTAGTTTTGAAATTGAAACTAAGTGTTCACTACAAGCATCAAAGTCAAAATCTTTACACCTATTACAAGTTTCAACAATTTCTACACAAGAATTAGATTTACTAGCTACTTCAAGTTTAGCACTTAAATCATCATTAACACTTCTTAAAGTAGCAATGGTTTCATGACAAGAAGATAATTCACTAGAGAGCATTTCATTCCTTTTAATTTCAAGAGCAAGAGAATTTTGTGCACTGACAAATTTATCATGCTCCTCATATAAAAGATCCTCTTGTTTTTCTAGTAATCTATTCTTGTCATTCAAAGCATCAATCAACTCATTAATCTTATTAATTTTAGATCTATCTAATCCCTTGAATAAGCATGAGTAATCTATTTCATCATCATCACTAGACTCATCCTCACTTGAAGAAGTACTAGTATCATGAGTGCTTACTTTCTTCTCCCTTGCCATGAGGCAAGTGTGACGCTCGTTGGGGAAGAGAGATGACTTGTTGAAGGCGGTGGCGGCGAGTCCTTCATTGTCGGAGTCGGAGGAGGAGCAATCCGAATCCCACTCCTTTCCGATATGTGCCTCGCCCTTGGCCTTCTTGTAATGCTTCTTCTTCTCCCTTTTGTTCCCCTTTTCCTGGTCACTTTCATTATCGGGACAGTTAGCAATGAAATGACCAACCTTACCACATTTGAAGCATGAGCGCTTCCCCTTTGTCTTGGTCTTCCTTGGTTGCTCCTTGCGACCATTTAGCGCCGTCTTGAATCTCTTGATGATGAGAGCCATCTCTTCATCATTGAGCCCGGCCGCCTCAACTTGCGCCACCTTGCTGGGTAGCGGCTCCTTGCTCCTTGTTGCCTTGAGAGCGATGGGTTGAGACTCGTGGATTGGACCGTTCAATGCTTCGTCGACGTATCTCGCCTCCTTGATCATCATCCGCCCGCTTACGAATTTTCCGAGTACCTCCTCGGGCGTCATCATCGTGTACCTGGGATTCTCACGAATATTGTTCACGAGATGAGGATCAAGAACGGTAAAGGACCTTAGCATTAGGCGGACGACGTCGTGGTCCTTCCATCGCGTGCTTCCGTAGCTCCTTATTTTGTTGATGAGAGTCTTGAGCCGGTTGTACGTTTGGGTTGGCTCCTCTCCCCTTATCATGGCGAATCGTCCAAGCTCGCCCTCCACCAACTCCATTTTGGTGAGCATGGTGATGTCATTCCCCTCGTGAGAGATCTTGAGGGTGTCCCATATTTGCTTGGCATTGTCCAAGCCGCTCACCTTGTTGTACTCTTCCCTGCACAAGGATGCTAAGAGAACAGTAGTAGCTTGTGCATTTCTATGGATTTGTTCATTTATGAGCATAGAGTTATCCGAGCTATCAAACTTCATTCCATTCTCTACAATCTCCCAAATGCTTGGATGGAGAGAGAATAAGTGACTATGCATTTTGTGACTCCAAAATCCGTAGTCCTCCCCATCGAAGTGTGGAGGTTTGCCAAGAGGAATGGAAAGCAAATGCGAATTCGAACTATGTTGAATACGAGAATAATCAAATGAAAAGTTCGAATTGACCGTCTTTTTGTAGTCGTTGTGGTCATCGTCCTTTTGGGAAGAAGTAGATTCATCGTTGTCGTCGTAGTAGACGATCTCCTTAATGCGCCTTGTCTTCTTCTTCTTCCCTTCCTTCCGTCTATGACCCGAGCCGGAGTCGGTAGGCTTGTCGTCCTTCGGCTCGTTGATGAAGGATTCCTTCTCTTTGTCGTTGATCACGATACCCTTCCCCTTAGGATCCATCTCTTCGGGCGGTTAGTCCCTTTCTTGAAGAGAACGGCTCTGATACCAATTGAGAGCACCTAGAGGGGGGGGGTGAATAGGTGATCCTGTGAAACTTCAAACTTAAGCCACAAAACTTGGTTAAGTGTTAGCACAATAATTGCCAAGTGGCTAGAGAGGAGTCTCAACAAAACACAATACCACAAGAGATCAAGCACAGAGATGACACAGTGGTTTATCCCGTGGTTCGGCCAAGACCAACGCTTGCCTACTCCACGTTGTGGCGTCCCAACGGACGAGGGTTGCAATCAACCCCTCTCAAGCGGTCCAAAGACCAACTTGAATACCACGGTGTTTTGTTTTGCCTTTCAATATCCCGTTTGCAAGGAATCTCCACAAATTGGAGTCTCTTGCCCTTACAAGTATATGATCACAAAGAAGCACAGAGTAAGGGAGGGAAGCAACACACACAAATCCACAGCGAAACGCGCACACACACGGCCAAGAATCGAGCTCAAAAGACTATCTCAAAGTTCTCACTAGAACGGAGCTCGAATCACTTAGAATGACAAACGAATGCGCAAAGACTGAGTGTGGATGATCAAGAATGCTCTAAGGTTGCTTGGTTGTCTCCTCCATGCGCCTAGGGGCCCCTTTTATAGCCCCAAGGCAGCTAGGAGCCGTTGAGAGCAAATCCGGAAGGCTATCCTTGCCTTCAGTCGTCGGGTGCACCGGACAGTCCGGTGCACACCGGACACTGTCCGGTGCCCGATTTCCTTCCAAAAACAGCGCTGCCGACCGTTGCAGACCGTTGCAGATCTGAGAGCCGTTGGCGCACCGGACATGTCCGGTGCACACCGGACAGTCCGGTGCCATCTTCTAGTCGTTGGCTCGGCCACGTGTCCCGCGCAGATTGCGCGGCCGACCGTTGGCCCGGCCGACCGATGGCTCACCGGACAGTCCGGTGCACACCGGACAGTCCGATGAATTTTAGCCGTACGTCGCCGGTGAATTCCCGAGAGCAGCCACTTCGCGCCGAGGCAGCCTGGCGCACCGGACATGTCCGGTGCACACCGGACAGTCCGGTGTACCCAGACTGGGCAGACTTTGGCTGCTCGAGCCATTTCTTCTCCAACTCGATTTTTTCTGTTTCCAGCACTTAGACACAATACATTAGTCCATAAAACAATGTACTAAGTCTGAGAAACATACCTTTATCTTTGATTTGTACTTTGTCCACCATTTTACAATTAGGCACCTGTGTTGGGCACTAAATCACCAAAATACTTAGAAATGGCCCAAGGGCACATTTCCCTTTCAATTACCCAGAGGCACTCCCTCCAAGAGGAAATACCAGAGATCAGAATAATAATCATCATTGCTAGTCATCATCATAAAAGTAATCGAAGTTCTTCTAATCGAAGAGGATCCCAAGGCTGCTCTTAACCGTGAGCACGGCTGATATACCAGTTTCTAACACTCTGCAGAGGTCGCACACTTTACCCACAAGTCGTGATTCCCTTTCTACCTGGGGTTTCAGCCTCCCCATTGATCACTACCAAGGTGACCTAGCAGGGTCTCACTACGTAGCCTTTACAAAGATTTCCCAGAGGTCATAGTCGCCCATTAGGTTTCTCCAGTTTGATAAACATAGTACATCTCCCCAGAGGAAGGGTGACTAACAAAACCAAATGAAAGAACCTCTACAACCAGCCTCGGCAGAGCAAGTACTATGCCCGGACCCCATTGACGGCCCTACGACGAAGCCAACTACTCCTCTGGTTCCTCTAATTAATCAACTAAGGACGTCCTATTCCACCCTCATGGTTGCACTGTTATCCCGGGTTGTCACTCCCCAAATAGGTCCTTACGGAGAGGCACTCAGGAAACAACCTGAGCCCCCTAAAGTAATCACAAGAACCTCATAGAGATAACATCATCGTATTATAAAAAAATCACATCATGTTCATTGATTAAGTTAAAGCAATAGCATAAGCTAACCATGATTAACCCAAAAAGGTAAACAAGGGTAAGGGAAATACAGACTAGTCAATCCTTAGGTTTCAATAAAGTAATGTGGGACAGTGAATTATAAAGTAAAGTAGGACATGATAAGTCTGAGGACACTTGCCTTCACCAGGTTGTTGCTTAGAGGGATCTTCGACAACACACATAGGAATCACGAGCTGCTTGTTGTCTAAATAAAGCGAGCATACATTCAATACATTTGGAAAGTAAAAATGAACATCACATCACACATGTACAAACATTGGCATACAACTCAAAAAGGTATAGTATTAAGTACAGGGGAATGAGGTCAAGTTATAAAATGGACTAATCCTAAGTGGGGAATTGATTATTCTCTAAATGTTTGGAACATAGTTCAAAAAGGTTAAGTAGTAACTAAACAAGAAAAGATTAAATTATAAGGTGAAATACTATTATTGAGGAATTTGATTATCTTTTAAGTTTTATCCATAATTACATTCCTAATTCTATTTATGTCATTAAGACCCGAGGGTTAAGCCAAAAAATGAATCCATAAAATGCATAACACTAATCTCATAAGATTAAATATACTTTACTCCTAGGATTCTCCTTTTATTTATTTCATTAAATAAATAAATCAACATATACTTTAATTCCATATTCTAAGTGTAAAAATTAAAGTATACATATTATATTTGGTCATATTTTATTTGAATAGAGAATAATTTTGTGAACATTTTGTAATTTGAACCACTAAATTTGGAGCTTATATGAAAAAGATATGAAATAAACAAGTTTTGAAGTTTGAAATATGAAATTAAGGCTAAATTTGTGATTAAATAAAAGTCCAGGGGTCTAACTAAAACAACTCAGGGACCTATGCACTAAAACAGAGGACGACGGGTTGATTTCCTAAAACCAGGGTGTTCTTAAGCAAAACAACCACGCGAAGGGGTATCGAGCTCTCTCAACCGTTGGATCAGGAACTGACGTCTGAGATTAGATCGCGCGGGGGCACGAACGCGGGCGCGGGCATGCAGGCACGGCTGACAAGCGGGGCCAGGGCGTCAGTAGGTCAGGGCAGGCTGACCGGCCAGGCCCAGAGGCAGAGGCACGAGTGTGGGGGAGAGAGGGGGCGGTTAGATCCTGATCGAAGGGCTAGGATTAGATCTACTCGAGTTGAGTTCGAACCATCCGACCTCGGACAGACGGCCGAGATCTAACGGCCAGGGCTGGTTTGAGCGCAGTGGCGTCGCTCGGTCCCATGGCGAGAGTTCACCGGAGACGAGCAGACCGGCCACGGCGGGGCACTAGAGGCTCGAGGACTAACCTAGGCGCAATCAGGGAGGTCTGGCGAACTCGACCATGGCCTACACGCTGGCGCAGGGGCACAAGAGGACACAGACCATGGCGGAGCGGGCTAAAGGCGGCGCTGGATTGCTCCGGCGAGTAATCGCGTGAGCTATAGAGCGAGGATGACCAAATTAAGGGCACGGGCAGGTCGCTTACCTCGAGCAGAAGCGCTGGCGTCGCGAAACGGGGCGTAGGCGCAGGGGCTCGACAGGGCGACAATGGTGGACTCCGGTTGCGCAAGAAAACGCTCCGGTGAGCATGAACCGGACGCAGCAGGGAGGGAGAGGGCACACCGAAGGGTGTCCCGAGTAGCTGACGGTAAGGCGAAGCTCACCGTGGCACTAGACGGGGCATGGGCACAATGGCGGCCACGGAACAGGCGGTGGGCATCGGCGGACGGTGGCGGAGCTCTCGGTTCGTGCGGGCAGAGCAAGAGAGAGAGAGGGCGAGGGAGCTGGGCAGAGGTCGCAAATGAGAGATGGGAAGTGGGCAAGCAGGGCGCGGGGCTCAAAAGGGGCGCGGGGGCTCGGACGTGGCCGAAGAACGCACGGACGTGGGCGCGTCCACGACGGGGAGATCGTGGTCAAGAGGTTAGAGATGGGCTGTCAGGTGGGGGCAGCGGGGCAGAGAGAGTGGGCGCGGGGAAAAGAACGACGTCGATAGCTCGGGCCCACGGGACAGAGAGAGAGAGGGAGTGAGTGCGCAGTCTTGCGCCGACAGGCGGGACCCGGCTGTCAGACGCAGGGGCACGCGGGCGCGCGCGGGTTGGGCTAAATGCCTAAATGGGCCGACTTGGGCTGAAATGCCCTTTTCCTTTTTTCTGGAATTTCTATTCCTTTTTCTATTTATTTTCTCTAGGGTTTTCAATTCAAATTCAAATCAAGTTTCAAATTCAAACCAAATCAAATATATGCAACAATTCAAAGAATATTTAGGCTCAATATGATGCAACATTCCATGACTCATAAGTTTTGGGCAAAATAAAATAAATAATCCTTCACTAATTCAACTAACCCTAATTAAAAGAGAAAGAGAGAGAGAGAAAACTAGAGAGAGAGACTAGAGTGAGATAGAGAAGAGTAACACCTAAATTTGGATGATCATAAGAAAGAAATTTTGTACCCCCAAATTCAGGGTGTTACATCTCTCCACCGTGGGCCTGCGCTGTCAGCTCCGCCTTCCCCGCGCCCACCGTGGACCAGCGCGCGCGCACTAGCGCACGTCACCGGGAACCTCGGCCACGTCGTCCGCCCACACATCCCAGCTCTTTTTGAGCACCGCCCCCACCCGCACTCACTTCCTCGCCTCATTTCACGCAGCCCCGCTCTCGCTAGCGCTCTGCCCACACCCGTCTGACCTCGCCGGAGACTCGCGCCCGCATCCCCGGTCATCTAGCTCACCTGAGGCCACGCCAAGCGATCCCGAGCTCCGCCTCGAGGTGAGACATCCATCCCCGTGCTTGTTTTCCCCTATTCACGCCTAGCTGTAGCCAATTCGGCCTCGCCGGCGTGCGGCCGCGCTTGCTTGCCGTGCCCGCACGGCGCCCGGCCAGTCTGACCCCGTCTAGTGCCCCGGTTTTGGCCCAAAGTGCTCTCCCACCTCCACTGGAACTAGCTCGAGCCCTATCACGACCGATTGTCTCTCCTGGCGGCCGGAATTCCTCGCCAGAATTGTCTCGACCCACCTGGAGCTTTTCCCCCACCGTTTCCCCCTCTCTGACCCCGGTCTCGTGGCCACAACCCCGCCATCGAGTTCGTCGAGTCGTCTTCTCCATCTCTAAACTACTCCGGCGACCTCGGAACCGCCATAGCATGCACCTGCCCCAACTCCGGTGACTTCACCACTGTGAAGAGGAGCGGCGCCGCCCGCAGCCGTTCACCCCCCTCCTGGTTTGATCTCCTCCGTCCAATCTTTATCGCACGGCCCAGATCATAGGATACCGCCTCGCGCACGCGTGCCCTGCGTCTGGACCCGCCTGTCAGCACCTGTGTTCCCTGGCGCTGGGCCTGATCGGTCAGTCCATCCCCTTCCCGGCCGCTGACACCCCTGGCCCGCCTGTCAACGCTCGATCGCCCGCGCGCGCCCTCGGTCGCAGATCTAATCTCGGCCGTTGGTTTCTGATCTAACGGTTGAGATCGCCCGATACCCTTTTGCGTAGAGACCCTCAGGTTAGTCGGAATTAACCCGCCGTCCCTGGTTTTTGCACGCAGGCCCCTGTAATCTTGTAGATTGAACCCTGGACTTTTAAATAATTATAGAATTATACCTATTTTCATATTTTAAATTCCCAAACTTGTTTATTTCATATCTTTTGCATATGAACTCCAAATTTAGTGATTCAAATTGCAAAATATTCATAGGAATATTCTCTATTTAAATAAATTAGTTCCATTTACTGTCTGCACATTCTAATTTTATGGTTAACTATGAACTAGTATATGTGTAGATTGGTTTATTTAATAAAATAAATAAAAGGAAAACCCTAGGGGTTAAAGTATATTTAGTTTTGTGAGATTAATAACATGTATTACATGAATTCATCTCTAGACTAACTTTTAGGTCACAGTAAAACAAATACAACTAGGTTATGTAATTGTGGACAACACTTAAAGAATAAACAACTCCTAAATGAAGTTAGTTCATGTAACACCCCTGGTGTTACTGCTACTAAAACTTGAGCATGACATCATAAACATTGGCATTGCATATGTTTAACACACCTAGAGTGCATTCACTAGGTAAAAATTTCCAACAAGTTGTATTGTTCTAGTGTTTTGCAAATAGAACCCTGGAATAGGGGGCTTAACCCTAAATAGGGTTTAAAGGGGTAAAACATGACCCAAATTGAGAAAACCCTAAGGTTTAAGTAAAACAATCATAAAATGCTACTAAAGATGGATCTACATTACATTCATACCCCTGAGAAACCAGAAACCCTAATTGAAACCTTAGAAAACCCTAAATTCAAACCCTAGGGGCCTATGTGCAAAAATAGTGCACATTTGGACTAAAGTGTAAAAACTATTATGTTAAAGTATATAAAGTCATTTGGTTCACAAATGTGTGGATTTGTAAGATAAACCTTGGATTTTGGACTTATTTGCAAAATAGATCTCAAGTGAGTTCTATACTAAGTCTGAAATTCAGTGTTAAGGGCTCAACTTTGGAGCTTTGTATCTTTCAAATTCTAGGGTTTTTGCCCTAGGTCACCACATCAAACTTGTAGATCAAACAAAGGAGAACAACTTTGCTTAAGAGTGTAAGCATAGTTGTTAAGAAGATATTGGAGATAATTAAGCCCAAAGTTGGACTGTCAGGCTGATGAAACTCTGAAATTCAGAATTGCAGTGTAACAGAGCAAACTTTGGACATGGATTCAACCTTGATCCAGTGCTCAACTAAGTTCAATCCCTATAGTCGAGTTGTAGCTGGTTTATAGCACTATAATATTGCTGCAGAGATCTGGATGTGTTGCCACAGAAATTTGAGAGAAAATGAGGCCCAAACTCTGTCTGTCAGACCAACTTAAGAGCATTCGCCATGGTACAGTAAGTCCCAAACTGAAGAAGATCACGATTTCCCCCCCTCGCCGGTGATCTATCGCCGGTGGTTGATTGTTCGCCGCGATTCGTGCGTCGTGGTCAGTAGATAAGCTCAGCCGAATAAAGATGTCGGCATCAGATCAACTTGCGCTCGGATTCCGGCTAAGCTTGACGTACCCCCCAGCCGCCGGTCGCTCGGATAACTCTCACCGCCGTCGAGCTGTCGCCGTTGCGCGCCACGTGCTTATGCGCTAGCTCTCATCACGGTGAATCATGCAGTGCATGTCCGGTGATCACCGGAGCACCTGCCACGGTGAAAGGCCACCTGTGTCATGCGCCAGAGCCCTTTTCCCCTCCGACCGCCAGCTTTGCTCGGCTAAATTGAGCGCCACCACCTAAGCCTCCTATAAATTGCCACCACCACTCGCTCTTTTAGGTAATTGCGCAACCAGTGGAGCCATTTGTGCCTTGAATCGTTCCCTAGAGCTCGAGAATCTCTTGTTTTCCCCAAAACAGTTCTCCATCGCCGTGAAAGCACCCTCGCCGTGGCCAGCCCTCCACAGGTCTGATCATGCCCTCTCTGTTCTCGTTTTAGCATCCTTGTACACTGGTGATGCTCACCAACCCGCTCAATTGAACTGGACCACCCCCCATCACCGGGAACGCGTGCCATTGTCCTCATCATCCGCGGTTCACGTGGACAGAGGTTGATAGCTTACCAATCGTGAAATTAAGTTGGGGGAATTAATCGGGGGAGGTCCAATTCCGTGTCCACCGCTCGGGAGCGCCGGTCATTGCCCTGTTCGGCCAGTCTGCAAGCTCGCCGGAGCTTCCCCGCGCTCACCGTCATCGAGGACCTGGCGTGGTAAAGGAATAGAAACCGAAGGACCCCCGTGTGAACTGTCAGTGACACAGAGTAATAGTAACCGAACCCATCTCTAGTTAGCAAAAACCCCGAGGGTCTTTCTGCGAAGTTTCCACCATGGGCGGGCGCGCCCCGCTTTCCCTGTGTTACTGGGCCGCCTGGGCTGAAACCGGCCCAGTACTGTTTTAGTCTTTTCCTTTTTCTTTTTCAGTGAAGGTTTAGGAAATTGTAGAAAATTATAGAAAAATGATAAAAATGTCGAACCAATTTTCCTAGACTTCTTATTTTCCGTAGTATTTAATAAAAATAGTTTCATTATTTTTAGATTAAATAAGGAATTTTGGAGTATTTAAAGTAGCTTAAAACATTAGTTCTGGATTTTTAGAAAATAGATAATCATTCCAAAAATGCCCAAACTTTTTCTATGAGCTCTACACATTATTTAGAAGCCTTGGGTAGAGTTTGGTTGATTTGGACCTTGTTTGATAACTAGAACCCAAAACCCCCACCCCTGCTCTTTGAATTCCTTTACTAACTCCGGAAACCCTAAGTTCTCGGAGTTCCGTGAAGGAAAGTTGTATTCAAGACCTTAGATAATAGATTCTTATTATCTTTGCACTCTCCTGAGAATTACATGGCATTCATTCTTATATACATATATATGGTTATCTTTAGAAAACGAAGAAGAAATCGAAGTAACTGAAGAGAAGACATCACCACCACCTTCGGAATCTCAGGCAGGAAACTGTTTCTACCTTGATATCTGCGGGTCTGAGCCTGACTCACCTATCAATGAAGGCAAGCCCCGGTGCATTTACCACCTTCCTTGATGTTTTTAAATCTTTCTCACTTTATTAATGCATTAGGTGATAGGAGTTGAATGCTTAAACAATTCCTGCATTGACTTCCTTGAACTTGATTACCTTCCTTAAAACCCTGCTTTTACAAAAGAGTTTTACTATGCTTAGTGATGCTCTAGCAAAACAAAAGGTTTGTTTTACAAAAGATGATTGGCAAGGTGGGAAGGATGTTTTTGAAAATACAAGTTGATGGTGAATCCATCACGGCCGTGATGGGTTCAACATCAGAAAAGATGTACCTCTCCCAGGTACCAAACTTTGGGTTGAAATGATTAAGCTGAGACCGGGCGGGTGACTTGCACGAGAAGGAGAGTCTCGGTGTAGTGTCTCCATCTGAGTCGATTAAGGATCGTCTCGATGTAGGCCTGCTGACCGAGGATCCTTTAACTGGTCACATGCCTCGTCATGGGTAAGCCTTGCCTCGGGCAGACTAAAGCCAGAATAAGATAACACGGAATGGGCGTGGAGCGGTGGCGAGAGTAGCGTGTACCCTCTGTGGCAAGAGGCTGGACGGTGGTGTATCTGTGCTCTCGGTTCACGTGAACCTGATCTAGTCTTAAGAACCCCGGTGGCGGGTTGACATATGCAAGGGTTAAGTGCTACATATGTCGTGTGATTGGAGATCCTCAGCTAAGTATAATCGATTCAGATCGTCGTACCTCCGCGATTATGGAGACTTGGCCACTGACCTATACGTAGAACCCCAGTAAAGATGAGGGACTTGTTAAGAAATTGGCTAGTACAGATTAAGTGATTAAACTAGGTTAGAAAGAACTCTAGATGCAGGTAATTTTACCTAACTTGACAATAAAATTGGATTTTTAAGGATCCACTTTTAGTAAGCTTTTATGCAAAACAGAGTCTTTGATCATTGAGAAGCCTTACCTTGACTCCCTTATAAACAACATACCCTTGAGAGTCTTTTCTTTAGTCGGGTAAGATTTGCTGAGTAATTCCATACTTAGGGTTTTATTCCCTATTGTTTTTAGGTGAGGAAGCAGCAAATTTTTGTTGCTTTTGTACCAAGGTGGTGTCAAATGAAGAAAAGCAAGAATGAAGCTGCGGGAGGAACTAGTCCTCCATAAAAACTTTTATGTAAGAACTTACCTGGAGGAGTTTTTACCTCCCTTGGTATTGTAATAATAAGTATTCTGCACTCGTGTTTATATGCTGGTCTGTAATAACTAACTTTATCTTACTTTCAAATAAATGTAAGTTATGTAATTTCTTCTGCATTGCTGTATCTCTGATGTTCTGTAATGTCTGCGTGACGGGTGAAACGCTCTTGGGAAAGGTAAGAAAAGCAGATACCAAACTTTTTAAGTAATTCAGGGGCATCTACAGGGTTGTCTGAGGTCCGTTGGACAAGGACAACTGTAGGTGGACCTAATAACTTGGGAGGTTCCGTCATAGCTGGTATCGGAGCGAAGCCCTTCCCTGCAGATATTACGAGGCATCTTCAAAAGGATTTTCTAAAGACTTACCTAGAAAGATTTCTTCCATTCTTACCCCTTATATCTGAAGAATCTATATGAAGGACCAGATAGGAGGAGTGCAATGTATAGAAGGTATGAATCAACTAAGGTTGGTTCTGTAATTATACATGCATCATTCTAAGAACCATACTAATAAAATTTCCCCTTAGAGAAATGCTGCCGCGCACAAGGAAAACCGCGCGTAAGTCAACTGGCCCAATTGGTGTACCCCATCATCAACTCGCTCCCAGACATGACGATAGTAGTAGCGGGAGTAACGATCCAATTGGGAATCTTGAAGCCCAAGTAAATCAGCTTCAAGCAGAGCTTCAACGCAGGACAAACATATGGGTCGCGGATGGCGACAGAATAAATGAATTAAGAAGCCACATCCGCCGTCTGCAGGATCAGCTCGCTGATCGAGACTTAGCACTTGACTGGGCAGTTCAGTCTCGTTCGCTTGCCTGGGCTAAGGAAGCAAAGGCTCGAGCCCGAGTCGAAGAACTTAGCTCAGCTATTGATAATCTGCAGGCATATTGCAATACCCTACATGAAGAAGTTCATGTACTGTATTCGCAATTGCACCCCAGCGTACCTGCAAACCCTGTCGGGACAGAAGCTGGACCTTCTCATGAAGCTGGAGAAGCTTTTGGTGGTGAACTAGACCTCTTCAAGCCCCCTCCCTCCATGAAGTTGGTTGACGAATTGTCTCCCACGCCCGACAGTGAAGCAACTAAGAGTGATAGGAAGTAGGAATAGTATAGTTGTAAAATTAGTAGTGTTATTGTATAATGGGTACTGTACTCCTGTTGTATAAAATCGAGTCTGTAACATTACTCTTTTTAGTAATGTAAATTGGATGGTTTTTTGGCATATTATATTTGTTTTCAAATGTTTGTTGCCACAGATGCCGTCCAAGACCCGATCACAAGATGCAACCAGAACCTCCAGTGGGAGGGAGTCCACCCCAAATCCACCTCCGGTCCCTCCCACACTTGCCGAGGCTATTGCCGCCTTGGTAAATGCAACCGTGGATAATACCTGTTTCCTACGGGAAATGGCGGGTCCGCAATTTCAGCAACAAGGCAGACGGGGCTATCTATAAGGGCCCCGTGAGACATCCTATTTTGACTTCTCTGAAACGTGTCCACCGCTGTTTGTCAAAGCCAAAGACCTGTTAGAGGCAGACGAATGGATTCGTGTCATCGAGCAAAAGTTTGGACTTCTGCGATGTTCTGAAACCTAGAAGCCCTTATTCGTAGCCCAGCAACTGCGCGGCCCTGCCAGCACTTGGTGGGGAAATTTTATGGCCGTTCAACCAGCCAATCATCAGATATCATGGGAAGAATTTAAGCTAGCCTTCCGCGAACATTACATACTAGAAGGTGTACTTCACATGAAACAAGAAGAATTTATGAAGCTGAAGCAAGGAGGGGATACTGTTAATCAGTATCTCAATAAATTCAATCATTTGTCACAGTATGCAATTGATCAAGTAAACATCGATCTGAAGAAGAAGAATTGTTTCATGCGAGGACTGAATGATAAGATGCAAAGAAAAATGGCTACTTGCATTGACCTTACCTACGGAAGGGCTGTCAGCACAGCGCTGGCAGTCGAATCCAAATATGCAAATTCTGGAAAGATCAAGGGGAGTGGAGGAAACAGGCCTATTTAGGGCCCTGAAAAGAGGCAACGGTTTGTTATCCGGCCTGTTAATCAAGGTCGTTCTTCAGCACGTCCACCCTCCTTCCCATTTAAACAGCCAGTATTCATCCGTCCCAACACTGCCCCTACAACAACAAGTCAGCCGGGTGCCCCTGGCACTCGATTCCCTGCTCTTCCCAGTTCATCGACAGGATGTTTCAATTGTGGAAAATCTGGGCATTTTATCAAGGATTGCCCTTATCTGAAGCAAAACAAGTCAAACAATCCACAAGGATCTAGGAATTCATCTCAAGCCAAGGGAAATACTATGGGCAAAAATACAAAGAAGACGGGACGTATATATTATACGCAAGTGGCCACTACACTGGATGGTGAACCGGTCATGATGGGTACGTTCCTTGTGGCCAATCATCCCGCAGTTATTCTCTTTGATTCTGGTGCTTCGTATACATTCATCAGCAAGAAATTTGTGAAGCAATATTGCATTTCATACCATGAATCAAAAGAGGGGTTTAAAATTCAGTCACCTAGGGGACAAATCTTTACTAGAGAAGTGGCCTATCAAGTGCCTGTAACATTGGCCGGACAGGACTTTTCTACTAATATGATAGTTCTGAAAGGCCAAGACATAGATGTGATTTTGGGCATGAATTGGCTGGCCCGACATAAAGCAACCCTCAACACTGATCAGAGAACCATCAGGTTGAGCCATAATCATGAAGAAATTCTCTTGCCTATCCCCATTCCAACCAAAATTACTGGCAGAGTTTATGAAGCCATTATACCAGAAGTCAAGGATATTCCGGTGGTATGCGAGTTCCCAGATGTCTTTCCAGAAGATTTGCCTGGATTGCCACCCGAGAGAGATGTAGAGTTTGTAATTGAATTGAAGCCAGGTACAGCTCCCATTTCTCGAAGATCATACCGTATGCCTCCAAATGAGCTGGCGGAACTGAAGATTCAGTTACAAGATCTACTATCAAAAGGATTCATCCGGCCAAGCTCGTCATCGTGGGGTTGTCCGGCCATATTCGTCAAGAAGAAGGATCAAACTTTATGGATGTGTGTGGATTATCGACCCCTGAATGAGGTCACTATCAAAAATAAGTACCCTCTTCCGTGGATTGACATTTTATTTGATCAACTGACCGGGGCGAGGGTATTCTCCAAGATTGATCTCAGATCGGGCTATCATCAGATCCGTATTCGGCCCGAGGATATACCAAAGACCGCATTTACTACTCGGTATGGGTTATTTGAGTACCTGGTAATGTCTTTCGGACTGACAAATGCTCCTGCCCACTTCACTTATTTAATGAACTCGGTATTCATGCCCGAGTTGGACAAGTTTGTGGTGGTCTTCATTGACGATATTCTAATTTATTCCAAGAATGAAGAGGAGCATGCTCAACACTTACGGACTGTGTTAACGCGCTTGAGAGAACATCAATTATATGCCAAGTTCAGTAAGTGCGCATTTTGGCTGGAAGAAATTCAATTTCTGGGACATGTTCTATCTGCCAGGGGGATTGCGGTAGATCCCAGCAAAGTCAAGGACATTTTGGAGTGGAAACCCCCAACCACTGTTCACCAAGTCCGAAGTTTCCTTGGACTGGCTGGTTATTACCGCTGATTTATACCAGATTTTTCTAAACTTGTGAAGCCAATCACAAGTCTATTGAAGAATGATACTAAATTCAATTGGTCTTCCAACTGTAATGAAGCTTTTGAGAAATTGAAGACATTATTAACCACTGCTCCGGTATTGGTGTAAAGCCCTAAAATTGGTAAAAGAAAAGAAAATAATAATAATACTAAAATAAAGAAATAAATACATTTATGATAGGGTTTTGAAAAAAATAGACCTTTGAGAATCTATTGGGCTCTCCCTTCTCATGTTCAATTAATAGTATTAAATTAGTCAAGAAACCCATAGATAAATAAAGAAGTGTGCATCGTGTGTCGATGATTTTGTTGCAATGCGTTTCATCTAAATTAAGGAGTCATAACTTAAATTTGACCTTGAATTATAAACAGAAAATGGGAAAAAGAATTTGAATGAAGTCATTTATTCTCTCCATAAATGAATAAATAGGAAACATAGATGAATAAATAAATAAATAAAAATAGTATACACAGTAGAGTTATATTCGTTAGGAATATTTTAGACACTTAAAAATTTGAAGATCAAAAACATGAGTTTAAATTTGAAGTAGGATTGAAAAGAGAATAGAAAAGATAAAAAAGGTAGCACTGTTGCTTGGGCCATTTTCACAGGCCGGCCCAAATTCCCTCTCACCCGCGCGGCCCAGGAAGGCATAACACTCCCGCAGCCCCTTACGCGTGGACCCCATGTCGGCAGCCTCTCATCCAGTGCGCCACGGAATCCAGCGGTGCTCTCTGCTCTTACTGGCTGACGCGCGAGTCCTGTGGACTGACTTTCCCGGGTCGTCTTCCTCATCAACTCGGACTCTCTATTGGCAACAAGATCCGCGGAAACCTCGTGCGCATGCGATTGGGTTGGGGTTTTCCGATTTCGCCTCGGCTCTGATATCGCGCCGCCGTTGTAACCAATTCCCCCGACCGTAGCGCACCTCTCGGAGTATAAAACTGTAATACTCAAATTTGTATACAGAGAACACATAGTGAAATCGTCAATTTCATGTGCCTTATTTGCATTATAAAAAGAGCACCTATATAATTGAGAGTGATTAATTAGAACCAATGATTCTAAAATAAACTAAAGAGCATCATGTTGGAGTTTTATATGTTTGTGCATTAAATAAAATAAAAATACTAAGACAATAATGACTAGAAGATGGAGCTTAACCCTAAATTGAAATTTGGGGTTTTGAACAAAATGAGGAAAAGGGAAGGAGTATAAAATACAAATAGAAATGAAGATATAAATATATCCTATTCAAATAGAAATCTTATTTTAGTTTTCTCTGCAGATAACCTATGCAACCTGCAAACCAATTGTGAATTCAAATAGCAAGTTTGAATCTAGAGAAGGGAATTCAAAAAAAAGCAAAATGAGAAAAGAAAAAGAATAGGGTATTCCTGCGCTTGGGCCCAAATTGCGCTTTCAGCCCACCCAACCCCCATTGCCGCGCGGCCCAACTCTGTCGTGGGCGCCGACACCTAGGCTCCACCTGTCAGACACTGAGCCGCGCTGCGTACCCAGCTCCTCGCTTCCGCTCACTGGCGAGTGGGCCGCGTCGTCAGCCACCTTCCTCCTCTGTGTGCGATACGCGCTGGTGTGTGGTCCCGGGACGTCAGTAGCTCCTTCAACCACCACGACCGATTATGGCGGGGCGTTGCGGGAGCTCCGGGATTCCGTCGCTGACCGATCCCCCTGCGCATAAAGCTAGCCGCGCCCTAACCTCGAGACAACCCATCATCCACCTCTGCGCTGACCTCCCCAGGATTTTTCTTGAGCCACCGTCTCCATCGTGGGCGGAACCGAATTCCACTTCTCCACCGCGGGCGGCGGCCACTGGATTTCGCCGGTCGCAGTCGCCTGGGTTCCATTCTCGGAGCTGGGCGTTTCTTGGGCACTCTTGGGGCCACACCAAAGCAACCGCGGGCGCAAGGGTGTCTGCGTCGCCGTGCAATTCTTCACCGACGTCAGTGATCCGCGGGTTGCCGTCGCCGTGACAGTATACGAGAAATTGCGGGGTAAGTTCCCAACCATCTTCTTCGTTTAGGGTATAGCATCGCGTAGAAGAAGCCTCGTCGAGTTTGGATCACCGTAGCAGCAAGAATCGGATTCCGGCAATGTCCTCCGTCGCGGGCGATGCTCGCCGCCGCGTTCTTCTGTCCGCAGGGGGAAAGGAATTTCGATCGTCGGTTTCCTCGTCCACGGCGCGGATTAGTTCAACACAGTTCCAATCCCTGTGTGCGCTCTGGGCCGTCGGATCCCGATCCCGCGAACGCAAATGGTTATAGACTAATTAAATCCAAGCCATTGCCCTCTGATCCAACGGCCGTGGTTTCATACCGGTTCATATGGAACTCCATCTAATCCTGCGCGTCCGATTTAGATCGTGCGGCTCATAGGCCGCGATACCCCTTCGCGTATCCACTTTGCAGAAAACCCCCCATAGTGTTTAAGAATCAACCCGCGGTCCGCGGCAGTGTTGGCCTGAGTCTTAGAAATTATTTCATGAAGACCCCTGCGCTTCACAGATTTTAGGGCCCGATCCAGAGTCTTGGGAAAATAAGAAATAATCACAGAAATTGATTTTAAATGCATAAATAAATGTTAGAACTTGTTTAATTCATAGAAAATGCATATAAACTCCAAATTGACCCATTCCAGTTCCTATAATTTTGTAATAGTATTCTCTATTAAATAGTACCACTGTTTTTACATGAAATACACATTTAAATTTAATTCCCACTTAATCCTATATTAAATGCATAAAACCTTAGAAAATCCATAACTTAAAATCTATAACTCCAAAATTAGTGATTCCAGTTCCTATGATTCTATTTTAATGTCTAGATTTTTACTGTGTATTTTATTCACATGTTTGGTGTAATGTTAATTTATGCTATACTATGTATGTATTGTGTTGATACGAGTAGACGAGCAAGCCACTGCGGAATCTGAGGTTCATCAAGTTGAGGTAGCTGAGCAGGAGCTCATTGAAGGCAAGTTGTGCCCTTGATCACTTCTTTTACCCATTCATGTTCTTATTATTCATAATGATCTGCATAGGATAATTTTGCTGGGACCCAATAGGATACCCTAGATTTTGACTATCTTTATACCTTGATTCACCACTGGTTTTACTATTAAACTTTTGGGTAGTACATGCTATTGCTTTATGTGGCTTTGGGTATAGAGATATTCATCACTCATTTTTATACTTGTTATTATTTGTTCATTATTTTCTGTTCATGTTAAGATCATTATGTTAATGGGAACATGGAGAACCACCCGGGAAAACAGTGCTACCACAAGGGTTTAATGGGACGCCCTTGGCTGATTAACTAGGAAAGCTAGTGGAGGGCTACCTTACCCGAAAGGGGCAAGGGTAGTAGGGGAGTGGTCAGTGTAGGGAGGTCCTTGGGTTGATTTTGCTGCGATGGCGATCAGACAAGAACCCTGCACTGGAGCTTCCTATAAACTGTAGCGGGTAGTCTGAAGCTAGTGGAACTTTGTAAAGGCCTCGTAGTGGTACCCTGCCTCGCTTCCTTGGTAGAGGTGTATGGAGTCTAATCAACTCCGTGGCAAATGGGTAACACGACTTGTGGGTAAAGATGCGCAACCTCTGCAGAGTGTAAAACTGGTATACTAGCCGTGCTCACGGTCATGAGCGGCTCGGACACTCACATGATTAATCTATGGAACTTAAACTTAACCTGTCATTTCATTGCATTTGAGATTATTTTATTATTACTTTTATTTATTATTACTATGGTTTGGTATTCACTTACACTTAGTAACTGCTAATAAAATTTTGACCAACTTATAAAAGCAATGCTCAGCTTCAACCTTTAATCCAGTGATCAGCCTTACACTACATGAACTCCCACCTTTGGTGAGTTCATGCCACATTATTCCCCACAACTTGTTGAGCGATGAACATGTGTGAGCTCACCCTTGCTGTCTCACACGCCCCCCCACAGGAGAAGAGCAGGTGGTTCAGGAGGAGCCACGAGGCGAGGAGTATGATCTGATCTAGGTGGCGTTTCTCAGTCGACATTTGCGCCGACGATCCTTAGTTCGTTTTATATTCATTATTTTATTTTGTAATAAGTCTTCCGCTATGTAATAAATACTCTGATGTTTTATGACATTTATCTCTATACACTCTGTTATTATATATGTTGTCTCCTTGGCGCATGTATGAGATGCACCCGGCTTTGTTCCTTAAAGCCCGGGTGTGACAGAAGTGGTATCAGAGCAAATGTTGACTGTAGGACGAAACCTAGATAGAATGGACAAACCCTTACCTACTTATCTCATTCTGATTCATTCTACACTCACCTTACTCTGATGCTTTCTACACTTATCTCGATCCTGTCTCACCTTCTACTGTTCTACTCTGATCATTCTTATCTTTTCTACTCTTAGACAAGATGGATTTCACTCCTTGGAATCCCTACCCCTATGACATTTTTAAGGGATAGGAAGCCTAAGACAAAATCAAAACTATTTTCTACATTTAAGAAATGTTGTTTGATTATTCTGGTGGAAAATGTCTGATTTGCTTCTTTGATTGATTGAAGTATTAAATATGGACATCTTAGTATGTACCACTATGAGGTAATGAATTAGCTATGGTAGGTAAAACATTAATCTGCTTAGCTAATAAATCCCCCAATTTAACATGATTCGTAATTACTGCCTTGTCTACTGCTTTCTCTTACCTTATGTATCTAACTCAGATGGTCAATACCAGGAGGGGTGGTGGAATTGATTCGCCTCCTAACCGTCACACTCAAAGGATATATAGACAACCTCAGCCACAGCCTGCAGAGATGAATCCTCCTAACCCTCCACCAGGTGGAGTTGATCCACTGATTGCTGCTCAGATGGCGGTGATGCAGCAAATGGCGGACACTATGGCTGATATGCGTGCACAGATGCAGCAAGAACGCCAGGAGATGCGTCAGGAAAGAGAAGATATACGACAGGAGTTGCGCCAAGAGCGAGAGGAGATACGCCAGGAAAGGAGGGCACAACAACAGCAGCTGCAACAAAAATGCAACAACAACAACAGCAGCAACAAGTACCACTGCCTCCTCCACCACCACCAGTTCCACCCCGAGACAAGCATAGAGAGTTCATGAGTCATAAGCCACCTACATTTGCAAGCTCACCTGATCCACTAGAAGCGGATGATTGGCTGAAGTCCGTTGAAAAGATGCTGAATATTGCACAGTGCACGGACCGAGAGAAGGTTTTATATGCTTCTGGACGTCTGACAGGTCCTGCTGCTGACTGGTGGGATTCTTATACTGCTGCCCACGATGCTACTGATACTATTACTTGGGCAGAGTTCAGTACACAGTTCAGAAACTACCATATTCAAGCTGGTATGATAAAGATCAAGAAGAAGGAGTTTCTGTCATTGAAGCAAGGCAACATGTCAGTCAGCGAGTACAGAGACAAATTTATTCAGCTGTCGAGATATGCTCCGGAGGAAGTTGCTGAGGATGAGAGGAAGCAGGAGCACTTCATTGAAGGACTTAATGGACCCTTGCAGTATGCACTGGTTGCACACACCTTTCCATCATTTCAGAGGCTACTGGATAAGGCTCTTGCTATTGAACACAAGCGTGTTCAACTGGGTGATTTGAAGAGGAAGGCTATCTCACAAGGACAGGGTAGCAGCAGTGTTCGTCCTCGCTATAGTTCACCACAGGGTACACCGACTCGGCCCGGAGGGCCGCGCCCAGTTCAGCAATCACCACTGAGGACTCCACCTCCTCGACAGGCTACCCCCACTGGCACCCCGACAAAGTTTGCAGGACAGAGTCCAGGCACTACGTGTTTCAAGTGTGGGAAGACTGGTCATTATGCAAATGTCTGCCCACAGAGGATTGCTACTACTCCAGTTCAGAACAAGCAACAGACTCCTGGCAAGGGATATTCTATAGCCAGGGTGAATCAAGTCAGCGTTGATGATACTCCTGATGGTGGTGACCTCGTAATTGGTATGTTTTATGTTAATGCAATTCCTGCCACCATATTATTTGATTCTGGTGCTACACATTCATTCATGTCTGCTCGTTATGCCAACACAAATGAAATACCACTGCTAAATATGAGAAAACCAATGATAGTAATTACACCTAAAGGGCCTGTTGAGGCGAATCAAATGACACGTAGATTGACATTGACCATTATGGGTAGAGAATTTGGAGCTACTGCTATAATATTAGAGTCAAGCAGTATAGATCTGATCCTTGGTATGTCATGGCTAAGAAAGGCAAAGGGCGTTATAGCATGTGGTAGAGGTACCGTAGAACTCACTACCACAAAAGGAGAAAGATTTCAAGTTAATATTGCAGTAACCTCCTCATCCATGCGTGCAATGTTCTTTATGCCTGAGGAGTTTGTTGGTGACAACATTTGGGTGGTTAGAGATTTTCCGGATGTCTTTCTAGAGGAGTTACCAGGGATGCCACCTGATAGGGAAGTTGAGTTTGTTATTGATCTCTTACCTGGAACCACCCCTATTTCTAAACGGCCATATAGAATGTCCGTAGAGGAGTTGAATGAACTGAAGAAGCAGTTGACGGAGTTACAAGAGGCTGGTTACATTCGTCCGAGTTCCTCACCTTGGGGAGCACCGGTTTTGTTTGTACAGAAGAAGGATGGATCTCAGCGGATGTGTGTGGACTATAGATCACTTAATGATGTCACTGTGAAGAACAAGTATCCATTACCCCGTATTGAGGATTTGTTTGATCAGATGAGAGGAGCCAGGGTGTTCTCGAAGATTGATCTCCGATCGGGATACCATCAGATGAGGATTAGACCATCAGATATTCCTAAGACGGCTTTCTCGACTCGATATGGATTATATGAGTTCACTGTTATGTCATTTGGATTGACCAATGCACCAGCTTATTTCATGAATTTGATGAATAAGGTGTTTATGGAGTATTTGGACAGATTCGTCGTGGTGTTCATCGACGATATTCTTATTTATTCTAGGAGTGAAAGTGATCATGAACAACATCTAAGGTTGGTGCTACAGAAGTTGCGAGATAATCAACTCTATGCTAAGTTCAGTAAGTGCGAATTTTGGATTGACAAGGTGCCATTCCTTGGACATATTATTTCTAATGGAGGAATAGCAGTGGATCCTGCTAAGGTCAAGGAGATTATGGAGTGGAGAGTGCCCACTACAGTTACTGAGATTCGGAGTTTCTTGGGGCTTGCAGGATATTATCGGAGATTTATTGAGGGATTCTCTAAGATTGCCAAGCCTATGACATCGCTTTTGGAGAAAGGAAAAGAATTTAAGTGGGATGAGAAATGTCAAGAGAGCTTTGATCAATTGAAGGAAAGATTGATGTCACCTCCGGTGTTGGTTATGCCTGACTTACAGAAAGGATTTGATGTTTATTGTGATGCATGTGGCCAAGGATTGGGATGTGTACTCATGCAAGAAGGTCATGTGATTGCCTATGCATCTCGTCAGTTGCGGAAACATGAATTGAACTACCCCACTCATGATTTGGAATTGGCAGCAGTTGTGCATGCACTTAAGATTTGGAGACACTACATTATGGGAACTAAGTGCCAAGTATATACGGATCATAAGAGTTTGAAGTACATATTCACTCAGAAGGATCTCAACCTTAGGCAACGCCGTTGGTTGGAACTTATTAAAGATTATGATTTGGAGATTCATTATCACCCGGGCAAGGCGAATTTGGTTGCAGATGCCTTGAGTCGGAAGGAGCATGTTCACTCCGCTTTCGTCGTCCAACTACCCGATGAATTAGCAAAAGACTTTGAGAGACTCAATTTGGGAATTGTTGCTCACACTGAAGGAGTTACCATTGAGTTGGAAGCTACCTTGGAGCAAGAGATTCGTAAGGGTCAGGTTGGTGATGCTAAGATTCAAGAGATTAAGGATCTAATTACGGAAGGTCGAGTTCCGGAATTCACGGAGGATGAGCAAGGTACTATATAGTTCAAAGATCGGATATGTGTTCCAGAGATTGGTAGCCTCCGTGAGACTATATTGAAAGAAGCTCATGATTCTGATTACTCAATCCACCCTGGTAGCACTAAGATGTATCAAGATTTGAAGCAAAAGTATTGATGGTATGGACTGAAAAGAGATGTTGCTGCTCATGTGGCTAAGTGTGATGTGTGTCAAAGAGTCAAGGCCGAACATCAAAGACCCGCTGGACTATTGCACCCGCTTAAGATTCCTGAGTGGAAATGGGAAGAAATTGGTATGGATTTTATTGTTGGACTACCCCGCACTCCAGCAGGATATGACTCTATTTGGGTAATTGTGGACAGATTGACAAAAGTGGCTCATTTCATACCTGTGAGGACCAATTACACGGGAGCCAAGCTAGCAGAATTGTATATGACTTGGATAGTTTGTTTGCATGAAGTGCCTAAGAAGATCGTGTCTGATCGAGGATCACAGTTTACTTCTCGATTTTGGAAGAAATTGCATGAGAGTTTGGATACAAAGTTGAATTTTAGTTCAGCCTACCATCCCCAGACTGATGGACAGACAGAGAGAACTAATCAAGTGCTGGAAGATATGTTAAGAGCTTGTGCTCTCAAGCATGGTGGCAGTTGGGAGAAGAGCTTACCCTATGCTGAGTTTTCTTATAATAATAGCTACCAGGCTAGTTTGAAGATGTCACCGTTTGAGGCTCTATATGGCAGAAAATGCAGGACACCACTGTATTGGGATCAAACTGGTGAAAGACAGTTCTTCGGGCCTGAACTTATACAAGAGGCAGAAGAACAAGTTCGAATGATAAGAGAAAATTTGAGAATTGCACAATCCAGGCAAAAGAGCTATGCTGATAATAGGAGAAGATTACTGGAGTTTAAGGAGGGTGATCATGTCTATTTGAAGGTGTCACCACTCCGGGGTATCAGGAGATTTAAAGTTTAAGGAAAGTGGTCCCCTCGCTTCATTGGACCTTTCTTGATCTTAAAGCGAGTGGGGGAAGTTGCATATCAACTGGAGTTACCCGATCATCTGTCAGATGTGCATGATGTGTTCCATGTATCTCAGCTAAAGAAGTGCCTTAGGCTACCTGAGGAGCAGCTACCACTGGAGGACCTTAGTGTTCAAGATGACCTAACTTATGCGGAGTACCCTATCAAGATTCTGGACACTTTGACTCGAGTTACCAGAAATAAGGTGATAAAGATGTGCAAAGTACAATGGAGTCACCACGGTGAAGATGAAGCAACGTGGGAGAGAGAAGAAGAGCTTCGCATAGATTTTCCCCATCTTTTCCCTAGTCCTTCCTAAATCTCGAGGACGAGATTCTTTCTAAGGGGGGTAGGATTTGTAATACTCAAATTTGTATACACAGAACACATAGTGAAATCCTCAATTTCATGTGCCTTATTTGCATTATAAAAAGAGCACCTATATAATTGAGAGTGATTAATTAAAACCAATGATTCTAAAATAAACTAAAGAGCATCATGTTGGAGTTTTATATGTTTGGGCATTAAATAAAATAAAAATACTAAGACAATAATGACTAGAAGATGGAGCTTAACCCTAAATTGAAATTTGGGGTTTTTAACAAAATGAGGAAAAGGGAAGGAGTATAAAATACAAATAGAAATGAAGATATAAATATATCCTATTCAAATAGAAATCTTATTTTAGTTTTCTATGCAGATAACCTGTGCAACCTGCAAACCAATTGTGAATTCAAATAGCAAGTTTGAATCTAGAGAAGGGAATTCAAAAAAAAAGCAAAATGAGAAAAGAAAAAGAATAGGGTATTCCTGCGCTTGGGCCCAAATTGCGCTTTCGGCCCACCCAACCCCCATTGCCGCGCGGCCCAACTCTGCCGTGGGCGCCGACACCTGGGCTCCACCTGTCAGACACTGAGCCGCGCTGCGTACCCAGCTCCTCGCTTCCGCTCACTGGCGAGTGGGCCGCGTCGTCAGCCACCTTCCTCCTCTGTGTGCGATACGCGCTGGTGTGTGGTCCCGGGACGTCAGTAGCTCCTTCAACCACCACGACCGATTATGGCGGGGCGTTGCGGGAGCTCCGGGATTCCGTCGCTGACCGATCCCCCTGCGCATAAAGCTAGCCGCGCCCTAACCTCGAGACAACCCATCATCGACCTCTGCGCTGACCTCCCCAGGATTTTTCTTGAGCCACCGTCTCCATCGTGGGCGGAACCGAATTCCACTTCTCCACCGCGGGCGGCGGCCACTGGATTTCGCCGGTCGCAGTCGCCTGGGTTCCATTCTCGGAGCTGGGCGTTTCTTGGGCACTCTTGGGGCCACACCAAAGCAACCGCGGGCGCAAGGGTGTCTGCGTCGCCGTGCAATTCTTCACCGACGTCGGTGATCCGCGGGTTGCCGTCGCCATGACAGTATACGAGAAATTGCGGGGTAAGTTCCCAACCATCTTCTTCGTTTAGTGTATAGCATCGCGTAGAAGAAGCCTCATCGAGTTTGGATCACCGTAGCAGCAAGAATCGGATTCCGGCAATGTCCTCCGCCGCGGGCGATGCTCGCCGCCGCGTTCTTCTGTCCGCGGGGGGGAAAGGAATTTCGATCGTCGGTTTCCTCGTCCACGGCGCGGATTAGTTCAACATAGTTCCAATCCCTGTGTGCGCTCTGGGCCGTCGGATCCCGATCCCGCGAACGCAAATGGTTATAGACTAATTAAATCCAAGCCATTGCCCTCTGATCCAACGGCCGTGGTTTCATACCGGTTCATATGGAACTCCATCTAATCCTGCGCGTCCGATTTAGATCGTGCGGCTTACAGGCCGCGATACTCCTTCGCGTATCCACTTTGCAGAAAACCCCCCATAGTGTTTAAGAATCAACCCGCGGTCCGCGGCAGTGTTAGCCTGAGTCTTAGAAATTATTTCATGAAGACCCCTGCGCTTCACAGATTTTAGGGCCCGATCCAGAGTCTTGGGAAAACAAGAAATAATCACAGAAATTGATTTTAAATGCATAAATAAATGTTAGAACTTGTTTAATTCATAGAAAATGCATATGAACTCCAAATTGACTCATTCCAGTTCCTATAATTTTGTAATAGTATTCTATATTAAATAGTACCATTGTTTTTACATGAAATACACATTTAAATTTATTTCCCACTTAATCCTATATTAAATGCATAAAACCTTAGAAAATCCATAACTTAAAATCTATAACTCCAAAATTAGTGATTCCAGTTCCTATGATTCTATTTTTAATGTCTAGATTTTTACTGTGTATTTTATTCACATGTTTGGTGTAATGTTAATTTATGCTATACTATGTATGTATTGTGTTGATACGAGTAGACGAGCAAGCCACTGTGGAATCTGAGGTTCATCAAGTTGAGGTAGCTGAGCAGGAGCTCATTGAAGGCAAGTTGTGCCCTTGATCACTTCTTTTACCCATTCATGTTCTTATTATTCATAATGATCTACATAGGATAATTTTGCTGGGACCCAATAGGATACCCTAGATTTTGACTATCTTTATACCTTGATTCACCACTGGTTTTACTACTAAACTTTTGGGTAGTACATGCTATTGCTTTATGTGGCTTTGGGTATAGAGATATTCATCACTCATTTTTATACTTGTTATTATTTGTTCATTATTTTCTGTTCATGTTAAGATCATTATGTTAATGGGAACATGGAGAACCACCCGGGAAAACAGTGCTACCACAAGGGTTTAATGGGACGCCCTTGGCTGATTAACTAGGAAAGCTAGTGGAGGGCTACCTTACCCGAAAGGGGCAAGGGTAGTAGGGGAGTGGTCAGTGTAGGGAGGTCCTTGGGTTGATTTTGCTGCGATAGCGATCAGACAAGAACCCTGCACTGGAGCTTCCTATAAACTGTAGCGGGTAGTCTGAAGCTAGTGGAACTTTGTAAAGGCCTCATTGTGGTACCCTGCCTCGCTTCCTTGGTAGAGGTGTATGGAGTCTAATCAACTCCGTGGAAAATGGGTAACACGACTTGTGGGTAAAGATGCGCAACCTCTGCAGAGTGTAAAACTGGTATACTAGCCGTGCTCACGGTCATGAGCGGCTCGGACACTCACATGATTAATCTATGGAACTTAAACTTAACCTGTCATTTCATTGCATTTGAGATTATTTTATTATTACTTTTATTTATTATTACTATGGTTTGGTATTCACTTACACTTAGTAACTGCTAATAAAATTTTGACCAACTTATAAAAGCAATGCTCAGCTTCAACCTTTAATCCATTGATCAGCCTTACACTACATGAACTCCCACCTTTGGTGAGTTCATGCCACATTATTCCCCACAACTTGTTGAGCGATGAACATGTGTGAGCTCACCCTTGCTGTCTCACACCCCCCCACAGGAGAAGAGTAGGTGGTTCAGGAGGAGCCACGAGGCGAGGAGTATGATCTGATCTAGGTGGCGTTTCTCAGTCGACATTTGCGCCGACGATCCTTAGTTCGTTTTATATTCATTATTTTATTTTGTAATAAGTCTTCCGCTATGTAATAAATACTCTGATGTTTTATGACATTTATCTCTATACACTCTGTTATTATATATGTTGTCTCCTTGGCGCATGTATGAGATGCACCCGGCTTTGTTCCTTAAAGCCCGGGTGTGACAAAAACCGGGTCCGCGCCCCCACCTAGATCGAGCAGAAAACGTGAGGTGAGAGGAAGGAAGTCGCTGCCGTTGGTGCTCTCGTTGTTCCCTGCTAGCCGGGACCCCTCTGTAGGCACGGGGTTATTCACGGACGGCCTTCGAAGCTATGCATGGCATCGGCGGGTCGAGTGTGTCCTCGGCGCTGCTCTGATTGCTCACCGGAGCATGACCTCTACTGCATGGTTGCGCTTCGCCGTGGCCGGGGCTGTCCGTGCGACAATCAACGGTGAGATTCCTCCTGTCTGTTCTTTGTGACCTGAATTTTGTTTTTACGCAATAGTATTTGGGGTCCCTGCTTGGGAGCGAGCTCCGCACGGTGGTTGCCCATGGCGCCGCTGCGGCGGGTCACCGCGCCGTCCGATCGGGGAGCTCGGGGAAGGAGAACGGCTCCTGGCCATCCGATCCCTATCGGGCGGTTGCGATTAGGCGCGCTCACACCCCTTCGGTGGGATCACTTCGGATCGTCCGATCAGGATTCCATGACCCGGATTCAATCTGATGAGCCAGTATGCTCGTGTCTCATCGTGACCATTGATCGATTATTGGACGACTCAGATCAGGGCCTCGTAAACCCATTCGCTTCATCGATTCTTGATCCTTGGATCGGGATCCGGTGGACTGGAATGTGTACCGCTTCATCAAAACCCCTGTTTAATTGCGGGCGCAAGATTTTGATCCTACGGCTCAGATGAGCCTATACCCCTTCGTCCGAGGACTTTTGCTAAAGAGACCCTGGACATTTTAATAATTAACCCGCCATCCAGTGCGGGGGAAAACCGAGTCTCGAGACAAATTGTGGATTAGCCCACGAGCTCTCTGGATTTTATGCGCTCAGTCCAGTGACTTATGAAAATAGGAAAAACAATATAGAAAATACTTTTCTAGCACAAAAATAATTCTAGAACTCGTGTAATTCCTAGAAAATCCATTTTAGCTCTGAATTGACCCATTCTAGTTGCAATAATTTTGTTTTAATATTGTCTATCAACTAGTAACACTGTTTAGCCATGAAACTTGAATTAAAATTGTTCATTTGGATTAATCTATTCTAAGCACTAAATAATTTCGAAAATTCATAACTTAATAACCGTAGCTCCGAATTTAGTGGTTCTTGTTTCTACGATCTCGTAGCAGCTCGTAGATTTTTACTACACGGTTTATTCTTATGTTTGGTATGATATTAATTTTGTCTATACACTGTTTGTTTGTATTGCTACGACTAGTGTGAGGTCACGAGAATCTGAAGATCATCCTGGTACCTGGAATCTCAAGTCCTAGGCAAGTTGTGCCCTTGATCACTTCTTTTTACCCACTCATGTTCTAATTAATCATAATGATCTGCATAGGTTAATTTTGATGGGACCCAATAGGTTACCCTAGTTTGACTATCTTTATACCTTGTTTCACCACTGGTTTTACTACTAAATTTTGGGGTAGTACATGCTATTGCTTTATGTGGTTTTGGGTATAGAGATACATTTTATTCATGATTATATCTTTATTATCAGTTGTTTAATTACTGTTCATGATAAGATCATTATGTTAATTGGAACACGGAGCGACCATCCAGGAAAACAGTGCTACCACAAGGGTTTAATGGGACGCCCTTGGCTGATTAATTAGGAAAGCTAGTGGAAGACTACCTTACCCGAAAGGGGCAAGGGCAGTAGGGGAGTGGTCAGTGTAGGGAGGTCCTTGGGATGATTTTGCTGCGATGGCGATCATGCGAGGGATCCCTGCATTGGAGCTTCCTATAAACTGTAGCGGGTTTTCTGAAGCTAGTGGAACTTTGTAAAGGCCTCGTAGTGTTACCCTGCCTCGCCTCCTCGGTAGAGGTGTATGGGAAGTCGCGATCCCTTGGCAGATGGGTAACATGACTTGTGGGTAAAGATGCGCAACCTCTGCAGAGTGTAAAACTGGTATATCAGCCGTGCTCACGGTCATGAGCAGCTCGGACCCTCACATGATTAAATTATGGAACTAAATTCAATTTGTCATATGCATTGCATCGCAGGTGATGTTGTTACTTTTGTTCTACTACTTATTTGGGTTTGGTATTTACTTATACTTAGTAATTGCTAATAAAATTTTGCCAACTTTAAAAGCAATGCTCAGCTTTAACCATCCTCTTTGGTAAGCCTTACACTTCACGTGAGCTCCCACCTTTGGCGAGTTCATGCACATTATTCCCCACAACTTGTTGAGCTATGAACGTATGTGAGCTCACTCTTGCTGTCTCACACCACCCCATAGGTCAAGAACAGGTACCACAGGATGAGGCGCATGGAGGATGTTGTGATGTGTTCGTGAGAGGTCTAGGCCGCCGTCTCCCAGTCAACTTTGGGTTGCTGGACCGTTGTCTCCTTATAATGTAATTATTTATTTTGTACAGAATTCCTGTTATGTAGTAAAGATGTGACATTCGATCATGTGCCATGATTCATCATATGTGTGAGACTTGGTCCCAGCACACCTGGTGATTATGTTCGCGCCCGGGTCTTGGTGCCCCGAAACCCGGGTGTGACAGAAGTGGTATCAGAGGAATGTTGACTGTAGGACGAAACCTAGATAGAACTAGACAACCATTATCTACTTACCTATGCTATTCTGGTTCTTTCTAAACTTTTCTTAATCTTTTCTTATCTATTTCCGCTTTACTCTGATTGCTCTTACCTTTTCTTTCTAAAGACAAATGTGGATTTCACCCTTTGAAATCATGTGCCTAAAGTGACCTTTAGAAATAGGAGACCTACTCTTAGGAATAAAAACAAAATTATTTTTTATAGGTATCTATGTGCTGCAATGTTTGTTCTTATGATACTTGTCTGATTTGGATCTTTGATTGAGTGTGATGAGTTGTGGAGTAATGTCCACAATTACATCTGCATATACATATAGGAAAAATGCTTATAAAAATAACTAGACAAACTAGATTATCCCTCATTAAAATATATCTAGCTTAATAGATCCATCTTATCTTAAAAGATACTCTCCTACCTTAATAGATTCATCTTATCTTGAAAAGATTTTTATCTTATCCTATATAGATCTAACTGACCTCAAAGGATTCTATCTTATCCTTATGGATTCATCTTGCCCTAATAAGCATATTTATCTCACACTAGAGTAACAACCAATATCTAGTCCAAATTAATGTGATCTAAACTAGTCTAATCTAATCATATCCAATCTAATCTAGATCCGAGCTAATCTAATATGATCTAATCTAGTGTGAGTTACTTAATGCTGGTACAAAGGATAAATCCATACTCCTAATTCACTTAAGCCTAAGTTAATGCCATAGATCAACTCAGCCATACACTCCCAATAGGTTACATAATCCACCTATGTGAACCTATTGAAAAAAAATGTCCTACCCATAGACCCCAGCTATCTTAACTATATTCCCTCTGCTCAGATGGAGACACCGAGATTGGAGACCGAAGATGATCAACCTCATCAAGAAAGGATAAGCACCAACTCAAGTCTTCAAAGATCAAGTTAAGATCGCTAGATGAAACAAGATCCACTGTGCATGATGGAGTCTCTCATTACCATAATCCTGGTTATCCCAACCTATCCATTCATCATCCCACATAATAAGTGTCTAGATATCTATACTCTCCTAATCACCAATTAAGGATTTTTATGCAAAGTGGACTCTTAATTCTGAACTAATGGGAAACTAAAAGCTAATTTATATCTTAATCTCTCTATATCCCTTTTCTAACAAATCTCGAGGACGAGATTTCTGTTAAGGGGATAGGATTTGTAAAGCCCTAAAATTGGTAAAAGAAAAGAAAATAATAATAATACTAAAATAAAGAAATAAATACATTTATGCTAGGGTTTTGAAAAAAAATAGACCTTTGAGAATCTATTGGGCTCTCCCTTCTCATGTTCAATTAATAGTATTAAAATTAGTCAAGAAACCCATAGATAAATAAAGAAGTGTGCATCGTGTGTCGATGATTTTGTTGCAATGCGTTTCATCTAAATTAAGGAGTCATAACTTAAATTTGACCTTGAATTATAAACAGAAAATGGGAAAAAGAATTTTAATGAAGTCATTTATTCTCTCCATAAATGAATAAATAGGAAACATAGATGAATAAATAAATAAATAAAAATAGTATACACAGTAGAGTTATATTCGTTAGGAATATTTTAGACACTTAAAAATTTGAAGATCAAAAACATGAGTTTAAATTTGAAGTAGGATTGAAAAGAGAATAGAAAAGATAAAAAAAAGGTAGCACTGTTGCTTGGGCCATTTTCGCTGGCCGGCCCAAATTCCTTCTCACCCGCGTGGCCCAGGAAGGCATAACACTCCCGCAGCCCCTTACGCGTGGACCCCATGTCGGCAGCCTCTCATCCAGTGCGCCACGAAATCCAGCGGTGCTCTCTACTCTTACTCGCTGACGCGCGGGTCCCGCGGACTGACTTTCCCGAGTCGTCTTCCTCCTCAACTCGGACTCTCTACTGGCAACAAGATCCGCGGAAACCTCGTGCGCATGCGATTGGGTTGGGGTTTTCCGATTTCGCCTCGGCTCTGATATCGCGCCGCCGTTGTAACCAATTCCCCCGACCGTAGCGCACCTCTCGGAGTATAAAACCAGGTCCGCGCCCCCACCTAGATCGAGCAGAAAACGTGAGGTGAGAGGAAGGAAGTCGCCGCCGTTGGTGCTCTCGTTGTTCCCTGCTAGCCGGGACCCCTTTGTAGGCACGGGGTTATTCACGGACGGCCTTCGAATCTATGCATGGCATTGGCGGGTCGAGTGTGTCCTCGGCGCTGCTCTGATTGCTCACCGGAGCATGACCTCTACCGCATGGTTGCGCTTCGCCGTGGCCGGGGCTGTCCGTGCGACAATCAACGGTGAGATTCCTCCTGTCTGTTCTTTGTGACCCGAATTTTGTTTTTATGCAATAGTATTTGGGGTCCCTGCTTGGGAGCGAGCTCCGCACGGTGGTTGCCCATGGCGCCGCTGCGGCGGGTCACCGCGCCATCCGATCGGGGAGCTCGGGGAAGGAGAACGGCTCCTGGCCATCCGATCCCTATCGGGCGGTTGCGATTAGGCATGCTCACACTCCTTCGGTGGGATCACTTCGGATCGTCCGATCTGGATTCCATGACCCGGATTCAATCTGATGAGCCAGTATGCTCGTGTCTCATCGTGACCATTGATCGATTATTGGACGACTCAGATCAGGGCCTCGTAAACCCATTCGCTTCATCGATTCTTGATCCTTGGATCGGGATCCGGTGGACTGGAATGTGTACCGCTTCATCAAAACCCCTGTTTAATCGCGGGCGCAAGATTTCGATCCTACGGCTCAGATGAGCCTATACCCCTTCGTCCGAGAACTTTTGCTAAAGAGACCCTGGACATTTTAATAATTAACCCGCCGTCCAGTGCGGGGGAAAACTGAGTCTCGAGACAAATTGTGGATTAGCCCCCGAGCTCTCTGGATTTTATGCGCTCAGTCCAGTGACTTATGAAAATAGGAAAAACAATATAGAAAATACTTTTCTACCACAAAAATAATTCTAGAACTTGTGTAATTCCTAGAAAATCCATTTTAGCTCCGAATTGACCCATTCTAGTTGCAATAATTTTGTTTTAATATTGTCTATCAACTAGTAACATTGTTTAGCCATGAAACTTGAATTAAAATTGTTCATTTGGATTAATCTATTCTAAGCACTAAATAATTTCTAAAATTCATAACTTAATAACCGTAGCTCCGAATTTAGTGGTTCTTGTTTCTACGATCTCGTAGCAGCGTGTAGATTTTTACTACATGGTTTATTCTTATGTTTGGTATGGTATTAATTTTTTCTATACATTGTTTGTTTGTATTGCTACGACTAGTGTGAGGTCACGAGAATCTGAAGATCATCCTGGTACCTGGAATCTCAAGTCCAGGCAAGTTGTGCCCTTGATCACTTCTTTTTACCCACTCATGTTCTAATTAATCATAATGATCTGCATAGGTTAATTTTGATGGGACCCAATAGGTTACCCTAGTTTGACTATCTTTATACCTTGTTTCACCACTGGTTTTACTACTAAATTTTGGGGTAGTACATGTTATTGCTTTATGTGGTTTTGGGTATAGAGATACATTTTATTCATGATTATATCTTTATTATCAGTTGTTTAATTACTGATCATGATAAGATCATTATGTTAATTGGAACATAGAGCGACCACCCGGGAAAACAGTGCTACCACAAGGGTTTAATGGGACGCCCTTGGCTGATTAATTAGGAAAGCTAGTGGAAGACTACCTTACCCGAAAGGGGCAAGGGCAGTAGGGGAGTGGTCAGTGTAGGGAGGTCCTTGGGATGATTTTGCTGCGATGGCGATCATGCGAGGGATCCCTGCATTGGAGCTTCCTATAAACTGTAGCGGGTTTTCTGAAGCTAGTGGAACTTTGTAAAGGCCTCGTAGTGTTACCCTGCCTCGCCTCCTCGGTAGAGGTGTATGGGAAGTCGCGATCCCTTGGCAGATGGGTAACATGACTTGTGGGTAATGATGCGTAACCTCTGCAGAGTGTAAAACTGGTATATCAGCCGTGCTCACGGTCATGAGCAGCTCGGACCCTCACATGATTAAATTATGGAACTAAATTCAATTTGTCATATGCATTGCATCGTAGGTGATGTTGTTACTTTTGTTCTACTACTTATTTGGGTTTGGTATTTACTTATACTTAGTAATTGCTAATAAAATTTTGCCAACTTTAAAAGCAATGCTCAGCTTTAACCATCCTCTTTGGTAAGCTTTACACTTCACGTGAGCTCCCACCTTTGGCGAGTTCATGCCCATTATTCCCCACAACTTGTTGAGCTATGAACGTATGTGAGCTCACTCTTGCTGTCTCACACCCCCCACAGGTCAAGAACAGGTACCGTAGGATGAGGCGCATGGAGGATGCTGTGATGTGTTCGTGAGAGGTCTAGGCCGTCGTCTCCCAGTCAACTTTGGGTTGCTGGACCGTTGTCTCCTTATAATGTAATTATTTATTTTGTACAGAATTCCTGTTATGTAGTAAAGATGTGACATTCGATCCTGTGCCATGATTCATCATATGTGTGAGACTTGGTCCCAGCACACCTGGTGATTATGTTCGCGCCCGGGTCTTGGTGCCTCGAAACCCGGGTGTGACAATTGGCTCAACCGGATATTAACAAGCCATTTGATGTGTATTGTGACGCATCTGGCAGTGGTCTCGGATGTGTATTAATGCAAGAAGGCCGAGTAATTGCGTATGCGTCAAGGCAGTTATGCCGGCATGAGGAGCATTATCCTACTCATGATTTGGAGCTAGCTGCAGTAGTTCATGCCCTGAAGATATGGTGTCATTATCTACTGGGAAATGTCTATCATATCTATACAGACCACAAAAGCTTGAAATATATCTTTACCCAGTCTGAACTCAACATGAGACAAAGGAGATGGCTTTAACTTATTAAAGATTATGAACTGGAGATCCATTATCACCCGGGCAAAGCAAATGTAGTGGCAGATGCACTCAGTCGCAAGGCCTCCTGCCATTGCCTAACTATGGGGACTTCTGACATTACGTTGTGCCAGGAGATGGAGAATCTAAACTTGGGTATGATTCAACATGGGACTTCAAATCACTTGAAGCTTGAGTCAGTCATCCTGCAAAGGATAATCGACGCACAGAAAAATGATGAAGGTATGAAACACATACGTGAAAAGATAAAGGCTAGAAAAGCCAATTGCTTCCAAGAAGATAATCAAGGTGTGGTATGGTTTAATAACCGCATAGTGGTGCCGAAGAATGAAGAAGTCCGCCAGCAAATTCTTGATGAGGCACATCTTAGTCGCTATTCTATTCATCCCCGAAGCACTAAGATGTATCAAGATCTAAAACAACATTATTGGTGGACGAAAATGAAGATCGAGATTGCACGCTATGTGGCTCGATGTGACATCTGCAGACGTGTCAAGGCCATACACCTAAAAGCTACCGGTCCATTACAGTCTCTACCAATACCAACATGGAAATAGGAAGATATAAGTATGGACTTTATTGTGGGATTGCCCAGGACCGCAAAAGGGTATGACTCTATCTGGGTTATTGTTGATCGGCTTACGAAAATTGCTCATTTTCTACCTGTCAAGACAGTGCCCCCAGTTGTTGTTTATGCCCAATTGTATATTGCTCGTATTCTCAGTTTGCACGGGGTTTCGAAGACTATAGTGTCGGATCGTGGACCTCAATTCGTATCCAAATTCTGGGAAGAACTTCATAAATCCCTGGGTACTAAATTGCTCCACAGTTCGGCCTATCATCCTCAAACAAGTGGGCAGTCTGAGAGCGTTAATCAAATACTCGAAGATACGCTACGGGCATGCGTGCTGGACTTCTCACAGAAATGGGATGAATGTTTGCCGTTAGCGAAATTCTCATATAATAATAGCTATCAAGAAAGCATCAAGATGGCACCCTTTGAAGCTTTATATGGACGACGATGTCGAACTCCGCTAAGTTGGTCTGAACCAGGTGAAAGGTACTTCTTCAGGCCTGACCTGGTAAAAGAAACCGAAGAGAAGGTTCAGAGAATAATACATAATTTGAAGAAATCTCAAACCGGTCAGAAGAGTTATGCAGACAAACGACGAATGCCCTTATATTTTCTTGAGGGAGACTATGTCTACCTAAAGGTTTCGCCAATGAAGGGCGTATCGCGTTTCGGGGTCAAAGGGAAACTTGCACCACGATATATTGGTCCTTTTCTCATTCTTGAAAGATATGGGCCAGTGGCGTATCGAATTCAACTACCCGAAACTTTGTCTGTTGTACATAATGTGTTCCACGTGTCCCAATTGAAGAAGTGTCTTCGGGTACCAGATCGAACCATTGAAGTGACAGATGTTGTCCTTGAGCCGGACTTAACATATCCAGAGCACCCTATTCAAGTCTTGGATCAAAAGGACAGGATTACCCGGAGAAAAACTCTCAAGTTTTACAAGATACAGTGGAACCAACATTCCGAAGATGAGGCTACATGGGAAACTCAAGACTTTTTAGATAAGAATTTCCCAGGTTTTTTAGCCTCTTGTAATTTGTAAAGTGTACAACATTGTTATAATAAAGGAGTGAGTCCCAACCCACCCTTGCCTTGTACCAAAAATAAGGAAATAAAAATGTGAAGCATTTCCTTTTCCATTACCTACCCTAGGACTTTTAATCTCGGGACGAGATTCTTTTATGGGGCAAGGATGTAACACCCCTGGTGTTACTGCTACTAAAACTTGAGCATGACATCATAAACATTGGCATTGCATATGTTTGACACACCTAGAGTGCATTCACTAGGTAAAAAATTTCCAACAAGTTGTATTGTTCTAGTGTTTTGCAAATAGAACCCTGGAATAGGGGCTTAACCCTAAATAGGATTTAAAGGGGTAAAACATGACCCAAATTGAGAAAACCCTAAGGTTTAAGTAAAACAATCATAAAATGCTACTAAAGATGGATCTACATTACATTCATACCCCTAAGAAATCAGAAACCCTAATTGAAACCTTAGAAAACCCTAAATTCAAACCCTAGGGGCCTATGTGCAAAAACAGTGCACATTTGGACTAAAGTGTAAAAACTATTATGTTAAAGTATATAAAGTCATTTGGTTCACAAATGTGTGGATTTGTAAGATAAACCTTGGATTTTGGACTTATTTGCAAAATAGACCTCAAGTGAGTTCTATACTAAGTCTGAAATTCAGTGTTAAGGGCTCAACTTTGGAGCTTTGTATCTTTCACATTCTAGGGTTTTTGCCCTAGGTCACCACATCAAACTTGTAGATCAAACAAAGGAGAACAACTTTGCTTAAGAGTGTAAGCATAGTTGTTAAGAAGATATTGGAGATAATTGTTGGGGACTTGTTCTCAAATGCTATGAGTTAAGAACAAGGCAACACAAAAAATGTTAAACGTCAAAGTCCTTCGTCCTTCGAAGCATTATTTCCCTTGGGATATAATGATTTTCGGACGAAGGTTATGAAGGGCAAACCTTCATCAACACAACATATCATAATGAAGAAGGAATCATATGTAATACAAGAGATATCATAAACAATTTTGCATAATTATCAACTCATTTCTATCCTATTATTATAGGAAAATGGAAATGACATCAAATTACAAGCGTACCTTCGACTCGAAAGAAGGTAAAAGTACAAGCGTGATGTAAAAGTAAATGCCCAGTCAGCGTGAACAGTACGGTAGCAATGTTCACCTATTTATAGGCACGGGACGCAGCCCATGTAAAATTACATCCATGTCCTTTTCATTTGGTAGCAATTCTATAGTAATTCACCAAGGTCTGAATAGCCTTTTCATCTTTAAGTCGGTTTCATTTTCTGCTATCACGCCGAAGCTTTCCTGCTCACAGCTTCGGCGCTGTATCAACCTTCGTATTCTTTGGGCTTCCCCCACTGTGATATCGATTCGAGTCCAAAGATACCTGTTCACACATTATACTCCCGAAACATTGTTTAAATCATATTTTTGAGGACCTTCGGAAGCCGAAGGCCCCCACCAGTAGCCCCTCGCAATATTAATTTGTTAGAATGATAAATTTAGATTGCGACATGGACGAAGGCCTTAAGCCGAAGGTCCGAAAAAACACCTTCCCTTTGCTAGAATAGCAACATTCGCTGACAAGTGGGGTCCTCCAATTTTTAATACACTGGGCGTATAAATAAGAGCATACCGCAAGCTCATTTGGTACGCTTTCTTGCCATCTGCTCTTGCTTACTCAATTTTTAGCTCTTGCGCACCAACACTTGCTTGGCTTTTTAAGTTTTTAAGCTTCAGCTTTGAAAGCAGTTTTTTAGCATTTCCGAAGATGTCTGAAGATAAAAGAGCTGCTGTCGAGATGAAGCTGAGTCTCTCTGAAGAGAAAACCTGGGGTTTCTTGAAGCAATGTCGAAGACAAATACAGAAAAGATCACCAAAGAGATTTTAGAAGGTTTATCTGAAGATACTGATGACAGCGACAGTTATGATGCAGATAGCGGTGGTGAAGACTCCGAAGATCGCCCTTGGCGGCCAAGCCATGCGGTTTTCGGCAAATCAAGTGTCAAAGAAAATCATCTTGTCAACATGAGGGGAAGATATTTCTGGGACTTGTCCATTGTGAGGGCCGACGAAGGAGAGAAGACTTGTCCGACTCCTGAGGAAAATGAAGTCGTAGTGTTCCGAAGCTTTTTGAAAGCTGGACTACGATTTCCCCTGAGCAGCTTTGTCGTAGAAGTACTGAAAATATTTGAAATCTATCTTCACCAACTTACCCCCGAAGCAATCATAAGGATGAATATCTTCGTGTGGGCCGTGAGAAGCCAAGGTCTGGAACCTGATGCGAAAAGTTTCTGCAACATACACGAATTGTTATACGAGACAAAACCCTGGGGTAAGGAGCAATATCACAATAATTTCGGCTGCTACAGTTTCGTCTCTCGGTCCGGGTCAAGCTGTCTCGTGCCAACCTTTCGGAAGAGATGGCCCGGCGACTGGATGACAGAATGGTTTTATGTGAAGAATGACCTGAAAACACGGGAAGATATTAAAGGTATAATTATGCGCCCTATTTGGCAATGCTTCGGCCTGCGGAAGCCGAAGGTTGAAATGAACGAAGCTGCCGAAGAATGCCAGAGAGCCTTCGGAGTTATTTGCTCTTTTATTGGAACGAGAGATTTGGTTCAAGAGCATATTGCCTTCAGGGTGTGGCCGCTCGCGGAAAAATGGGAAATGCCGCGAGAGACCATAAAGAAGGCTGACGAAGGTGGACTTATCAGGCTGAAGTATACTTTCAAGTTTGGAGATAAATTTGTTGAGCCAGATGATGACTGGCTAAAAAGCATTGAAAATTTAAGTGATGAACTACTCGGGGTTTATTCAAAGGCCGAAGATATTGCATTGTCAGCAGCCTTCGGAGGCCGGAAAAAGAAAAGACTGAACCGAGTGTTTGACACAATTGGGTTCGTGTACCCCGACTACCACTATCCAGCGCGGGGTCAAAAAAGAAAAAACGCAGCTTCTGCACAAGAAACTTCTTCAGCTGCTCCTAGTGAGCCAGCGCCGAAGAGACAAAGGGTAAAGGTTCTCACACACCGACCACGCTACATTGAACCAGCTACAGTACCCGAATTCGCCGGCGAAACCTCTTCGGCCACCGAAATTAAAGAACCAACTTTAGTGCCGAAGATTGAAGAAAAAACTGAAGAACCTTCAGCAAAGAAAGCAGAAAAACCGAGAACTGAAGGAACGAAAATATTGGAAATTTTAAGTCCTTCAGCCAGTGTTGAGACAATAAAAAACCAAAAGGGCCCAGCGGTGACCCCGAAAAGAAAAAGAATGGTCAACGTGCTAGATGTTCTGGAGACAATTAAGTCCTCAAGCACGACTCCGAAGAAGACTGTTGAAACTTCCGAAGCGGAAACTGAAATCTTTGATACTAAAGCTCCAAAACAACAAACCGAAACTGAAGCTGGGCCTTCAGAGCCCACGCAGGTGAAACCCTTGGAAACCGAGGAAGAAAAAATTACGGAGCCAATTCTTGTTGAGGAAATCAGTGCTGTTGCCCCTGAAGCATCCCCCAAAGACCTTGATTATATTGTTCGACATGCTTCGGGGAAAAAGTTATCAGAAGAAGAAGTTTTTGAAGCTAATCACTATGCCAAAGAATTGAAATATCTGAAGGGGGCACTAGTGTTCAATGGTACAAATGAAGAAGATTTCCTATACTGCCTCCCGGATAACAAAGAATTACTCGTCTGCCGGGAAATGGCCTGAAGCATGGGATTTCTGAAACTGGAGGCTGGCCTCTGCGCGATGACAAAGGACGATCTTGCGGACAACCTTGCGTATAATAGCCTGAAGGTACGAGATTTGCGCATTTGGAAACTTTATGATTTGAAATTTATTCTTTTATTCTTATACTAACTCTTTTACATATAGGGTTTAATTCTAAGCAATGCGCTGAGAGCGCAAAAGAATGCCGAAGACGAAAGCTATGAAATTGCTTTTAATAACCTTCAAACAGAGGTGATCAAACTAAGAAACGAAGCCTTGGAAAAGGACAAAATTCTAGTTACATTGGTGGATAAAATAAAGGAGAACGAAGCTGCCTCAAGGGCACAAGCTGCGGCCCAAAAGCACGAGATTGACGATCTTCGGAAGCAATTAGCCCGAGCTAAAGAAGAACGCATACTTGAAGAAACGAAGCGAGAACTTAGCGACCAATGGGCAAATCATTTAGAAGGAACTGTTGAAGAGCTTCGTTCATCCAAGAAAAGATGTTATGAAAAATCTATGGAATGTGTTAAGAAAATGAAAGCTAGCTTCGCCAGCGTTGGCGCATTCTCGAGCGAAGAAAACTTTACAAGAGGCAACCCCGAAGATCCCATTGAATGGATTAATCACGAAGCTGAGGCCTTTGAGGAAATTTTAAATAGTCGCGGAGACATATGCGCTTTTTCGGGTGCCAGGGGGATTGCCAGTATTTTGGAAAGGAGAGGCTGCGAACATGTAAAAATTTTAGCACAATCCGAAACTACCTTGTCCTTCGAAGATGCTAAAGACCCTTCAGCTGAAGCTAGCATGGTTGGTGGGAAATTTTTTACCGATATCTGGGATAATGGTGGCCGAGAAATGGCCCGAGAAATTATCCAAAAAAGCGAAAAAGGCATCCATGATGCTAGAAAAGTGGCCGAGGCTGCTGAGAAAAGCGCAGAGCCCGAAGGGCAAATAGGTATTAACTAATGGTTTTTATTGTGTTGTAATTTTTGATTTCAAACTTCGTTCGCCAATTGTAATAGCAATGTAGCCGTATCCTGTCCTCCCTCAGATCCTGCTAAAACGTCTCCGGGCCCTCACCCAAAGGAAGACGATGAAATCAAAAAGATGGCCGAAGCTATCATGGATCAAGTTGTCAATCAACTCCTGAACGAAGCTGCGGAAGTAGTGCTTAGGGAAGACTAGGTGCTATTGTAAAAACATCTGAAATGTAATATGTGAAATATCTTGTAACCCTGAATGTAATATACTTGTTTTTTTTATGGTTCAATTCTTTACGATGCATGAAATTTTACATGCGTACCGTTTTTGAGTCTTCGACGAAAAAAACACCTTCCCTTCTTTTCATGCTTCGTGAAGAAGAATTTTCATTTATCAGAACAATATCCATAGTGCTCTGGTGAAGAATGTCCAAGCTTCGTGAAAATATTTTCCGAAGCTACACTCCGAAGATCAATATTGTATCTCCTTGTGACTCAGCATGATTTTCCCTTTTTCAAAGCATTTTTCCGAAGATCGATATTGCGCCCCCTTCTTGTGCCATATGCAACATGATGTATGATGCTTATGCTATGCGAAATGATGTGATGATGTTATGTTATGTAAAATGGTATTTATTCCGAAGATACACGGACATCCCTGCAATAAAACACATAATCTTTTTAAATCAGCGTTGACTTTTCGCTGTAAGCCTCCCTTAGGAGCTTCTTCGCCTTTTACTTCAGCGGAATCAACGTTTATTTTTTGCTGTAAGCCTCCCTTAGGAGCTTCTTCGCCTTTTACTTTCGGCGGTATTCGCGTTGAATTTTCGCGCTTCGCCTTTTACTTAGGCGGTATCAGCGTTTATTTTTCGCTGTAAGCTCTGCATTCCCTTTGGAACAACTTCTGAGCAGAAAACTTACACTGCGCTCCCTTTGGAACGGCTTTTTGTAACTTCAGCAAACTTACTCTGCGTTCCTTAGAACGACTTTTTGTTGCTTCGAAAAATTCATACCGTGCCTTTTAAAATAAATTTTTGATAATTCGAAGGTCCTCCTTGCTATCGCAAATCTTTAAGCTTCAACAATTTAAGCCTGTGGAGAAGATATATTTTCCTTGTGGCAGAGAATGAAACTATTACATGAGATTTAAAAGTATCCTTTATTACACAGGAAATAAAACTGAATGGGAAAGACTACTATCAAGGTAGGATATTTGTCAATAAATGTGCTTCGACTCTGGCACAGTGCTATTGACTGTGCGAGCTTCGGACTGTTCTCTGAAGTCCCTTTGATGTTGAGCATATTGGCCCCCTTCTGGCTGCTGGCCTTGTTGCAGCGGTGGTGGAGGCGGAGGTTGTTGCCAGGAAGCTTGAGGTTGACTCGCCGAAGCCACAGAAACTGCAGGGTGATTGCCTACATATTCTGGGATGTAGGGCGAATGATACGAAGCAGTGTGCATGATCTGCTTCGGCTGACCCTGTTGTGCTGCAGCTTCAGCTATCTCCTTTTGCTTCTGGATGGTAACATGGCACATCCTGGTGGTATGGCCCTTGTTTTCACCACAAAACAAGCAAAATGTTCTTCTTGGTTGATCTCCAAATCTTTCGCCGAAGCCCCTGGCGCCTCTGCCTCTTGGAGCTGGCAGCCGGAAGGAGCTTTGTTGTTGCCCCGAAGCCTGTGAGGAGCACTGTGGCCTTTGCTGCTGACTCCCCTTATCATCATTTTGAGTAGAGTTGTGAATTGACCTGACGTGCCTCGGATAAAATCTTCCTCCGAAGCCCCTGGTCATTTCGGAAAACCTGAAAGCTTCCTCCCTTCTTTGACGAAAATCATTGTCAGCCCGAATATACTCGTCCATCTTCTGGAGCAGTTTCTCCAAAGTTTGAGGAGGCTTCCTAGCAAAGTACTGAGCTGAAGGTCCTAGCCGAAGTCCCTTGATCATGGCCTCAATTACAATTTCGTTGGGCACTGTTGGCGCCTGTGCCCTCAAACGTAAGAACCTCCGGACATACGCCTGAAGGTATTCTTCGTGATCCTGGGTGCACTGGAATAGAGCTTGAGCAGTGACCGGCTTCATCTGAAAACCTTGGAAGCTGGTTAACAACATGTCCTTCAACTTTTGCCATGAAGTGATTGTTCCTGGTCGAAGGGAGGAATACCAGGTTTGAGCAACACTCCTGACAGCCATAACAAAAGATTTTGCCATGACTGCAGTATTGCCACCATACGAAGATATTGTTGCTTCGTAGCTCATCAAAAACTGCTTTGGGTCTGAATGGCCGTCAAACATGGGAAGCTGGGGCGGCTTGTAGGACGAAGGCCAAGGTGTATCCTGCAGTTCAGCGGACAGAGGAGAAGCATCATCAAAAGCAAAATTTCCATGATGGAAATTCTCATACCAGTCATCTTCGTTGAAAAAACCCTCCTGATGAAGGTCCTTGTGCTGAGGCCTTCGGTTCTGCTCATCCTGAGTAAGATGACGAACTTCTTCAGAGGCTTCGTCTATCTGCCTTTGCAGTTCTGCTAGCCTGGCCATCTTTTCCTTCTTCCTCTGCACCTGTTGATGAAGCATCTCCATATCTCTGATTTCTTGGTCTAGCTCATCCTCTTGCGGTGTCGGGCTGACAACCTTCCTCTTCTGGCTTCGGGCGTCCCGAAGAGAGAGAGTCTCCTGATTAGGGTCCAGCGGTTGCAGAACTGCAGCCCCAGTTGCTGAAGCCTTCTTCGGCGCCATAGCAAAGATTTATGATTGCCGAAGATGTTCCAAACTCAAAGAGTGGAAGTGAGTTCACCGGAGGTGGGCGCCAATGTTGGGGACTTGTTCTCAAATGCTATGAGTTAAGAACAAGGCAACACAAAAAATGTTAAACGTCAAAGTCCTTCGTCCTTCGAAGCATTATTTCCCTTGGGATATAATGATTTTCGGACGAAGGTTATGAAGGGCAAACCTTCATCAACACAACATATCATAATGAAGACGGAATCATATGTAATACAAGAGATATCATAAACAATTTTGCATAATTATCAACTCATTTCTATCCTATTATTATAGGAAAATGGAAATGACATCAAATTACAAGCGTACCTTCGACTCGAAAGAAGGTAAAAGTACAAGCGTGATGTAAAAGTAAATGCCAAGTCAGCGTGAACAGTACGGGAGCACTGTTCACCTATTTATAGGCATGGGACGCAGCCCATGTAAAATTACATCCATGTCCTTTTCATTTGGTAGTAATTATATAGTAATTCACGGAGGTCTGAATAGCCTTTTCATCTTTAAGTCAGTTTCATTTTCTGCTATCACGCCGAAGCTTTCCTGCTCACAGCTTCGGCGCTGTATCAACCTTCGTATTCTTTGGGCTTCCCCCACTGTGATATCGATTCGAGTCCGAAGATACCTGTTCACACATTATACTCCCGAAACATTGTTTAAATCATATTTTTGAGGACCTTTGGAAGCCGAAGGCCCCCAACAATAATTAAGCCCAAAGTTGGACTGTCAGGCTGATGAAACTCCAAAATTCATAATTGCAGTGTAACAGAGCTAACTTTGGACTTGGATTCAACCTTGATCCAGTGCTCAACTAAGTTCAATCCCTATAGTCGAGTTGTAGCTGGTTTATAGCACTATAATATTGCTACAGAGATCTGGATGTGTTGCCACAGAAATTTGAGAGAAAATGAGGCCCAAACTCTGTCTGTCAGACCAACTGAAGAGCATTCGCCATGGTACAGTAAGTCCCAAACTGAAGAAGATCACGATTTCCCCCCCTCGCCGGTGATCTATCGCCGGTGGTTGATTGTTCGCCGCGATTCGTGCGCCGTGGTCAGCAGATAAGCTCAGCCGAATAAAGATCTCGGCATCAGATCAACTTGCGCTCGGATTCCGGCTAAGCTTGATGTACCCCCCTAGCCGCCGGTCGCTCAGATAACTCTCACCGCCGTCGAGCTGTCGCCGTTGTGCACCACGTGCTTATGCGCTAGCTCTCGTCACGGTGAATCATGTGGTGCATGTCTGGTGATCACCGGAGCACCTGCCACGGTGAAAGGCCACATGTGTCATGCGCCAAAGCCCTTTTCCCCTCCGACCGCCAGCTTTGCTTGGCTAAATTGAGCGCCACCGCCTAAGCCTCCTATAAATTACCGCCACCACTCGCTATGTTAGGTAATTGCGCAACCAATGGAGCCATTCGTGCCTTGAATCGTTCCCTAGAGCTCGAGAATCTCTTGTTTTCCCCAAAACAGTTCTCCGCTGCCGTGAAAGCACCCTCGCCGTGGCCAGCCCTCCACAGGTCTGATCATGCCCTCTCTGTTCTCGTTTTAGCATCCTTGTACACTGGTGATGCTCACCAACCCGCTCAATTGAACTGGACCACCCCCCATCATCGGGAACACGTGCCATTGTCCTCATCATCCGTTGTTCACGTGGACAGAGGTTGATAGCTTACCAATCGTGAAATTAAGTTGGGGGAATTAATCGGGGGAGGTCCAATTTTGTGTCCGCCGCTCGGGAGCGCCGGTCATTGCCCCGTTTGGCCAGTCTGCAAGCTCGCCGGAGCTTCCCCGCGCTCACCGTCGTCGAGGACCTGGCGTGGTAAAGGAATAGAAACCGAAGGACCCCCGTGTGAACTGTCAGTGACACAGAGTAATAGTAACCGAACCCATCTCCAGTTAGCAAAAACCCCGAGGGTCTTTCTGCGAAGTTTCCACCGCGGGCGGGCGCGCCCCGCTTTCCCTGTGTTATTGGGCCGCCTGGGCTGAAACCGGCCCAGTACTGTTTTAGTCTTTTCCTTTTTCTTTTTAGTGAAGCTTTAGGAAATTGTAGAAAATTATAGAAAAATGGTAAAAAATGTCAAACCAATTTTCCTAAACTTCTTATTTTCCATAGTATTTAATAAAAATAGTTTCATTATTTTTAGATTAAATAAGGAATTTTGGAGTATTTAAAGTAGCTTAAAACATTAGTTCTGGATTTTTAGAAAATAGATAATCATTCCAAAAATGCCCAAACTTTTTATATGAGCTCTACACATTATTTAGAAGCCTTGGGTAGAGTTTGGTTGATTTGGACCTTGTTTGATAACTAGAACCCAAAAACCCCACCCCTGCTCTTTGAATTCCTTTACTAACTCCGGAAACCCTAAGTTCTCGGAGTTCCGTGAAGGAAAGTTGTATTCAAGACCTTAGATAATAGATTCTTATTATCTTTGCACTCTCCTAAGAATTACATGGCATTCATTCTTATATACATATATATGGTTATCTTTAGAAAACGAAGAAGAAATCGAAGTAACTGAAGAGAAGACATCACCACCACCTTCGGAATCTCAGGCAGGAAACTGTTTCTACCTTGATATCTGCGGATCCGAGCCTGACTCACCTATCAACGAAGGCAAGCCCCGGTGCATTTACCACCTTCCTTGATGTTTTTAAATATTTCTCACTTGATTAATGCATTAGGTGATAGGAGTTGAATGCTTAAACAATTCCTGCATTGACTTCCTTGAACTTGATTACCTTCCTTGAAACCCTACTTTTACAAAAGAGTTTTACTATGCTTAGTGATGCTCTAGCAAAACAAAAGGTTTGTTTTACAAAAGATGATTGGCAAAGTGGGAAGGATGTTTTTGAAAATACAACTTGATGGTGAATCCATCACGGCCGTGATGGGTTTAACATCGGAAGAGATGTACCTCTGCCAGGTACCAAACTTTGGGTTGAAATGATTAAGCTGAGACCAGGCGGGTGACTTGCACGAGAAGGAGAGTCTTGGTGTAGTGTCTCCGTCTGAGTCGATTAAGGATCGTCTCGATGTAGGCCTGCTGACCGAGGACCCTTTAACTAGTCACATGCCTCATCATGGATAAGCCTTGCCTCGGGCAGACTAAGGCCAGAATAAGATAACACAGAATGGGCGTGGAGCGGTGGCGAGAGTAGCGTGTACCCTCCATGGCAAGAGGCTAGACGGTGGTGTATCTGTGCTCTCGGTTTGCGTGAACCTGATCTAGTCTTAAGAACCCCGGTGGCGGGTTGACATATGCAAGGGTTAAGTGCTACATATGTCGTGTGATTGGAGATCCTCAGCTGAGTATAATCGATTCAGATCGCCGTACCTCCGCGGTTATGGAGACTTGGCCACTGACCTATACGTAGAACCCCAGTAAAGATGAGGGACTTGTTAAGAAATTGGCTAGTATAGGTTAAGTGATTGAACTAGGTTAGAAAGAACTCTAGATGCAGGTAATTTTACCTAACTTGACAATAAAATTGGATTTTTAAGGATCCACTTTTAGTAAGCTTTTATGCAAAACAGAGTCTTTGATCATTGAGAAGCCTTACCTTGACTCCCTTATAACCAGCATACCCTTGAGAGTCTTTTCTTTAGTCGGGTAAGACTTGCTGAGTAATTCCATACTCAGGGTTTTATTCCCTATTGTTTTTAGGTGAGGAAGCAGCAAATTTTTGTTGCTTTTGTACCAAGGTGGTGTCAAATGAAGAAAAGCAAGAATGAAGCTGCAGGAGGAACTAGTCCTCCATAAAAACTTTTATGTAAGAACTTATCGGGAGGAGTTTTTACCTCCCTTGGTATTGTAATAATAAGTATTCTGCACTCGTGTTTATATGCTGGTCTGTAATAACTAACTTTATCTTACTTTCAAATAAATGTAAGTTATGTAATCGCTTCCGCATTGATGTATCTCCGATGTTCTGTAATGTCTGTGTGACAGGTTAAACGCTCTTGGGAAAGGTAAGAAAAGCAGATACCGAACTTTCAAGTAATTCAGGGGCATCTACAGGGTTGTCTGAGGTCCGTTGGACAAGAACAACTGTAGGTGGGCCTAATAACTTGGGAGGTTCCGTCACAGTTCATGTTATACATTGATCTCATTCTTCCTTATTTGATATTGTGCCTTTTTGAGATGTACTCCAATGTTTGTACATGTTTGGTGTGCTGTTCATTTGTACTTTCCAAATGTATTGAATGTATGCTCGCTTTATTTAGACAACGAGCAGTCCGAGGTTCCCGAGTGTGTTGCTGAAGACCTCCTTGAGCAACAACCTGGTGAAGGCAAGTGTCCTCTAACCTATTATGTCCTACATACTTTATAATTCACTGTCCTGCATTACATTATCTAAACCTAAGGATTGCCTAGTCTGTATTTACCTTACCCTTGTTTACCTTTTGGGTTATCATGGTTAGCATTTTGCTATTGCCTTAACTTAATCAATGAACATGATGTGATTATTTATGATATGATGATGTTATCCCAATGATGATATTGTGATACTCTAGGGGGCTTAGGCCTTTTTCCTAAGTACCTCTCCGTAAGGACCTGTTCGTGGAGTGATCACCCGGGATAACAGTGCGACCATGAGGGTGGAATGGGATGTGCTTAGCTGATTAATTAGATGAACCTGGGGGTGTAGTTGGCTTTGCCGGAGGGCCGTCAATGGGGGCCAGGGCGCAGTGCTCGCTCTGCCAAGGGGGGGGTGCAGAGGTTCATTTGATTTGGTTTTGTTAGTCACCCACCTTGGGGAGGTGTACTGCATTTGTACGACTGGCGAAACCTAATGAGCAGCTATGCACCAGGAGAGTCTTTGTAAAGGCTACGTAGTGTATCCCTGGCCATTCACCTCGGTAGTGAAGATCGGGTCTGTACAACCCAGGCTGGAAAGGGATCACGACTTGTGGGTAAAGTGTACAACCTCTACAGAGTGTTAAAAACTAGTATATCAGCCGAGCTCACGGTTAAGAGCAGCCTTGGGATCCTCTTTGATTATAAGAACTCTGGTTACTTTTATGATGATGGTTAACAATGATGTTATAAATCTGACCTCCGGTATTTCCTCTTTGAGGGAGTACTTTTGGATAATAACTGGGTTTATTACTAAAACTTGGCTCTACTGATAATAATAAATACTTGACCAACTAAAAGCAATTGCTTAACCTCAACCTTACATACAGCTAGTCCACTTTAGCCAAACGGGACATTTGCTGAGTACGTTGTTGTGTACTCACCCTTGCTTTACACACCACCCCCATCCCAGGTTGTTCCCACTGTACTCAGTGTTTAGGAGGTGGTGCTGGCAACATGGAGGACTTTGAGGAGTTCTAGGACTACGACGAGTTCTAGTTTATTTTAGTGGCAATCCCCAAGTCAGCTGCCTGTGTAGGCTTATCATCTATGTTTCGTTCCTCCGCACTTTGATATTTATATTGAACACAATGGTACTATTGATGTCTTGGACATCTTGTTGTAATAAAGTATCTTTCCGCTATCTATTTCGAGCATTGTGTGATGATGTCCAATTATGTAATCGCTGTGTACGTGAGTTTCTAATCATGTCATGTACATGGTTCACATTCGGTTTACCTTCAAAACCGGGTGTGACATAAGTGGTATCAAAGACTTGCTGACTGTAGAACCGCTAACCTAGACTAGAATGGTCACCCTAAGGACTATAGACTCCTACTCTTACCTTGATCATTACCATTTCTTGGTCAAAAATCCGTAGGTGTTAGCCTTCGGTATTATTGAAAATGGTCGTTCATGGCTATTTCCGACAAAAATGGGGGTTGTGTGGCCATTGATCATCGACCAGAGGCTCGTACACCTCACCCCACATATGTTTCCTTGCCATAGGTCACATTCTTGGATTTCTGGTGGAGACCATTTCTTTGTCAAAAATTCGTAGGTGTTAGCCTTCGGAATTATTGAAAAAGGTCGTGCATGGCTATTTTCGACAAAAATAGGGGTTGTGTGGCCATTGATCATTGACCAGAGGCTTGTTAACCTCACCCCACTTATGTTTTCGTGCCATAAATCACATTTTTGGATTTCTGGTGGAGACCATTTTTTGGTCAAAAATCTGTAGGTATTAGCCTTCGGTATTATTGATAATGGTCATTCATGGCTATTTTTGACAAAAATGGGGGTTGTGTGTCCATTGATCATTGACCAGAGGCTCGTTCACTTCACCCCACATATGTTTCCTTGCCATAGATCACATTCTTGGATTTCTAGTGGAGACCATTTCTTGGTAAAAAATCCTTAGGTGTTAGCCTTCGGTATTATTGAAAGTGGTCGTTCATGCTATTTTCGACAAAAATGAGGGGTTGTGTGGCCTTTGATCATCAACCAGAGGCTCGTAGACCTCACCCCACTTATGTTTCCTTGCCATAGATCACATTATTGGATTTCTGGTGGAGACCTTTTCTTGGTGCAAAATCAGTTGGTGTTAGCCTTCGGTATTATTGAAAATGGTTGTTCATGTTATTTTCGATAGAAGTGGGGTTGTGTGGCCATTGATCATCGACTAGAGGCTCATACACCTCACCCCACATATGTTTCCTTGCCATAGATCACATTCTTGGATTTCTAGTGGAGACCATTTCTTGGTCGAAAATCCATAGGTGTTAGCCTTTGGTATTATTGAAAATGGGCATTCATGTTATTTTCGACAAAAATGAGGGTTGTGTGGCCATTGATCATCGACTAGAGGGTCATACACCTGACCCCATATAAGTTTCCTTGCCATAGATCACATTCTTAGATTTCTGGTGGAGACCATTTCTTGGTCAAAAATCCGTAGGTGTTAGCCTTCGGTATTATTGAAAATGGTCGTTGATGGCTATTTCCGACAAAAATGGCGGTTGTGTGGCCATTGATCATCGACCAGAGGCTTGTTCACCTCACCCCACATATGTTTCCTTGCCATAGATCACATTATTGGATTTCTGGTGGAGACCATTTCTTGGTCAAAAATCCGTAGGTGTTAGCCTCTAGTCGATGATCAATGGCCACACAACCCTCATTTTTGTCGGAAATAGCCACGAACGATCATTTTTAATAATACCGAAGGCTAACACCTATGGATTTTTGACCAAGAAATGGTCTCCACCAGAAATCCAAGAATGTGTTCGATGGCAAGGAATCATAAGTTGGGTGAGGTGTACGAGCCTCTGGTTGATGATCAAAGGCCACATAGCCCCTATTTTTGTCGAAAATAGCATGAACGACCATTTTCAACAATACCGAAGGCTAACACCTAAGGATTTTAGACCATGAAATGGTCTCCTAGAAATCCAAGAATGTGATCTATGGCAAAGAAACATATGTGGGTGAAGTGAACGAGCCTATGGGCAATGATCAATGGCCACACAACCCCCATTTTTGTAGAAAATAGCCATGAACGACCATTTTCAATAATACCGAAGGCTAACACCTCCAGATTTTTGACCAAGAAATGGTCTCCACCAGAAATCCAAGAATGTGATCTATGGCAAGGAAACGTATGTGGGGTGAGGTGAACGAGCCTCTGGTCAATGTTCAATGGCCAGACAACCACCATTTATGTCGAAAATAGCCATGAACGACCATTTTCAATAATACCGATGGCTAACACCTACGGATTTTTGACCAAGAAATGGTCTCCACCAGAAATACAAGAATGTGACCTATGGCAAGGAAATATATGTGGGGTGAGGTGTACGAGCCTCTAGTCAATGATCAATGGCCACACAACCCCCATTTTTGTCGGAAATAGCCATGAACGACCATTTCAATAATACCGAAGGTTAACACCTACGGATTTTTAACCAAGAAATGGTCTCCACTAGAAATCCAATAATGTGATATATGACAAGGAAACATATGTGGGGTGAGGTGAATGAGCCTCTGGTCAATGATCAATGGCCACATAATGTAACGCCCTAAATTTGGGGGTAGAATTTTTTTCTTCTTCGATACTCACCAAATTCAGGCGTTACTCTCTTTTCTCTTCCCATTTCACTCCTTCCCATTTTCAAAGCAGTATAACAACTGGTGTCGGTATCGTGTGTAAACAAAAAAACCGAAGTTGACATGGGTGCTGCATCATGCCGAAGCATTGTTCTTTTGTGTGATGATTGTGTTTTAGCCGCGCATCCGTCTCGCTTCGTTTCGGGTTTTTGATTCGCAGTTGGATTCCGATCAGTGGTTGGGTGTGCGGTGAGTTTTCGACCCGCAACGTGACCTAGTCCGACCCGACCTAGCCCGGCCCGGCCCGGCGCACCCCGCGTGCCCCTAGCGCCCATCTCCCTCTCTCTCTCCCTTATTTGATTTTCCCGCGAAACAACTCCCACTCCCTCTCTTCCACCTCTCCCTCCCACCACGTGCCCTAGGTGATCCAGTGACGGTTATCGCCGGATTTTGGACCCCAAGGTGAGCCCCCATCTCCCTCTCTCTTCCCCTTCCTCTTCTTCCTCCTCTCCTCCCCGCGCGCCCTCTCCCCTGCCCGCACGCCTCCTATCCAACCCCGCGCCGCCCCTGGCTGGCTCCGCACTGCCCCCTGGCCGTGCCCTGCACCGTCCCCTGGCCGCGCCCCACGCGCCGCCCCCCGCGCGCCCTCCTAGCCGTGACCCCGCGCCCGGCCCTAGCCGCGCCCGGCCCTGGCCGCGCGCTCGCCCCTGGCGCTCGCGTGATCCTGTTCTCACACGCGTGACGTTTGAAATTCTGCTTGGTTAATTTTAGTTTAATTTAATATAGGGTGCTGCGTCACGCGCTTCGTCGCGAGACGATTCGGTTTAATTTTGGATTATTTAGCGTGCTGCGTCGCGCGCTTCGTCGCGCGACGATCCAATTCCATTTTAGATTATTTAGTGTGCTGCGTCGCGCGCTTTGTCGCACGACGATTCAATTTATTTTCAGATTATCTAATAGGTTGAGTTGCGAAGCGATTTATTTTAATTTCAGATTTATTAATGTGTTGTCGTGTGCTTTGAAGCGCGACGATTCAATTTAAGTTTAGGTTATTTAATGTGTGACGTCGCGCGACGTCTTGTTCTAAATTCAGTTTAAGTGACGTACGCTGTCGTGCGCTTCATCGCGCGACGCTTGACGTTATTTTCTATAATTAATTCAAGTATCTCGTTGCGCGCTTCGTCGTGCGACAATTCGTTTTAGTTCAGTTCAGTCTAAGTGTTGGGTCGTGCGCTTCACCGCGCGACGACTCATTTTATTCTCAGTTTAGTTCATATGTGCCTTCGTACGTTTCGCTGCATGCCATCCTTTTAAATTTACCTTAAATTGTTTATAATAATTAAACATATAACATAACTTTATTCTATGTATTGTGTGATAATCAAATTAACGTGGTTATGTTTAGGAAAATACTTTAATCCATAACTGTTGAACGTAATCGCCTTTCGACCGTAGCCTCGACTGTTGCTTTCTCTTTCTCGCTTTGTCGTAGGTGCGAGCCCTGCGCCGAGCGTCTGCTTATTTATTATATTTTACTGCATGGTGTACTGTCCTGTTTGTATTAAATATGTGGAATGTATGTTTGAACTCGTATAGATAACGATCAGTTGGTGGAGTCCGAAGGAGTTGCAGGTGAAGACCCTGAGCAGCAGCTGGTTGGTGAAGGCAAGTATCCCTTGACCCATCTATGTCCTACTCATTTTATAATTCACTCCCCGTATTTACACAATTTATACCTAAGGATTGACTAGCTTTTGTTTATCTTATCCTTGTTTACGTATTTGGGTTGGGTTGTTTTGGTTTAGCTTTATGCTAGTGCTTCACATTAATCAATGAACATGATGAGATTATTTATGATACGTTGTTTTCCCTTTTGATTATGATGATGATACTGTGACATTTAAGGGGACTCGAGTGGTTTCTCGAGTGCCTCTCCGTAAGGACTGGTTTGTTGGATGACCTTCCAGAAAGGAGATCAAGTCCATGAGGATGGTATGGGACGCCCTTAGCTGAATAATTAGAGGATGGTATGGGACGCCCTTAGCTGAATAATTAGAGGAACTGAGGTGTAGTTCGCTTCGCAGTCATGCCGTCAAAGGGCTCGGTGATGAGGACATCACTTCTATACATACAATGAATAGACCGATAACACGATCACGTGCACGACAACTAAATCTCTAGGTACGTTCTACCCTAGTCAAATGTGTTTCAAAGCTTACGCTTGGGGCCGTGGATGTTTTGATGATTAGGAACCTTGGAAAGGACTAGCAAGGACTTGGAAAAGGCCAAGGTGTTGAGGAGGAGCAGCAAGGGCGCCCACAACAGGAAGGAGATCAAGTCCGACTCGGCTGCGACTCCATCTCGGGTTCCAGGACTAGTCTGCACTAAAATGGATGCCCAGGACGCATCCGGACTCCGATTGTGACAGACTTGATATGGTTGGAAAGATAAGGAGATTATCTAACCAACCCAACTGGTTCCACCTTAAAATTCATCAGGAGTTAACGGGAATCGTCGAAACAATTCAACATTCGGATTCTATTTTGGTGCTGCGACACCGTCTGTTGGGCCGTGTATCGCGTCGGAGTCCATTAGGGGCGAGACCAGGGGTCACACACGTCCTAATACTCTATTTATTTAGCAGCCGCCGCCACATTAGGTTTTGGATTTTGCTTAGATCATTCTATCATCGAACAGTGTCGCTGTCATCGGTTTGTGAGACCCCATCCCGTAATTAATACAATTTTGGTTGTGTTTCTTTCTTGTTCTTGCTTGTGTTCTTGATTGCGCTTGCAAGGATAAGCCTTCGTAGCGAGGTAACTCGTGTGTTACGGGTGATAACCAATGGGACCATGGTGTAGTGATTGCGAGGAACCGTTCGCTCGGAGCCTTAGATCATGTAACACTATAAAAATCATCAAATAAAAATAATACAGTTAGTTTATTAATGGTAATTAAGGAAATAAATTTTTCTTTTAAGTGTTTGTTATTTATTTCATTTAGAATAATTTTTGAATGCTCATGATTGATTTTTGGATATTTAATAGCATTTCATCTTAAATAAAAATCCAAATAAATAATATAGTACCAGTCCAAAAATAATTATTTTATTTATAAATAATTTTGGGTTAATTGTTATAAATTTTATGGTTATTTAAAATTATATTTTGAAATTAGAAAAGAATTAGAAAAGAAATAAAAAAAATAAAAGAAAATAACAAAACCATAAACCTAAAAGCCCACTAGGGGCCAAACATGTAACACCCTGAATTTGGGGGTATAAAATTTCTTTGCTCATATTCACAAATTCAGGTGTTACTTCCTTTTTCTCATCCTTCCCCAATCTTTTCTTTCTCATTTCTATAGGAGAAAAGTGCTTATTTTATTTGTAATAATAGTGTGATAGGTTAAACCCTAAGGGAGTGTGAACTGTTGCATCATGTTGAACCCTAGATTTCACTTTTGTTTGGTGCATAATTCTCAAAAAGTCTAATTTGAATTTGTGGCTCATTTGAATTTGAATCAAAAAGAGAAAATAAAAAGAAAAGAGAAAACAATTCCAGATTAAAAGGAAAAAAGGAAAGAAGCCCAAACCCCCCGCCCCCTCGGCCTTTCGGCCCAGTCGGCCCATCCCCCGCGCGTGCGCCCTCTCCCTCGCTCTCTCTCTGCCCGCGGGCCCCGCCTGTCGGCGCTGCCGCTCCCCCGCGCGTGCGCCCTCTCCCTCGCTCTCTCTTTGCTCGCGGGCCCGGGCTGTCAGCCCCGTCGTCCCCGCGTAACCACCACCGCGCGTGCCGCGGACTCCGCGCCCACGTCGCGCGTGGAGCTCGCTCCCACCTCGCCTCGGCCACTAGAGCCCCGAACCCCACTCGCCCTCTCCCCCTCCCTCATTTGCGCACCTGCCGACCCCTCTCTCACCTCCCCCTCGCTGCGCGCACGCCAGAGCGCCATCGCCGCGAACCGCCGCCGTCCCGAGCTCGTTTCCCCGTCGTCGTTGGAGCTCCGCCGTGCCTTTTGCCACGGTAAGCTCCGCCCCGACGTCCGCAAACCGGAACGCGCTCCAATTTCACCTTCCCCTCCCTATTTCCCTCTGCCCGCGCTCACCCGCCGTCCACCGTGCAGCCGCGGAGGTCCGCCACCGCCGACCCGGGCCACCGTCGCGCCATCGCCGCCACCGAGGAGTCCCCGGAGTTCGCCTTGAGGTAAGGAACCTCCCATGCCCCCTCCCTTCCCCTCTTTTGCACTCTGTCGCGGTTAATTCCTCGTCGGAGTTGCTTAACGCCGCCGCCGAGCCGCTTCGCCGTAGACCGCCCTCCTCCGGTGCCCCTGTCCCGACCTAGTCCCCACCAAAAGGTTCCCCGCGCCCTCCCCAACCTCCCCGGCCATTTAGATCGCCCCAAGGACCCGCAGGGCCCCCGCGCCCCTCGTCTCCGGCGAGTTCTCCGCCGCGGGACGGGCGCCGCCGCCTCAGCCGGCTGGGGAAGGAGACAGAAGCCAGCCGCCCCATCTCCGCCGTCCATCTTAGATCGGACGGCCCTGTTTCAAATAGCCCGAACCCAACCTCAGCCGTCCGCCTGAGATCCGACGGCCCAGGGCCGTTTCTCCCCCCCGCACCCCGCCTGTCAGCCGCTCGCGCTCGCTCTGCCCGCCCGGCCCCGCCTGTCAGCCGCCCGCGCTCGCTCTGCCCGCCCGGCCCCGCATGTCAGCCGCTCGCGCCCGCGCTGCCCGCCCGGCCCCGCCTGTCAGCCGCTCACGCCGCCGCGCGCTCGCGCGCCCGCCCGCAGGATCTAATCCTGGCCGTCCGACTGAGATCTAACGGCCGTAGAAGCCCGATACCCCTTCGCCCGCGCATTTTCTTAAAGAGACCCCCTGTTTTCTGGAAATTGAACCCGCCGTCCCTGGTTTCTTACAGTTAGGTCCTCGGACCTTTTATTTAATTCAAAATAGGTCCTTAGGGTATATTTTTAACCCCTAAACTTGTAAAATTCATAACTTTGCCATATGAACTCCAAATTAGGTGCTTCAAATTGCAAAATGTTCATAATATTATTATCTATCGGTTTATGCAATGTTTCCCTGCTGTTTCTATGTCTCAATTAATAGTTGATCATTAGGGTAAAATTAATGTTATTGGAACCTTATTTGAGATAAATAAAAGATAGTAGACTTTAATAGAAGTTGGAGCACTTAAGTTTATGGACTTAAACACCTAGGTTTAGGAACTTAAAACCAGATAATGATTTAATCCCACCACTGACTTAAACCTGATTAGTGGATAATGACTCACTCTGTATAGTCCTCTACCCCAGACCTAGAGAATACCAGAGTGCCTATCCCTTTTTTATTATGAACTTGTGATCTCTCTCTGCTGCATATGTTTGGTATATTATTTTTGTTTGTTATTTCCCAAGTGCATAGTGTGAATGATTACTTTACGTAGACAACGAGCAATCTGTGTTTCCCGAGGAAGTTGCGGAGGAAGTTCCTGATCAGCAGTTTGGTGAAGGCAAGTGTCCTCTGACCCATTATGTCCCATTTACTTTATAATACACTGTCCCGCATACTATGAACAACCTAAGGATTGACTAGCTTTATACTTTACCTCATCCTTGATGACCTGATGGGTTATTATGGTTAGCATTTTTGCTATTGCCTCAACCTAATCAATGAACATGATGTGACTATTTATGATACGATACTGTTATCCTGATGATATTGATGATCTTGTGATACTCTAGGGGGCTCAGGCTGTTTCCTGAGTACCTCTCCGTAAGGACCTGTTCGTTGAGAGACCACCTGGGATAACAGTGCAACCATGAGGGTGAAATGGGGTGCCCTTAGCTAATTAATTAGAGGAACTAGAGGTGTAGTTGCTTCGCCGTCGTGCCGTCAATGGGGTCCAGGCACAGTGCTTGCTCTGCCGAGGCTGAGTGCCGAGGTTCTTTCGTTTTGCTTTTGTTAGTCACTCTCCTGCGGGGAGGAGTACTGTGTTTATCAAACTGGAGAAACCTAACGGGCAGCTATGATCTCTAGGGAATCTTTGTAACAGCTACGTAGTGATATCTTGCCGGACCACCTAGGTAGTGGTCAATGGGCATTAGCTCTCCCCGGGCAGAAAGGGAATCATGACTCATGGGTAAAGTGTGCGACCTCTGCAGAGGGTAGTGAAACTGATATATCAGCCGTGCTCACGGTTAAGAGCAGCCTTGGGATCCTCTTTGATTAGAGATACAGATGGTTCGAGATATAAGGATTATGTTATGGTTTTGGTTCGAATATGATGATGTTGTTCCTCGATGAGGAAATGGTTCACGGGTTGGTTAATGCTAAAATCTGGCTTCTACTAATGATAAATACCTGTCCAACTAAAAGCAACTGCTTGAGCCTAACCCCACATAAAGCAAGTCCACTTCAGCCAAACGGGACATTTGCTGAGTACGTTGATGTGTACTCATCCTTGCTTTACCACAAAACACCAGGTTGTCCGCATTGTAACCACTGCTCCGGAGAAGGCGAAGTCGTGGAAGGAGACTTCCAGGAGTTCCAAGACTATGACGAATTCTAGGTGTGGGTTGGCGGCAATCCCCCAGTCAGCTGCCTGTGAAGGCCTTATCTTTACTGCGTTTCGCTAGCACTTTGATTTAACTGTTAACTTGATGACTATGTGGATGTCTATGACTCTGTGATGTAATAAGTTAATACTCTTTTATGTTATTATTCGAGCATTGTGCGACGATGTTCATTTATGTAATCGCTGTGTACGTGAGTTCTGATCCTGGCACGTACATAGTTCGCATTCGGTTTGCCTTCCAAAACCGGGTGTGACATAAGTGGTATCAAAGCCGTGCTGACTGTAGGACCGCTGACCTAGAGTAGCACTGATCGTACTAAGGACTATTGACCTTCCCCCCTCACCTTGACCTCTGATGTTACTTCAAAAGTCGGTCACCTCGACCAACCCTATGTTTTACTACATATATATATACTATATTATACCTTGTTAAAATTTTTATCTTATTCTGTCTATGGTTTATTCACTTGTCATATTAGTTCTGCTCTTACTCTTATGCTTACGGTGTCTTTTGTAGATGGCTCGTCTTAGACACACTGCACGTAAGTCGGTGATTCCTTTCATGCCGTCTCGACTTGCGGAGCGTCCTCTGCATCGCACCGTGTCCGGTTAGTCGAGTCACCTGGAGAGACTGCACCACCGCCTGCGTGAGGAGCAGGAACGCCGGCGGCAGCACAGAGAGCAGCAGGGCTCTTCCTCCTCATCCCAGCAAGAGGTGGAGTCCGTGAGGCCCCGTTCCTCTGTTGCCCAGCTGGAGGCGCCCCCTGCACCACCGCGGGACGCCCCGGCTGTTGGAGGAGCTACTGGAGGAGGTCTTGGAGGAGACCCCGACGACGACGACTCAGACCACAGCACAGAGTCTTCTGAGCCGCAGGAGGCGGAAGGATGGGTCGCCCGACCCATCACCCGTGACGCCGCTCGCGGTTGTCACTTCCACGACGCACTCGACACCTTGCTGCGCCAGGCTTTCGACCGGCATACCTGGTCGATCGAGTATCGTTGTGTAGTCTACCAGCACAGTCGCGGGAGGTACCCGGACCGCTGGGAGGCTACCTGCCTAGTTCGCCGTCCGGAGGATGACGTCCGGGGTGCGGAGGCCGTTTCGGAGCACTATTCCATCTCCGAGAGGGACACTGCAGAGGTGGCTATGCAGGATGCAGCACGACGTGCACTCTCCCAGTACTGTTCTTTGTTCGGTGGGGTGGCCGACGGTCTTAACCTTCGGTACTACCCCCGCCGCCCTACTGGCAGCACAGAGAGTGTGGTTGTCTCACCTGTTGGTGAGGCTAACCCTAGGTTGAGCAGCACAGTCAACCTAGTCGCAGTGCTTAACACTGAGCTGGATCACTCTCTGGACGAGCTGAGCAGGGCTCGAATGGAGATTGCGGAGTTGCGTGCTGAGCTGGCAGAGCGCCATCACCAGGAGGGTGGTTCTCCCGCTCCTGTTGGGACTCAGCACCCATACCGCTCGCCGCCACGTGGTCACCACACTTATGGTTCCCCTGCCTGTAAGACCAGGATAGATCTGGATCCTTAGATCGTTAGCGTCGAAGTTTGTAATAATTCTTAAGTCAGATGTCTCAGTCTTAAATAGTTAGTTTAGTTTGCTTATCAGTTGTTTCCAATTGGCTTAGTTTGCTTATCGGTTGCTTGCATGCTTGTTATGATGAACTTGTGCTGGATTTGAATCTTTGTAATGACTGTTGCCAACCTGTGGGTTTCTCCTGCAGTTTGGCCTAGCTGTAATGTTAGTAAAGTCAGTTATTTAGTTGGGAAGCCATTTACTTCTACTTACCTTCTTATCTGAGAAGCTGTGTTGAATCGTAATGAGGATCAGTGAAGCTCTTTGTTCACTCAGTGTCATGAAGAATTCTGTATTCTCTTTTCTTATGCTGGAGGGTTGTAAGATCAACGCTGATGTATGAATGTCTTCCACAGATGTCTGACAACAGGCGCCGATGCAACAGGCGTGCTCAGCAAGAGCAGCAGGACCAGCAGGAGGAACAACAGAGGCAGCCTCCCCCGCCACCCCCAATGACAGTGGAGCAGATGTTCTTGATGCAGACTCAGGCAGTGCAGGCCATTGGGCAGACTCTGGCAGCCATGCAGATGCCCCAGATGCCACGAGATAAGCGTGGTGAGTTCATGAGAGGGCACCCTCCTACCTTCGCCCATTCTGTTGACCCCATGGATGCAGAAGACTGGCTGCGCGCAGTGGAAAGAGAACTGCGCACTGCTCAATGTAACGACAGGGAGAAGGTTCTGTATGGTCCCCGTCAGCTAAGGGGAGCAGCCCAGTCCTGGTGGGAGTCCTACCTCGCCACCCATGCTGACCCTGAAGCCATCACCTGGGAAGAATTTAGCGAGAGTTTCCGCAGGTACCATGTGCCAGAGGGACTGATGATCGTGAAGAAGGAGGAGTTTTTGGCTCTGAAGCAGGGACCCCTGTCTGTTAGTGAATACAGAGACAAGTTTCTGCAGTTATCTCAGTATGCACCTGAGGATGTCAACACTGATGCTAAAAGGCAGTACAGGTTCATGAGGGGTTTGGTGGATCCCCTGCATTACCAGCTGATGAATCACACCTTCCCCACCTTCCAGCACCTGATCGATAGGGCAGTTATGACTGAGAAGAAGCGTAAGGATATGGAAGATCGGAAGCGCAAGATGAGTGGACCCCAGACAGGAGGCATCAGCCGTCCACGTTTCTCAGGCAGTTCATCTCAGCAAGGCAGGCCTGGTCACCCACAAGGATATCAAAATCAGAACCAGCGTCCGCATCAGCAGCAGTTTCAGAGGCAGTATCAGCAGCAGCAGCAGTATCGTCAGAACAGCCAGCAAGGAGGTAATCAGTATCAGAAGCAGAACAACCAGGCACCTCGCCTTCCTGCCCCAGCAGCAAACCAGAGCAACCAAGCAGCCTCAGCACAAGGAGGAGGTAGAGGATGTTTCCACTGTGGAGAACAAGGCCACTGGGCGATGCAGTGCCCAAAGAAGGCGGCGCAGCAGCAGACCAACCCCAATGCTCCAACAAGGCAAGGTGTACTGCAGCCGACGGCAGGCAATCGTAACCAAGCGTACAACCGTGGAAAGGTGAACCACTTGGAGGCCGAAGCGATCCAGGATGCACCAGATGTGGCAGTAGGTATGTTCTCAGTCGAATCTCATCCCACGAAAGTGCTATTTGATACTGGTGCAACTCATTCATTTGTCACTGCAACCTGGGTAGAATTGCATAACATCTTAGTAGAGGCAATGATGCCGCCCATGAGGATTAATTCGGTTGGTGGCAAGGTGAAAACAGATAAAATATGCTCAAATATAAGGGTGGAAATAAGGGGGATAGGGTTCCCCAGTGACTTAATAGTAATAGACACCCCTGGGATAGATGTCATTCTAGGGATGAATTGGTTAATGAAGTATGAAGCAAATGTTAGCTGTGACAAGAGGACCGTAACATTGAAGTCCCCGTCAGGAGAAGAGGTAGTGGCCGAGCTAAGGATGCCTAAATCAGTGGAGGGTGTCTATCACCAGATTTCAGTTGATAGTAAGGAGCCCAACCCGCTCGAGGCTATCAAGGTTGTGTCGGACTTTCCGGACGTGTTTCCCGAGGAGCTAACGGGCATGCCACCCGAGAGAAAAGTCGAATTCGCCATAGAGCTTATCCCTGGTACCGCCCCCATTTCCAAAAGAGCCTACCGAGTGTCTGGACCAGAATTGGTGGAACTCAAGAAGCAGATAGATGAGATGTTAGAGAAGGGTTACATCAGACCAAGTACCTCACCTTGGGCCGCTCCGGTGTTGTTTGTAGAGAAGAAAGATGGTACCAAAAGGATGTGCATAGACTACAGAGCCTTGAATGAAGTCACTGTCAAGAACAAGTACCCCCTGCCAAGGATAGAAGATTTGTTCGACCAGCTCAGAGGTGCCAGCGTATTCTCGAAGATAGATCTGAGATCAGGCTACCATCAACTCAGAATCCGACCCTCGGACATACCGAAGACGGCATTCATCACCAAGTACGGGTTATATGAATTCACAGTTATGTCCTTTGGTTTGACAAATGCGCCAGCCTTCTTTATGTACCTGATGAACAGTGTGTTCATGGACTATCTGGACAAGTTTGTGGTAGTGTTTATCGATGATATTCTCATATACTCTCAAAGTGAGGAAGATCATGTAGAGCATTTGAAGATGGTATTGCAAAGACTTCGAGAGCATCAGTTGTATGCCAAGCTGAGCAAATGCGAGTTCTGGATTCATGAAGTCCTGTTTCTGGGTCACATCATAAATCAAGATGGGTTGGCAGTGGATCCAAAGAAAGTAGCAGATATCCTGAACTAGAAAGCACCAAAGGATGTTCGTGGGATCAAGAGCTTCATTGGAATGGCTTGGTATTACAGGCGTTTCATCGAAGGCTTCTCAAAGATTGCTAGACCAATGACAGCGTTACTAGCGAAGAAAGTTGAGTTCAAGTGGACCCAAAAGTGTCAGGAAGCATTTGAAGAACTGAAAAATAGATTGACTACAGCTCCGGTGTTAGTCCTGCCTGATGTTCACAAGCCATTCTCAGTGTATTGCGATGCTTCTTACACCGGATTGGGATGTGTGCTAATGCAAGAAGGAAGAGTTGTAGCATACTCATCTCGACAGCTGAAGATCCATGAGAAAAATTATCCCACACATGACCTGGAGTTGGCAGCAGTGGTTCATGCTCTAAAGACATGGAGACATTACTTGTATGGGCAGAAGTGCGACATTTACACAGATCATAAAAGTCTGAAGTACATATTCACCCAGTCAGAGTTAAACATGAGACAGCGAAGATGGTTGGAATTGATCAAAGACTACGAGTTGGAGATACATTACCATCCAGGCAAAGCCAATGTGGTTGCAGATGCTCTGAGCAGGAAGAGTCAAGTCAATATGCTGGCCACGTACCCAATGCCATATGAGTTAGCCAAGGAGTTCGACAGACTGAGTCTCGGTTTCCTGAACAGTATGCAAGGAGTAACAGTGGAATTAGAGCCCACCCTAGAGCGGGAGATCAAAGAAGGGCAGAAGGATGATGAAAGCATCAACAAGATCCGGCAGCTAATCTTAGAAGGAAGAGGCAAAGACTTTCGAGAGGATGAAGAGGGAGTAATATGGTTCAAGGACCGATTGTGTGTCCCCGACCTCAAACCTATTCGGGAGCTGATCCTAAAGGAAGCTCATGAGACAGCCTACTCCATACACCCGGGAAGTGAAAAGATGTACCAGGATTTAAAAAGGAGGTTTTGGTGGTATGGCATGAAAAGAGAAATCGCAGAATATGTCGCCATCTGTGATAGCTGTCAAAGAACCAAAGCAGAGCATCAAAGGCCCGCCGGATTGTTGCAGCCATTGCGGATTCCTCAGTGGAAGTGGGATGAGATCGGGATGGATCTTATAGTTGGCCTACCTCGTACCTGGGCCGGCTATGATTCCATCTGGGTGGTTGTGGACCGTTTAACAAAGGTGGCCCATTTCATACCTGTGAAGACCACATACACCGGAGCAACGTTAGCTGAGTTATACATGTCGCGGATAGTTTGCCTTCATGGTGTGCCGAAGAAGATAGAGTCAGATCGAGGAACGCAGTTCACCTCTCATTTTTGGCAGCAGCTACAAGAAGCTTTGGGCACCCATTTGAACTTCAGCTCGGCTTATCATCCGCAGACAGACGGGCAGACTGAAAGAACTAACCAGATCCTAGAAGATATGCTGAGAGCCTGTGCGTTACAAGACAAGTCAGGATGGGACAAAAGGTTACCTTATGCAGAATTCTCCTATAACAATAGCTATCAGGCTAGCTTGAAGATGTCACCGTTTCAGGCACTCTATGGGCGGAGTTGTAGGACTCCGCTGCATTGGGACCAGCCTGGAGAGAGACAGGTGTTTGGCCCCGACATTTTGCTTGAAGCCGAAGAGAATATCAAAATGGTTCGGGAGAATCTGAAGATAGCCCAGTCAAGACAGCGAAGCTATGCGGACCGAAGGAGAAGAGAACTGAGTTTCGAAGTGGGGGATTTCGTCTATCTGAAGGTGTCACCTATCAGGGGAGTCAGAAGGTTTGGAGTTAAAGGCAAGTTAGCACCCCGGTATGTGGGACCATATCAGATTCAAGCAAAGCGTGGAGAAGTGGCTTACCAGCTCAACCTACCAGAGAGCTTGTCAGCAGTGCACAATGTGTTCCACGTGTCACAATTGAAGAAGTGCCTGCGAGTACCAGAAGAACAGTTGCCAGTGGAGGGTTTGGAAGTCCAGGAGGATCTGACATACATAGAGAAGCCAACGCAGATTCTGGAGTTTGCGGACAGAGTCACCCGGAGGAATACCATCAGAATGTGCAAAGTCAGATGGGGTCACCACTCCGAGGAAGAAGCAACCTGGGAACGAGAAGATGATCTGAAAGCCAAATACCCTGAACTCTTTGCTGACCAACCCTGAATCTCGGGGCGAGATTCTTTTAAGGGGGATAGGTTTGTAACACCCTGAATTTGGGGGTATAAAATTTCTTTGCTCATATTCACAAATTCAGGTGTTACTTCCTTTTTCTCATCCTTCCCCAATCTTTTCTTTCTCATTTCTATAGGAGAAAAGTGCTTATTTTATTTGTAATAATAGTGTGATAGGTTAAACCCTAAGGGAGTGTGAACTGTTGCATCATGTTGAACCCTAGATTTCACTTTTGTTTGGTGCATAATTCTCAAAAAGTCTAATTTGAATTTGTGGCTCATTTGAATTTGAATCAAAAAGAGAAAATAAAAAGAAAAGAGAAAACAATTCCAGATTAAAAGGAAAAAGGAAAGAAGCCCAAACCCCCGCCCCCTCGGCCTTTCGGCCCAGTCGGCCCATCCCCCGCGCGTGCGCCCTCTCCCTCGCTCTCTCTCTGCCCGCGGGCCCCGCCTGTCGGCGCTGCCGCTCCCCCGCGCGTGCGCCCTCTCCCTCGCTCTCTCTCTGCTCGCGGGCCCGGGCTGTCAGCCCCGTCGTCCCCGCGTAACCGCCGCCGCGCGTGCCGTGGACTCCGCGCCCACGTCGCGCGTGGAGCTCGCTCCCACCTCGCCTCGGCCACTAGAGCCCCGAACCCCACTCGCCCTCTCCCCCTCCCTCATTTGCGCACCTGCCGACCCCTCTCTCACCTCCCCCTCGCTGCACGCACGCCAGAGCGCCATCGCCGCGAACCGCCGCCGTCCCGAGCTCGTTTCCCCGTCGTCGTTGGAGCTCCGCCGTGCCTTTTGCCAAGGTAAGCTCCGCCCCGACGTCCGCAACCCGGAACGCGCTCCAATTTCACCTTCCCCTCCCTATTTCCCTCTGCCCGAGCTCACCCGCCGTCCACCGTGCAGCCGCGGAGGTCCGCCACCGCCGACCCGGGCCACCGTCGCGCCATCGCCGCCACTGAGGAGTCCCCGGAGTTCGCCTTGAGGTAAGGAACCTCCCATGCCCCCTCCCTTCCCCTCTTTTGCACTCTGTCGCGCTTAATTCCTCGTCGGAGTTGCTTAACGCCGCCGCCGAGCCGCTTCGCCGTAGACCGCCCTCCTCCGGTGCCCCTGTCCCGACCTAGTCCCCACCAAAAGGTTCCCCGCGCCCTCCCCAACCTCCCCGGCCATTTAGATCGCCCCAAGGACCCGCAGGGCCCCCGCACCCCTCGTCTCCGGCGAGTTCTCCGCCGCGGGACGGGCGCCGCCGCCTCAGCCGGCTGGGGAAGGAGACAGAAGCCAGCCGCCCCATCTCCGCCGTCCATCTTAGATCGGACGGCCCTGTTTCAAATAGCCCGAACCCAACCTCAGCCGTCCGCCTGAGATCCGACGGCCCAGGGCCGTTTCTCCCCCCCGCACCCCGCCTGTCAGCTGCTCGCGCTCGCTCTGCCCGCCCGGCCCCGCCTGTCAGCCGCCCGCGCTCGCTCTGCCCGCCCGGCCCCGCCTGTCAGCCGCTCGCGCCCGCGCTGCCCGCCCGGCCCCGCCTGTCAGCCGCTCACGCCGCCGCGCGCTCGCGCGCCCGCCCGCAGGATCTAATCCTGGCCGTCCGACTGAGATCTAACGGCCGTAGAAGCCCGATACCCCTTCGCCCACACATTTTCTTAAAGAGACCCCCTGTTTTCTGGAAATTGAACCCGCCGTCCCTGGTTTCTTACAGTTAGGTCCTCGGACCTTTTATTTAATTCAAAATAGGTCCTTAGGGTATATTTTTAACCCCTAAACTTGTAAAATTCATAACTTTGCCATATGAACTCCAAATTAGGTGCTTCAAATTGCAAAATGTTCATAATATTATTATCTATCGGTTTATGCAATGTTTCCCTGCTGTTTCTATGTCTCAATTAATAGTTGATCATTAGGGTAAAATTAATGTTATTGGAACCTTATTTGAGATAAATAAAAGATAGTAGACTTTAATAGAAGTTGGAGCACTTAAGTTTATGGACTTAAACACCTAGGTTTAGGAACTTAAAACCAGATAATGATTTAATCCCACCACTGACTTAAACCTGATTAGTGGATAATGACTCACTCTGTATAGTCCTCTACCCCAGACCTAGAGAATACCAGAGTGCCTATCCCTTTTTTATTATGAACTTGTGATCTCTCTCTGCTGCATATGTTTGGTATATTATTTTTGTTTGTTATTTCCCAAGTGCATAGTGTGAATGATTACTTTACGTAGACAACGAGCAATCTGTGTTTCCCGAGGAAGTTGCGGAGGAAGTTCCTGATCAGCAGTTTGGTGAAGGCAAGTGTCCTCTGACCCATTATGTCCCATTTACTTTATAATACACTGTCCCGCATACTATGAACAACCTAAGGATTGACTAGCTTTATACTTTACCTCATCCTTGATGACCTGTTGGGTTATTATGGTTAGCATTTTTGCTATTGCCTCAACCTAATCAATGAACATGATGTGACTATTTATGATACGATATTGTTATCCTGATGATATTGATGATCTTGTGATACTCTAGGGGGCTCAGGCTGTTTCCTGAGTACCTCTCCGTAAGGACCTGTTCGTTGAGAGACCACCTGGGATAACAGTGCAACCATGAGGGTGAAATGGGGTGCCCTTAGCTAATTAATTAGAGGAACTAGAGGTGTAGTTGCTTCGCCGTCGTGCCGTCAATGGGGTCCAGGCACAGTGCTTGCTCTGCCGAGGCTGAGTGCCGAGGTTCTTTCGTTTTGCTTTTGTTAGTCACTCTCCTGCGGGGAGGAGTACTGTGTTTATCAAACTGGAGAAACCTAACGGGCAGCTATGATCTCTAGGGAATCTTTGTAACAGCTACGTAGTGATACCCTGCCGGACCACCTAGGTAGTGGTCAATGGGGATTAGCTCTCCCCGGGCAGAAAGGGAATCATGACTCATGGGTAAAGTGTGCGACCTCTGCAGAGGGTAGTGAAACTGATATATCAGCCGTGCTCACGGTTAAGAGCAGCCTTGGGATCCTCTTTGATTAGAGATACAGATGGTTCGAGATATAAGGATTATGTTATGGTTTTGGTTCGAATATGATGATGTTGTTCCTCGATGAGGAAATGGTTCACGGGTTGGTTAATGCTAAAATCTGGCTTCTACTAATGATAAATACCTGTCCAACTAAAAGCAACTGCTTGAGCCTAACCCCACATAAAGCAAGTCCACTTCAGCCAAACGGGACATTTGCTGAGTACGTTGATGTGTACTCATCCTTGCTTTACCACAAAACACCAGGTTGTCCGCATTGTAACCACTGCTCCGGAGAAGGCGAAGTCGTGGAAGGAGACTTCCAGGAGTTCCAAGACTACGACGAATTCTAGGTGTGGGTTGGCGGCAATCCCCCAGTCAGCTGCCTGTGAAGGCCTTATCTTTACTGCGTTTCGCTAGCACTTTGATTTAACTGTTAACTTGATGACTATGTGGATGTCTATGACTCTGTGATGTAATAAGTTAATACTCTTTTATGTTATTATTCGAGCATTGTGCGACGATGTTCATTTATGTAATCGCTGTGTACGTGAGTTCTGATCCTGGCACGTACATAGTTCGCATTCGGTTTGCCTTCCAAAACCGGGTGTGACATAAGTGGTATCAAAGCCGTGCTGACTGTAGGACCGCTGACCTAGAGTAGCACTGATCGTACTAAGGACTATTGACCTTCCCCCCTCACCTTGACCTCTGATGTTACTTCAAAAGTCGGTCACCTCGACCAACCCTATGTTTTACTACATATATATATACTATATTATACCTTGTTAAAATTTTTATCTTATTCTGTCTATGGTTTATTCACTTGTCATATTAGTTCTGCTCTTACTCTTATGCTTACGGTGTCTTTTGTAGATGGCTCGTCTTAGACACACTGCACGTAAGTCGGTGATTCCTTTCCTGCCGTCTCGACTTGCGGAGCGTCCTCTGCATCGCACCATGTCCGGTTAGTCGAGTCACCTGGAGAGACTGCACCACCGCCTGCGTGAGGAGCAGGAACGCCGGCGGCAGCACAGAGAGCAGCAGGGCTCTTCCTCCTCATCCCAGCAAGAGGTGGAGTCCGTGAGGCCCCGTTCCTCTGTTGCCCAGCTGGAGGCGCCCCCTGCACCACCGCGGGACGCCCCGGCTGTTGGAGGAGCTACTGGAGGAGGTCTTGGAGGAGACCCCGACGACGACGACTCAGACCACAGCACAGAGTCTTCTGAGCCGCAGGAGGCGGAAGGATGGGTCGCCCGACCCATCACCCGTGACGCCGCTCGCGGTTGTCACTTCCACGACGCACTCGACACCTTGCTGCGCCAGGCTTTCGACCGGCATACCTGGTCGATCGAGTATCGTTGTGTAGTCTACCAGCACAGTCGCGGGAGGTACCCGGACCGCTGGGAGGCTACCTGCCTAGTTCGCCGTCCGGAGGATGACGTCCGGGGTGCGGAGGCCGTTTCGGAGCACTATTCCATCTCCGAGAGGGACACTGCAGAGGTGGCTATGCAGGATGCAGCACGACGTGCACTCTCCCAGTACTGTTCTTTGTTCGGTGGGGTGGCCGACGGTCTTAACCTTCGGTACTACCCCCGCCGCCCTACTGGCAGCACAGAGAGTGTGGTTGTCTCACCTGTTGGTGAGGCTAACCCTAGGTTGAGCAGCACAGTCAACCTAGTCGCAGTGCTTAACACTGAGCTGGATCACTCTCTGGACGAGCTGAGCAGGGCTCGAATGGAGATTGCGGAGTTGCGTGCTGAGCTGGCAGAGCGCCATCACCAGGAGGGTGGTTCTCCCGCTCCTGTTGGGACTCAGCACCCATACCGCTCGCCGCCACGTGGTCACCACACTTATGGTTCCCCTGCCTGTAAGACCAGGATAGATCTGGATCCTTAGATTGTTAGCGTCGAAGTTTGTAATAATTCTTAAGTCAGATGTCTCAGTCTTAAATAGTTAGTTTAGTTTGCTTATCAGTTGTTTCCAATTGGCTTAGTTTGCTTATCGGTTGCTTGCATGCTTGTTATGATGAACTTGTGCTGGATTTGAATCTTTGTAATGACTGTTGCCAACCTGTGGGTTTCTCCTGCAGTTTGGCCTAGCTGTAATGTTAGTAAAGTCAGTTATTTAGTTGGGAAGCCATTTACTTCTACTTACCTTCTTATCTGAGAAGCTATGTTGAATCATAATGAGGATCAGTGAAGCTCTTTGTTCACTCAGTGTCATGAAGAATTCTGTATTCTCTTTTCTTATGCTGGAGGGTTGTAAGATCAACGCTGATGTATGAATGTCTTCCACAGATGTCTGACAACAGGCGCCGATGCAACAGGCGTGCTCAGCAAGAGCAGCAGGACCAGCAGGAGGAACAACAGAGGCAGCCTCCCCCGCCACCCCCGATGACAGTGGAGCAGATGTTCTTGATGCAGACTCAGGCAGTGCAGGCCATTGGGCAGACTCTGGCAGCCATGCAGCAGGCTCAACAGCAACCTCAACCCTAATTGCAAGTGCAGATGCCCCAGATGCCACGAGATAAGCGTGGTGAGTTCATGAGAGGGCACCCTCCTACCTTCGCCCATTCTGTTGACCCCATGGATGCAGAAGACTGGCTGCGCGCAGTGGAAAGAGAACTACGCACTGCTCAATGTAACGACAGGGAGAAGGTTCTGTATGGTCCCCGTCAGCTAAGGGGAGCAGCCCAGTCCTGGTGGGAGTCCTACCTCGCCACCCATGCTGACCCTGAAGCCATCACCTGGGAAGAATTTAGCGAGAGTTTCCGCAGGTACCATGTGCCAGAGGGACTGATGATCGTGAAGAAGGAGGAGTTTCTGGCTCTGAAGCAGGGACCCCTGTCTGTTAGTGAATACAGAGACAAGTTTCTGCAGTTATCTCGGTATGCACCTGAGGATGTCAACACTGATGCTAAAAGGCAGTACAGGTTCATGAGGGGTTTGGTGGATCCCCTGCATTACCAGCTGATGAATCACACCTTCCCCACCTTCCAGCACCTGATCGATAGGGCAGTTATGACTGAGAAGAAGCGTAAGGATATGGAAGATCGGAAGCGCAAGATGAGTGGACCCCAGACCGGAGGCATCAGCCGTCCACGTTTCTCAGGCAGTTCATCTCAGCAAGGCAGGCCTGGTCACCCACAAGGATATCAAAATCAGAACCAGCGTCCGCATCAGCAGCAGTTTCAGAGGCAGTATCAGCAGCAGCAGCAGTATCGTCAGAACAGCCAGCAAGGAGGTAATCAGTATCAGAAGCAGAACAACCAGGCACCTCGCCTTCCTGCCCCAGCAGCAAACCAGAGCAACCAAGCAGCCTCAGCACAAGGAGGAGGTAGAGGATGTTTCCACTGTGGAGAACAAGGCCACTGGGCGATGCAGTGCCCAAAGAAGGCGGCGCAGCAGCAGACCAACCCCAATGCTCCAACAAGGCAAGGTGTACTGCAGCCGACGGCAGGCAATCGTAACCAAGCGTACAACCGTGGAAAGGTGAACCACTTGGAGGCCGAAGCGATCCAGGATGCACCAGATGTGGCAGTAGGTATGTTCTCAATCGAATCTCATCCCACGAAAGTGCTATTTGATACTGGTGCAACTCATTCATTTGTCACTGCAACCTGGGTAGAATTGCGTAACATCTTAGTAGAGGCAATGATGCCGCCCATGAGGATTAATTCGGTTGGTGGCAAGGTGCAAACAGATAAAATATGCTCAAATATAAGAGTGGAAATAAGGGGGATAGGGTTCCCCAGTGACTTAATAGTAATAGACACCCCTGGGATAGATGTCATTCTAGGGATGAATTGGTTAATGAAGTATGAAGCAAATGTTAGCTGTGACAAGAGGACCGTAACATTGAAGTCCCCGTCAGGAGAAGAGGTAGTGGCCGAGCTAAGGATGCCTAAATCAGCGGAGGGTGTCTGTCACCAGATTTCAGTTGATAGTAAGGAGCCCAACCCGCTCGAGGCTATCAAGGTTGTGTCGGAATTTCCGGACATGTTTCCCAAGGAGCTAACGGGCATGCCACCCGAGAGAAAAGTCGAATTCGCCATAGAGCTTATCCCTGGTACCGCCCCCATTTCCAAAAGAGCCTACCGAGTGTCTGGACCAGAATTGGTGGAACTCAAGAAGCAGATAGATGAGATGTTAGAGAAGGGTTACATCAGACCAAGTACCTCACCTTGGGCCGCTCCGGTGTTGTTTGTAGAGAAGAAAGATGGTACCAAAAGGATGTGCATAGACTACAGAGCCTTGAATGAAGTCACTGTCAAGAACAAGTACCCCCTGCTAAGGATAGAAGATTTGTTCGACCAGCTCAGAGGTGCCAGCGTATTCTCGAAGATAGATCTGAGATCAGGCTACCATCAACTCAGAATCCGACCCTCGGACATACCGAAGACGGCATTCATCACCAAGTACGGGTTATATGAATTCACAGTTATGTCCTTTGGTTTGACAAATGCGCCAGCCTTCTTTATGTACCTGATGAACAGTGTGTTCATGGACTATCTGGACAAGTTTGTGGTAGTGTTTATCGATGATATTCTCATATACTCTCAAAGTGAGGAAGATCATGTAGAGCATTTGAAGATGGTATTGCAAAGACTTCGAGAGCATCAGTTGTATGCCAAGCTGAGCAAATGCGAGTTCTGGATTCATGAAGTCCTGTTTCTAGGTCACATCATAAATCAAGATGGGTTGGCAGTGGATCCAAAGAAAGTAGCAGATATCCTGAACTGGAAAGCACCAAAGGATGTTCGTGGGATCAAGAGCTTCATTGGAATGGCTGGGTATTACAGGCGTTTCATCGAAGGCTTCTCAAAGATTGCTAGACCAATGACAGCGTTACTAGCGAAGAAAGTTGAGTTCAAGTGGACCCAAAAGTGTCAGGAAGCATTTGAAGAACTGAAAAATAGATTGACTACAGCTCCGGTGTTAGTCCTGCCTGATGTTCACAAGCCATTCTCAGTGTATTGCGATGCTTCTTACACCGGATTGGGATGTGTGCTAATGCAAGAAGGAAGAGTTGTAGCATACTCATCTCGACAGCTGAAGATCCATGAGAAAAATTATCCCACACATGACCTGGAGTTGGCAGCAGTGGTTCATGCTCTAAAGACATGGAGACATTACTTGTATGGGCAGAAGTGCGACATTTACATAGATCATAAAAGTCTGAAGTACATATTCACCCAGTCAGAGTTAAACATGAGACAGCGAAGATAGTTGGAATTGATCAAAGACTACGAGTTGGAGATACATTACCATCCAGGCAAAGCCAATGTGGTTGCAGATGCTCTGAGCAGGAAGAGTCAAGTCAATATGCTGGCCACGTACCCAATGCCATATGAGTTAGCCAAGGAGTTCGACAGACTGAGTCTCGGTTTCCTGAACAGTACGCAAGGAGTAACAGTGGAATTAGAGCCCACCCTAGAGCGGGAGATCAAAGAAGGGCAGAAGGATGATGAAAGCATCAACAAGATCCGGCAGCTAATCTTAGAAGGAAGAGGCAAAGACTTTCGAGAGGATGAAGAGGGAGTAATATGGTTCAAGGACCGATTGTGTGTCCCCGACCTCAAACCTATTCGGGAGCTGATCCTAAAGGAAGCTCATGAGACAGCCTACTCCATACACCCGGGAAGTGAAAAGATGTACCAGGATTTAAAAAGGAGGTTTTGGTGGTATGGCATGAAAAGAGAAATCGCAGAATATGTCGCCGTCTGTGATAGCTGTCAAAGAACCAAAGCAGAGCATCAAAGGCCCGCCGGATTGTTGCAGCCATTGCGGATTCCTCAATGGAAGTGGGATGAGATCGGGATGGATCTTATAGTTGGCCTACCTCGTACCCGGGCCGGCTATGATTCCATCTGGGTGGTTGTGGACCGTTTAACAAAGGTGGCCCATTTCATACCTGTGAAGACCACATACACCGGAGCAACGTTAGCTGAGTTATACATGTCGCGGATAGTTTGCCTTCATGGTGTGCCGAAGAAGATAGAGTCAGATCGAGGAACGCAGTTCACCTCTCATTTTTGGCAGCAGCTACAAGAAGCTTTGGGCACCCATTTGAACTTCAGCTCGGCTTATCATCCGCAGACAGACGGGCAGACTGAAAGAACTAACCAGATCCTAGAAGATATGCTGAGAGCCTGTGCGTTACAAGACAAGTCAGGATGGGACAAAAGGTTACCTTATGCAGAATTCTCCTATAACAATAGCTATCAGGCTAGCTTGAAGATGTCACCGTTTCAGGCACTCTATGGGCGGAGTTGTAGGACTCCGCTGCATTGGGACCAGCCTGGAGAGAGACAGGTGTTTGGCCCCGACATTTTGCTTGAAGCCGAAGAGAATATCAAAATGGTTCGGGAGAATCTGAAGATAGCCCAGTCAAGACAGCGAAGCTATGCGGACCGAAGGAGAAGAGAACTGAGTTTCGAAGTGGGGGATTTCGTCTATCTGAAGGTGTCACCTATCAGGGGAGTCAGAAGGTTCGGAGTTAAAGGCAAGTTAGCACCCCGGTACGTGGGACCATATCAGATTCAAGCAAAGCGTGGAGAAGTGGCTTACCAGCTCAACCTACCAGAGAGCTTGTCAGCAGTGCACAATGTGTTCCACGTGTCACAATTGAAGAAGTGCCTACGAGTACCAGAAGAACAGTTGCCAGTGGAGGGTTTGGAAGTCCAGGAGGATCTGACATACATAGAGAAGCCAACGCAGATTCTGGAGTTTGCGGACAGAGTCACCCGGAGGAATACCATCAGAATGTGCAAAGTCAGATGGGGTCACCACTCCGAGGAAGAAGCAACCTGGGAACGAGAAGATGATCTGAAAGCCAAATACCCTGAACTCTTTGCTGACCAACCCTGAATCTCGGGGCGAGATTCTTTTAAGGGGGATAGGTTTGTAACACCCTGAATTTGGGGGTATAAAATTTCTTTGCTCATATTCACAAATTCAGGTGTTACTTCCTTTTTCTCATCCTTCCCCAATCTTTTCTTTCTCATTTCTATAGGAGAAAAGTGCTTATTTTATTTGAAATAATAGTGTGATAGGTTAAACCCTAAGGGAGTGTGAACTGTTGCATCATGTTGAACCCTAGATTTCACTTTTGTTTGGTGCATAATTCTCAAAAAGTCTAATTTGAATTTGTGGCTCATTTGAATTTGAATCAAAAAGAGAAAATAAAAAGAAAAGAGAAAACAATTCCAGATTAAAAGGAAAAAAGGAAAGAAGCCCAAACCCCCGCCCCCTCGGCCTTTCAGCCCAGTCGGCCCATCCCCCGCGCGTGCGCCCTCTCCCTCGCTCTCTCTCTGCCCGCGGGCCCCGCCTGTCGGCGCTGCCGCTCCCCCGCGCGTGCGCCCTCTCCCTCGCTCTCTCTCTGCTCGCGGGCCCGGGCTGTCAGCCCCGTCGTCCCCGCGTAACCGCCGCCGCGCGTGCCGTGGACTCCGCGCCCACGTCGCGCGTGGAGCTCGCTCCCACCTCGCCTCGGCCACTAGAGCCCCGAACCCCACTCGCCCTCTCCCCCTCCCTCATTTGCGCACCTGCCGACCCCTCTCTCACCTCCCCCTCGCTGCGCGCACGCCAGAGCGCCATCGCCGCGAACCGCCGCCGTCCCGAGCTCGTTTCCCCGTCGTCGTTGGAGCTCCGCCGTGCCTTTTGCCACGGTAAGCTCCGCCCCGACGTCCGCAACCCGGAACGCGCTCCAATTTCACCTTCCCCTCCCTATTTCCCTCTGCCCGCGCTCACCCGCCGTCCACCGTGCAGCCGCGGAGGTCCGCCACCGCCGACCCGGGCCACCGTCGCGCCATCGCCGCCACCGAGGAGTCCACGGAGTTCGCCTTGAGGTAAGGAACCTCCCATGCCCCCTCCCTTCCCCTCTTTTGCACTCTGTCGCGCTTAATTCCTCGTCGGAGTTGCTTAACGCCGCCGCCGAGCCGCTTCGCCGTAGACCGCCCTCCTCCGGTGCCCCTGTCCCGACCTAGTCCCCACCAAAAGGTTCCCCGCGCCCTCCCCAACCTCCCCGGCCATTTAGATCGCCCCAAGGACCCGCAGGGCCCCCGCACCCCTCGTCTCCGGCGAGTTCTCCGCCGCGGGACGGGCGCCGCCGCCTCAGCCGGCTGGGGAAGGAGACAGAAGCCAGCCGCCCCATCTCCGCCGTCCATCTTAGATCGGACGGCCCTGTTTCAAATAGCCCGAACCCAACCTCAGCCGTCCGCCTGAGATCCGACGGCCCAGGGCCGTTTCTCCCCCCCCCCCCCCGCACCCCGCCTGTCAGCTGCTCGCGCTCGCTCTGCCCGCCCGGCCCCGCCTGTCAGCCGCCCACGCTCGCTCTACCCGCCTGGCCCCGCCTGTCAGCCGCTCGCGCCCGCGCTGCCCGCCCGGCCCCGCCTGTCAGCCGCTCACGCCGCCGCGCGCTCGCGTGCCCGCCTGCAGGATCTAATCCTGGCCGTCCGACTGAGATCTAACGGCCGTAGAAGCCCGATACCCCTTCGCCCGCGCATTTTCTTAAAGAGACCCCCTGTTTTCTGGAAATTGAACCCGCCGTCCCTGGTTTCTTACAGTTAGGTCCTCGGACCTTTTATTTAATTCAAAATAGGTCCTTAGGGTATATTTTTAACCCCTAAACTTGTAAAATTCATAACTTTGCCATATGAACTCCAAATTAGGTGCTTCAAATTGCAAAATGTTCATAATATTATTATCTATCGGTTTATGCAATGTTTCCCTGCTGTTTCTATGTCTCAATTAATAGTTGATCATTAGGGTAAAATTAATGTTATTGGAACCTTATTTGAGATAAATAAAAGATAGTAGACTTTAATAGAAGTTGGAGCACTTAAGTTTATGGACTTAAACACCTAGGTTTAGGAACTTAAAACCAGATAATGATTTAATCCCACCACTGACTTAAACCTGATTAGTGGATAATGACTCACTCTGTATAGTCCTCTACCCCAGACCTAGAGAATACCAGAGTGCCTATCCCTTTTTTATTATGAACTTGTGATCTCTCTCTGCTGCATATGTTTGGTATATTATTTTTGTTTGTTATTTCCCAAGTGCATAGTGTGAATGATTACTTTACGTAGACAACGAGCAATCTGTGTTTCCCGAGGAAGTTGCGGAGGAAGTTCCTGATCAGCAGTTTGGTGAAGGCAAGTGTCCTCTGACCCATTATGTCCCATTTACTTTATAATACACTGTCCCGCATACTATGAACAACCTAAGGATTGACTAGCTTTATACTTTACCTCATCCTTGATGACCTGTTGGGTTATTATGGTTAGCATTTTTGCTATTGCCTCAACCTAATCAATGAACATGATGTGACTATTTATGATACGATACTGTTATCCTGATGATATTGATGATCTTGTGATACTCTAGGGGGCTCAGGCTGTTTCCTGAGTACCTCTCCGTAAGGACCTGTTCGTTGAGAGACCACCTGGGATAACAGTGCAACCATGAGGGTGAAATGGGGTGCCCTTAGCTAATTAATTAGAGGAACTAGAGGTGTAGTTGCTTCGCCGTCGTGCCGTCAATGGGGTCCAGGCACAGTGCTTGCTCTGCCGAGGCTGAGTGCCGAGGTTCTTTCGTTTTGCTTTTGTTAGTCACTCTCCTGCGGGGAGGAGTACTGTGTTTATCAAACTGGAGAAACCTAACGGGCAGCTATGATCTCTAGGGAATCTTTGTAACAGCTACGTAGTGATACCCTGCCGGACCACCTAGGTAGTGGTCAATGGGGATTAGCTCTCCCCGGGCAGAAAGGGAATCATGACTCATGGGTAAAGTGTGCGACCTCTGCAGAGGGTAGTGAAACTGATATATCAGCCGTGCTCACGGTTAAGAGCAGCCTTGGGATCCTCTTTGATTAGAGATACAGATGGTTCGAGATATAAGGATTATGTTATGGTTTTGGTTCGAATATGATGATGTTGTTCCTCGATGAGGAAATGGTTCACGGGTTGGTTAATGCTAAAATCTGGCTTCTACTAATGATAAATACCTGTCCAACTAAAAGCAACTGCTTGAGCCTAACCCCACATAAAGAAAGTCCACTTCAGCCAAACGGGACATTTGCTGAGTACGTTGATGTGTACTCATCCTTGCTTTACCACAAAACACCAGGTTGTCCGCATTGTAACCACTGCTCCGGAGAAGGCGAAGTCGTGGAAGGAGACTTCCAGGAGTTCCAAGACTACGACGAATTCTAGGTGTGGGTTGGCGACAATCCCCCAGTCAGCTGCCTGTGAAGGCCTTATCTTTACTGCGTTTCGCTAGCACTTTGATTTAACTGTTAACTTGATGACTATGTGGATGTCTATGACTCTGTGATGTAATAAGTTAATACTCTTTTATGTTATTATTCGAGCATTGTGCGACGATGTTCATTTATGTAATCGCTGTGTACGTGAGTTCTGATCCTGGCACGTACATAGTTCGCATTCGGTTTGCCTTCCAAAACCGGGTGTGACAAAACACCTAAACCCAGCCGCCGCCCCCTGGCTGCTGACCTTGCCGCGCGCGCCCTCTCCCCTGCTCCTTTGCTTAGCCGCCACCGCCACCCACCTCTCCTCCTCTCTCCCCACCTTTCTCTCCTCTCTCTTGCTTCTCTCCTCGAGCAGCACCATCCAGGCGCCGCCAGGACCGCAGAAGCCGACCACGCCCGACGCTCTTCCCCCGACGCACAGCCGCCAGTAGCACCGCGCCTGCACGCGCCAAGAGCCCGCGCTACTCGACCGCCCCGACGTCCGCGCTCAGGAACCCGAGCCACCCGTGCCCAGGTGCAACGCCTAGCGCGTGACCCAACCCCGCGCCATGCGCGCCGAGCCTGACCCGACTGGCCGCCTCGCGACCCCGCCCAATGCCCCTGCATGCGAGCAGAAGCCGAGCAGCCGCGTCCGTTCCTTTCCTGCGTTAGTGGAGCTTCAAGACAACTGTTTCTTCTCCCCTCCCCTTCTCCATTAGCCGGTAGTTTCCTCCATTAATGGAGCACTAATCGCGTCATATGTTTCCACGCCCCGACACTTGATTTTACCTCCCCAGCCTATAAATCATGTGCCATCAAACCGTGCTCGAGTTCCCTGCCTCCATTCTTCCTCTTCGTGCCCGTACACTGTTGTTGACGTCTTGCTGCCATGGAAGCTGTTGTGCCGTCGCCGCTGGAGCTCATCTTCGACGCTCTCTGCGTCTTCCCCACCGCCGGTGAAAGTGTCCACGGATTCCCCTTCTCCACCACCTCTGAACCCCCCTGCTCGGTGCTCCTTCTGCGTGCACCAAAGCTGCGACGTCGCCGCCGACCCTCTATCCTCGTGCTACGACCTCGTCGATGTACACAACACCATTTGGGAACTCCACGCTCTTCTGTGTTCTGCTGCTCCACGTCGGGCCCCTGCTGGTCGCGCTCTCTACACCGTGTTGCTACTGTCGCGCCGCTTGCCACCGGCACCCAGCCACCCACAGTGCCGTGGCCGCTTTGTAGCACCCCGTCAGAGCCCGTCCACACCGTCCAGCTCATCGCGTCGAACGCCGTCGTCGTTCCCTGTTCCACATCGCGTCATCGCCCTGTTGTCGTGCCCCGTCTGATGCCGAGATCGCCGACGCCATGTACGAATTTCACGTCAAGGCTTCCTACACCCTTGCAACCAAAGCCACAACTCCTTTCTGCGATGAACGTAAGATTAACAAGGTGAAAATTATGTGTTGCTCTCTAAAATTTAGGCATAAGTTATTGTGATGATTTTTATTTTAGATTCAAATCTGCTAACAATTGTTTTATTAGTTTCGTATGTTTGTTCTAAATACTTCAAAATTAATACTTACGATTATTCACATGTTTTCATAATTTAAATATGATTTATGAAGGTTATAATAAATTTATGCGTAGTTTTCTAATTATGAAGTTCAAAAGAATTGTAGGTCACCATTTCTTAATCAAACATACTAAATAAACAACTATATAATGATATTTTTATGATTTAGATTTGTATTCAAGTATTTCATATTAAATAAGTGTACGCTAGATAGAGATTTCTATTATAGCTTAATTAAGTGCCCACATAACTAAAATGATAGATTAAATTTTGTTGAACGGTAATTTCCTTTTTAATGAATTAGATCATTTGTTCCTACAATAGAATTAAAGGTAATTAATAGATTAATTATCCTTTACCATAAATTATTAATCCAACCTATAGTCAATTTGTTCTTAACTAGAGTTATGGCATGATTAATGATTTCATAGAATTTAGTCCACATCATATACGAATCACTTAGCTTTTCCTAAAGGATAAAATAAAGTAATAAGTGTTTAAGTTCTTTTATAACTTAACATGTTAATGTATATATATTGACTTTGAATGTAGTTTCTTAATAATAGGCTATGCATTTTCCTAATCAAAGTAAGACAATTAATGGTTTCTTTCTTTTACATGACAATCCACTTAAGGGCCTATAACCTAGTTTTTCATAAAATAGGTGTTTAATAATAATGATCTTTTCATATAAAACCTATTTAGACTTATATCTTAGTTTATCATAAGTGAATGTTTAACAATGATTTATAAGATGTTCCATAATGCTTCCAAAATTAATAACGTATTTCGTAGCCCTTTAACCTTAGATGTATAACATATATCTTTTCTAAAAAGGTTAAAAAGGTTTAATATTGTTATAACGTGTTTTATCATCTTATAAACCCTTAATCTTAGACATATCACATATGACGTTTTATAAAAGATTAAATTGGTGAACCTAATATTTACATATTTTAATTAATATATTTTTAAGCTCATGTCTTGTTTTATAAAGTATAGATCACATATTTTTGAAAAGAATACCTTCTTATTATAACCATTACTTGCGACGTTTTTGAAAAGCGAATGCTCTTTTCGTTAAGCTTTCTTTTAGCTTTGCGTATGGTGAATGTTGTATGTTATTGAGTGGTGCTTGTTTCTTCTTGTTTGTTTGTGTGATATTCAGTGGTTGATCTAGTAGTTAAGAATCAAGATCTATTCCGACCCGTGGAAGAAACTCAAGTTTTCAATAAGCAAGGCAAGTGGACTTCTCCCTCTGCATACTCTGTTTGATCCCAAACAATACATTTAATAAAGTTTATTCTTCGATATATATATGCATAATTTGATGGGTTATCTATTTAGATACCCCTAACCTTTCCAACCTTACTCCTTGTTTAACCTGGGATTATGATCTAATCAAGTAGCTACGCTATTGCTACAACATTAATTTTATGCAGTCACTCCTGTTTATGATATTAATGTTCCAAATGGTAAGTTTACATTATTGTTGCTAATCCGATGATTAAGCAAGATCATATGATTTAATTGGAACATGGAGTGACCACCCGGGAAAACAGTGCTACCGTGAGAACTATCATGGCTCTGGTCTTAGCTAAATAACTAGGGAAGTCTTATATTGGGTGCTGGTCGTGGTCGACTGGAACGGGGGCATCTGGCAAGCGCTTATAGTTTTGGCTCAGGCAGATTGGATACGGGCATAGTTCCTAAAGCTTCACCCTGTAGTCTGGACTATAAGTTGGTTACGTTAGGTGTGCTTTATGCGGTTTGACCATTTCCAGCATTTGCATAATGAGGACTCGAGAAGCCTCATAGTGAGACCCTAGCCATTCACCTCAGAAGTGAATACGGGTCTAGCTAACCCGGGCTAGAAGGGAATCGCGACTCATTGGTAAAGATGCGCCATCTCTACAGAGTGTAAAACTAATATATCAGTCGTGCTCACGGTTATGAGCAGCCTGAACTCCTCACATGATAATTGAACTTGAAGATGGAAAGAAATTGGGATCCAAGGATCTGCCAATGGTTTTCTTAAGTGGTTTCACTTAAGTGTTTTTGATATACTCTTATACCTTTGTGTAATGGGAATACTTGGGAGTCACACTTATTAGTAAGACAGGTGTTATTAATAAAATGTTGACCAACTAAAATGCTAACCGCATTTAACTTTAGCCTTACCTTGTTACCTTGCATTTTTCCCCCACTTGCTGAGCCCCTGTAACACCTCAAATCCATCAATTAAAACAATCTAATTTGATTCACTTTCATTGGAATTTTTTTTAAATAATTAAAGTAGTGATGTAACAAGGTTTAACAAATTTTGGTGAATAACTAAAACCTACTGAGTGATTGATTTCATTCATTATTGTATCATGATTTTTTTGGTGTGAAGTCTAATTTATTAAAATAATAGTTTTGTCAAATTCTCGAGGATTGGATAACTTAAATCATACAATATTATTTATTATGATTTCTTTGGAATATATATATATCTATATATTAATATATATATATTATATGTGAATTTGGAAAAAAAACAAAAGAAAAAAAGAAACGCCAGAAGCCAGGCATTCATTCTCGCGACTTTTTTTTCTTCTTTATTGTGCATAGGACAGGTGGGTCCCACATGGTGAATCTCTCTCTACCCTTTTTTTCTCCCTGGGTTGCTTGCCAGTCGAACAGTCGCAGCCACGACTGCTCGCAGTGTCGGAGCCAGCCCGTAACCGGAGCCTGGGCACCATTATAAATTTCTAAATTGTTTCTAAAGTATATATTCAATATAGACTAGTAAATTTCAAGAGAATAGATATAAAATACTAACATTCAAGCAAACAATGACTTAGTGCTAAAAAATTTAACCGTAGCATGGTAAATACCTCAAGATGGTAGAGAACGAGGCAAATTCATCTTTCTAGTCTTCATGCCTTGAAACCGTCGCAATATGGTAGAGTCATCAAGTTCTTTGAATATTTCCCGCTCGATGTAGCACACCATCAAATGATTGAACCACTCATCAGCCATCTTGTTTCGTAAATTAGTCTTGATAATTTTCATCGCCGAAAATGCCCTTTCAACAGATGCTGTGGACACCGGTAATATTAATGCCAATTCAATAAGTCTATAAACCAATGGAAAGACCTTATGTTTCTCTGTCTCAACCATCTTAGAAGCCAAACTAGCAATATCAGTGCAAGTAGAGAATGCAGCATGCCTTCTTACTTGAAGAATATAAGTCTGAAGTTGTTGTCTAATTTGTGCAAAGTCACTAGTAGAGAAATCAGTATCATAAATCTGAGCACCTCGAACAAGGCTATCTATATCAAACCTAGAGAAGTTATTCTTTGGATCAAGACATGAGAAGCATGTCAATATCTCAATAGTAGATTCTCCAAATCGATTATTCATCTCAACACATATTTTATCAAGAACAACAAAGAAAATCCCGACACGATAATGATGAAGGAAAGTAGTAGTTTCATTTCGGCGCTTCGCACGACCTCTGATTGGTATTTCATCCATCATATTTGGCACCGAAATATTCTTTTGCTCACAATATATCTTAGCCTCATCAAACACTTCATCCCAACCACTCTCCCTCAATGTGGCTAATTGAGCTTTCACATCTTGGATTAGCTCCATAGCATGAACTATATTTATATCTTTTCTTTGTAAGATATGAGAAAGCTCATTTGTGATAGCAAGCAATTTTAGCATAAGCTTCATAATAAAAACAAACTCAAACGACTCCATTTTCTCAAGCAACCCCGCAGCTGGAGAAGGACCACAAATATCTTTGTCAACCATCTCAAGCACCTCAGTAACTGAGTCCCACATTAGCTCCAATCGGATAAGGGTTATGTGATGTGAACCCCATCTAGTGTCCCCAGGTCTAGCAAGACTGGTCTGTTGATGTTTTCCTGTACCCGATTCAATCTCCAAGGAATCAAGTTGTCGCAAAATGTTGTTATGATGGCTTTCAACCAATGCATCTCTTCTTTTGCATGAAGCGCTTGTTGTGGTCACAATTAAAGAGACATACTCAAAGAAATCATGAATAGCCGAGCAACAGCTAGAAACAGAAACAATGACTAACTGCAACCGATGGGCAAAACAATGGACATAAAAAGCATGTGGATTTTCATCTAAAATCTTTTTATGTAGCCCATTAAATTCACCCCTCATATTTGAAGCTCCATCATATCCTTGTCCACGTATCCTAGAGATGGATAAATTATACTTATCAAGGATGCCAAATAACGCTACCTTTAATGCTTCAGATGTAGTATCAACGACATGGTGTAAAGTAAGGAATCGTTCCACGACCTTCCCTTTAACATCAACATACCTAAATCAAGGATAGGATTATGTCATACAACATTGTAATTATAAAATAGTGACAATCGACAAGTTTAGTGTATATACATACCTTAGCATCACTGCCATTTGCTCTTTCACAGATATGTCCCGTGACTCGTCAATAAGAATAGAAAATTTTCTATCTTTAATCTCTCCCATGATCACATCTACAATTTCTTCTGCACAACATCTTGCAATATCTTTTTGAATATTAGGAGAAGTCATCTTGCAATTCATTGAACCACGACTAAAAGCTTTCCTCACAATTTCATTCTTATCTTTGTACCAATCTATCATCTCTAGAAAATTACCTCTATTCAAAGATGTTGAAGACTCATCATGTCCACGAAAAGCCATGCCTTGTGCAATTAGAAACTTTGAACATTCTAGAGATGAAGTCAAGCGGATTCGATACAATTCCTCTGCTTCTTCAGTAGCACGACTAAGCTGACTTGAGATGCTTTGTCTTTGATTTTGAAAATCATCAAAATGCTTAACACACTTATTATGAGCACTACTCACTCCACCAACATGCTCAGGTAATGCTTTGTATGCATGCTTCCAATCATTAAATCCCGTTTTATTAAACACATCATATCCAAATATTTCTGCCCTTCCTGGCTCTTTAAAAAGGAAGCAATAGAAACAAAATGCTAAATCTTTGGACTCGCTGTATTCTAGCCAATTATAATTTATATACCAAGATTTAGAAAATGCTCTTTTCTTTGCATTATTTCCAAATTGCTTCAAAAGAAACTTCAGAATAGGTTGAGTTGGTCCTTTTTGAATGTAAGCTCTTCTAACTTGATCTCGAATTTCAGGACGAAACTCATAAATTTGTTTTCTAAGTGCCGGATCACTTACAATATCATCCAGATTAAATCCATATCCATGATTACTATCTTGAGGTGGAGCAGAAGGTTGAAGTGGAGGAGGTGGTGGTGGGTGACTGCCTTGTGCTATCAAATACCTCCTCATCCTAGCAATCCAAAATTCACAGCATGTTAATACTTAAATTAAATCAAATGTTCAATCAAGTAATCAACAATCGATAATTAGTTACTATAAAAAATTAATTAAGAAACTAGGCGTCGAGCAGTCAGCAGTACCTGCCTGGGCGCTGCCGCGCTGGTCTGATCGCCTGGTCGCTGGCAGCTAGCCGCCTCAGCCGCTGGTCTGGTCGCTGGCCGCTGGTCGCCTGGGCACTGGCCGCCTGGGCGCTAGCAGCTGGTGGCAGGCTGGCCTCTGGGCACTGGCAGCTGGTGCGCAATGCATAGTGCAGCCGTGCAGGGACGCAGGGTGCATGGCAGGACTGCAGGCGCTAGGCAGCAGGCGTGCAGCAGGAACCTGGCGAGCGGCGGCGCTGTGGGGACTGGGGATGAAAATATGGAACGATTGATGACCTAGCGTTCTAGCTTTCACTGTATTATTGGGCCTAATTAACTAATGTAAATATTTAGTCTTAGTGGACTGCATGCAGCCCAAGCCCGGGCACGTGCCCTGGCTGGCTGGGCTATGCCTCCGCTACTAACTGCTCGTCTCTTTGCCACCACGCGCTGTCTCGCCTGCTTCTGCGCCGCTGTGCTCAGCCTCATCCACGTCTGATCCGTTTCCTCCATGTCGCGGCCGTTTCTCCCTACGACCAATGCAGCCGCCATCAATGGCTGCAAACAGAAGCTTCAGTGCGTTCAATCGGCCGCCGTGACTTAATTCTTCCCTCCGTGATTCTCTCCTTCTCCCAGCTATAAAGCGTTTGTCAGTCCTCATTTCCAAAGCCCCAACGCTCAATCTCTGCTATCCTCCTTGCACACGCTTGCACAACCTCTATCATCGTGTTCTGTACGCCGTGAGCTCTACTCCCCCTGCTCACTGCCCACGCACAGCAATCGTGCTGCCACTCACGGTCGTTAGCTTGTTCGAGCTCTGCTTCCCTGCTGCACCATCTGCCGTCGAGCCGATCTCGACGCCGTTCTTCCCCTCTCCTGTTCGACATTGCTGCGAGGTACAAGATGAGCAATATGTAGCTTAGCCTCTAATTTTTTTTGTAGGACTCGTTTATATGTTTTCTAGTTCAAAAGAGTTAATTTAGGTCCCTGTAATTTTATGGGCTATCCCCAGTACCCTATAGTTAATCGCGATCTAACTTCTGTAGAGAATTATAATTTTAGTTGTGTATTTTTTTTTAGTCTGAAATTATGTTTATACTGAACGGTTAGCTTCATGTGTACGTGATAAGATATTTTATATAGTGCTCCGCTATATTTCGTATTTGTATATTTTAATTTGGTTACATCTGTTAGGAATTAATTTAAATATAGTTTGTTAGAGTATAGGTTGAATGGATAGGTAGACCACATATTTATAACAAAATCGCTGGATAAATAATACTATGATTATATTTGCTCAGGCTGAACTGTAGATTTTTAGTCAAATTGTATGTGTTCGTATGTACGATTATAGACAAATTGCTTCTTCGCTAAATCGTGCTAGAGTCTCAATTAGTATTAAATAATATAGCTACTATGACCACTATAAACTAAATATTAGAATTAAATTGGTAGGTTAATTTAGTTCTCCTAAATATCAAAGTTATATGACTTTTTAAATAATATTGTAACATCTACTATAATTTTCTGTTAGAAAGAAATAAATAAAATATTACCCACATCCTTTCTAGTAGAAATACAATAATTAATTAGTTAATTTTCTAGATTCTATAAAGTTTGAATTAGCGTCATATTTATGTATTTTTAAATGAATCCATATAGTATATACTTCTATAGTCAATCTGTCATATAGGTTCCCCTAGTGTATTCTCGAGACTAAATTATTGGTAGTACCTCGTAGCAAATGAAACGATCGTCGATATGGATAGACTGATATTACAGCTACAAATCAAGTTCTATTTTAGACATCTTCCTTTGATAAGTGCGATATGTTAATGTGTATATAATGATGTATGTTTATGTAATGGTGCGTGTTTATTTATTGGTGAATGTTTTATTTTTGTATGTGCGATATGCGACTCTATTAGAAGCCGACTGTTTGGTAGAGGATTCGAATACGTTCGAAGACGAACCATAGAATACGTTTGAGCAAGGCAAGTGGATTCTCCCTCTGCATATTCTTTTTGTACCTACTCAATTACATATAATAATGTTTACTTTTGATATACTGCATAATTTGATGGGATTTACCTAACTAAGGATTTACTAGATTTACCAACTGTATTCCTTGTTTACCCCGGGAAATAATCAAGCTTTGCAAAATTTATGCTACCGCTCAACTTAATGATTTTTGATGTCACTCATTAATTGGTATTAATGTTCCAAAAATTTAATTGGCAATTATGACATTAACCCGATGGTTAAAACAACATTATTTCAAATTAATTGGAACATGGAGTGACCACCCAGGATAACAGTGCAACCACGAGTGCTATCATGGCTCTGGCTTTGGTAATTAGCTGTATATGCTTAGTGCCTAGCAACCTTACCTGAAATATAGGCAAGAGGGGGGAGCGGTAGGTGCTGGCAGCCCACGTTAACATGGGGACGTATTCTTGGCTAAGGTACCTCACCCAGGGGGCAACCACCATCGTCTTTAGAAACCTTAGCGGGTTGCTTCGTATTAAGTGTATTTTGTGAAAGCCTCATAATGGATCCCTAGCCATTCACCTTGGCAGTGTTTAAGGGTCCGATCAACCTAGGCTAGATGAGATACATGGCTTGTGGGTAAAGTTGTACCACCTCTGCAGAGTGTAAAACTGATATATCAGTCGTGCTCCCGGTTATGAGCGAATTGGACTCCTCACATGATAATTGAACTTGAAGATGGAATTAAATTGAGATCTGATGATCTGCCAATAATTTGCTTAAGTGATTTCACTTAAGTGTTTTTGTTATATTCATATTCCTTTGTTTAAATGGGATATTTGGGATTCACACTTATTAGTAAGATAGGTGTTGTTAATAAAATTTTGACCAACTAAAATGCTTACTGCTCATCCTTAGCCTCACCTTGTTATACCTACATTAATTTTCCCCCACTTGCTGATCCCCGACCATAAGTGAGCTCACCCTTGCTAATATTTTGATTAGAGGGTGATGCTGGAGACTTTGATGGAGACGACGATGAATTCTAAGTCTAACGATGCGCCGGTCATCTTCCTGTGGGAGATTGCCCCTGTTATTTATTTCCGCTTTACTTTGATGTGATACTTGATCAAGACACAATGTTCCAAATGATGTAATAAAGTATTCTACTCTATTTACACCTTTATTGCATTGTCTTTTGATATATTACACTTGTGACGTCAACATATGTGTGGAAATGGATCCTGGCACACATATGGTATGCGCTCGGTTCTACCCCCTGGAACCGGGTGTGACAGAAGTGGTATCAAAGCTATGCTGACCCTAGGTCGTTAGACTAGTTAGAAATGGAAAGCCTAGTTATTCAAAACTTGCTATTTTCATTCTTATAATTTATTTTATCAGCCTTATCTCTTTATAATTTCAACTGAGTTGACTCTTCTCTTGTAGATGGTTCGTACTCTCCAAACTACCCGCATCAACACCAGCTACGCCCCTCAGCCCTGGCAGATCCCGGTCTACCCAGTGGTAGTCGAGGAAGTTCCGGCGGATCTCCCTCCCATCCGAGTGGAGAATGTAGTCAACCTGGAGGATAGCTCGGAGGAACAGCTGTCGACCCCCACCCCGTTGGTAGAGTCCCTGGCCTTCACAGCTAGGTCATCGACGTCAGCACCGCCTGCACTAGCCTTCCAAGCACCTGGACCCGGAGGCGACGACCCCGACGACTCCGGAGACGACGATGACGAGGATGACGACGAAGAAGAAGGTGGAGATGAACACGTCCACGAAAAAGCTGACTACGCCCAGCAGGACTACTTCATGGGGTTTGGTCCTGTTATCGAACATTATACATCAATGTTCGAGACGGGGCACTTCCCCAACCTGCTGCAAGAAGTGCTGCACGCGCTAGGCACCTACGTCCGCCCCCTGTACGAAACAAGGCGAGTGAGCGAGCCTCTCCAGGCTTGTTATTACATCACTCGCATCCATGTCAGGGTGATGGATGTAGGGGACAGGGGATTCAGGACTCTGTCTGCTCATGAGTCACTGACACCACTGTCCACCTACGCTGCCTCGGTCAGCGATGCTGCTCGTCGGACCCTGTGGTCGCTCAGCCACACCTATCGGCAGCAGCTGCAGAACACGAGGTTCAGGCATCTTCCTCAGTGTCTGCGTGGAGGAAGTCAGACCAGCATCGTCCCAGGTGAAGCTGGTGAGGATCGCCTCAACACCCTAGCTGGTGTAGTGGCCGGTCTCAACACCGACCTGGACAGTGCCGCCCTAGATCTCTCTAGGGTGCACTTGGAGCTAGAGAATGCCCATGCCAGGATTGCAACCCTGGAAGCCCAACTGCAAGGACTGGATCCACCCGAAGCTCAGGTCCCCGCCATGGCGTTGTCTCCTCCCCGCAAGAGGCTGCGCTATGGAGAGCCTAGATCCGTCACTAGGCTGCTTTAAGTATTTTGAGATATGATGTAATAAGTTAGTTTCTGTGTTAGACGTTGAACACTCTTTTAAGTTATCCTATTAATAAATACCAACCATGTGATGGTGATTGATTGAAATGTTTGATTTGGATCTTTGTTTGAGTGCAATGGTCTTATGGAATGATGGCCATAAGAACATATAAATTTTTTTTAAAACATAAGTATTTCCCCTCCTAGAATCTTTTCTACTCCTCACTTTTCTAAGGACTTCACCTCCTAACCAATCAGATGGTGAACGCTCGTCAAGGACCCAACAACAATCGGAACCAGCATGGTCAACAAGTACCACCACCACCACCGAATCCCAACATGGAGCAGTTCATCGCCGCCCGAATGCAGATTCTGCAAGGACTCACTGTGGCTGTTCAGCAAATTCAACAGAACCAGCAGAATCAGCAGCATCAGCAGCAACAGCAGTACGCACCCCCGGCCAGAGATAAGCACCGGGATTTCATGAGTCATCACCCGCCGACATTTTCTCATGCAGTTGATCCCCTAGATGCCGATGACTGGCTCAAGGTCATTGGAAAGAAGTTGGACATCACACAGTGCAACGACCGGGAAAAGATCTTGTACGCCTCGGGAAGACTCGAGGGAGCCGCGTCCGACTAGTGGGATGCCTTCACAGCAGCACATCCCAACGCAGATACTATAACTTGACAGGAATTTCAAGAGAACTTCCACGCTCATCACATCCCCTCAGGAATTATGAAGTTGAAGAAGAAGGAATTCCTTTCCCTTACTCAAGGCAATATGTCTGTCAGCGAGTATCGTGATTGCTTCACTCAGCTTTCATGCTATGCCCCTGAAGAAGTGGACACAGATGAGAAGCGCCAAGAGCGTTTCCTGGAAGGACTAATTGGACCTCTGAATTACCAAATTTAGAGTCATACATTTCTCAATTTCCAGACACTGTTGAACAAGGCAATTGGCCTTGAAAGCAAAAGAAAGGAATTATCTGACCACAAAAGAAAATTTCAAGGTCAGACCAGTAGGAACACTCGCCCGAACAACGCTCAAGGTTCGCAGTTCCGCTCTAGAAATCAAGGCGGAAACAATTATCAAGTGCAACACTCTGGACAGCAAGGCCAGCAGAGAAATAATCAGAGTCAGAACCAGCAAAGGAGCAACTCCCAGACCAACCAGAGGTCTGGTGGGAGTTCACAGAACCGTCAAGGTGGCGTCAGTAACACGCAGGCCAAAAGCAACAACGCACCAGTCCAACCCAATGGCTGCTTCAAGTGTGGTGAGCTAGGCCACTATGCTAACAACTGCCCAAGGCGCAACCAGCAGACACCCTAGAAAAACAATAACCAGAGAAATGACCAGAACACCCTCGCTCGTGGATCTGCACAAAACAAGACTCCGCAGAACCAGAGTAGAGGAAGGGTCAATCACGTCACCGCAGAATCAGTACTTGAGGATGCCGACATAGTGTATGGTATGTTCCTCGTTAACTCCATACCTGCATCAGTTTTATTTGACTGTGGAGCATCGCATTCGTTTATAACTGAGTCATTTGTGGAAAAACACAACATACCTAAGTACCCCCTTAAGAAGATGTTACATATTAGTTCACCAGGAGGTAACATGAAGGCCACACACTCATGCCCCCATGTTAATCTCAAGATTCAAGGAATAGATTTTTCAGTCAACCCAGTGGTCCTAGGATCCAATGGCATTGATGTGATTCTTGGATGCGACTGGTTGAAAAGTTGTGATGGAGTGATACAGTGTGCCAATGGAACAATTATGTTGACAAGTCCTCAAGGTGAAAGAATCCAAGTTAACATAGACAAGTCAACAGATGAAAAAGGGAAAACAGTGATCAATCACTTGGAAGAAAAGCCCTTGGAAAATATCAAAGTAGTCTGCGAATACCCAGACGTATTTCCAGAGGAATTACCAGGTATGCCACCTGACCGTGATATAGAGTTTTCTATTGAATTATTACCCGAAACGACACCTATCTCGAAAAGACCATATAGAATGGATGTCAAAGATTTAGTAGAACTGAAGAAACAAATAGAAGAATTACTAGAAAAAGGTTTCATTCGCGCAAGTTCATCCCCTTGGGGAGCCCCAGTGCTATTTGTGAACAAGAAGGATGGTTCGAGGAGAATGTGCGTTGATTATAGAAGTTTGAATGAAGTAACCATCAAGAATAAATACCCACTACCTCGGATTGAAGATTTATTCGATCAAATGAAGGGAGCTAAGATATTCTCGAAGATAGATCTGAGATCGGGATATCATCAGTTAAAGATTCGAGCAGAAGATGTACCCAAGACAACCTTCACGACAAGATATGGATTATATGAGTTTTTGGGCATGTCGTTTGGACTCACTAATTCACCAGCATACTTTATGAACTTGATGAATAAAGTATTCATGGAATATCTGGATCAGTTTATGGTCGTATTCATTGACGACATACTGATATATTCTCCGAATGAAGAAACACATGAAGATCATCTAAGGCTAGTCCTACAAAAGCTTCGTGACAACCAACTGTACGCAAAATTCTCGAAGTGTGATTTTTGGTTGAAGGAAGTTGCTTTCTTAGGGCATATCGTTACCGATGGTGGAATTAAAATGGACCCAGAAAAGATAAGTGAGATACTAGATTGGAAGCAACCAAAGGATGCGTCCAAGATCAAAAGTTTTCTTGGATTGGCAGGATACTATAGAAGATTTATTGAAGGTTTTTCCAAGTTAGTGAAACCACTCACCTCTCTACTGGAGAAGGGTAAAGAGTTCAAGTGGGATGAAGCTTGTCAGAATTGTTTTGAAGAACTCAAGAAAAGGTTAACCACTGCACCAATATTGGTAATGCCAGACATCCACAAGGGATTTGATGTGTATTGCGATGCATCACACCTTGGACTTGGATGTGTGCTAATGCAAGAAGGAAAAGTGATAGCTTATGCCTCAAGGCAGTTGAGGAAACATGAGAAGAATTATCCTACGCACGATTTGGAACTAGCTGCCGTAGTGCATGCTTTGAAGATTTGGAGGCACTATATGATTGGAAACAAGTGCAAAATCTTCACAGATCACAAAAGCTTGAAATATACATTCACTCAGAAAGAACTCAACCTCAGACAGAGAAGATGGCTTGAGTTGATTAAGGACTACGATTTGGAAATACAATATCACCCTAGAAAGGCAAATGTAGTAGCTGATGCTTTGAGCCGTAAGGGTCAAGTGAACAACATCACTACTCATTTGATGTCACAGGAATTGTGCTGGGAAATGGAACAACTCAACCTTGGTATGCTTTATAATGTAGAAGCAACAGTTATGGAAGTTGAGTCTACTTTGGAAGAAGAGATTCGTAAAGGACAAGAGTCTAATGAGAAAATTAAGGAAATTAAAACTTTGATTGGTTTAGGTAGAGCCCCAGATTTCACGGAAGATGAACAAGGCACGGTATGGTTTAAGAAGAGAATCTGTGTACCAGAAATCAAACACTTGTCCAACTTATTTTGAGAGAAGCTCATGATTCAGCTTACTCTATTCACCCTGGAAGTACAAAGATGTACCAGAATCTTAAGGAAAAGTATTGGTGGTACGGATTGAAAAGAGATGTTGCTACTCATGTTGCATTATGTGACGTGTGTCAGCGAGTTAAAGCCGAACACCAAAGACCAGCAGGATTACTACAACCTCTCAAGGTACCTGAATGGAAACGGGAAGAAATCGGTATGGATTTCATAGTTGGACTACCCCGTACTCGGGATGGCTATGATTCAATATGGGTCATAGTAGACAGGTTGACTAAAGTGGCACACTTTATACCTGTGAAGACAACTTACTCGGGAGCCCAGTTAGCAGAGTTATACATGTCGAGGATTGTTTGTCTACATGGAGTACCGAAGAAGATCGTATCGGATCGAGGAACCCAGTTTACCTCACGCTTTTGGAAAAGACTACATGAGTCCATGGATACCAAGCTAAACTTTAGTTCAGCTTATCATCCGCAAACGGATGGGCAAACAGAAAGAACAAACCAAGTGTTGGAAGATATGCTAAGAGCTTGCGCTCTAAAGCATGGTAGAAGCTAGGATAAAAATTTGCCTTATGCAGAATTCTCGTATAACAACAGTTATCAGGTAAGTCTAAAAATGGCACCATTTGAGGCACTTTATGGACGAAAGTGTAGAACACCGCTTTATTGGAATCAGACTGGAGAAAGTCAAGTATTTGGTCCAGAAATTCTCGAAGAAGCGAAAAAGCACGTGCAGATTATTAGAGAAAATTTGAAGACAACAGAGTCAAGACAGAAAAGCTATGCTGATAATAGAAGAAGAGAGTTGATGTTCGAAGTAGGAGACTTTGTATACCTTAAAGTTTCACCGATGAGAGGAATGAAAAGGTTTAAAGTTAAGGGAAAATTATCACCTCGCTATATCGGCCCATTCAAGATTTTGGAATGAAAAGGTGAAGTAGCCTACCAGTTAGAGCTACCTGATAGATTATCGGATGTGCATGACGTATTTCACGTGTCACAACTTAAGAAGTGCTTAAGAGTACCAGAAGAACAGTTACCCATGGAAGAACTGAATGTCAATGAGGATTTGACTTATTCGGAGTACCCGGTCAGAATTCTAGAAACATCTCACAGAATTACACGGAGTAAAGTTATTAACATGTGCAAGGTTCAGTGGAGTCATCATTTGGAAGATAAGGCCACTTGGGAAAGAGAAGATGAACTCAAAGCAGAATTCCTCCAGTTATTCTCGGAAGTTTCTTAATCTCGAGGACGAGATTCTTTTTAGAGGGGTAGGTTTTGTAACACCTCAAATCCATCAATTAAAACAATCTAATTTGATTCACTTTCATTGGAATTTTTTTTAAATAATTAAAGTAGTGATGTAACAAGGTTTAACAAATTTTGGTGAATAACTAAAACCTACTGAGTGATTGATTTCATTCATTATTGTATTATGATTTTTTTGGTGCGAAGTCTAATTTATTAAAATAATAGTTTTGTCAAATTCTCGAGGATTGGATAACTTAAATCATACAATATTATTTATTATGATTTCTTTGGAATATATATATTAATATATATATATTATATGTGAATTTGGAAAAAAAACAAAAGAAAAAAAGAAACGAACGCTCGGCCAGAAGCCAGGCATTCATTCTCGCGACTTTTTTTTCTTCTTTATTATGCATAGGACAGGTGGATCCCACTCCGAACAGTCGCAGCCACGACTGCTCGTCTCTCTGCCACCGCGCGCTGTCTCGCCTGCTTCTGCACCACTGTGCTCAGCCTCACCCACGTCTGATCCATTTCCTCCATGTTGCAGCCGTTTCTCCTTATGACCAATGCAGCCGCCATTAATGGCTGGAAACGGAAGCTTCAATGCGTTCAATCAGCCGCCGTGACTTAATTCTTCCGTGCGTGATTCTCTCCTTCTCCCAGCTATAAAGCGTTTGTCAGTCCTCATTTCCAAAGCCCCAACGCTCAATCTCTGCTCTCCTCCTTGCACACGCTTGCACAGCCTCTATCATCGTGTTCTATATGCCGTGAGTTCTGCTCCCCCTGCTCACTGCCCACGCACAGCAATCGTGCTGCCACTCACGGTCGTTAACTTGTTCGAGCTCTGCTTCCCTGCAGCACCGTCTGCCGTCGAGCCGATCTCGATGTCGTTCTTCCCCTCTCCTGTTCGACATTGCTGCAAGGTACAAGATGAGCAATATGTAGCTTAGCCTCTAATTTTTTTGTAGGACTCGTTTATATGTTTTCTAGTTCAAAAGAGTTAATTTAGGTCCCTGTAATTTTATGGGCTATCCCCAGTACCCTATAGTTAATCACGATCTAACTTCTGTAGAGAATTATAATTTTAGTTGTGTATTTTTTTAGTCTGAAATTATGTTTATACTGAACGGTTAGCTTCATGTGTACGTGATAAGATATTTTATATAGTGCTCCGCTATATTTCGTATTTGTATATTTAATTTGGTTACGTCTGTTAGGAATTAATTTAAATATAGTTTGTTGGAGTATAGGTTGAATGGATAGGTAGACCACATATTTATAACAAAATCGCTGGATAAATAATACTACGATTATATTTGCTCAGGCTGAACTGTAGATTTTTAGTCAAATTGTATGTGTTCGTATGTACGATTATAGACAAATTGCTTCTTCGCTAAGTCGTGCTAGAGTCTCAATTAGTACTAAATAATATAGCTACTATGACCACTATAAACTAAATATTAGAATTAAATTGGTAGGTTAATTTAGTTCTCCTAAATATCAAGGTTATATGACTTTTTAAATAATATTGTAACATCTACTATAATTTTCTGTTAGAAAGAAATAATAAAATATTACCCACATCCTTTCTAGTAGAAATACAATAATTAATTAGTTAATTTTCTAGATTCTATAAAGTTTGAATTAGCGTCATATTTATGTATTTTTAAATGAATCCATATAGTATATACTTCCATAGTCAATCTGTCATATAGGTTCCCCTAGTGTATTCTCGAGACTAAATTATTAGTAGTATCTCGTAGCAAATGAAACGATCGTCGATATGGATAGACTGATATTACAGTTACAAATCAAGTTCTATTTTAGACATCTTCCTTTGATAAGTGCGATATGTTAATGTGTATGTAATGATGTATGTTTATGTAATGGTACGTGTTTATTTATTGGTGAATGTTTTATTTTTGTATGTGCGATATGCGACTCTATTAGAAGGTTCGACTGTGTGGTAGAGGATTCGAATACGTTCGAAGACGAACCACAGAACACGTTTGAGCAAGGCAAGTGGATTCTCCCTCTGCATATTCTTTTTGTACCCACTCAATTGCATATAATAATGTTTACTTTTGATATACTGCATAATTTGATGGGATTTACCTAACTAAGGATTTCCTAGATTTACCAACTGTATTCCTTGTTTACCCCGGGAAATAATCAAGCTTTGCAAAATTTATGCTACCGCTCAACTTAATGATTTTTGATGTCACTCATTAATTGGTATTAATGTTCCAAAAATTTAATTGGCAATTATGACATTAACTCGATGGTTAAAACAACATTATTTCAAATTAATTGGAACATAGAGTGACCACCCAGGATAACAGTGCAACCACGAGTACTATCATGGCTCTAGCTTTGGTAATTAGCTTTATATGCTTAGTGCCTAGCAACCTTACCTGAAATATGGGCAAGAGGGGGAGCGGTAGGTGTTGGCAGCCCACGTTAACATGGGGACGTATTCTTGGCTAAGGTACCTCACCCAGGGGGCCACCACCATTGTCTTTAGAAACCTTAGCGGGTTGCTTCGTATTAAGTGTATTTTGTGAAAGCCTCATAATGGATCCCTAGCCATTCACCTCGGCAGTGTTTAAGGGTCCGATCAACCCAGGCTAGATGGGATACATGGCTTGTGGGTAAAGTTGTACCACCTCTGCAGAGTATAAAACTGATATATCAGCCGTGCTCCCGGTTATGAGCGACCTGGACTCCTCACATGATAATTGAACTTGAAGATGGAATTAAATTGAGATCTGATGATCTGCCAATAATTTGCTTAAGTGATTTCACTTAAGTGTTTTTGTTATATTCATATTCCTTTGTTTAAATGGGATATTTGGGATTCATACTTATTAGTAAGACAGGTGTTGTTAATAAAATGTTGACCAACTAAAATGCTTACTGCTCAACCTTAGCCTCACCTTGTTATACCTGCATTAATTTTTCCCCCACTTGCTGAGCCCCGACGATAAGTGAGCTCACCCTTGCTAATATTTTGATCAGAGGGTGATGCTGGAGACTTCGATGGAGATTTTATCGACGACGATGAATTCTAAGTCTATCGATGCGCCGGTCATCTTCCTGTGGGAGATTGCCCCTGATATTTATTTACGCTTTACTTTGATGTGATACTTGATCAAGACACAATGTTCCAGATGATGTAATAAAATATTCTACTCTATTTACACCTTTATTGCATTGTCTTTTGATATATTACACTTGTGACGTCAACATATGTGTGGAAATGGATCCTGGCACACATATGGTATACGCTCGGTTCTACCCCCTGGAACCGGGTGTGACAGCCCCGACCATAAGTGAGCTCACCCTTTCTTAATTTTGATCAGAAGCTTGCAGATGAAGTTATGATGCTGAGCTCCATGGATGCTAGTCTAGTGATACCCCTGGTCATCTTCCTGTGAATGGATGTCCATGTTTCGCTGTGCATTGATGAATAAAGGTTAAGAAATTATGTCAGTTCGAAGTGTAATATGTTAATATAATCATTATTTACGCTTTTATGCATTGTGATATATTACACTTGTGACGTCACATATGTGTGGAAATAGATCCTGGCACACATATGCTATGCACCCGGCTTTGCCCTTAGAAACGGGTGTGACAGATCATCAACGTCGAGATCTCCACTCAATCTAGTTATCGTATTTCACGGAAGATCGGGCCTCATCTTTGTAACGCCCCGAATTTTTGCAGTTGAATTTTTTTCTTTTCTTTACTCGCCAAAATTCGGGCGTTACCTTTTCTTTTCTTTTTCCCCTCGCTAAACCTTGACCTTTTCCAAAGTTTTAGCGGGACTCGGTTTGGATTTCCCGTGTAAGAAAACCATAAAACTGTTTTTTTTTGTTGATTGATGCACCATGCCGAACCTTGCATTTCTTTTGATTGCTTTGAAAGTGCAAACGCATTCATGTGGGAAGATCGGATTTCGAAAACAGGGAAAATAATCTTTTCTTTTCTCTTTCCCTCTCTTTCTCTCTCCTCTTTTTCTCTCTCTCCCGCGCCGTGGGCCGACCCTGGCCGGCCCAGGCCCCTGCGCGCCCCCCTCTTGGGCCCCAAGAGGCCCAGCCGCCCCCCCCACCCCCTCCTTTTTTTTTCCCAAAACCCTCTCCCTCTCCCTCTCATTTTCTCTCTCTCTCCCTAAGCCGCCGCCGCCCTACTCCCTGCCCTAGGCCGCCGCCGCCGCCCCCTTGCTCGGCCGCCGCCCCTCGCCGTCGGCCGCCCCCGCCGGTGAGCCCCCCCCCTCCTCCCTCTCCCTCTCCCTCCCCCTCCCCTCCTCTTTCCCCTGCCCCGGCCGCCCCCTGGCCGGCCACGGCCAGCCCCCGGCCAGCCCCCCCGGCCGCGCCCCCCTCGCCCGCCTGGCCCCTGGCCGCCAGCTCGGCTGGCCTTGGCCGCCAGCTCGGCTGGCCTCGGCCGCCAGCTCGGCCGGCCTTGGCCGCCAGCTCGGCCGCCCCGGCCCCCAGCTCAGCCGCCCGACCGCCCCAGCTCGGCCGCCCAGCCTAGGGCCGGTTCAACCGCCCTAGGGCCGGTTCAACCGCCCCCCCCCCCTCTGTTTTTTTTATTTTTTTTATTTTTTTTATTTACTTTCTGTGATCCTAATTACTTTATTTTAGGTAGAATGATCATTGTTCATGCTATGGAAATAGGAAGTTCAATTTAAAATTCCGTTATGCTATTGATTCACGTAGTTAATTGTTTATCCCGTGCAATGTTGATCAACTTAAAATGATTAGGTTTCCATTAGTATATATATATCAGAATTCTTTTGTTAAGAACCAATTGTAACGGATCATTAGTGCATAAACTTTAACCCCCCTGCGAGATCTTTCCCGTTTCTTTCTAACCATAACAAATGCGATGTCAAATGTCATACTTGATGCATATTCGTTTTACCTGTTCCCTTGTATGGTGTATTGTTCTTTTGTATTAAAATATGTGGATGTATGTATGTTTGCGCTCGCATAGAGAACGATCCGGTCGAAGAGCCCGAGGAATTCGCAGGAGAAGCCCCTGAGCAGCAGTCGGTTGGTGGAGGCAAGTGTCCTTTGACCTATCTCTGTCCTATTCATTCTTTAATTCACCTCCCGCATTACACATTTATACCTAAGGATTGACTAGCTTTTGTTATCCATGTCCTTGTTTACCTATTTGGGTCGGATTATTACTGCTTAGTCTGATGCTATTGCCCAACTCTAATCAATGAACATGATGTGATTATCTATGATATGCTGTTTTCCCCTTCTTATTTATGATTATATTTGTGACCTTTAAGGGGACTCGAGCGGTTTCTCGAGTGCCTCTCCGTAAGGACCTGTTCAATGGATGACCGCCCGGGAAAATAGTGCAACCATGAGGGTGGAATGGGACGCCCTTAGCTGAATAATTAGAGGAACCGGGGTGTAGTTCGCTTAGCCGTTGTGCCGTCAATGGGGCTCGGTGTATGCGGCTCGCTCTGCCAAGGTTGATTTGTCCCTTGGGGAGGAGTGCGGTACATTTAGGAAACCTAACGGGCGGCTACAGCCTCGGGGAATCTTTGTAAAGGCTACGTAGTGATGCCCTGCTGGACCACCTAGGTAGTGGTCAATGGGGAGTCGCTCTCTCCGGGCAGAAAGGGAATCACGGCTTGTGGGTAAAGTGCACAACCTCTGCAGAGTGTTATGAAACTGATATATCAGCCGTGCTCGCGGTTATGAGCGGCCAAGGGAGCTCCAGAGATTAGTGATACTTGATCAGAGACATTTTGGTACAGGTGGCAATGAGATTGACGGTTCTGATTATGATTATGGTGCTGGTAAGTGGTATTCTTTCCGTTTGGAAAGGATACATTGGGCTAATAACTTGGGTTAATGTTAAAACCTGGCTCTCTACTAGTAAGTAATAACCTGACCAACTAAAAGCAACTGCTTGACTTATCCCCACATAAAGCTAGTCCACTACAGCCAAACGGGATACTTGCTGAGTATGTTGATGTGTACTCACCCTTGCTCTACACACCAATCCCCCCCAGGTTGTCAGCATTGCAACCACTGCTCAGGAGAAGATGAAGCTGTGGAAGGAGACTTCCAGGAGTTCCAAGACTATGACGAGTTCTAGGCGTGGGTTAGCGGCAACCCCCAGTCGGCTGCCTGTGAAGGCCGCGTTATCTACGTTTCTTTTCCGCACTTTGATTTATTGTAAGAACTATATGGACGTCTCAGACGTATGATGTAATCGACTATTATTTCCCCTTTTAATACTATTTGAGCACTGTGTGATGATGTCCATGTTATGTAACTACTGTGTACGTGAATAACTGATCCTGGCACGTACATGGTTCGCATTCGGTTTACCTTCTAAAAACCGGGTGTGACATAAGTGGTATCAGAGCCGTGCTGACTGTAGGACCGCTAACCTAGAGTAGAATGGTCGTTTTAAGGACTATAGACCTCTGTCCCTGCCTTGACTTTGATATCCCTTCAAAAGTTGGTCATACCGACCAAACCTATGTTCTACTATATATTATACCTTGCTGAAAATTATGTTTTATTCTGATCCTTCATTTATTTATGATTCATTATTTGCTGGTCACATTAATTCTGTTCTCACCCTTTTGCTTGCGATGTCTTTTGTAGATGGCTCGACTTAGACACACTGCACGAAAGTCCGTCATCCCCTTCTTACCCTCCCGTCTTGCTGAGCGTCCGCTTCGCCGTCCCGTGGCCGGACAGTCCAGCCACTTGGAGAGACTGCACCACCGCCTGCATGAGGAGCAGGAACGTCGATGACAAGAGCAGCAGGACTCTTCCTTCTCGCTCCAGCAGGAGATAGAGTCTGTGAGGAGCTGCTCTCCTGTGCTTCCCCTGGAGGCGCCCCCTGCACCACCACTGGGCGTCCCAGCTTCTGGAGTAGCTGCTGGAGGAGACCCAGACGACGGAGATGGCGACGACAGCCCGAGCCACGACACCGACCACTCTGCTAACCATGAGCCGGAAGGATGGGTTGCTCGACCCATCACTCGCGACGCTGCTCGCGGGTGTCACTTCCACGATGCGCTTGACACCCTGCTGCGTCGGGCACTTGACCGGCGTACTTGGTCCATCGAGTATCGCTGTGTGGTCTACCAGCATAGTCGCGGGGTCTACCCGGACCGCTGGGAGGCGACCTGTTTGGTGCGCCGTCCGGAGAACAGTCTCCAGGGCGCGGAGGCTTGCTCAGAGCACTATTCTATCTCTGAGCGGGACTCAGCTGAGGCAGCCATGCAGGATGCTGCACGGCGTGCGCTTTCGCACTACTGCTTGGTTCTCGGTGGGGTAGCTGACGGTCTCGACCTGAAGTATTACCCCCGCCGTCCATCTGGCAGCACAGGAGGCGTGATTGTTTCACCTGCTGGTGAGGACAATCCTAGGTTGAGCAGCACAGTCAACCTAGCCGCCGTGCTAAACACGGAGCTGGACCATGCATTAGGCGAGCTGAGTAGGACTCGTGCTGAGATCGCCCTGCTGCGGGCTGAGCGCGCGGAGCGTCGTCACTTGGATGATGGTTCCCCCGCTCCCGTCGGGACTCAGCACCCGTACCGCTCACCTCGGCGTGGACTCCAGTCTTATGGCAATCCCGACTGCAAGACCAAGATAAATCTAGAACCATAGATCGTTAGAGTTGGATCTTGTAATTAATACGAAATATATATACATATAAGCTTCAGTCTTAGCGTTAGTCTCAGTCTTAGTTAGTCTTAGTTAGACAAGGTAGTTTGCTATATCCTGTGCATTTATGTTTGTCATGATGAACTATGTTTGGTTTGGATCTTTGTAATGACTGTCACCAGAGTGTGGGTATCCCCTGCATTTTGGCTTACATATTATGTTAATGGAGTTAGCTATATAGTTGGGAAACCCTTTATTCTACTTTCCTCTTTATCTGAGAAGCTGTGTGGTCTGTGTTGGAGATCAGTGAAGATGCTCATCTGTTCAGTGCTGTTGGAGAATTCTATACTCTTTTCTTATGCTGCAAGATTTGCCAGATCAGTTCTGATGTGTGGTTGCGTTCTGCAGATGTCAGAGAACAGGCGCAGAGGAGGAAGGCGTGCTCAGCAGGAGCAAGCCGCCCCGCAGGATGAGGTGCCTCAGCAGCAGCACCTGCCACCCCCGCCCCCGATGTCCATCGAGCAGATGTTTCTGATGCAGACTCAGGCAGTTCAGGCCATCGGTCAGACTCTGGCCGCCATTCAGCAGCAGCAGCAGCAGCAGCAAGCACCACCCCAACCTCAGATGCCTCAGATGCCTAGAGACAAGCGTGCTGAATTCATGAGAGGTCATCCCCCAACGTTCGCTCACTCTTCTGACCCCATGGATGCTGAAGATTGGCTGCGCACTGTGGAGCGGGAGTTGCATACCGCTCAGTGTGACGACAGGGAGAAAGTCTTGTATGGTCCCCGTCTGTTGAGAGGAGCAGCCCAGTCATGGTGGGAGTCTTACCTCGCCACCCATGCCGACCCCGACACCATCACCTGGGAAGAGTTCAGAGGTAGCTTTCGTCAGTACCATGTGCCTGCAGGTCTGATGACAGTGAAGAAGGAGGAGTTCCTGGCCCTTAAGCAAGGGTCATCATCTGTCAGTGAGTATCGAGACAGGTTTCTGCAGTTGTCTCGCTATGCTCCCGAAGATGTCAACACCGACGCCAAGCGACAGTACCGTTTCTTGAGGGGCTTGGTTGACCCTCTGCAGTATCAACTGATGAATCACACCTTCCCGACATTCCAGCACCTGATTGACAGAGCAATCATGACAGAAAGGAAGCGTAAGGAGATGGAGGATCGTAAGCGCAAGATCAGTGGACCCCAGCCTGGAAGCAGCAGTCGTCCTCGTTTTTCAGGCAATCAACCTCAGCAGTTCAGGCAGAACCAGCGTCCACCTCAGCAGCATCAGCAGCGTCAGCAGTATCAGCAGTTCCAAAGGCAGTATCCTCAGCATCAGTATCAGAACCGTCAGAGCAATCAGTCTGGAGGTCAGTTTCAGAGGCAGAAACAGCAGACACCTCGTCTTCCTGCCCCCGCAACTCAGCAGAACAATCAGGCAGCACCAGCTCAGGTTGGAAACAGAGCATGTTTCCACTGTGGAGAGCAAGGCCACTGGGTGATGCAATGTCCGAAGAAAGCAGCCCAGCAGCAGTCAGGCCCCAATGCCCCAGCAAAGCAGAATGTGTCTCAGTCTGGAGCAGGCAACCGCCCTCAGCAGCGCTACAATCATGGAAGACTGAACCACTTGGATGCTGAAGCAGTTCAGGAGACCCCCGGCATGACAGTAGGTATGTTCCCAGTCGACTCCTATATTGCAGAAGTGTTATTTGATACTGGAGCAACGCATTCTTTCATTACTGCATCATGGGTAGAAGCACATAATCTTCCAATTACTACCATGTCAACCCCCATTCAAATTGACTCAGCCGGTGGTAGAATTCGAGCTGATAGCATATGTTTGAATATAAGTGTGGAAATAAGGGGGATAGCGTTTCCCGCTAACCTTATAGTAATGGGTACTCAGGGAATAGATGTCATCCTAGGGATGAATTGGCTAGATAAGTATCAGGCAGTTATCAGTTGTGATAAAAGGACAATCAAGTTGGTGTCCCCACTAGGAGAGGAAGTGGTGACCGAGTTAGTCCCGCCTGAGCCAAAGAAAGAGAAGTTGACTACAGCGCCTGTCCTAGTCTTGCCTGATGTGCACAAGCCCTTCTCTGTGTACTGTGATGCTTGTTACACAGGTTTGGGATGCGTGTTGATGCAGGAGGGAAGAGTTGTGGCTTACTCGTCCCGACAGCTGAAGGTTCATGAGAAGAATTACCCAATCCATGACCTAGAGTTGGCAGCAGTGGTTCACGCACTGAAGACATGGAGGCACTATCTGTATGGACAGAAATGCGACGTTTACACATATCACAAGAGTCTGAAGTACATATTCACTCAGTCAGAATTGAATATGAGGCAACGAAGATGGTTAGAGTTGATCAAAGACTATGAGTTGGAGGTTCATTACCATCCAGGCAAAGCAAACGTAGTGGCAGATGCTTTGAGCAGAAAGAGTCAAGTCAATCTGATGGTCGCTCGTCCGATGCCTTATGAGTTGGCCAAAGAGTTTGACAGGTTGAGTCTCGGATTTCTGAACAATTCGCGAGGAGTCACAGTTGAATTGGAACCTACCTTAGAGCGCGAAATCAAAGAAGCGCAGAAGAATGATGAGAAGATCAGTGAGATCCGGCGACTGATTCTAGATGGCAGAGGCAAAGATTTTCGAGAAGATGCTGAAGGCGTGATATGGTTCAAGGACCGCTTGTGTGTTCCCAATGTCCAGTCCATTCGGGAGTTGATTCTCAAGGAAGCTCATGAGACAGCCTATTCGATTCACCCTGGCAGTGAGAAGATGTATCAGGATCTGAAGAAGAAATTCTGGTGGTACGGAATGAAGAGGGAAATCGCAGAGCATGTGGCTATGTGCGATAGTTGTCGAAGAATTAAGGCAGAGCACCAGAGACCAGCTGGATTGTTGCAACCGTTGCAGATCCCTCAGTGGAAATGGGATGAAATCGGTATGGATTTCATAGTCGGATTGCCTCGCACTCGAGCCGGCTACGATTCTATTTGGGTAGTAGTGGACCGTTTGACCAAGTCAGCCCACTTCATACCTGTCAAGACCACCTACAGCAGTGCAGTATTGGCAGAGTTGTATATGTCTCGGATCGTTTGTCTTCATGGTGTGCCAAAGAAGATAGTGTCAGACAGAGGAACGCAGTTCACCTCTCATTTCTGGCAGCAGTTGCATGAAGCCTTGGGCACACATCTGAATTTCAGTTCAGCTTATCATCCGCAGACAGATGGCCAGACCGAAAGAACCAATCAAATTCTTGAAGATATGTTGAGAGCCTGTGCGTTGCAAGATCAGTCCGGATGGGATAAGAGATTGCCTTATGCAGAGTTTTCCTATAACAACAGTTACCAGGCCAGTTTGAAGATGTCACCATTTCAAGCGCTCTATGGAAGGAGTTGTAGAACTCCGTTGCAATGGGATCAGCCTGGAGAGAAGCAAGTGTTTGGGCTAGACATTCTGCTTGAAGCCGAAGAGAACATCAAGATGGTCCGAGAGAATCTGAAGATAGCGCAATCGAGGCAGCGAAGCTATGCAGACACAAGAAGAAGAGAGCTGAGTTTTGAAGTCGGAGACTTTGTCTATCTGAAAGTGTCACCGATCAGAGGAGTCAGAAGGTTCGGAATCAAAGGCAAGCTAGCACCCCGCTACATTGGTCCGTACCAGATCCTCTCAAAGCGTGGAGAAGTGGCTTATCAGCTCAGTCTGCCAGAGGATTTGTCAGCTGTGCATGATGTCTTTCATGTGTCTCAGTTGAAGAAGTGCTTGCGTGTGCCAGAAGAGCAGTTGCCAGTGGAAGGTCTGGAAGTCCAGGAGGACTTGACCTATGTTGAGAAGCCAGCTCAGATTCTTGAGGTTGCAGATAGAGTCACCCGAAGGAAGACCATCAGAATGTGCAAAGTCAGGTGGAGTCACCACTCTGAGGAAGAAGCAACCTGGGAGCGTGAAGATGATTTGATGGCCAAGTACCCAGAGCTCTTTGCTAGCCAGCCCTGAATCTCGAGGGCGAGATTCTTTTAAGGGGGATAGGTTTGTAACGCCCCGAATTTTTGCAGTTGAATTTTTTTCTTTTCTTTACTCGCCAAAATTCGGGCGTTACCTTTTCTTTTCTTTTTCCCCTCGCTAAACCTTGACCTTTTCCAAAGTTTTAGCGGGACTCGGTTTGGATTTTCCGTGTAAGAAAACCATAAAACTGTTTTTTTTGTTGATTGATGCACCATGCCGAACCTTGCATTTCTTTTGATTGCTTTGAAAGTGCAAACGCATTCATGTGGGAAGATCGGATTTCGAAAACAGGGAAAATAATCTTTTCTTTTCTCTTTCCCTCTCTTTCTCTCTCCTCTTTTTCTCTCCCTCCCGCGCCGTGGGCCGACCCTGGCCGGCCCAGGCCCCTGCGCGCCCCCCTCTTGGGCCCCAAGAGGCCCAGCCGCCCCCCCACCCCCTCCTTTTTTTTCCCAAAACCCTCTCCCTCTCCCTCTCATTTTCTCTCTCTCTCCCTAAGCCGCCGCCGCCCTACTCCCTGCCCTAGGCCGCCGCCGCCGCCCCCTTGCTCGGCCGCCGCCCCTCGCCGTCGGCCGCCCCCGCCGGTGAGCCCCCCCCTCCTCCCTCTCCCTCTCCCTCCCCCTCCCCTCCTCTTTCCCCTGCCCCGGCCGCCCCCTGGCCGGCCACGGCCAGCCCCCGGCCAGCCCCCCCGGCCGCGCCCCCCTCGCCCGCCTGGCCCCTGGCCGCCAGCTCGGCTGGCCTTGGCCGCCAGCTCGGCTGGCCTTGGCCGCCAGCTCGGCTGGCCTCGGCCGCCAGCTCGGCCGGCCCGGCCCCCAGCTCAGCCGCCCGACCGCCCCAGCTCGGTCGCCCAGCCTAGGGCCGGTTCAACCGCCCTAGGGCCGGTTCAACCGCCCCCCCCCTCTGTTTTTTTTATTTTTTTTATTTTTTTTATTTACTTTCTGTGATCCTAATTACTTTATTTTAGGTAGAATGATCATTGTTCATGCTATGGAAATAGGAAGTTCAATTTAAAATTCCGTTATGCTATTGATTCACGTAGTTAATTGTTTATCCCGTGCAATGTTGATCAACTTAAAATGATTAGGTTTCCATTAGTATATATATATCAGAATTCTTTTGTTAAGAACCAATTGTAACGGATCATTAGTGCATAAACTTTAACCCCCCTGCGAGATCTTTCCCTTTTCTTTCTAACCATAACAAATGCGATGTCAAATGTCATACTTGATGCATATTCGTTTTACCTGTTCCCTTGTATGGTGTATTGTTCTTTTGTATTAAAATATGTGGATGTATGTATGTTTGCGCTCGCATAGAGAACGATCCGGTCGAAGAGCCCGAGGAATTCGCAGGAGAAGCCCCTGAGCAGCAGTCGGTTGGTGGAGGCAAGTGTCCTTTGACCTATCTCTGTCCTATTCATTCTTTAATTCACCTCCCGCATTACACATTTATACCTAAGGATTGACTAGCTTTTGTTATCCATGTCCTTGTTTACCTATTTGGGTCGGATTATTACTGCTTAGTCTGATGCTATTGCCCAACTCTAATCAATGAACATGATGTGATTATCTATGATACGCTGTTTTCCCCTTCTTATTTATGATTATATTTGTGACCTTTAAGGGGACTCGAGCGGTTTCTCGAGTGCCTCTCCGTAAGGACCTGTTCAATGGATGACCGCCCGGGAAAACAGTGCAACCATGAGGGTGGAATGGGACGCCCTTAGCTGAATAATTAGAGGAACCGGGGTGTAGTTCGCTTAGCCGTTGTGCCGTCAATGGGGCTCGGTGTATGCGGCTCGCTCTGCCAAGGTTGATTTGTCCCTTGGGGAGGAGTGCGGTACATTTAGGAAACCTAACGGGCGGCTACAGCCTCGGGGAATCTTTGTAAAGGCTACGTAGTGATGCCCTGCTGGACCACCTAGGTAATGGTCAATGGGGAGTCGCTCTCTCCGGGCAGAAAGGGAATCACGGCTTGTGGGTAAAGTGCACAACCTCTGCAGAGTGTTATGAAACTGATATATCAGCCGTGCTCGCGGTTATGAGCGGCCAAGGGAGCTCCAGAGATTAGTGATACTTGATCAGAGACATTTTGGTACAGGTGGCAATGAGATTGACGGTTCTGATTATGATTATGGTGCTGGTAAGTGGTATTCTTTCCGTTTGGAAAGGATACATTGGGCTAATAACTTGGGTTAATGTTAAAACCTGGCTCTCTACTAGTAAGTAATAACCTGACCAACTAAAAGCAACTGCTTGACTTATCCCCACATAAAGCTAGTCCACTACAGCCAAACGGGATACTTGCTGAGTATGTTGATGTGTACTCACCCTTGCTCTACACACCAATCCCCCCCAGGTTGTCAGCATTGCAACCACTGCTCAGGAGAAGATGAAGCTGTGGAAGGAGACTTCCAGGAGTTCCAAGACTATGACGAGTTCTAGGCGTGGGTTAGCGGCAACCCCCAGTCGGCTGCCTGTGAAGGCCGCGTTATCTACGTTTCTTTTCCGCACTTTGATTTATTGTAAGAAGTATATGGACGTCTCAGACGTATGATGTAATCGACTATTATTTCCCCTTTTAATACTATTTGAGCACTGTGTGATGATGTCCATGTTATGTAACTGCTGTGTACGTGAATAACTGATCCTGGCACGTACATGGTTCGCATTCGGTTTACCTTCTAAAAACCGGGTGTGACAATCTTCTATCAAGTGGTATCAGATTTTCAGGTTGTCCGTGAGGTATAATCCTACCTTTAGATTAGTTTTATTTCATCCCATAGTCCACAAAAAGCCAAAAAAATTAATTACGATCAGTTTATCCCAACCTAAAACCATCGCCTTAGCCTTTGCACAATTCAGTTTTAGAGTCCACAGTTCTGAGTTTGTGTTCTAGGTTGAGTTTGGTTGTTGGTTTAGATTTGTTTTGGTTCAGTTTGATTCTTTTCATCCGCTTCCATCCTACAAAATCGACCTTCAAAATAGATCCTATCTCTAAAACCGACCCTATCCATAAAACCGAACCCCCACCCTTCCAACACCTCGCCAGAAACCCTGATTCGGAGTCCAAACTTAAAACGGCCATAACTTTCGCCTTGGAACTTGAATCGGGCCCATTTTTTTTCAAATCACACAGAATTAAACCCTTGCTGTCTCACACCCCCCACAGAAGAAGTACAGGTGGTTCAAGAGGAGCCACACAACGAGGAGTTCAACTCGATCTAGGTGGTGTCTCCTAGTTGACTTTCTGGCGCCAAGGATGGATTTTAGGTCCTTTTATATTTATCTTTTATTTTGTAAGACTTCTGCTATGTAATAACTACTCTGATGATATTATGACATTTATCTCTATGCACTCTGTTATTATATGTGTTGTCTTTTTTGGCGCATGTATGAGATGCACCCGGCTTTGTCCCTTAAATCTGGGTGTGACACTTCGGGTAAGGTAGTCCTCCACTAGCTTTCATAATTAGTCAACCAAGGGCATCCCATTCCACCCTTGTGGTGGCACGGATATCTCAAGTTAAGCTCCATGTTCCAATTAACACAATAATCTTATCATGAACAATAATTAAAACAACAACATAACTAGAACATGATCATAATGTTACATTAATTTCCCAAAACCAGGTAGAGCAATAGCAAACTACCCAATAGTTCTTTTGTCTGCAAGGTGTGGGATAAACAATGCTAGGGAAGCCTATTAGGTCCCATCAAATTATCCTGAGCATGTCATAGTGATTAACAGGAAGATTATTGGATAAAGAAAAGTGATCAAGGGCACAACTTGCCTTGCACTTGAGATTCCTAGGTACCAACTTGGTTTTCAAGTGACTCGTAACCTCGCTGCTAATTGTAGCAACACAAACATGGTATAGGCAAAATTAACATCACACCAAACATAAGAACATATTGCATAATAATGTTCTACGCGTCGTAACTAAATCCTAGGTTTGAGAATCACTAAATTCCGAGTTACAGTTATAAAGTTATGATCTTCCGAAGTTTTAAGTGTCTACTATAAAACAAATGAGGTACAAAATTTTAACCATAGGTTTCATGGTAATACAAGGTTACTAGATGATAAACAATATTAATATGAGATTAATGCAACTGGAATGGACCATAAAGAAATTAAAATGAATTATTTATGAATTAAACAAGTTTCTAGAATTATTTATATACTAGAAAACATTTTCTAATGTAATTTACTCATTTTATTTAACCTCTGGGTTGCGGGCATTAATTCCAAAAAACATGGGGTTAAGTTCATAAATATCGGGGACTCGGTTTTAATTATTTCCTAACTAGTTGGATGGTGGGTTGATTTAAAAGAAACCCGAGGGCCTCTTTATAAAGATGGACATGGCAAAGGGATACAGTGGATTGCTAGCCGTGGGATCCAAATTCGACGGCAGGGATCAGAGACTTATCTCACCTGAACCGGTATTCTATCACAGCAGTCGGATCTAATATCAATGATCGAGATTAAAGGATCCCACAATCTAATCTCGGCCAACAGATTCAAGATCAACGGCTACGATTTTTGAGCACGATGGGGTATTTGAGATTCAATCGTGAGCGCTCATCACTGGATCGATGGCCGGGGCCGTTTCTCCCCTGCACGATTCTGTTCACGCCGGAACGGGACTATGACATCCTGCTCGCGGTGGCAGGCCCACCGGCGAGCGGTGGCTGCTGTGAGGCTATGGATGAGATGAGTCTTTGATTGATGGCTTGAGGTGTTATGGTGGCATGTATTTATATAGGCTGGGAGGTGGGTGGTTAAATAATAGATCTAATCTGGTGCTTATCTGTTACAACCATATCCTATATATTAGGAACTCTAACAAACTCGAAACCAATTCTGTTACATGATAGATCTAATCTAGTACTTATCTATTATAATCCTATCTGACCTATTAGGAACTCTAACAAACTCGAGACCAAATCCGTTACATGACAGATCTAATCTGGTACTTATCTGTTACAATCATATCCTATATGTTAGGAACTCTAACTTATCTCTTTTGTTCCAATAATATTTTTGTTAATTTGTACTAATCATATTAATCCTTTAATTTAAATAATTCTTAGAATATTTTTATTTAAATTGTTAAATTAATTTTTTAGGTCTTACACGTGAGCTGAAAGGAGTATTTTCTTAAATATCTTATTGCGATATCCTAATTTGTATCAACTTTACTTAAAGGGTGTCGTGTATAAACAAACCAACCAAACATACATCGATCCATTATATTAGCTTATATTTCTAATTTTTTCTTTCTATTTTAAATTTAAAATTCAAGTCTAATTTAGAGATGAGTTAAATTTTCTATTTCAAGCATAAATTGCAACAATACAAAAACTCAACATGAATGCAAAGCATTTTTATTAATTAATTTATCCATTTAAGTAAATAAAAATTAGTAGGATAATTCATATAAGATGTTTTACAATAATAATTATTAAAGAAAATAATTCAAACAAATAGCCACATTTTAGAAGTACAATAAAATAAATTTATAATTTTCACATATTTATTTAAAAGGATATAATTTCTTATGTAAAATCTATATTAAGAGATAGTCTAACTTAATTCTTTTTTTAGAGAATAAATCTTTAACACAAAGAATAGTTCACATAAGAATCTGTTAGGTAATCTATTAATTGAAAACACGTTTATTTAAATCATGAAATGAGTTTTCCTAATTTATCCAGAATAGGATTTTAGAGTGTTACAACCATTGATCATCGACCAGAGGCTCGTACACCTCACCCCACATATGTTTCCTTACAATAGAACACATTCTTGCATTTCAGGTGGAGATCATTTCTTGGTCAAAAATCCGTAGGTGTTATCCTTCGATATTATTGAAAATGATCGTTCATGGCTACTTTCGACAAAAATGGGGGTTGTGTGGCCATTGACCATCGACCAGAGGCTCGTACACCTCACCCCACATATATTTCCTTGCCATAGATCACATTCTTGGATTTCTGGTGAGGACCATTTCTTGGTCAAAAATCTGTAGGTGTTAGCCTTCGGTATTATTGTAAATGGTCGTTCATGCTATTTTTGATAAAAAATAGGGGTTGTGTGGTCATTGATCATCGACCAGATGCTCGTACACCTCACCCCACATATGTTTCCTTGCCATAGATCATATTCTTGGATTTTTGGTGGAGACCATTTCTTGGTCAAAAATCCATAGGTGTTAGCCTTCGTTATTATTGAAAATGGTCGTTCATGCTATTTTTGACAAAAATAGGGGTTGTGTGGCCATTGATCATCGACCAGAGGCTCATCACCTCTCCCTACATATGTTTCCTTGACATAGATCACATTCTTGGATTTCTGGTGGAGACCATTTCTTGGTCAAAAATCCGTAGGTGTTAGCCTTCGGTATTATTGAAAATGGTCGTTCATGGCTATTTTCGACAAAAATGGGGGTAGTGTGGCCGTTGATCATCGACCAGAAGCTCGTAGACCTCACCCCACATATGTTTTCTTGCCACACATCACATTCTTGGATTTCTGGTGGAGACCATTTCTTGGTCAAAAATCCGTAGGTGTTAGCTGTTGGTATTATTGAAAATGGGCGCTCATGCTATTTTCGATAAAAATGGGGTTTGTGTGGCCATTGACCAGAGGCTTGTACACCTCACCTCACATATGTTTCCTTGCCATAGATCACATTCTTGGATTTCTGGTGGAGACTATTTCTTGGTCAAAAATCTATAGGTGCTAGCCTTTGTTATTATTGAAAATGATCATCCATGCTATTTTTGATAAAAATATGGGTTTTGTGCCATTGATCATCGGACAGAGTCTCATACACCTCACGCCACATATGTTTCCTTGCCATAGATCACATTCTTGGATGGTGGAGACCATTTCTTGGTCAAAAATTCGTAGGTGTTAGCCTTCGGTACTATTGAAAATGGTCATTCATGGTTATTTTCGACAAAAATGGGGGTTGTGTGGCCATTAATCATTGACCAGAGGCTCGTTTGTTGCACCTCACATATGTTTCCTTCTCGTAGATCACATTTTTGGATTTCTGGTGGAGACCATTTCTTTGTCAAAAATTCGTAGGTGTTAGCCTTCAGTATTATTGAAAATGGTCATTCATGCTATTTTCGACAAAAATAGGGGTTGTGTGGCCATTGATTATCGACCAGAGGCTCGTACACCTCACCACACATATATTTCCTTGTTATAGATCACATTCTTAGATTTCTAGTGGAGACCATTTTGTGGTCAAAAATCCATAGGTGTTAGTCATCTGTATTATTGAAAATGGTCGTTCATGGCTATTTTATATCATTGGCTAATTGTAAAAGACTTTTCCAAAAGATTTACAAAAACAAGCTAAGTGGTGCAAATGAGATCTTAAATGTTAACTAGATCAAAACAATCATATATACTTAGAACCGCTTTCATTTCAAAGTAACTTGTGCACATCTGACAAAATGCAAACTAGCTACATTTCTATAATTTGTATTTACTTTGGTTTGTGTTGGCATAAATCACCAAAAAGTGGGAGATTGAAAGGGAAATGGCCTCAACTATTTCCTATAATCGATTTTGGTGTTTGACGATCATCACAAACCTAATGGACTAACTAGTTTGCTTGGTTGATCTTTTCACAGGTGCATAAAGTTCATATACACATATAAGGAAATTGACCCTTGGGGCAATTCCATAAGTATGGAGCAAAACATATTTGCACCTGCCTAAGGCGCACCGGACTGTCTGGTGCCTAGGCTGGCGCGTCCAGCGAACTGGACGCTCTTGAGAAAACGCAACACTCCTCGGCTAAAAATCACCGGACTATCCGGTGTGTCACCGGACTGTTCAGTGAGCCCACGAGCAACAATCATCTTCGCCAATGGTCGACTGCCACGTGACTGAACGTCAGAAGGTTAGAGACAGTCTGCGACGTCAGGTCGCACCAGACTGCCTGATGTGCCACCGGACTGTCCGGTGCACCACAAGGACAGGCGAATTCAACAGTCAACTGCTCCAAACCCCAACGGTCGACTGACGTGGCATGCACTAGACAATAAACAGTGCAGTGTCTGGTGCGCACCGGACTGTCCGGTGTGCCCATCGACAGAGAACGCAGCCAACAGCTAGAATAGTGGTTGGGGCTATAAATACCCCCAACCACCACCATTGAAGTCATCCAAGATTTCCACTCTCTACACTCAATACAAGAGCAAAGAATACACTCCAAAGACACATTCCAAGCCTTCAATCATCTCCAAGTGCCATAATCAAGTCAAGTGATCAAAAGTGTTTAGTGACTTGACAGAGGGTGATTTGTGTTTAAATTGTTGCTCTTGTTGCTTGGTTGCTTTCTTCATCTCTCTCTAAACTCTCTAAGTGTTTCGTAAGGCAAGCAAGAGACACCTAATTGTGTGGTGATCGTTGTGGGGTCTTTGTGACCCGTGAGATTAAGAAGAAGCACTCAACCGGTCTAAGTGACCGATTGAGAGAGGGAAAGGGTTGAAAAAGACCTGGTCTTTGTGGCCTCCTCAATGGGGAGTAGGTTCATTGGAACCGAACCTTGGGAAACAAATCACAGTGTTCATTTGTGTTGATCATCATCATTTGATTTGTTTCATCCCTGTCCCCTCTCTCTAAAAGTTCTCTTGCTCACAATATTTTGAGTTAGCTCCCAAAGTTATCTGCATTGATTGAGCAACTCATAGCAAGAAGAACTATCTTCCGCACTCTGAATTCACTATTATTTATTTCTAACCCTAACCCCAGATGAAGTGCGTGTTCAAAGTTTATAATTTTCAGGTTTCGCCTATTCACCCCACCCTCCTCTAGGCGACTTTCACATACCTATGTTGATCATCTATTGGAGGAGCATTATCATGTTATTCAAGAAGTGCATTATAAAGTCCATGGGTCACTAGACTAACTTTTATGTCGATAGCCCATGTGGGATAGTTGTGTCAATCAAGAGCGAGCAATTCAAACTCTTTATTAGCCATAGTTCCATGATGGATCGGAGGCCTTCATGTCTCCTGTTTTTCTTTGTGGCTGGTGCTTAGTGAGCGTGCGTGATAACGTATTGAAACTAAAATGTAAAGTGAAAGTAGAGAATAGAAGTCTATCTTTGTATTGATCTCTGTGTATATTTATACATGGGGAAGGGGTGTCGTGAATAGGCGTCTAATCCTGGGAGACAACTATCCACTGCATTCATGCCAAAGGACACACCCTTTGGTTATTGGACGGATGAGATCATCTCATATGGTGCATTGGTGTCTCTTTGAAGAGAAAACGTTTCACAACATGGGCTCTGACTCTAGCTCGGCTCCGGGGTGGGGGCATGGTCGCATGGGCGTCAGTCGATGGCGGTGGGTGGATTAGGTATATACCCGTCGGGTAGTATTATTCCATACTTGTATTCATTAGAAAAATTATACTCGTTGGGTTACCAATATTTGCTCGTGGGTATAAAAACCGATGCGGGTAATTTTACCCGTTGGGTAATCCGAATCCACTATAAATGTCTCACGTACACGGGTATGAGTAGTACCCACCCATACATGTACCCGTCTACCCCAATAGATAGTGTTTCTTGCCCATTAACATACCCGCGAGTAGAGAAATCATTCCATACTAGCCTTCATATCAGGTAAAACTCTCATTGCCATCTCTAAGGCAGATCGAGCGAATATGGATTGGATTGGATGGGTGGGTCTGAGGCTAAGGTCACAGTAGTTGTACATTCGAGTCAACCAAAAAGTTTTGTGCCAGCACGACCTATAATTATTATGGGTCGGGTCAGGCTAGTCCTCAGACTTAGTCTTTGGCCAACTACACAATATGTCTTTGCTTAAACATGTCGAACTTATTTTAGGTTACTCATAATTTAAAAAACCCCAAAACTCAAATTCTATTCCGAAATTATAAAAGATCTGAAATTCGCAGCCCGAAAACCAAAACATATATAATAAAAAATAAAAGAAAAACGCAATCTTCCTATTAACTTACTAGAGTTGTGCAATGACTATCTTGTCAAAAACCCTTCGTTCGGAAGGGAATAAGAGCACAACTAAGTTTAGATAGAGTTCATAAGTTCAGTTTATTGTCCAATATTTATAACAAAAGTAAAATTGCATTGCAGCCTTGAGAGCACCTAGAGGGGGTGAATAGGTGATCCTGTAAAATCAAACACTAAATAGCCACAAACTTGATTATTAAAGTGTTAGTGCGACTAAGTAGCTATGAAGCGAGTTCTTGTGAACAAAACAATCATAGAAAAGGAAAACAAGAGACGCACGATTTTTATCCCGTGGTTTGGCCAAGTAACACTTGCCTACTTCCACGTTGTGGCGTCCCAATGGACGAGGGTTGCACTCAACCCCTTTCAAGTGATCCAATTATCAACTTGAATACCACAGTCTTTTCCTTTTAGAGTATCCTTCCCGTTTGCGAGGAATCTCCACAAGTTGGAGCCTCTCGTCCTTACAATATTGATCACAAAGAAAGCATAGAGTAAGGATGGGAGATCAACACACACAAGACTCAAATCCGCAGCACAACCACACACACAAGTGAAGAAGTGAGCACACAAACACAGCACAAGGAGTTTACAACTTGAACAATGCTCAAATCTCAAGAACGATGATCTGATTGCGTGAATGCAGAGTCTAGGTGTCTCAGGATGTTTCTTGTAAGCTTAGTGTGCTGCTCCATGTGCCTAGGGGTCCCTTTTATAGCCCTAAGGCAACTAGGAGCCGTTGGAGAACAAATTGGAAGGCAATTTCTGCCTTCTGTCGAGTGGCGCACCGAACAGTCCGGTGCGCCACCGGACAGCCACTGTAGCAGTCTGGTGCTCGATTTCCTTTCATACCGGGCATAGCCGATCGTTGGTCCTCTAGGCCAGTTGGCGCACCGGACAGTCCAGTATGCCCAACCGACTGTTGGAGCGGGCCACGTGTCGCGCGTTGATCGCGCGGACGACCGTTGGTCGTAGGCGCCGTTGACTCACCATACAGTCCGGTGATTTTTAGCGAAGTCGCCCACTGATTTTTCCGAGAGCAGCCAGTTCATTGTCGACCTGCCTGGGGCACCAGACACTGTCCGGTGCACCACCGGACAGTCCGGTGTGCAGGCCTGAGCTGGTGTTGACTGTACACAACCAACTCTTTTCCAGTGACTTTCTTCTTTACTTGGCGCTGTTTCTAGCACTTAGATAAACATGTTAGTACTTAAAAATAATTCACTAAGTCTAGAAACATACCTTGTTATTTGATTCGCATTTCTCACTCCTTTAGCACATAAGAACTTAATCAATATGTGTTGGACATCTAATCACCAAAACACTTATAGAAATGGCCCAGGGGCACATTTCCCTTTCAATCTCCCCCTTTTTGGTGATTTATGCCAACACATTAAAAAGCAACAAGAGAAGTGCAATATTAATTCAAATTGAAGACCAAATTATCTTTACTTAGGATTTGGCATATTTGGATCATTCTTTGCCACCACTTGGTTTGTTTTTGCAAATCAAATTCTTTTCCCTATCTCTAAGTCAAACACGCTTGCTTGTGCAAATAGAGAGATATTCCAAGAATGAAATTGATCAAGTTCCAAAAACTCCCCCTTTTTCCCATAATCAATAATTCTCCCCCATAAGAGACCAAATTTTGCAATACGAAGATTTTGGGCAAAACACAAATTCTAACTCTACTATTTTCAAAATTCACAAGTGGTTGGCTGATCCATTTGCTTTGGCCTTAATTTCTCCCCCTTTGGCATTAAGCACCAAAACGGAATAACTTTTGGCCCTTTAACCCTATTGCCTCACCAAAATGTCAAACAAGAGCAAAAAAGGCAATGAGAGCATAAGTATGAACTTGGAATTAAATACACTAATACTAGAGTGCAGTGGAAGTCTTTTTGTCGTCCAAGTTCACTTTCCCTTTCAATGTACCTTTGAGACTACATCAAGTGTACTCAACCAAACAAGTTAGTCTTGTCGGCGTTCCGAGACCGGGGGGTCCCCGAGCCGACGAGTGAGAGTGCCGCGTGCCCCAGCCCAGATGGGTCGAGCGCGTGGGCGAGCGCGAAGGGGGGAACAGAGAGAGAGAGGTCGGTGGCCGGAGCCGGGTCGTGAGGGAGTCGGAGAATTCCCGCGGCCTTCGTGTTCGTCCCGCGCCCAGGTCGGGTGCGCTTGCAGTAGGGGGTTACAAGCGTCCGCGCGAGGTGAGGGGAGCGAGCGGCCCCGAGAGAGCGCCTGCCCCTGCCCTTCGTCCCCGCGAGGCCAACCTTCTCTAAGAAGGCCCTGGTCCTTCCTTTTATAGTCGTAAGGAGAGGATCCAGGTGTACAAGATGGGGGTGTAGCAAGGTGCTACGTGTCTAGCGAGGGAGAGCTAGCGCCCTAAGTACATGCCTAGGTGGCAGCCGGAGAGATCTTGGCACCCTGTTGGTGGGGCGTCGTGGCTGTTGGAGGAGTAACGGAGCCGGACGGGGGGACAGCTGTCGGAGTGGCTGGACCCTTGCTGACGTCCTCCTGCTTTCGTAAGGGAGCTGAGAGCCGCCGTCGTCACGGTCTAGCGGGGCGCCATCATTTTCCTATCTGGCGTAGCTGGCCAGATGGGACACCGGTCTTGTTCTCTACGACCCAAGTTGGCTCAGGGCGGGGTGATGATGACGCTTCCTGTCGACGTGGCGGTCTCGTGTCCTAGGTCGGGCGTCGTGGAGGCTCCTCCGAAGCCGAGGTCGAGTCCGTCCTGCAAGACAGAGACAGAGTCCGAGCCCTGGGTCGGGCGAGGCGGAGATCGTTCGGCAGAGGCCGAGGCGGAGTCCGAGCCCTGGGTCGGGCGAGGCGGAGTTCGTCGTCTTCCGGGGCCTTAGCCCGAGTCCGAGCCCTGGGGTCGGGCGGAGCGGAGTTCGCCGTCTTCCGGGGCCTTAGCCCGAGTCCGAGCCCTGGGGTCGGGCGGAGCGGAGTTCGCCGTCTTCCGGGGCCTTAGCCCGAGTCCGAGCCCTTGGGCGGAGCGGAGTTCGCCGTCTTCCGGGGCCTTAGCCCGAGTCCGAGCCCTTGGGCGGAGCGGAGTTCGCCGTCTTCCGGGGCCTTAGCCCGAGTCCGAGCCCTGGGGTCGGGCGGAGCGGAGTTCGCCGTCTTCCGGGGCCTTAGCCCGAGTCCGAGCCCTGGGTCGGGCGGAGCCTCTTATGGCACCTCTGGCAAAGTCTGGTCGCCCGTCGGTCTTACCTTTTGCGTTAAACGCCCCGGTGACTCGGTCGGTTGGCGCGGTGATTTAGTCAGGGTTTCTTCTTATCGAAGGCGGGGCCTAGGGCGGGCCGGAGATGCGTCTGCCGTGAAAGAGGAGGCCTCAGGCGAGACGGAGTCATCTTAGGGTCGGCTGCCCTCGCCCGAGGCTAGGCTCGGGCATGGCGTGGTCAAGTCACTCGTATGGACTGATCCCTGACTTAATCAAACCCATCAGGCCTCTGCAGCTTTATGCTGATGGGGGTTACCAGCTGAGAATTAGGCGTCTTGAGGGTACCCCTAATTATGGTCCCCGACAGTAGCCCCCGAGCCTCGAAGAGAGTGTTAACACTCGCTTGGAGGCTTGCGTCGCACTTTTTTGCAAGGGGACCAGCCTTTCTCGGTGGTACTTTGTTCCGGTGGGTGCGCGCGAGCGCACCCGCCGGGTGTAGCCCCCGAGGCCTCGGAGGAGTGGTTTCACTCCTTCGAGGTCTTAATGCCTTGCGTAATGCCTCGGCTGGTCTGGCGGTTCCCTCATGCGAGCAGGGCGTAACCCAGGTGCACTGTCGGGGCCCAAGTTCTCGGGCTGGTATGTTGACGCTGTCAACGGTTCGGCCGGAGCCGGGTTTGCGAGAGCAGCCCCCGAGCCTTCGCACGGAGCGAGAGGACGATCAGGGACAGACTCGACTTTTTATATACGCCCCTACGTCGCCTTTCCGCAAGGAGGAGGGGGGGAGTGCGCCATGTTACCCTCGATGGGCACCGAACATGGTGTCTCCGGTGAGCTGCGATCGGGTAATCCGAGTGGACGTCCGTGCCCCGTTCGTTGGGGGTCGGCTAGGGGCCCGGAGGCACGCCCAAAAGTACCTGCGGGTGATCTGCCGGACCCGGTCCCCTAGCGACGGGGTCCGAGGGCTCGTTGCCTCCCTCCGGTGGGATTCCGTTACAGAGTCGTTCCCGCTGGTCTCGGAAATGTCCTAGGGTACCTCGGGAGCGCAGCCCGAGCCTTGGTTATGTATCGAACGTACCCCTGGTCATCCCTCGCTCGGCGTCTGGGGCGACTGTGAACCCTTCGACAGGCCAGCCTTCGAACCCCTGATCAGTAGGGGGCACGGAGCCCGAGTAGCCTGAGGCGGTCGTGGAACCTTTTGGGGGGCGACCTTCGAACCCCTGACCAGTAGTGGGTGTCGGGCCCACGCGATCTGAGGCGGCTGTTGAACCCTTCGGGGGGCCAGCCTTCGAACCCCTGATCAGTAGGGAGGCTCGGAGCCTAGTTCCTTCACGGGGAAGGATCCCTTTGGGGTTATCCCCCTTCTCGGTCCCTGTTGCAAGAGATAGAGAAAGAAGGAAAAGGGAAAAAGGATTCGAAATTGAACGTCGTGGCGTACCTTTTTCGGCGTGGTTGTTTTGGCGAAGGCGAAACGTCACCAGCCGCTCTGCCCGTAGCGCTGTCCGTCGAGTCGCGGAGTTAATGCGCCGGGGTGAGTGGTTGGCGAGGTTGCCGTTGCGCGTGCGCGAGCCGTTCGAGGTACGGGTCACGGGCGCGTTGTCTTCACGCCGTGAGAGGGGGCTCTCTTGCTGCCTCCGGATGGGACATGAGCTTGGCAGATGGCGTGACCGCTGCTCTCGCGCGCCTGCCACCGTCATTACTGCCGGCCCATTTTTGACCGCGTTTGACCACTGCGCCAGGCTGGCGCTGCTGGGTCGCGGGCTGGGTCGCCTCGAATCGCGGTATCGGTTCCGCAATCGAGGAGGTGCGGTGGTGGAGCGAGTGGCACAGCGGCTCGCATGCAGCAACCGGCGCGCCAGTTGCACGACGCGTGGGCTTGAGCCGTCGCGCTGGCTTGTCAGGAGTCGGAGAGGCGCGTCCACTTGGCGCGGTTGCATGCCGCCTGCATGGCCGCCTGCCCCCTTTCGCCCGCTGGTCCGGGCAAAAGTGGAGGGTTACTTGTAACCGCTGGGTGGTTGCATGCGTCGTGCGCGGCGGTTCGGCTTCTTCTGCTTAGAGCCGGTCTGCATGACAGGCGGGCCCCAGCCCCCGCGCCGCAGGGAAGGGCTTTGGAGGCGTGTTGGAGAAGACTCAGCCTGTGACGGTTGAGGGTGCGAGCAGGGGGAGTTGCCTTTAAAAGGAGGGCGACTCCTTTCGTAAGGCGACCATGTCTCCTTCTTCCCCCATGCATTGTGTCTCTCCGTCTTCCAGGCCCCCGGATGGGGGGAAACCGCCGTCTTTTCGCTCCATCGCCGGAGGAACGCAACTCCGTGGGAGTTGGTACCTTTCAGCCATCGTTCGGCTTCAAGGATTTTCATCGTGCAGCCCGGTTGCCCCCCTCGGCTGGGGGTCACCCGAGACGGTGACCACCAGCTCCTGGGTGGGGAGGGGCAAACCGGACCGCGGTCCCGGCGCCGCCCTCAGTGTTGAGGGTGTTCGTCATCCTCGCCGGGGCGGGGAGCGAGGTGAGCCGGGGCCTCACCTCCTACGCGGGTCGGCGGGCCACCTCATTTTCCAGCTTCTGGTGGTGGCAATCGCCTTTTAGCCCCACGGCGGAGACATCCTCCAGTCATGCCGGGGAAGGAGAACTGTTGCCGCCCAGCTAGGATGCAACATTCCGTCTTCCTCCTCGCATTCGCGGCGAGGACGGCAGCGAGGATTTGCCGGGGTGCTTAGAGGCGTCCCGCGTTTGCTGGTGATTCGCCCGGAGCTTGTCGCTCCACGGGCTTCCCTGGCGGGGAGGTTGTCCGTACCCGCAGGGACGGAACCGGAGTTCCGTTTGTAATGGCACTTCGAGTGCTGGGTTTTTTGTTCATTTCGGCTTTCGGGGCCTGAACATGTATGTAACTCCGGCACATGGCCGTGTTTTTTCCTCATTTTCGAGCACTAAGACTCGCCTGTTGATTGTCTGAACCGCTTCACCAAGCGTGAGTTGCCCCGTGTCAAGGTGACGAGTGAGGTATCCGTATCCCGGAGGCGTAGGAATCCCTCGGCTCGGTCGGACCTGTTGTCCGAGGCTCCTCTAGCTTAGTTAGAGAGACCCCTCGGCCGCTCTTCGACGAGCCGAGGCCAGGGGTAGCGATATCAGCATGAGCAGAGGCGGAGTTGGCTCGGAAATGAAACCTGGCCGGCCGGAGCCTAGCCGGGTTGTCCGTTGGCAGGATCGTCGTCGGAGTTGATCATCCGAGGCTTCGGATCGAGCTGGCGCCCTCGGAAGGCGGTCGGCCGAGGCCCCGGAGGTGGCCGGCCGAGCCGTCCGCTCGGGCCGGGTTCTCGGAGAAGTCCCTGGCAGAGATTGCTCGAGCGTGGTGATGACGTCGTCCTTCGGAGCGGAGGCCCTCGGACCGCGTCGCCGTCCGAGGCTAGGTCGGGCCTTGCCGAAGGTGTCATCGACGCCGAGGGTGTCATCGCCCTCTTCCAGCGTCAAGATCCGAGCCTGCAGGGTCAAATCGTCTTGTAGCGTGGGCCTTGTGCGGCCGTCGAGGCCAGAACACACACCCTTGCTGTGTTATAAAGCTGCGTCTCTTTTCCTCTTGTTTCGAGTATCTGGACTTTCCGTCGGTAGCAGGGATGTTAGTGCGAGCGAGAGTTGCTTCTCGCGGAAGGTGATGAGTGAGGTATCCGTATCCCGGAGGCGTGGGAGTCCCTCGGCTCGGTCGGCCTTGCCGCTTACGCGTACCCTTACCCGTCCATGAGGCCCTGTCACCGACTCGGTCTAGAAGGCTCGAAGAATCGCTTCGACAGAAGAGCTTCCGTACGTAAAGACTCGTTCGATCCGCGGGTTCACCTTATCCGAGCGCGAGTTACTTATCGCAGAAGGTGATGAGTGAGGTATCCGTATCCCGGAGGCGTAGGAATCCCTCGGCTCGGTCAGCCTTGCCGCTTACGTGTACTCCGTCGTTTCCAGGACCCACTTCTCGAAGTAATCAAAAAGCACGAAAGATGTTCTGGTAAAAGAGATTTTTTGTTCGAGGAAAATTTTGACGCAGAGGGGGTTTCCCCCCTTTTAGCCCCCGAGGGAGGGTCGGGCTTTGCCGAGGCGAGGCCGACCCTTCCTTGTTGACTAAACTTTGCGTGGGCACGAGGTATATAAACAACTTGGAAACATCTTAAGGGTAGAAGCGACGTAGCTGTTGGATGTTCCAAGCGTTGCCGTAGACCTCGCCTTGACTGTTGGCCAGCTTGTACGTTCCGGGCTTCAGAACTTTGGCGATGATGAACGGCCCCTCCCAGGGGGGCGTGAGCTTGTGCCTCCCTCGGGCGTCTTGCCGCAGCCGAAGCACCAGATCGCCCACCTGGAGATCTCGGGGTTGGACCCCTCGGGCGTGGTAGCGTCGTAGGGACTGCTGATACCGCGCCGAGTGTAGTAAGGCCCTGTCCCGAGCCTCGTCCAGCTGGTCCAGCGAGTCTTCTCGGCTAGCTTGGTTGCTTTCTTCGTCGTAGGCCCTCGTCCTCGGGGAGCCGTATTCCAGGTCCGTGGGCAGGATGGCCTCGGCCCCGTAGACCAGGAAGAACGGCGTGAAACCCGTGGCTCGGCTTGGCGTTGTCCTCAGGCTCCAAACCACCGAGGGAGTTCCTTCATCCACCGCTTGCCGAACTTGTTGAGGTTGTTGTAGATCCGAGGCTTGAGCCCTTGTAGAATCATGCCATTGGCACGTTCTACCTGCCCATTCGACATGGGGTGAGCCACGGCGGCCCAATCCACCCGGATGTCGTGATCCTCGCAAAAATCCAAGAATTTTTTGCCGGTGAACTGGGTGCCATTGTCGGTGATGATGGAGTTCGGGACCCCGAAGCGATGGATGATGTTGGTGAAGAACGCCACCGCCTGCTCGGACCTGATGCTGTTCAGGGGTCGGACCTCGATCCACTTAGAGAATTTGTCGACGGCGACCAGCAGGTGCGTGTAGCCCCCGGGCGCCTTCTGCAGAGGGCCGACGAGGTCCAGACCCCACACAGCGAAGGGCCAAGTGATGGGTATCGTCTGCAGAGCCTGAGCGGGCCGGTGGGTCTGCTTCGCATAGAATTGGCACCCTTCGCAGGCGCGGACAATTCTAGTGGCGTCGGCCACCGCCGTTGGCCAGTAGAAGCCTTGGCGGAAAGCGTTCCCGACGAGGGTTCGAGGTGCTGCATGGTGACCGCAAGCCCCCGAGTGTATTTCCCGCAGGAGTTCCTGACCATCGGCGATGGAGATGCATCGCTGGAGGATGCCTGAGGGGCTGCGGTGGTAGAGCTCCTTCTCATCGCCCAGCAAGACGAACGACTTTGCGCGTCGCGCTGCCCGCCGAGCCTCGGCTCGGTCGAGGGGCAGTTCTCCTTGGCGGAGATATTGCAGGTACGGGGTTTGCCAATCTTGATCTGGCACGACCCCGTTCTGCTCCTCCTCGATGCGCAGTGCTTCGCCCTCGGGCTCCGAGGGTTCCTCGGGGTGAGCCGAGGATGGCTCGGGCTGGGCCGAGGTTACCTCGGACGAGGCCGAGGGTGCTTCGGGCTCGGGCGCGTCATCCATCTTGACGGAGGGTTGGTGCAGATCCCGGGAGAAGACGTCCGGGGGGACCGTCGTTCGCCCCGAGGCTATCTTCGCCAGCTCGTCCGCAGTCTCGTTGTAGCGCCGGGCGATGTGGTTAAGCTCGAGCCCGTAGAACTTGTCTTCCAGGCGTCGAACCTCCTCACAGTAAGCCTCCATCTTTGGGTCGCGGCAGAGGGAGTTCTTCATGACTTGGTCGATGACGAGCTGCGAGTCGCCGCGCGCATCGAGGCGTCGGACCCCTAGCTCGATGGCGATTCGCAATCCGTTGATCAGAGCCTCGTACTCAGCCACATTGTTGGACGCCGGGAAATGGAGGCGGAGCACGTAGCGCAGGTGTTTCCCGAGGGGCGAGACGAAAAGCAGGCCCGCGCCAGCTCCCGTCTTCATCAGCGACCCATCGAAAAACATAGTCCAGAGCTCTGGTTGGATCGGAGCCGTTGGCAACTGGGTATCGACTCATTCGGCTACGAAATCCGCCAGTACCTGGGACTTGATGGCCTTCCGAGGGGCGAACGAGATTGCCTCGCCCATGATTTCCACCGCCCACTTCGCGATCCGCCCCGAGGCTTCTCGGCACTGGATGATCTCCCCCAGGGGGAAGGATGACACCATAGTCACCGGATGGGACTCGAAGTAATGTCGCAGCTTTCGCCTCGTCAGGATCACTGCATATAGCTGCTTCTGGACTTGTGGGTAGCGGATCTTGGTCTCGGACAGCACTTCGCTGACGAAGTAAACTGGCCTCTGAATGGGCAAAGCATGCCCCTCTTCCTGCCTTTCGACTACGATCGCGGCGCTGACCACCTGAGTGGTTGCGGCGACGTAGACCAGGAGGGTTTCTCCATCAGCTGGGGGTACCAAGATGGGCGCCTGGGTGAGGAGCGCCTTCAGGTTCCCGAGGGCTTCCTCGGCCTCGGGAGTCCAAGTGAAGCACTCGGCCTTCCTTAAGAGGCGGTACAGGGGCAGGCCTCTCTCGCCGAGGCGCGAGATGAAACGGCTCAAGGCCGCGAGGCATCCCATGACCCTCTGTACGCCTTTTAAGTCCTTGATGGGCCCCATGTTTGTGATCGCTGCGATCTTCTCCGGGTTGGCTTTGATGCCCCGCTCGGAGACGATGAACCCCAAGAGCATGCCTCGGGGCACCCCGAAGACGCACTTCTCGGGATTAAGCTTGACGCCCTTCGCCTTGAGACACCGGAATGTCAGTTCGAGGTCGGAGAGAAGGTCGGAGGCTTTCCTCGTCTTGACTACGATGTCATCGACGTAGGCCTCGACCGTGCGACCAATGTGTTCGCCGAACACATGGTTCATGCACCGCTGGTACGTTGCACCCGCGTTTCTCAACCCGAACGGCATTGTGACATAACAGTACATGCCGAAGGGCGTGATGAAAGAAGTCGCGAGCTGGTCGGACTCTTTCATCTTGATTTGATGATACCCTGAGTAGGCATCGAGGAAAGACAGGGTTTCGCACCCTGCAGTGGAGTCCACAATTTGGTCGATGCGAGGTAGAGGGTAGGGGACCTTCGGACATGCTTTGTTGAGACCAGTGTAGTCTACACACATCCGCCACTTCCCCCCTTTTTTCCTCACAAGTACAGGGTTGGCAAGCCATTCGGGATGGAATACCTCTTTAATGAACCCTGCTGCCATCAACTTGTGGACCTCCTCGCCTATCACCCTGCGCCTTTCCTCATCGAATCGGCGCAGAGGCTGTCTGACCGGCCGGGCTCCGGCCCGAATATCCAGCGAGTGCTCGGCGACATCCCTCGGTATGCCGGGCATGTCCGAGGGACTCCACGCAAAAACGTCGGCGTTTGCGCGGAGAAAGTCGACGAGCACTGCTTCCTATTTGGGGTCGAGCCCGGAACCGATCCGGATCTGCTTGGAGGTGTCGCCACTGGGGTCGAGAGGGACGGCCTTAACCGTCACCGCTGGCTCGAAGTTGCCGGCATGCCGCTTTACGTCCGGCACCTCTCGGGAGAGGCTTTCCAGGTCGGCAATGAGGGCCTCGGACTCGGCGAGGGCCTCGGCGTACTCCACGCACTCCACATCGCATTCGAATGCGTGTTTGTACGTGGGGCCGATGGTGATGACCCCGTTGGGGCCTGGCATCTTGAGCTTCAGGTAGGTGTAGTTGGGGATGGCCATGAACTTCGCGTAGCATGGCCTCCCCAACACTGCGTGGTAGGTTCCTCGGAACCCGACCACCTCGAACGTCAAAGTCTCCCTTCGGAAGTTGGAGGGTGTTCCGAAGCAGACAGAGAGGTCGAGCTGTCCGAGGGGCTGGACACGCTTCCCGGGGATGATCCCATGGAAGGGCGCAGCGCCTGCTCGGACGGATGACAGATCGACGCGCAGGAGCCTGAGGGTCTCAGCGTAGATGATGTTGAGGCAGCTGCCTCCATCCATCAGGACCTTGGTGAGCCTGACGTCGCCGATGACGGGATCGACGACGAGCGGGTACTTCCCTGGGCTCGGCACGTGGTCGGGGTGGTCGTCCCGGTCGAAGGTGATGGGCTTGTCGGACCAGTCTAGGTAGACTGGCGCCGCCACCTTCACCGAGCAGACCTCCCGACGCTCTTGCTTACGATGCCGAGCCGAGGCATTCGCCGCATGCCCTCCGTAGATCATGAAGCAATCGCGGACCTCTGGGAACTCTCCTGCTTGGCGATCCTCCCTTTTGTCGTCGTCGCGGGCCTTGCCACCCTCTGCGGGTGGCCCGGCCCGATGGAAGTGGCGCCGAAGCATGACGCACTCCTCGAGGGTGTGCTTGACGGGCCCCTGATGGTAGGGGCACGTCTCCTTGAGTGCCTTGTCGAAGAGGTTAGCACCTCCGGGGGGCTTCCGAGGGTTCTTGTGCTCGGCGGCGGCGACCAGGTCTACATCGGGAACGTCGCGTTTCGCCTGCGACTTCCTCCTGCCTTTCTTCTTGGCGCCGCGCGGAGTGGACGCCTCGGGGGCATCTTCCGACGGGCGGCCCTGGGGCTGCTTGTCCTTTCGGAAGATGGCCTCTACCGCCTCCTGGCCGGAGGCGAACTTGGTGGCGATGTCCATCAGCTCGCTCGCCCTGGTGGGGTTCTTGCGACCCAGCTTGCTCACCAGGTCGCGGCAGGTGGTGCCGGCGAGGAACGCGCCGATGACATCGGAGTCGGTGATGTTGGGCAGCTCGGTGCGCTGCTTCGAGAACCGCCGGATGTAGTCCCGGAGAGACTCTCCCGGCAGTTGCCGACAGCTTCGGAGGTCCCAGGAATTCTCGGGGCGCACGTACGTGCCCTGGAAGTTCCCGGCGAAAGCCTGGACCAGATCCTCCCAGTTGGAAATCTGCCCCGGGGGCAGGTGCTCCAACCAGGCACGAGCGGTGTCGGAGAGAAACAGGGGGAGGTTTCGGATGATGAGGTTGTCATCGTCCGTCCCACCCAGTTGGCAGGCCAGGCGGTAGTCCGCAAGCCACAATTCCGGTCTCGTCTCCCCCGAGTACTTCGTGATAGTAGTCGGGGGTCGGAATCGGGGCGGAAACGGCGCCCGCCGAATGGCTCGGCTAAAGACCTGCGGACCGGGTGGTTCGGGCGAGGGACTCCGATCCTCCCCGCTGTCGTAGCGTCCCCCACGCCTGGGGTGATAGCCTCGGCGCACCCTTTCGTCGAGGCGTGCCCGACGGTCGCGATGAGGGTGCTCGTCGCCGAGGTGGCCCGGGGCCGCAGGCGCGGTGTTGCGCGTGCGCCCGGTGAAGACCGAGGCTTCCCGCGTGAGTCGGGAAGTCGCGGCACGAGGTTCCGAGGGGTATCCCTGCCTTCGGGAGGCAGAGCTCTCGGCCCGCCGGGCCGCAGCGCCTTCCAGGAGATGCTTGAGTTCTCCCTGGATTCGCCGACCCTCGGTGGTTGATGACTCCGGCATCGCGCGGAGGAGCATCGCTGCAGCGGCCAGGTCCTGACCGGTTCCGCCGGATGCGGGTGGCGGTCTGTCGCTGGCATCGTTGGCGATGCGGTGCTGGAGACCTTGGGGCAGGTGACGTATTCCTCCGGCCGGGGGTTGGCTCGCCCACACCTGCCCGATGTTCTGGCGGATTGCCTCGAGCGCCCCTGCTTCCTCATCGAGCCCGGCCTGCGCCCCGCGGACTTGCTCGAGCTGTGGGTCGTGACCCCCCGCCGGAACGGGGACCACAGCTAGCTCCCGCGGGATGTCGGCGCGAGGCGCTGGCCTAGGGGGATCACCATCCTCCGGCATGCCGAGACAGCCGCCTCCGGAGGGATCCCCTAGCTCGATGTGGAAACATTCGCGACTCGGGCCGCAGGCCTTGTCGCCAAGGCTGCGGCGGCCGTCGGAACAGTCGGAGAGGCAGTAGTCACATGCGGTCATGAAGTCCCGCATGGCACTAGGGTTGCCAGATCCGGAGAAATCCCAGCAGATGCTGGGGTCGTCATCTTCCTCGGACCCAGAGGGTCCGTAGGTCGAGACACCCGTCAATCGGTCCCAAGGCGACCGCACACAAAACCCCAGAGAGGTTGCACTCGCCTCAATGTGAGCGCCCGCCAAAGCGAGGTCGCCAGGCGGGCTGAGGCCGAGTCGAAATGACGAAAGATGGGGAGCAGTCGGTACCTTTTTGTCGACGAGGGGCGATGAAGTCACGTCGGGGGCTGACCGCGCCGTCGTCTTGGGTACAAGGGCGACGTCCTGCAGGCCTTCCGTGAGCGTGCTGGCGTCGTCCACTTGCTCGGGGTCGACGTGTTGCGGGGGGATGGCGCTCGCGTTTGCCTCGAACGCGAGGGCGACGCTTGGCGTGTCCTCCGTTGAGGCGCCGGGGATGTCGATTTGCTCGACAGCCGTCGGAGCGCGGCCTCCCGCTCGGCCCTGGTTGCCCCGCCTCCTCCTCCTCCGATGGCGAGGGAGAGGATGGGGCGAGCTCGAAAGTTGTCCTTCCCCCACGCGGGAAAGACGTCGTCGATTCCGCCGCCGGCGGGCGGGCTGTCCGCCACCATTGTCGCTGCCGCGCGGCGGTGGAAGGAGTACCATGTCGTAGTTGTCGTCGAGAGACATGAACTCGAGGTTCCCGAAACGGAGCACCGTCCCGGGTTGAAGGGGTTGTTGGAGACTGCCCATCCGGAGTTTGACGGGAAATCGAACGTCAACACGCAGCAGGCCCCTACCTGGCGCGCCAACTGTCGGCGTTCCGAGACCGGGGGGTCCCCGAGCTGACGAGTGAGAGTGCCGCGTGCCCCAGCCCAGATGGGTCGAGCGCGTGGGCGAGCGCGAAGGGGGGAACAGAGAGAGAGAGGTCGGTGGCCGGAGCCGGGTCGTGAGGGAGTCGGAGAATTCCCGCGGCCTTCGTGTTCGTCCCGCGCCCAGGTTGGGTGCGCTTGCAGTAGGGGGTTACAAGCGTCCGCGCGAGGTGAGGGGAGCGAGCGGCCCCGAGAGAGCGCCTGCCCCTGCCCTTCGTCCCCGCGAGGCCAACCTTCTCTAAGAAGGCCCTGGTCCTTCCTTTTATAGTCGTAAGGAGAGGATCCAGGTGTACAAGATGGGGGTGTAGCAAGGTGCTACGTGTCTAGCGACGGAGAGCTAGCGCCCTAAGTACATGCCTAGGTGGCAGCCGGAGAGATCTTGGCACCCTGTTGGTGGGGCGTCGTGGCTGTTGGAGGAGTAACGGAGCCGGACGGGGGGACAGCTGTCGGAGTGGCTGGACCCTTGCTGACGTCCTCCTGCTTTCGTAAGGGAGCTGAGAGCCACCGTCGTCACGGTCTAGCGGGGCGCCATCATTTTCCTATCTGGCGTAGCTGGCCAGATGGGACACCGGTCTTGTTCTCTGCGACCCAAGTTGGCTCAGGGCGGGGTGATGATGACGCTTCCTGTCGACGTGGCGGTCTCGTGTCCTAGGTCGGGCGTCGTGGAGGCTCCTCCGAAGCCGAGGTCGAGTCCGTCCTGCAAGACAGAGACAGAGTCCGAGCCTTGGGTCGGGCGAGGCGGAGATCGTTCGGCAGAGGCCGAGGCGGAGTCCGAGCCCTGGGTCGGGCGAGGCGGAGTTCGTCGTCTTCCGGGGCCTTAGCCTGAGTCCGAGCCCTGGGGTCGGGCGGAGCGGAGTTCGCCGTCTTCCGGGGCCTTAGCCCGAGTCCGAGCCCTGGGGTCGGGCGGAGCGGAGTTCGCCGTCTTCCGGGGCCTTAGCCCGAGTCCGAGCCCTTGGGCGGAGCGGAGTTCGCCGTCTTCCGGGGCCTTAGCCCGAGTCCGAGCCCTTGGGCGGAGCGGAGTTCGCCGTCTTCCGGGGCCTTAGCCCGAGTCCGAGCCCTGGGGTCGGGCGGAGCGGAGTTCGCCGTCTTCCGGGGCCTTAGCCCGAGTCCGAGCCCTGGGTCGGGCGGAGCCTCTTATGGCACCTCTGGCGAAGTCTGGTCGCCCGTCGGTCTTACCTTTTGCGTTAAACGCCCCGGTGACTCGGTCGGTTGGCGCGGTGATTTAGTCAGGGTTTCTTCTTATCGAAGGCGGGGCCTAGGGCGGGCCAGAGATGCGTCTGCCGTGAAAGAGGAGGCCTCAGGCGAGACGGAGTCATCTTAGGGTCGGCTGCCCTCGCCCGAGGCTAGGCTCGGGCGTGGCGTGGTCAAGTCACTCGTATGGACTGATCCCTGACTTAATCAAACCCATCAGGCCTCTGCAGCTTTATGCTGATGGGGGTTACCAGCTGAGAATTAGGCGTCTTGAGGGTACCCCTAATTATGGTCCCCGACAAGTCTCAAAGGGATCAAGTTGTAGCACATCTCCCCCAAAATATATGCATCATTTGCATACAGACTTGTGAGGTCCAGGGATGACTTATACAACTTGAGCACCACAAATAACTAATAACTCATTTAAATGCTTAAAGTAACATGATCAAAGGCATAGAACACATGTATGCTATAGATCAATCCGAGTTACACAAATCTAAGACATTTAGCTCACTACGCAGCCTGCAAAACTTTTCTCATCTAAAGGCTTAGTGAAGATATCGGCTGTCACACCCGGTTTTTAGAAGGTAAACCGAATGCGAACCATGTACGTGCCAGGATCAGTTATTCACGTACACAGCAGTTACATAACATGGACATCATCACACAGTGCTCAAATAGTATTAAAAGGGGAAATAAGAGTCGATTACATCATACGTCTGAGACGTCCATATAGTCCTTACAATAAATCAAAGTGCGAAAACGAAACGTAGATAACGCGGCCTTCACAGGCAGCCGACTGGGGGTTGCCGCTAACCCACGCCTAGAACTCGTCGTAGTCTTGGAACTCCTGGAAGTCTCCTTCCACAGCTTCATCTTCTCCTGAGCAGTGGTTGCAATGCTAACAACCTAGGGGGGGGATTGGTGTGTAGAGCAAGGGTGAGTACACATCAACATACTCAGCAAGCATCCCGTTTGGCTGTAGTGGACTAGCTTTATGTGGGGATAAGTCAAGCAGTTGCTTTTAGTTGGTCAGGTTATTACTTACTAGTAGAAAGCCAGGTTTTAACATTAACCCAAGTTATTAGCCTAATGTATCCTTTCCAAACGGAAAGAATACCACTTACCAGCACCATAATCATAACCAGAACCATCAATCTCATTGCCATCTATACCAAAATATCTCTGATCAAGTATCACTAATCTCTGGAGCTCCCTTGGCCGCTCATAACCGCGAGCACGGCTGATATATCAGTTTCATAACACTCTGCAGAGGTTGTGCACTTTACCCATAAGCCGTGATTCCCCCTCTAGCCCGGGCTTGCAAGACCCTTATTCACTCCCGAGGTGAATGGCTAGGGATTCACTACGAAGCCTTTACAAAGATTCCCCGGGGCTGTAGCCACCCGTTAGGTTTCCTAAATGTATCGCACTCCTCCCCAAGGGACAAATCAACCTTGGCAGAGCGAGCCGCATACACCGAGCCCCATTGACGGCACAACGACGAAGTGATCTACACCCCGGTTCCTCAAATTATTCAGCTAAGGGCGTCCCATTCCACCCTCATGGTTGCACTGTTTTCCCGGGCGGTCATCCATTGAACAGGTCCTTATGGAGAGGCACTCGAGAAACCGCTCGAGTCCCCTTGAAGGTCACAAATATAATCATAAATAAGAAGGGAAAACAGCGTATCATAGATAATCACATCATGTTCATTGATTAGAGTTGAGCAATAGCATCAGACTAAGCAGTAATAATCCGACCCAAATAGGTAAACAAGGACATGGATAACAAAAGCTAGTCAATCCTTAAGTATAAATGTGTAATGCGGGAGGTGAATTAAAGAATGAATAGGACAGCAATAGGTCAAAGGACACTTGCCTCCACCAACCGACTGCTGCTCAGGGGCTTCTCCTGCGGGTTCTTCGGGCTCTTCGACCGGATCGTTCTCTATGCGAGCGCAAACATACATACATCCACATATTTAATACAAAAGAACAGTACACCATACAAGGGAACAAATAAAGTGAATATGCATCAAGTATGACATTCGATATCGCATTCATTATGATTAGAAAGAAACAGGAAAGGGTCTCGCAGGGGGTTAAATCTTATGCACTAATGATTAGTTAAATTATGCGATCTAGTTCCAATTGGTTCTAACAAAAGGATTTAGTTATATGCACTAATGGAAACCTAGTCATTTTTAGTTGATCAACATTGAACTGGATAAACAATTGATTATATGAATCAACTAGCGTAACGAAATTCTAAATCAAATTTCCTATTTCCATAACATGAACAATGATTAGCCTGCCTACAATAAATAACTATGATAACAGAAAGTAAAATAAAATAAAATAAATAAATAAAATAAAATAAAAAAAGGGGGGGGCGGTTGAACCGGCCAGGGCAGGGGCGGGGGCGGCCAAGCCGGCGGCGGGCGGCCGAACTGGCGGGGGGGGGGGGGGGGGGGTGGTTGAACCGGCCGGGGGGGGCGGCCGAGCTGGGCGGCTGGGCTGGGGGCGGGCGCGCAGGGGCGGTCGAGCTGGGCTGGGGCGGCTGGGCCGGCCAGGGCGGCCGAGCCGGGGGGCGCGCAGGGGCGGCGGCGGCCGAGCCGGCCATGGAGGCGGCCGAGCTGGGCCAGGGCGCGGGGCGGTTGGGCTGGGGAGGGAGAGGAGGGGAGAGGGGAGAGGAGAGGAGAGGGGGGGCTCACCGGGGACGGGGACGGGCGACCGAGCTGCAGGGGGCGGCGGCCGAGCTGCAGGGACGGGACTAGGGCAGGGGGCGGCGGCGGCTAGGGTGGGAGAGAATGGGAGGAAGAGAGGGAGAGGGAGAGGGGTAAGGGGAAGGGAGTGGGGGCGGTTGGGCCGGCTAGGCCCAAGAGGGGGGCGCGCGGGGGCGGCTGGGCCGGCCAGGAGCAGCCCACGGCGCGGGAGAGAGAAAAGAAAGGAGAGAGAGAAAGAAAAAGAAAAAGAAAGAAAAGGTTTCTCTCATTTTCGAAATCCGATCTTCCTAAATGAATGCACTTGCACTTTCAAGCAATCAAAGAATGCATAGTTCGGCATGGTGCATCAAACAATATAAAGCAATTTAGGGTTTTTCTTTACACGGGAATTCCAAACCGAATCTCGCTAACTTTGGAAAAGATCAAGGTCTAGCGAGGGGAAAAAGAAAAAGAAAAGGTAACGCCCGAATTTGGCGAGTGAAGAAAAGAAAAAAATTCAACTACAAAATTCGGGGCGTTACAAACCTATCCCCCTTAAAAGAATCTCGCCCTCGAGATTCAGGGCTGGCTAGCAAAGAGCTCTGGGTACTTAGCCATCAGATCATCTTCACGCTCCCAGGTTGCTTCTTCCTCAGAGTGGTGATTCCATCTGACTTTGCACATTCTGATGGTCTTCCTTCGGGTGACTCTGTCTGCAACCTCAAGGATCTGCACTGGCTTCTCAACGTAGGTCAAGTCCTCTTGGACTTTGAGACCTTCCACTGGCAACTGCTCTTCTGGCACACGCAAGCACTTCTTCAACTGAGACACATGAAAGACATCATGCATAGCTGACAAATTCTGTAACACCCGGTTTTAAAGGACAAAGCCGGGTGCATCTCATACATGCGCCAAAGAAGGCAACATATATAATAACAGAGTGTATAGAGATAAATGTCATAAAACATCAGAGTATTTATTACATAGCGGAAGACTTATTACAAAGTAAAAGAATAAATGTAAAACGAACTAAGGATCGTCGGCGCCAATGTCGACTGAGAAACGCCACCTAGATCAGATCGAACTCCTCAGTGTTAGGCGGTTCCTCTTCGACCACCTGTTCTTCTCCTGTGGGGGGGTGTGAGACAGCAAGAGTGAGCTCACATACGATCATAGCTCAACAAGTCGTGGGGAATAATGTGGCATGAACTCACCAAAGGTGGGAGTCCATGAAGTGTAAGGCTGATCAATGAAATAAAGGCTGAAGCTGAGCATTGCTTTTATAAGTTGGTCAAAATTTTATTAGCAGTTACTAAGTGTAAGTAAATACCAAACCATAGTAATAATAAATAAAAGTAATAATAAAATAATCCCAAATGCAATGAGATGACAAATTAAGTTTAAGTTCCATAAATTAATCATGTGAGTGTCCGAGCCGCTCATGACCGTGAGCACGGCTAGTATACCAGTTTTACACTCTGCAGAGGTTGCGCATCTTTACCCACAAGTCGTGTTACCCATTTGCCACGGAGTTGATCAGACTCCATACACCTCTACCTAGGAAGCGAGGCAGGGTACCACTACGAGGCCTTTACAAAGTTCCACTAGCTTCAGACTACCCGCTACAGTTTATAGGAAGCTCCAGTGCAGGGTTCTTGTCTGACCGCCATCGCAGCAAAATCAACCCAAGGACCTCCCTACACTGACCACTCCCCTACTGCCCTTGCCCCTTTCGGGTAAGGTAGCCCTCCACTAGCTTTCCTAGTTAATCAGCCAAGGGCGTCCCATTAAACCCTTGTGATAGCACTGTTTTCCCGGGTGGTTCTCCATGTTCCCATTAACATAATGATCTTAACATGAACAAGGAAGAATAAAACAGATAACAATAAATAGTATAACAATGAGTGATGAATATCTCTATACCCAAATCCACATAAAGCAATAGCCTGTTCTACCCAAAACTTTAGTAGTAAAACCAGTGGTGAAGCAAGGTATAAAGATAGTCAAATCTAGGGTATCCTATTGGGTCCCATCAAAATTAACCTATGCAGATCATTATGATTAATAAGAACATGAATAGGTAAAAGAAGTGATCAAGGGCACAACTTGCCTTCAATGAGCTCCTGCTCAGCTATCTCGACTTGTTGAACCACAGTTTCCACAGTGGCTTGCTCGTCTACTCGCATCAATACAATACATACATAGCATAGCATAAATTAACATCACATCAAACATGCAAATAGAATATACAGTAAAAATCTACACATTAAAATGAGATCATAGGAACTGGAATCATTAAATTTGGAGTTATAGATCTTAAGTTATGGATTTTCTAATGTTTTATGTGCTTAATACAAGATTAAGTGAAAGAATAATTTTAATGTGTTTGTCATGTCAGAACAGAGGCACTAATGGGTAGACAATATTATTACAAAAATTTAGGAACTGGAATGGACCAATTTGGAGTTCCTATGCATTTTCTATGTATTATACAAGTTCTAACATTTATTTATGCATTAAAAACTAATTTCTGATATTAATTCCTGATTTTCAATACTACTGGATTGGGCCTCAAATACTAGGAAGCGCAGGGGCTGATCTACAAAAATTCCTTAGACTCAGAGAATATGACTCTGGACCGCGGGTTGATTTCTTTTAATCACAGGGTCTCTTTAGCAACAGTTGAAGGCCGAAGGGGTATCTCGAGCCTACAACCGACCGATTAGAAACGAACGGTCAAGATTCGCTCTGTTATTCACCGAACCGGTACACAATTCAGACCGCTGGATTCAAAATCGAGGGTCCAGATCCAAAATAACGCCTATAGACCTCCATCCGTTTGATCCGCATCTAACGGTTCCGATCGAATTCGAGCGAAAGGGTATTTGATATCTAATCTGAGCCATCCAATGAAATCGTACGGCACTGGCTTTTTCTTCTACCCCTAGCCGATTGGGCACGGTGGCGGCCTGGTCAACCACGGTGGTGGTCACGCCGGCGCACGGCCAACCGGAGCGCAATTGTCCCAAATCTGAACACCGATACAGAAATAGGGAGATGGGATTAAGGCGAATACACAGAGGGATGGCTTACCGGCAGCGAGTACTACAATGAGGCTGGTCACGACGCAGGCATCCGCGACCGAATCACACCTCCGGTGAGAAATCACCAGCGCTCCAATCGATCTTGTGCTCGAAGCTTCCCCCGCACGACTTCCCCATGCACTCCGCTTCCTCTCCGATAGTCGTCGGGGTCGGACCGGCAGCCCTGGCAGGAATCGCCCGCGGCCGCATGCTTACACACATCACCTTCTCTGCGCTCTCTCGGGTCCCCGCACATGGCGATGCTTTGGGTAAGACGGATAAGGAACGATGGTCACGTAGTCTATATACTTGCAGCTCGGTCAAAAGGCGAAAGATTCGGTCCAGGTTGTTACGACGGGATCAAGGGGTTGTTGCAATCCTCCAACGAACTGAGCAAGAGGAAGAACCCGACCGTTGGGGCCCACGACTCAGCGGGGAGATGCGGTTAGCCATGCAAGAGCCACTAACAAGGTGGGCCCACGGGTCGGCCACGAACTCAGGCACTCCCGCGACCCAGGGCGCTAGGAGGCTGGCCACCTAGCCCCACTGGTCGGTGACGCGGTGCATGGGCCGCCCCATATGAGACTTGGGCCAAGGAGTGGAGGATTCGGCCCAGGCGTGGCTTCCCCCCCTCTTTTCTGTTTTTTTTTCTTTTCCATTTCTATTTCCTTTCTCCTTTTGGATTTCAAATTCAAATTTGAATCAAACTTTCAATGTGAACTCATATTCATTTTGAATGTACAAACTGAACCCAATAATATGGATGGTTTAACTATATTATATATATATTTTTATATGTTTATATATTTATCTTTTGTATAACCTTTTTCTTCCTCTATTCTAAACTCCAATTTGCAAATTAGGGTCAAATCTCCAAATTTGGGTTTTAACTTTTTTTATTTTTACATTGTCACAAAAAAAATGCACACACAATGAAACCTCAGCATGATGCACAATTTGATTGTATAAGTTATTCGTTATTTATTCTTGAATGAAGTGTTCACATGAGATGATAAATATGGATCACAAAATATTGCTCATCTCTAATTTTCACTACTTATACTTTTGGGTATTACAAATCCTACCCCCCTTAAAAAGAATCTCGTCCTCGAGATTTAGGAAGGACTATGGAAAAGATGGGGAAAATCTATGCGAATCTCTTCTTCTCTTTCCCAAGTTGCTTCATCTTTACCGTGGTGACTCCATTGTACTTTACACATCTTTATCACCTTATTTCTTGTAACTCGAGTCAGAGTGTCCAAAATTTTGGTAGGGTACTCCGCATACGTCAGGTCATCTTGAACACTAAGGTCCTCCAGTGGTAGCTGCTCCTCAGGTACCCCGAGGCACTTCTTTAGCTGAGACACATGAAATACATCATGTACATCTGACAGATGATCGGGTAACTCCAGTTGATATGCAACTTCTCCCACTCGCTTTAAGATCAAGAAAGGTCCAATGAAGCGAGGGGACAACTTTCCTTTAACTTTAAATCTCCTCATACCCCGGAGTGGTGACACCTTCAAATAGACATGATCACCCTCCTTAAACTCCAGTAGTCTCCTTCTGTTATCAGCATAGCTCTTTTGCCTTGATTGTGCAATTCTCAAATTTTCTCTTATCATTCGAACTTGTTCTTCTGCCTCTTGTATAAGTTCAGGCCCAAAGAACTGTCTTTCTCCAGTCTGATCCCAATACAGTGGAGTCCTGCATTTTCTACCATACAGAGCTTCAAATGGTGACATCTTCAAACTGGCCTGATAGCTATTATTATAAGAAAACTCAGCATAGGGTCAGCTCTTCTCCCAACTGCCACCATGCTTGAGAGCACAAGCTCTTAACATATCTTCCAGCACTTGATTAGTCCTCTCTGTCTGTCCATCAGTCTGGGGATGGTAGGCTGAACTAAAATTCAACTTTGTATCCAAGCTCTCATGCAACTTCTTCCAAAATCGAGAAGTAAACTGTGATCCTCGATCAGACACGATCTTCTTAGGCACTCCATGTAGACAAACTATCCGAGTCATATACAATTCTGCTAGCTTGGCTCCCGTATAATTAGTCCTCACAGGTATAAAATGAGCCACCTTTGTCAATCTGTCTACAATCACCCAAATAGAGTCATATCCTGCTGGAGTGCGGGGTAGTCCAACAATAAAATCCATACCAATTTCTTCCCATTTCCACTCAGGTATCTTCAATGGGTGCAATAGTCCAGCGGGTCTTTGATGTTCGGCCTTGACTCTTTGACATACATCACACTTAGCCACATGAGCAGCCACATCTCTTTTCAGTCCATACCACCAATACTTTTGCTTCAAATCTTGATACATCTTAGTGCTACCAGGGTGGATGGAGTAATCAGAATCATGAGCTTCTTTCAATATAGTCTCACGGAGGCTATCGATCTCTGGAACACATATCCGATCTTTGAACCATATAGTACCTTGCTCATCCTCCGTGAATTCCGGAACTCGACCATCCGTGATTAGATCCTTAATCTCTTGGATCTTAGCATCACCAACCTGACCTTTACGAATCTCTTGCTCCAAGGTAGGTTCCAACTCAATGGTAACTCCTTCAGTGTGAGTAACAATTCCCAGGTTGAGTTTCTCAAAATCTTTTGCTAATTCATCGGGTAACTGGACAACAAAAGCGGAGTGAACATGTTCTTTCCGACTCAAGGCATCTGCGACCAAATTCGCCTTGCCCGGGTGATAATGAATCTCCAAGTCATAATCCTTAATAAGCTCCAACCAACGGCGTTGCCTAAGGTTGCGGTCCTTCTGAGTGAATATATACTTCAAACTCTTATGATCCGTGTATACTTGACTCTTGTTTCCCATAATATAATGTCTCCAAATCTTAAGCGCATGCACAATGGCTGTCAGTTCCAAGTCATGCGTGGGGTAGTTCAATTCTTGTTTCCACAACTCACAAGATGCGTAGGCGATCACATGTCCTTCTTGCATGAACACACATCTTTAAGCCTTGGCCACATGCATCATAATAAATGTCAAATCCTTTCTGTAGATCTGGCATAACCAACACTGGTGGCGACATCAATCTCTTCTTCAATTGATCAAAGCTTTCTTGGCACTTCTCATCCCACTTGAATTCTCTTCCTTTCTCCAAAAGCGATGTCATAGGCTTGGCAATCTTAGAGAACCCTTCAATAAATCTCCGATAATAGCCTGCGAGTCCCAAGAAGCTCTGAATCTCAGTAACCGTAGTGGGCACTCTCCACTCCATAATCTCCTTCACTTTAGCAGGATCCACTGCTATTCCTCCATTAGAAATGATATGACCAAGGAATGGCACCTTGTCAATCCAAAACTCACACTTGCTGAACTTAGCGTAGAGTTGATTATCTCGCAACTTCTGTAGCACCAACCTTAGATGTTGTTCATGATCACTTTCATTCCTAGAATAGATAAGAATATCGTCGATGAACACCACGACGAATCTGTCCAAATACTCCATAAACACCTTATTCATCAAATTCATGAAATATGCCGGTGCATTGGTCAATCCAAACGACATAACAGTAAACTCATATAATCCATATCGAGTCGAGAATGCTGTCTTGGGTATATCCGATGGTCTAATCCTCATCTGATGGTAACCCGATCGGAGATCAATCTTCGAGAATACTCTAGCTCCTCTCATCTGATCAAACAAATCCTCAATACGGGGTAATGGATACTTGTTCTTCACCGTAACATCATTAAGAGATCTATAATCCACACACATTCTTTGTGATCCATCCTTCTTCTGTACAAACAGTACCGGTGCTCCCCACGGTGAGGAACTCGGACGAATGTACCCAGCCTCTTGTAACTCAGTTAACTGCTTCTTCAGTTCCTTCAACTCCTCTACGGACATTCTATATGGCCGTTTAGAAATAGGGGCAGTTCAAGGTAAAAGATCAATCACAAACTCAACTTCTCTATCAGGTGGCATCCCTAGTAACTCCTCTGGAAAGACATCCGGAAAATCTCTAACCACCCGGATGTTGTCACCAACAAACTCCTCAGGTATAAAGAACATTGCACGCATGGATGAGGAGGTTACTACAATATTAACTTGAAATCTCTCTCCTTTAGTGGTAGTGAGTTCTACGGTACCTCTACCACATGCTATAACGGCCTTTGCCTTTCTCAGCCATGACATACCAAGAATCAGATCTATACTGCTTGACTCTAATGTTATAGCAGTAGCTCCAAATTCTCTACTCATAATGGTCAATGTCAATCTATGTGTCATTTGATTCGCCTCAACAGGCCCTTTAGGTGTAATTACTCTCATGGGTTTTCTCATATTGTCCAACACATATGCACAAACCAAAATCTCAGCATGACGCATAATTTTATTAGCAACACATGGGGTCAAATAGACCTTTTTATTCCTCCTAAAATAGTATCATACCGAATACTAACTAAAGGAACATGTAGATCTTACAAATAGTAGTAATTTATATATATGTTTATGTAGCTTGGTGGAGCTGGTGGTGGTGGAGATGGTGGTTGTTGTCGTTGTCTCTCCAACCGTGATTGCCTTATTTCTTGATGTATCTCCAGACGGGTCTGACGTATTTCCTCGCGTTCTTGTCTTATCTGGTTTTGCATTTCGGTCACCATGTCTGTCAATTGTTGTATTACCAGCCTTTGGGCTGCAATCACTTGATCGATTTCAACAGGTGAAGGATTTGGAGGATTCATTTCTGTTTGCTGTTGCGTGATAATCTTTCCTTTCCTGGTATTGACCATCTGAGTTAGATACATAAGGTAAGACAATAGTAGACAAGGCAGTAATTACAAATCATGTTACTTTGGGGGATTTATTAGCTAAGCAGTTTAATGTTTTACCTACCATAGCTAATTTATTATCTTATGCTGGCACATACTAAGATGTCCATATATAATACTTCAATCAATCAAAGAAGCAAATCAGACATTTTTCATCAGAACAATCAACCAACATTTTTAAAATAGAGAAAATAGTTTTATTTTCGTCTGAGGTTCCCTATCTCTGAAAAGACCATAAGTGTAGGATTCCAAGGCGTGAAATCCTTCTTGTCTTAGAGTAGAAAAGGTAAGAATGATCAGAGTAGAACAGTAGAAGGTGAGACAGGATCAAGATAAGTATAGAAAGAATTAGAATAAGATAAGTAGGTAAGGGTTTTGTCCATTTCTATCTAGGTTTCGTCCTACAGTCAACATTTCCTCTGATACCACTTCTATAACACCCGGTTTTAAAGGACAAAGCCGGGTGCATCTCATACATGCGCCAAAGAAGACAACATATATAATAACAGAGTGTATAGAGATAAATGTCATAAAACATCAGAGTATTTATTACATAGCGGAAGACTTATTACAAAGTAAAAGAATAAATGTAAAATGAACTAAGGATCGTCGGCGCCAATGTCGACTGAGAAACGCCACCTAGATCAGATCGAACTCCTCAGTGTTAGGCGGTTCCTCTTCGACCACCTGTTCTTCTCCTGTGGGGGGGTGTGAGACAACAAGAGTGAGCTCACATACGATCATAGCTCAACAAGTCGTGGGGAATAATGTGGCATGAACTCACCAAAGGTGGGAGTCCATGAAGTGTAAGGCTGATCAATGAAATAAAGGCTGAAGCTGAGCATTATATTGCTTTTATAAGTTGGTCAAAATTTTATTAGCAGTTACTAAGTGTAAGTAAATACCAAACCATAGTAATAATAAATAAAAGTAATAATAAAATAATCCCAAATGCAATGAGATGACAAATTAAGTTTAAGTTCCATAAATTAATCATGTGAGTGTACGAGCCGCTCATGACCGTGAGCACGACTAGTATACCAGTTTTACACTCTGCAGAGGTTGCGCATCTTTACCCACAAGTCGTGTTACCCATTTGCCACGGAGTTGATCAGACTCCATACACCTCTACCTAGGAAGCGAGGCAGGGTACCACTACGAGGCCTTTACAAAGTTCCACTAGCTTCAGACTACCCGCTACAGTTTATAGGAAGCTCCAGTGCAGGGTTCTTGTCTGACCGCCATCGCAGCAAAATCAACCCAAGGACCTCCCTACACTGACCACTCCCCTACTGCCCTTGCCCCTTTCGGGTAAGGTAGCCCTCCACTAGCTTTCCTAGTTAATCAGCCAAGGGCGTCCCATTAAACCCTTGTGGTAGCACTATTTTCCCGGGTGGTTCTCCATGTTCCCATTAACATAATGATCTTAACATGAACAAGGAAGAATAAAACAGATAACAATAAATAGTATAACAATGAGTGATGAATATCTCTATACCCAAATCCACATAAAGCAATAGCATGTACTACCCAAAACTTTAGTAGTAAAACCAGTGGTGAAGCAAGGTATAAAGATAGTCAAATCTAGGGTATCCTATTGGGTCCCATCAAAATTAACCTATGCAGATCATTATGATTAATAAGAACATGAATAGGTAAAAGAAGTGATCAAGGGCACAACTTGCCTTCAATGAGCTCCTGCTCAGCTATCTCGACTTGTTGAACCACAGTTTCCACAGTGGCTTGCTCGTCTACTCGCATCAATACAATACATACATAGCATAGCATAAATTAACATCACATCAAACATGCAAATAGAATATACAGTAAAAATCTACACATTAAAATGAGATCATAGGAACTGGAATCATTAAATTTGGAGTTATAGATCTTAAGTTATGGATTTTCTAATGTTTTATGTGCTTAATACAAGATTAAGTGAAAGAATAATTTTAATGTGTTTGTCATGTCAGAACAGAGGCACTAATGGGTAGACAATATTATTACAAAAATTTAGGAACTGGAATGGACCAATTTGGAGTTCCTATGCATTTTCTATGTATTATACAAGTTCTAACATTTATTTATGCATTAAAAACTAATTTCTGATATTAATTCCTGATTTTCAATACTACTGGATTGGGCCTCAAATACTAGGAAGCGCAGGGGCTGATCTACAAAAATTCCTTAGACTCAGAGAATATGACTCTGGACCGCGGGTTGATTTCTTTTAATCACAGGGTCTCTTTAGCAACAGTTGAAGGCCGAAGGGGTATCTCGAGCCTACAACCGACCGATTAGAAACGAACGGTCAAGATTCGCTCTGTTATTCACCGAACCGGTACACAATTCAGACCGCTGGATTCAAAATCGAGGGTCCAGATCCAAAATAACGCCTATAGACCTCCATCCGTTTGATCCGCATCTAACGGTTCCGATCGAATTCGAGCGAAAGGGTATTTGATATCTAATCTGAGCCATCCAATGAAATCGGACGGCACTGGCTTTTTCTTCTACCCCTAGCCGATTGGGCACGGCGGCGGCCTGGTCAACCACGGTGGTGGTCACGCCGGCGCACGGCCAACCGGAGCGCAAGTGTCCCAAATCTGAACACCGATACAGAAATAGGGAGATGGGATTATGGCGAATACACAGAGGGATGGCTTACCGGCAGCGAGTACTACAATGAGGCTGGTCATGACGCAGGCATCCGCGACCGAATCACACCTCCGGTGAGAAATCACCGGCGCTCCAATCGATCTTGTGCTCGAAGCTTCCCCCGCACAACTTCCCCATGCACTCCGCTTCCTCTCCGATAGTCGTCGGGGTCAGACCGGCAGCCCTGGCAGGAATCGCCCGCGGCCGCATGCTTACACACATCACCTTCTCTGCGCTCTCTCGGGTCCCCGCACATGGCGATGCTTTGGGTAAGACGGATAAGGAACGATGGTCACGTAGTCTATATACTTGCAGCTCGGTCAAAAGGCGAAAGATTCGGTCCAGGTTGTTACGACGGGATCAAGGGGTTGTTGCAATCCTCCAACGAACTGAGCAAGAGGAAGAACCCGACCGTTGGGGCCCACGACTCAGCGGGGAGATGCGGTCAGCCATGCAAGAGCCACTAACAAGGTGGGCCCACGGGTCGGCCACGAACTCAGGCACTCCCGTGACCCAGGGCGCTAGGAGGCTGGCCACCTGGCCCCACTGGTCGGTGACGCGGTGCATGGGCCGCCCCATATGAGACTTGGGCCAAGGAGTGGACGATTCGGCCCAGGCGTGGCTTCCCCCCCCCCCTCTTTTCTGTTTTTTTTCTTTTCCATTTCTATTTCCTTTCTCCTTTTGGATTTCAAATTCAAATTTGAATCAAACTTTCAATGTGAACTCATATTCGTTTTGAATGTACAAACTGAACCCAATAATATGGATGGTTTAACTATATTATATATATTTTTATATGTTTATATATTTATCTTTTGTATAACCTTTTTCTTCCTCTATTCTAAACTCCAATTTGCAAATTAGGGTCAAATCTCCAAATTTGGGTTTTAACTTTTTTTATTTTTACATTGTCACAAAAAAAATGCACACACAATGAAACCTCAGCATGATGCACAATTTGATTGTATAAGTTATTCGTTATTTATTCTTGAATGAAGTGTTCACATGAGATGATAAATATGGATCACAAAATATTGCTCATCTCTAATTTTCACTACTTATACTTTTGGGTATTACAAATTCTCTGGCAGACTGAGCTGATAGGCCACTTCTCCACGCTTTGAGAGGATCTGGTACGGACCAATGTAGCGGGGTGCTAGCTTGCCTTTCACTCCGAATCTTCTGACTCCTCTGATCGGTGACACTTTCAGATAGACAAAGTCTCCGACCTCAAAACTTAGCTCTCTTCTTCTTGTGTCTGCATAGCTTCGCTGCCTTGATTGCGCTATCTTCAGATTCTCTCGGACCATCTTGATGTTCTCTTCGGCTTCAAGCAGAATGTCTGGCCCAAACACTTGCTTCTCTCCAGGCTGATCCCATTGCAACGGAGTTCTACAACTCCTTCCATAGAGCGCTTGAAATGGTGACATCTTCAAACTGGCCTGGTAACTGTTGTTATAGGAAAACTCTGCATAGGGCAATCGCTTATCCCATCCGGACTGATCTTGCAACGCACAGGCTCTCAACATATCTTCAAGAATTTGATTGGTTCTTTCGGTCTGACCATCTGTCTGCGGATGATAAGCTGAACTGAAATTCAGATGTGTGCCCAAGGCTTCATGCAACTGCTGCCAGAAATGAGAGGTGAACTGCGTTCCTCTGTCTGACACTATCTTCTTTGGCACACCATGAAGACAAACGATCCGAGACATATACAGTTCTGCCAATACTGCACTGCTGTAGTTGGTCTTGACTGGTATGAAGTGGGCTGACTTGGTCAAACGGTCCACTACTACCCAAATGGAATCGTAGCCGGCTCGAGTGCGAGGCAATCCGACTATGAAATCCATACCGATTTCATCCCATTTCCACTGAGGGATCTGCAACGGTTGCAACAATCCAGCTGGTCTCTGGTGCTCTGCCTTAATTCTTCGACAACTATCGCACATAGCCACGTGCTCTGCGATCTCCCTCTTCATTCCGTACCACCAGAATTTCTTCTTCAGATCCTGATACATCTTCTCACTGCCAGGGTGAATCGAATAAGCTGTCTCATGAGCTTCCTTGAGAATCAACTCCCGAATGGACTGGACATTGGGAACACATAAGCGGTCTTTGAACCATATCACGCCTTCTGCATCTTCCCGAAAATCTTTGCCTCTGCCATCTAGAATCAGTCGCCGGATCTCACTGATCTTCTCATCATTCTTCTGCGCTTCTTTGATTTCGCACTCCAAGGTAGGTTCCAATTCAACTGTGACTCCTCGCGAATTGTTCAGAAATCCGAGACTCAACCTGTCGAACTCCTTGGCCAACTCATAAGGCATCGGACGAGCGACCATCAGATTGACTTGGCTCTTTCTGCTCAAAGCATCTTCCACTACGTTTGCTTTGCCTGGATGGTAATGGATCTCCAACTCATAGTCTTTGATCAGCTCTAACCATCTTCGCTGCCTCATATTCAATTCTGACTGAGTGAATATGTACTTCAGACTCTTGTGATCTGTGTAAACATCGCATTTCTGTCCATACAGATAGTGCCTCCATGTCTTCAGTGCGTGAACCACTGCTGCCAACTCTAGGTCATGGATTGGGTAATTCTTCTCATGAACCTTCAGCTGTCGGGACGAGTAAGCCACAACTCTTCCCTCTTGCATCAACACGCATCCCAAACCTGTGTAACAAGCATCACAATACACAGAGAAGGGCTTGTGCACATCAGGCAAGACTAGGACAGGCACTGTTGTCAACTTCTCTTTCAGCGCTTCAAAGGCTTCTTGGCATTTCTGGGTCCACTTGAACTCAACCTTGTTGCCTAGCAACGCTGTCATTGGTTTCGCAATCTTCGAAAACCCTTCAATGAATCGCCGATAATATCCGGCCATTCCAATGAAGCTCTTGATTCCTCGAGCGTCTGTTGGCGCTCTCCAGTTCAAAATGTCTGCCACTTTCTTCGGATCCACAGCCAATCCTTCCTTGTTGATTATGTGACCCAAGAACAGGACTTCACTGATCCAGAACTCACACTTGCTCAACTTTGCATACAACTGGTGCTCTCGCAATCTCTGCAATACCATCCTCAAATGATCTGCATGCTCTTCTTCATTTTGAGAATAAATCAGAATGTCATCAATGAATACCACCACAAACTTATCGAGATAATCCATGAATACACTGTTCATCAGATTCATAAAGAAGGCTGGTGCATTGGTCAAACCAAAAGACATCACTGTGAACTCATACAAACCATACTTGGTAATGAATGCCGTCTTCGGAATGTCCGAAGGTCGGATCCTGAGCTGATGATAACCTGACCTCAGATCTACCTTGGAGAACACACTGGCTCCTCTCAACTGGTCGAACAGATCTTCTATTCTGGGCAAGGGATACTTGTTCTTGATCGTGACTTCATTCAAAGCTCGATAATTGATACACATCCTCTTGGTGCCATCTTTCTTCTCCACAAACAGGACAGGGGCGGCCCAAGGCGAGGTGCTTGGCCGGATGTAACCTTTCTCTGACAGCTCATAAATCTGCTTCTTAAGCTCAACCAACTCTGGTCCAGATATTCTGTAAGCTCTCTTAAAGATAGGGGCGGTCCCAGGAAGAAGCTCTATAGCGAATTCAACTTTCCGCTCTGGTGGCATACCCGGTAAGTCCTTTGGAAACACATCTGGGAATTCAGACACAACCTTGATACTCTCAATTGGGTCTGCTTCACTGCTATCGACAGCCATCTGATAACAACTTCCTCTCTTCGGCTCAGGCGGGACTAACTCGGTCACCACTTCCTCTCCTAGTGGGGACACCAACTTGATTGTCCTTTTATCACAACTGATAACTGCCTGATACTTATCTAGCCAATTCATCCCTAGGATGACATCTATTCCCTGAGTACCCATTACTATAAGGTTAGCGGGAAACGCTATCCCCCTTATTTCCACGCTTACATTCAAACATATGCTATCGGCTCGAATTCTACCACCGGCTGAGTCAATTTGAATGGGGGTTGACATGGTAGTAATTGGAAGATTATGTGCTTTCACCCATGATGCAGTAATAAAAGAATGCGTTGCTCCAGTATCAAATAACACTTCTGCAATATGGGAATCGACTAGGAACATACCTACTGTCATGCCGGGGGTCTCCTGAACTGCTTCAGCCTCCAAGTGATTCAATCTTCCATGATTATAGCGCTGCTGAGGGCGGTTGCCTGATCCAGGCTGGGACACATTCTGCTTTGCTGGGGCATTAGGGCCTGACTGCTGCTGGGCTGCTTTCTTTGGACATTGCATCACCCAGTGGCCTTGCTCTCCGCAGTGGAAACATGCTCTGTTTCCAACCTGAGCTGGTGCTGCCTGATTGTTCCGCTGAGTTGCGGGGGCAGGAAGACGAGGTGTCTGCTGATTCTGCCTCTGAAACTGACCTCCTCCTGACTGATTGCTCTGACGATTCTGATACTGATGCTAAGGGTACTGCCTTTGGAACTGCTGATACTGCTGACGCTGCTGATGCTGCTGAGGTGGACGCTGGTTCTGCCTGAACTGCTGAGGTTGATTGCCTGAAAAACGAGGACGACTGCTGCTTCCAGGCTGGGGTCCACTGATCTTGCGCTTACGATCCTCCATCTCCTTACGCTTCTTTTCTGTCATGATTGCTCTGTCAATCAGGTGCTGGAATGTCGGGAAGGTGTGATTCATCAGTTGGTACTGAAGAGGGTCAACCAAGCCTCTCAAGAAACGGTACTGTCGCTTGGCGTCGGTGTTGACATCTTCAGGAGCGTAGCGAGACAACTGCAGAAACCTGTCTCGATACTCACTGACAGATGATGACCCTTGCTTGAGGGCCAGGAACTCCTCCTTCTTCACTGTCATCAGACCTGCAGGCACATGGTACTGACGAAAGCTACCTCTGAACTCTTCCCAGGTGATGGCATCGGGGTTGGCATGGGTGGCGAGGTAAGACTCCCACCATGATTGGGCTGCTCCTCTCAACAGACGGGGACCATACAAGACTTTCTCCCTGTCATCACACTGAGCGGTATGCAACTTCCGCTCCATAGTGCGCAGCCAATCTTCAGCATCCATGGGGTCAGAAGAGTGAGCGAACGTTGGGGGATGACCTCTCATGAATTCAGCACGCTTGTCTCTGGGCATCTGAGGCATCTGAGGCTGGGGTGGAGCCTGCTGCTGTTGCTGCTGCTGCTGCTGCTGAATGGCGGCCAGAGTCTGACCGATGGCTTGAACTGCCTGAGTCTGCATCAGAAACATCTGCTCGATCGACATCGGGGGCGGGGGTGGCAGATGCTGCTGCTGGGGCACCTCATCCTGCAGAGCGGCTCGCTCCTGCTGAGCACGCCTTCCTCCTCTGCGCCTGTTCTCTGACATCTGCAGAACGCAACCACACATCAGAACTGATCTGGTAAATCTTGCAGCATAAGAAAAGAGTATAGAATTCTCCAACAGCACTGAACAGATGAGCATCTTCACTGATCTCCAACACAGACCACACAGCTTCTCAGATAAAGAGGAAAGTAGAATAAAGGGTTTCCCAACTATATAACTAACTCCATTAACATAATAGGTAAGCCAAAATGCAGGGGATACCCACACTCTGGTGACAATCATTACAAAGATCCAAACCAAACATAGTTCATCATGACAAACATAAATGCACAGGATATAGCAAACTACCCTGTCTAACTAAGACTAACTAAGACCGAGACTAACGCTAAGACTGAAGCTTCTATGTATATATATTTTGTATTAATTACAAGATCCAACTCTAACGAGCTATGGTTCTAGATTTATCTTGGTCTTGCAGTCGGGATTGCCATAAGACTGGCGTCCACGCCGAGGTGAGCGGTACGGGTGCTGAGTCCCGACGGGAGCGGGGGAACCATCATCCAGGTGACGACGTTCCGCGCGCTCAGCCCGCAGCAGGGCGATCTCAGCACGAGCCCTACTCAGCTCGTCTAATGCATGGTCCAGCTCCGTGTTTAGCACGGCGGCTAGGTTGACTGTGCTGCTCAACCTAGGATTGTCCTCACCAGCAAGTGAAACAATCACGCCTCCTGTGCTGCCAGATGGACGGCGGGGGTAATACTTCAGGTCGAGACCGTCAGCTACCCCACCGAGAACCGAGCAGTAGTGCGAAAGCGCACGCCGTGCAGCATCCTGCATGGCTGCCTCAGCTGAGTCCCGCTCAGAGATAGAATAGTGCTCTGAGCAAGCCTCCGCGCCCTGGAGACTGTTCTCCGGACGGCGCACCAAACAGGTCGCCTCCCAGCGGTCCGGGTAGACCCCGCGACTATGCTGGTAGACCACACAGCGATACTCGATGGACCAAGTACGCCGGCCAAGTGCCCGACGTAGCAGGGTGTCGAGCGCGTCGTGGAAGTGACACCCGCGAGTAGCGTCGTGAGTGATGGGTCGAGCAACCCATCCTTCCGGCTCATGGTCAGCAGGGAAGTCGGTGTCGTGGCTCGGGCTGTCGTCGCCATCTCCGTCGTCTGGGTCTCCTCCAGCAGCTACTCCAGAAGCTGGGGCGCCCAGTGGTGGTGCAGGGGGCGCCTCCAGGGGAAGCACAGGAGAGCAGCTCCTCACAGACTCTATCTCCTGCTGGGGCGAGAAGGAAGAGCCCTGCTGCTCCTGTCGTCGACGTTCCTGCTCCTCATGCAGGCGGTGGTGCAGTCTCTCCAAGTGGCTGGACTGTCCAGCCACGGGACGGCGAAGCGGACGCTCAGCAAGGCGGGAGGGTAAGAAGGGGATGACGGACTTTCGTGCAGTGTGTCTAAGTCGAGCCATCTACAAAAGACATCGCAAGCAAAAGGGTGAGAACAGAATTAATATGACCAGCAAGTAATGAATCATAAATAAATGAAGGATCAGAATAAAACATAATTTTCAGCAAGGTATAATATATAGTAGAACATAGGTTTGGTCGGTATGACCAACTTTTGAAGGGATATCAAAGTCAAGGCAGGGACAGAGGTCTATAATCCTTAGAACGACCATTCTACTCTAGGTTAGCGGTCCTACAGTCAGCACGGCTTTGATACCACTTATGTCACACCCGGTTTTTAGAAGGTAAACCGAATGCGAACCATGTACGTGCCAGGATCAGTTATTCACGTACACAGCAGTTACATAACATGGACATCATCACACAGTGCTCAAATAGTATTAAAAGGGGAAATAAGAGTCGATTACATCATACGTCTGAGACGTCCATATAGTCCTTACAATAAATCAAAGTGCGAAAACGAAACGTAGATAACGCGGCCTTCACAGGCAGCCGACTGGGGGTTGCCGCTAACCCACGCCTAGAACTCGTCGTAGTCTTGGAACTCCTGGAAGTCTCCTTCCACAGCTTCATCTTCTCCTGAGCAGTGGTTGCAATGCTGACAACCTGGGGGGGGGATTGGTGTGTAGAGCAAGGGTGAGTACACATCAACATACTTAGCAAGCATCCCGTTTGGCTGTAGTGGACTAGCTTTATGTGGGGATAAGTCAAGCAGTTGCTTTTAGTTGGTCAGGTTATTACTTACTAGTAGAAAGCCAGGTTTTAACATTAACCCAAGTTATTAGCCCAATGTATCCTTTCCAAACGGAAAGAATACCACTTACCAGCACCATAATCATAACCAGAACCATCAATCTCATTGCCATCTGTACCAAAATATCTCTGATCAAGTATCACTAATCTCTGGAGCTCCCTTGGCCGCTCATAACCGCGAGCACGGCTGATATATCAGTTTCATAACACTCTACAGAGGTTGTGCACTTTACCCATAAGCCGTGATTCCCTCTCTAGCCCGGGCTTGCAAGACCCTTATTCACTCCCGAGGTGAATGGCTAGGGATTCACTACGAAGCCTTTACAAAGATTCCCCGGGGCTGTAGCCACCCGTTAGGTTTCCTAAATGTACCGCACTCCTCCCCAAGGGACAAATCAACCTTGGCAGAGTGAGCCGCATACACCGAGCCCCATTTACGGCACAACGGCGAAGTGATCTACACCCCGGTTCCTCAAATTATTCAGCTAAGGGCGTCCCATTCCACCCTCATGGTTGCACTGTTTTCCCGGGCGGTCATCCATTGAACAGGTCCTTACGGAGAGGCACTCGAGAAACCGCTCGAGTCCCCTTGAAGGTCACAAATATAATCATAAATAAGAAGGGAAAACAGCGTATCATAGATAATCACATCATGTTCATTGATTAGAGTTGAGCAATAGCATCAGACTAAGCAGTAATAATCCGACCCAAATAGGTAAACAAGGACATGGATAACAAAAGCTAGTCAATCCTTAAGTATAAATGTGTAATGCGGGAGGTGAATTAAAGAATGAATAGGACAGCAATAGGTCAAAGGACACTTGCCTCCACCAACCGACTGCTGCTCAGGGGCTTCTCCTGCGGGTTCTTCGGGCTCTTCGACCGGATCGTTCTCTATGCGAGCGCAAACATACATACATCCACATATTTAATACAAAAGAACAGTACACCATACAAGGGAACAAATAAAGTGAATATGCATCAAGTATGACATTCGATATCGCATTCATTATGATTAGAAAGAAACAGGAAAGGGTCTCGCAGGGGGTTAAATCTTATGCACTAATGATTAGTTAAATTATGCGATCTAGTTCCAATTGGTTCTAACAAAAGGATTTAGTTATATGCACTAATGGAAACCTAGTCATTTTTAGTTGATCAACATTGAACTGGATAAACAATTGATTATATGAATCAACTAGCGTAACGAAATTCTAAATCAAATTTCCTATTTCCATAACATGAACAATGATTAGCCTGCCTACAATAAAATAACTATGATAACAGAAAGTAAAATAAAATAAAATAAATAAAAAAATAAAATAAAAAGAAGGGGGGGTTGAACCGGCCAGGGGGCGGTTGAACCGGCCAGGGCAGGGGCGGGGGCGGCCAAGCCGGCGGCGGGCGGCCGAGCTGGCGGGGGGGGCGGGCGGTTGAACCGGCCGGGGGGCGGCCGAGCTGGGCGGCTGGGCTGGGGGCGGGCGCGCAGGGGCGGCCGAGCCGGGGGCGCGCAGGGGCGACGGCGGCCGAGCCGGCCATGGAGGCGGCCGAGCTGGGCCAGGGCGCGGGGCGGTTGGGCTGGGGAGGGAGAGGAGGGGAGAGGGGAGAGGAGAGGAGAGGGGGGGCTCACCGGGGACGGGCGGCCGAGCTGCAGGGGGCGGCGGCCGAGCTGCAGGGACGAGACTAGGGCAGGGGGCGGCGGCGGCTAGGGTGGGAGAGAATGGGAGGAATGGAGGGAGAGGGAGAGGGTAAGGGGAAGGGAGTGGGGGCGGTTGGGCCGGCTAGGCCCAAGAGGGGGGCGCGCGGGGGCGGCTGGGCCGGCCAGGAGCAGCCCACGACGCGGGAGAGAGAAAAGAAAGGAGAGAGAGAAAGAAAAAGAAAAAGAAAGAAAAGGTTTCTCTCATTTTCGAAATCCGATCTTCCTAAATGAATGCACTTGCACTTTCAAGCAATCAAAGAATGCATAGTTCGGCATGGTGCATCAAACAATATAAAGCAATTTAGGGTTTTTCTTTACACGGGAATTCCAAACCGAATCCCGCTAACTTTGGAAAAGATCAAGGTCTAGCGAGGGGAAAAAGAAAAAGAAAAGGTAACGCCCGAATTTGGCGAGTGAAGAAAAGAAAAAAATTCAACTGCAAAATTCGGGGCGTTACATCGGCTAGCTGGTTCTCGGTGCTAATGTGATACACATCGATATCTCCCTTTTGCTGGTGGTCTCTTAGGAAGTGATGCTGGATGTCTATGTGCTTAGTGCGGCTATGTTCAACAGGATTATCAGCCAAGCGGAGTGCACTCTCATTGTCATATAGGAGTGGGACTTTGCTCAGATTGTAGCCAATGTCCCGGAGGGTTTGCCTCATCCAAAGCAGTTGCGCGCAACACTGTCCTGCGGCAACATACTCAGCCTCAGCGGTGGATAGGGCAATGGAGGTTTGTTTCTTGGAACTCCAGGACACCAGGGACCTTCCTAGAAATTGGCACGTCCCCGATGTGCTCTTCCTATCAACCTTGCACCCGGCATAGTCGGAGTCTGAGTATCCAATCAAGTCAAAGATAGACCCCTTTGGATACCAGATCCCAAAGCAAGGCGTAGAAACTAAATACCTAAGAATTCGCTTAACAGACACAAGGTGACATTCCTTGGGGTCGGATTGAAATTGAGCACACATGCATACACTAAGCATAATGTCCGGTCTACTAGCATAAAGATATAGTAATGAACCTATCATTGACCGGTATGCCTTTTGATCAACGGACTTACCTCCTTTGTTGAGGTCGAGATGTCCGTTAGTTCCCATTGGTGTCTTCGCGGGCTTGGCGTCCTTCATCCCAAATCTCTTGAGAAGATCTTGGGTGTACTTCGTTTGGGAGATGAAGGTGCTGCCCTTGAGTTGCTTCACTTGTAATACAAGGAAGTAAGTCAACTCGCCCATCATCGACATCTCGAACTTTTGCATCATCACCCTGCTAAACTCCTCACAAGACTTTTGGTTAGTAGAACCAAATATTATGTCATCGACATAAATTTGGCAAACAAAAAGATCACCATTGCATGTCTTTGTGAAAAGAGTGGGATCGGCTTTCCCAACCTTAAAAGCATTAGAAATAAGGAAATCTCTAAGGCATTCATACCATGCTCTTGGGGCTTCCTTAAGCCCATATAGCGCCTTAGAGAGCATATATATATGGTCAGGATACCTGTCATCCTCAAAGCCAAGGGATTGTTCCACGTATACCTCCTCCTTAATTGGCCCATTGAGGAAAGCGATCTTCACGTCCATTTGGAATAGCCTGAAAGAATGGTGAGCAGCATAGGCTAATAATATCCTAATTGACTCTAACCTAGCCACAGGAGCAAAAGTCTCCTCAAAATCCAAACTTGTGACTTGGACATAACCTTTTGCCACAAGTCGAGCCTTGTTTCTTGTCACTATTCTGTGCTCGTCTTGCTGGTTGTGGAACACCCACTTAGTTCCCAAAACTTTTTGCTTTGGACATGGCACCAGGCTCCAGACTTCATTTCTTTTGAAGTTGTTGAGCTCTTCCTGCATGGCCAACACCCAGTCCAGATCCTGCAAGGCCTCTTCTACCCTAAAAGGCTCATTAGAAGAGACAATGAGTAATGCTCCCAAAAATTAGCTAATCGTGAGCGAGTAGTTACTCCCTTGCTGATGTCACCCATAATCTGATCGACGGGGTGATGTCTTTGGATCGACGCTCGGACTTGAGTTGGAGGGGCCCGTGGTGCTTCTTCCTCCATAACCAGTTCTTCCTGTGCTCCCCCTTGATCCTGCCCCTCTTCTTGAGGTACCTGTACATCATCTTGAGTTGAGGGATGCACCATTGCTGAGGAAGAAGGTTGATCTTGTTCCTGTAGTTCCGGTGGTCGCACATCACCTATCACCATCGTGCATATTGCGGCCGTCGGAACTTCTTCTTCATCTATATCATCAGGATCAACTTGCTCTCTTAGAGAGCCATTAGTCTCATCAAATACAACATCGCTAGAGACTTCAACTAATCCCGATGATTTGTTAAAGACCCTATACGCCTTTGTATTTGACTCATATCCTAGTAAAAACCCTTCTACTGCCTCGGGAGCAAATTTAGAATGTCTACCTTTCTTCACCAGAATGTAACATTTGCTCCCAAATACATGAAAGTAAGAGACATTGGGTTTGTTATCGGTAAGAAGTTCGTAGGAAGTCTTCTTGAGGAGGCGGTGCAGGTAGAGCCGGTTTATGGCATGGCAAGTTGTGTTCACAGCTTCCGACTAAAACCGCTCGGGCGTCTTGTATTCTCCAAGCATCATTCTCGCCATGTCGATTAGCGTCCTATTTTTCCTCTCTACCACACCATTTTGTTGTGTTGTGTAGGGAGTGGAGAACTCGTGCTTGATCCCTTCCTCCTCAAGATACTCTTCAACTTGTAGATTTTCGAACTCGGACCCGTTGTCGCTTCTTATCTTCTTCACCTTTAGGTCAAATTCATTTTGAGCTCTCCTTAGGAAGCGCTTTAGGGTCCCTTGTGTTTCTGACTTATCCTGCAAAAAGAATACCCAAGTGAAGCCGGAAAAATCATCAACAATTACAAGACCATACTTACTTCCGCCGATGCTGAGGTATGCAACTGGTCCAAAGAGATCCATGTGAAGAAGCTCCAGTGGTCTTGATGTCGTCATCACATTCTTGCTGTGATGAGTGCTTCCCACCTGTTTCCCTGCCTGAAATGCTACACAAGGTCTGTATTTCTCAAAACAGACATCGGTTAGTCCTAACACATGATCTCCCTTTAGAAGCTTATGAAGGTTCTTCATTCCAACATATGCTAGACGGCGATGCCAAAGCCAGCCCATATTAGTCTTAGCTATTAAGCATGCATCTAGATCGGCATTCTCTTTCGAAAAATCAACTAAGTAGAGCTTGCCGTCTAATACACCCTTAAAAGCTAATGAACCATCACTCCTTCTAAAGACAGATACATCAACATTTGTAAACAGACAATTGTAACCTATGAGACACAATTGACTTACAGACAGAAGGTTGTACCCGAGCGACTCTACTAAAAATACATTTGATATTGAGTGCTCGTTAGTGATGGCTATCTTGCCCAAGCCTTTGACCTTGCCTTGGTTCCCATCTCCAAAGATGATCGTTGAAAGGGAAATAGGGTCAAACCTTTTCCTATATGAATTTTGGTGGTTGAATTGCCCAACACAAACAATTGGACTAACTAGTCTGCTCTAGATTATGAGTTCTACAGGTGCCAAAGGTTCAACACAAACCAATAAAAAGTCCAAGAAAGGGTTCAAATACAAAGAGCCAAAGACAACCAAAGGCTGCCTTGGTCTGGCGCACCGGACTGTCCGGTGCACCAGGGAGGATCAACTCAAACTTGCCAGCTTCGAGAATTCAGGGAGCCACTCTGCTATAATTCACTGGATTGTCCGGTGTAACACCGGACTGTCCGGTGTGCCAGCGGAGCAACGACTATCTGCACCAACGGTCGTCTGCAAAGGAACAGTGAAACGCTACAGTACGCGCCTGAGCGTGCAGAAGCCAGAGCAGGCGTCAGAAGGCGCACCGGACAGTGAACAGGACCTATCCGGTGCACCACCGGACTGTCCGGTGACCCCACTTGTCAGAGCTCCAATGGTCAAACCCTAACGGTTGGGTGACGTGGCTGGCACACCGGACAGTGTCCGGTGGCGCATTGAACTGTCTGGTGCGCCATACGACAGCAGCCCCTCCCAACGGCCACTTTGGTGGTTGGGGCTATAAACACCCCCAACCACCAACACTTCAAGGCATCCAAGTTTTTAGCCATTGCATTCAATACACGAGCTCTAGACTTCACTCCAAGACACAAACAAAGAGATCAAATCCTCTCCCAAGTCCAAAGATCATTCCAATCAAATAGTGACTAGTGAGATAGACAATTGTGTTCATTTGAGTTCTTGCGCTTGGATCGCTTTTCTTCTTTCTTTCTTGTTCCCAACTCAATTGTAATCAAGGCAAGAGACACCAATTGTGTGGTGGTCCTTGTGGGGACTTAGTGTCCCGTTTGATTGAGAAGAGAAGCTCACTCGGTCTAGGTGACCGTTTGAGAGAGGGATAGGGTTGAAAGAGACCCGGTCTTTGTGACCACCTTGACGGGGAGTAGGTTTGCAAGAACTGAACCTCGGTAAGACAAATCACCGTGTCATCCGCCTTATTTTCTTGTGATTTGTTTTCGCCCTCTCTTTCGAACTCGTTTATATTTCTAATGCTAACCCAGGCTTGTAGTTGTGCTTAAAGTTTTTAAATTTCAGATTCCGCCTATTCACCCCCCCTCTAGGTGACTTTCAATTGGTATTAGAGCCCGGTACTTCATTAGAGCCTAACCGCTCGAAGTGATGTGGGGAGAACATGCCAAGAAGGAGATGGTGACCGGCGAGAAGCCCGCCACAAGCCACGGGAAGGCTCCATCGGGAGAGTCCCGCAACAAGAAGAAGGAGGAATCACCTCCTCACAAGTCGCATCGGAGTGGTGACAAGAAAAAGAAGATGAAGAAGGTGGTCTACTACGAGACCAATTCTTCGTCGCCATCCACCTCTGGCTCCGACGCGCCATCCGTCACTTCTAAGCGCCATGAGTGCAAGTTTAGTAAGATCCCCCTACGATACCCTCGTATTTCTAAACGTACTTCATTACTTTCTGTCCCATTAGGCAAACCACCAGTTTTTGACGGTGAAGATTATAACATGTGGAGTGATAAAATGAGGCATCACCTAACCTCACTCCACACAAGTATTTGGGATGTTGTTGAGTTTGGAGTACAGGTACCTTCCGTAGGGGATGAAGATTATGATTCAGACGAGGTTGCCCAAATCCGGCACTTCAACTTCCAAGCTACCACTATACTCCTCGCATCTCTAAGTCGAGAGGAGTATAACAAGGTGCAAGGGTTGAAGAGCGCCAAGGAAATTTGGGACGTGCTCAAGACCGCGCACGAAGGAGACGAGGTAACCAAGATCACCAAGAGGGAGACGATCGAGGGGGAGCTCGATCGTCTTATGCTCAACCAAGGAGAAGACCCGCAAGCCATGTACAACCGGCTTAAGACATTAGTGAACCAAGTACGCAACCTCGGGAGCACCAAGTGGGATGACCATGAAATGGTCAAGGTTATTCTAAGATCACTAGTTTTTCTTAATCCTACTCAAGTACAATTAATTCGTGGTGATCCTAGATATAAACTAATGTCTCCCAAGGAAGTTATAGGGAAATTTGTGAGCTTTGAATTAATGATCAAAGGCTCAAAGAAAATCATCGAGCAAGGCGCCACCTCAACATCCGAGGTGCAACCCCTCGCATTCAAAGCGACGGAAGAAGAAAAGAAAGACTCTACACCAAGTAGGGTCCCTATCGATGCCTCCAAGCTCGACAACGAGGAAATGGCGTTCATCATTAAGAGCTTCCACCAAATCCTCAAGCAAAGGAGGGGGAAGACTACAAGCCCCGCTCCAAGAAAGTATGCTACAAGTGTGGTAAGCCCAGTCATTTTATCGCTAAATGTCCTTTATCTAGTGATAGTGATAGGGATAACGACAAGAGGGGGAAGAAGGAGAAGAAGAGGTATTACAAGAAGAAGGGTGGCGATGCCCATGTTTGTCGGGAGTGGGACTCCGACGATAGCTCCACCGACTCCTCCGACGACGAGGACGCCGCCAACATCACCATCAACAAAGGCCTCCTCTTCCCCAAGTCGGCCACAAGTGCCTCGTGGCAAAGGACGGCAAGAAGAAAAGGTAAAATCTAGATCCTCCACTAAGTATGCAACTTCTAGTGATGAGGATAATTCTAGTGATGATGAGGATAACTTGCTTACTCTTTTTGTCAATCTTAACGTGCAACAAAAAGAGAAATTGAATGAATTGATTAGTGCTATTCATGAGAAGGATGAACTCTTGGATAGCCAAGAGGACTTCCTTATTAAGGAAAACAAAAAGCATGTTAAGACTAAAAATGCTTATGCTCAGGAGGTAGAGAAAAATGAAAAATTAACTAGTGAGCTTAGCACTTGCCATGACACTATTTCTAGCCTCAGAAATGAAAATGACAAATCAATTACTAAGGTTGAGAAATCAAATGTTTGTGATGATTCAATTGTTAATCTTAGAAATGATAATGCTAGTTTAATTGCTAAGATTGACATGTTGAATGAATCTCTTGCTAGTCTTAAGTTTGAGAATGATAAATTAATTGCTAAGGCTAAGGAATTAGATGTTTGCAATGTTTCTATTTCCAATCTTAGAGATGAGAATGCTATTTTACATGCTAAGATTGTTGAATTAAATGATAGCAAACCCTCTACATCTAGTGTTGATCATGTTGCTATTTGTACGAGATGTAGAGATGTTAATGTAGATGCTATTCATGATCAACTTGCTATGATTAAACAACAAAATGATCATATAGCTAAACTAGATGCTAAAATTACCGAGCATGAATTAGAGAATGAAAAGTTTAAATTTGCTCGTAGTATGCTTTATAATGGGAGACGCCCTGGTATTAAGGATGGCATTGGCTTCCAACAGGGAGACAATGTCAAGCTTAATGCCCCTCCTAAAAGATTGTCTAATTTTGTTAAGGGCAAGGCTCCCATGCCTCAGGATAACGAGGGCTATATTTTATATCCTGCTGGTTATCCTGAGGATAAGATTAGGAGAATTCATGATAAGAAGACTCATTTTGTTTCTCACCATGCTTTTATGTATAAGAATGAGGCTTCTAGCTCTAGGCGTTCTACACATGTTAAAATGCCTAAGAAGAAATATCTTGTTACATCAAATGATCATAACATTTCATTTAAGACTTTTGATGCTTCATATGTGCTCACTAACAAATCAGGCAAAGTAGTTGCCAAATATGTTGGGGGCAAACACAAGGGGTAAAAGACTTGTGTTTGGGTACCCAAGGTGCTTGTTTCTAATGTGAAAGAACCCAAGACCATTTGGGTACCTAAGAACAAGGCCTAAATTTGTTTTATAGGTTTATGCATCCGGGGGCTCAAGTTGGATCATCGATAGTGGGTGCATAAACCACATGACAGGGGAGAAAAGGATGTTCTCCTCCTATGAGAAAAACCAAGATCCCCAAAGAGCTATCACATTCGGGATGGAAATTAAGGTTTGGTCAAAGGATTGGGTAAAATTGCTATATCACCTGACCATTCTATTTCCAATGTTTTTCTTGTAGATTCTTTAGATTATAACTTGCTTTCAATTTCACAATTATGTAAAATGGGTTACAACTGTCTTTTTACGGATGTAGGTGTTACTGTCTTTAGAAGAAGTGATGATTCAGTAGCATTTAAGGGAGTGTTAGAGGGTCAGCTATACTTAGTTGATTTCAATAGAGCTGAACTCGACACTTGCTTAATTGCTAAGACTAACATGGGTTGGCTCTGGCACCGCCGACTAGCCCACGTTGGGATGAAGAATCTTCATAAGCTTCTAAAGGGAGAACACATTTTGGGACTAAGAAATGTTCATTTTGAGAAAGACAGGATTTGTAGCGCATGCCAAGCAGGGAAGCAAGTTGGTGTTCATCATCCACACAAGAACATCATGACGACTGACAGGCCACTTGAGCTACTCCACATGGACCTATTCGGCCCGATAGCTTACATAAGCATCGGCGGGAGTAAGTACTGTCTAGTTATTGTGGATGATTATTCTCGCTTCACTAGGGTATTCTTTTTACAGGAAAAATCTCAAACCCAAGAGACCTTAAAGGGATTCTTGAGATGAGCTCAAAATGAGTTCGGCTTAAGGATAAAAAAGATTAGAAGCGACAATGGAACGAAGTTCAGGAACTCTCAAATTGAAGGCTTCCTTGAGGAGGAGGGCATCAAGCATGAGTTCTCTTCTCCCTACACGCCACAACAAAATGGTGTAGTGGAGAGGAAGAATAGAACTCTACTTGACATGGCGAGGACCATGCTTGATGAGTACAAGACTTCGGATCAGTTTTGGGCCGAGGCGGTCAACACCGCTTGCTACGCCATCAACCGTCTCTACCTTCACTGAATCCTCAAGAAGACATCATATGAACTCCTCACCGGTAAAAAGCCCAATGTTTCATATTTTAGAGTCTTTGGTAGCAAATGCTTTATTCTTGTTAAAAGAGGTAGAAAATCTAAATTTGCTCCTAAGACTATAGAAGGCTTTTTACTTGGTTATGATTCAAACACAAGGGCATATAGGTCTTTAACAAGTCCACTGGACTAGTTGAAGTTTCTTGTGACATTGTGTTTGATGAGACTAATGGCTCTCAAGTAGAGCAAGTTGATCTTGATGAGCTAGATGATGAAGAGGCTTCGTGCGTCGCGCTAAGGAACATGTCCATTGGGGATGTGTGTCCTAAGGAATCCGAAGAGCCTCCACAAGCACAAGATCAACCATCCTCCTCAATGCAAGCATCTCCACCAACCCAAGATGAGGATCAAGCTCAAGATGATGAAAATGAAGATCAAGAAGATGAGCCACCTCAAGAGGTGGACAATGATCAAGGGGGAGATGTCAATGATCAAGACAAGGAAGATGAACAAGATCCAAGGCCGCCACACTGTAAGGCCTAAAATGTGTATAAAAAAATAATAAATAATAATATAATAATGATTGAAAGTTTAGATTAAACCCTAAATTGAAGCTTGGATTTGAAACTAGGAGTGAGAAGAGAAAGAGGTAAAGAGTATAAAAGTTACATAAAATATATATATAATTAAATGCTCAAAGTTAGTACCCAATCTAGTCTGAAGACAAATTTGTCACAGGATTTGAATTTAAATTCAAAATGAAGTGAAATTGGAAAAAAGGGAAACAGAAAATAAATAAAAGAAAAAGAGAAATGCTTGAATGGGCCAGATCTGCGCTTTTGGCCCACTCAGGAAAACAGACCGCGCGGCCCAACTCTGGAGCACACGCGCCGACATACGGGGCCCGCTGGCCAGCCACCAGCCCGCACGCGTTGGGTCCTGTCTCTGTGTTGTGGGGCCGCCATGTCAGTCGTTCCCCTTGCCCGGTTCGCAACAAACTCCACGCGCGTCGCGCGAGGTGGCCGCGGAAGCTTCGCCGGTCAGCGCCGCAACCTTCGGATCGTCTACCCCGGTGTCGCGCGCCTATAAGAACTCCCTTGACCTCGCCTCTCTCGTGCCCCACGTTCCTTTCCTTCGTTGTCACTGCTACGCCTCTCCCAGCCGCGCCGTCGCACTCCGCACGGAGACCACCCGCCATTGTTGATTGCCGCCATTGGCGCAACTCGGTCCCTAACCCGGTCAGCCGTGGGTTGGGCAGTTCGCGAAGAAGCCGCGCGAGGAAGTAATCGAGGTGTGGCGCACGAGGTTCCTAGGAATTCGTCACCGGCGTTGCGCCCGACCGCTCATCCGCACCTCGCCGTCGCCAAGGGGCTCGGTGCCACAATCGCTGGTGAGTAATCGCTCGGCCAAATCGGTTTGCTTCCTAGTACGTGTGGTATCCCTTAATTTATCGCGTAGTTGACCAACGTAGCAGTAATTGTTCACCGGAGATAGTATGGGTGCGGCGGTTCCACCGTGTGCGTGGACAGCCTACCACTCCACCTTCACCATAGGATTATGACTCACCAGTGTGATCAAGAGGTTCCCCGCGTCCTTTTGGGCCGATCCGATTTGGGTTTGGGGCTGCTGGGGCTGAACCGGGCGTGGCCGGCGTCGGCACCACCGAGCGAACCTGGCTGCGCCGCCGTCCGCGCAACCTGGAGGTAGGAGAGAGTACCAGAGCCGTTGATCTCTGAGTGAACGGTTTAGATTAGATCCGAGTAACGTTTCGCGTTAAACTGATCGAGAGCGTTGATCGGAGATCGGGTGGTGGCTGAGCGTTCCACGCTATTTAAAACCTTGGCCGTTGGATCTAGATCCAAGGATCTGCGTAGCGTACCGATTCTAGGTGATTGAGATCTAATCTGGTGCGTCCGTTTCAGATCGGGCGGCCAGGACCTCTCGATACCCCTTCGGCCGTGACTTTTTACTAAAGAGACCCTGAACTATGCAGAAAACCACCCGCCATCCTGTGTGACTGTGCTCTGGGTCTCAGATTTCTTGCGCGCCAGCCCCTGCGCTTTCTAGGATTTGAGGCCCGGTCCAGAGCTGTGTGAAATTGAGTAAATAAGTTGGAAAAGGGATTTTTAATAGGAAAATAATGGCTAGAACTTATAAAATTCATAGAAAATTCATTTGAACCCCAAATTACTCCATTCCACTTCCTAAAATTTTGTAATTTTATTCTCTACCACTTAGAGTCTCTGTTTTATCATAACAACAGTAAGAAATTAATCCCACACTTAATCCTATTTTAAACACATAAAACCTTTGGAAATTCCTAACTTAAATTCTATAACTCCAAAAATTATGATTCCTGTTCCTAGGATTTTATTTTAATGTGTAGATTATTACTGTGTATTTTGTGTACATGTTTGATGTAATGTTAATTTTTCCTATACCATGTTTGTTGTATTGCTACGTCTAGCAGTGAGGTCACGAGTCACCTAAAGAGAAAGCTGGTACCTGGAATCTCAAGTCTCAGGCAAGTTGTGCCCTTGATCACTTCTTTTTACCCACTCATGTTCTAATTAATCATAATGATCTGCATAGGTTAATTTTGATGGGACCCAATAGGTTACCCTAGTTTGTCTATCTTTATACCTTGTTTACCACTGAACTTTTTTGGGTAGTACTTGCTAGTGCTTTATGTGGTTTTGGGTATGAAGGTACATTATTCATGATCACACTTTTATTATATGTTTATTATTACTGTTCATGATAAGATCATTATGTTAATTGGAACATGGAGAACCACCCGGGAAAACAGTGCTACCACAAGGGAGGAATGGGACCCCTTGGCTGATTAATTAGGAAAGCTAGTGGAAGACTACCTTACCCGAAAGGGGCAAGGGCAGTAGGGGAGTGGTCAGTGTAGGGAGGCCCTCGGGAGGATTTTGCTGCGTTGGCAGTCCTGCAAGGGATTCCTGCTAGGAAGGCCCTCGGGAGGATTTTGCTGTGATGGCGGTCCTGCAAGGGATTCCTGCATTGGAACTTCCTATAAACTGTAGCGGGTTTTCTGAAGCTAGTGGAACTTTGTAAAGGCCTCGTAGTGTTACCCTGCCTCGCCTCCTCGGTAGAGGTGTATGGGAAGTCGCGATCCCTTGGCAGATGGGTAACATGACTTGTGGGTAAAGATGCGCAACCTCTGCAGAGTGTAAAACTGGTATACTAGCCGTGCTCACGGTCAAGAGCAGCTCGGACACTCACATGATTAATCTATGGAACTTAAATTCAATTTGTCATATGCATTGCATCGCAGGTGATGTTGTTACTTCTGTTCTACTATTTAATTGGGTTGGTATTTACTTATACATAGTAATTGCTAATAAAATTTTGACCAACTTTAAAAGCAATGCTCAGCTTCAACCATTCTCTTTGGTAAGCCTTACACTTCACGTGAGCTCCCGCCTTTGGCGAGTTCATGCACATTACTCCCCACAACTTGTTGAGCGATGAACGTATGTGAGCTCACTCTTGCTGTCTCACACCCCCCCCCCCCCGCAGGTCAAGAACAGGTACCGCAGGATGAGGCGCATGGAGGATGCTGTGACGAGTTCGTGAGAGGTCTAGGTCGTCGTCTCCCAGTCAACTTTGGGTTGCTGGACCGTTGTCTCCTTTTAATGTAATTATTTCTTTATTTTGTATAGAACTCCTATTATATAGTAAAGTTGAGACATTCGATCCTGTGCCACTATACATCATATGTGTGAGACTTGGTCCCAGCATACCTGGTGTTTATGTTTGCGCCCGGGTTTTGGACCCCTAAAATCCGGGTGTGACAGAAGTGGTATCAGAGGAATGTTGACTGTAGGACGAAACCTAGATAGAACTGGACAACCATTGTCTACTTACCTTTACTACTCTGATTCTTTTCTAAACTTCCCTTAATCTTTTCTCATCTATTTCCGCTTTACTCTGATTATTCTTACCTTTTCCTTCTAAAGACAAATGTGGATTTCACACTTTGAAATCTTGTGCCTAAAGTGACTTTTAGGAATAGAAAACCTAATCTTAGGAGCAAAAACAAAACTATTTTATGAGTATCTATGCACTTGAATGTTTGTTCTTATGATACTTGCCTGATTTGGATCTTTGATTGAGTGTGATGAGTTGTGGAGTAATGTCCACAATTCCATCTGCATATACACCTAGACATAAGGGAAAATATTTACAAAATAGACCACACAGAATGATCCCTATTAAAATGGATCTATTAAACTAGATATATTAGACCAACTAAGAGTACCCCCACTAGAATATATCAAATAGATCCATCTTATCTTAAATGATACTCTATTATCTTAATAGATTCATCTTATCTTGAAAAGATGTTATCTTATCCTAATAGATCTAACTGACCTCATATCTTAACCGATCTAATCTAGATCCCATCTTATCTAATCTAATGTAAGTTACTTAAACAAGTAAGTTAATACTAGTAACATAGATTAGATCATATTACTATAAAAGGGTGCTAAAGCTAAATTGGTGTCTTAGACCAACTCGTCTGTGGAACCACCACAACCTAGCCTATGTTATAGAGTGCCCAACCCATTTATCCAAAAAAAAAACAAAGAAAACCTTGTTGGGCCTACCCATCCCAAGCACCGACAACTATCTTAACCATATGTCCTTAACTCGGATGATAACTCCAAGAATAAAGGCCAAAGAAGACCAACCACGTCAAAGGAAGATAAGCATCAACTCAAGTCTTCAAAAGATCAAGTTGGATCGCCAGAAGAATCAAGATCCAGAGTTCAGGATGAAGTCTTTCCTTATTATACCCTTGCCACAACCCCTACTTGCCATAACCGTACCTCATCTGACCTAATAGATGGCTAGACATACAATATCCATATGTTCCAAATCGTTTATTAACTGTTATGTAAAAAAAACTTGAACAAAACCTTGATTTCCAAAACCCAAATGAGAAACTAAAATTCTAGACCAAACTTATTGTATCCCTTTTCTTACAAATCTCGAGGACGAGATTTTTGTTAAGGGGGGTAGGATTTGTAAGGCCTAAAATGCGTATAAAAAAAATAACAAATAATAATATAATAATGATTGAAAGTTTAGATTAAACCCTAAATTGAAGCTTGGATTTGAAACTAGGAGTGAGAAGAGAAAGAGGTAAAGAGTATAAAAGTTACATAAAATATATATATAATTAAATGCTCAAAGTTAGTACCCAATCTAGTCTGAAGACAAATTTGTCACAGGATTTGAATTTAAATTCAAAATGAAGTGAAATTGGAAAAAAGGGAAACAGAAAATAAATAAAAGAAAAAGAGAAATGCTTGAATGGGCCAGATCTGCGCTTTTGGCCCACTCAGGAAAACAGACCGCGCGGCCCAACTCTGGAGCACACGCGCCGACATACGGGGCCCGCTGGCCAGCCACCAGCCCGCACGCGTTGGGTCCTGTCTCTGTGTTGTGGGGCCACCATGTCAGTCGTTCCCCTTGCCCGGTTCGCAACAAACTCCGCGCGCGTCGCGCGAGGTGGCCGCGGAAGCTTCGCCGGTCAGCGCCGCAACCTTCGGATCGTCTACCCCGGTGTCGCGCGCCTATAAGAACTCCCTTGACCTCGCCTCTCTCGCGCCCCACGTTCCTTTCCTTCGTTGTCACTGCTACGCCTCTCCCAGCCGCGCCATCGCACTCCGCACGGAGACCACCCGCCATTGTTGATTGCCGCCATTGGCGCAACTCGGTCCCTAACCCGGTCAGCCGTGGGTTGGGCAGTTCGCGAAGAAGCCACGCGAGGAAGTAATCGAGGTGTGGCGCACGAGGTTCCCAGGAATTCGTCACCGGCGTTGCGCCCGACCGCTCATCCGCACCTCGCCGTCGCCAAGGGGCTCGGCGCCACAATCGCTGGTGAGTAATCGCTCGGCCAAATCGGTTTGCTTCCTAGTACGTGTGGTATCCCTTAATTTATCGCGTAGTTGACCAACGTAGCAGTAATTGTTCACCGGAGATAGTATGGGTGCGGCGGTTCCACCATGTGCGTGGACAGCCTACCACTCCACCTTCACCATAGGATTATGACTCACCAGTGTGATCAAGAGGTTCCCCGCGTCCTTTTGGGCCGATCCGATTTGGGTTTGGGGCTGCTGGGGCTGAACCGGGCGTGGCCGGCGTCGGCACCACCGAGCGAACCTGGCTGCGCCACCGTCCGCGCAACCTGGAGGTAGGAGAGAGTACCAGAGCCGTTGATCTCTGAGTGAACGGTTTAGATTAGATCCGAGTAACGTTTCGCGTTAAACTGATCGGGAGCGTTGATCGGAGATCGGGTGGTGGCTGAGCGTTCCACGCTATTTAAAACCTTGGCCGTTGGATCTAGATCCAAGGATCTGCGTAGCGTACCGATTCTGGGTGATTGAGATCTAATCTGGTGCGTCCGTTTCAGATCGGGCGGCCAGGACCTCTCGATACCCCTTCGGCCGTGACTTTTTACTAAAGAGACCCTGAACTATGCAGAAAACCACCCGCCATCCTGTGTGACTGTGCTCTGGGTCTCAGATTTCTTGCGCGCCAGCCCCTGCGCTTTCTAGGATTTGAGGCCCGGTCCAGAGCTGTGTGAAATTGAGTAAATAAGTTGGAAAAGGGATTTTTAATAGGAAAATAATGGCTAGAACTTATAAAATTCATAGAAAATTCATTTGAACCCCAAATTACTCCATTCCACTTCCTAAAATTTTGTAATTTTATTCTCTACCACTTAGAGTCTCTGTTTTATCATAACAACAGTAAGAAATTAATCCCACACTTAATCCTATTTTAAACACATAAAACCTTTGGAAATTCCTAACTTAAATTCTATAACTCCAAAAATTATGATTCTTGTTCCTAGGATTTTATTTTAATGTGTAGATTATTACTGTGTATTTTGTGTACATGTTTGATGTAATGTTAATTTTTCCTATACCATGTTTGTTGTATTGCTACGTCTAGCAGTGAGGTCACGAGTCACCTGAAGAGAAAGCTGGTACCTGGAATCTCAAGTCTCAGGCAAGTTGTGCCCTTGATCACTTCTTTTTACCCACTCATGTTCTAATTAATCATAATGATCTGCATAGGTTAATTTTGATGGGACCCAATAGGTTACCCTAGTTTGTCTATCTTTATACCTTGTTTACCACTGAACTTTTTTGGGTAGTACTTGCTAGTGCTTTATGTGGTTTTGGGTATGAAGGTACATTATTCATGATCACACTTTTATTATATGTTTATTATTACTGTTCATGATAAGATCATTATGTTAATTGGAACATGGAGAACCACCCGGGAAAACAGTGCTACCACAAGGGAGGAATGGGACCCCTTGGCTGATTAATTAGGAAAGCTAGTGGAAGACTACCTTACCCGAAAGGGGCAAGGGCAGTAGGGGAGTGGTCAGTGTAGGGAGGCCCTCGGGAGGATTTTGCTGCGTTGGCAGTCCTGCAAGGGATTCTTGCTAGGAAGGCCCTCGGGAGGATTTTGCTGCGATGGCGGTCCTGCAAGGGATTCCTGCATTGGAACTTCCTATAAACTGTAGCGGGTTTTCTGAAGCTAGTGGAACTTTGTAAAGGCCTCGTAGTGTTACCCTGCCTCGCCTCCTCGGTAGAGGTGTATGGGAAGTCGCGATCCCTTGGCAGATGGGTAACATGACTTGTGGGTAAAGATGCGCAACCTCTGCAGAGTGTAAAACTGGTATACTAGCCGTGCTCACGGTCAAGAGCAGCTCGGACACTCACATGATTAATCTATGGAACTTAAATTCAATTTGTCATATGCATTGCATCGCAGGTGATGTTGTTACTTCTGTTCTACTATTTAATTGGGTTGGTATTTACTTATACATAGTAATTGCTAATAAAATTTTGACCAACTTTAAAAGCAATGCTCAGCTTCAACCATTCTCTTTGGTAAGCCTTACACTTCACGTGAGCTCCCACCTTTGGCGAGTTCATGCACATTATTCCCCACAACTTGTTGAGCGATGAACGTATGTGAGCTCACTCTTGCTGTCTCACACCCCCCCCCCCGCAGGTCAAGAACAGGTACCGCAGGATGAGGCGCATGGAGGATGCTTTGACGAGTTCGTGAGAGGTCTAGGTCGTCGTCTCCCAGTCAACTTTGGGTTGCTGGACCGTTGTCTCCTTTTAATGTAATTATTTCTTTATTTTGTATAGAACTCCTATTATATAGTAAAGTTGAGACATTCGATCCTGTGCCACTATACATCATATGTGTGAGACTTGGTCCCAGCATACCTGGTGTTTATGTTTGCGCCCGGGTTTTGGACCCCTAAAATCCGGGTGTGACACACACCCAAGAGTCCACCAAGCAATCCAACGAGATCACCCCGTGAACACCATCCTCGGCGATATTCATAAGGGGGTAACCACTCGATCTTGTGTTGCTCATTTTTGTGAACATTACTCTTTTGTTTCCTCTATTGAGCCACATAGGGTAGAGGAAGCACTTCAAGATTCGGATTGGGTGCTGGCGATGCAAGAGAAGCTCAACAACTTCACGAGGAATGAGGTATGGCATTTAGTTCCACGTCCTAACCAAAATGTTTTAGGAACCAAGTGGGTCTTCTGCAACAAGCAAGATGAGCATGGTGTGGTGACAAGGAACAAAGCCCGACTTGTGGCCAAAGGGTATTCACAAGTCGAAGGTTTGGATTTTGGTGAAACCTATGCACCCATAGCTAGGCTTGAGTCAATTCGTATATTACTTGCCTATGCTACTTACCATGGCTTTAAGCTTTACCAAATGGACGTGAAGAGTGCCTTCCTCAATGGACCAATCAAGGAAGAGGTCTATGTTGAGCAACCTCCCGGCTTTGAAGATAGTGAGTATCCTAACCATGTTTACAAACTCTCAAAGGCGCTTTATGGGCTCAAGCAAGCCCCAAGAGCATGGTATGAATGCCTAAGAGATTTTCTTATCACTAATGGCTTCAAAGTCGAAAAGGCCGATCCTACTCTCTTTACTAAAACAATTGAAAATGATTTGTTTGTATGCCAAATTTATGTTGATGATATCATATTTGGGTCTACTAACAAATCTATTTGTGAAGCGTTTAGTAGAATCATGATTCAAAAATTTGAGATGTCTATGATGGGGGAGTTGAAGTATTTTCTAGGATTTCAAGTGAAGCAACTCCAAGAGGGCACCTTCATCAGCCAAACGAAGTACATTCAAGATATACTCACCAGGTTTGGAATGAAGGATGCCAAGCCCATCAAGACACCCATGGAAACCAATGGGCATCTCGACCTCGACACGGGAGGTAAATCCGTAGATCAAAAGGTATACCAGTCGATGATAGGATCTCTACTCTATTTATGTGCATCTCGACCGGATATTATGCTTTCCGTATGCATGTGTGCAAGATTTCAAGCCGATCCTAAGGAAGTTCACCTTAGGGCCATGAAGAGAATCTTGAGATATCTAGTTCATACACCTAAGTTTGGTCTTTGGTACCCCAAGGGATCCTCTTTTGATTTACTATGATATTCAGATGCTGATTGGGCAGTGTAAAATTGATAGGAAGAGCACATCAGGGACTTGTCAGTTTCTGGGGAGATCCCTGGTGTCTTGGGCTTCAAAGAAACAAAACTCAGTAGCTCTTTCTACCGCCGAAGCCGAGTATATTGTCGCAGGCCATTGTTGCGCGCAATTGCTTTGGATGAGGCAAACCCTTAGATACTATGGCTACAAATTTAGCAAAGTCCCTCTCCTATGTGATAATGAGTGCTATTCGCATGGCGAATAATCCCGTTGAACACAGCCGCACTAAGCACATAGCCATTTGGTATCACTTTTTGAGAGATCACCAACAAAGGGGGGATATCGAGATAGCCTATATTAACACCAAAGATCAATTGGCCGATATCTTTACCAAGCCTTTAGATGAGAAAACCTTTACCAAACTTAGGAATGAGCTAAACATTCTTGATTCTCGGAACTTTGATTGATACTTTGCTCACATAGCTCATTTATATACCTTTGATCATATCTCTTTTATGTCCATGACTAATGTGTTTTCAAGTGTATTATTATGCTTAGTCATAGAATTGAAAGGGAAATGGAGTATTCGGCAAAGAAGGCGCTTCCACTCAACTCCATTGGTATTTGCCGGAACTCCGCATCGTTCTCCACTTTGGTATAATCTTCACTCATATCTATTTGTTTGCCATTGGGGAGAAAGTAAAAGGGCTTATATTTCACTCACAAGTATCCATTTTTGGCGATTCATGCCAAAGGGGGAGAAAGTATTAGCCCAAAGCAAAAGGACCGCACCACCACCGAATTTTAAAAATGAAGTTTTCAAATTGCTATCTTATTCTTTTCAAAAAGGGGGAGTATCTTCAAAACTTGTAAAACCCTCTTGAACACTAAGAGGAGAATTTCATTGAGGGGGAGTTTTTGTTTAAGTCAAAGGAAAAACATTTGAAACAGGGGGAGAAAATTTCAAATCTTGAAAATGCTTCTTTCAATCTTATTCATATACCTTTGACTATTTGCAAAATGTTTTGAAAAAGAATTTTACAAAGGATTTGCAAAAACAAAACTAGTGGTGCAAGCGTGGTCCAAAAATTTTAAATAAGAAGAAAACCATCAACGCATATCTAGTAGAAATAATTATTGGTTTCATTCCAAGTAACCTTTGCACTTACCTTATGCAAACTAGTTCAATTCTGCACTTCTATATTTACTTTGGTTTGTGTTGGCATCAATCACCAAAAAGGGGGAGATTGAAAGGGAAATAGGGTCAAACCTTTTCCTATATGAATTTTGGTGGTTGAATTGCCCAACACAAACAACTGGACTAACTAGTTTGCTCTAGATTATGAGTTCTACAGGTGCCAAAGGTTCAACACAAACCAATAAAAGTCCAAGAAAGGGTTCAAATACAAAGAGCCAAAGACAATCGAAGGCTGCCCTGGTCTGGCACACCGGACTATCCGGTGTGCCACCGAACAGTGTCCAGTGCACCACCGGACGGTGTCTGGTGCACTAGGGAGGATCAACTCAAACTTGCCAGCTTCGAGAATTCGGGGAGCCACTCCGCTATAATTCACCACACTGTCCAGTGTAACACCAGACTGTCTGTAATACTCAAGTTTGTGTATACAGAATACAGAGTGAATTCCTCATTTTATGTGCCTTATTTGCATCATAAAAAGAGCACCCAAATATTTGAGAGTAATTAATTAAAGCCAATGATTCTAAAATAAACTAAATTGCATCATGTTGGAGTTTTACATGTTTGTGCATTAAATAAAAATAATAAGGATAATAAGATAATAAATGCTAGAAGTTAAACCAAACCCTAAATTAAAATTAGGGTTTTATAACATGGGAAGAAGAGAGAGGATATAAAATATATATCATATCTAAATTATATCTCTAAAATTGCTAGTTTAACTTCACACAAATAAATGAGAAGGAAATTAGCACAAAATTCGAATTCAAATTCGAATTCAAACTAAACCTTAGAAATGAAGAAAATAGAAAGAAAAGATAAAAGAAAAAGAATAAAACCTTAAATGGGCTGCAGACTCCCATTTTAGCCCACTCTCGTTTTACACCCGCGCGGCCCAAAACACCAGCAGACTGTCGCGCGCACGCTTTCCGTTGGCTACCAGCCGGGCCCGGTCGGTCAGCTACACGCGCGCGCCCGGCCAACTGCCATGTGGGACCCGCTCGTCAGTCATCCACCTCGTGCGCGGGTCACTGCACCCATGACCCCACCTGTCATCCCCTTCTTCGTTCCTCTGTAACAGACCGCACGCATCGCGCGCTTCGTTGAATAATTCCCCTTGAATTCGGACTTGATCCTGGGTATAAGAACTACGCCATCTTGTGCTCGCCGTATGAATCGAGAGCCGCCGCGCTCAATTCCTTCCACTTCGACCAGTACTTTGCGCCGTCGCCTGCTACCGTGCGCGCCGAGAGAGAGAAAAGGAGAAGGGAGAGGGTACGCGTGGTCTTGTACGCCGTCCTGGGCTCCATACCGTCGCACTAGGGGATCTACGGCACCTTACACGCGGACTGGTGCGGTGGCCATGGTCAGGGGCTGGCGGAATCACTCACCGGCGTTCATTGGCGCCGCACTTCCGCCCCGCATCGAGGACTGTCCTCATCACCGCAAATCCTCTGGTATGGTCGCTTTCGTTGCGTTCGTTAGCTAATTCCGGTGGTGAAGAATCACGCGGGGGAGGAAATTACTCCTCATTGGGGCGGGAATTGCACACCGGTGTTCACCTAGCTTCGGTCGCCGTGACTCATCATGGATATGAAGCTAGGCATGTCAATCGGTTACCTGCTGTCGGTCTTCGAGTTCAGGGGGGTCGGGTGGTTGCGCGCGGGCAAGAAATCAAGGGATTCGGGCTCGGGGGCATCGAACGATGAGCACCGGCGACCAGCTCCGCCGTGGGGTTGTCTCGGCGGCGCTCCCCCGTTGAGCTGAGGTTGGGGGCGATCTTTGGAATCGTCCGATCGACTTTGGGTGGCCTAGATTAGACAGGACGCAGTCGTTCGGTTGGATCAGTTCGGGCGGTTGGATGGACATCGTGCGGACCTGGGTTTGCCGCGGGTTCTTTAAAATCTGGATTGCAGGATCGTGATCCGAGCGCTTGCACAACGTACCGGTTCGTCATATGTAAGATTGAATCCTGGCGCTTGGGTTTTGATCGGACGGCCCATCGTGGCCCGTACCCCTTCCCCGAGCCATAATTGCAAAAGAGACCCTGGAAAATGTTTGAATCAACCCGCCGTCCTACTGCATAGTATTCTGAGTCGTAGGACCTTTTGCTCCAAGCCCCCTGGGTTCTCTGGAAATAGTGGGCCCAGTCCAGTGATCATTTAATTTGAATAATTAAATTGGAAAATGAATTTTTAATATGAAAATAATTGCTAGAACTTTGATAATTCATAGAAAATGCATATGAACTCCAAATTACTCCATTCCAGTGCCAAAAATTTTGTAATTTTATTATCTATCACTTAGAACCTCTGTTTTGTCATGAAAATAGTAAGAAAATTTATTTCACACTTAATCCTATTTAAAGCTCATAAAACCATTGAAAATCCATAACTTAAAATCTATAACTCAGAAAATTATGATTTCTGTTCCTAGAATTTTATTTTAATGTGTAGAATATTATTGTGTATTTTGTATATATGTTTGGTGTAATGTTAATTTCTCTATATGCACTGTGCTTGTTTGTATTGTGGCGAGTAGAAGAGCCCGTGACCGAGGATCCTGGTGAGCAGCAGGTTGAAGTAGCTGAGCAGGAGCTCATTGAAGGCAAGTTGTGCCCTTGACCACTTTTACCCAATAATGTTCTTTAATATCATTTATCCATGCATAGGTTAATTTTGATGGGACCCGATAGGTCACCCTAGATTTGTTTATCTCATTACCTTGTTTACCCCTGAATCACTTGGGTAGTTTGCTATTGCTTTACATGGTTTTGGGATAATCAGTTATTACCTCTATGTTCCAATTCTTTTTGTTATTCTATTTATGTTCATGTTGAGATCATTAATGTTAATTGGAACATAGAGCTTAACTTGAGTAACACGTGCCACCATAAGGGTTTAATGGGATGCCCTTGGCTGACTAATTAGGAAAGCTAGTGGAAGACTACCTTACCCGAAAGGGGCAAGGGCAGTAGGGGAGTGGTCAGTGTAGGGAGGTCCCTGGTTGATTTTGCTGCGATGGCGGTCAGCCAGGAACCCTGCATTGGAACTTCCTATAAACTGTAGCGGGTTTTCGGAAGCTAGTGGAACTTTGTAAAGGCCTCGTAGTGTTGCCCTGCCACGCTTCCTAGGTAGAGGTGTATGGGAAGTCGCGATCCCCTGGCAGATGGGTAACATGACTTGTGGGTAAAGGGTACAACCTCTGCAGAGTGTAAAACTGGTATACTAGCCGTGCTCGCGGTCATGAGCAGCTCAGGACTCTCTGATGTTTAAATTATGGAACTTAAATTCAATTTTGTTATTTGCATTGCATGGGTTTATTATTAAATTTGTTCTATTACTTTATCTATGGTTTGGTATTTACTTACACTTAGTAATTGCTAATAAAATTTGGACCAACTACTTAAAAGCAATGCTCAGCTCTAACCCCTATCATTGATTAGCCTTACACATCACATGAACCCACACTTTTGTGAGTTTATGTCCACTGGTTCCCCACAACTTGTTGAGCTATGATCATGTGTGAGCTCACCCTTGCTGTCTCACACCCCCCCCCCCCCACAGGAGAAGATCAGGTGGTTCAGGAGGAGCCGCCTAACACTGAGGAGTTCGATCTGATCTAGGTGGCGTTTCCCAGTCGACATTGGCGCCGACGATCCTTAGTTCGTTTTATATTCATTATTTTATTTTGTAATAAGTCTTCCGCTATGTAATAAATACTCTGATGTTTTATGACATTTATCTCTATACACTCTGTTATTATATATGTTGTCTTCTTGGCGCATGTATGAGATGCACCCGGCTTTGTCCTTTAAAACCGGGTGTTACAGAAGTGGTATCAGAGGAAATGTTGACTGTAGGACGAAACCTAGATAGAAATGGACAAACCTTTCCTACTTACCTTACTCTGACTCATTCTATACTCATCTCATCTTGATCTTGTCTCACCTTCTATTGTTCTACTCTGATCATTCTTACCTTTTCTACTCTAAGACAAGATGGATTTCACACCTTGGAATCCCTACCCTTATGACATTTTAGGAGATAGGGAACCTAAGATGAAAATAAAACTATTTTCTCTATTTTAAAAATGTTGGTTGATTGTTCTGATGATCAATGTCTGATTTGCTTCTTTGAATGATTGAATTATTATAGATGGACATCTTAGTATGTACCACCATAAGGTAATGAATTAGCTATTGTAGGTAAATTATTAATCTGCTTAGCTAATAAAATTCCCTAAAGTAACCTGCTTTGTAAATACCTGCCTTGTCTACTGCTCTCTCTTACCATATGTATCTAACTCAGATGGTCAATACCAGGAGGGGTGGTGGAATTGATTTGCCTCCTAACCAACACACTCGAAGGATATATAGACAACCTCAGCCACAGCCCGCAGAGATGAATCCTCCTAATCCTCCACCAGGCGGAGTTGACCCACTGGTTGCTGCTCAGATGGCGGTAATGCAGCAAATGGCAGACACTATGGCTGATATGCGTGCCCAGATGCAGCAAGAACGCCAGGAGATGCGTCAGGAAAGAGAAGATATACGCCAGGAATTGCGCCAGGAGCGAGATGAGATACGCCAGGAAAGGAGGGCACAACAACAGCAGCTGCAACAACAAATGCAACAGCAACAACAGCAGCAACAGCAGCAACAAGTGCCACTGCCTCCACCACAACCACCAGTTCCAACTCGTGATAAGCACCGGGAGTTTATGAGCCATAAGCCACCGACCTTCGCCAGTTCGCCAGATCCACTTGATGCAGACGATTGGTTGAAGTCAATCGAGAAGATGCTGAATATTGCACAATGCACTGACCGGGAGAAGGTTTTATATGCTTCTGGACGTCTGACTGGTCCTGCTGCTGACTGGTGGGATTCTTATACTGCTGCCCATGATGCTGCGGATACTATTACCTGGGCAGAGTTCAGTACACAATTCAGGAACTACCATATTCCAGCTGGTATGATAAAGATCAAGAAGAAGGAGTTTCTGTCATTGAAGCAAGGTAACATGTCAGTCAGCAAGTACAGAGACAAATTTATTCAGTTGTCGAGATATGCTCCAGAGGAAGTTGCGGAGGATGAAAGAAAGCAGGAGCACTTTATTGAAGGACTTAATGGACCCTTGCAGTATGCACTGGTTGCACACACCTTTCCATCATTTCAGAGGCTACTGGATAAGGCTCTTGCTATTGAACACAAGCGTGTTCAACTGGGTGATTTGAAGAGGAAGGCTATCTCACAGGGACAGGGTAGCAGCAGTGTTCGTCCTCGCTACAGTTCACCATAGGGTACACCGACTCGACCGGGAGGACCACGCCCAGTTCAGCAATCACCACTGAGGACTCCACCTCCTCGATAGGCTACCCCCACTGGCACCCCGACAAAGTTTGCAGGACAGAGTCCAGGCACTACGTGTTTCAAGTGTGGGAAGACTGGTCATTATGCAAATGTCTGCCCACAGAGGATTGCTACTACTCCAGCTCAGAACAAGCAACAGACCCCTGGCAAGGGATATTCTATTGCCAGGGTGAATCAAGTCAGCGTTGATGATACTCCTGATGGTGGGGACCTCGTAATTGGTATGTTTTATGTTAATGCAATTCCTGCAACCATATTATTTGATTCTGGTGCTACACATTCATTCATGTCTGCTAGATATGCCAACACAAACGAAATACCACTGCTAAATATGAGAAAACCCATGATAGTAATTACACCTAAAGGGCCTGTTGAGGCGAATCAAATGACACGTAGATTGACATTAACCATTATGGGTAGAGATTTTGGAGCTACTGCTATAATATTAGAGTCAAGCAGTATAGATCTGATCCTTGGTATGTCATGGCTAAGAAAGGCAAAGGCCGTTATAGCATGTGGTAGAGGTACCGTAGAACTCACTACCACTAAAGGAGAAAGATTTCAAGTTAATATTGCAGTAACCTCCTCACCCATGCGTGCAATGTTCTTTATACCGGAGGAGTTTGTTGGTGACAACATCCGAGTGGTTAGAGATTTTCCGGATGTCTTTCCAGAGGAGTTACCAGGGATGCCACCTGATAGAGAAGTTGAGTTTGTTATTGATCTCTTACCTGGAACCGCCCCTATTTCTAAACGGCCATATAGGATGTCCGTAGAGGAGTTGAAGGAACTTAAGAAGCAGTTAACTGAATTACAAGACGTTGGGTACATTCGTCCGAGTTCCGCGCCGTGGGGAGCACCGGTACTGTTTGTACAGAAGAAGGATGGGTCGCAAAGAATGTGTGTGGATTATAGATCTCTTAATGATGTTACGGTGAAGAACAAGTATCCGTTGCCCCGCATTGAAGATTTATTTGATCAGATGAGAGGTGCAAGAGTATTTTCGAAGATTGATCTCCGATCAGGATACCATCAGATGAGGATTAGACCATCGGATATTCCCAAGACGGCTTTCTCGACTCGATATGGATTATATGAGTTTACTGTTATGTCGTTTGGATTAACCAATGCACCAGCTTATTTTATGAACTTGATGAATAAGGTGTTTATGGAGTATTTGGACAGATTCGTCGTGGTGTTCATCGACGATATTCTTATTTATTCTCAGAATGATAGCGATCACATGAGGAACATCTGAGGTTGGTGCTACAGAAGCTTCGAGATAACCAGCTATATGCCAAGTTCAGCAAGTGCGAGTTTTGGATTGATAAGGTACCATTCCTTGGACATATTATTTCTAATGGAGGAATAGCAGTGGATCCTGCTAAAGTTAAGGAGATAATGGAGTGGAGAGTACCCACTACAGTTACTGAGATTCGAAGTTTCTTGGGATTAGCAGGCTATTATCGAAGATTTATTGAAGGATTTTCTAAGATTGCTAAGCCTATGACTTCGCTTTTGGAGAAAGGAAGAGAATTTAAGTGGGACGAGAAGTGCCAAGACAGCTTTGATCAATTGAAGAAAAGGTTGATGTCGCCACCAGTATTGGTTATGCCAGACCTACAGAAAGGATTTGATATCTATTGTGATGCATGTGGCCAAGGCTTAGGATGCGTGCTTATGCAAGAAGGACATGTGATTGCCTACGTGTCTCGTCAGTTACGCAAACATGAATTGAACTACCCCACTCATGACTTGGAATTGGCAGCCGTTGTGCATGCGCTTAAGATTTGGAGACATTACATTATGGGAACCAAGTGCCAAGTGTACACGGATCATAAGAGTTTGAAGTATATATTCACTCAGAAGGATCTCAACCTTAGGCAACGCCGTTGGTTGGAGCTTATTAAGGATTATGATTTGGAGATTCACTATCACCCGGGCAAGGCAAATTTGGTTGCAGATGCCTTGAGTCGCAAAGAGCATGTTCATTCAGCTTTTGTTGCCCAGCTACCCGATGAGATTGTTAAGGATTTCAGGAGACTTAACCTGGGAATAGTTGCTCACATTGAAGGAGTTACTATTGATGTGGAACCTACTTTGGAGCAAGAAATTCGCAAAGGTCAAATTGGTGATGCTAAAATAAAAGAGATTAAGGATCTGATTACTGAAGGTCGAGTTCCGGAATTTATGGAAGATGAGCAAGGCACCATATGGTTCAAGAACAGGATGTGTGTTCCTGATATTGAAAGCCTTCGTGAGACTATTTTAAAGGAGGCCCATGACTCGGATTATTCTATTCATCCTGGTAGTACTAAGATGTATCAGGATTTGAAGCGAAAGTATTGGTGGTATGGATTAAAGAGAGATGTGGCTGCACATGTGGCTATGTGCGATGTATGTCAAAGAGTTAAGGCTGAACACCAGAGGCCAGCTGGACTATTGCACCCACTGAAGATACCCGAGTGGAAGTGGGAAGAGATTGGTATGGATTTCATTACTGGATTGCCTCGCATCCCAGAAAGGATATGATGCTATATGGGTGATTGTGGATAGATTGACTAAAGTGGCTCACTTTATTCCTGTCAAGACTACTTATAAAGGTTCTCAGTTAGCAGAATTATATATGGCTCGGATTGTGTGTTTGCATGGAGTACCAAAGAAGATCGTGTCTAATCGAGGTTCATAGTTTACCTCAAGATTCTGGAGAAGCTTTCATGAGAATATGAGTACGAAGTTGAATTTTAGTACGGCTTATCACCCTCAGACTGATGGACAGACTGAAAGAACTAATCAAGTATTGGAAGATATGTTGAGAGCATGTGCCCTTCAGCATGGAGGAAGTTGGGATAAGAGTCTACCTTATGCTGAGTTCTCATATAACAATAGTTATCAGGCCAGTCTGAAGATGTCACCTTTTGAAGCTTTATATGGGAGGAAGTGCAGGACTCCTTTGTATTGAGATCAGACTGGAGAAAGACAGATCTTTGGGCCTGAACTGATTCAAGAAGCAGAAGAACAAGTTCGTATAATTCGAGAGAATTTGAGGGTAGCTCAAACCAGGCAAAAGAGCTATGCTGATAATAGGAGAAGGCCACTGGAATTTGAAGAAGGAGATTATGTGTACCTCAAGGTGTCACCACTTCGTGGAATGAGGAGATTCAAAGTTAAGGACAAATTGTCCCCTCGCTATATTGGACCATTCTTGATCTTTAGGCGAGTTGGGGAGATGGCATACCAACTCGAGTTACCTGCAAGTCTATCGGATGTGCACAATGTATTTCATGTGTCTCAACTTAAGAAGTGTCTTCGTGTCCCTGAGGAACAGTTACCAATGGAAGAGCTCAGTGTTCAAGGTGATTTGACTTACACGGAGTACCCGATCAAGATTTTGGATACATTGACTCGAGTTACAAGAAATAAGGTGATAAAGATGTGCAAAGTCCAATGGAGTCACCACGGTGAAGATGAAGCAACTTGGGAAAGAGAAGAAGAGTTGCGCATAGATTTTCCCCACCTTTTCCCTAGATCTTCTTAAATCTCGAGGACGAGATTATTTTTAAGGGGGGTAGGATTTGTAATACTCAAGTTTGTGTATACAGAATACAGAGTGAATTACTCATTTTATGTGCCTTATTTGCATCATAAAAAGAGCACCCAAATATTTGAGAGTAATTAATTAAAGCCAATGATTCTAAAATAAACTAAATTGCATCATGTTGGAGTTTTACATGTTTGTGCATTAAATAAAAATAATAAGGATAATAAGATAATAAATGCTAGAAGTTAAACCAAACCCTAAATTAAAATTAGGGTTTTATAACATGGGAAGAAGAGAGAGGATATAAAATATATATCATATCTAAATTACATCTCTAAAATTGCTAGTTTAACTTCACACAAATAAATGAGAAGGAAATTAGCACAAAATTCGAATTCAAATTCGAATTCAAACTAAACCTTAGAAATGAAGAAAATAGAAAGAAAAGATAAAAGAAAAAGAATAAAACCTTAAATGGGCTGCAGACTCCCATTTTGGCCCACTCTCGTTTTACACACGCGCGGCCCAAAACACCAGCAGACTACCGCGCGCACGCTTTCCGTTGGCTGCCAGCCGGGCCCGGTCGGTCAGCTACACGCGCGCGCCCGGCCAACTGCCATGTGGGACCCGCTCGTCAGTCATCCACCTCGTGCGCGGGTCACTGCACCCATGACCCCACCTGTCATCCCCTTCTTCGTTCCTCTGTAACAGACCGCACGCATCGCGCGCTTCGTTGAATAATTCCCCTGGAATTCGGACTTGATCCTGGGTATAAGAACTACGCCATCTTGTGCTCGCCGTATGAATCGAGAGCCGCCGCGCTCAATTCCTTCCACTTCGACCAGTACTTTGCGCCGTCGCCTGCTACCGTGCGCGCCGAGAGAGAGAAAAGGAGAAGGGAGAGGGTACGCGTGGTCTTGTACGCCGTCCTGGGCTCCATACCGTCGCACTAGGGGATCTACGGCACCTTACACGCGGACCGGTGCGGTGGCCGTGGTCAGGGGCTGGCGGAATCACTCACCGGCGTTCATTGGCGCCGCTCTTCCGCCCCGCGTCGAGGACTGTCCTCATCACCGCAAATCCTCTGGTATGGTCGCTTTCGTTGCGTTCGTTAGCTAATTCCGGTGGTGAAGAATCACGCGGGGGAGGAAATTACTCCTCATTGGGGCGGGAATTGCACACCGGTGTTCACCTAGCTTCAGTCGCCGTGACTCGTCATGGATATGAAGCTAGGCATGTCAATCGGTTACCTGCTGTCGGTCTTCGAGTTCAGGGGGGTCGGGTGGTTGCGCGCGGGCAAGAAATCAAGGGATTCGGGCTCGGGGGCGTCGAACGATGAGCACCGGCGACCAGCTCCGCCGTGGGGTTGTCTCGGCGGCGCTCCCCCGTTGAGCTGAGGTTGGGGGCGATCTTCGGAATCGTCCGATCGACTTTGGGTGGCCTAGATTAGACAGGACGCAGCCGTTCGGTTGGATCAGTTCGGGCGGTTGGATGGACATCGTGCGGACCTGGGTTTGCCGCGGGTTCTTTAAAATCTGGATCGCAGGATCGTGATCCGAGCGCTTGCACAACGTACCGGTTCGTCATATGTAAGATTGAATCCTGGCGCTTGGGTTTTGATCGGACAGCCCATCGTGGCCCGTACCCCTTCCCCGAGCCATAATTGCAAAAGAGACCCTGGAAAATGTTTGAATCAACCCGCCGTCCTACTGCATAGTATTCTGAGTCGTAGGACCTTTTGCTCCAAGCCCCCTGGGTTCTCTGGAAATAGTGGGCCCAGTCCAGTGATCATTTAATTTGAATAATTAAATTGGAAAATGAATTTTTAATATGAAAATAATTGCTAGAACTTTGATAATTCATAGAAAATGCATATGAACTCCAAATTACTCCATTCCAGTGCCAAAAATTTTGTAATTTTATTATCTATCACTTAGAACCTCTGTTTTGTCATGAAAATAGTAAGAAAATTTATTTCACACTTAATCCTATTTAAAGCTCATAAAACCATTGAAAATCCATAACTTAAAATCTATAACTCAGAAAATTATGATTTCTGTTCCTAGAATTTTATTTTAATGTGTAGAATATTATTGTGTATTTTGTATATATGTTTGGTGTAATGTTAATTTCTCTATATGCACTGTGCTTGTTTGTATTGTGGCGAGTAGAAGAGCCCGTGACCGAGGATCCTGGTGAGCAGCAGGTTGAAGTAGCTGAGCAGGAGCTCATTGAAGGCAAGTTGTGCCCTTGACCACTTTTACCCAATAATGTTCTTTAATATCATTTATCCATGCATAGGTTAATTTTGATGGGACCCGATAGGTCACCCTAGATTTGTTTATCTCATTACCTTGTTTACCCCTGAATCACTTGGGTAGTTTGCTATTGCTTTACATGGTTTTGGGATAATCAGTTATTACCTCTATGTTCCAATTCTTTTTGTTATTCTATTTATGTTCATGTTGAGATCATTAATGTTAATTGGAACATAGAGCTTAACTTGAGTAACACGTGCCACCACAAGGGTTTAATGGGACGCCCTTGGCTGACTAATTAGGAAAGCTAGTGGAAGACTACCTTACCCGAAAGGGGCAAGGGCAGTAGGGGAGTGGTCAGTGTAGGGAGGTCCCTGGTTGATTTTGCTGCGATGGCGGTCAGCCAGGAACCCTGCATTGGAACTTCCTATAAACTGTAGCGGGTTTTCGGAAGCTAGTGGAACTTTGTAAAGGCCTCGTAGTGTTGCCCTGCCACGCTTCCTAGGTAGAGGTGTATGGGAAGTCGCGATCCCCTGGCAGATGGGTAACATGACTTGTGGGTAAAGGGTACAATCTCTGCAGAGTGTAAAACTGGTATACCAGCCGTGCTCGCGGTCATGAGCAGCTCAGGACTCTCTGATGTTTAAATTATGGAACTTAAATTCAATTTTGTCATTTGCATTGCATGGGTTTATTATTAAATTTGTTCTATTACTTTATCTATGGTTTGGTATTTACTTACACTTAGTAATTGCTAATAAAATTTGGACCAACTACTTAAAAGCAATGCTCAGCTCTAACCCCTATCATTGATTAGCCTTACACATCACATGAACCCACACTTTTGTGAGTTTATGTCCACTGGTTCCCCACAACTTGTTGAGCTATGATCATGTGTGAGCTCACCCTTGCTGTCTCACACCCCCCCACAGGAGAAGATCAGGTGGTTCAGGAGGAGCCGCCTAACACTGAGGAGTTCGATCTGATCTAGGTGGCGTTTCCCAGTCGACATTGGCGCCGACGATCCTTAGTTCGTTTTATATTCATTATTTTATTTTGTAATAAGTCTTCCGCTATGTAATAAATACTCTGATGTTTTATGACATTTATCTCTATACACTCTGTTATTATATATGTTGTCTCCTTGGCGCATGTATGCGATGCACCCGGCTTTGTCCTTTAAAACCGGGTGTTACACTGTCCGGTGTGCCAGCAGAGCAACGGCTATTTGCGCCAATGGTCGTCTGCAAAGGAACAGTGAAACGCTACAGTGCGCGCCTGCGCGCAGAAGTCAGAGCAGGCGTCAGAAGTTGCACCGGATAGTGAACAGGACCTATCTGGTGCACCACCGGTCTGTCCGGTGACCCCACTTGTCAGAGCTCCAACGATCGAACCCTAACGGTTGGGTGACGTGGCTGGCGCACCGGACAGTGTCGTGGCGCATCGGATTGTCCGGTGCGCCATACGACAACAGCCCCTCCCAACGGCCACTTTGGTGGTTGGGGCTATAAATACCCCCCAACCACCAACACTTCAAGGCATCCAAGTTTTCAGCCATTGCATTCAATACAAGAGCTCTAGACTTCACTCCAAGACACAAACAAAGAGATCAAATCCTCTCCCAAGTCCAAAGATCATTCCAATCAAATAGTGACTAGTGAGAGAGACAATTGTGTTCATTTGAGTTCTTGCGCTTGGTTCACTTTTCTTCTTCTTTCTTTTTTGTTCCCAACTCAATTGTAATCAAGGCAAGAGACACCAATTGTGTGGTGGTCCTTGTGGGGACTTAGTGTCTCGTTTGATTGAGAAGAGAAGCTCACTCGGTCTTTGTGACCACCTCAACGGGGAGTAGGTTTGCAAGAACCGAACCTTGGTAAAACAAATCACCGTGTCATCCGCCTTATTTGCTTGTGATTTGTTTTCGCCCTCTCTTTCGGACTCGTTTATATTTCTAACGCTAACCCCGGCTTGTAGTTGTGCTTAAAGTTTGTAAATTTCAGATTCCGCCTATTCACCCCCCTCTAGGCGATATTCAATCGTATCCTGGGAATCCTTGTTCTTGACGTAGGAGGTGAACATCTTCTCCCCATTATGTGGTTTGTGCATCCGTTGTCGATAATCCAGCTTGAGCCCCCGGATGCATAAACCTGCAAGGCAATTTAAGCTTGGGTTTTAGGTACCCAACTCTTGTTGGGTCCTACAAGGTTAGTCACAATAGTTTTTGGAACCCATATGCAAGTTTGTCTCCCTTGCATTTGGATCCCAACTTCCTAGCAATTACTTTTGCATTCTTACATAAAAGTACAAAGGAAGTATTGCAAGTATGGTAAAAAGTAGTAGGACCATGGCAAACTCTCCTAGGCGCATGGGACACAGCATGATTATGCCTAGGTCTATTTCTACCATATTCATAAGTGGAGCTAGAAGCAACCATAGCATGAGAAGTATGATAACCAGGTAAAACAGCATGATCATAGCAACTATCATTATGAGCATGCCTAGTGAATTTCCTATCAAAAATATAGGCATGATTCGTTAAGTTCTCCTTGTTGAGAACAGAGGTTTCTTTTCGAAAACCAAGCCCATCCTTAATTGAGGGGTGTCTACCAACAGTGTAGGCATCCCTAGCAAATTCCAGTTTATCATAATCAGCTTTGCAAGTCTTAAGTTGAGCATTAATGAAAGCACCTAGAGGGGGGTGAATAGGTGATCCTGCAAAATCAAGAGCTAAATAGCCACAAAACTTAGATATTAAAGTGTTAGCGTGACTAAGTAGCTTTGAAGCGAGTTCTTGTGAACACAACAATCATAGAGAATCCAACACAAGAGACACGTGAGTTTTATCCCGTGGTTCGGCCAAGTAACACTTGCCTACTTCCATGTTGTGGCGTCTCAATGGACGAGGGTTGCACTCAACCCCTTTCAAGTGATCCAATGATCAACTTGAATACCACGGTCTTTTCGTTTAGAGTATCTTCCCATTTGCGAGGAATCTCCACAATTTGGAGTCTCTCACCCTTACAATACAAAACACAAAGAAAGCACAGAGTAAGGTTGGGAGAAGCAACACACACAAGATTCAATCCGCAGCACACACACGCACATAAGTCAAGACTTGAGCTCAAAGGACAACACAGGTTGTTCACAACTCGAAATGAAGCTCAAATCACTATCACAATGAATCAAATGCATGGGAGCGGAGTCTGGATGTCATAGTATGCTTAGAGAATGTTTGGTGTTCTCCTCCATGCGCCTAGGGGTCCCTTTTATAGCCCTAAGGCAGCTAGGAGCCGTTGGAGATCAACAAGGAAGGCTATCCTTGCCTTCTGTCGAGTGGTGCACTGGACAGTCCGGTGCGCCACCAGATAGCCACTGTAGCTTGTCTGGTGCACGATCTCCTTCCATATCGGGTGCATCCGACCGTTATTCCTCGGGGCTGGTTGGCGCACCGAACACTGTCCGGTGCACCCAGCCGACCGTTGGAGCAAGCCACGTGTCGCGTGTTGATCGTGCGGCCGACCGTTAGCGCTAGCGCCGTTGGCTCACCGAACAGTCCGGGGCGCCACCGGATAGTCCGGTGCATTTTAGCCACGACGACTTGTTCCTTTTCCCAAAAGCGACGAGTTCACCGCGGATGACTCACCGGACAGTCTGGTGCACCACCGGACAGTCCGGTGAATTATAGTCGTACAACTCCGTCGATTCCCGAGAGCGGCCACTTCACCATTGACCATCCTGGCGCACCGGACACTGTCCGGTGCACCACCGGATAGTCCGGTGTGCCAGGCCGAGCTGGAGTTTGGCTGCATGCAGCCAAGTCCTTTTATTGCATTTCTTCTTCTCTTGGCCCTGTTTCTAGCACTTAGATAAACACATTAGTATACAAAATAATATACTAAGTCTAGAAACATACCTTGTACTTTGATCTTCACTTTTCACAAATTTAGCACATAGGATTCAATTAATATGTGTTGGGCATCTAATCACCAAAATACTTATAGAAATTTGCCCAAGGGCACATTTCCCTTTCAATCTCCCCCTTTTTGGTGATTTATGCCAACACATCAAAAGAGCAACTAAAGAAGTGCAACACCAATGCAATTGAAGACCAAGTTGTTTTTCTTATGATTTGGCATATTTGGATTGCTCTTTGCCACCACTTGGTTTGTTTTTGCAAATCAAATTCATTTTCCTATCACTAAGTCAAACACGCTTGTTTGGGCACATAGAGAGATATCCCAAGAGTGAAATTGATCAAGTGCCAAAAACTCCCCCTTTTCCCATAATCAAAATTCTCCCCCATAAGAGACCAAATTTTGCAATAAGAGGATTTTGGGCAAAACACAAATTCTAACTCTATTGTTTTCAAAATTCGCAAGTGGTTGGCTGATCCATTTGCTTTGGCCTTAATTTCTCGCCCTTTGGCATGAAGCACCAAAACGGGATCATTTTTGTCCCATGAACCCCATTGCCTCACCAAAAATGTCAATTAAGAGCAAAAAGGCAATGAGAGCATAAGGATGAACTTGGAATTAAATACACTAATACCGGAGTGCAGTGGAAGTCTTTGCATTGTCCAAGTCCATTTTCCCTTTCAATATACCTTTGAGACTACAACAAGTGTTCTCAACCAAATAGATTAGTCTCAAAGGGATCAAGTTGTAGCACACTCCCCCTAAATATGTGCACCATTTGCATATGGACTTGTGAGGTCCAGGGATTACTTGTACAACTTGAGCACCATAAATAGATAACAAATGATGTAAATGCATGAAGTAACATGATCAAAGGCATAGAACACATGTATGCTATAGATCAATCCAATTTACACGAATCTAAGACTTTTAGCTCACTACGCAACCTGCAAAACCTTTTTCTCATCTAAAGGCTTAGTGAAGATATCGGCTAGCTGGTTCTTGGTGCTAATATGGTACACCTCGATATCTCCCTTTTGCTAGTGGTCTCTTAGGAAGTGATGTCGGATGTCTATGTGCTTAGTGCGGCTATGTTCAACAGGATTATCCACCAAGCGGATTGCACTCTCATTGTCACATAGGAGTGGGACTTTGCTTAGATTGTAGCCAAAGTCCCGGAGGGTTTGCCTCATCCAAAGTAGTTGTGTGCAACACTCTCCAGCGGCAACGTACTCGGCCTCAGCGGTGGATAGGGCAATAGATGTTTGTTTCTTTGAACTCCATGACACCAGGGACCTTCCTAGAAATTGGCATGTCCCCGATGTGCTCTTCCTATCAACCTTACACCCGGCATAATCGGAGTCTGAGTATCTGTAACGCCCTAAATTTGGGGGTAGAATTTTTTCTTCTTTTCCCTCACCAAATTCCGGCGTTACCCTTTCCTTTTCGCTTTTCTCCTCGCTAAACCTTGATCTTTTCCAAAGTTATAGCGGGATTCGGCTTGAGATCCCATGTAAAGCAAAACCCTAAAATATTTTATTTTGTTTGCTGCACCATGCCGAACCATGCATTTATTTTGGTTGGTTGAAATTGTGAAAACATTCATCTAGAAAATATATTTTAGAAAAAAGGAAAACCTTTTTCTTCCCTCTTCCCCCCTCTCCTCCCATTTCGGTCCAGCCGCCCCCTCCTCCTCGCGCGAGGCCCAGCTGGCCAGCTGGCCCAGCCGGCCTCCCCCCTCTCCCTTCCCGTCGTGGGCCCCGCGCCAGCCTCCCGGCCCACCCAGCTTTCGGCCCAGCCGCGGCCCAGCTCGCCCCCTCGCCCCCCCCCCACCGCTTTGGGCCCGGTGGCGGCCCAGCCCCCCTCGCCCTCGCTCCCCTCGCGCACGTCCTGCGCGGGCGGTTACGCCGCCGCCGCCGCCCTGCCTGGTGGGGCCCACCTGTCATCCCCCCCCCAAAAAAACCGACTCTCTCTCCTCCCATCTACCCCCCCCCCCCCCCCCGCGCGCACGATCCCTCCCCCATCCCACGCCGCTCCCCTGCCCGCCCCTGGCTCGCCTGACGTTGGTGCCCCGCCCCGCCCGTGGTAAGCCCCCGGCCCCTCCCCTTCTTCCTTCCCTCTCCCCCCCGTCCCTTCTTCCCGGCGCGGCCCGGCCTCTGGCACCCGGCCGTGCCGGCGCGGCATCCCGGCGCAGCCGGCCTCGCCCCGCCCGGCTCGCTCCCCTCCCCGCGCCCCGACGGCGCTCTTCCCGGCGCGCTCCCCCGCCCCTCCCATCGGCGTGGCCGGCCGTGGCGGCGCGGCGAGTCCCGCCCCGCCCGCGCGCGCGCCCCAGCCCGCCCTCGGCTCGCCGGCTCGCCGGCCCCGCCCGACCCCTCCCCTACCCGTGCCCCGGCGGCGCTCGACCCCGGCGAGGCCCGACCTCCCCCACCCGCGCTGCTCGGCCCCGGCCCCTTTTCCCCCCGCTCATCTCGGCCCCAGCTGGCCGGCCATGGCGCGGCGGCCTGCGGCCCCGGCGTGGCACCCTCCCCGGCGCAGCCCCCTACCAGGCACGGCGTGCTCGCCCGTCCGCCCCCGGCGTGGCCTCGGCGGTGCGCGCGGAGTTCCGGCGCGGCCCGTGCATGCACGGTGCCCCCGGCGAGCTCGCTGCACCCGCGGCTCGCGGTCATGGTGGCTCGGTCCCACCCGCCTTGGTGTGCCTCGTCCCTGCGCAGCGCGGCGCCGGCCCGGCATGGCTTCGGCTCGCGTGGCCGTGGTGTCCCTACGTAGCGCGGCGCGTGTGCTGCTCGGCCCCAGCGTATGCGCGACTCGTTCGCGACACGTCAGCGCGGCTTTGCGCGTACGTACCCGCGTGGAGCACGGTGCCTTAGCATGGCTCGCGGTGCCCTCGTCTACCCATGGACGTGCCCGTCTACCCCCCTATATTTTACGCGCACTAATCATATTGTTCATGTTAATAAAATATGAAACTCAATTTAGGAATTGGTTACGTTAGTTAATTCATATGGTTAATTGTCTATCTCATTTAATTTTGATCAATTGAAAATAGTTATAGTTATATTAGCGCATGTGGCTAATACTTGTTAGTGAAACTCGATGGAATTAAGTCACGTAGCGCTTAGTTATGCATCTACCCGTAATACGTTTCGAGTAAGCTTTAACCCCGCGAGACCTTCCCCTGTTTCCTTCCAACCATGGTAAATGCAATATCGTATGTCATATTTTATGCATGATTCATCTATCTGTTCTCTTGTATGGTGTATTGTTTGTTTCCTAATTTGAATGGATGGATGTATGTATGTTTGCACTCGCATAGAGAACGATCCGGTTGAAGAGCCCGAAGAACTCGCAGGAGAAGCCCCTGAGCAGCAGTCGGTTGGTGGAGGCAAGTGTCCCTTGACCTATCTCTGTCCTATACATTCTTTAATTCACCTCCCGCATTTCACAGTTATACCTAAGGATCGACTAGCTTTTGTTATTCATGTCCTTGTTTACCTATTTGGGTTGGATTATTATTGCTTAGTCTTATGCTATTGCTCAACTCTAATCAATGAACATGATGAGAATTATCAATGATACGTTGTTTTCCCCTCTTTTATTATGGTGTTATACTTGTGACCTTCAAGGGGGCTTGAGCGGTTTCTCGAGTGCCTCTCCATAAGGACCTGTTTGTTGGATGACCGCCCGGGAAAACAGGGCAACCATGAGGGTGGAGTGGGACGCCCTTAGCTGAGTAATTAGAGGAACCGGGGTGTAGTTCGCTTAGCCGTTGTGCCGTCAATGGGGCTCGGTGTATGCGGCTCGCAATGCCAAGGTTGATTTGTCCCTTGGGGAGGAGTGCGGTACATTTAGGAAACCTAACGGGCGACTACAGCCTCGGGGAATCTTTGTAAAGGCTACGTAGTGATGCCCTGCTGGACCACCTAGGTAGTGGTCAATGGGGAGTAGCTCTCTCCGGACAGAAAGGGAATCACGGCTTGTGGGTAAAATGCACAACCTCTGCAGAGTGTTTGAAACTGATATATCAGCCATGCTCGCGGTTATGAGCGGCCAAGGGAGCTCCAGTGATTAGTGGTACTTGATCAGGGATGTTCGGATTACAGGTGGCAATGAGATTGATGGTTTTTGGTATTGACTCCGGTAATGGTAAGTGGTATTCTTTTCGTTTGGAAAGAGTACGTTTGGGTTAATAACGTGGGTTAACTCTAAAACTTGGCTTTCTCTACTAGTAATAACAAATCTGACCAACTAAAAGCAGCTGCTTGACTTACCCCCACATAAAGCCAGTCCACTACAGCCAAACAAGATACTTGTTGAGTATGTTGATGTGTACCCACCCTTGCTCTACACACCAAACCCCCCCCCTTCCCCAGGTTGTCCGCATTGCAACCATTGCTCAGGAGAAGATGAAGCCGTGGAAGGAGACTTCCAGGAGTTCCAAGACTACGACAAGTTCTAAGCGTGGGTTAGCGACAACCCTCAGTCGGCTGCCTGTGAAGGCCGCGTTTATCTTCGTTTCTTTTCTACACTTTGATTATTGTAAAGACTATGTGGATGTCTCAGACATATGATGTAATCGACTATTATTTCCCTTTTTAATACTATTTGAGCACTATGTGATGATGTCCATGTTATGTAACTGCTGTGTACGTGAATTGCTGGTCCTAGCACGTACATGGTTCGCATTCGGTTTACCTTCTAAAACCGGGTGTGACATAGGTGGTATCAAAGCCGTGCTGACTGTAGGACCGCTAACCTAGAGTAGAATGGTCGTTCTAAGGATTATAGACCTTTGTCCCTGCCTTGACTTTGGTATCCCTTCAAAAGTTGGTCATATCGACCAAACCTATGTTCTACTATATATTATACCTTGTTGAAAATTGTGTTTTATTCTAATCCTTCATTTATTTATGGTTCATCACTTGCTGGTCATACTAGTTCTGTTCTCACTCTTTTGCTTGCGGTGTCTTTTGTAGATGGCTCGTCTTAGACACATCGCACGGAAGTCTATCATCCCCTTCTTACCTTCCTGTCTCGCGGAGCGTCCGCTTTGCCGTCCCGTGGCCGGTCAGTCCAGCCATTTGGAGAGGCTGCACCACCGCCTGCATGAGGAGCAGGAGCGTCGACAGGAGCAGGAGCAGCAGGGCTCTTCTTTCTCGCTCTAGCAGGAGATAGAGTCTGTGAGGAGCTGCTCCCCTGTGCTTCCCCTGGAGGTGCCCCCTGCACCACCACTGGACGCCCCAGCCCTTGGATTAGCTACTGGAGGAGACCCAGACGACGGAGGTGGCGACGATAGCTCGAGCCACGACACCGACTTTTCTGCTGACCAGGAGCCGGAAGGATGGGTTGCTCGACCCATCACTCGTGACGCTGCTCGCGGGTGTCACTTCCACGATGCGCTCGACACCCTGCTATGTCGGGCACTTGACCGGCGTACTTGGTCTATCGAGTATCGCTATGTGGTCTACCAGCATAGTCGCGGGGTCTACCTGGACCGCTGGGAGGCGACCTGCTTGGTGCGCCGTCCGGAGAACAGTCTCTAGGGTGCTGAGGTCTGCTCGGAGCACTATTCCATCTCTGAGCGGGACTCAGCTGAGGCGGCCATGCAAGATGCTGCATGGCGTGCGCTTTCGCACTACTGCTCGGTTCTCGGTGGGGTAGCTGACGGCCTCAACCTAAAGTACTACCCCCGCCGTCCATCTGGTAGCACAGGAGGCGTGATTGTCTCACCTGTTGGTGAGGACAATCCTAGGTTGAACAGCACAGTCAACCTAGCCACCGTGCTAAACACGGAGCTAGACCATGCGCTAGACGAGCTGAGTAGGGCTCGTGCTGAGATCGCCCTGCTGCGGGCTGAGCGCGCGGAACGTCGTCACCTGGATGATGGTTCCCCCGCTCCCGTAGGGACTCAGCACCCATACCGCTCACCTCGGCATGGACACCAGCCTTATGGCAATCCCGACTGCAAGACCAAGATAGACTTGGAACCATAGATCGTCAGTGTGGAGTCTTGTAATAAGTGCTTAATATAGAAGTTTTAGTCTTAGTCTTAGTCTTAGTCTCAGTCTTAGCGTTAGTCTCGCTCTTAGTTAGTCTTAGTTAGACAGGGTAGTTTGCTATATCCTGTGCATTTATGTTTGTCATGATGAACTATGTTTGGTCTGGATCTTTGTAATGACTGTCGCCAGAGTGTGGGTACCCCCTGCATTTTGGTTTACCGGTTATATGTTAATGGAGTTAGTTATCTAGTTGGGAAGCCTTTCATTCCACTTTCCTCTTTATCTGAGAAGCTGTGTGGTCTGTGTTGGAGATCAGTGAAGATGCTCATCTGCTCAGTATCGTGGAGAATTCTATACTCTTTTCTTATGCTGCAAGATTTGCAAGATCAGTTCTGATGTGTGATTGCATTCTGCAGATGTCAGAAAACAGGCGCAGAGGAGGAAGGCGTGCTCAGCAGGAGCAGGCAGCTCCGCAAGATGAGGTGCCCCAGCAGCAACATCTACCGCCCCCGCCCCCAATGTCCATTGAGCAGATGTTTCTGATGCAGACTCAGGCAGTTCAAGCCATTGGTCAGACTCTGGCCGCCATTCCGCAGCAGCAGCAGCAGCAGCAGGCCCCACCTCAGCCTTAGATGCCCAGGGACAAGCGTGCTGAATTCATGAGAGGTCATCCCCCAACGTTTTCTCACTCTTCTGACCCCATGGATGCTGAAGATTGGTTGTGCACTGTGGAGCGAGAGTTGCATACCACTCAGTGCGATGACAGAGAGAAAGTTCTGTATGGTCCCCATCTGTTGAGAGGAGCAGCTCAGTCTTGGTGGGAATCTTATCTCGCCACCCATGCCAACCCCGACACCATCACCTGGGGAGAGTTCAGAGGTAACTTTCGCCAGTACCATGTGCCTGCAGGTCTGATGACAGTGAAGGAGGAGTTCTTGGCCCTCAAGCAAGGGTCATTGTCTGTCAGTGAGTACCGGGACAGGTTTCTGCAGCTGTCTCGCTATGCTCCTGAAGATGTCAACACCGACGCCAAGAGACAGTACCGTTTCCTGAGAGGCTTGGTTGACCCTCTTCAGTACCAATTGATGAATCATACCTTCCCGACATTCCAGCACCTGATTGACAGAGCAATAATGACAGAGAGGAAGCGTAAGGAGATGGAGGATCGCAAGCGCAAAATCAGTGGACCCCAGCCTGGAAGCAGCAGTCGTCCTCGTTTCTCAGGCAATCAACCTCAGCAGTTCAGGCAGAACAGCGTCCACCTCAGCAGCAGCAGCAGTTCCAAAGGCAGTATCCTTAGCACCAGTATCAGAACTGCCAGAACAATCAGTCAGGAGGAGGTCAGTTCCAGAGGCAGAATCAACAGGCACCTCGTCTTCCTGCCCCAGCAAACCAGCAGAACAGTCAGGCAGCGCCAGCTCAGGTTGGAAACAGAGCATGTTTCCACTGTGGAGAGCAGGGCCATTGGGTGATGCAATGTTCGAAGAAGGCAGCCCAGCAGCAATCAGGCCCTAATGCCCCAGCGAAGCAGAATGTGTCTCAGCCTGGAGCAGGCAACCGCTCTCAGCCGTGCTATAATCATGGGAGACTGAATCACTTGGAGGCTGAAGCAGTTCAGGAGACCCCCGGCATGATAGTAGGTATGTTCCCAGTCGACTCTCATATTGCAGAAGTGTTATTTGATACTGGAGCAACGCATTCTTTCATTACTGCATCATGGGTAGAAGCACATAATCTTCCAATAACTACCATGTCAACCCCCATTCAAATTGACTCAGTCGGTGGTAGAATTCGAGCCGATAGCATTTGTTTGAATGTAAGTGTGCAAATAAGGGGGATAGCGCTTCCCGCTAACCTCATAGTAATGGATACTCAAGGAATAGATGTCATCCTAGGGATGAATTGGCTAGATAAGTATCAGGCAGTTATCAATTGTGATAAGAGGACAATCAAATTGGTGTCCCCACTAGGAGGGGAAGTGGTGACCGAGCTAGTCTCGCCTGAGCCGAAGAAAGGAAGTTGTTATCAGATGGTTGTCGATAGCAGTGAAGCAGACCCGATTGAGAGTATCAAGGTCGTGTCCAAGTTCCCAGATGTGTTTCCAAAGGACCTACCAGGTATGCCACCAGAGCGAAAAGTTGAATTTGCCATAGAGCTTCTTCCTAGAACCGCCCCCATCTTTAAGAGAGCTTACAGAATATCTGGGCCAGAGTTGGTTGAGCTTAAGAAGCAGATTGATGAACTGTCAGAGAAAGGTTACATCCGGCCAAGCACCTCGCCTTGGGCCACCCCTGTCCTATTTGTGGAAAAGAAAGATGGCACCAAAAGGATGTGTATCGAATATCGAGCTCTAAATGAGGTCACGATTAATAACAAGTACCCCTTGCCCAGAATAGAACATCTGTTCGACCAGTTAAGAGGAGCCAGCGTGTTCTCCAAGATAGATCTGAGGTCAGGTTATCATCAGCTCAGGATTCGACCTTCAGACATTCCGAAAACGGCATTCATTACCAAGTATGGGTTATATGAGTTCACAGTGATGTCTTTCGGTGTAACAAATGCACCAGCCTTCTTTATGAACTTGATGAACAGTGTATTTATGGATTACCTTGACAAGTTTGTGGTGGTATTCATTGATGACATTCTGATTTATTCTCAAAGCGAAGAGGTGCATGCAGATCATTTGAGGATGGTATTGCAGAGATTGCGAGAGCACCAGCTATACGCAAAGTTGAGCAAGTGTGAATTCTAGATCAGTGAAGTCCTATTCTTGGGTCACATAATCAACAAAGAAGGATTGGCTGTGGATCCGAAGAAAGTGGCAGACATTCTGAACTGGAAAGCGCCAACAGATGCTCGAGGAATCAAGAGCTTCATTGGAATGACCGGATATTACCGGCGATTCATTGAAGGGTTTTCGAAGATTGCGAAACCAATGACAGCGTTGCTAGGCAACAAAGTTGAGTTCAAGTGGATCCAGAAATGTCAAGAGTCCTTCGAAGCGCTGAAAGAGAAGTTGACTACAGCGCCTGTCTTAGTCTTGCCTGATGTGCACAAGCCCTTATCGGTGTATTGCGATGCTTGTTACACTGGTTTGGGATGTGTATTGATGCAAGAGGGAAGAGTTGTGGCTTACTCATCCCGACAGCTGAAGGTTCATGAGCAGAATTACCCAATCCATGACCTAGAGTTGGCAGCAGTGGTTCACGCATTGAAGACATGGAGGCACTATCTGTATGGATAGAAATGTGATGTTTACACGGACCACAAGAGTCTAAAGTACATATTCACTCAGTCAGAGCTGAATATGAGGCAAAGAAGATGGTTAGAGTTGATCAAAGACTATGAGTTGGAGATCCATTACCACCCAGGCAAAGCGAATGTAGTGGCAGATGCTCTGAGCAGGAAGAGTCAAGTCAATTTGATGGTCGCTCGTCCGATGCCCTATGAGTTGGCCAAAGAGTTTGACAGGTTGAGTCTCGAATTTCTGAATAATTCTCGAGGAGTCACAATCGAGTTGGAACCTACCCTGGAGCGGGAAACCTGTAACACCCGGATTTTAGGGGTCCAAAACCCGGGGTTAACATACACACCAGGTATGCTGGGACCAAGTCTCATACATATGATGTATAGTGGCACAGGATCGAATGTCACAACTTTATATATAACAGGAGTTCTATACAAAATAAATAATTACATTATAAGGAGACAACGGTCCAGCAACCCAAAAGTTGACTGGGAGACGACGACCTAGACCACTCACGAACTCATCACAGCATCCTCCATGAGCATCATCCTGCAGTACCTGTTCTTGACCTGTGGTGTATGTGAGACATCAAGAGTGAGCTCACATACGTTCATCGCTCAACAAGTTGTGGGGAATAATGTGCATGAACTCGCCAAAGGTGGGAGCTCACGTGAAGTGTAAGGCTTACCAAAGAAGATGGTTAGAGCTGAGCATTGCTTTTAAAGTTGGTCAAAATTTTATTAGCAGTTACTAAGTGTAAGTAAATACCAACCCAGTTAAATAGTAGAACAGAAGTAATAACAACATCACCTGCAATGCAATGCATATGACAAATTGAATTTAAGTTCCATAATTTAATCATGTGAGGGTCCGAGCTGCTCATGACCGTGAGCACGGCTAGTATACCAGTTTTACACTCTGCAGAGGTTGCGCATCTTTACCCACAAGTCGTGTATCCCATGTCGCCAGGGTTTGCAAGGCCCTTAGACACTTCCGAGGTGAATGGCTAGGGATCCACTACGAGGCCTTTACAAAGTTCCACTAGCTTCCGAAAACCCGCTACAGTTTATAGGAAGATCCAGTACAGGAATCCCTTGCAGGACCGCCATCGCAGCAAAATCCTCCCGAGGGCCTCCCCGCACTGACCTCTCCCCTACTGCCCTTGCCCCTTTCGGGTAAGGTAGTCTTCCACTAGCTTTCCTAATTAATCAGCCGAGGGCGTCCCATTCCACCCTTGTGGTAGCACTGTTTTCCCGGGTGGTCGCTCCATGTTCCAATTAACATAATGATCTTATCATGAACAATAAACAACAACTGATAACAAAAGTGTAACCATGAATAGTGTATCTCCATACCCAAAACCACATATAGCACTAGCAAGTACTACCCAGAAAGTTCAGTGGTAAACAAGGTATAAAGATAGACAAACTAGGGTAACCTATTGGGTCCCATCAAAATTAACCTATGCAGATCATTATGATTAATCAGAACATGGCTGGGTAAAAAGAAGTGATCAAGGGCACAACTTGCCTGGGCCTTGAGATTCCAGGTACCAGGATGATTCTTCAGATCCTCGTGACCTCACTGCTAGTCGTAGCAATACAAACATACATGGTATAGGCAAAATTAACATTACACCAAACATATATGCAAAATACATATTAATAATCTACTTATTAAAATAAGATCACAGGAAAAAGAATTATTAATTTCTGAGTCATAGAATTCAAGTTATGAATTTCCTAAGATTTAAGGTGATTATAATATGATTAAATGATAAATAAATTTTCTGACAGAGTTCATGTCAAAGCAAAGACACTAAATGATGAAGAACATTATTACAAAATTTTAGAAACTGGAATGATTCAATTTGGAGCTAAAATGGATTTTCTATGAATTATCTAAGTTTTAACAATTATTTTCATATTAAAAATCTATTTATTAATCATTTTCCCTGGTTTTATTATGTTCTGGACTGGGCCTCAAATCCAGAGAAACCCAAGGGGCTCGGGGTAAAATTACAGAGACACAGCGCACAGTGCTCTGGACGGCGGGTTGATTTCAAATAAACAGAGGGTCTCTTATGAAAAAGCGCCTGGCCGAAGGGGTATAGTGTACTCTGAGCCGCTGGATTAGAAATCAAGGGCTCAGATCATAAGTCCGAAGGGTTACGTGACCAGAGCCGTGCAACCCCCGATCTGCGGTCTGGATTTTATTATGCCGCGATCCGATCTTGTCCCTTGGATCCAGATCGGATGGACCACCAAACATTGGCCGTACCGTTACCAAGTTTCTAATCTCAGCCGACCACGGGAGAATCCACGGCAAACGCGCTACTTCTTCCTCCAGCATACGGTCACGGCGGCGGATGCGCCCCACGGCGATGGGCTCGCCGGAGCAGCATGCATCTAGGCGCCCGCGTGTACTAGACCCGACTCTGTTAGTAGATACGCAAAACTGAGACGGATGCAAACCTCGGTAGAAGACTCTCACCTCGATTGGCGCGCGCAGAAGCTCTGTCCGCGGTACAGGGCGGATCCGCCGCGAGTAAATTGCTCCGATGAGCAATTCCGGCGGCTCCAAGGGGATTCGCGCACGGATCAAGCCTCCCCATGTTTTCGGGGGCGGATTCATGGCGGCCACGAGGTCCCGGCGACCGACCGGTGACAGACGGCATCGATCACAACGGCGCGATGTCATGTTTTATGGGGGAAGGAGCGAGTCCGAAGCGGTGAGGATTGATCGGCGCTTGTTACGGAGGTGGTTACGAGGAACGCGCAGCTCATGGTGTTCTGTTGGGCGGAGCTAGTTGGCTGCGAGCAGCGAGAATCGTGGCGGAAGAATCGGCGCGGGAGGTTGGAGAAGCCCTGACGCTGCGGACCCACAGGCAGAAGCTCCTGTGCGACAAAGGAGCTGGCCAGCGCGTTGTTGCGGACGAGGCGCTGACGAGCGAGCCCCACCAGCCAGCGAGAAGGATAGCGCGCGGGTGGCTGACCCGGTTGGCCCCATATGTCAGTGTCACAAGGAGAGTAGGAGCTGGGCTGGCGCAGGAGCGGGAGATGGTTTGGGCCGAGGTGGGCTAAGGCGTGGTAAGAAAACTTGGGCCGAGCGAGAAATTTGGCCCAAGCGCAGGTAAGTTTTCTTCCTTTCTGTTTTTCATTTTTCTCTATTCAAATTTAATTCAAGTTCATATTTAGTTTTCAATTTCATACTCAGTTTTTTTTTATATGCACAATCAAAAGACATCAGCATGAATGCAATTTCATTTATTTATTATCTTATTTAAGCAATAAATATGACCTTTATACACACAAAATAGTGATTTTAAGATAATATCTTCTAATGTATATCCTTTTATTTTAAGAGATGATTTAACTTAAACATATAATTCAACAAATAGATAAGTAAATAGAAATCATTTTTTTTTAATTAGGAAACATGTTTACTTTAGGAAAATGTAGCTTCCATGTAAGGAAATTCTTATTAGAAGATATTCCAATTCAAATTCTTTGGAGAAGATTTGTAAATTCCCAAAATGAGATTTTGGGGTGTTACAAATCCTACCCCCTTAAAAATAATCTCGTCCTCGAGATTTGTAAGAAAGAGGATATAGGAAGAGTGATTTAAAATTTAGCTTTTAGTTTCTAATTAGTTCAAAAATCAAGGGTCTCCCTTTTTTTTCATTAGTGAGTGATTAGGAGAGCATGGGTATATATATGTATGTCCACATAATCATGTAGAATAGAAGATGTCTTTAAAGCATAGATGGGTTTAGGTAAGAAAGTGTAGGGTAAGGAAAGACTCCATCCAAGATTTGTGGATCTTGACTCATCTTGGTGACCTCACTTGATCCTTGAACACTTGAGTTGGTGCTCATCCTTCTTTGACGTGGTTGGTCTCCTTTGGCCTTTCTTCTTGGAGTTGCCATCCGAGTTAAGGACATATGGTTAAGATATATGTGATAAGATAGACTACATGATATAGGTCAAAATCTGGTTTGATGTCAGGTGGTGGTTGATAGATTATGCAATCCATCATTACTCTATTGGTTGGGTTGTTATGTAACTTGTTATATAGGTCAAGTTGTTGTGTATGGCCAAGTTGTTATAAGTCTCCAAATTAGGCTTAAGCGATTTAGGGTATGGCCTTATCCTTTCCATCAGCATCAAGTAACTCACACTAGATTAGACCATATTAAATTAGATATGATCTAGATTAGACTAGTTTAAGTTAGATAGATTTATCAGGGTAAGATATATCTGAGTAGGATGGATTATGTGTAGGTTGGTTAGAATCTCTTGCTGGGTTAGAATCGAGGGGTTATGCAACTATTGGATGGTTAAGGTTGTTGCATATGGCCAAGTTGATCTGTCATTCTTAATTTAGTGCAGGGTGATCTAAGTTAAGACTGGTTCTATAGTTTTAGAGTCTAAACTATTTCATCAGTATTATCTAACATGTTTGATAAGTTAGTTTAGATTAGATCAGATCTAGGTTAGATTGGTGTGACTAGTTTGACTAGATAAGATCTAGTTAATTTGCATTAGATCATGGTTGTTAAACTAGGGTGGATAAGTATGCTTATTAGGACAAGATGGATCCATAAAGATAAGATAGAATCTTTTGAGATCAGTTAGATCTATTAGGATAAGGATAAAATCTTTTCAAGATAAGATGAGTATCTTTTAAGATGAGATGGATCTATTAAGATAAGGGAGAATCCTTTTAAGATAAGAGGAATTGGTTAGAATGAGATCTTTTAGGATAAGATAAATTTCTTAAGCTAGATAGGTTCCAATGGGGATAATCTAGGCTGTCTAGTTATTTTATAAATATATTTTTATACCTATGTGTATACGCAGATGTAATTGTGGACGTTACTCCACAACCCATCACACACAATCAAAGATCCAAATCAGACAAGTATCATAAGAACAAACATTCAAGCATATAAATATTTACAAAATTAGTTTTGCTTTTGTTCCTAGGATTAGGTCTCCTATTCCTAAAGGTCACTTTAGGCACAGGATTTCAAAGTGTGAAATCCAAGTTTTGTCTTTAGAAGGAAAAAGATAAGAGTAATCAGAGTGAGCGGAAATAGATAAGAAAAGATTAAGAAAAGTTTTAGAAGAATCAGAGTAGCAAAGATAAGTATGTAGGGGTTGTCCAGTTCTATCTAGGTTTCGTCCTACAGTCAACATTCCTCTGATACCACTTCTGTAACACCCGGATTTTAGGGGTCCAAAACCCGGGGTTAACATAAACACCAGGTATGCTGGGACCAAGTCTCATACATATGATGTATAGTGGCACAGGATCGAATGTCACAACTTTATATATAACAGGAGTTCTATACAAAATAAATAATTACATTATAAGGAGACAACGGTCCAGCAACCCAAAAGTTGACTGGGAGACGACGACCTAGACCACTCACGAACTCATCACAGCATCCTCCATGAGCATCATCCTGCAGTACCTGTTCTTGACCTGTGGTGTATGTGAGACAGCAAGAGTGAGCTCACATACGTTCATCGCTCAACAAGTTGTGGGGAATAATGTGCATGAACTCGCCAAAGGTGGGAGCTCACGTGAAGTGTAAGGCTTACCAAAGAAGATGGTTAGAGCTGAGCATTGCTTTTAAAGTTGGTCAAAATTTTATTAGCAGTTACTAAGTGTAAGTAAATACCAACCCAGTTAAATAGTAGAACAGAAGTAATAACAACATCACCTGCAATGCAATGCATATGACAAATTGAATTTAAGTTCCATAATTTAATCATGTGAGGGTCCGAGCTGCTCATGACCGTGAGCACGGCTAGTATACCAGTTTTACACTCTGCAGAGGTTGCGCATCTTTACCCACAAGTCGTGTATCCCATGTCGCCAGGGTTTGCAAGGCCCTTAGACACTTCCGAGGTGAATGGCTAGGGATCCACTACGAGGCCTTTACAAAGTTCCACTAGCTTCCGAAAACCCGCTACAGTTTATAGGAAGATCCAGTACAGGAATCCCTTGCAGGACCGCCATCGCAGCAAAATCCTCCCGAGGGCCTCCCCGCACTGACCTCTCCCCTACTGCCCTTGCCCCTTTCGGGTAAGGTAGTCTTCCACTAGCTTTCCTAATTAATCAGCCGAGGGCGTCCCATTCCACCCTTGTGGTAGCACTATTTTCCCGGGTGGTCGCTCCATGTTCCAATTAACATAATGATCTTATCATGAACAATAAACAACAACTGATAACAAAAGTGTAACCATGAATAGTGTATCTCCATACCCAAAACCACATATAGCACTAGCAAGTACTACCCAGAAAGTTCAGTGGTAAACAAGGTATAAAGATAGACAAACTAGGGTAACCTATTGGGTCCCATCAAAATTAACCTATGCAGATCATTATGATTAATCAGAACATGGCTGGGTAAAAAGAAGTGATCAAGGGCACAACTTGCCTAGGCCTTGAGATTCCAGGTACCAGGATGATTCTTCAGATCCTCGTGACCTCACTGCTAGTCGTAGCAATACAAACATACATGGTATTGGCAAAATTAACATTACACCAAACATATATGCAAAATACATATTAATAATCTACTTATTAAAATAAGATCACAGGAAAAAGAATTATTAATTTCTGAGTCATAGAATTCAAGTTATGAATTTCCTAAGATTTAAGGTGATTATAATATGATTAAATGATAAATAAATTTTCTGACAGAGTTCATGTCAAAACAAAGACACTAAATGATGAAGAACATTATTACAAAATTTTAGAAACTGGAATGGTTCAATTTGGAGCTAAAATGGATTTTCTATGAATTATCTAAGTTTTAACAATTATTTTCATATTAAAAATCTATTTATTAATCATTTTCCCTGGTTTTATTATGTTCTGGACTGGGCCTCAAATCCAGAGAAACCCAAGGGGCTCGGGGTAAAATTACAGAGACACAGCGCACAGTGCTCTGGACGGCGGGTTGATTTCAAATAAACAGAGGGTCTCTTATGAAAAAGCGCCTGGCCGAAGGGGTATAGTGTACTCTGAGCCGCTGGATTAGAAATCAAGGGCTCAGATCATAAGTCCGAAGGGTTACGTGACCAGAGCCGTGCAACCCCCGATCTGCGGTCTGGATTTTATTATGCCGCGATCCGATCTTGTCCCTTGGATCCAGATCGGATGGACCACCAAACATTGGCCGTACCGTTACCAAGTTTCTAATCTCAGCCGACCACGGGAGAATCCACGGCAAACGCGCTACTTCTTCCTCCAGCATACGGTCACGGCGGCGGATGCGCCCCACGGCGATGGGCTCGCCGGAGCAGCATGCATCTAGGCGCCCGCGTGTACTAGACCCGACTCTGTTAGTAGATACGCAAAACTGAGACGGATGCAAACCTCGGTAGAAGACTCTCACCTCGATTGGCGCGCGCAGAAGCTCTGTCCGCGGTACAGGGCGGATCCGCCGCGAGTAAATTGCTCCGATGAGCAATTCCGGCGGCTCCAAGGGGATTCGCGCACGGATCAAGCCTCCCCATGTTTTCAGGGGCGGATTCATGGCGGCCACGAGGTCCCGGCGACCGACCGGTGACAGACGGCATCGATCACAACGGCGCGATGTCATGTTTTATGGGGGAAGGAGCGAGTCCGAAGCGGTGAGGATTGATCGGCGCTTGTTACGGAGGTGGTTACGAGGAACGCGCAGCTCATGGTGTTCTGTTGGGCGGAGCTAGTTGGCTGCGAGCAGCGAGAATCGTGGCGGAAGAATCGGCGCGGGAGGTTGGAGAAGCCCTGACGCTGCGGACCCACAGGCAGAAGCTCCTGTGCGACAAAGGAGCTGGCCAGCGCGTTGTTGCGGACGAGGCGCTGACGAGCGAGCCCCACCAGCCAGCGAGAAGGATAGCGCGCGGGTGGCTGACCCGGTTGGCCCCATATGTCAGTGTCACAAGGAGAGTAGGAGCTGGGCTGGCGCAGGAGCGGGAGATGGTTTGGGCCGAGGTGGGCTAAGGCGTGGTAAGAAAACTTGGGCCGAGCGAGAAATTTGGCCCAAGCGCAGGTAAGTTTTCTTCCTTTCTGTTTTTCATTTTTCTCTATTCAAATTTAATTCAAGTTCATATTTAGTTTTCAATTTCATACTCAGTTTTTTTTTATATGCACAATCAAAAGACATCAGCATGAATGCAATTTCATTTATTTATTATCTTATTTAAGCAATAAATATGACCTTTATACACACAAAATAGTGATTTTAAGATAATATCTTCTAATGTATATCCTTTTATTTTAAGAGATGATTTAACTTAAACATATAATTCAACAAATAGATAAGTAAATAGAAATCATTTTTTTTAATTAGGAAACATGTTTACTTTAGGAAAATGTAGCTTCCATGTAAGGAAATTCTTATTAGAAGATATTCCAATTCAAATTCTTTGGAGAAGATTTGTAAATTCCCAAAATGAGATTTTGGGGTGTTACAAAACCAAAGAAGCGCAGAAGAATGATGAGAAGATCAGTGAAATCCGGTGACTGATTCTAGATGGCAGAGGCAAAGATTTTCGGAAAGATGCAGAAGGTGTGATATGGTTCAAAGACCGCTTGTGCGTTCCCAATGTCCAGTCTATTCGAGAGTTGATCCTCAAGGAAGCTCATGAGACAGCTTATTCGATTCACCCTAGTAGTGAGAAGATGTATCAGGATCTGAAGAAGAAATTCTGGTGGTACGGAATGAAGAGAGAAATCGCAGAGCATGTGGCTATGTGTGATAGTTGTCGGCGGATCAAGGCAGAGCACCAGAGACCAGCTGGATTGTTACAACCGTTGCAAATTCCTCAGTGGAAATGGGATGAAATCGGTATGGACTTCATAGTCGGATTGCCTCGCACTCAAGCCGGCTACGATTCCATTTAGGTAGTGGTGGACCGTTTGACCAAGTCAGCCCACTTCATACCTGTCAAGACCGACTACAGCAGTGCAGTATTGGCGGAATTGTACATGTCTCGGATCGTTTGTCTTCATGGTGTGCTAAAGAAGATAGTGTCAGACCGAGGAACGCAGTTCACCTCTAATTTCTGGCAGCAGTTGCATGAAGCCTTGGGCACACATCTGAATTTCAGTTCAGCCTATCATCCGCAGACAGATGGTCAGACTAAAAGGACCAATCAAATCCTTGAAGACATGTTGAGAGCCTGTGCGTTGCAAGATCAGTCCGGATGGGACAAGCGATTGCCTTATGCAGAGTTCTCTTATAACAACAGTTACCAGGCCAGTTTGAAGATGTCACCATTTCAAGCGCTCTATGGAAGGAGTTGTAGAACTCCATTGCAATGGGATCAGCCTAGAGAAAAGCAAGTGTTCGGGCCAGACATTCTACTTGAAGCTGAAGAGAACATCAAGATGGTCCGAGAAAATCTGAAAATAGCGCAATCAAGGCAGCGAAGCTATGCAGACACAAGAAGAAGAGAGCTGAGTTTTGAAGTCCGAGACTTCGTCTATCTGAAAGTGTCACCGATCAGAGGAGTCAGAAGGTTCGGAGTCAAAGGCAAGCTAGCACCCCGCTACATCGGTCCGTATCAGATTCTCGCAAAGCGTGGAGAAGTGGCCTATCAGCTCAGTTTGCCAGAAAATTTGTCTGCTGTGCATGATGTCTTTCATGTGTCTTAGTGTAAGAAGTGCTTGCGTGTGCCAGAAGAGCAGTTTCCAGTTGAAGGTCTTGAAGTCCAGGAGGACTTGACCTACGTTGAGAAGCCAACACAGATCCTTGAGACCGTAGATAGAGTCACCCGAAGGAAGACCATCAGAATGTGCAAAGTCAGATGGAGTCACCACTCTGAGGAAGAGGCAACCTAGGAGCATGAGGATGATCTGATGGCTAAATACCCGGAGCTCTTTGCTAGCCAACCCTGAATCTCGAGGGCAATATTCTTTTAAGGGGGATAGGTTTGTAACGCCCTGAATTTGGGGGTAGAATTTTTTCTTCTTTTCCCTCACCAAATTCAGGCGTTACCCTTTCCTTTTCCCTTTTCTCCTCGCTAAACCTTGATCTTTTCCAAAGTTATAGCGGGATTCGGCTTGATATCTCATGTAAAGCAAAACCCTAAAATATTTTATTTTGTTTGCTGCACCATGGCGAACCATGCATTTATTTTGGTTGGTTGAAATTGTGAAAGCATTCATCTAGAAAATAGATTTTAGAAAAAAGGAAAACCTTTTTCTTCCCTCTTCCCCCCTCTCCTCCCATTTCGGCCCAGCCGCCCCCTCCTCCTCGCGCGCGGCCCAGCTGGCCAGCCAGCCCAGCCGGCCTCCCCCCCTCTCCCTTCTCACCGTGGGCCCCGCGCCAGCCTCCCGGCCCACCCGGCTTTTGGCCCAGCCGCGGCCCAGCTCGACCCCTCGCCCCCCCCCCGCTCCCCTCGCGCGCATCCTGCGCGGGAGGTTACGCCGCCGGCGCCGCCCTGCCTGGTGGGGCCCACCTGTCATCCCTCTCAAAAAAACCGACTCTCTCTCCTCCCCTCTACCCCCCCCCCCCCCCGCGCGCACGATCCCTCTCCCAACCCATGCGGCTCCCCTGCCCGCCCCCGGCTCGCCCAACGCTGGTGCCCCGCCCCGCCCGTGGTAAGCCCCCGGCACCTCCCCTTCTTCCTTCCCTCTCCCCCCCCCATCCCTTCTTCCTGAAGCGGCCCGGCCTCTGGCGCCCGGCCGTGGCGGCGCGGCATCCCGGTGCAGCCGGCCTCGCCCCGCCCGGCTCGCTCCCCTCCCCACGCCCTGGCGGCGCTCGGCCCGGCGCGCTCCCCCGCCCCTCCCCTCGACGTGGCCGGCCGTGGCGGCGCGGCGAGTCCCGCCCCGCCCGCGCGTGCGCCCCAGCCCGCCCTTGGCTCGCCGGCTCGCCGGCCCCGCCCGACCCCTCCCCTCCCCACGGCCCAGCGGCGCTCGGCCCCGGCGAGGCCCGGCCTCCCCCACCCGCGCTGCTCAGCCCCGGCCCCTTTTCCCCCCGCGCGTCTCGGCCCCAGCCGGCCGGCCATGGTGCGGCGGCCTGCGGCCCCGGCGTGGCACCCTCCCCGGCGCGGCCCCCTGCCCAGCGCGGCGTGCTCGCCTGCCCACCCTCGGCGCGGCCTCGGCGGCGCTCGCGCAGCCCCGGCCCCCGACGTGGCCTCGGCGGTGCGCGCGGAGTTCTGGCGCGGCCCGTGCACGCATGGTGCCCCCGGCGAGCTCGCCGCACCCGCGGCTCGCGGTCATGGCGGCTCGGTCCCGCCCGCCTTGGTGTGCCCCGTCCCTGCGTAGCGCGGCCCCGGCCCGGCATGGCTTCGGCTCGCGTGGCTGTGGTGTCCCTGCGTAGCGTGGCGCGTGCGCTGCTCGGCCCCGACGTATGCGTGACTCATTCGCGACACGTCAGCGCGGCTTTGCGCGTACGTACCCGCGTGGAGCACGGTGCCTTAGCACGGCTCGCCGTGCCCTCGTCTACCCATGGACATGCCCGTCTACACCCCCTATATTTTACGCGCACTAATCATATTGTTCATGTTAATAAAATAGGAAACTCAATTTAGGAATTGGTTACGTTAGTTAATTCATATGGTTAATTGTCTATCTCATTTAATGTTGATCAATTGAAAATAGTTATAGTTATATTAGCGCATGTGGCTAATACTTGTTAGTGAAACTCGATGGAATTAAGTCACGTAGCGCTTAGTTATGCATCTACCCGTAATACTTTTCGAGTAAGCTTTAACCCCGCGAGACCTTCCCCCGTTTCCTTCCAACCATGGTAAATGCAATATCGTATGTCATATTTTATGCATGATTCATCTATCTGTTCTCTTGTATGGTGTACTGTTTGTTTCCTAATTTGAATGGATGGATGTATGTATGTTTGCACTCGCATAGAGAACGATCCGGTTGAAGAGCCCGAAGAACTCACAGGAGAAGCCCCTGAGCAGCAGTCGGTTGGTGGGGGCAAGTGTCCCTTGACCTATCTCTGTCCTATACATTCTTTAATTCACCTCCCGCATTTCACAGTTATACCTAAGGATCGACTAGCTTTTGTTATTCATGTCCTTGTTTACCTATTTGGGTTGGATTATTATTGCTTAGTCTTATGCTATTGCTCAACTCTAATCAATGAACATAATGAGAATTATCAATGATACGTTGTTTTTCCCTCTTTTATTATGGTGTTATACTTGTGACCTTCAAGGGGGCTCGAGCGGTTTCTCGAGTGCCTCTCTGTAAGGACTTGTTCGTTGGATAACCGCCCGGGAAAATAGTGCAACCATGAGGGTAGAGTGGGACGCCCTTAGCTGAGTAATTAGAGGAACCGGGGTGTAGTTCGCTTAGCCGTTGTGCCATCAATGGGGCTCGGTGTATGCGGCTCGCTCTGCCAAGCTTGATTTGTCCCTTGGGGAGGAGTGCGGTACATTTAGGAAACGTAACGGGTGACTATAGCCTCGGGGAATCTTTGTAAAGGCTACGTAGTGATGCCCTGCTGGACCACCTAGGTAGTGGTCAATGGGGAGTAGCTCTCTCTGGGCAGAAAGGGAATCACGGCTTGTGGGTAAAGTGCACAACCTCTGCAGAGTGTTTGAAACTGATATATCAGCCGTGCTCGCGGTTATGAGCGGCCAAGGGAGCTCCAGTGATTAGTGGTACTTGATAAGGGATGTTCGGATTACAGGTGGCAATGAGATTGATGGTTTTTGGTATTGACTCCGGTAATGGTAAGTGGTATTCTTTCCGTTTGGAAAGAGTACGTTTGGGTTAATAACGTGGGTTAACTCTAAAACTTGGCTTTCTCTACTAGTAATAACAAATCTGACCAACTAAAAGCAACTGCTTGACTTACCCCCACATAAAGCCAGTCCACTACAGCCAAACAGGATACTTGCTGAGTATGTTGATGTGTACTCACCCTTGCTCTACACATCAAACCCCCCTTCCCCAGGTTGTCTGCATTGCAACCATTGCTCAGGAGAAGATGAAGCCATGGAAGGAGAATTCCAGGAGTTCCAAGACTACGACGAGTTCTAGGCGTGGGTTAGCGGCAACCCTCAATCGGCTGCCTGTGAAGGCCACGTTTATCTACGTTTCTTTTCTGCACTTTGATTATTGTAAAGACTATGTGGATGTCTCAGACATATGATGTAATCGACTATTATTTCCCTTTTTAATACTATTTGAGCACTGTGTGATGATGACCATGTTATGTAACTGCTGTGTACGTGAATTGCTGATCCTGGCACGTACATGGTTCGCATTCGGTTTACCTTCTAAAACCGGGTGTGACAGTATCCAATTAAGTCAAAGGTAGACCCCTTTGGATACCAGACCCCAAAGCAAGGGGTAGAAACTAAATACCTAAGAATTCGCTTAACGGCCACAAGGTGACATTCCTTGGGGTCGGATTGATATCTAGCACACATGCATACACTAAGCATAATGTCAGATCTACTAGCACATAAATAAAGCAATCAACCTATCATGGACCGGTATGCCTTTTGATCAACGGTCTTACCTCCTTTGTTGAGGTCAGCATGCCCGTCAGTTCCCATCGGTGTCTTTGTGGGCTTGGCGTCCTTCATCCTGAACCTCTTGAGAAGATCTTGAGTATACTTTGTTTGGAAGATGATGGTGCCATCCTTGAGTTGCTTCACTTGGAACCCAAGGAAGTAGGTCAACTCGCCCATCATCGACATCTCGAACTTTTGTGTCATCACCCTGATAAACTCCTCACAAGACTTTTGATTAGTAGAACCAAATATTATGTCATCGACATAAATTTGGCACACGAGGAGATCACAATCACAAGTCTTTGTAAAAAGAGTGGGATCAGCTTTCCCTACCTTGAAAGCATTAGCAATTAAGAAATCCCTAAGGCATTCATACCATACTCTTGGGGCTTGCTTATGTCCATAGAGCGCCTTAGAGAGCTTATACACGTGGTCGAGATACCTGTCATCCTCAAAGCCAGGGGTTGTTCTACGTATACCTCCTCCTTGATTGGCCCATTGAGGAAAGCGCTCTTTACGTCCATTTGAAACAGCCTAAAAGAGTGGTGAGTGGCATAGGCTAATAATATTTGAATAGACTCTAGCCTAGCCACAGGAGCAAAAGTCTCCTCGAAATCCAAACCTGCGACTTGGGCATAACCTTTTGCCATAAGTCGAGCCTTGTTTCTTGTCACCACCTCATGCTCATCTTGTTTGTTACGGAACACCCACTTGGTTCCCACAATGTTTTGCTTTGGACGTGGCACCAGGCTCCAAACTTCATTTCTCTTGAAGTTGTTGAGTTCTTCCTGCATGGCCAACACCCAGTCCAGATCCTGCAAGGCCTCTTCTACCCTGAAAGACTCAATAGAAGAGACAAACGAGTAGTGCTCACAAAAATTAGCTAAGCGTGAGCGAGTAGTTACTCCCTTGCTGATATCACTCAGAATCTGATCGACGGGGTGATGTCTTGGGATCGTTGCTTGGACTTGAGTTGGAGGGACCCGTGGTGCTTCTTCATCCATTGCTTGATCTTCTTGTGCTCCCCCTTGATCATGCCCTTCTTCTTGCGGTACCTGTTCATCGTCTTGAGTTGGGGGATGCACCATCATGGAGGAAGATGGCTGATCTTGCTCCTATTGTTCCTGTGGTCGCACATCACCTATCGCCATCATGCGCATTGCGGCCGTCGGAACTTCATCTTCATCTATGTCATCAAGATCAACTTGCTCTCTTGGAGAGCCATTAGTCTCATCAAATACAACATCGCTAGAGACTTCAACCAATCCTGATGATTTGTTGAAGACCATATATGCCTTTGTATTTGAGTCATACCCTAGTAAAAACCCTTCTACTGCCTTGGGAGCAAATTTAGAGTGTCTACCTTTCTTCACCAGAATGTAGCATTTGCTCCCAAATACACAAAAGTAAGAGACATTGGGTTTGTTACCGATAAGGAGTTCGTAGGAGGTCTTCTTTAGGAGGCGATGAAGGTACAGCCGGTTTATGGCGTGGCAGGCTGTGTTCACAGCTTCCGACCAAAACCGCTCGGGCGTCTTGAACTCTCCAAGCATCATTCTCGCCATGTCGATTAGCGTCATGTTCTTCCTCTCTACTACATCATTTTGTTATGGTGTGTAGGGAGCGGATAACTCATGCTTGATGCCTTCCTCCTCAAGATACTCCTCAACTTGCAGATTCTTAAACTCGGACCCGTTGTCGCTCCTTATCTTTTTCACCTTTAGCTCAAATTCGTTTTGAGCCCTCCTTAGAAAGCGCTTTAGGGTCCCTTGGGTTTCTGATTTGTCCTACAAAAAGAACACCCAAGTGAAGCGGGAAAAGTCATCAACAATTACAAGACCATACTTACTTCCCCCAATGCTGAGGTAGGCAACGGGTCCAAAGAGGTCCATGTGAAGAAGCTCCAGTGGTCTTGATGTTGTCATCACGTTCTTGCTGTGATGATTGCTTCCCACCTGTTTCCCTGCCTGACATGCTGCACAAGGTCTATCTTTCTCAAAACAGACATCAGTTAGTCCTAACACATGTTCTCCCTTTAGAAGTTTATGAAGGTTCTTCATCCCAACATGTGCTAGACGACGATGCCAAAGCCAGCCCATACTAGTCTTAGCCATTAAGCATGCATCTAGATCGGCATTCTCTTTCGAAAAATCAACTAAATAGAGCTTGTCGTCTAATACACCCTTAAAGGCTAATGAACCAGCACTCCTTCTAAACACAGACACATCAACATTTGTAAACAGACAATTGTAGCCCATGTGACACAATTGACTTACAGACAAAAGGTTGTACCCAAGCGACTCTACTAGAAATACATTTGATATTGAGTGCTCGTTAGTGATGGCAATCTTGCCAAATCCTTTGACCTTGCCTTGGTTCCCATCTCCAAAGATGATCGTATCCTGGGAATCCTTGTTCTTGACGTAGGAGGTGAACATCTTCTTGAGAGCACCTAGAGGGGGGGTGAATAGGTGATCCTGTGAAACTTTAAAACTTAAGCCACAAAAACTTGTTAAGTGTTAGTACAATAATGCCAAGTGGCTAGAGAGGAGTCCCAACAAAACACAATAACCACAGAAGATCAATCACAGAGATGGCACAGCGGTTTATCCCGTGGTTCGGCCAAGACCAACGCTTGCCTACTCCACGTTGTGGCGTCCCAACGGACGAGGGTTGCAATCAACCCCTCTCAAGCGGTCCAAAGACCCACTTGAATACCACGGTGTTTTGTTTTCTTCTCTTTATCCTGTTTGCAAGGAATCTCCACAAATTGGAGTCTCTTGCCCTTACAAGTATATGATCACAAAGAAGCACAGAGTAAGGGAGGGAAGCAACACACACAAATCCACAGCGAAATGCGCACACACACGGCCAAGAATCGAGCTCGAATGACTATCTCAAAGTTCTCACTAGAACGGAGCTCGAAACACTTAGAATCACAAACGAATGCGCAAAGAACGAGTGTGGATGATCAAGAATGCTCTAAGGTTGCTTGTGTATCTCCTCCATGCGCCTAGGGGCCCCTTTTATAGCCCCAAGGCAGCTAGGAGCCGTTGAGAGCAAATCTGGAAGACTATCCTTGCCTTCTGTCGTCGGGGGCACCGGACAGTCCGGTGCACACCGGACACTGTCCGGTGACCGATTTCTTTCCATAAACAGCGCTGCCGACCATTGCAGACGGTTGCAGATCTGGGAGCCGTTGGCGCACCGGACATGTCCGGTGCACACCGGACAGTCCGGTGCCGTCTTCCGACCGTTGGCTCGGCCACGTGTCCCGCGTAGATTGCGTGGCCGACCGTTGGCCCGGCCGACCGTTGGCTCACCGGACAGTCCGGTGCACACCGGACAGTCCGGTGAATTTTAGCCGTACGCCGTCGGCGAATTCCCGAGAGCGGCCTGTTCGCGCCGAGTCAGCCTGGCGCACCGGACACTGTCCGGTGCACACCGGACAGTCCGGTGCTCCAGACCGAACTGACTCTTGGCTGTACACAGCCAAGTCTTTTTCTCTTCTTCTTCTTTCTGTTTCTAACACTTAGACAAGTATATTAGTACACAAAACCAATGTACTAAGGCTTAGAAACATACCTTTACTTCATGATTTGCACCTTGTTCATCCATGGACATAAATTCACAATTAAGCACATGTGTTGGCACTCAATCACCAAAATACTTAGAAATGGCCCAAGGGCACATTTCCCTTTCAATCTCCCCCTTTTTGGTGATTTATGCCAACACAACATAAAGCAACTAGAACAAGTGCAAACTCACTTCAAATAAAACTCAAATTTATTTTGATTCAATTTTGGCATATATGGATCATCTTTTGCCACCACTTGGTTTGTTTTTGCAAATCAAACTCAAATCTCTATCTCTAAGTCAAACACACATGTTGAGGCATAAGGAGAGTCATTTCAAAAGAGATTGATCAAAGATTTCAAAAACTCCCCCTTTTTCCCATAATTACTACTTCTCCCCACAAGAAGCCAAAAGAGACAATAAAAGGGTTTTGACAAACCAAAACTCTACTCTACTATTTTCAAATTTCTCAAGTGGTAGCTGATCCATTTATTGCTTTGGCCTTTATTTTCTCCCCCTTTGGCATCAAGCACCAAAACGGAATCAATCTTGGCCCGTTAACCCCATTGCCTCACCAAAATCTTCAATTAAGAGCAAATGGCAATAAGAGTTCATGAGATGGACTTGGAATAAGTTACCCTCTCATCGGAGTGCAGTGGAAGTCTTTCATGGTCCAAGTCCACCTTTTCCCTTTCAATTCTCCTTCGAGACTAAATCAAGCAAACTCAAGCATATGGTTAGTCTCAAAGGGTCAAGTTGTAACACATCTCCCCCTAAACATGCGCATCACTTTGCAACGGACTTGTGAGGTCCAGGGAGTGTTTGTACAACTTGAGCACCATAATAAGCAACAAAATGCAGAATGAACATGATCAAAGGCATAAACACATGTATGCTACATTTCAATCCAAGTTCCGCGAATCTAAGATATTGAGCTCACTACGCAACCTGCAAAAGGTCTTCTCATCTAAAGGCTTGGTAAAGATATCGGCTAGCTGGTTCTCGGTGCTAACATAAAACACTTCGATATCTCCCTTTTGCTGGTGGTCTCTCAAAAAGTGATGCCGGATGTCTATGTGCTTTGTGCGGCTGTGCTCAACAGGATTTTCCGCTATTCGGATAGCACTCTCATTGTCACATAGGAGTGGGACTTTGCTCAGATTGTAGCCAAAGTCCCGGAGGGTTTGCCTCATCCAAAGTAGTTGCGCGCAACACTGTCCTGCGGCAACGTACTCGGCCTCAGCGGTGGATAGGGCAACGGATGTTTGTTTCTTAGAGTTCCATGACACCAGGGACCTTCCTAAGAATTGGCACGTCCCCGATGTGCTCTTTCTATCGACCTTACATCCAGCATAGTCGGAATCTGAGTACCCAATCAAGTCAAAGTTAGACCCCTTTGGATACCAGATCCCGAAGCAAGGCGTAGCGACTAAATATCTAAGAATTCGCTTCACCGCCACCAAGTGACACTCCTTAGGATCAGATTGAAATCTAGCACACATGCATACGCTAAGCATAATATCCGGTCTACTAGCACATAAATAAAGTAAAGACCCTATCATTGACCGGTATGCTTTTTGATCAACGGACTTACCTCCTTTGTTGAGGTCGGTGTGTCCGTCGGTTCCCATCGGAGTCTTTGCGGGCTTGGCGTCCTTCATCCCAAACTGCTTTAGCAAATCTTGCGTGTACTTCGTTTGGGAGATGAAGGTGCCGTCCTTGAGTTGCTTCACTTGGAACCCAAGGAAGTAGTTCAACTCGCCCATCATCGACATCTCGAATTTCTGCGTCATCACCCTGCTAAACTCTTCACAAGACTTTTGGTTAGTAGAACCAAATATTATGTCATCGACATAAATTTGGCACACAAACAAATCACCATCACAAGTCTTAGTGAAAAGAGTTGGATCGGCTTTCCCAACCTTGAAAGCATTAGCAATTAAGAAATCTCTAAGGCATTCATACCATGCTCTTGGGGCTTGTTTAAGTCCATAGAGCGCCTTAGAGAGCTTACACACGTGGTCGGGGTGCCGTTCATCCTCGAAGCCAGGGGGCTGCTCCACGTACACCTCCTCTTTGATTGGCCCGTTGAGGAAAGCGCTCTTCACATCCATTTGGTACAACCTGAAAGAATGGTGAGCGGCATATGCTAGCAAGATACGAATTGATTCTAGCCTAGCCACAGGAGCAAAAGTCTCCTCAAAGTCCAAACCTGCGACTTGGGCATAACCTTTTGCCACAAGTCGAGCCTTGTTCCTTGTCACCACCCCGTGCTCGTCCTGTTTGTTGTGGAACACCCACTTGGTTCCCACAACATTTTGCTTGGGGCGAGGCACCAGTGTCCAAACTTCATTGCGCTTGAAGTTGTTAAGTTCCTCCTGCATGGCCAACACCCAATCCAGATCTAGCAAGGCCTCCTCTACCCTGAAAGGCTCAATAGAGGAGACAAAAGAGTAATGTTCACAAAAATTAACTAGTCGAGACCGAGTAGTTACTCCCTTGCTAATGTCACCCAGAATTTGGTCGACGGGATGATCCCTTTGAATCATCGCTCGAACTTGGGTTGGAGGTGCCGGTTGCGCTTCTTCCTCCATCACATGATCATCTTGTGCTCCCCCTTGATCACACGCCTCCAGTTGATGAACCTGTTCATCGTCTTGAGTTGGGGGATGCACCGTTGTTGAGGAAGAAGGTTGATCTCGTTCATCTTGTTCCTGTGGTCGCACTTCTCCAATCGCCATGGTTCGTATAGCGGCCGTCGGAACATCTTCTTCATCTACATCATCACAATCAACAACTTGCTCTCTTGGAGAGCCATTAGTCTCATCAAATACAACGTCGCTAGAGACTTCAACCAAACCCGATGATTTGTTGAAGACCCTATACGCCTTTGTATTTGAATCATAACCTAATAAAAACCCTTCTACAGCTTTGGGAGCAAATTTAGAATTTCTACCCTTCTTCACTAGAATGTAGCACTTGCTCCCAAATACACGAAAGTAAGATACATTGGGTTTGTTACCGGTTAGTAGCTCATACGACGTCTTCTTGAGGAGGCGGTGAAGGTAGACCCTGTTGATGGCGTGGCAAGCCGTGTTCACGGCTTCCGACCAAAAGCACTCGGGGGTCTTGAACTCTCCAAGCATCGTCCTCGCCATATCGATTAGCGTCCTGTTCTTCCTCTCTACCACACCATTTTGCTGTGGTGTGTAGGGAGCGGAGAACTCGTGCTTGATCCCTTCCTCCTCAAGAAACTCCTCCACTTGAAGGTTCTTGAATTCGGACCCGTTGTCGCTCCTTATCTTTTTCACCTTGAGCTCAAACTCATTTTGAGCTCTCCTCAGGAAGCGCTTGAGGGTCCCTTGGGTTTCAGACTTATCCTGCAAAAAGAACACCCAAGTGAAGCGGGAAAAGTCATCAACAATAACTAGACCATACTTACTTCCTCCTATGCTTAGATAGGCGACGGGTCCGAAGAGGTCCATATGCAGCAGCTCCAGGGGTCTTGACGTGGTCATCACATTCTTGCTGTGATGTGCTCCTCCCACTTGTTTACCTGCTTGACAAGCTGCACAAGGTCTATCTTTTTCGAAATAAACATTGGTTAGACCTATCACGTGTTCTCCCTTTAGAAGCTTGTGCAGGTTCTTCATCCCCACATGTGCTAAGCGGCGATGCCACAGCCAGCCCATGCAAGTCTTAGCCATTAAGCATGCATCTAGACCGGCCTCTTCTTTTGCAAAATCAACTAAGTAAAGCTTGCCGTCTAGTACACCCTTAAAAGCTAGTGAACCATCACATCTTCTAAAGACAGACACATCTACATTTGTAAATAAACAATTATATCCCATATTGCACAGTTGACTAACAGATAGCAAATTGTAACCAAGAGACTCAACTAAAAACACATTTGAGATTGAGTGCTCATTAGAAATTGCAATTTTACCTAACCCTTTTACCTTGCCTTGATTCCCATCACCGAATATAATTGAATCTTGGGAATCCTTATTTTTGACGTAGGAGGTGAACATCTTCTTCTCCCCCGTCATATGGTTTGTGCATCCGCTGTCGATAATCCAGCTTGAACCCCCGGATGCATAAACCTGCAAGGCAAATTTAGGCTTGGGTCTTAGGTACCCAACTCATGTTGGGTCCTGCAAGGTTAGCACAAATATCCTTAGGGACCCAAATGCAAGTTTTATCTCCCTTGCATCTTGCCCCTAACTTCCTAGCAATTACCTTCTTACCCTTTCTACAAATAGCAAAGGGAGCATTGCAAGCATAATAAATGGTAGAAGATTTGTTCACAACTTTTCTAGGAACATGAGCAAAATTTCTCCTAGGCATATGCACAACATTTCTCCTACACATATCTCTATCATGCTTATAGGAAGTACTAGAAGCAAACATGGCATGAGAATCATAAACATGTGAATCAAAATCATTATAAGCATTTCTAGCATGTCTCCTATCATTATACATAAAAGCATGGTTCTTTTTAGCGCTACTGGCCATAGGGGCCTTCCCTTTCTCCTTGGCAGGAATGGGAGCCTTATGGCTTGTTAAGTTCTTGGCCTCTCTCTTGAAGCCAAGACCATCCTTAATTGAGGGATGTCTTCCAATTGTATAGGCATCCCTTGCAAATTTTAACTTATCAAATTCACTTTTGCTAGTCTTAAGTTGGGCATTAAGACTAGCCAATTCATCACTTAGTTTGGAAATTGAAACTAGGTGTTCACAACAAGCATTAATATCAACATCCTTACACCTAGTACAAATTTCAACATGTTCAACACAAGAGTTAGATTTATTTGCTTCTACTAGTTTAGCATTTAAATCATTGTTAACACCTTTTAAAGTAGAGATAGTTTCATAACAAGTAGATAATTCACTAGAAAGCATCTCATTTCTTTTAATTTCTAGAGCAAGAGAATTTTGTGCACTAACAAATTTATCATGCTCCTCATATAAAAGATCCTCTTGTTTTTCTAGTAATCTATTCTTGTCATTCAAAGCATCAATCAACTCATTAATCTTATTAATTTTAGATCTATCTAATCCCTTGAATAAGCATGAGTAATCTATCTCATCATCATCACTAGACTCATCCTCACTTGAAGAAGCATAAGTACTAGTGTCATGAGTGCTTACTTTCTTTTCCCGTGCCATGAGGCAAGTGTGACGCTCGTTGGGAAAGAGGGACGACTTGTTGAAGGCGGTGGCGGCGAGTCCTTCATTGTCGGAGTCGGAGGAGGAGCAATCCGAATCCCACTCCTTTCCGATATGTGCCTCGCCCTTGGCCTTCTTATAATGTTTCTTCTTCTCCCTTTTGTTTCCCTTTTCCTGGTCACTTTCATTATCGGGACAGTTAGCAATGAAATGACCAATCTTACCACATTTGAAGCACGAGCGCTTCTCCTTTGTCTTGGTCTTGCTTGGCTGTCCCTTGCGACCCTTAAGCGCCGTCTTGAAGCGCTTAATGATGAGGGCCATCTCCTCATTATTTAGCCCGGACGCCTCAACTTGCGCCACCTTGCTCGGTAGTGCCTCCTTGCTCCTCGTTGCCTTGAGAGCAAGAGGTTGCGGCTCGTTGATCGGTCCATTCAAGGCGTCGTCCACATACCTCGCCTCCTTGATCATCATTCGCCCGCTAACGAATTTCCCAAGAACTTCTTCGGGCGACATCTTAGTGTACCTGGGATTTTCACGTATATTGTTCACCAAATGAGGATCAAGAACGGTAAATGACCTTAGCATTAGGCGGACGACGTCGTGGTCCGTCCATCGCGTGCTCCCGTAGCTCCTTATCTTGTTGATAAGGGTCTTGAGCCGGTTGTATGTTTGCGTCGGCTCCTCGCCTCTTATCATTGCGAACCGTCCAAGCTCTCCCTCCACCAACTCCATCTTGGTGAGCAAGGTGACGTTGTTCCCCTCATGAGAAATCTTGAGGGTGTCCCAGATCTGCTTGGCGTTATCCAAGCCGCTTACTTTATGGTATTCATCCCTGCACAAAGAAGCTAGAAGAACAGTAGTAGCTTGTGCATTCTTATGAATTTGTTCATTAATGAACATGGGACTATCCGAACTATCAAAGTGCATTCCACTCTCTACAATCTCCCATATACTAGGATGGAGAGAGAATAGGTGACTACTGTAACACCCTAAAGTTCAATTTTGTGAAGACAAGGAAAAATTCTCAAAAATTTTAAATCAAAACACCTTTCCTTAATAATATTCATAATTTCAAAGTTACTATTCCAAAATTCTTATCATTTTTTTTGATAAATTAAAGTATTCTTGGATTGAGATTATATATAAGAATTATGATCAAAACTATTTCTTAATATATAACCTACAATATAAGTTACATTTTACTAAAAAATTCATAAGATATGAACTATTTTCTATTTTATGATTAGAGTCATGTATAAAATAATTAAAACAAAATATATATCAAATAATAGTAATAATATAAAGTTTCTCATTTATGTTGGTGTTCTATTCGGAATTTAAATTTGAGTTTGGATTGAATTTGAAAATAGGAAAAAGAAATGAAAAAGAAAGAAAGAAAACATAAAATAAAAAAAAAAGAGAAACAGAAAACCCTCTCTTGGGCCGAATCCCCCTCTCTCGACCCACCCTCTTGATCCCCTTCTTTGGCCGGATGGGCCAAAATGCCTCCCACCGGCCCATCTGCTCACGCCTTCTCTTGCTCTCGCGCGCCGGGCTCGTGTCACTTCCATGTGGGGCCACTGCGCCAGAGTTTTCTTCCTCCGCTCAATCTCCGCAACAGACAACCCGATCCCGTGCTGGCCGCCGTGGATTCCGCGGTGATTGATCCTCGGTCGGACTTCGCCTCGGCGTATATAAGAAGCCGTCGCAAACCCTTCCCTCGGTTATAGCTATACGCAGAGAATCCATGTCGTCCCGAAAGCCGTTGCTCTGCGCCTATCGCACTGCACGCCGGTGTGGGAGCTCACGCCGCCGCCATGGCTTTCCTCCTTCTGCTCCTTCCGGTGCCCGCAGAGAAGAAATTGAGGTTCGCCAACGGGCGGGTGGCTGTGCGCGCTCGTACTTCGGCACTCGGAGCCATCAGTGTGACGGTAATTCCTCACCGCGCCCCTCCTCCGCTGCGGATTTTTCCCCTCGTCGTGGGCAGCGCCGTCTCGGCCGTCGTCTCTGGTGAGCCTCTGCCCATACGAATCACCATGCTCTTCTCCTCGTGTAGCACCCGCTTAGCTTGTGGTTGGGATCGGGGAGCGCGTAATCGCTGGTTCCGGCGGGGCTCCGCCGCATGCCGTGGGCGGCGCCGCCGTCGCGATGAAGGAAGGTGGGCCGGACAACTCTTGACCGTTGATATCGCAGGGGACGTCGGAGATTAGAAGGGATGAAACGTTTTGGCTATTGTGATCTTGGGTCGTTGGATCGCAGGCAAACGGCCCTGATCGGGTCCTTTGTATTTAAAATACGTATCATTGGATTCAGATCCGACGATCGGGAGGGTGTACCGGTTCGTTTTATGTTGTGTCTAATCCGCGCCCTCGATTTTGGATCCAACGGCCAGAAGCGACCGATACCCCTTCGTCAAGTCAATTTTGTAAAAGAGCCCCTGAAACCTTTACAAATTAACCCGCCATCCACGTAGACTATTCCCTGTGTCGTTGGCAACTTACCCATAGACCCTCTGTTTATTTGAAAACAACCCGCCGTCCTTCTTCACTGTTCACTGTGTCTCTGTAGTTTTACCCCGAGCACCCTGCACTTCACAGAAATTGAGGCCCAGTCCAGAGAGTTATAAAATCAGGGAAATTAATTAGAAAATGAGTTTTTAATATAAAAATAATTCCTAGAATTTATATAATTCATAGAAAATGCATATGAACTCCAAATTAATCCATTCCACTTTCTAAAATTTTGTAATTTTATTCTCTATCACCTAGAACCTCTGTTTTGTCATGAAAACAGTTAGGAATTTAATCTCTCACTTAACCCATTTTAAACACATAAAACCTTTTGAAAATTCATAACTTAAAATCCACAACTCCAAAATTAATAATTCTTTTTCCTGTGATCTTATTTTAATATGTAGATTAATAATATGTATTTTGCACATATGTTTGGTGTAATGTTAATTTTGCCTATACCATGTATGTTTGTATTGCTACGACTAGCAGTGAGGTCACGAGGATCTGAAGAATCATCCTGGTACCTGGATTCTCAAGGCCCAGGCAAGTTGTGCCCTTGATCACTTCTTTTTACCCAACCATGTTCTGATTAATCATAATGATCTGCATAGGTTAATTTTGATGGGACCCAATAGGTTACCCTAGTTTGTCTATCTTTATACCTTGTTTACCACTGAACTTTCTGGGTAGTACTTGCTAGTGCTATATGTGGTTTTGGGTATGGAGATACACCATTCATGGTTGCACTTTTGTTATCAGTTGTTATTTATTGTTCATGTTGAGATCATTATGTTAATTGGAACATGGAGAACCACCCGGGAAAACAGTGCTACCACAAGGGTGGAATGGGACGCCCTTGGCTGATTAATTAGGAAAGCTAGTGGAAGACTACCTTACCCGAAAGGGGCAAGGGCAGTAGGGGAGAGGTCAGTGTAGGGAGGCCCTCGGGAGGATTTTGCTGCGATGGCGGTCCTGCAAGGGATTCCTGCACTGGATCTTCCTATAAACTGTAGCGGGTTTTCGGAAGCTAGTGGAACTTTGTAAAGGCCTCGTAGTGGATCCCTAGCCATTCACCTCGGAAGTGTCTAAGGGCCTTGCAAACCCTGGCGACATGGGATACACGACTTGTGGGTAAAGATGCGCAACCTCTGCAGAGTGTAAAACTGGTATACTAGTCGTGCTCACGGTCAAGAGCAGCTCGGACACTCACATGATTAAATTATGGAACTTAAACTCAATTTGTCATATGCATTGCATCGCAGGTGAAGTTGTTACTTTTGTTCTATTACTTATTTGGGTTTGGTATTTACTTATACTTAGTAACTGCTAATAAAATTTTGACCAACTTTAAAAGCAATGCTCAGCTCTAACCATCTTCTTTGGTAAGCCTTACACTTCACGTGAGCTCCCACCTTTGGCGAGTTCATGCACATTATTCCCCACAACTTGTTGAGCGATGAACGTATGTGAGCTCACTCTTGCTGTCTCACATACACCACAGGTCAAGACCAGGTACTGCAGGATGATGCTCATGGAGGATGCTGTGATGAGTTCGTGAGTGGTCTAGGTCGTTGTCTCCCAGTCAACTTTGGGTTGCTGGACCGTTGTCTCCTTATAATGTAATTATTTATTTTGTATAGAACTCCTGTTATATATAAAGTTGTGACATTCGATCCTGTGCCACTATACATCATATGTATGAGACTTGGTCCCAGCATACCTGGTGTTTATGTTAACCCCGGGTTTTGGACCCCTAAAATCCGGGTGTTACAGAAGTGGTATCAGAGGAATGTTGACTGTAGGACGAAACCTAGATAGAACTGGACAACCATTCTTTACTTACCTTACTCTGATTCTTTCTAAACTTATCTTAATCTTTTCTCATCTAATTCCGCTTCACTCTGATTATTCTTATCTTTTTTCTAAAGACAAATGTGGATTTCACACTTTGAAATCCTGTGCCTAAGGTGACTTTAGGAATAGGAGACCTAATCCTAGGAGCAAAAACAAAACTATTTTTATAAGTGTTTATGTATTTGAATGTTTGTTCTTATGATACCTGTCTGATTTGGATCTTTGATTGAGTGTGATGGGTTGTGGAGTAATGTCCACAATTACATCTGCATATACATCTAGGTATAAAGGATAGCACTTGTAAGATAACTAAACAACTTAGATTATCCCCCACTAAAAGGTATCTATCTCGTAGAAGTTCTTCTTATCTTAAAAGACACTCTCTTATCTCAATAGATCCATCTTATCTTAAAAAAATACCCTATTACTATTAATAGATTCATCTTGACTTGAAAAGATTCTATCTTATCCTAATAAATCTAACTGACCTCAAAAGATTCTATCTTATCTTTTTGGATCCATCTTATCCTAATAGGCATACTTATCCACCCTAGTTTATCAACCATGATCTAATGCAAGTTAATTAGACCTTATCTAGTTAAACTAAGTCATACCAATCTAAGTTAGGTCTCATCTAACCTAATATGATCTAATCTAAAGTGACTTATCAAACATGTTAGATAATACTAGTGAAATAGATTAGACTCTACTCCTATAAAACATGTCTTAACTTAGTTCACCCCGCACTAAATTAAAGAACGACAAGACCAACTTGGCCTCATGCAACTATCCTAACCATCTGATGGTTGCATAATCCCTCTGTGTTAACCTACTAGAGCTTCTAACTTACCTACACCATATACCCCATCCTATCTCAAAAGATTCTAACATATCCTAACAAGATATATCTTACCCTGATAAATCTATCTAACTTAAACTAGTCTAATCTAGATCATATCTAATTTAATATGGTCCAATCTAGTGTGAGTTACTTAATGGACCAGTTAATACTTGTGAAATAGATTAGCCCCTATCCACATGTTTTAACTTAGTTCACCCTACACTAAATAAAGAATGAGAAACCAACCCAACCAATAGAGCCATGATGAATGGTATAACCTTTCTATTCCCACCTAATAACAAACAAACTTTGACCTACATCATGTAGTCTATCTCATCCATACCTACATTAACCATATTCCCCAGTCCAATAACATACACTAACTCCTAATCAGTGAGACAAGACCAAAGAAGATGATCAACTTCATCAAGGAAGGATGAGCACCAACTCAAGTCTTCTAGGATCAAGTGAGGTCACCAAGATGAGTCAAGATCCACAATCTTGGATGGAGTCTTTTCCTATCCTACTCTTTCTTACCCAAACCTATATATACCCTAAAGACATCTTCTATCCTACATAATAAAGTGGACATACATATAATACCCATGCTCTCCTATCACTTACTAATAATAAAAAGAGAGACCCTTGATTTAGAAAATTAAAAGCTAAATTGCAAACCAATCCTTTTTTGTATTCCCTTTTCTTACAAATCTCGAGGGCGAGATTATTTTTAAGGGGGGTAGGATTTGTAACACCCTAAAGTTCAATTTTGTGAAGACAAGGAAAAATTCTCAAAAATTTTAAATCAAAACACCTTTCCTTAATAATATTCATAATTTCAAAGTTACTATTCCAAAATTCTTATCATTTTTTTTGATAAATTAAAGTATTCTTGGATTGAGATTATATATAAGAATTATGATCAAAACTATTTCTTAATATATAACCTACAATATAAGTTACATTTTACTAAAAAATTCATAAGATATGAACTATTTTCTATTTTATGATTAGAGTCATGTATAAAATAATTAAAACAAAATATATATCAAATAATAGTAATAATATAAAGTTTCTCATTTATGTTGGTGTTCTATTCGGAATTTAAATTTGAGTTTGGATTGAATTTGAAAATAGGAAAAAGAAATGAAAAAGAAAGAAAGAAAACATAAAATAAAAAAAAAGAGAGAAACAGAAAACCCTCTCTTGGGCCGAATCCCCCTCTCTCGACCCACCCTCTTGATCCCCTTTGGCCGGATGGGCCAAAATGCCTCCCACCGGCCCATCTGCTCACGCCTTCTCTTGCTCTCGCGCGCCGGGCTCGTGTCACTTCCATGTGGGGCCACTGCGCCAGAGTTTTCTTCCTCCGCTCAATCTCCGCAACAGACAACCCGATCCCGTGCTGGCCGCCGTGGATTCCGCGGTGATTGATCCTCGGTCGGACTTCGCCTCGGCGTATATAAGAAGCCGTCGCAAACCCTTCCCTCGGTTATAGCTATACGCAGAGAATCCATGTCGTCCCGAAAGCCGTTGCTCTGCGCCTATCGCACTGCACGCCGGTGTGGGAGCTCACGCCGCCGCCATGGCTTTCCTCCTTCTGCTCCTTCCGGTGCCCGCAGAGAAGAAATTGAGGTTCGCCAACGGGCGGGTGGCTGTGCGCGCTCGTACTTCGGCACTCGGAGCCATCAGTGTGACGGTAATTCCTCACCGCGCCCCTCCTCCGCTGCGGATTTTTCCCCTCGTCGTGGGCAGCGCCGTCTCGGCCGTCGTCTCTGGTGAGCCTCTGCCCATACGAATCACCATGCTCTTCTCCTCGTGTAGCACCCGCTTAGCTTGTGGTTGGGATCGGGGAGCGCGTAATCGCTGGTTCCGGCGGGGCTCCGCCGCATGCCGTGGGCGGCGCCGCCGTCGCGATGAAGGAAGGTGGGCCGGACAACTCTTGACCGTTGATATCGCAGGGGACGTCGGAGATTAGAAGGGATGAAACGTTTTGGCTATTGTGATCTTGGGTCGTTGGATCGCAGGCAAACGGCCCTGATCGGGTCCTTTGTATTTAAAATACGTATCATTGGATTCAGATCCGACGATCGGGAGGGTGTACCGGTTCGTTTTATGTTGTGTCTAATCCGCGCCCTCGATTTTGGATCCAACGGCCAGAAGCGACCGATACCCCTTCGTCAAGTCAATTTTGTAAAAGAGCCCCTGAAACCTTTACAAATTAACCCGCCATCCACGTAGACTATTCCCTGTGTCGTTGGCAACTTACCCATAGACCCTCTGTTTATTTGAAAACAACCCGCCGTCCTTCTTCACTGTTCACTGTGTCTCTGTAGTTTTACCCCGAGCACCCTGCACTTCACAGAAATTGAGGCCCAGTCCAGAGAGTTATAAAATCAGGGAAATTAATTAGAAAATGAGTTTTTAATATAAAAATAATTCCTAGAATTTATATAATTCATAGAAAATGCATATGAACTCCAAATTAATCCATTCCACTTTCTAAAATTTTGTAATTTTATTCTCTATCACCTAGAACCTCTGTTTTGTCATGAAAACAGTTAGGAATTTAACCTCTCACTTAACCCATTTTAAACACATAAAACCTTTTGAAAATTCATAACTTAAAATCCACAACTCCAAAATTAATAATTCTTTTTCCTGTGATCTTATTTTAATATGTAGATTAATAATATGTATTTTGCACATATGTTTGGTGTAATGTTAATTTTGCCTATACCATGTATGTTTGTATTGCTACGACTAGCAGTGAGGTCACGAGGATCTGAAGAATCATCCTGGTACCTGGATTCTCAAGGCCCAGGCAAGTTGTGCCCTTGATCACTTCTTTTTACCCAACCATGTTCTGATTAATCATAATGATCTGCATAGGTTAATTTTGATGGGACCCAATAGGTTACCCTAGTTTGTCTATCTTTATACCTTGTTTACCACTGAACTTTCTGGGTAGTACTTGCTAGTGCTATATGTGGTTTTGGGTATGGAGATACACCATTCATGGTTGCACTTTTGTTATCAGTTGTTATTTATTGTTCATGTTGAGATCATTATGTTAATTGGAACATGGAGAACCACCCGGGAAAACAGTGCTACCACAAGGGTGGAATGGGACGCCCTTGGCTGATTAATTAGGAAAGCTAGTGGAAGACTACCTTACCCGAAAGGGGCAAGGGCAGTAGGGGAGAGGTCAGTGTAGGGAGGCCCTCGGGAGGATTTTGCTGCGATGGCGGTCCTGCAAGGGATTCCTGCACTGGATCTTCCTATAAACTGTAGCGGGTTTTCGGAAGCTAGTGGAACTTTGTAAAGGCCTCGTAGTGGATCCCTAGCCATTCACCTCGGAAGTGTCTAAGGGCCTTGCAAACCCTGGCGACATGGGATACACGACTTGTGGGTAAAGATGCGCAACCTCTGCAGAGTGTAAAACTGGTATACTAGCCGTGCTCACGGTCAAGAGCAGCTCGGACACTCACATGATTAAATTATGGAACTTAAACTCAATTTGTCATATGCATTGCATCGCAGGTGAAGTTGTTACTTTTGTTCTATTACTTATTTGGGTTTGGTATTTACTTATACTTAGTAACTGCTAATAAAATTTTGACCAACTTTAAAAGCAATGCTCAGCTCTAACCATCTTCTTTGGTAAGCCTTACACTTCACGTGAGCTCCCACCTTTGGCGAGTTCATGCACATTATTCCCCACAACTTGTTGAGCGATGAACGTATGTGAGCTCACTCTTGCTGTCTCACATACACCACAGGTCAAGACCAGGTACTGCAGGATGATGCTCATGGAGGATGCTGTGATGAGTTCGTGAGTGGTCTAGGTCGTCGTCTCCCAGTCAACTTTGGGTTGCTGGACCGTTGTCTCCTTATAATGTAATTATTTATTTTGTATAGAACTCCTGTTATATATAAAGTTGTGACATTCGATCCTGTGCCACTATACATCATATGTATGAGACTTGGTCCCAGCATACCTGGTGTTTATGTTAACCCCGGGTTTTGGACCCCTAAAATCCGGGTGTTACAACTACGCATTTTGTGGCTCCAAAATCCGTAGTCCTCTCCATCAAAGTGTGTGGGCTTGCCGAGTGGAATGGAGAGCAAATGTGAATTTGAACTTTGAGGAATACGAGAGTAGTCAAAAGAAAAGTTCGAATTAACCGGTTTCCTTCTCTCGTAGTCGTTGTGGTCCTCGTCCTTTTGGGAAGAAGTAGATTCATCGCTGTCGTCGTAGTAGACGATCTCCTTGATGCGCCTTGTCTTCTTCTTCTTCCCTTCCTTCCGTCTATGACCCGAGCCGGAGTCGGTAGGCTTGTCGTCCTTCGGCTCGTTGATGAAGGATTCCTTCTCTTTGTCGTTGATCACGATACCCTTCCCCTTAGGATCCATCTCTTCGGGCGGTTAGTCCCTTTGTGAAGAGAACGGCTCCGATACCAATTGAGAGCACCTAGAGGGGGGGGTGAATAGGTGATCCTGTGAAACTTTAAAACTTAAGCCACAAAAACTTGTTAAGTGTTAGTACAATAATGCCAAGTGGCTAGAGAGGAGTCCCAACAAAACACAATAACCACAGAAGATCAATCACAGAGATGGCACAGTGGTTTATCCCGTGGTTCGGCCAAGACCAACGCTTGCCTACTCCACGTTGTGGCGTCCCAACGGACGAGGGTTGCAATCAACCCCTCTCAAGCGGTCCAAAGACCCACTTGAATACCACGGTGTTTTGTTTTCTTCTCTTTATCCCGTTTGCAAGGAATCTCCACAAATTGGAGTCTCTTGCCCTTACAAGTATATGATCACAAAGAAGCACAGAGTAAGGGAGGGAAGCAACACACACAAATCCACAGCGAAATGCGCACACACACGGCCAAGAATCGAGCTCGAATGACTATCTCAAAGTTCTCACTAGAACGGAGCTCGAAACACTTAGAATCACAAACGAATGCGCAAAGAACGAGTGTGGATGATCAAGAATGCTCTAAGGTTGCTTGTGTATCTCCTCCATGCGCCTAGGGGCCCCTTTTATAGCCCCAAGGCAGCTAGGAGCCGTTGAGAGCAAATCTGGAAGGCTATCCTTGCCTTCTGTCGTCGGGGGCACCGGACAGTCCGGTGCACACCGGACACTGTCCGGTGACCGATTTCTTTCCATAAACAGCGCTGCCGACCGTTGCAGACGGTTGCAGATCTGGGAGCCGTTGGCGCATCGGACATGTCCGGTGCACACCGGACAGTCCGGTGCCGTCTTCCGACCGTTGGCTCGGCCACGTGTCCCGCGCAGATTGCGCGGCCGACCGTTGGCCCGGCCGACCGTTGGCTCACCGGACAGTCCGGTGCACACCGGACAGTCCGGTGAATTTTAGCCGTACGCCGTCGGCGAATTCCCGAGAGCGGCCTGTTCGCGCCGAGTCAGCCTGGCGCACCGGACACTGTCCGGTGCACACCGGACAGTCCAGTGCTCCAGACCGAACTGACTCTTGGCTGTACACAGCCAAGTCTTTTTCTCTTCTTCTTCTTTCTGTTTCTAACACTTAGACAAGTATATTAGTACACAAAACCAATGTACTAAGGCTTAGAAACATACCTTTACTTCATGATTTGCACCTTGTTCATCCATGGACATAAATTCACAATTAAGCACATGTGTTGGCACTCAATCACCAAAATACTTAGAAATGGCCCAAGGGCACATTTCCCTTTCACTTCTTCTCCCCCGTCATGTGGTTTATGCATCCGCTGTCGATTATCCAGCTAGAGCCCCCGGATGCATAAACCTGCAAGGAATTAAGCTTGGGTTTTAGGTACCCAACTCTTGTTGGGTCCTACAAGGTTAGTCACGATAGTTTTTGGAACCCAAATACAAGTCTTGTCTCCCTTGCATTTGGATCCCAACTTCCTAGCAACTACTTTTGCGTTCTTACATGAAAGTACAAAAGAAGTGTTGCAAGCATGAAAAATAGCAGTAGGTTCATTGCACATTTTCCTAGAAGCATGAGTAGCATAATTTCTCCTAGGCGCATGAGACACAGCAATCATAGCATGATCATAGTGTCTATCATTATGAGCATTCCTAGTAAATTTTCTATCATAAATGTAAGCATGATTCTTTTGAGGACTATTAGCCATAGGGGCCTTCCCTTTCTCCTTGTTGAGAACAGGAGTCCTTTGGCTCGTCAAGTTTTTGGTTTTTTTTGAAAACCAAGTCCATCCTTAATTGAGGGGTGTCTACCAATGGTGTAGGCATCCCTAGCAAACTTCAATTTATCAAAATCAACTTTGCAAGTCTTAAGTTGACCATTAAGACTTGCCACTTCATTGTTCAATTTAGTAATAGAAGCAAGATGTTCATCACAAGCATCAACATCAAAATCCTTACATCTATTACAAATAACAACATGCTCTACACATGAACTAGTTTTGTTGACTTCCTCTAGCTTAGCATTTAATTCATCATTTAAACTCCTTAAACTAGAGATAGATTCATGGCAAGCAGATAACTCACAGGATAGCATTTCATTTCTCTTAATTTCTAAAGCAAGAGATTTTTGCACACTAACAAATTTGTCATGTTCCTCATATAAAATATCCTCTTGCTTTTCTAACAATCTATCCTTTTCATTTAGAGCATGAATTAATTCATTAATTTTGTCTACCTTGACTCTATCTAGTCCTTTAAACAGGTCAGTGTAGTCTACTTCATCATCGGAAGATTCTTCATCACTAGATGAAGTGTACTTGGGTGTGTCCCGAATACGTACCTTTTTCTCCTTAGCCATAAGACAAGTATGGCGTTCGTTGGGGAAGAGTGAAGACTTGTTGAAGGCTAAGGTAGCTAATCCATCCTCATCAGAGTCAGATGAGGAGCAGTCAGAATCCCATTCCTTTCCAAGGTGTGCCTTGCCCTTCGCCTTCCTGTAGTTCTTCTTCTTTTCTCTCTTCCCGCTCTTTTCTTGTCCCTGGTCATTATCATTATCGGGGCATTGTGCTATGAAATGACCAGTCTTACTGCATTTAAAGCAGGAGTGCTTTCCCCTTGTTTTGTTCATGTTGGGGTACTCCTTACGCCCTTTAAGCGTGGTCTTGAAGCGCTTGATGATAAGCGCCATTTCATCCTCGTTGAGCCCGGCAGCCTCCACTTGTGCTACCTTGCTTGGTAGCGCCTCCTTGCTGCTTGTTGCCTTGAGAGCAACGGGCTACGGCTTGTAGATGGGCAGTGGACCGTTCAAGGCGTCATCTACATATCTTGCCTCCTTAACCATCATGCGCTCTCTTACGAATTTTCTAAGTATCTCCTCGGGCGTCATTTTGGTGTACTTGGGGTTTTCATGAATAAGATTCACAAGATGGGGGGTCAATTACAGTAAATGACCTTAGCATGAGTCGGACGACATCATGATCCGTCCATCTTGTGCTTCCATAGCTTCAAATCTTGTTGACCAAGGTCTTGAGCCTGTTGTAGGTCTGAGTTGGCTCCTCTCCCCTGATCATCGCGAACCTCCCCAGCTCGCCTTCCACTAGTTCCATCTTTGTGTTCATAGTGGTGTCGTTTCCCTCATGAGATATCTTGAGGGTGTCCTAGATTTGCTTAGCATTGTCCAAGCCACTCACCTTATTATATTCATCCCTACAAAGTGAAGCTAGCAAGACAGTAGTAGCTTGGGCATTTTTATGGATTTGCTCATTTATAAAAACAGGATTATCAGTGCTATCAAAATGCATTCCATTTTCTACAATTTCCCATATGCTAGGATGGAGAGAGAATAAGACTATGAATTTTATGGCTCCAAAATGAATAGTCCTCTCCATCAAAGTGTGGAGGTTTTCCAAGGGGAATTGAAAGAAGATGCGCATTTGAATTATAGGGAATGCGAGAGTAATCAAAAGAATAATTTTGATTGACCGTTTTCTTTTTTGACGAGGAGTCATCATCGTCGTCCCTTGGTGAAGAAGAAGATGCATCGCTGTCATAGTAGATGATCTTCTTGATACGTCTCTTCTTCTTCCCGTCCCTCTTCTTGTGTCTCGAGCCTAAATCAGTAGGCTTGTCGTCTCTTGGCTCATTGAAGATGGTCTCATTTTCCTTGTCGTTGATCACCATCCCCTTTCCCTTAGGATCCATCTCTTTGGGCGGTTAGTCCCTTAGATGAATAGTACGGCTTTGATACCAATTGAAAGCACCTAGAGGGGGCTGAATAGGTGATCCTGCAAAATCAAGAGCTAAATAGCCACAAAACTTAGATATTAAAGTGTTCGCGTGACTAAGTAGCTTTGAAGCGAGTTCTTGTGAACACAACAATCACAGAGAATCCAACACAAGAGACATGAGATTTTTATCCCGTGGTTCGGCCATGTAACACTTGCCTACTTCCATGTTGTGGCATCCCAATGGACGAGGGTTGCACTCAACCCCTTTCAAGTGATCTAATGATCAACTTGAATACCACGGTCTTTTCGTTTAGAGTATCTTCCCGTTTGCGAGGAATCTCTACAATTTGGAGTCTCTCGCCCTTACAATAGAGAACACAAAGAAAGCACAGAGTAAGGTTGGGAGAAGCAACACACACAAGAATCAATCCGCAGCACACACACGCACACAAGTCAAGACTTGAGCTCTGTTGGAACTTGCTCTCCTGGGCAATTTGATCCAACGGGGGAGTGGAAAGGATGCAAGCAAGGTTTAAATCGAGATGGCAATTGCTCTGTTAATCCAGCCTCTTAAGGGAACTGTACGGGGGTATTTATAGGTGCCCGAGCGCCCAATATCCCAATGTAAGGACGCTTATGCCCTCAGACACCTGGATTATCCCCAGAATATTCCCATAAGAAAGGGTTACAAACTGTCATTACAGAAAAGCTATTACAAATCAGGCCCATAACACACCTGTCCGTGCGGGGCCTGTTACGATGGGCCGAATCCCACGTGGGCCTCCAAGTAGGGCGAGGACGTGGGATGGAGAGATTTCGTCGTAGGCCTTCGTCTTGCAGTGAAGAGGACGAAGGGTGGGCCGCGCCGGTCATCTTGCCTCCGTTGGTGCAGCGAGTTGACAAAGGCCTGGAGCGAAGGGTAGCGTCTTCGCCTTCGCCCTAACATTTGCCCTCCGACGGACCAGTTCGACTGAGTCATCTGGTGCCGAAGACGTCGCTAGATGGTGGAGACGCTGCCCTCACTCGATGTGGTTCCGTGGGGGTTTTTGATGTGACCGTTGACAGACGCGGTACTGTTGGACTGCGGGCTTCCCGAAGTATCGCGCCATGTGTATAAAAAGGGGGGCAGCGCGGCTCAGGCTCTCTTACCTCTCTGTGCGCCACAAAAACCCTAGCATTTTGAAATCGGTCGCTCGCTCGCCTACCCTCCGTTCTCCTATTCATCGGAGATCTGGCCCGCGTCAAGCAGACCGCGCGCCGCCGCCGATGGTATGTAGCCATGCCGTCTTCTTCATCATCCGCTGCGAATATGTCGTTGGGCGAATCGTCGTCCGAGGGTACCTTCGTATGGCAGTCATCCGAGGGTACCTTCGTATGGCAGTCATCCGATTTGGCGGCAGTGGAGCTACACCCGGGCCACACAGTGGAATTCGGTGTTTTGAGGATCTCCTCGATTCGTGTGCAAGACATGCAGCAGTTGGGGTATTTTGGGAACGGAGTTTGGCATTGTTCTAGGGGCGGAAGAGATTCCTGAGCCAGAGGGTGAGATGGTTGTGTTCAAGGCATTTTTCACTGCCGGCCTTCGGTTGCCTGCGCATCGTTTTGTGGTGGAAGTGTTGCGGAGGTATGACGTGCAGATCCATCAATTGACACCTAATGTCGTGGTGGCCCTGGCGAAGTATGTCTGGGCAGTGACTTCATATGGCAGTCAGCCTTCCATAGAGGTCTTCGCCAAGAATTATTGTTTGCACTGGTAGAAGAGAAAAATTGGAAGCAAGATTGCACAGTTTGGGTCATGCACCTTTACGCCGAGGACTGGGAAGACTTCGGCGGAAGTTGTTGAGCTAGTTCCCTGCGCCCGCAACAAGTGGGACAACTGGTATGATTATTGGTTTTATGTGGCAATAGGCGAGGTCGAAGACCTCCCAGGACTCCCGACGGCCGTGTTGTGCTCCCACTGCTATGTGGCGTTCCCGCCGTTTGAGGTGGCGGAGGATGATAGTGACGAAGAGGCTATTGGGGCAAAGGCGAAGACGCTACCCTCCGCTCCAGCCTTCGTCTACCTCGCTGCGCCGGCAGGAAGCAGAAAGACCGGCGAGGTCCACCCTTCGTCTTCTATGATACAGGACGAAGGCCTACGGCGATGTTGCCCCGTCCCACGTCCTCACTCCGCCTTGAGGCCCATGTGGGATTCGGCCCATTGTAACAGGCCCCGCTTGGATAAATGTGTTACGGGCCCGATTTGTAACAGCTTTTCTGTAATGACAGTCTGTAACCCTCCTTTATAGGAATATTCCGGGGATAGACCGGGTGCCTAAGGGCACATGCGTCCTTATATTGAGACGCTGGGCACTCAGGCACCTATAAATACCCCCGTACAGTGCCCATGAGTGGCTGGATTAACAGAGCAATCGCCCCTCAAGTTAAACCATGTTCACATCTCGCTCACTCCCCCATTGGAATCAACCTGCCTGGGAACGCAAGTTCCAACATTGGCGCCCACCGTTCGTGCTACGAGAAAACCACCCGCGATGGCACCCAAATGAGCTAACTCGAAAGCAGCCCCATCTGTCGACGAAGCAGCGAAGGCAGCCCTGCTAGCTGAGAAAAAGGGCAAGGCCCTCGCCGACAACACCCACCAAGGAGCTAGCGAAGACGAAGCACACAGCAAGAGACAGCGCAACGATCAACACACTCTAGAAGGCACCCTTCACACTTGCAGCTCCGAAGGGCAGCCACAAGTGCCACCAATAGGCTTCGCACCACCAGAGGGCGAGGACGCAGCAGAGGACGGCGAGGTCCTCGGCGTTTCTGCAGAAGAACAGCTACAGCTATGGGCCCTACGCCTCAGAAACCACAACCTTCAGAAGCAGAAGGAAATCCTCGAGGCCAAGCGCCAACGCGTATCTGTGCAGGCCAAGCTGCGCCAAATGATACAAGATGAAGAGCAGAGGGCTCAGGAGCTTGAGCAAGAGATTGCGCTCTTGCAGCGTGAAGGCCAACATGATCTGCAGCATGGCCCGCCCCTCTAGTAGCGTGTGCTAGTCGAAGACCTATTCGTCCCTCAGCGCGGGCCCTTCATCCCGCACGCTGCAGCTTTCCAAGGCATCAATTACCTTGACGAGCGAAGCCCCCTGGCGCCGCAACTGCTAGTGTCACCATGGCCCGCCAATTTCAGGGCAGGGACCTACCCCAAGTACAATGGCAACACTGACCCAGCACAGTATATCATGAGCTATCAAGTCGCCATCGCATCATCCGGATGGGACGACGCCACGATGGCCAAGTCATTCATCATCGCCCTCGAAGGCCCCGCTCTCACCTGGTACACCAGGTTGCCCTCGTTGTCCATTGACTCCTGGAGAAGTCTCCGGGACAAATTTCTGCTCAACTTCCAAGGGTACAGCCCAGACACCGATGCCTTGGCTGAATTGTCACTCTGCAAGCAGCTGGAGAGAGAAACTCAGCGGGAGTACTACCGCCAGTTTCTGACCCTCAAGTCACAACTGCCTTCGGTTGATGACCGAATTGCCATTCACTATGCCATCAGCGGCCTTCGGGCCAGCGTCCATTACAGCCACTGCATCAGGGATCCACCCAAGAACCTCTAGGAGCTATATCAGCTGTTCGAAAAATATGCTAGATCCGAAGAGCTCCACCAGCGCAAGGTCGAGTCCCAGAGGAAACCCAAGGACCCTCCGCAGTCCAACCGGACGTGGATAAGACCTTCGCAGTCAGACTCCGGTCGGGACGGCCACAGTCAGCAGCAGGTACACAACATTGCCAACCAGCACTCCACTAGTGAGGCCCCTCGCCGCCAAGATTATCCCCCCAGAGCCGCGGCAACGGAACTCGTGGTCGGGGCCGAGGACGAGTGCAACAGTCGTGTCGTTTCTACTGCTTGTTTCACGGTGAAGACTGTGCGCACCCAACAAGGGACTGCCTGAAAACGAAGGCCACCAGGGACAGGATGTCTTGGGCGCAACCAGCTGACAACCCAAGAGTTGTCGCGCACACATATCAGCAACTCCCACAACCATACAACCACGGCCCCGCACAACATCCACCTAACCACGCTTACCAACACCACCAGGAGGTACAAATCGTACCTCCCCCACTCCCACCTCCACCCCCACAGCAGCCAAACATCCACCACCCAAACCACCCCCAAGCACTAAAGTAAGAGGACGTCGCTGATCAGCCATATTGTGGAGTCATTCACATGATCACCGGGGGGTCCAGCGTCGACTTCGACACGAAGCGACACAAGAGGGACCATTACCGCAGCATCAACCATGTCGCCGACATAGGACCAGTCGTGCAGACAAAGTGGTCTCACGTGCCGTTGACTTTCGACGTCAGAGATGTCGACCTCCGCATCGCACCCCACATCGATGCCATGGTCATCAACTGCAGCGTGGCAGGCTGGGACCTACACAAGGTCTTAGTGGACAACGGCAGCTAGGCAGACATCATTTTCCTCCACGCCTTCGACCGCATGGGCATCAGCCACAGCTTGTTGAAGCCTTCGGACAACCTCTTATATGGCTTCGGCGGCAAGGGTACCTTCCTTGTGGGCAAAATAGAGCTACCCCTGTCCTTCGGTGTAGCACCCAATGCACGAAGTGAGCAGGTCACTTTCGACATTGTTGACATGGTGTACCCGTACAATGCCATAATGGGTCGGGGCTCCATCAACAAGTTTGAGGCAGCCATCCACGGACTTTACCTGTGAATGAAGATCCCAGGCCCGCTAGGCGTGATCACAGTCCATGGCAACCAGCAGGCCACGCGCAACATAGAAAGAGACTTCGTTCCAGGGCAAAGGAATGTGCACTACCTCACGGTGCAGCGCGAGGTCCCTGAGGCTACCCGCCCAACCGACAACGGGCATAAGGCACAGCTGCAAAGCAATGATGGGACGAAGACAGTCCCCCTTGACAAGGCAACACCCAAGCAAATGGTCGTCATAAGTGAGGACCTTACTTCGCATGATGAGGAGAGACTCATCTCTTGTCTTTCCAAAAATAAGGACGTCTTCGCCTGGTCCGCCCTCGACCTAGTCGGAGTCAGTCGCTCCATTATTGAGCACAGCTTGGGCATTGACCCTTCGGTGAGGCCGAAGAAGCAGAGGCTACGCAAAAAGTCAGATGAGAAGACAGAAGCCGCCAAGGCCGAGGTACACCGCCTGCTCGAGGCCAACTTCATCGAACCAATCGCCTACCCTACGTGGCTCTCCAACGTAGTCATGGTGCAAAAGAAGAGCGACAAGTGGCGGATGTGCATTGATTTCACCAGCCTCAATAAGGCCTGCCCCAAGGACAATTTCCCCCTGCCTCGGATCGATAAGATCATCGATAGCGTGGCCGGGTGCGAAGTCATGTCACTCCTTGACTGCTTCTCCAGCTATCACCAGATATATATGAAGGAGGAAGACAAGGCTAGCACCAGTTTCATAACACCCTTCGGCACGTACTGCTTCATCAGAATGCCGGAGGGACTAAAGAACGTCGGGTCCATGTTCTCTCGCCTCACCAAGACGGTGCTCGAGAGCCAAGTTGGTAGAAACATATTTATGTATGTTGACGACATCGTCGTCGCCAACAGAAGCAAAGAGGACCACCTGGCTGACCTCGTAGAAACATTCACGAACATGCGAGACGCACGACTTCGCCTAAACCCCAAAAAGTGTGTCTTCGGCGTTCGCCAGAGGAAAAATACTGGGCTACCTGGTGTCGCACCGCGGGATCGAAGCCAACCCAAGCAAGATCCAGGCCATCATCAACATGATGCCCCCGCAGTCAGCAAGAGACGTCCAATGACTGATAGGCAGATTGGCCGCCCTCAACAGATTCATTTCCAAATCCGCAGAGCGAAGCCTACCTTTCCTCAAAATGCTATGCGGCGCAAAGGACTTCGCATGGGGACCAGAGCAAGTGGTGGCCTTCGCATCACTAAAGCAGCACTTGTCAGAGCTGGCAATTCTTACAAGCCCCAACCCCTCGCTACCCCTATTGCTCTACGTCGTAGCCTCGCCGCACGCGGTCAGCGTAGCGCTGGTTCAAGAGCAGGATAGAGAGGGCACGACTAGGCAGTGTCCAGTTTATTATGTCTCCGAAGTACTCACGACATCAAAATGCAACATGACGGAACTGGAAAAAATCGCCTACGCAGTCGTTATGGCTTCGCGCAAGCTGCGCCACTATTTTGAAGCGTTCAAGGTGCGAGTCACCTCGGACAGGGGACTCGGCGAATTATTCAGAAATCCGAAGGCATCTATCCGGATCGCCAAGTGGGCGGCCGAGCTTTCCGGCTACCATATCACCTTCGAGCCTAGGACAGCCATCAAGTCACAAGTCCTAGCAGACTTCATTGTTGACTGGACCGGGCCAATAACGCAGCCGGACATGTTTGCAGAGAAGGTGTGGACCATCCACTGCGACGGTGCATGGTGCCATGCGGGGGTAGGCGCAGCAGCAGTCATTACTTCGCCATAGGGGTCAAGCACAGATATGCAGCACGTCTCAGCTTTGCTTTGGAGTCCGACAGATGCACCAACAACGTAGCAGAATACGAAGCGGTCATCCTCGGCCTTCGCAAGCTACGGGCACTTGGTGTCACCACCTGCATAATAAGAACAGACTCCAAAGTAGTTGCTGGCCAAGTCGAGAAGGATTACGCAGCAAAGGACCCCACACTTGCGCAGTACCTCGCGGCTGTCCGCAGTCTCGAGAGACAGTTCAAAGGCTTCACCTTGCAGCACGTGGACCGAGCCAAGAACGAGGAGGCCGACGCATTGGCCAAGGCAGCCGCTAGAGGCGAGGCCCTGCCCTCCGACGTATTCTACCACGTCATCGGCACGCCAGCCGTTCGCAGCCCAGAGGGCCTCCAAATAACCAACGACACCGAAGGTCACCGCATAGTCAACCTCATCATGACCGAAGACTGGCGGGCACCGATAACCATGTTCCTGCAGGGATATTACCACCCAAGCGATATCAGTGAGGCCAAGCGCCTCAAACACCGAAGCCGAGACTTCGCTCTCATCGAGGGACAACTTTACAAGAAGGGGGTCAGTCAACCCATGCTTAAATGCGTCACCGAGACCGAAGGCGTTCAGATCCTGCGCTAAGTCCACAGCGGAACTTGCGGCTCCCACGCGGGGCCTAGGGCCCTAGCTGCCAAGGTGATCTGTCAAGGCTTCTACTGGCCTGCTATGATCTGCGCCGCGAATCGGGTCACAAGGTCGTGCGAAGCCTGCCAAAAGTTTTCTCCACGCTCGGGATGCCCTTCGTAGTTCACAAACCTAATCGCCCACACGTGGCCCCTTTAGCGCTGGGGCCTGGACATTGTCGGGCCACTACCCACGGCCCAAGGAAACCTCAAGTTCACCTTCATCGTCGTCGAGTATTTCACCAAGTGGATCAAGGCAAGAACAGTATCAACGATAACATCGAAGACTGCCCAGAAATTCTTCTGGCAAAACATTGTTTGCCGATTCGGAGTCCCGTCCGAGCTCAAAGTTGACAATGGCAAGCAATTTGATAGCCAAGACTTCAGGGACTTCTGCTTCTCCATTGGCACCAAACTTGCCTTCGCCTCAGTATATCACCCACAATCCAACGGCGTCGTGGAGCGCGCCAACGGCAAGATTTTCACTGCGATTAAGAAAATGCTCCTCGACGACAAGAAGGGTAAATGGGCCGACCTGCTACCTGAAGCAGTCTGGGCGCTGAACACGACCGAGTGTCGGGCGACCGGGTTTACTCCCTTTCGCTTGCTATACGGTTCGGAGGCCATGACCCCGCAAGAAATCAAGCATGGGTCCCCAAGAACAAGCGCTTCGGCCTCATCCGATGTAGACAAGCTAACCTCCAAAGATCTCATTGATGCAGAACACGTCTTCGCCCTGCAGGCCCTCAACAAATATCAAGCCCAAACGAAGACCTGGCGCGACCACGCAGTCGTCCCGAGGGAATTCAACGAAGGAGACCTCGTACTCGTCCGAACAACCCGGACCGAGTCATGAGGTAAGCTGGAGCCAAAGTGGGAAGGACCATTCATTGTCAAGACGAAGTCGTCCCCCAGCACGTACAAGCTAACAACGCAATCTAGCGAAGACCTGGAGCATTCCTGGAACATAGACAATCTCCGCAAATTTTTTGTTTGATTCATCAGGGCCATCACGCCCTTGTAATTAACCAAACATTATCATTCTGGCCCGTACTCTTTTCCTCCCGGGGGGTGAGGTTTTTAATGAGGCGGAGCCATACAATATACCCACAAAAATCCCCCGCAAAAATTAAGACACGTCGAAAAAGACCGCATCGACGGTCTTCGGCATTCGACCACACCAAAGTCACCGCGAGGGGCAGCGCTTACTACCCTCGCGTGCGACACTCCGCGCAAAAGTCGCCTACGGGTGCAGCCAGAGTAGCACAATAAGTGCGAAAAATCGAAGTCTTTTCCAAAAGACTATCCGCGCAAAAGTCGCCTACGGGTGCAGCCGGAGTAGCATAATAAGTGCGAAAAATTGAAGTCTTTTCCAAAAGACTCCGCGCAAAAGTCGCCTACGGGTGCAGCCGGAATAGCACAATAAGTACGAAAAATTGAAGTCTTTTCCAAAAGACTCTGCGCAAAAGTCACCTACGGGTGCAGCCAGAATAGCACAATAAGTGCGAAAAATCGAAGTCTTTTCCAAAAGACTATCCGCGCAAAAGTCGCCTACGGGTGCAGCCGGAATAGCACAATAAGTGTGTGCAAAATACGCCTACGGGCGTGGCCACATCAACGAAGGCACGCTGTCTCATCATACAAATCATAGTTACACACACAGCGAGGGCATCACACATTACAACGGCTCAACCTTCGGGATGATACCCATCTCCCTATAGTTGAACAACATTATCTTCAATTCCTCACCCTCAAAAAGACTTCGCAGCTCCACCTCACCTACACTCGCCCCAGCCGGCGAAGACAACAATTCCTGTTTGGCAGTCCCGTCCACTCGAAGACAACCACCCTCCACCTCACCATGACGCCTATCACTTCGTGACAACTCGCTCACCCTCCGCTTTGCCACCACCCTTCGACGCCTATGTCCAGCATTCGCACAAGGAATATCCTCACCCGTCACACGCAGAGAAGTCTCCGCTGCAGCCACATCCAATGCTGCAAAATAGTCTAAGTCCTCATCCGAAGACCCCTCTGTCCACACAATCGAACTCCCAGAATCATCAGATCCAAAAAACTTTGACACAGAATCATCAGAATTGTCCCCAGCAACCCTGGTCGAAGCCACAAAATTAGTATTGTCAGTAGCGGTTGCGTGCGCAGGCCCAAAACCCTGAACCTGTGCAGCTACCGAAGTTCAGTAACACTCAGACAAGATTTACAAACTCCCCCCCCCCCCACCTATTTAGCCACCTATGAAGACGCGGCCATGGCCGTGGGGTCTTCGACTGCCGGCTCAGCCACCATCTCCAAGGCACCTTCGACCGACGGCGCAGGGGCCGACGCAGGGTCTTCCTCAACCACAGTAGGCACGGGCACTGCCGAGGGGCCTTCACCTGCATCTGAGGGCAGCACCAGTTTGACCTCCGCAGCCTCGGGCAACGCACCGGCCAGAGCTCCGAAATCCTTGACGTCCTCAGCACGCTCCATCTGCAGCCACACCAGTCACTCATCAAAAACCAAGCATACCCACACACACTACCATACAACAAATGACCCTCACCTGCTCTCTCGCCCGGTCGGATCGCTCCCTGACCGCCTCCCGGCCATGTGGACCCCACATCCTATCGAAAAGTGCCCCCCTGACTGCTTCACCACAGGGTCGTCGACCTTGAAAATCTCGTGTTCAAAGTTCTCGTCTGATTGGTCGAAGACCTCGTAGTGCCTGCAGCCCTCATGGGACAACGCATTCATGCCCCCCTCGCAGGTGACAAGGGAGGCGAAGGACATGAAACCCTCCACAATGGTCGGGAGCACCAGCAGCTCCACCTGCATCCATTCGAGGAAGTGAAGGCCCGCTTCCCGGTCGGGCACTTCGAAGTCAGCGGTCTGCGCACCCAACTCGCGGTACGTTCCCACAAACTGTGCGTGCGTCCGCTCAACTTCCTAGTGCGTAGAGGCCTCGGCCTTGTCCACACGGCCGCGCAAGGCTTTGAACCTCACCTCCAGCTCTTCGGCGCGCTGACTGGCGAGACTGCTCTCCGCCCGCGCCACTTTAGCCTCCGCTTGCGTAGCCTGCGCCTCGGCGACGGCCTGGTTCGCCTCCCTCCTCTCCTCCACCAGCTGGCGCCAGAGGTCCGTGTTCTCGGCCTCCAAGGCGGCCACTTTCTCCGCCAGCCTGCGGTTCTTGCTGTTCGCCGCCGACTTCTCCCGAACGGCATCTGCGTGCTGCGCCCAAAGTCTCTCGACTTCGGCAGCCACGTCCACAGTCAGGACACCCGACGCCACGCGGTCGGCGAAGTCGGCCGCCTAACAAAAGCACATGAGCCCCAAAACCTCATGCAAACAACAAACTTCGAAGCCTAGCACAACTTACCTGCTTCAGCTCCTGCGACGCCTCCCTCAGCCGCCGGGACATGGAGCCCGCCACATCCTTGGCAGCAGCGGCTGACTGAATCTCGCCGCTCACGCAGAAAGCGACCCACGGGTCTTGCGTGGCACCTTTCCCCCCAGCCACCAACGCTGGCAGCACGGTTGACGCCGAAGGCGGGACAACAACCAACTGCTCTTCACCCGACCCTGCGACAAATCACCGGTCAAAAAAAACTTACCAGCAAGATAATCCTCGACACTAATGTCCATGCCGAAGTCGCCAACACGCTTCCTCGGCGAAGGCAGCTCCCGTCCCTTCGTGGATCCGCCTAGGGGAGGCTTGGTTCCGCCAGAGGCGGCAGTCTTCGCACTCGCCGACACCTTGCTGGATCCGGGCGCGGCTGACTTAGCAGCCGGCATCGGCTGGCTACCGCCGGGGGCAGCATCCTTCGTGCTCCCTCACACCCTCTTCGCTTCACGCCTAGGATCTGCAATCCTGACGACCGCCCGGCGCTTCTGCGCAGCGTCTTGATGGTCCTTGTTCATCACTGCCGACACAACAGCAGCAATATTCCGTCCGTAAGGAAAAATCTTCAAGCCACGAGCCATACGAGACGTAGACATGTCTTCGCCCTCAGCCCAGGGGATTGGAACATTCTTTGGCCATCGACCCCAGTCACCTCCAGCATTCGTGCCGAAGACTCCCGGAGCTCGGGCGAAGACATCCTTCCCCCGGGGGCCGCACATGTCCCCATCAACTCCATAGCAAAACCATCAGACACCCCCACTTCCCCCACTACAGTACCTAACTTTCTCTTCTTAGTGGTCGAGGTAGCCTCCTGCGAAGGCCCTTCCTCGGTCACACCCATCGGTTTTTTCCCACGGCGGTCGGCGGCATCTTCCCCGGGATAAACACCGTATGGCAAGCGGTTCAGTTTGAAGACCCGATTCAATCTGTCGTTGGACCCTCGGATATCCCAGCTCCGCAGACCCTCTGTCTTCGGCACGTAGCGCTCCACGATCCTCGCCGCACCGTCTTCCGCCTCGCGCACGAATGCGGTAGGATCCCGGCCACGCAGATCCAACGCGAAGGCAGGACTTCGCACCCGCTGCCCGCCCTGGGAGGGCATCTCGCGAGGGCACACCTCGCCCAGCGCCCAACCATGCGCTAGGGGCCATACCCCATACCCGATAAATTCCTCAACTAAATCGCGCCCGCTACTCATGCGGGCAGCGCACCGAAGGGCCCCTTCGTCTTCATCATCCTCTGCCACCTCAAACTGTGGATATGCTATGTAATAGTGGGAACACATGACGGCCACAAGGAGTCCTAGGTGGTCTTCAACTGTGCCCTCAGAAACGTAAAACCAGAAATCCCACCAGTTGCCCCACTTATTGCGGGCACAAGGAACCAACTCCACTTCCATCGAAGTCTTACCGGTCTTCGGCGTAAATGTGCACGATCCAAATTGTGCAATCTCATCTCCAATTTTCCTCTTTTGCCAGTGCAGACAGTAATGTTTTGCGAAGACCTCCACAGAGGGCCGACCGCCATACGAAGTCGTCGCCCAAACATACTTCGGCAGGGCCACCACGGCATTCAGCATCAGCTGGTGGACCTGGACCTCGAATCTTCGCAGGACCTCCACCACAAATCGATGTGCAGGCAGACGAAGACCAGCGGTGAAAAAAGCCTCAAAAACGACCAACTCGCCTTCTCGCTCGGGGACCTCCTCTGCCCCCTGGACACGCCCCACTCCGCTGCCAAAATATCCAAGCTGCTGCATATCCTGAACACGGACCGAGGAAATCCGCGACACGCCAAACTCCACGGTATCCCCAGGATGTAACTCCTCCACCACCACATTGCTCAAAGTGTCCTCGGATGACGCGCCAGCCGGCGGCGTATTGGCAGCAGATGAGGAAGGGGACGACATGGCTACGTACCATCGGCGGCGGCGGGCGGTTTGCTTGACGTGGGCCAGATCTCCGATGAGCAGAAGCACGGAAAGCAGGCGAGCGGACGAACGATTTCAAAAGGAGGCTAGGGTTTGGCGGCGTGCAAAAAGAGTACTTGACCCATGCCGGCCCCTCTTTTTATACACAGGACGCGGCGATTCGGGAAACCCGCACTCCAACAGTACGGCGTCCATCAACGGTCACATCAAAAACCCCCGCAGAACCACTTCGAGCGAGGGCAGCATCTCCACCATCTGGCGAAGTCTTCGGCACCAGATGACTTATTCGATTTGGTCCCTCGGAGGGCAAATGTTGGGGCGAAGGCGAAGACGCTACCCTCTGCTCCAGCCTTCGTCTACCTCGCTGCACCGGCAGGAAGCAGAAAGACCGGCGAGGTCCACCCTTCGTCTTCTATGATACAGGACGAAGGCCTACGGCGATGTCGCCCCATCCCACGTCCTCACTCCGCCTTGAAGCCCACGTGGGATTCGGCCCATTGTAACGGGCCCCGCTCGGATAAATGTGTTACGGGCCCAATTTGTAACAGCTTTTCTGTAATGACAGTCTGTAACCCTCGTTTATAGGAATATTCCGGGGATAGACCGGGTGCCTGAGGACACATGCGTCCTTACATTGAGACGCTGGGCACTCAGGCACCTATAAATATCCCCATACAGTGCCCTTGAGTGGCTGGATTAACAGAGCAATCGCCGCCTCAAGTTAAACCGTGTTCACATCTCGCTCACTCCCCCGTTGGAATCAACCTACCCGGGAACGCAAGTTCCAACAGAGGCCCTTCGTTGTGCTACCCGCATGAGTAGTGGGCGCGATTTAGTTGAGGAATTCATCGGTTATGGAGTGTGGCCCTTGGCGCATGGTTGGGCGTTGGGCGAAGTATTCCCTCGCCAGATGCCCTCCCTAGGCGAGCAGCTAGTGCGATGTCCAGCCTTCGCGTTGGATCTGCGTGGCCGGGATCCAGCCGCATTCGTGCGTGAAGTGGAAGACGGGGCAGTGCGGATTGTGGGGCGTTATGTGCCGAGGACTGAGGCTCTACGAAGTTGGGATATCCGTGGATCCAACGTCCGCCTGAATAGGGCCTTCGAGTTGAATCGTTTGCCGTACGGCGGCTATCCCGGGGACGACGCTGCCGTGGCCGTTGACCGCCGCGGGAAGAAACCAATGGCCGTGACTGAGGAAGGCCCTTCACAGGAGGCTGCCCCAGGCACTAAGAAGAGGAAAATAGGTACTATAGTGGGGGACTTGGGGTCTCTGATAGTTTTGCAATGAAGTTGATGGGGACGTGCGCGGCCCTCGGGGGAAGGATGTCTTCGCCCGAGCTCCAGGAGTCTTCGGCGCGAATGCTGAGGGTTACCAGGGGTCGATGGCCAAAGAATGTCCCGATCCCCCGTGCGGTTGGCGAAGACATGTTTACGTCTCGTATGGCTCGTGACTTGAAGATTTTTCCTTACGGATGGAATATTGCTGCTGTTGTATTGGCAGTGATGGAGAAGGATCGTCAAGACGCTACGCAGAAGTGTCGGGTGGTCGTTAGGATCGAGGATCCTTTCTGCGAGGCGAAGAAGGCATGGGGGGGCGTGAAGTCTGCCGCCGCCAGCAGCAGCAAGCCGGCGCCGGCTGCGAAGCCAGCCGCCCCTGGGCCTAGGAAGTCTTCGGTAGGTGCGAAGGCTCCTGCTTCTGGCGCGGGCAAGCCACCCTTGGGCGAGCCGGCGAAGGAGCGAAGGTTGCCCTCGCCGCCGCGTACTGACGAGGCGGCGACGCGTGTTGCCGACTTCGACACAGATATCTGCGTGGGGGATTATCTTGTTGGTAAGTTTTTTTAGACTAGGTCTTAACCAAGATCATGGTGCAGGGTCGGATGTGGGGCAACTAGCTGTTGTCCCAACTCCGGTGGTGGCTACTTTGCCGACGGTGGCGGTTGGTGCAAAGGGTGCTTCGCAGGACCCGTGGTCCGCCTTCTGCGCGAGCGACGCGATTCCGTCGGCCGCTGCCGCTAAGGACGTGGCGGGCTCCGTGTCCCGGCAACTGAGGCAAGCGTCGCAGCAGTTGTCGCAGCAGCTGAAGGATGTAAGTCGTGTTGGACTTCGATAGTTCGTAGTTTTTATGAGGTGGTGAGTCTCATGGTTTTTGGTGGCAGGCGGCCGACTTTGCCGACCATGTCACGTCGGGTGCTCTGACTGCGGAGTTTGCTGCCGAAGTCGAGCGTCTCCATGCGCAGCATTCGGATGCTGTTCGGGAGAAGTCGGCTACAGAAAGTAAAAACCGTAGGCTGACGGAGAGGTTGGCCGCTATGGATGCCGAGAAGGCTGATTTCTAGCACCAGCTGGTGGAGCAGAGGAGGGAGGCAAACAAGGTCGTTGCTGATGCGCAGGCTGCGCAAGCCGACGCTAAGCTTGCACGGGCGGAGGGCAGTCTCGCCTGCCAACGCGCCAAAGAGCTGGAGGTGAGGTTCAATAGCCTGCGCAACTGCGTGGACAAAGCTGAGGCCTCGACACGCGCGGAGGTCGAGCGGACGCATGCGCAGTTCGTGGACGTGTACCGGGAACTGGGTGCGCGGACCGCCGTCTTCGAAGCGCCCGGCTAAGAGACGGGCCTCCGCTTCCTCGAATGGTTGCAGGAGGAGTTGGGGGTGCTCCCGACGATCGTGACGGGCCTCATGTCTTTTGCCTCCCTCGTCACCTGCGAGGGGGGCGTAAATGCTTTGTCCCACGAGGGATGCGGGCATTTTGAGGTTTTCGACCAATCGGACGAAAACTTCGAACGCGAAATCTTCCTGGTCGAGGACCCGGTGCTGAAGCAGTCGGCGGGGGCGCTCTTCGACAGGATGTGGGGCCCGCACGGCCGAGAGACGGTCCGGGAGAGGTCCGACCGGGCAATTGATCAGGTAAAAGTTCATTTGTGTGGTTATGTGTGTGAGTATGCGTAGTTTTGCTGAATATGTGCTATTGTTGCAGATGGTGCATGCCGAAGAGGTCGAGGACCTTGGCGATCTAGACAGCACGCTGCCCAACATCTCGCTGCCGGAGGCCTCGGGGGTGGAGCTGGTGCCGCCATCTGATGTGGGTAAGGGCCCCTCGTCGACCCCCACGCCGACTAGAGATGGCTAAGACCCCGTGCCAGCCCCCGCGCCGACGGGCGAGGACGCCTTGAAGGCGGTGGTCGAACCGGCTGCCGAAGACCCCGCGGCCGTGGCCGGGCCTTCGCAGGTGGCTGAATAGGTGTTGGGGAGTTTAAATGTAAATTTTGTCTATGTGATACTGAACCACGGTTGCTGCGCAGGTTCTGACGTTTGGGCCTGCGCACGCAACCGCTACTGACAATACTATTTTTGTGGCGGCCTCAACCGTAGTGCCTGCCGATGATGATTCATGTGGCTCTGTGTCTGAGTGTTTTGAGTCTGATGATTCTGGAGGTTCGATTTCGTGGACAGAGGAGTCTTCGGACAAAGGCTTGGATTATTTTGCAACGTTAGATGTGGCTGCAGCGGAGTCTTTGTCGTGCGTGGAAGGTTCCGGTGGTCTCCTAGGTGCGAGTACTGGGTATAGGCGGCGAAGGACGGTGGCGAATCAAAGAGTGAGTGAATTGTCGCGAAGTGGTAGGCGTCATCGTATTGGGATAGAGCGTGGCCGTCTTCGCGTGGACCAGACTGGTAAGCGAGAACTGTTATCCTCGCCGATTGGGGCGAGCATAGGTGAAGGGGAGCTGCAAAATCTTTTTGAGGGTGAGGAATTGAGGGTAATGCTGTTCAACTACAGGGAGATGGGTATCATCCCGAAGGTTGAGCCAATGTAATATATGATACCCTCGCTGTGTGTATGTAACAGTAATTTGTATTATGAGGCTGCACGCCTTCGTTGGTCCGGCTGCGCCCGTAGGCGACTTCTGTATGGAGAGTCTTTTGGAAAACACTTCGATTTTTGCGCACTTATTGTGCTGTTCCGGCTGCACCCTTAGGCGACTTTTGCACGGAGAGTCTTTTAGGAAAAGACTTTGACTTTGCGCACTTATTGTGCTATTCCGGCTGCACCCTTAGGCGGCTTTTGCACGGTGAGTCTTTTAGGAAAAGACTTCGATTTTGCGCACTTATTGTGCTATTCCGGCTGCACCCTTAGGCGACTTTTGCATGAAGAGTTTTTTGGAAAAGACTTCGATTTCGCACAATTATTGTGCTATTTCGGCTGCACCCTTAGGCAACTTTTGCACGGAGAGTCTTTTAGGAAAAGACTTCGATTTTGCGCACTTATTGTGCTATTCCGGCTGCACCCTTAGGCGACTTTTGCGCGGAGTGTCGCACGCGAGGGTAGTCTGCGCTGCCTCTCGCGGTGACTTTGGAGTGGTCGAATGCCGAAGACCGTCGATGCGGTCTTTTTCGACATGCTGTATTTGAGTTTTTGCGGGGGATTTTTGTGGGTATATTACATGGCTCCGCCTCGTTAAAAACCTCACCCCCCGGGAGGAAAAGAGTGCGGGCCAGAATAGTACTGTTTGGTGAATTACAAGGGCACGTAGGCCTTGAGGATTTAAACAAAAAATTTGCGGAGATTGTCAATATTCCAAGAATGGTCTAGGTCCTCGCCAGATGGCGTTGTTAGCCTGTATGCGCTGGGGGACGCCTTCGACTTGATAATGAACGGACCCTCCCACTTTGGCTCCAGCTTGCCCCATGACTCTGTCCGGGTGGTTCGGACGAGTACGAGGTCTCCTTCGTTGAACTCTCTTGGGACGACTTCATGGTCGCGCCAGGCCTTCGTTTGAACTTGGTATTTGTTGAGGGCCTGCAGGGCGAAGACACAGTCTCTGTCGATGAGGTCTTTGGACGTTGGTTCGTCTACGTCGGGGACGACTGATGCACTTGTTCGAGGTGACCCATGCTTTATTTCCTGCGGGGTCATAGCCTCCAAACCATATAGTAGATGAAAAGGAGTGAATCCAGTCGCCCAGCATTCGGTCGTGTTTAGCGCCTAGACTGCTTCAGGTAGATGGTCGGCCCATTTACCCTTGCTATCGTCGAGTAGCCTTTTCTTGATAGCAGTGAAAATCTTGCCGTTAGCGCGCTCGACGATGCCATTAGATTGTGGGTGATATACTGAGGCGAAGGCAAGCTTGGTGCCGACGGAGAAGCAAAAATCCCTGAAGTCCTGGCTATCAAACTATTTACCATTGTCGACTGTGAGCTCGGACGGGACTCCGAATCGGCAAACAATGTTTTGCTAGAAGAATTTCTGGGCAGTCTTCGACGTTATTGTAGATACTGCCCTTGCCTCGATCCACTTGGTAAAATACTCGACAGCGACGAAGGTGAACTTGAGGTTCCCTTGAGCCGTCCGGACCATTCGCTAATTACTGTAATTTATCATAGAGTAAAGGAGTAAAGAGAATTGTATTAATTAGGAGAATGTATTAATTAAGAGAAATTCAAATTGGAATTGGAAAGGACTCGCTCAAGCCATTCTTCGAAATCGAACTATTCCTGTATCGCAACTTGAAAGGTGGGTTTAGGAAGTCGTGGCACTTTTTGGATTTCGGAGGGAAGTACTCCACTATCCGTATTCAGATCTCTTTCTTGGGCTAAGGGCTAAGTGTTGTACCATGCATTTCCATATCTTCCGTTGGTGGAGAGTTCTCGAATGAATAAGTTTCCATCTGCCTATGGGATTGGCAATGTCCATATCTGCCCCGGGGCCAGCGCGGACTCTCACTCGGGAATCTGGTAAAGAGAAATACAACTCTCTTTTTCTCCGGTGGGTAGTGGCCCGACAATATCCAGCCCCCAGCGTTGAAGTGGCCATGTGTGGGCAATCAGCTTTGTGAATTGCGAAGGGTTGCCCGAATAGGGAGAAAACTTCTGGCAAGCTTCGCACGACCTCGTGACTCGATTCGTGGCGTAGATTATAGCAGGCCAGTAGAACCCTTGACGGAACACCTTGGCAGCAAGGGCCCTAGGCCTCGAGTGAGAGCCACAAGTTCTGTTGTGGACTTCGGCGCAGGATCTGGATGCCTTCGGTTTCGATGACGCATTTAAGCATGGGTTGACTGACCCCCTTCTTGTATAGCTGGCCCTCAATGATTGCGAAGTCCTGGCTTCGGTGCCTGAGGCGCTTGGCCTCGTTGACGTCGATTGGATGATAATATCCTTGCAGGAACAGGGTTATTGGGGCCCACCAATCTTCGGTCATGATGAGGTTGACTATGCGATGGCCCTCGGTGTCGTTGGTTATTTGTAGACCCTCTGGACTGTGGATGGCTGGCGTGCCGATGACGTGGTAGAACACGTTGGAGGGCAAGGCTTCGCCTCTGGTAGCTGCTTTGGCCAATACGTCGGCCTCCTCGTTCCTGGCTCGGTCCACATGCTGTAAGGTAAAGCCCTTAAATTGTCTCTCAAGACTGCGAACAGCCGTGAGATACTGCATGAGTGCGGGGTCTTTTGCTGAATATTCTTTTTTGACCTAACCGGCAACCACTTTGGAATCTGTCTTGATTATGCAGGTGGTGACACCAAGCGCTCTTAGCTTGCGAAGACCCAGGATGACAGCTTCATATTCTGCAATATTGTTGGTGCATCTGTCGGACTCCAAAGCAAAGCTGAGGCGTGCTGCATATCTGTGTTTGAACCCTGTGGGTGATGTGATGACTGCAGCCGTGCCTACCCCCGCATGGCACCATGCGCCGTCGCAGTGGATGGTCCACACTTTATCTACAGGCTCGTCCTGCTGCGTTACTGGCCCTGTCCAGTCAACGATGAAGTCTGCCAGGACCTGCGACTTGATTGTTGTCCTAGGTTCAAAGACGATATGGTAGCCGGAGAGCTCGGTTGCCCATTTGGCAATCCGGACAGACGCCTCCGGGTTGCGGAACAGCTCTCCCAGTCCCCTGTCCGAGGTGACCCGCACCTTGAATGCTTCGAAGTAATGGCCCAGCTTGCGTGATGCCATGACGACTGCGTAGGAGATTTTTTCCAACTCGGTCATGTTACACTTGGAGGCCATGAGGACCTCGGAGACGTAGTAGATTGGACACTGTCGGGTCGTGCCCTCCCTGTTTTGCTCTTGGACTAGCGCTGCGCTGACTGCATATGGTGAGGCAGCGATGTAGAGCAGAAGCGGCAACGAAGGGTCTGGACTGGTGAGAATGGCCAAGTCTGACAGGTGCTGCTTGAGTGATGCGAAGGCTGCCGCCTGTTCTGGTCCCCATGCGAAGTCTTTCGCACCATGCAGTGTCTTGAGGAAAGGTAGACTCCGCTCGGCGGACTTGGAGATGAATCTATTCAGAGCGGTCAATCTGCCTGTTAGACGCTAGACATCCCTGGTTAACTACGGGGGTGTCATGTTGATTATTGCCTGAATCTTGGTCGAGTTGGCCTCGATCCCGCGGTGCGACACCAGGTAGCCCAGTATCTTCCCCTGGCGGACCCCGAAGACACACTTCTTGGTGTTGAGGCGAAGTCGTGCGTCCCTCATGTTTGTGAATGTCTCTGCAAGGTCGGCCAGGTGATCCTCCTTATTTTTGCTAGTGACGACGATGTCGTCCACATACGTGAAAATGTTCTGGCCTACTTGGTCCTCGAGCGTCGTCTTGGTGAGGCGAGAGAAAGTTGACCCAGCGTTCTTGAGTCCCTCCGGCATCCTGATGAAGCAGTATGTGTCGAAGGGTGTGATGAAACTGGTACTGGCCTTGTCTTCCTCCTTCATATATATTTGGTGGTAGCCAGAGAAGCAGTTGAGGAGTGACATGACTTCGCATCCAGTCGCACTATCGACTATCTTGTCGATTCGTGGCAGCAGGAAATTATCCTTAGGGCAGGCCTTGTTGAGGCTGGTGAAATCGATACACATCCGCCACTTGCCGCTCTTATTTTGCACCATGACTACGTTGGATAGCCACGTAGGGTAGGCGACTAGCTCGATGAAATTGGCCTCGAGCAGGCGGTGTACTTCGGCTTTGGCGGCTTCTGTTTTTTCATCATACATTTTCCGCAACCGCTGCTTCTTTGGGCGCACCGAAGGGTCAATGCCCAGACTGTGCTCGATGACGGTGCGACTGACTCCGACTAGGTCAAGGGCAGACCAGGCGAAGATGTCCTTATTTCTGGAGAGACAAGAGATGAGTTTCTCCTCCTCTTGTGAAGTCAGGTCTTCGCTTATGATGACTGTTTGCTTGGGCGTTGCCGGGTCAAGGGGAACTGTCTTCGTTCCGTTGTTGCTTTGTAGCTGTGCCTTTTTCATTTTCATTGGCGGTTGGCCGGGTAGCCTCAGGGACTTCGCGCTGCGTCGTAAGGTAGTGTATGTTTCGTTGACCGGGAACGAAATCTCTCTCAATGTTACGCGCAGTCTGCTGGTTCCCGTACACCGTTATTACGCCTTGCGGACCTGGAATTTTCATGCAGAGGTATAATCCGTGGATGGCTGCTTCAAATTTGTTGATAGAGCCCCGACCCATTATGGCATTGTAGGGATTGACCATGTCAATGATGTCAAAGGTGATCTTTTTGCTTCGCGCATTGGGTGCTACGCCGAAGGACAGGGGTAGCTCTATCTTGCCCATAGGGAAGGTTCCCTTGCCACCGAAGCCATATAGGGGATTGTCCAAAGGCTTGAGCAAGCTATGGCTGATGCCCATGCGGTCGAAGGCGTGGAGGAAGATGATGTCCACCTGGCTGCCGTTGTCAACTAGGACTTTGTGTAGGTCCCAGCCTGCCACACTGCAGTTGATTACCATGGCGTCAATGTGGGGTGCACTGCGCAGATCAACATCTCTGGCGTCGAAGGTTAGCGGCACATGTGACCACTTCGTTTGCATGACCGAGCCGGTGATGGCGATGTGGTTGATGCTTCGGTAGTGATTCCTCTTTTGTCGCTTCGTGTCGAAGTCGACGCTGGACCCTCCGGCGATCATGTGAATGACTCCGCGATACGGCTGATCAGCGAAGTCTTCCTGTTTTGGTGCTTGGGGGTGATTTTGGTGGTGGATGTTTGGCTGATGCGGAGGCGGGGGCAGGGGTGGTATCACTTGTACCTCCTGGTGGTGTTGATATGCGTGGTTGGGTAGATGCTGGGCGGGGCCATGGTTGTATGGTTGTGGGTGGTGGTGTTGATATGTGTGCGCGGCAACTCTTGGGTTGTCGGCGGGTTGTGCCTGAGACATCCTGTCCCTGGTGGCCTTCGTTTCTGGGCAATCCTTGGTTGGGTGCACGCAGTCTTCACCGTGAAACAGGCAGTAATATCTGCGCGGCTGTTGCGCCCGTCCCCGGCCCTGACCACGCGTGCCATTGCCGCGGCCCTGGGGGGATAATCTTGGCGACGAGGGGCTTCGTCGGCGGGGTGCTGGTTGGCAATGTTATGCACCTTCTGCTGACTGCGGTTGTCCCGACCGGAGTCTGACTGTGAAGGTCTTGTCCATGTTTGGCTAGACTACAGAGGGTCCTTGGGCTTTCTTTGAGACTCGACCTTGCGCTGATGGAGCTCTTCAGATCTGGCATACTTTTCAAACAACTAATAGAGCTCCTAGAGGTTTTTGGGTGGGTCCCTGATGCAGTGACTGTACAGGACGCCAGCCTGAAGGCCACTGATGGCGTAGTGTATGGCGATTTGGTCGTCGACCGAGGGCAGTTGCGACTTGAGAGTCAGGAACTTGCGGTTGTACTCCTGCAGGGTTTCTTTCTCTTACTGTTTGCAGAGTGACAGCTCGGCCAAGGCATCGGTGTCTGGGCGGTACCCTTGAAAGTTAAGCAGAAACTTGTCCCGGAGACTTCGCCAGGAGTCGATGGACAGTGGGGGCAACCTGGTGTACCAGGTCAAGGCCGGACCTTCGAGGGCGATGATGAAGGACTTGGCCATTGTGGCGTCGTCCCCTCCGGATGATGTGATGGTGACTTAATAGCTCATGATGTATTGTGTTGGGTCGGTGCTGCCGTTGTACTTGGGGTAGGTCCCTGTCCTAAAGTTGGTGGGCCATGGTGACACTTTGAGTTGCGGCGCCAGGGGGCTTCGCTCATCAAGGTAGTTGATGCCTTGGAAAGCTGCGACATGTGGGATGAAGGGCCCGCGCTGGGGAATGAATAAATCTCCGGCTGGTGCACGCTACTGGAGGGGTGGGTCGTGTTGCAGATCGTGCTGTCCTTCGCTCTGCATGAGCACAATCTCTTGCTCTAGTTCCCGGGCCCTCTGCTCCTCGTCTCGTATCATCTGACGCACTTTGGCTTGCACGGAGACGCGTTGGCACTTGGCTTCGAGGATTTCTTTCTGCTTTTGGAGGTTGCTGTTCTTGAGGCGCAGGGCCCGTAGCTGTAGCTGTTCTTCTGCTGAGACGTCGATGACTTTGCCGTCCTTTGTTGTGTCCTCGCCCTCTAGTGGAGCGAAGCCTGGGGGTGGTACTTGTGGTTGCCCTCTAGAGCTGCAGGTGCGGAGGGTGCCTTCGGGAGTTTGTTGATCGTTGCGCTGTCTCTTACTGAGTGCTTCGTCTTCGCCAGCTTCTTGGTGGGTGTTGTCTGCGAGGGCCTTGCCCATTTTCTCAGCTAGCAGTGCTGCCTTCGCTGCTTCGTCGACGGATGGGGCTGCCTTCGAACTAGCCCTTTTGGGTGCCATCGCGGGTGGTTTGCTCGTAGCACAAACGGTGGGCGCCAAATGTTGGAACTTGCTCTCCTGGGCAAGTTGATCCAATGGGGGAGTGGAAAGGATGCAAGCAAGGTTTAACTCGAGATGGCAATTGCTCTATTAATCCAGCCTCTCAAGGGCACTGTACGGGGGTATTTATAGGTGCCCGAGCGCCCAACGTCCCGATGTAAGGATGCTTATGCCCTCAGACACCTGGATTATCCCCAGAATATTCCCATAAGGGAGGGTTACAAACTCTCATTACAGAAAAGCTATTACAAATCAGGCCCATAACACGCCTGTCCGTGTGGGGCCTATTACGATGGGTTGAATCCCACGTGGGCCTCTAGGTAGGGCGAGGACGTGGGATGGAGAGACTTCGTCGTAGGCCTTCGTCTTGCAGTGAAGAGGACGAAGGGTGGGCCGCGCTGGTCATCTTGCCTCCGTTGGTGCAGCAAGTTGACGAAGGCCTGGAGCGAAGGGTAGCGTCTTCGCCTTCGCCCCAACAAGCTCAAAGGACAACACAGGGAGTTCACAACTCGAAATGAAGCTCAAATCACTATCACAATGAATCAAATGTGTGGGAGCGGAGTCTGGATGTCTTAGTATGCTTGGTGTAACACCCCTGGTGTTATTGTAACTAAAACTGGAGCATGGCATCATAAGCATGGGCATTTCATATGTTTGATACACCTAGAATGCATTCACTAGGTAAAAATTTCAATCAAGTGTATTGTTTAAAGTGTTTTTGCAAAGAGAACCCTGGATAGGAAACTTAACCCTAAACAGGGATTAAAGGGGTAAGACCTAACCCAAGATGAGAAAACCTAAAGACTTTAGGGAAAGAGTCATAAAATATCCCCAAAAACAAAGTTGAATCACATTTATGCCCCTGGGATACCAAAAACCCTAATTGGAACCCTGGAAAACCCTAAAACCAAACCCTAGGGGCCTATTTGCAAAATTAGTCCACTTTTGGGCTAAAGTGCAAAAACCAAGTCAAATAAGTATTTTAAGTCATTTGGTTCACAAATATGTGGACTTGAAAGCCAAACATTGGATTTTGGACTTAAATGCAAAATGGACCTCAATTAGGTTCTATTCTAGGTCTGGATTTCAGTGTATTGTGCTCATCTTTGTGACCTTGTAGCTTCTAAACAAAGGAGATTTTGCCCTAGGTCACCACATCAAAATTGTAGCCCAATCATAGGAGAACAACTTTGCTTAAAGGTAAAAGCATAGTTGTCAAGAGAAATTTAGGGATAATTGAGCCTGAAGTTGGACTGTCAGACTGCTTGAGGTCTAAAATTCAGAGTAACAGTGTTATGAGATGAACTTTGAGCTTGATTTTGAATGGGATCCAGTGACTTTTTGTGAGAGCACATTGTAGCAAAGTTATAGATGGATTATAGTTCTACAACTTTACTACAGAAAGTTTGCTTAGGTTTCACATAAAAATTGGAGAAAACTGGGCTCCAACTTTGTCTGTCAGATAGACTGAAGACCATCTCCCCATGGTACAGTACTCAAACAGATCAGATCAGCCGCGGCAGAAGAATCTCACCGCCGGCGACCGATTGTCGCCGTGATTCGTGCGACAGCCGGCCCGACGTGTGCTCAAGGTCAGTGGACAACGCCTGGAGATCACCGCCGTGGATAAGCTCCAGTCGTTAAAGAACTCCGGCCACCGTACTATGTCATCGCGGTGGAAGCCGGTAAGAACGCCGGTGATAGCCGCCGTCCGACCGTGCGCCGCGTGTCCTAACCACGCCACCGCATCGCCGTGACCCTCTCTAACTGCCTGTCGATCACCGGAGTTACCGCCACGCCATAGGACACGTACCCACGCGCGCCAGGATTCTTCTTCATCTCCGGCCGCCTCCGCTATCTGCTCAAATTGAGCGCCACCGCCCCGGGGATCTATAAATTGACCCCGCCGTGAGCTTCACCACATCCTCACGCGCTCAGCCACCGCCAATTGCTAGCAGTCCCTCACCAGAGCTCGAGAATTTTCAATTCTCCCCAAATTGGGTCTCCGCCACCGTAAACTCACCTCCCCGCGGCCAGCCGTCCTCAGGTCTGCTCATTCCTTTTTCATCCCTGTTCTAGCATCCTTACGTGTTGGTGATGCTCTCCGACCCCTTTAATCGAACCAAACCACCTCTGATCGCCGGGAACCCGACGATCTTGCAGCCTGCTTCTCGGTCACCGTGGCCAGAGAGTTTTAGTGCGCCGTTAGTGAAATTGATGGAGGGGAAATGGTCGGGGTGGACCTAATTGTGTTCCCGTCGCTTGAGAGCACCAGCCGTGGCGTCATCTGGCCGGACTAAGCTCGCCGGAGTGCGGCGAGGGCTGATTCCACGTCATCGACTTTGCTCTGCGAAAGTATAGAATGTGGAGGGCCTTAGTGCAAACCGTCAGCGACTCACTGAAACAGTAGAAGAACCTGTCTTCAGATAGATAAAACCCCGAGGCCCTTTTTGCAAACCTGCCCTGCGGGCGCGGGCGCGCGCGCTTTTCCCCTCTGACTGGGCCGTTTGGGCTGAAACCAGCCCATTACTATTGAAGCCTTTTCTTTTTCCTTTTTTAGCAGAGCTTTGGAAATATGTTAAAAATTGTAGAAAAATCCTAAAATTGTGCAACCAATTTTCCCAGGCTTGTTATTCTCCCTAGAATTTAATAAAAATAGTTTTGTGATTTTTAGTGGAAATAAGAAATTTTAGGGCATTTAAATTAGTTAAAAGTATTAGTTAGGGATTTTTAAAGGATAAATGGTAATCCCAAAAATGCTCAAAATTTTTATATGAGTTCCTCATATTATTTAGAAGCCTTGGGTAGAATTTGGGTTGATTTGGACCTTGTTTGATCACCAAACCCCAAAACACCCCCCCCTGCCCTTTGAACTCCTTTACTGACTCCGGAAACCCTAAGTTCTCGGAGTTCTGTGAAGAAAAGTTGTATTCAAGACATAGATAATAAATCTTTATTATCTTCGCACTCTCATGAGCATTACATGACATTCATTCTTATATACATATATGGTTATGTTAGAACGCGAAGAAGAAGTGGAAGTCACTGAAGAAGGGACACCACCACCCTCGGATTCTCAAGCAGGCAACTGCTTCTACTTTGATATTTGTGGATCCGAGCCAGACTCACTTGTTAACGAAGGCAAGCCCCGGTGCATGCAACCCCTTTCCTTGTATTTTTAAATACTTTTCGCACACTTTAAGTCAAGTGAAATGTGCATTAGGTTCATAGGAAATTGCTTGGAACCCTTTGATGCATTGCTTTCCTTGATATCCATACCTTTATAGATACTTCTGGTGAAGTATCAAAATTTGATTTACAAAAATGCTTAGCCCTGCTTAGATCTTGTGGATAGAGGTTGTCTTTTGCAATACTGCCTAGCTCAGGGGTTACCCTGAGGAAAGATGGCTTCTATCTGCAAGACTACTTTCCTTGAGAGCATGGTGGGATCTTACTGCAAAGTTCCCTATGATGCTCTTTTCATCCTAAGGAATGGAAACAATCCTAAGGATGGAAGTACTTAAATCGAGACTTGGGTTAGGAACAGGTGATGTTCTACCCAGGTTGATTAAGGATTTAATGCGTATGTAGGCGTGCTGATCGAGGACCCTTTAACTGGTCACATGCCTCGTCATGGGTAAGCCTTGCCTCAAGCAGACTAAGGCCAGAATAAGATAACACGAAATGGGCGTGGAGCGGTGGCGGGAGTAGCGTGTACCCACCGTGGCAAGAGGCTGGACGGTGGTGTATCTGTGCTCTCGGTTTGCGTGAACCTGATCTGGTCTTAAGAACCCCGGTGGTGGGTTGACATATGCAAGGGTTAAGTGCTACATATGTCGTGTGACTGGAGATCCTCAGCTGAGTATAATCGATTCGGATCGCCGTACCTTCGCGGTTATGAAGACTTGGTCACTTCCCTGCAACCTAAAGTCAGGATGTGAACATTATGGATAAAAATGAGGTTGTATTGGTGAAATGATGAAATTAGACTAGAGGCAAACAGAGTCTATTAATACTTAATTCGGCATTAAAATATTGAAAGTAAGGACTCACTTTAGTAAACTATTTCTGCAAAAGTATCTAAGTTGATTTTTGCTAAAGCCTCTTCTTGATGCCTATTTATCCAGCATACCCTTGAGAGTCTTTTCCTTAGTCGGGTAAGACTTGCTGAGTAATCCCATACTCAGGGTTTATCCCTCCGTTGTTTTTAGGTGAGGAAGCGACAACCCTTTGTTGCTTCTGTACCAAGGTGGTTCCTAATGAAGATAAGCAAGAGTGAAGTGCGGGAGGAAAGGATCCTCCATTAAGACTTTTTGTGTGATAACTGTCGGGAGGAGTTTTTGCCTCCCTTGGTATGTGTAATAATATTACTCTGCACTCGTTTATATTCCTGGTCTGTAATAAACAACTTGATCTTACTTTTTAATAAATGTAAGTTTATGTAATCGCTTCCGCATATCTATATCTCCGATGTTCTGTAATGTCTGCAAGACGGGTGAGACGTTCCTGGAAAGGTAAGGAAAGATACCGAGCTTGTCAAGTAGTTCAGGGGCACCTACAGGGTTGTCTGAGGTCCGTTGGACAAGGACAACTGTAGGTGGGCCTAATTACTTGGGAGGTTCTGTCACACTTGGAGAATGCTTGGTGTTCTCCTCCATGCGCCTAGGGGTCCCTTTTATAGCCCCAAGGCAGCTAGGAGCCGTTAGAGATCAACAAGGAAGGCTATCCTTGCCTTCTGTTGAGTGGCGCATCGGACAGTCCGGTGCGCCACCGGACAGCCACTGTAGCTTGTCCGGTGCACGATCTCCTTCCATATCGGGCGCATCCGACCAATGTTCCTCGGGGCTATTTGGCGCACCGGACACTGTCTGGTGCACACCGGACAGTCCGGTGCACCTAGCCGACCGTTTGAGCAAGCCACGTGTCGCGCGTTGATCGCGCGGCCGACCGTTGGCGCTGGCGCTGTTGGCTCACCGGACAGTCCTGTGCACCACCGGACTGTAATACTCAAATTGTAAGGGAGAATAAAAGGAGGAATTGTCTCCTTTGAATATATGTGCATCTCCATTTATCATCACATGTGACTGGTCATGTTTAAAAATGAGTAAAACTTCACTACGACACAAATAAACCATTGCATCATTTTGGATTTTTGTTTGTGCATTAACAGCAATAATAATATGAATAAAATGTAATGATAATGGGATGAGGATTTAAAATAAACCCTAAATTGAAAATTGATTTGAAATAGAAAAGGAAGATAGAGATATTATAAAATATAAAACGAAGTCTATAAAAATATCAACCCAACCATTCGGGTATGATTAAAGTTTACCTTTAATTTGGGTACTAAATTCAACACAAGATTGGAATTCAAATTGGAAATTAAACTTTAATTTGGAAAGAGAGAAAAGAAAAATAGAAAATTAAAAAAAAGAAGAGAAGACCACCCAGGCACGCCGGGAATCACGCTTTCGGCCCACATCGCCTTTCACGCGCGCTCGGCCCAGGGGGAAAATCCGCGCATACCGCGCGCGCATCGCAGACCCACTGGCGGGTGGGGTCAACTGGACAGCGCCCTCCACCCACTAACGGGCGGGCCCGGTCGGTCGGGTTTATCTCCTCCGCGGACATCACGCTCGGGCGCAACAGAACGACCGCCGCGTCCCCAACTAACTCGCCGTTCACGGCGGAGGTCACCCGCGGGAATCGGAGTTCCACAACTTGCCTAGTGTGCCTGCTTGCAACCATAAAAACCGGTCCGCTGCGATCTAACCCCTGTCTCCTCCCCAATCGCCCCGTGCCGCCGCCACCGAAGCCCATCTCGAGCCGCAAATCCGCTGCGCGGGCCTCTCACCTACTCATTCATCTACGCTCGTCCGGTGGTCGGGGGAAAGCTAGTATTGGCGTGTGCTACCGATCAGGGTACCTCGGGTGGCTCGGTGCTGGCTGGGGGCTTCCCAATTTCTCGCTGTCGCCATCGGTCCGTCGCGGACAGCATCCACTCCGTGGCCTGAGCTCAACACCACGCAAGCGCCGGTACGAATCCCCTTCTCGTCTTCACTGAGTCTGTTCATTCGTGTTGCGCGTCTCGGTTGGTCAGTTGGAGCTCGTCTTGGCGGGGACACCGCTCGCCGGCGTTTATTCCGTCGCAGCGCAGAGGGCGCCGCCATGCCTTGGTGCTGGCTAATGGGGAAGGGGGCTGCCGAGCGCTGATCTGGCGACGGGCGGCTGTGATTAGAGGACAGCGTACCGTTTCGCTTGATTAAATCCGAGGCATCCATTTGTGATGAACGGGTAGAGTGGGAGATGGGGTGAGTAGATCCGGGCCATAGATCCTTAATCCGAGGGCGGTCATCGTGTTCTGGTTGATGATAACCTAGATCTAATCGTGGCCCTTGATTCGCGATCTGGCGGCCGAGATCTCACCGTACCCCTTCGCGGGTACGTTTTATAAAAGAGACCCTGCCTTTTACATATATCAACTCGCCGTCCACGCCAGTGACTCTCTGAGTCTTAGGATATTTGCACCGTAGCCCCTGCACTTCTCAGCATTTGAGGCCCAGTCCAGGGATCAGTAAAATGGTGGAAAAGAATTAGAAAAAGGATTTTTAGTACAAAATTAATTCCAAGAACTTATGTAATTCCTAGAAAATATATTTTAACTCCTTTTTAATTCATTCCAGTGGCTATAGTTTTTTATTAATATTGTTTAACACTTAGTATCTCTGTTTTAGCATGAAACCCATATTAAAATTTATCACTTTGATAATTTGGTACCAAACACATAAATATTTCGGAAAATCATAACTTAAAATCCGTAACTCCGAAATTAATAATTCCAGTTCCTATGATCTTATTGTAATGTCTAGATTATTACTGTGTATTTTATTTACATGTTTGGTGTGATGTTAATTTTTGCTATACTATGTATGTATTGTATTGATGCGAGTAGACGAGCAAGCTACAAAGGATTCTAAGGTTTAGCTGGTAGAGACTGCTGAGCAGGAGCTCGTGGAAGGCAAGTTGTGCCCTTGATCACTTCCTTTTACCCATTCATGTTCTATTAATCATAATGATCTGCATAGGTTAATTTTGCTGGGACCCAATAGGTTACCCTAGATTTTGACTATCTTTATACCTTGTTTCACCACTGGTTTTACTACTAAATTTTTGGGTAGTACATGCTATTGCTTTATGTGGATTTGGGTATAGAGATATTTACTACTCATGATTATACTTTTTATTATCTGTTTATTATTTACTATGCATGATAAGATCATTATGTTAATGGGAACATGGAGAACCACCCGGGAAAACAGTGCTACCACAAGGGTTTAATGGGACGCCCTTGGCTGATTAACTAGGAAAGCTATTGGATGACTACCTTACCCGAAACGGGCAAGGGCAGTAGGGGAGTGGTCAGTGTAGGGAGGTCCTTGGGTTGATTTTGCTGCGATGGCGGTCAGGCGAGGGATTCCTGCACTGGAGCTTCCTATAAACTGTAGCGGGTAGTCTGAAGCTAGTGGAACTTTGTAAAGGCCTCGTAGTGGTACCCTACCTCGCTTCCTTGGTAGAGGTGTATGGGGTCTGATCAACTCCGTGGAAAATGGGTAACATGACTTGTGGGTAAATATGTGCAACCTCTGCCGAGTGTAAAACTGGTATACTAGTCGTGCTCACGGTCATGAGCGGCTCGGACACTCACATGATTAATTTATGGAACTTAAACTTAATTTGTCATATCATTGCATTTGGGATTATTTTATTAATACTTTTATTTATTATTTCTAAGGTTCGGTATTTACTTACATTTAGTAATTGCTAATAAAATTTTGACCAACTTATAAAAGCAATGCTAAGCTTCAGCCTTTATTTCATTGATCAGCCTTACACTTCATGAACTCCTACCTTTGGTGAGTTCATGCCACATTATTCCCCACAACTTGTTGAGCGATGAACATGTGTGAGCTCACTCTTGCTGTCTCACACCCCCCCCACAGGAGAAGAGCAGGTAGTCGAAGAGGAGCCGCCTAATACTGAGGCTTTCGACTTGATCTAGGTGGCGTCTCCCAGTCAGCTTTCTGGTGCCAAGGATAGATTTTAGTTCCTACTATATTCATCTTTTATTTTGTAAGACTTCCGCTATATAATAAGTACTCTGATTTTATTGTGATATTTATCTCTATACACTCTGTTATTATATATGTTGTCATCTTTGGCGCATGTATGAGATGCACCCGGCTTTGTCCCTTTAAATCCGGGTGTGACAAAGTCCGGTGAATTTTAGCCACGTCGCCTTGTTCCTTTTCCCGAGAGGGACGAGTTCGCCGTGGATGACTCATCGGACAGTCCGGTGAATTATAGTCGTACAACTCCGTCGATTCCCGAGAGCAGCCACTTCACCGTTGACCAGCCTGGCGCACCGGACACTGTCCGGTGTGCCAAGCCGAGCTGGAGTTTGGCTGCCTACAGCCAAGTCTTTTTATTGCATTTCTTCTTCTCTTGTCCATGTTTCTAGCACTTAGATAAACACATTAGTATACAAAATAATATACTAAGTCTAGAAACATACCTTGTACTTTGATCTTCACTTTTCACACATTTAGCACATAGGATTCAATTAATATGTGTTGGGCATCTAATCACCAAAATACTTATAGAAATTTGCCCAAGGGCACATTTCCCTTTCAATTAAGACTTGCCACCTCATTGTTCAATTTATCAATAGAAGTAAGATGTTCATCACAGACATCAACATCAAAGTCCTTACATCTATTGCAAATAATTACATGCTCTACACATGAACTAGTTTCCTTAACTTTCTCTAGCTTAGCATTTAATTCATCATTTAAATTCTTTAAGCTAGATATAGATTCATGACAGGTAGACACTTCAGAAGATAGCAGTTCATTCTTCTTAATTTCTAAAGCAAGGGATTTTTAAACACTAACAAATTTATCATGTTCTTCATACAAAATGTCCTCTTGTTTTTCTAGAAGTCTATCCTTTTCATTAAGAGCATCAATTAGTTCATTTATTTTGTCTACTTTAGCTCTATCTAGTCCTTTAAATAAATCGGTGTAATCTACTTCATCATCAGATGATTCCTCATCGCTAGAAGAAAAGTACTTGGGGGTATCTCGAATACGTACCATCTTCTCCTTAGCCATAAGGCAAGTATGGCATTCGTTGGGGAGGAGCGAAGATTTATCGAAGGCCGAGGCAGCCAGTCCTTTATCGTCGGAGTCAGATGAAGAGCAGTCAGAATCCCATTCCTTTCCAAGGTGCGCCTCGCCCTTCGCCTTCCTGTAGTTCTTCTTCTTTTCCCTTTTCCCATGCTTTTCTTGTCCCTGGTCATTATCATTATTGGGGCATTGAGCTATGAAATGACCAGTCTTACCGCATTTGAAGCAGGAGCGCTTTCCCCTTGTTTTATTCTTGTTGGGGTACTCCTTGCGTCCTTTTAGCGTGATCTTGAAGCACTTGATGATAAGCGCCATCTTGTCCTCATTGAGCTCGGCAGCCTCTACTTGTGCTACCTTGCTTGGTAGCGTCCCCTTGCTGCTAGTTGCTTTGAGAGCAACAGGCTGCGGCTCGTAGATGGGTAGTGGACCATTTAGCGCATCATCCACGTATCGCGCCTCCTTCACCATCATGCGCCCGCTCACGAATTTTCTGAGGATCTCCTCAGGTGTCATTTTGGTGTACCTAGGATTTTCACGAATAAGGTTGACAAGATGGGGGTCAATAACGGTAAATGGCCTGAGCATGAGTCGGACGACGTCATGATCTGTCCATCTTGTGCTTCCATAGCTTCGGATTTTGTTGACTAGGGTTTTGAGCCTGTTGTACATCTGTGTTGGCTCCTCTCCTCTGATCATCGCCACTAGTTCCATCTTGGTGATCATGGTGGTGTCGTTACCCTCATGGGATATCTTGAGAGTATCCCAGATTTGTTTGGCGTTGTCCAAGCCACTCACTTTATTGTACTCATCCCTGCAAAGAGATGCTAGCAAAACAGTAGTAGCTTGGGCATTTTTATGAATTTGTTCATTTATAAAGACAGGATTATCAGTGCTATCAAAATGCATCCCATTTTCTACAACTTATGCTAGGATGGAGAGAGAATAAATGACTACGCATTTTATGACTCCAAAATGAATAGTCCTCTCCATCAAAGTGTGGAGGTTTTCCAAGGGGAATTGATAGTAAATGCGGATTTGAATTATAGGGAATGCGAGAATAATCAAAAGAATAATTTTGATTAACTGTCTTTTTCTTGGATGAGGAGTCGTCGTCGTCGTTGTCCCTTGGTGAAGAAGAGGAGGCGTCGCTGTCGTAGTAGATGATCTTCTTGATCCGCCTCTTCTTCTTCCCGTCCCTCTTTTTGTGACTCGAGCCCGAGTCAGTGGGCTTGTCGTCTCTTGGCTCGTTGAAGAGGGACTCCTTCTCCTTGTCATTGATCACCATCCCCTTACCCTTAGGATCCATCTCTTCGGACGGTTAGTCCCTTAGATGAAGAGTATGGCTCCGATACCAATTGAGAGCACCTAGAGGGGGGTGAATAGGTGATCCTATAAAATCAAACACTAAATGGCCACAAACTTGATTATTAAAGTGTTAGTGCGACTAAGTAGCTATGGAGCGAGTTCTTGTGAACAAAACAATCACAGAAAAGGAACACAAGAGACACACGATTTTTATCCCATGGTTCGGCCAAGTAACACTTGCCTACTTCCATGTTGTGGCGTCCCAATGGACGATGGTTGCACTCAACCCCTTTCAAGTGATCCAATGATCAACTTGAATACCATGGTCTTTTCCTTTCAGAGTATCCTTCCCGTTTGCGAGGAATCTCCACAAGTTGGGGCCTCTCACCCTTACAATATTGATCACAAAGAAAGCACAGAGTAAGGATGGGAGAGCAACACACGCAAGACTCAAATCCACAGCACAACCACACACATAAGTGAAGAAGTGAGCACACAAACACAGCGCAAGGAGTTTACAACTCGAACAGTGCTCAAATCTCAAGAACGATGATCCGATTGCGTGAATGTAGAGTCTAGGTGTCTTAGGATGTTTCTTGTAAGCTTAGTGTGCTGCTCCATGCGCCTAGGTCCCTTTTATAGCCCCAAGGCAGCTAGGAGCCGTTGGAGAACAACTTGGAAGGCAATTTCTGCCTTCTGTCGAGTGGTACACCGGACAGCCACTGTAGCAGTCCGGTGCTCGATTTCCTTCCATACCGGGCACAGCCGACCGTTGGTCCTTTGGGCCAGTTGGCGCACCGAACACTGTCTGGTGCACACCGGACAGTCCAGTGTGCCCAACCGACCGTTGGAGCGGGCCACGTGTCGCGCGTTGATCACACGGACGACCTTTGGTCACAGGCGTCGTTGACTCACCAGATAGTCCGGTGATTTTTAGCAAAGTCGCCAGCTGATTTTCCAGAGAGCAGCCAGTTCACCGTCGACCAGCCTGCACCACTAGACACTGTCCGGTGCACCACCGGACAGTTTGGTGTGCTAGGCCCGAGCTGGTGTTGACTGTACACAGCCAACTCTTTTCCAATGACTTTCTTCTTTACTTGGTACTGTTTCTAGCACTTAGATAAACATGTTAGTACTCAAAAATAATTCACTAAGTCTAGAAACATACCTTGTTCTTTGATTCGCACTTCTCACTCCTTTAGCACATAAGAACTTAATCAATATGTGTTGGACATCTAATCACCAAAACACTTATAGAAATGGCCCAAGGGCACATTTCCCTTTCAAGCCTCAGATTTGAAGTGGCAAAAAACGTCTAACTAGCGCCTAGCTTCGTGTTCTTCATCTAAGTACATGGAAGTGTGGAACGAAGTGCAGCTTTAATGAATATATGAGCATTTTTGTGCCTCTACCTGGGTCATTCATGCCTGTCTTAAATGGGTCTTGCACGTGCCCCCCCCCCCCCCCACTCCCCCTAGGTCGTGACCTTAGCCCAAGCATGCCCAAGGCATGGGGTTGAGCTGACGCTAAAAATATTTTGGGGTGTGTCATGCATGAATCGTGCTTCGAGCCAGTCCATGTTTATGAACGTGTATAACATTTTTCTATAATGTATTTAGATATATTGTCATAGAGTAAAGTTCAAACTATGACATGTTTATAGACTACAAGTTTACTATTATAAAATAAGTTACTTCAATTAGTGTGAATCATCTACTTTGAACTCACCACAACAAGGACATAGTTTACTATGAGCAATTGAAACTCGGGATAAATATTATCTTTCTCGTATAGAGATGGCAATGGATAAATACTCACCGAGTATTACTATCCAATACTCATACCCACAATGAAAAAATAAACCAGTCGGGTCACCCATATCTACTAGTGGATATGGATTTACCCACATACCCATATTCATGTGGGTATGGGAAACTCATACCCACAAACCATACCCATAATGATTAAACATCTATCAAAATAATACATTATTGTTGGGGCGAAGGCAAAGACGCCACCCTTCGCTGCAGTCGCTGGTCCGACGGAGACAAAGCAGGCCTTCACTGCAGTCGCCGGTCCGACGGAGACAAAGCAGGCCTTCGCTCGATACGGCGCCAGACGAAGACCTGCGACGTCGTCATTCCGCCAAGCGGCCTCGTCCAGCTCAGAAGCCCGTGTGTGATCCGGCCCATTGTAACGGGCCCCGCGTGGCCGCTGCGTGTTACGGGCCTAATTTGTAAAGGCATTCCTGTAATTACAGTATGTAACCCTGCTTTATGGGAATATTCTGGGGATAATCTAGGTATCCGAGGGCACATGCGTCCTTAACACAGGGCGCTGGGCGCTCAGACACCTATAAATACCCCCGCACAGTGCCCGTGAGCGGGCAGATTAACAGAGCTATTGCCATCTTGCGCGAGAACCCTGTTGACGTCACTATTCTCCCTTGTTGGATCCCCTTGCAACCGAGAGCAAGTTCCAACATTTGGCGCCCACCGTTCGTGCTACGAGAAAACCACCCACGATGGCACCCAAGAGAGCTAACCCGAAGGCTGACGAGGCTGCGAAGGCAGCACTGCTCGCCGCAAGAAAGGGCAAGGCCCTCGCCCTCACCCAATCCACCCACCAAGAGGCCACCGAAGATGATGTTCCCCGCACCTGTGAAGACGACACTCTCCACACCTGCGGCCCTGAAGGACAACCGCAGCCACCCTCAGGCTTCGCACCACTGGAGGGCGTGGACCTCACCGAGGACGGTGAAGTCCTCGGCGTCTCAGCAGAAGAACAGCTACAGCTGCGCGCCCTGTGCCTCAAGAACCGCAATCTCTAGAGGCAGAAGGAGATACTGGAGGCCAAGCGCCAGCGCGTGTCCGCACTAGCCAAAGTGCGGCAAATGATACGCGACGAAGAGCAGAAGGCCTAGGAACTCGAGCGGGAGATTGCGCTGATGCAGCGTGAAGGCCACCTTGGCCTACAGCACGAGACACCCCTCCAGCAGCGCGCTCAACTCGAAGACATGCGCGAGGGCCACCTCGGCCTGCAGCATGGGCCACCCCTGCAACACCGCGCGCAACCGGAAGACCAGCGTTTCTGTAACACCCAGTTTTAAGGGACAAAGCCGGGTGCATCTCATACATGCGCCAAGAAGACAACACATATAATAACAGAGTGTATAGAGATAAATGTCATAAAACATCAGAGTACTTATTACATAGCGGAAGACTTATTACAAAATAAAAGTGTAAACATAAAACGAACTAAGGATCGTCGGCGCAAATGTCGACTGGGAAACGCCACCTAGATCAGAATCGAACTCCTCGATACTTGACTCCACTTGAAACCACCTGATCATCTCCTGTGGGGGGGGTGTGAGACAGCAAGGGTGAGCTCACACATGATCATAGCTCAACAAGTTGTGGGGAACCAGTGGACATAAACTCACAAAGGTGTGAGTTCATGTGATGTGTAAGGCTTAATCAATAACAGGGGTTAAAGCTGAGCATTGCTTTTAAGTAGTTGGTCAAAATTTTATTAGCAATTACTAAGTGTAAGTAAATACCAAACCATAAGTAAAGTAATAGAACAAAATTAATAATAAACCCATGCAATGCAAATGACAAAATTGAATTTAAGTTCCATAATTTAAACATCAGAGAGTCCTGAGCTGCTCATGACCGCGAGCTCGGCTAGTATACCAGTTTTACACTCTGCAGAGGTTGTACCCTTTACCCACAAGTCATGTTACCCATCTGCCAAGGGGTCGCGACTCCCCATATACCTCTACCTAGGAAGCACGGCAGGGCAACACTACGAGGCCTTTACAAAGTTCCACTAGCTTCCGAAAACCCGCTACAGTTTATGGGAAGATCCAGTAAAGGGTTCCTGGCTGACTGCCATCCCAGCAAAATCAACCAGGGACCTCCCCGCACTGACCTCTCCCCTACTGCCCTTGCCCCTTTCGGGTAAGGTAGTCTTCCACTAGCTTTCCTAATTAGTCAGCCAAGGGGTCCCATTCCTCCCTTGTGGTGGCACGTGGTTCTCAAGTTAAGCTCTATGTTCCAATTAACATTAATGATATCAACATGAACATAAACAGAATAACAACAAGAATTGGAACATAGAGGTAATAACTGATTATCCCAAAACCATGTAAAGCAATAGCAAACTACCCAAGTGATTCAGGGGTAAACAAGGTAATGAGATAAACAAATCTAGGGTGACCTATTGGGTCCCATCAAAATTAACCTATGCATGAGTATGTGATATTAAAGAACATTATTGGGTAAAAAGTGGTCAAGGGCACAACTTGCCTTCAATGAGCTCCTGCTCAGCTACTTCAACCTGCTGCTCACCAGTATCCTCAGCAACGGGCTCTTCTACTCGCCACAATACAAACAAGCACAGTGCATATAGAGAAATTAACATTACACCAAACATATATACAAAATACACAGAGATATTATACATATTAAAATAAAAATCTAGGAACTGGAATCATAATTTTCTGAGTTATAGATTTTAAGTTATGCATTTTCAAAGGTTTTATGTGCTTTAAATAGGATTAAGTGAGAAATAACTTTTCTTACTGTTTTCATGACATAACAGAGGCTCTGGGTGATAGAGAATAATATTACAAAATTTTAGGAACTGGAATGGAGTGATTTGGAGTTAGTATGAATTTTCTATGAATTTAGTAAGTTCTAGCAATTATTTTCCTATTAAAAATCTATTTTCTATCTCATTTATTTAATTTAAAAGATCTCTGGACCGGGCCTCATTTATCGAAAAGCGCAGGGGCTAAACCAGAAGAATTCCTAAGACTCAGTGCACTGCTACGGTGGACGGCGGGTTCTATTCTGTAATAACCTAGGGTCTCTTACGAAATTGTACAGGGCCGAAGGGGTATGCTTTCGTCTCAGCCGTCGGATCCAAGCCCGACGACCACGATTAGATTCGACATCCATCAACCCCGCGAGTAACCCAGGCCATCGGATTCGGGATTCACGGTTCTGATTTAATGGCTCAAAAGGGGTACACCAAGGCTCGATCTAGACCATCCCCTGCACGATCAACGGTTGGGGGCAAACTTTCCCCCAGATCTAATCCTAGCCCTACAGCATTTGATCAACGGTGGCCGGCCTGTCTTCTTTCTCCCGCACAACTCGGCAAGCCGAGTGCCCGACGGGGAAAACCCACGGCGGCGCGCGTTGACTCCGGGCAACCGTGCCCCATTCGACATTCCGAACGGACACAGGCCTAGAGGACGAGACAGTGAATGTGTTAGGAAGTCGTTCACCGGTTGTTGATTTGTGAAGGAGCTCGGCCATGGAGGAAGGCGGGTCCGCGGCGGAGTGTGAACAACGGCAAGAAATTCGAGGGCTCCGGCCGCCAATCCTCAGCAGGGAGCACCCCGGTTAAATCCCCGATGCAAAGCGAGACTCCCAGAGCCGAAACCGTGGACGCGACGGCGGTGTAGATGAAACCGAGCCGGCGGCGGTGCTGCATCCTCTCTCGGCAGCGCCATGGTCGGCCGGACTAATACCACCCCAATCCCCGCACGAATCATCCCTCCGGTTGCGGTAATTCGAAGTAGAGTTGAAAACAAGACTGGGAAGGGATTTCTCACCGAGCGCAATGGCGTGAATCGACCCGGCCACGACGGCGGATGCGCCCATGGTGGAGCAACCACACCGACGGAGAATCGGTGATCCCCCAGCTAGTAATCAGCCACGCAGAGTCCGCGGACACATATGGCAGGCCGAGACGAAGCTCACGGAGATACAGGGATGGCGCAGTGGCGATAGCTGCGTGACTCCGCCGACGGTGGGGTTGGCGGTAATGGCGAACCGACCCCAGAACTCTCTCTCGTGTCGTCGGCTAGATGGGTAAAAGGGAGTAACCGGCGGCCCCGGCTAAGTTTATAACTCCAGGGTGGCGGCGCAGTCCAGTCGCGGCAAATCGGTCAGGCCAATCCCAAGCTTTTCGCGGAGTCTTCGGCGAGTGGTTGCAACCGACGCACGGAGCTGGAGATCGAAGGAACGACCGACATGGGGGTCCCACCAGGCAGCGTCAAGTGGTCGTGAGTGCGCGCATCACGGCAACAAACAGCATGGCCCCACCTGACAATGAGTCATGCGCGAGGGCACGATGATGGGCCGCGCGCGCGTAATATGGAGTTGGGCCGTGCGCATGCATTTGTCCCATGGGCCAGATACGTGGAAGGGGGCCCATCACGCCATCTCTCTCTTTTATTTCCCCTTTCTCTTTTCTTTATTTATATTTTCCTTTTTCATTTGAGTCCAAATTTCAAACTCAAATTCTTTGGTAAGTTCTACTCACATTTGAAGTATAATTTGAACATGATGTCTTGCTTTTATTTATAATATTTATTTTGTATATATTTTCTCTTCTCTCTTCTACATTATAGAATTTCTTTTGGATTTTAAATTCCCATTTGGGTATTAATACTTTTCTTTCCACATTATTCTATGTTGTCACAATAATGCACACCAAATAAAATATTCAGCATGATGCAATGATTTAATAGTATATCCTTTTATTACTTATTCGTTTTTTTGAATATAGTGTTCACATATGATGATGCATAAAGGTCAAACTCATATAAAGAGAAATTGTTTCTCTATTGGTATTATCTCTAACAAATACAAAGTGGGTGTTACAAATCCTACCCCCCTTAAAAATAATCTCGTCCTCGAGATTTAAGAGGATCTAGGGAAAAGGTGGGGAAAATCTATACGAAGCTCTTCTTCTCTTTCCCAAGTTGCTTCATCTTCACTGTGGTGACTCCATTGAACTTTGCACATCTTTATCACCTTATTCCTTGTAACTCGAGTCAAAGTATCCAAAATCTTGATCGGGTACTCCGTGTAAGTCAAATCTCCTTGAACACTGAGCTCTTCCATTGGTAACTGTTTCTCAGGCACACGGAGACACTTCTTAAGTTGAGACACATGGAACACATTATGCACATCCGATAGAGTGGCAGGTAACTCGAGTTGGTATGCCATCTCCCCAACTCTTCTAAAGATCAAGAATGGTCCAATATAAAGAGGGGACAATTTGCCCTTGACTTTGAATCTCCTCATTCCACGAAATGGTGACACCTTGAGATACACATAATCTCCTTCCTCAAACTCCAGTGGTCTTTTTTTTTGTTATCAGCATAGCTCTTTTGCCTCTTGGATAAGTTCAGGCCCAAAGAATTGTCTTCCTCTAGTCTGATCCAACATTGAGGAGTCATGCACTTCTTGCCATATAAAGCCTCGAACGGTGACATCATAAGACTGGCCTGGTAACTATTATTATATGAGGGCTCAGCATAAGGTAGACTCTTGTCCCAACTGCTACCATGCTGAAAGGGTATAGGCTCTCAACATGTATTCCAATACTTGGTTAGTCCTTTCAGTTTGTACATTAGTCTGAGGTAGGCCGAACTACGATTCAACTTCGTATCCATATTCTCATGAAAACTTTTCCAAAATCTGGGGTAAACTGTGATCCTCTTATCCAAAACGATCTTCTTTGGTACTCCATGTAAACACACAATCCGAGTCATGGGCTTCCTTTAGAATAGTCTCACGAAGGCTTTCAATCTCGGGGACACATATCTGATACTTGAACCATACTGTGCCTTGCTCATCTTCCGTAAATTCCGGAACTCGACCTTCAGTAATCAGACCCTTAGTCTCTTGTATCTTAGCATCACCAATTTGTCCTTTGCGGATCTCTTGCTCCAAAGTAGTTTCCACATCGATAATAACTCCTTTAGTGTGAGTAACTATCCTCAGGTTAAGTCTCCTGAAATTCTCAACAATCCCATCGAGTAGCCGGGCAACAACAGCTAAATGAACACGCTCCTTTCGACTCAAGGCATCTGTAACCAACTTTGCCTTGCCCGGGTGATAGTGAATTTCCAAATCATAATCCTTAATAAGCTCCAACCAACGGCGTTGCCTAAGGTTGAGATCCTTTTGAGTGAATATATACTTCAAACTCTTATGACCCGTATATACTTGGCACTTCTCGTCCCACTTGAATTCTCTTTCCTTCACCAAAAGCGAGGTCATAAGCTTAGCAATCTTAGAAAATCCTTCAATAAATCTCCAATAATATCCTGCAAGTCCCAAGAAACTTCGGTCCTCCGTAACCGTAGTGGGTATGCTCCACGCCACTATCTCCTTGACTTTAGCAGGATCCACTGATATCCCTCCATTAGAAATGATATGTCCAAGAAATGGCACCTCGCCAATCCAAAACTCGCATTTGCCGTACTTGGCGTAGAGTTGATTATCTTAAAGCTTCTGTAGCACCAACCTTAGATGTTCTTCATAGTCACTCTCATTCTTAGAATAGATAAGAATATCGTCGATGAACACCACGACGAATCTGTCCAAATACTCCAAAAACATCTTATTCATCAAATCCCTAAAATAAGCTGGCGCATTAGTTAATCCAAACGACATAACGATGATCTCATATAATCCATATCGAGTCGAGAAAACCGTCTTAGGAATATCTGATGGTCCAATCTTCATCTGATGGTACCCCGATCGGAGGTCAATCTTCGAGAATACCCTGGCTCCTCTCATCCGATTAAATAAATCCTCAATGCGGGGCAACGGATACTTGTTCTTCACAGTGACATCGTTAAGGAACCTTTAATCCACGCACATCCCTTGCAATCCATCTTTCTCCTTTACAAACAAAACTGGTACTCTCCAAGGTGAGGAACTCGGACGTAAGTAACTAGCCTCTTGTAATTCCGTTCACTGATTCTTCAGTCCCTTCAGGTGTAATTACTCTCATGGGTTTTCTCATATTGTCCATCACATATGCCCAAACCAAAATCTCAGCATGACGCATAATTTTATTAGCAACTCATGGGGACAAATAGACCTTTTTATTCCTCCTAAAATGGTATCATACCGAATACTAACTAAAGGAACATGTAGATCCTACAAATAGTAGTAATTTACATATATGTTTATGTAGCTTGGTGGAGCCGGTGGTGGTGGAGATGGTGGTTGCTCTTGTTGTTGTCTCTCCAACCGTGATTGCCTTATTTCTTGCTGTATCTCCAGACGGGCCTGACGTATTTCCTCGCGTTCTTGTCTTATCTGGCTTTGCATTTCGGTCATCATGTCTGTCAATTGCTGTATTACCAGCCTTTGGGTTGCGATCACTTGCTCGGTTTCAACAGGTGGAGGATTTGGAGGATTCATTTCTGTTTGCTGTTGCGTGATAATCTTTCCTTTCCTGGTATTGACCATCTGAGTTAGATACATAAGGTAAGAAAGAGCAGTAGACAAGGCAGTAATTACAACTCATGTTACTTCGGGGGATTTATTAGCTAAGCAGTTTAATATTTCACCTACTATAGCTGATTCAATACCTTATGTTGGTACATGCTAAGATGTCCATCTATAGTAATTCAATCAATCGAAGAAGCAAATCAGGCATTTAGCATCAGCACAATCAAACAATATTTTTAAATAGAGAAAATAGTTTTGATTTGGTCTTAGGCCTCCTATCTCTTAAAAATGTCATAGGGGTAGGGATTCCAAGGTTTGAAATCCATCTTGTCTCAGAGTAGAAAAGGTAAGAATGATCAGAGTAGAACAGTAGAAGGTGAGACAAGATCAAGATGAGACGAGTATAGAATGAATCAGAATAAGGTAAGTAGGTAAGGGTTTTGTCCATTTCTATCTAGGTTTCGTCCTACAGTCAACATTTCCTCTGATACCACTTCTGTAACACCCGGTTTTAAGGGACAAAGCCGGGTGCATCTCATACATGCGCCAAGAAGACAACACATATAATAACAGAGTGTATAGAGATAAATGTCATAAAACATCAGAGTACTTATTACATAGCGGAAGACTTATTACAAAATAAAAGTGTAAACATAAAACGAACTAAGGATCGTCGGCGCAAATGTCGACTGGGAAACGCCACCTAGATCAGAATCGAACTCCTCGATACTTGACTCCACTTGAAACCACCTGATCATCTCCTGTGGGGGGGGTGTGAGACAGCAAGGGTGAGCTCACACATGATCATAGCTCAACAAGTTGTGGGGAACCAGTGGACATAAACTCACAAAGGTGTGAGTTCATGTGATGTGTAAGGCTTAATCAATAACAGGGGTTAAAGCTGAGCATTGCTTTTAAGTAGTTGGTCAAAATTTTATTAGCAATTACTAAGTGTAAGTAAATACCAAACCATAAGTAAAGTAATAGAACAAAATTAATAATAAACCCATGCAATGCAAATGACAAAATTGAATTTAAGTTCCATAATTTAAACATCAGAGAGTCCTGAGCTGCTCATGACCGCGAGCTCGGCTAGTATACCAGTTTTACACTCTGCAGAGGTTGTACCCTTTACCCACAAGTCATGTTACCCATCTGCCAAGGGGTCGCGACTCCCCATATACCTCTACCTAGGAAGCACGGCAGGGCAACACTACGAGGCCTTTACAAAGTTCCACTAGCTTCCGAAAACCCGCTACAGTTTATGGGAAGATCCAGTAAAGGGTTCCTGGCTGACTGCCATCCCAGCAAAATCAACCAGGGACCTCCCCGCACTGACCTCTCCCCTACTGCCCTTGCCCCTTTCGGGTAAGGTAGTCTTCCACTAGCTTTCCTAATTAGTCAGCCAAGGGGTCCCATTCCTCCCTTGTGGTGGCACGTGGTTCTCAAGTTAAGCTCTATGTTCCAATTAACATTAATGATATCAACATGAACATAAACAGAATAACAACAAGAATTGGAACATAGAGGTAATAACTGATTATCCCAAAACCATGTAAAGCAATAGCAAACTACCCAAGTGATTCAGGGGTAAACAAGGTAATGAGATAAACAAATCTAGGGTGACCTATTGGGTCCCATCAAAATTAACCTATGCATGAGTATGTGATATTAAAGAACATTATTGGGTAAAAAGTGGTCAAGGGCACAACTTGCCTTCAATGAGCTCCTGCTCAGCTACTTCAACCTGCTGCTCACCAGTATCCTCAGCAACGGGCTCTTCTACTCGCCACAATACAAACAAGCACAGTGCATATAGAGAAATTAACATTACACCAAACATATATACAAAATACACAGAGATATTATACATATTAAAATAAAAATCTAGGAACTGGAATCATAATTTTCTGAGTTATAGATTTTAAGTTATGCATTTTCAAAGGTTTTATGTGCTTTAAATAGGATTAAGTGAGAAATAACTTTTCTTACTGTTTTCATGACATAACAGAGGCTCTGGGTGATAGAGAATAATATTACAAAATTTTAGGAACTGGAATGGAGTGATTTGGAGTTAGTATGAATTTTCTATGAATTTAGTAAGTTCTAGCAATTATTTTCCTATTAAAAATCTATTTTCTATCTCATTTATTTAATTTAAAAGATCTCTGGACCGGGCCTCATTTATCGAAAAGCGCAGGGGCTAAACCAGAAGAATTCCTAAGACTCAGTGCACTGCTACGGTGGACGGCGGGTTCTATTCTGTAATAACCTAGGGTCTCTTACGAAATTGTATAGGGCCGAAGGGGTATGCTTTCGTCTCAGCCGTCGGATCCAAGCCCGACGACCACGATTAGATTCGACATCCATCAACCCCGCGAGTAACCCAGGCCATCGGATTCGGGATTCACGGTTCTGATTTAATGGCTCAAAAGGGGTACACCAAGGCTCGATCTAGACCATCCCCTGCACGATCAACGGTTGGGGGCAAACTTTCCCCCAGATCTAATCCTAGCCCTACAGCATTTGATCAACGGTGGCCGGCCTGTCTTCTTTCTCCCGCACAACTCGGCAAGCCGAGTGCCCGACGGGGAAAACCCACGGCGGCGCGCGTTGACTCCGGGCAACCGTGCCCCATTCGACATTCCGAACGGACACAGGCCTAGAGGACGAGACAGTGAATGTGTTAGGAAGTCGTTCACCGGTTGTTGATTTGTGAAGGAGCTCGGCCATGGAGGAAGGCGGGTCCGCGGCGGAGTGTGAACAACGGCGAGAAATTCGAGGGCTCCGGCTGCCAATCCTCGGCAGGGAGCACCTCGGTTAAATCCCCGATGCAAAGCGAGACTCCCAGAGCCGAAACCGTGGACGCGACGGCGGTGTAGATGAAACCGAGCCGGCGGCGGTGCTGCATCCTCTCTCGGCAGCGCCATGGTCGGCCGGACTAATACCACCCCAATCCCCGCACGAATCATCCCTCCGGTTGCGGTAATTCGAAGTAGAGTTGGAAACAAGACTGGGAAGGGATTTCTCACCGAGCGCAATGGCGTGAATCGACCCAGCCACGACGGCGGATGCGCCCATGGTGGAGCAACCACACCGACGGAGAATCGGTGATCCCCCAGCTAGTAATCAGCCACGCAGAGTCCGCGGACACATATGGCAGGCCGAGACGAAGCTCACGGAGATACAGGGATGGCGCAGTGGCGATAGCTGCGTGACTCCGCCGACGGTGGGGTTGGCGGTAATGGCGAACCGACCCCAGAACTCTCTCTCGTGTCGTCGGCTAGATGGGTAAAAGGGAGTAACCGGCGGCCCCGGCTAAGTTTATAACTCCAGGGTGGCGGCGCAGTCCAGTCGCGGCAAATCGGTCAGGCCAATCCCAAGCTTTTCGCGGAGTCTTCGGCGAGTGGTTGCAACCGACGCACGGAGCTGGAGATCGAAGGAACGACCGACATGGGGGTCCCACCAGGCAGCGTCAAGTGGTCGTGAGTGCGCGCATCACGGCAACAAACAGCATGGCCCCACCTGACAATGAGTCATGCGCGAGGGCACGATGATGGGCCGCGCGCGCGTAATATGGAGTTGGGCCGTGCGCATGCATTTGTCCCATGGGCCAGATACGTGGAAGGGGGCCCATCACGCCATCTCTCTCTTTTATTTCCCCTTTCTCTTTTCTTTATTTATATTTTCCTTTTTCATTTGAGTCCAAATTTCAAACTCAAATTCTTTGGTAAGTTCTACTCACATTTGAAGTATAATTTGAACATGATGTCTTGCTTTTATTTATAATATTTATTTTGTATATATTTTCTCTTCTCTCTTCTACATTATAGAATTTCTTTTGGATTTTAAATTCCCATTTGGGTATTAATACTTTTCTTTCCACATTATTCTATGTTGTCACAATAATGCACACCAAATAAAATATTCAGCATGATGCAATGATTTAATAGTATATCCTTTTATTACTTATTCGTTTTTTTGAATATAGTGTTCACATATGATGATGCATAAAGGTCAAACTCATATAAAGAGAAATTGTTTCTCTATTGGTATTATCTCTAACAAATACAAAGTGGGTGTTACAGTTTCCCCCAGCGCGACCACACCTTCCCGCATGCTGCGCCATTCCAAGGGGTCAACTATCTCGACGAGCGAAGTCCCCTGGCGCCACACCTGCAAGTGACGCCTTGGCCAGCTAACTTCCGGGCAGGGACCTACCCCAAGTACAACGGCAGCACCGACCCGGCACAATACATAATGAGTTATCAGGTCGCCGTCGCATCTTCCGGAGGGGACGACGCCACAATGGCGAAGTCTTTCATCATCGCCCTCGAGGGTCCAGCACTCACCTGGTTCACCAGGTTGCCCCCGCTGTCCATTGATTCCTGGAGAAGTCTCCGGGACAAGTTCCTGCTCAACTTCCAAGGGTACCGCCCAGACACCGACGCCCTGGCCGAACTCTTGCTCTGCAAGCAGCTGGAAAAGGAGACTCTGAGGGAGTATTACCGCAAATTTTTAACACTCAAGTCACAGCTGCCCTCAGTTGATGACCAGATCGCCATCCACTACGCTATCAGTGGCCTTCGCGCTGGCGTCCTTTACAGCCACTGTATCAGAGATCCGCCAAAGAACCTCCAGGAGTTATATCAGCTGTTTGAAAAGTACGCCAAATCCGAAGAGCTCCACCAGCGCAAGATTGAGTCCCAAAGGAAGCCAAAAGATGCTCCACAGTCCAGCCGCACGTGGACAAGGACCCTGCAGCCGGATTCCGGTCGCGACGGTCGCAGTCAACAGCAAGTGCACAACATCACCAACCAGGTCCCCACTGCTGATGCCCCTCGTCGCCAGGAGTATCCCCCCCAGGGCCACAGAAATGGAACTCGCGGTAGGGGTCGGGGGCGTGCGCAGCCGCCGCGCCGATTCTACTGCCTCTTCCACGGCGAAGACTGCGCCCACCAAACCAAAGACTGCCCAGAGATGAAGGCCACCAGAGAAAGGATGGCACGGGCGCAACCAGCCGACAACCCCCGAGTTGTCGCACACACTTACCAGCAACCCCCTCCACCATATATCCACGCCCCCGCCCCGCATCCACCGCACCACGCTTACCAACACCATCAGGAAGTACAAATCGTACCTCCCCCACCCCCACCACCACACCAGCAGCATCAAAACATCCCCACGCTCCAAAGCAGGAAGACTTCGCCGATCAACCATATCGCGGAGTCATTCACATGATAACTGGGGGGTCCAGCACCGACTTTGACACAAAGCGGCAGAAGCGGGACCATTACCGCAGCATCAACCACGTCGCCGTCACCGGACCTGTCGTGCAGACAAAGTGATCCCACATACCGCTAACCTTCGACACACGAGACGTCGACCTGCGCAGCGCCCCCCACTGCGACGCCATGGTTATCAATTGCAGCGTGGCAGGCTGGGACCTGCACAAAGTCCTAGTTGACAACGGTAGTCAGGCGGACATCATCTTCCTCCACGCCTTCGATCGCATGGGCATAAGCCACAGCCTGCTTAAGCCTTCGGACAACCCGTTGTATGGCTTCAGCGGCAAGGGCACCTTCCCCGTCGGCAAAATAGAGCTGCCTCTCTCCTTCGGTGTAGCACCCAATGCCCAAAGTGAGCAAATAACCTTTGATATCGTGAACATGGTATATCCTTACAATGCCATCATGGGCTGGGGCTCCATCAATAAGTTCGAAGCAGCCATTCACGGACTGTACCTATGTATGAAGATACCAGGTCCGTTAGGCGTCATCACAGTCTTCGGCAATCAACAGACTGCGCGTAACATAGAGCGGGACTTCATGCCCGGTCAAAGAAACGTGCACTGCCTCACGGCCCAGCGCGAGGTCCCCGCACCCGCCAGCCCAACCAATAAGCAGCATGACAAGGCACAGCTGCAGAGCAACGACGGGACCAAGACTGTCCCCCTCGACCAGGCCACGCCCAGGCAGACAGTCATTATCAGCGAAGACCTTACTTCGCATGAAGAAGAGAAGCTCCTCTGCTGCCTGTCCAAGAACAAAGATGTCTTCGCCTGGTTGGCCCTCGATCTGGTCGGGGTTAGCCGTTTAATAATTGAACACAGTCTGGGAATCGACCCTTCGGTAAGGCCGAAAAAGCAGCGGCTTCGCAAGATGTCCGACGAGAAGATGGAGGCCGCCAAGGCAGAAGTGCACCGCCTCCTGGAAGCCAAATTCATCGAGCCGGTGGCTTACCCCACATGGCTCTCCAATGTCGTGATGGTGCAGAAAAAGAGCGGGAAGTGGCGAATGTGCATCGACTTCACCAGTCTCAATAAAGCCTGCCCAAAGGACAATTTCCCGCTGCCACGGATCGACAAAATAGTCGATAGCGCGGCCGGATGCGAAGTCATGTCCCTCCTCGACTGCTTCTCCGGTTACCACCAGATATACATGAAGGAAGAAGACAAGGCTAGCACCAGCTTTATAACACCCTTCGACACATATTGCTTCATCAGAATGCCGGAGGGACTCAAGAACGCCGGGTCCACCTTCTCTAGGCTTACCAAAACAGTGCTCGAAGGGCAGGTTGGCAGAAACATATTCACATATGTGGACGACATTGTTGTCGCCAGCAAGAGCAAGGAGGACCACCTCGCCAACCTCGCCGAAACATTCGCGAACATGCGAGACGCACAACTCCGCCTAAACCCGGAAAAGTGCGTCTTCGGCGTTCGCCAAGGCAAAATATTGGGCTACCTGGTATCACACCGTGGCATCAAGGCCAACCCAACCAAGATTCAGGCCATCATAGACATGACGCCTCCGCAGTCTGTCAGGGACGTCCAGCGCCTGATAGGCAGATTGGCCGCTCTCAACAGATTCATCTCCAGGTCCGCCGAGCGAAGTCTCCCCTTCCTCAAGACACTCCGTGGTGCAAAAGACTTCGCCTGGGGACCAGAGCAGGCGGCGGCCTTCGCCTCATTAAAACAGTACCTGACAGAGTTGGCCATCCTTACCAGCCCCGACCCCTCACTCCCCCTACTGCTCTACGTCGCGGCTTCGCCACATGCGGTCAGCGCGGCACTAGTGCAGGAGCAGACTGTCGAGGGCGTGGTCCGGCAGTGCCCCGTGTACTATGTCTCCGAAGTGCTGACACCGTCCAAGTGCAACATGACAGAGCTGGAGAAGATTGCCTACGCAGTCGTCATGTCTTCGCGCAAACTGCGCCATTACTTCGAAGCATTCAAGGTCCGAGTCACCTCAAACAGGGGACTCGGCGAATTATTCAGAAACCCGGAGGCATCGGTGAGGATTGCCAAGTGGGCGGCCGAACTCTCCGGCTACCACATCTGTTTCGAGCCCAGGACAGCCATCAAGTCTCAAGTCCTGGCAGACTTCGTCGTCGACTGGACCGGGCCAACAACACAGCCAGACCCGTCCGCAGAGAAGATTTGGACGATCCATTGCGACGGCGCATGGTGCCATGCGGGGGCAGGCATCGCTGCAGTCATCACCTCACCAGTCGGGGTCAAGCACAGATATGCAGCACGCCTCAGCTTCAATCTGGAATCCGACAGATGCACAAATAATATAGCAGAATACGAAGCAGTCATCCTCGGCCTCCGCAAGCTAAGGGCCCTCGGAGTCACCACCTGTATCATCAAAACAGACTCCAAGGTAGTTGCCGGCCAAGTCGAGAAAGACTATGCAGCAAAGGACCCCGCACTCATGCAGTACCTCGCGGCCATCCGGAGTCTCGAGAGGCAATTCAAGGGGTTCACCTTGCAGCATGTGGATCGGGCCAAGAATGAAGAGGCCGACGCATTGGCCAAGGCTGCCGCCAGGGGCGAATCTCTGCCCTCCGACGTGTTATTTCATGTCATCGGCACGCTAGCCGTCCGGAGCCCCGAAGGGCTCCAAATAACCAATGACAGCGAGGGCCACCGCATAGTCAACCTTATCATGACCGAAGACTGGTGGGCACCAATAACCCTGTTCCTACAGGGGTACTATCATCCAGCCGACATCAGTGAGGCCAAGCGCCTCAGACATCGAAGCCGAGACTTCGCACTGATTGAAGGCCAACTCTACAAAAAAGGGGTCAGTCAGCCAATGCTTAAGTGCGTCACCGAAGCTGAAGGCATCCAGATTCTACGCGAAGTCCACAGCGGCACGTGCGGCTCACACGCAGGGCCAAGGGCCCTGGCTGCTAAGGTGATCCGCCAAGGCTTTTACTGGCCCGCAATAATCTGCGCCGCAAATCGGGTAACAAGGTCCTGCGAAGCCTGCCAGAAGTTTTCTCCTCGGTCAGGCAGCCCCTCGCAGTATACAAAGCTGATCGCCCACACGTGGCCTCTCCAACGCTGGGGCCTGGACATCGTCGGGCCCCTGCCCACCGCTCAGGGGAACCTTAAGTTCGCCTTCGTCGCTGTCGAGTACTTCACCAAATGGATCGAGACAAGGGCTGTTTCCACAATAACATCAAAAACCGCCCAAAAGTTCTTTTGGCAAAACATTGTTTGCCGCTTCGGAGTACCGTCCGAACTAACAGTTGACAACGGCAAGCAGTTTGACAACCAAGACTTCAAGAATTTTTGTTTCTCCATTGGCACCAAGCTTGCCTTCGCCTCAGTCTATCATCCGCAGTCCAACGGAGTTGTGGAACGCGCCAATGGAAAAATCTTCACAGCTGTCAAAAAGATGCTCCTCGATGAAAAAAAGGGCAGATGGACCGATTTGTTACCTGAGGCAGTATGGGCACTAAACACGACTGAGTGCAGGGCGACTGGGTTTACTCCTTTCCGCCTTCTATACGGATCGGAGGCCATGACCCCACAAGAAATAAAACATGGGTCCCCACGGACAGTTCCGTCAGCCGTCCCCGACGTGGACGAGCCAACTTCAAAGGATCTCATTGACGGAGACCGAGTCTTCGCTCTACAAGCCCTAAACAAATACCAAGCCCAGACAAAAGCATGGCGCGACCACGCAGTCATCCCGAGGGAATTTAGCGAAGGGGACCTCATACTCGTCCGGACAACTCGGACCGAGTCCAGGGGCAAGCTGGAGCCCAAGTGGGAGGGCCCCTTTATAGTCAAGACGAAGGCTTCCCCCAGCGCTTACAGGCTCACAACGCCAAACGGCGAAGACCTGGAGCACTCCTGGAACATCGACAACCTCCGCAAATTTTTTGTTTGACTCTTCAGGGCTGATTCGCCCTTGTAATTCGCAAAAACAATCTTATTCTGGTCCGCACTCTTTTCCTCCCAGGGGGTGAGGTTTTTAACGAGGCGGAGCCATGTAATATATGACTAAAAAATCCCCCGCAAAAACATGCGTCGAAAAAAGACCGCGACGACGGCCTTCGACATTCGACCAATACGAGGTCACCGCGAGGCTCAGCGCTAGCCACCCTCGCGTGCGACAAATCCACGCAGAAGTCGCCTAAGGGTGCAGCCGGACTAGCACAACAAGTGCGAAAAAACTTAAGTCTACCGCGAAGACTATCCGTGCAGAAGTCGCCTAAGGGTGCAGCCGGACTAGCACAACAAGTACAAAAAAACTTAAGTCTACCGCGAAGACTATCCGTGCAGAAGTCGCCTAAGGGTGCAGCCGGACTAGCACAACAAGTGCGAAAAAACTTAAGTCTACCGCGAAGACTATCCGCGCAGAAGTCGCCTAAGGGTGCAGCCGGACTAGCACAACAAGTGCAAAAAAACTTAAGTCTACCGCGAAGACTATCCGTGCAGAAGTCGCCTAAGGGTGCAGCCGGACTAGCACAACAAGTGCGAAAAAACCGAAGTCTACCGCGAAGACTATCCGTGCAGAAGTCGCCCAAGGGTGCAGCCGGACCGGCACAACAAAACACACCAGACCAAGTACATAACGCCTTCACAAGCATAGCCAAGTGTGCGGGGGCACACAACCTCATCACACAAGCCTTTACACATGTACAAGCGAGGGCACTACACTCTACATCGGCTCAACTTTAGGAATAATTCCCATCTCCCTATAATTAAATAACATTATCCTAAGTTCCTCACCCGCAAAGAGACTTCGCAATTCCCCCTCACCCATACTCACGGTGGCCGGCAAAGACAACAGTTCTTGCCGGCCAGCCCTACTCACATGAAGCCGGTCTCCCTCCGCCCCACTCACTCTACGTTTCGCAACCGCCCTTCGCCGCCGGCGCCCGATGCTCGGACCAGGCACACCACCTGTGTCGGCAGCGCGCGGCGAAGCCTCCGCCGCTGCCACATCCAAGGCCGCAAAATAGTCCAAGTCCTCCTCCGTCGACTCCTCAGTCCACTCAACCGAGCTCCCAGAGTCAGCAAAATCAGAAAACTCAGTTGCAGACCCATCACATTCATTACCACCATCCACGGTCGAAGCCGCCCAAAAATTAGTAGTGACGGTTGCGTGCGCAGGCCCAAAATCTTGAACCTGCGCAGCAACCAAAATTCAGCAACATATACAAAATTCCCTAACTATCTACACCCATTACGCCACCTGCCAGGACCCAGCCGCCGCGGGAGCCTCCGCCGCTGCCTCCGCTGCCGCCTCCGCCGCCACCATCGCAGGATCTTCAACCCTCGGCGCAGCGGCTGCGGGGGCATCAGGCGCGCCTTCGGCGGTCTCTGGGGGCAGGCCCCGCCGGCCGCAGCAGATGCGGGGGCATCCGGAGCGCCTTCCGCAGGCTCCGGGAGTGCCTCCAGGGTGGCCCCGGACACGGCTTCCGCCGGGATCGGCTCCGGGTCAGGCAGCACGCTGTTCAACGCCCTGAAGTCATCCACTCTCTCGCCATGCGCCGCCTAAGACACAGCACACAAATTCAGCGAACCCACACATAGCCCACATCCAGCAAACGCCAAACGTTACCTGAGCCCTCGCCGTCTCGGCCCGCTCCCTGACCACCTCGCAACCGTGCGAACCCCACATCCGGTCATAGAGGGCACCGGCGGATTCCTTCACCACGGGGTCCTCGACCTTGTAGATATCTCGCTCAAAGTCTTCATCGGCCTGGTCGAAGACCTCGAAGTGCCGGCACCCTTCGCGGGAGAGCGCGTTCATCGCCCCCTCGCAGGTGACCAGGGAGGCATACGACATGAACCCCTCCACGATAGTGGGGAGCGCCTGCAACTCCTCCTGTACCCACTCCAGGCAGCGAAGTCCGGACTCTCGGTCCGGCACTTCGAAGTCACCAGTCCGCGCGCCCAGCTTATGGTACGAGTCCATAAGCTGCTTGCGCGTCCGTTCGGCCTCCGCGCGCGTCGCGGCCTCGGCCCTCTCCACGCGGCTCTCTAGGGCGATGAGCCGCTCCTGCAGCTGCTCGGCGCGCTCCCTGGCAAGATTGCCCTCCGCCCGTGCCAGATTGGCCTCCATCTGCGCAGCCTGCACCTTGGCAAGGGCCTCGTTGGTCTCCCTCCTCTCTCCCGCCAATTGGCGCTGGAGGTCAGCCTTCTCCCCCTCCAGCACGGCCACCTTGTCCGCCAGCTTGCGGCACTTGCTGTCGGCGGCCGATTTTTCACGGACAGCGTCCGCATGTTGCGTCTGAAGTCTCTCGACTTCGGCAGACACAACTGCCGTGAGGGCCCCCGACGCCGTGCGGTTGGCGAAGTCAGCCACCTGCAGAACACACGTAAGACCGCGAAAAAAAAACCAGAGTCTAACTCAGCGGACCTGACTTAGTGCCTCCGTCACCTCCCTCAGCCGGCGGGACGCAGCGCCTGCCTCATCCCTGACGGCCGCCAGTGCCGACACCTCGCCTCCGGCACTAAGAGCACCGCCCTTCGCCTTCGGCAATACGGCAGCCGCCACGGTCGCCGCGGCAGGCGCAACAATAGCAAGCTGGCCCTCGTCCGACCCTGCAACGTTTCAACGAATAATAAAAAAAAGGAAACGAGCCAAGGGCTTACCACCAAGATAGTCCTCCACACTAATATCGGTGGCGAAGTCGGCGATGCGCTTGCCCGACGATGGCAACTCTCGGGCCGCCTTCGCGACCTCCGACACCCTGCCGGACGGCGGCACAGCCTTCGTCGCTTTGGAACCACCGGCGCCTGCCGCCACCTCCGGCGCCTTGCTAGATACAGGGCCGCCCGGCTTCCCCGTCAGCGGCGGCTTGCCTCCGCCAGGGGCAGCAGCCTTCGCAGCCCCCCGCTGCCTCTTCGGCCGGGCTTCATGAAGCCTGACAACCGCCTGGCGCTTTTGTGCAGCTCCCTGGCGATCCTTGTCCATCACTGCCGACATAATAGCAGCAATATTCCGCCCGTAAGGAAACACTTTCCATTCACGAACCATGCGAGATGTAAAAAAGTCTTCGCCGGCCACGCAGGGGATAGGAACATTCCTAGGCCACCAACCCCCAGTAACCCTCAGCATCCGCACCGAAGACTCCCGGAGCTCGGGCGAAGACATCCTTCCCCCCGGGACCGCGCAAGTCCTCATCAGCTCTCTAGCAAAACCATCGGAAACCCCAAGTCCTCCCATAGCAGTACCTAATTTCCTCTTTTTAGAGGATGGGGCGGCCGCCGGCACAGGGTCGTTTCCGGCCTCCACCACCGGCTTCTTTCCACGGCGGTCCACATCGTCTTGGCCGGGGTAGCCGCCATACGGCAGTTGATTCAATTCAAACACCCTGTTCAAACGGTCGTTCGACCCGCGGATATCCCAGCTACGCTGGCCCTCTGTCCTCGGCACGTACCGACCAACGAGCCGCACCGCCCCATCCTCCGCCTCACGCACAAAGGCGGCCGGATCGCGGTTTTGCAGATTCAGTGCGAAGGCAGGACTTCGCACCATCTTCCCACCATGGGAAGGCATCTGGCGAGGGCACACTTCGCCCAACGCCAAGCCATGCGCCAAGGGCCATACCCCGTACGCCACAAATTCTTCAACCAAATCACGCCCATTGCTCAGGCCGGCGGCGCACCGAAGGGCCCCTTCGTCCGCATCCCCCTTCGCCACCTCAAAGGACGGGTACGCTGAGTAAAAATGTGAACACATCTCGGACACGGGGAGCCCCTCATGGTCTTCGACGGTACCCTCAGCGACGTAAAACCAAAACTCATTCCAGTTGCCCCATTTGTTGCGGGCGCAAGGAACCAACTCGACTACCTGCATCGTGGTCTTGCCGGTCTTCGGCGTAAACGTGCAGGATCCAAACTGGGCAACTTCATCCCCAATCATCCTCTTCTGCCAGTGCAGGCAATAATACTTCGCAAAGACTTCGACTGATGGCTGTCCGCCGTACGAAGTCGTCGCCCAGACATACTTCGACAGAGCCACTACGGCATTCGGAGTCAACTGATGTATCTGAACGTTGAACCTCTGCAAGACTTCGCCAACAAATCGGTGTGCAGGCAGACGGAGACCGGCGGCGAAGAACGCCTCGAACACAACCAACTCGCCCTTCGGCTCGGGGACTTCCTCCGTTCCCGGGACACGAGCGACTCCGCCGCCAAAGTAACCCAGCCGCTGCATATCTTGCACGCGGACCGACGACATCCGCGACACGCCAAAATTCACAGAATCGCCGGCGCGCAACTCCTCCGCCACCAAACTACTCTGCGTCTCCTCAGACGAGGTGTAGACCGGCGGCGAAACGACGGTCGGCGGCGAGGCGTTGGCCGGCGGTGTAGCGGCAGCAGAGGAAGAGGAGGTCGGCATCGCTACGTACCGTCGGCGGCGGTGGGCGGTCTGCTTCACTCGAGCCAGATCTCCGGCGAACAAAAGCAAGGCGGGCAGACGAGCAGTAAGACGGTGGAAAAAAGCGGCTAGGGTTTGCACCGAGCGCGAAAAGTGAAGTTCAAAAGGCGCCGACCCCCGCCCCCTTTTATAGACAGGGCGCGGCTCTTCGGGAAACCCGCAATCCGACAGGGCGCGGCGCTTCGGGAAACCCGCAATCCAACAGTACGCTGTCAATCAACGGTCATGTCAAAAACCCCCGCGGTACCACTTCGAGCGAGGGCAGCGTCTCCGCCATCTAGCGACGTCTTTGGCACCAGGTGACTTTGTCGAACTGGTCCCTCGGAGGGCAAATGTTGGGGCGAAGGCAAAGACGCCACCCTTCGCTGCAGTCGCTGGTCCGACGGAGACAAAGCAGGCCTTCGCTGCAGTCGCCGGTCCGACGGAGACAAAGCAGGCCTTCGCTCGATACGGCGCCAGACGAAGACCTGCGACGTCGTCATTCCGCCAAGCGGCCTCGTCCAGCTCAGAAGTCCGCGTGTGATCCGGCCCATTGTAACGGGCCTCGCGTGGCCGCTGCGTGTTACGGGCCTAATTTGTAAAGGCATTCCTGTAATTACAGTATGTAACCCTGCTTTATGGGAATATTCTGGGGATAATCTAGGTATCCGAGGGCACATGCGTCCTTAACACAGGGCGCTGGGCGCTCAGACACCTATAAATACCCCCGCACAATGCCCGTGAGCGGGCAGATTAACAGAGCTATTGCCATCTTGCGCGAGAACCCTGTTGACGTCACTATTCTCCCTTGTTGGATCCCCTTGCAACCGAGAGCAAGTTCCAACAATTATACAAATATCAAGTATATTCATATAAATACCATTACAAAATTTCTAGAATCATTCAATCATTCAACAGCACCATAAATAATTGGATAAAGTAGCAACAATATGATAGTACCATAAAACACATTACATGTTCCATTATATAGTCATCAAATAGTTGTTAAGCCTTCTATGACACTATGATCAAAAGGTTGTTAAATATTCAAACAAGATAGATGACAAAAATCCAAGTTCATGCTTTTGGGCCAAGTTAATACTGGTATTATACCCATGGGTTAACGGGTATGGATGAGGGTGGAACGTTCTAATACTTGTTTACCTATTAGGTGAAGATTTTTGCCCAATAAAAGACACATAGGTATAATTTTAACTCATATACATACCCTAATGGAGAAAATACTCATCGGGTATCGGGTCACGGATACCCATTACCATCTCTATTCTATATAGTTTTGCTCTTCAAACTATCCTCACTATTGCATATATTTTTGTTAGTTATTTCATTTGCTATGTATCAATTATTTGATTTCTTTCTATTATTTAGTATATATTTTTTCTCGAATGCGCAAGAGAGTTGCGCATCTTGCTCGGTCGTGGGTAGAGGCCCCCGGCTGGTGTTCCTACCTAGCGATACCCCTCTCCAATCTCTCACCGATCTAGCGACCACAACATCTGTCATTCCGTGTTCTGCCATTCCCATTCCCCGCACTATCTTTCCCCGTAAAGCCCATTCCCATTCCCGGCTACCATTCCGTGTTCTGCCATTCCCATTTCCCCTCCCTGCAAAGCTCATTCTCATTCCCACGTGCATCCCACGCCTAGCTAAAATTAAATTAAAAAAACACAAATGTGGCCCTCCAATGGGATTCGAACCCATCCCACGCCTAGCTAAAATTAAATTAAAAAAACACAAATGTGGCCCTCCAATGGGATTCGAACCCACGACCCCTCAAGCAAATATGCTCGTAGCTACCACTACACCACATGTGTGTTTATGTCAATATCTATTACAGTAAAAATATCTACTACATCTCTCCCAAAGACCACCTGCTACCCTTACATAATGTGTAGTAGTAGATAATTATCAACGAGATTCCTGAATTATATTTTTGGATGGAGGGAGTAGTATTTAAAGAAGAGCCTTGCATGCAATTTCTTTTGTTTGAATAATGTTTTTAACTTAAATTCCTTTTTTATATGTGTGACATTTATTCTTCGTAATATTTTTTCCATGGATCTGACTTGTGAGTCATTTTTATAAACCAACGCCAAAGATGAATACATGTTTCTTACTTGGAAATCCCGAACAAACACCACTGACAGGAGGCGCTCGCGTTGGTGTCGCTCATCGACGACGAGAAGAAGCTTGGCGACTGCCAGTTTGACCTCTGGAAGCAGTCCTACGCGGCCGCATGCGCCGCTGTGTTCGGCAAGCTCTGGCGCAACTGCCGCTTGGACATGGTCTAGAGCGACTGCACCGCGTTGTCCATCTTCAAACAGGGGGACCTCATGGTCGTCGCCAATGCCGGCGACTCGCGGGTTGTTCTGGGCACTGCATCCAATGACGACGCCGTCACGCCGTCCAGCTCATCATCCACCTGAAGCTCAACCTGCCACGTAAGTCGTTACTGACCGGCCATGAATTCTTGTGCGCTGGGACGACGACCGTTGCTGACGTTATGTGAGTGTCCTCAAACAAGATGTATGTAGAGGAGTAGCACATCCGGTGGTGCAACGGCTAGGTGTACTACCTCACTGATGAGCCCGTGGTGCACTTCGTTTGGCAGCCCAACCAAGAGTCATCGGTATTCGCCATGTCGTGCACGTTCGATGACTACTATATCAAGGACTGTGGCGTCGTCTTGGTGCCAGAGGTGACACAGAGGAGGAACGATAACAATGCCACTTGAGAGCACCTAGAGGGGGGATGAATAGGTGATCCTGTAAAATCAAACACTAAATATCCACAAAACTTAGTTATAGAAGTGTTAGTGCGACTAAGTAGTTTTGAGGCGAGTTCTTGTGGACAAAACAATCACAGAGAAAGCAACACAAGAGACACGCGATTTTATCCCGTGGTTCGGCCAAGTAACACTTGCCTACTTCCACGTTGTGGCGTCCCAATGGACGAGGGTTGCACTCAACCCCTTTCAAGTGATCCGATGATCAACTTGAATACCACGGTCTTTTCCTTTAGTGTATTTTCCCGTTTACGAGGAATCTCCACAACTTGTAGTCTCTCACCCTTACAATAGAGATCACAAAGAAGGCACAGAGTAAGGTTGGGAAGAGCAACACACACAAGACTCAAATCCGCTGCACAACCACGCACACAAGTCACAACTTGAGCTCGAAACACAACGCACGGAGTTCGCAACTCAAATGGAGCTCAAATCACTAACACAATGAAGCGAATGCGCGGGAGCGGAGTCTGGATGCTTTAGAATACTTAGAGAATGCTTGATGTTCTCCTCCATGCGCCTAAGGGTCCCTTTTATAGCCCCAAGGAAGCTAGGAGTGGTTGAAGACCAACTTAGAAGGCCAATCTTGCCTTCTATCAAGTGGCGCACCGGACAGTCCGGTGCGCCACCGGACAGGTCCTGTAGAGTGTCCGGTGCGCGATCTCCTTCCAAATTGGGCAAATCCGACCGTTGCTCCTCTGGGCTGATTGGCGCACCGGACACTGTCCGATGCACACCGGACAGTCCGGTGCACCAGCTGACCGTTGGAGCAGACCACGTGTCGCCCACAGATTGCGAGGAAGGCCATTGGCGCTAGCGACTGTTGGCTCACCGGACAGTCCGGTGAATTATAGCCACGTCACCTTTCTTCATTTCCGAGAGCGACGAGTTCGTCGCGGATGACTCACCGGACAGTCCGGTGATTTTTAGTTGTACACCTCCGTCGATTCTTGAGAGCAGCCATTTCACCGGGGACCAGCCTGGCGCACCGGACACTGTCCGGTGCACCACCGGACAGTCCGATGTGCCAGGCCGAGCTGGACTTTGGCCGCACACAGCCAAGTCTTTTGCAATTCGATTCTCTTCTTCTCAGCACTGTTTCTAGCACTTAGATAACCAAATTAGTATTCAAAAACAATGTACTAAGTCTAGAAACATACCTCATGCCTTGATTTGCACTTTTCCCATATTTAGCACACAAGAAGCTAATCAAGATGTGTTGGACATTTAATCACCAAAATACTTATAGAAATTGCCCAAAGGCATATTTCCCTTTCAATCTCCCCCTTTTCGGTGATTTATGCCAACACATCAAAAAGCAACTAAAATAAGTGCAACATCAATGCAAATGAGGACCAAATCATTTTGCACAAGATTTGACATATTTGGATCATTCTTTGCCACCACTTGGTTTGTTTTTGTAAATTAAATTCATTTTCCTATCTCTAAGTCAAACACGCTTGTTTGGGCACAAAGAGAGATATTCCAAGAGTGAAATTGATCGTGTCAAAAACTCCCCCTTTTCCCACAATCAAAATTCTCCCCCACAAGAGACCAAATTTTGCAATAAGAGCATTTTGGACAAATCAAAAATTTTAATTCTGTTATTTTCAAAATTCACAAGTGGTTGGTTGATCCATTTGCTTTGGCCTTAGTTTCTCCCCCTTTGGCATTAAGCACCAAAACGGGATCACTTTTGGCCTTTTCAACCCCATTGCCTCACCAAAAATGTCAATTAAGAGCAAAAAGGGCAATGAGATTGCAAGTATGAACTTGGAAATAAGTACACTAATACCGGAGTGCAGTGGAAGTCTTTTCATCGTCCAAGTTCAATTTTCCCTTTCAATGCACCTTTGAGACTACATCAAGTGTACAGTGTACTCAAACAAACAGGTTAGTCTCAAAGGGTCAAGTTGTAGCACATCTCCCCCTTAATATGTGCATCATTCGCATATGGACTTGTGAGGTCCGGGGATCACTTGTACAACTTGAGCACCATAAATAACAATAATTGATTGAAATGCACAAAGTAACATGATCAAAGGCATAGAACACATGTATGCTATAGATCAATCCAAGTTACGCAAATCTAAGACATTTAACTCACTACGCAACCTGCAAAACCTTTTCTCATCTAAAGGCTTAGTGAAGATATCGGCTAGCTGGTTCTCGGTGTTAATATGGTACACCTCGATATCTCCCTTTTGCTGGTGGTCTCTCAGGAAGTGATGCCGAATGTCTATGTGCTTAGTGCGGCTGTGTTCAACAGGATTATCCGCCATGCGGATTGCACTCTCATTATCACATAGGAGTGGGACTTTGCTCAGATTGTAGCCAAAGTCCTAGAGGGTTTGCCTCATCCAGAGTAGTTGCGCGCAACATTGTCCTGCGGCAACATACTCGGCCTCAGCGGTGGATAGGGCAACGGATGTCTGTTTCTTTGAACTCCAGGACACTAGGGACCTTCCTAGAAATTGGCACGTCCCTGATGTGCTCTTCCTATCAACCTTGCACCCGGCATAATCGGAGTCTGAGTATCCAATCAAGTCAAAGGTAGACCCCTTTGGATACCAGATCCCGAAGCAAGGCGTAGAAACTAAATATCTAAGAATTCGCTTAACGGCCACAAGGTGACATTCCTTGGGGTCGGATTGATATCTAGCACACATGCATACACTAAGCATGATGTCTGGTCTACTAGCACATAAATAAAGAAATGAACCTATCATGGACCGGTATGCCTTTTGATCAACGGACTTACCTCCTTTGTTGAGGTCAACATGCCCGTCGGTTTCCATCGGTGTCTTCGCGGGCTTGGCATCCTTCATCCCAAACCGCTTGAGGAGATCTTGTGTGTACTTTGTTTGGTCATGAGCTAAGCATGAGCAAGTAGTTACTCCCTTGCTGATGTCACCCAGAATCTGATCGATGGGGTGATTTCTTTGGATCGTTGCATGGACTTGGGTTGGAGGGGCCTGTGGTGCTTCTTCCTCCATCACTTGATCTTCCTGTGCTCCCCCTTGATCATGCCCTTCTTCTTGATGTACCTGTTCATCATCTTGAGTTGGGGGATGCACCACTGTGGAGGAAGATGGCTAATCTTGCTCCTGTTGTTCCTGTTGTTCCTGTGGTCGCACATCACCGATCGCCATTGTGCGCATTGCGGCCGTCGGAACATCATCTTCATCTATGTCATCAAGATCAACATGCTCTCTTGGAGAGCCATTAGTCTCATCAAATACAACGTCGCTAGAGACTTCAACCAAACCTGATAATTTGTTGAAGACTCTATATGCCTTTGTATTTGAGTCATAACCTAGTAAAAACCCTTCTACTGCTTTGGGAGCAAATTTAGAATGTCTATCTTTCTTTACCAGAATGTAACATTTGCTCCCAAATACACGAAAGTAAGAAATGTTGGGTTTGTTACCGGTAAGGAGTTCATAGGAGGTCTTCTTGAGAAGGCGACGCAGGTAGAGCCGATTTATGGTGTGACAGGTTGTGTTCACAGCTTTCGACCAAAACCGCTCGGGCGTCTTGAACTCTCCAAGCATCGTTCTCGCCATGTCGATTAGCGTCCTGTTCTTCCTCTCTACTACACCATTTTGTTGTGGTGTGTAAGGAGCGGAGAACTCGTGCTTGACACCTTCCTCCTCAAGATATTCCTCAACTTGCAGATTCTTGAACTCAGACCCGTTGTCGCTCCTTATCTTTTTCACCTTCAGCTCAAATTCGTTTTGAGCCCTCCTTAGAAAGCGCTTTAGGGTCCCTTGGGTTTCTGATTTATCCTGCAAAAAGAACACCCAAGTGAAGCAGGAAAAGTCATCAACAATTACAAGACCATACTTACTTCCCCCGATGCTAAGGAAGGCAACGAGTCCAAAGAGGTCCATGTGAAGAAGCTCCAATGGTCTTGATATTGTCATCACATTCTTGCTGTGATGAGTGCTTCCCACCTGTTTCCATGCCTGACATGCTGCACAAGGTCTATTTTCCTCGAAACAAACATTGGTTAGTCCTAACACATGTTCTCCCTTTAGAAGTTTATGAAGGTTCTTCATCCTAACATGTGCTAGACGGTGATGCCAAAGCCAGCCCATACTAGTCTTAGCTATTAAGCATGCATCTAGATCGGCCTCCTCTTTTGAAAAATCAACTAAGTAGAGTATGTCGTCTAATACACCCTTAAAAGCTAATGAACCATCACTCCTTCTAAAGACAGATACATCAATATTTGTAAAAAGACAATTGTAACCCATGTGACACAATTGACTTACAGACAGAAGGTTGTACCCAAGCGACTCTACTAGAAATACATTCGAAATTGAGTGCTCATTAGTGATGGCAATCTTGCCCAAGCTCTTGACCTTGCCTTGGTTCCCATCTCCAAAGATGATCGTATCATAGGAATCCTTGTTCTTGATGTAGGAGGTGAACATCATCTTCTCCCCCGTCATGTGGTTTGTGCATTTGATGTCGATTATCCAGCTAGAGCCCCCGGATGCATAAACCTGCAAGGCAATTTTAAGCTTGGGTTTTAGGTACCCAACTCTTGTTGGGTCCTACAAGGTTAGTCACAATAGTTTTTGGAACCCAAATATAAGTTTTATCTCCCTTGCATTTAGATCCTAACTTCCTAGCAACTACTTTTGCATTTTTACATGAAAGTACAAACGAAGTATTGCAAGCATGATAAATAGTTGAAGGTTCTTTGCACATTCTCCTAGGAACATGATGCACAACATGATTTTTCCTAGGCCTGCTTCTACCATGAACAAAAGTAGAACTAGAGGCAAACATAGCATGTGAATTATGAGCAGCATGATCATAATTCCTATTGTAATAAGAACGACTAGCAACTTTCCTATCATAAATAAATGCATGGTTCCTTTGAGGACTACTAGCCATAGGGGCCTTCCCTTTCTCCTTGTTGAGAACGGAAGTCCTTTGACTTGTTAAGTTCTTGGTTTCCTTTCGAAAACCAAGTTCATCCTTAATTGAGGGGTGTCTACCAACAATGTAGGCATCCCTAGCAAACTTTAATTTACCAAAATCAATTTTGCAAGTCTTAAGTTGAGCATTAAGACTTATCACCTCATTATTTAAATTAGCAATAGTAATAAGATGTTTATCACAGGCATTAACATCAAGGTCCTTGCATCTATTGCAAATAACTACATGTTCAACACATGATCTAGTTTCATTTGCTTCCTCTAGCTTAGCATTTAATTCATCATTTAAACTCTTTAAACTAGATATAGATTCATGACAAGCAGACAACTCAGAAGACAGCATTTCATTTCTCTTAGTTTCTAAAGCAAGAGATTTTTGCACACTTACAAATTTGTCATGTTCCTCATATAAAATGTCCTCTTGCTTTTCTAGCAGTCTATCTTTTTCATTTAGAGCATCAATTAATTTATTAATTTTCTCTACTTTGGCTCTATCTAAACCTTTAAATAAACTATAGTAATCTACTTCATCATCGGAGGATTCTTCATCACTAGATGAAGTGTACTTGGGTGTGTCACGAACACGTACCTTTTTCTCCTTGGCCATAAGACATGTATGGCGTTTGTTGGGGGAGTGAGGATTTGTCGAAAGCCGAGGCAACAAGTCCTTCGTCGTTGGAGTCTGATGACGAGCAGTCAGAATCTCACTCCTTTCCAAGGTGTGCCTCGCCCTTCGCCTTCCTGTAGTTCTTCTTCTTTTCCTTCTTCCCGCTCTTTTCTTGTCCCTGGTCATTATCATTATCGGGGCATTGTGCAATGAAATGACCAGTCTTACCGCATTTGAAGCAGGAGCGCTTCCCCCTTGTTTTGTTCTTGTTGGAGTACTCCTTGCGTCCTTTAAGTGCGGTCTTGAAGCGCCTAATGATAAGCGCCATTTCATCTTCATTGAGCCTGGTAGCCTCCACTTGTGCCACCTTGCTTGGTAGTGCCTCCCTCCTGCTGGTTGCTTTAAGAGCAACGGGTTGTGGCTCGTAGACGGGTAGAGGACCATTTAGAGCATCATCCACATATCAAGCCTCCTTCACCATCATGCGCCCGTTCACGAATTTTCCGAGGATCTCCTCGGGCGTCATTTTGGTGTACTTGGGATTTTCACGAATGAGATTGACAAGATGGGGGTCAATTCTAGTAAAAGACCTTAGCATGAGTCGGATGACGTCATGATCCGTCCATCTTGTGCTTCCATAGCTTCGGATTTTGTTGACCAGGGTCTTGAGCCTGTTGTAAGTCTGAGTTGGCTCCTCTCCCCTAATCATCGCGAATCTTCCCAGCTCGCCTTCCACCAGCTCCATTTTGGTGATCATGGTGGCGTCGTTTCCCTCATGAGATATCTTGAGGGTGTCCCAGATTTGCTTTGCGTTGTCCAAGCCGCTCACCTTATTATATTCATCCCTGTAGAGAGATGCTAGCAACAAAGTAGTGACTTAGGCATTTTTGTGAATTTGTTCATTTATAAACACAGGGTTATCAGTACTATCAAAATGCATCCTATTCTCTACGATTTCCCAAATACTAGGATGGAGTGAGAATAGATGACTATGCATTTTATGACTCCAAAATGAATAGTCTTCTCCATCAAAGTGTGGAGGTTTTTCAAGGGGAATTGATAGTAAATGTGCATTTGTATTGTATGGCATACGAGAATAGTCAAAAGAGTAGTTCTGATTAACCATTTTCTTTTTCGACGAAGAGTCGTCGTCATCGTCTTCTCTTTGTGAAGATGAAGAGGCATCGCTGTCGTAGTAGATGATTTTCTTGATACGTCTCTTTTTCTTCCTGTCCCTCTTCTTGTGACTTGAGCCTAAGTCGATAGGCTTGTCGTCTCTTGGCTCGTTGAGGAGGGACTCATTCTCCTTATCGTTAATCATCATCCCCTTACCCTTAGGATCCATCTCTCCGGGCGGTTAGTCCCTTAAGTGAAGAGTACGGCTCCGATACCAATTGAGAGCACCTAGAGGGGGTGATTAGGTGATCCTATAAAATCAAACACTAAATATCCACAAAACTTAGTTATAAAAGTGTTAGTGCGACTAAGTAGTTTTGAGGCGAGTTCTTGTGGACAAAACAATCACAGAGAAAGCAATACAAGAGACACGCGATTTTATCTCATGGTTCGGCTAAGTAACACTTGCCTACTTCCACGTTGTGGTGTCCCAATGGATGAGGGTTGCACTCAACCCCTTTCAAGTGATCTGATGATCAACTTGAATACCACGGTCTTTTCCTTTAGTGTATTTTCCCGTTTGCGAGGAATCTCCACAACTTGGAGTCTCTCGCCCTTACAATAGAGATCACAAAGAAGGCACAGAGTAAGGTTGGGAAGAGCAACACACACAAGACTCAAATCCATTGCACAACCACGCACACAAGTCATGACTTGAGCTCGAAACACAACACACGGAGTTCACAACTCAAATGGAGCTCAAATCACTAACACAATGAAGCGAATGCGTGGGAGGAGTCTGGATGCTTTAGAATACTTAGAGAATGCTTGGTGTTCTCCTCCATGCGCCTAGGGGTCCCTTTTATAGCCCCAAGGCAGCTAGGAGCTGTTGAAGACCAACTTAGAAGACCAATCTTGCCTTCTGTCGAGTGGCGCACCGGACAGTCTAGTGCTCCACTGGACAGGTCCTGTAGAGTGTCCGGTGCGCGATCTCCTTCCAAATTGGGCAAATCCGACCGTTGCTCCTCTGGGCTGATTGGCGCACCGGACACTGTCCAGTGCACACCGGACAGTCCGGTGCACCAGCTGACCGTTGGAGCAGACCACGTGTCGCCCGTAGATTGTGCAGCCGACCGTTGGTGCTAGCGACCGTTGGCTCACCGGACAGTCCGGTGAATTATAACCACGTCGCCTTTCTTCATTCCCGAGAGCGACGAGTTCGTCACGGATGACTCACCGGACAGTCCGGTGCACCACCGGATAGTCCGATGATTTTTAGCCGTACACCGTTGTCAATTCCCGAGAGCAGCCATTTCACCGGGGACCAGCCTGGCGCACCGAACACTGTCCGGTGCACCACCGGACAGTCCAGTGTGCCAAGCCGAGCTGGACTTTGGCCGCACACAGCCAAGTCTTTTGCAATTCGATTTTCTTCTTCTCAGCACTGTTTCTAGCACTTAGATAACCACATTAGTATTCAAAAACAATGTACTAAGTCTAGAAACATATTTCATGCCTTGATTTACACTTTTCCCACATTTAGCACACAAGAAGCCAATCAAGATGTGTTGGACATTTAATCACCAAAATACTTATAGAAATTGTCTAAGGGGTAGCTTTTGTGCCGGCCTGCCTTTAATTCTCTTCGCAAACACATACACTTGCCTTTTTTGTTTAAGCAAACGTGTATGGTGGTGCGTACCTGATAACTGACAATGTAGGAGGGAACTTATACCGACAGGTGTGGCACGTGCTCTTCAATGATGAGACCATGCAAATCGTGGCATATATCGAAGTCTGCATGATACTGATGGTAGCAATGTAGTAGTGAAACAGCTAAATTAAAATAACAAAATTTATGTATGACCAGGATTACAAATGGATTATGACATTTTCTTATAACAATATAAGACATATTTTATATATAAGTTATCATGTTATTATATGTTCCCGTTGCAACGCACGGGCACTCATCTAGTTATATTAAGAAAAGAAGAAAAAGGTCCAAGTGACTAGTACAAGCCGCCAAAAATAGGCGGCAAGGAACTAATAGGCAATTACACGAAAGATAGAAACTGAAACAACCTACACCCTTCCACTTAAAGGAAATATGCCACATGCATCTAAGGCCTGCAGCCCCTCCTAAACACCAAAGCCTAGCATCCTCCTTTATGTCCTGAATAACCTTGGAGATGTTTGGGGATCCTTCTCAAAGACACAAGAGTTCCGGTGCTTCTAAAGCCACCAAGCCACTAAGATCACAATTGAGTTGAAACCCTTCTTTTGGGGCATAGGGACTACTATTTCAGAATTACTCCACTAGTCCTAGAACTGAATTTCATCATTTCTTGGGGTGAGATGATGCAGCCCAATAAGAGACAAGATGTGATGCCAAACTTCTCTAGTGAAAACACAGTATACTAAGATGTAGAGAATTGTTTCCTCTTCTTGATCACAAAGGAGGCACTTTTTAAGATGGTACAGACCTCGGCGGGCCAGACGGTCTGCTGTCCAACAGCGATTTAGGGAAGCTAGCCAAATAAAGAATTTACATCTTGGAGACGCCCAGCTCTTCCAAATCCCTTGTGTTGGTTCAAGCAAGACATTCCCACTAAAGAAGCGGTGATATGCAGATTTTGAAGTATAATCACCAGATGCGGAGGAGGTCCAACGATGTTGGTCTAGGACTCCTGGTTGTAGTTGAAAGCCTTGCACAAGATCCCATACCATGAAAAACTCAAAGAAGGCTTGGGTTGACATACTCCTAAAAATATCATTAACCCAACCATTCTGTACCAATGCATCCCTCATCGTTCTGCTATTAACGATTCTTTTTGGCAGGGTCGTGCCGGCAAAAACCAAAGCCATGTACGAAATTGTTGAGTAGAGGCCATTTCTCACAAAATCACTAAAAAGTAAAAGAAAAAAACAATATAAATATTTTAATGTGTATATAGAAATGAAATTTATGAAAAGCATACCTATTAAACTCTTGGTTATATAAATTTTACTTGAACAACTTCATTCTCTTTGTGTTCCTTAAGATAAATTCTTCAACGATATATTCAATCTTGTAAGACTGAAGATGGTAGGAGCTTGCTGGCTATTGAGCGATGGCAGCGAGCAAAACGAACGTCGTCGCGGCGTCACCCGACGAGCAGAGCAGCGCGCTGGTGGCAGGCGAAAAAGATATGTCTGTCCATTGTAGGCGAAAAAATTCACCACATCGTGTGTGCTGTAACCGCCGACAGGATTTCCAAGATTTCTAATGACCTAGACCTAAATAGTATTATTAATGAGCCAGAAATTTGGGGGCCCAAAAAAATGGGGGCCCTGTTAATGCGAACTAGCTGCACATGCTCGTGCACGACCCTGCTGGCAGGCACCATATCAGGCAAGGCATGTCCATGAAGCCAATGATCAGTCCAGAAGTAGGTTTGAGACCCATCCCTCACGAGGGAGACAACTGAACATGCAAACATGGCAGAGTTTTGATATCCAAATCACACCATAATCGCTCTGGTTGCGTTTTCTTCAACCATAGTCATCTCATATTTAGAGCCCAACCAAGAATTTTCAAATTATGAATTCCAAGTCCTCATAGATCATGTGGTCCAGTTGACCAAGCAATGACCACCTGCCTTTCCAAAGAAATCCTCTTCTAATTTTGTCAATAGTCAAGGGCAATCAGTTGGTGGATTGGTATTGCCTTAACTAGGATTGCTCTTCCAACCGGTTGCATACAGGATGCCTTCCATCTTGGCAACTTATCAGCCGCTTACATAACAGATTTCACGACCTCCAAAAGGAATGGCCAAGAAACCGAATCGAACATGAGTTGACCATGGTCTTCTTGTACATCCAAAGGTGACTCTGGCAAGCATGCATTACTTTCCTCAAACAGTGTATGCACCCTTGCATTGACAGGATGAGAACTCAATAGAGCTTGCAGTATTTGATGCTTTCAGTAATTACCAAAACTGTGATTCATGTTATTCCTAGACCACTCCCATAAGGAAACATTAGAGATTGTCATGCTGACAAAGTGAGTTGATAACTACTTGGTTCCATGAACAAGTGCTGCTTATCATGCAAGGTGCACGGCCAATAATAATGTATCAAGATTAGAAATTGGCGAACATCTGCAGCACCCTGAACTTTATAGGCGTTGCCAGTGCAGCCTTCCTTGCCTGCTTGTGGTAAGGCAGGAGTAGGACGACGAAGAAAAGAGGAAAACAAACCATGTATCACGACGACGAGAGATGATTTGCTTTTAAGTAATCTCTTAAAAAATATGTCTCATTATTATTTATATAATATATACTGTGTGGCTCTCCAACTTGCTTGGGACTAAAAAGGATATGTGACCTGGCCAGCCAACAGGGTCCTGCCCCTGCCCCTGCCCCTGCCCCTGCGGGAATAAACGAATACGGGCGGGAACAAAAGCAGCAGACTGAGACCCCCAACCCCCACCCCACCACCACCACCCCCAGATAACAAAATTCAGTACGATTTGGCACCAAGTGCCTCGCCGTCACATGATGATACCCACCTCAATATCCCAGATCACCTCCCTCCCAGATGTACAGTCAACAATCTTGATTAGTGAGATGATAGGAACCATCATCCAACACCAAACCAGCAGTAAAACCTAAACACCTCAGCGGTGCACCAACGACATTATTATTGCTTTCACTTCAAAAACTGGCTCGGGTGAGAACCAAAACGACGCATCAACAAATCAAACCCTGTCATCGTTCGGCTATCGTTCTTCAGACCTGTCACAAAGATTTTTAAAAAAAAGATTTAGTCAAAGAAGATGGCTTCATAAGATCATACATCAAAACTCACAGCTCAACACAATTAAAACATCTAATGGCAGCCACAAGAATTTCGTCTGGACAAATGAGAAAGACATTTCTCTTATCATTTGACTGAAAAAGAACAGAATATTTCTATAAATGCATCTAAACTAATTTCACACCAGCTCACTATATATATATATATATATGTATATACGTATATATATATATATATATATGTATATACGTATATATATATATATATATATATATATATATATATAATTCTAATTTACTTTATGGAATCAAGATAGACAACAAACTAAATTTAGGGAAAAAATAACTAATTGAAATTTGGGATGAGTGTCGCAAATTGAGCACAACAGTTAAGAGAAAAATGAGCCATAAAAAATAAAAGTCGCCACGAAAAAATGCCATGACATAGATAGATATAAGTTCCCAGTATTTACTATCAGACCTCTGTTTATAACTAATGCACGTCTGAGCAAGATACAATAAGAACAGTTTGCAGTCCTGATCCATACCGGAAGCAACAACTAAGAAACTGAGAACATTTGTGTCATGTGAAAGTGAAACATGAGCTTACACTAAGAGAGATTAGTCTGCTGGATGCTGTTGCCAAGACTAGTTACATTGTAAAATGTCCATTCCATATACTATGGCAGATCTCATCGTTACACCCAGGCAAGTGCATCTCACAGACTAACAAAGCCATGAATTGTTGCACTCAATTCAAATTGCCTCCAGTATTCTGAGCTTTCCACGTTAAAACCTGCACAAGAGCAACAATTTGAGAAAAGTTCAGTTGGGTGAATATAGATGAGAGAATCTAAAGACAAATGTCTACAAGAAGGATGACTCAGAGGAAAATATAAAAGAACACAAAGAGCAAAAGGGAAGAGTACCATAAAGAAGTTCAGTTTACAACACTATCAAGAGGGCCTCCAGCAATTAAGAGTGTGGATATCAGACCTGGCTGGTAGCATCTGCGGAACATGGCCTGTCAAAAGAAGAATTGAAACAGCTTGAGAAAACCATAAGGAAATATATAGATCATGCAACACATCTGTTTTCTCACTATAAATCCACAAGAATAATGACAGGCTCCCATTGCAGCACACTGGAATTGACGGGGCTGACTATCAGTGTATCTTTAAAAAGAAAGACATTAAGGCCCCGTTTGGATCCTTGGAAATGAATTCCATTCCAATAGTCGTAATTTAGGCATAGATCAATTAAGCTAATATGGTTTTACACCAAATATATTTATATATTATTGTTGGTCATATGAGAGAGATATTTGTGCTACATTTCTACTATAGGGGAGGTGAGCCGAAAAGCGTGTTTAAGTTGTAGAGTAGAAACAAAGACTAGTGATACATAAAATCAATTTTCATCCCTCATCCTGTGAATTTAGGATAGGCATAGGCTTATATCTAAACTTTCCAAAGTGGTGGAATGTCAAATTTCAAACCAAATAACATATTCTATTAAGTTAATTCCAATTCCTTCAAAATGAAGAGATCCAAACGGCCCCTAAGAAAATTCATATGAAAGAACAGCCCTCAAGAACACAACCATAAACTATTAAGAACTCAAAGACCTGATAGTGGTGCTCCATACGGCAAATGATTCAGAACAGTATGTTGATGGTTCATAGGATTAATTGAAGATCTGTCAATGTTTGACCTTGAATATCCTACATGAGAATTTTACTATTAGTGTCAGTCCAAACGTTGATGCAAAATAACTCTTAAACAGCTTATGGGAGAACACATACCATCCTGCACATATGGCCCTTCTGAGCAAGGTAATGCTCCGCCACCGGCTAGCCAATTATGCTGGCCATCTGGGCTGAAGTTACCAGATGCCATCCGCCAATGTTCCTCGGATGGATAATGGCTCTGACTGTTTGGAAATGACTGCACAGCATAAGGATTGCGCGTAGGTGGTACAGCTTGTTGGCCCATGGGATTCATGTGTGCCATGTGAGAGTGAGGTTGAACTGGATGCGTTTGTGCAGATGGAAAGGCACTGAAATTCCCTTGCTGAAAATGGTACACCAGTGGGCCGAAACTGGTAATTACCATTAGAAGCTTGTGGTGCCATAAATATGTTATTGTTTCCATATTCTGCCTGCATCGAAGTAACAAAATTAACCGCAGCTTGTCCATTAACTGGTCCACTAGGAATGAAGGTTGTTGCATTTCCAATAGCTTGAATCGATATATTTCCTGTCATCTGGGTTAATTGGTCACCCTGCAGCACAAGTCTTTTTTACAATCTAAACAAGAACACGTCATGATATGTAAGCAAGTTAGGAAAATTATTACATTGGCCGTCACAAAGTACTCAGGAGCTGGAGGCTGATAACTCAATGATGGCGGAGATGAAGGAACAGGCGGAGGAATAGAAGGAAGAGGTGCGACCTGGGTTGCCAGAGGTGGTGGAGCAGGCTGAGGAGGTGGTCCAGATGGCAGTGGGGGAGGTGGTGGCGGAGGTGGTGAAGCTGGAGAAAGTGGAGGTGGTGGCGGCGGCGGCGGTGTAACAGGTGGTGGTGAAGGAGGCAAAGGAGGTGGTGGTGGTGGTGAATCTGACGGAAGCGGTGGAGGGCCATCGGGTAGAGAGGGAAGGTCATTCTGGTCAATTGCCTGCTCTGAACCTGGATCTTGAATAGAGTCGTGTTCAATAAGAACAGCTCCATCAGTCTGTTGTTTGTTGCCTGGTAACTCTAAAGCATCTTCCATAGCAGCATCAGTAGTTACATTCTCTACTATAATAATGTGTTCCTCAACATATACTGGAGCAATAGTATCTTCAGTTTTTTGTATGACATCATTTTCAACAGGCCGTGCCTGTGAAACAAATGGTGATGAGCCATTATTTTTACGGAAGTCTTCATCATCTTCAAACACTTTTGATGATAAAATTCCAGAAAGCTCAAAAGTTGCATTGCTGAGAACAGAAAAACCAAGAAACATACATCAATAATGCCTGGTAAGTTGGATAAAGATAATACGACACATAGGCACACAAAAGCACTGGGAACTCTGATTTATAAGAAAAACAAAAACAAAAGATGGTCAGGAAAGCATCAGATATGGGGAGTTACTTCATTAGTTCGAAGCATGTCATTACTTCATAATAGCAAGTTCACTGAGCTTCATACTAAAATCCACAAACTTTGGAACATAAGCACCCTGGTCATGTAAGACTACCTTAGCATAAGCCGTATTTTGAAGATCTTAATAGCAGGGATTAATGTAGTCATTAACTCATTAGTCAAAGCATTTGACACTACCATAGCCTATTTTAGGTTCCACAACACAACATAACAACTTTATTCTAAGATATTGATACAAATAAAGCCATGCATACGTGTGGTAGGTACTGGCACTGATGTGTTTCTTGAGTTCTTTAAACTGATGATAGAAAACATCAACTTAGTGCATGTGAACTTGTGAAACTGCATCATATGTGCCAATTCCAATATGGGACTGGCATGATTATTACTCCCCGGCATATTCTAATCAAGGGAACCTGAAATGTAGTTTTAAGCTATTTATCCGGTCATGGTATACTAACATTATAAAAAAACTGTTAAAGGTTCAAAATACTGACCATATGGATCCACCAGAACTTATATCTCAAGCTAGAAAAATAAAAACAGTAAAATGATGTATTGATCTAGTAAATGGTATATCAAGTCCACAATACCTTCCATATTCATCAACAAGCATGTCATCCATCTCCCTAATAGGATCGTCTACAGAACGTTCAGCACGGGATGGTCGCTTCAACATTAAAGTAGTGCTAGTATCATCATTTGGCACCTCAATGTCGCCCATGTACTTCCGGAGTATGTCTTCTGGCATAATCTTTCTCTCAAGCCACAATCTTAAAACCTACAAAGCCAGGCAGCCAAGTGACCCACTGTTTAGGGGGGGGGAGGGGGGGAGCCAGAATCAGTAACAATGTCCAATACTTTAAGGCACTGGCGCCGGTTTTCACGAGCACCAGCTCCAGGTGGAGCAGCAGCACCGAGAAGACGAGGCAATGCCGCTTGAACAGTGGGAACATATGAAGCCCTGGCAACTCCTGAGCATTTCAGAATTCAAAGAATAACTCTTGGGCAAAAGATAGCTCTAAGAGCAGGATTAACATAATACTTAGAAATAAATTTACCTCTCTGAGAATGAGAACACTGTGTTATGGAATCTACAAGAAAAAGGAGGTCAATTCTGCGATGAAAATTAGGCTCGCTCTGCAATTTCTGTATGAGAAGCTCAACAATCTGGAAGAGAAATAATAAGGATAGTGAAAAAACGATGAAACAGTGATGCAAATGGCATGTGTGTGTGTAGAGAGAGAGAGAGAAACCTCTCCAGCAATGCCATATTTAGAGCACTCAATTGCATGGCGTGTTGCACGTCCTATACTATCCTTTGTCCTCGATAAAGTCTCTATCATTCCCTCCAAAGCATCACGAGCAATAGCTGCATCAGTACCACCACTAGGTGAACCACTGGCCTGCCTAGATTTGGGACTCTTTCCATGACCATTGTCAAACTCTATTGGGCTTTTCAGAATACGTTGACCAGGACTCCCGGGAAAAGCAATTCTGGGTGGGGATGGAATGCGGAAAACAGGACTAGGGCTTAGTCCCGGCAAACCATATGGTGTGGACGTAATATCAGCATTATCAGTCGAAGACCCATCAAATTTTGCATGAACAGAAGCCATAAGGTTCCTCCTTGCTTGGGCAGCTGCAATAAGATGTTTTATTGACTTGGCCGAGCCAGGGTTAGGTTCAGAAGAAACTGCTTTATCAACATAACTGGATCTGCATAAGAGAAAACCACAAACTATAAACAACGTGTGCAGCTAAAACTGTTTGAACACAAAGAGATAAGTATCAGAAAGAAATTTGTTAAGTCCAAAACTCAAAGCAGTATACCTTTCCTCTTTCAAGAGATCCCGCTTCCCAGTCTGTTCAGTTGACAAAGTGGTGCCCACCTTATGCTCAACAGACGTAGCTGGCTTAGATTTAGCCTTTGTTTCTTCTGGTTGGGGCAGCAAAGGGATCTTTTCTGGGGCAGGATAGTTTCGGGAATGGAGAGTTCCCAGATGTTAGGTGTGATGGTTTAGAAGTACTATGAAGTTTCTTCACCTCAGAGGATGCCGGCATTTTTACTTGAGCAGAGGATTTGCCATCAACCAGGCTCATTTTGTTACCAATGACAGCAGGAGTCTCAACCAACCCTGTGATCAATCTTTTCTCGACTACCTGGTGTCTAGCATGCACTTTATCCTGACTCGGTGAAGAAAAAATTGGCTCATGCTTCACAGGTGACATCCTAACACTCCTTGATTTCTCTTCTCTTGCAGGGCCTAACTTTTTTCCAAAAGCATTGCCAACATGAGAAGAAAATTTTCCCCGATTACCTGCTTTCTCAGTTGGGACTATATGTGTAGAGAGAGATTTAGCAGAAGTTCTATGAAGTGGTGTTCGCTGTCCTTCATCCTCATCATCATCAAAACGACAGGCTCTCCTCTTAGGTTTCACCAATTGCCTATCAACACGTGAGGCATCCTCCTTCATGCTGGAACCCTTTTTAACAGAATCAGCAACAGTTGACAGTGTTACAGAACCACATGCTGGTTCCATGACCTCAGAATGAAGCTTTGATATGGGTGATACAACACCACCTGATCTCAGTGCCCTATCATCGCTGGTACCGGTCTTAAGAATCGTGTTTTTACACGTTTCCATAGAGGTAGGCCGCTCATGTTTCACAGCATAATGCTTTCCATAATCAATGTTTGACTTCATCTCACTCTTGTCAACTGTCTTATCTGTTTCACCAGCCCTGTCCATAAGCCTTGGCTTTTTTGCCGGACGTGTATCAGCACTACTGTTCATCTTGTGCTGCGCACTATCTGCCAGCGATTTCTTATTGGAAGAAAACCCTGCAGATGATTTTCCAGTCAATTGCTCGTCAGGCCCACCATGCACAATTTTATTATAATCCATTTTCTCTGAATCAGTAGTTAGTGATTGTTTTGTCATGATTTTTGACTTCTTAAATTCTCTGCTCTCTTTGTCAGCACTCATGTTTAATACAACATCAGATGCAGCCTCAGCAACAATCCTTTCAATAGGGCTACCAATACCAGCACGCTTGTTTTCCTTCCTTTCAGCATTCCTCAACAGCTTGTTGGATTTAGATTTCTTTGGCACTTCAAGGGCACAAACTACCTCCAAGTTAGGTTCCAAAACAAAACCATCTAGGGGACAGCTCTCTTTTTCAATTTTCACCTCTTCAGTCTCCCTTTCAGCACGCACAGATGTTGGTGAATGCTCCTGTCCCATGTAGATGTCAAGAGCAGACTTGGATGCAGCAGACTTCTTTGTCATGGGATGCTTAGGATCCTCTAGTAAAGATGTTTTCTTATGAGAAACTGCTAAAGAATGATCACCTATTTCATGACCATCATCTTTGACATCCTCCTCGGTCCCTGGCCTTTTCGCTGAAGTATGCGAGTAATCAGTAGGGCTATCACCTTCCATTTGTCCCAATCCTGGAGTCTCACCAACATCCTGTGACCTCACAAGGTGCTCTGAAGGCTTTTCACTCTGATCAGGCAATGCTCCATTTGCAGCTTCAGATGTTTTTGGCAACTCATTGTAGGCCTTGCAGATCTGCTCCACAGCATCATTAAATACTTGAACATATTTTCTTTGAACTTTCATATTTGGAGCTCGGTCTAACAGATCATTCTTTGTCTTCTCAGTAAATTCCTCAAGATCTGCCAGCGGTACAAAAGCACTGCAGGATGATATTCAATCATTAGCAACAAAGTGATCATGGCAAGGAAAAGACAGATATGTAAGAGAGCAGAGGCAACAACATCAAAACAAGTGATTATCATAGCAAGGAAAAGGCAGTAAAGGATTTATTAGGCGCTCATGATCATATTACAAATTAATGCAACCCAATGCATTCATCGAGTAATTAATAACTCCTATAACAGTAATTCACTATCAACATTATCGAACATTGTATGCATAAAGGATAACGTGGAAAACAGCTAAAGAACACCAAGTTAAAAAAATGAACTCTGTCAAGCATTAGCAGAATCGAGGTACAAAGTACAAAGAAATGAAAACCATTCTTGGTGTTACTTTAGAAAAAATATAACCATTAGGAATGATCCAGGGCATTTTATGGAGTGAGTAACCAAACTGAGAAACTTAAAGCGACAAAGTGAGGATATTTCAAGAAGCAATTTCTAGTAACAAATGCTTTTGTCTCTCGTCCTTATAACACAAACCATGCCACATGACTGGCCAAGCAGACAGCAGCAAGCAACATTACATCCACAATAAAATTGTACGTGTTTTTAGAATTTAAAATAATGGGTTGATTTGATACATCCAGAGAATTCATTATCTAACCGTATAAGAGAAACTAGTCAGATAAAGACAAAGTATATGTACAACCATTTACTCCTATCCACCAATGGGAAAATGAGAATAGTCAGGATTGGGAACCATAAACTCAAAGCTCTGCTTCTCTAAATTTGCATCTTTCTTTAATAGGTTCATGTATAAACGGCATTTTGCCAAAGAAAAAGAAGATAGAAAGATAAAGGATTATATTCTCCCAAGAACTGCAAAATACATGGTTCGCTATCAAACCCACATGTGGCTAAGCTAGAGAATGCTTGGGAGGTCAGAGGTGTGCAAAAATTGTAAATTTGACAGTTGGGACAATAGATTGCAGGTATTGACCTCACCTTGTCGTGACCTGAACCATCTAGTTATCTGAGCAAAACAATGCTACTGGGGAACTGCATGCCCCTTGTGACTCATTGAATGACCAGAGACAGAGACCTAATCCCAATCAGTAGTGAAGAGCAAACCCCGAATTCAGGCTTGCAACGTGTTAAACATGGAGTACTAAACAGAGTAGAAAAGCAAGAGGCTGGCCCTGCAATTCGTACAGGTTGGCTGGCCAGGCTTGACGCTTTTGTTATTAAAAATGTAATAAGTAATCTAGATTCTAGAGTGACAGTTTTAGGCAATGCATATACGACGAATAGGCGTAACCTATAGGGAATTAATTGATGAGTTGCAAGAATGGCAGTTCGCAATATATAGCGGGAAATAACAGTAAGATAGCAGCTTCCGGGCAAAGAGCTTACATCTCACCGGTGCCATAGAAGTAGACAAAGAACTTTTTTGGCGTTGGCCCATAATTATATTCCTCGGGCCTGCTGATCTGCAGAGACACAGAATGTAGAGCATTAGCTGAAGCGATAGGAGTAAACACAGAAGCGATGAGGTGAGAAGGTAGTGAAACCCTAGCGTTGCAGTACAAGCAGCAATAACGATCGAGTAGAAGAGGGTAGGAAGATGGAACCTTACCTTAGCTGGCCAAGGCGGGTACCCCTTGATCTTGGCGAGGACGAGGTCACCTAGCTGGGGTTCCCTGGTCCAGTTGGGCTGCTGCTTGGCGCCGCGCCTACCGCCGGGAGGCATTGGCGGCGACGGCGAGGGAGGAGGACGCCCCTCCCCCCAGCGTCGAACACTAACCTAACCCTAGCAGCAGAGAAGAGAGCAGCGGGGGCGGGGCGAGATGAAGGACCGGCCCTGGACCTGCCCCTAGGGTGGGAAGCAGAGGCACCCACAAGACAACCCTAGAGGAGGGAAAGGACGGCGGGGCGGGGGCGAATTGCGTGAGGTGCGGTCACCTTCTCCGTTTCTCGGTAGCTGATACCTGAAATCACTTGGATGGAGGGGACTGCCGGGGATGGGACGGAGCTTCTGCTTTGTTTGCCTGCTTCTTCTTCCTCCTCGCGTCTCCCTCCTCTCAACAGCGCGGCGCGGATGCGGGCAGCTCTATTCTCCCTGTGTTTAGAGGTTGTTAGTCAAATATTTTAATATCATATTAGATGTAGATTTAATTAAGTTTAATGAATTAATTTCTTCTTTTAGTCATTATCTATATAATTAGTTTTATAATTAAACTATATTTAATATCTGTAATTATCATTACATTTGATGGGGACTAAACTTTAGTTGTCCGGAACCAAACAACTCCTTGATATACGCTAATAAATTTTAGTTTCTATCACATTGTATGATTTGTTGGGGCCCTTCGTCTTTTGAAGGTCCACAAAAACACATTCAACCATTAGTTATTAGCGTATCTTTAAGTGTTGTAGGTGATTCGGTGCTGAATACCTTTGGAGCAAACAAGGGAGTAAGACGAAGATGTTATCTTCGTCATAACTACACAAGGAAATGAAGGCAGAAGTGAAACAAGGCCGGGAGAAGGTGTTTACAAGACTTTGTAGCCAAAACAATAAAAGCAGAAAGACGATAATGCCCTTGCATCATTTGTAAACCACGTGTACAAGTTTTTGTGGATATGTTTGTAACTTCACACGAAGTTGTACCACGGCACTATAAATAAATAGTGCCCTACACAAAGTATTTTTGGAGATCAAGGGTACAGCTTGGTGTAACCTTTTCTCTGAAGCACCTTCGTACTTTCATCAAAAAGTCGGAGGTACTATTGTAAATTTGTTTCATATGAAGAAAGAAAATCCCAAGTTATTTGAGATGAGTTATCTTATTTAGCTTCGTTACAATCTCGTGTGCAATCTTTATTTATATCTTTTTCTAGTCCAATAAATTATATTGTGTTGCCTTGTTTTTTATTGTATACAGCAAGTTAAAAACAAGTGACCAACATTGGTACCCACCTCCGGTGATCTCATTTACGACCACAACCACCTTCGTCATGCCACCAAATAAGATAACGACTCCCGGTTCCATCCTCGCACCCCTGTTACTAGTGGAATCCTCCTAAGAGAAGCACAAAGCTAGAAAAGAAAAGTCGTCAGTCCAACTCTACAAGATGATGAGTTGGAACAGGAGATCGGCAATCTCGAAGCCATCCATTAACAAGTGAAAAAAAGAAAAGATGCTTCAGCTTTCCGAGCTGCAGAAGAGATTGATGAAGCAGCCGAAGAAATGTGAAACATTTCGCATGATACTGAGCAACAAGAGTATCGTCAGCATCAGAAAGACCTTTGGCATGAAGGCCTAAATCATGAGGACATGTGGTACGAAGCCTTTAATCATGACAATTTTTCTTACGATGATGCTTCTCCTTTAGCTACAGAGTTGCAAGCAATACCATGGCCACCTTCGTACAAGCCACCTCAGTTACCCATGTATGATGGTCACTCTGATCCGAAGCAAATCCTCATGAGTTATGAAGCAAAAATATCGTCATACGGGGAAAACACGGCTGTCATGGCCAAGTCTTTCGTCATGGCAGTAAGGAGCGCCGCTCAAACCTAGTATTCTTCCCTTCGGCCATAAACAATAACCTCTTGGCAGAAATTAAAGGATATGTCGATCACAAGCTTTCAAGGATTCTAGACGAAGCCAATCACTGTCCAGGCTCTCTTCCAGTGCACACAAGATCATGAGGAATGTTTGCAAGACTATGTCCGAAGATTCCTACGGCTTCGAGCCTAAGCACCAGCAGTACCAAATGAGATAGTCATTGAGACCATGATCAAGGGGCTTCGACCGGGACCAGCAGCACAATATTTTGCTAGAAAACCCCTCAGGCCTTAGAAAAGCTCCTCTGAAAGATGGATGAGTATATCAGGGCAAACAATGATTTTCGGCAAAGGAAAGAGGAGGCCTTCAGATATTCTGAAATGACAAGGGGCCTCGGCGGACAGTTCAATCCAAGGCATGTCAGGACCATTCACAATCCAAGTCAAAATGAAGACAAAAACAATCATACTCAAGGGCAGCAAAATCACTCTCAATCAATAGGAACTCAGCAGAGTACCTTAAGATCACCAGCTCCAAGAGGTGGAAGAGGATGAAGGAGTTTTGGAGGGAGATTCAACTCACAACCAAGGAAACTATTCTGCTTGCTCTATGGAGAGGACAAGGGGCATACAACAAGAACATACCAAGTCATAATTCAAAAACAAAAGAAAATCACCGAAGCTAAAGCACGATAGAATCAGCCAAAGCAGGTCCTCCACACCACCTCATATTATTCTCCATACATCCCAGAGTATGTTCGCAATTGAAGGAAACAGGTGACGCCTAAGAGGGGGTGAATTAGGACTTCTAAAAACTATCTCTAAACTAGGCCACAAATAAATGCCTAAAGCAAAACCTATGCAAATAAACAATCTAGAATGTGCAAACTAGGTTTTTTCTAAGTATTGCTATCTCTACCGCAATGTCTAAGTTTCAATCGTAAACAATCTAAGTATAAAGACTAGATTGAAACTTAAATGCTTCATATAAATGTGGAAGCTAAAGAGCAAGGTAGAGATGCAAACTCTCGTGGATGACACCGATATTTTTATCGAGGTATCCGGAACCACGCAAGGTCCCAACTAATCCTTGTTGGTGCCCCTATGCAAAGGGAAGTGAAAGTCGCCTAGAGGGGGGTGAATAGGCGGAATCTGGAATTTATAACTTAAAACACAATCTACAAGCCAGGGTTAGCGTTAGAATAAAAACCGAGTCCGAGAGAGAGAGGGGGAAAACAAATCAACCAAGAAATGAAGCGGATGACACGGTGATTTGTTTTACCGAGGTTCAGGTTCTTGAAAACCTACTCCCCGTTGAGGTGGTCACAAAGACCAGGTCTCTTTCAACCCTTTCCCTCTCTCAAACGGTCACCTAGACCGAGTGAGCTTTCTCCTTAATCAAATGGGTCACTTAGACCCCACAAGGAGCACCACACAATTGGTGTCTCTTGCTTTGATTACAAGTGTCTTGAGAACAAGAATGAGGAAGAAGAAAGCGATCCAAGAACAAGAGCTTAAAGAACATGAGCAAAACACTCTCTCTAGTCACTAGTTGTTTGGAGTGGATTTGGGACTTGGAGAGGCTTTGATTCTATTGAATTGTGTCTTTGTATTGATTGCACTAGCTCTTGTATTGAATGAGATGTTTGAAAAACTTGGATGCTTGGAGTGGTGGTGGTTGGGGGGTATTTATAGCCCTCAACCACCACATAGTCGTTGGGGAGGCTGTCTGTCGATGGGCGCACCGGACAGTCCAGGTGCGCCACCTGGACACTGTCTGGTGCACCAGCCACGTCACCCAACCGTTATGGTTCTGAAGATTCTGACCGTTGGAGCGCTGACTTCATGTCGCACCGGACAGTCCGGTGCTGCACCGGACAGGTACTGTTCACTATCCGGTGCGCCTCTGACGCCTGCTCTGACTTCTGCGCGCACTGTTCATGCACTGTTCACACTTTTGCAGATGACCGTTGCGGTGTTAGCCGTTGCTCCGCTTGGTGCACCGGACAGTCCGATGGCACACCGGACAGTCCGGTGAATTATAGTGGAGCGGCGCCTGAGAAACCCGAAGGTGAAGAGTTCAGACTGTACAACCCCTGGTGCACCGGACACTGTCCGGTGGCACACTGGACAGTCCGGTGTGCCAGACCAAGGTTCTCTTCGGTTTCTTTTGCTCCTTTCTTTTGAACCCTAACTTGATCTTTTTATTAGTTTGTGTTGAACCTTTATGCACCTGTAGAATACATAATCTAGAGTAAACTAGTTAGTCCAATATTTGTGTTGGGCATTCAACCACCAAAATCATTTATAGGAAAAGGTTTGACCCTGTTTCCCTTTCAATCTCCCCCTTTTTGGTGATTGATGCCAACACAAACCAAAGCAAATATATAAGTACAGATTGAACTAGTTTGCATAAGGTAAGTGCATAGGTTACATTGGATTTAAACCTGTTGATACCCTGAAACTAGGGTACCCCCTGCTACTGTGCAAAGACGAAGAACCCACGCGGCTATCCCTTAGTCGCGTGGAAGAAGAGCTGTGTGTGAGACCAAGCCACGGCTCGCCCCAATCTCAGGCGGCTATTCTGGGTCCACAACAGCGCCCGACTCCACCACGTGGGCGGGTCCGGAGCCACCACGTGACCAGAGAAGGTGATATACTCCAAGGCATCAACAGTGGTCCTGGACCCCCACGGGAGAGCGTCGAACCCCCGGATATATAGTCCAGACCCCTAGGGTTGGTCCCGGACCCCCGGATATACAGTCCGGACCCCCTAAGGTTGGTCCCGGACCTCCACGTGTGCAAGCTGGACCCCTGGAATGGGATCCAGGACCCCCCCCCCCCGTATCGGGTCCGGGTCCCCACAGGGGGGTCCCAAAGTCCCAAGACAGTACATACCCGGGCCTTGAACAGGACCCAGGCAGGGTTCCGTTGTCGACACGTGTCCAGACCTAGTCTGGTGCGGACCTGTCCGCATGCGCTACTGCTCCCCACCCAGGCGGAGACCCGATGCTGCCACATGGCCTACCGCGCGTGACGTAAGCCAACAGATAGAGCTTGACGTAAGGCCTCCGGGTTACGCGACCCCTGTATTTATTGCGGATAAGGCGCGCCGCCTGACAGGCGATGTGCCGCCTCGACATTTAATGAGACCTGTCCATTCCGTAGACGACGTACCTATCAATTCCACTAGCAGGCGATGTGCCGCCTCCGCATTTAATGAGACATGTCCATTCCGCTGAAAGACAGCGACTGGACCATCCCACAGGCGGCATGCCTATCTGTCACGCTGGCAGACTGCACGCCCATACTGTCGCGTGCACAACGTCCATCATTACTCGTACGTTACCAAGGAAGCTGCCGCTGCATGTCAACGCTGAGTGTGCTGCGGACAACATGGACCTGGAGATTGCACACACGTCACTTGCATTAGTTGCTCTAGGTGTTCCATTCCATTATGTTCCTGGGCCCACATGTCGGGGCTCAGCACCCTTGTAAGGCCTCTCTTGAGCTATAAAAGGGAGGGCACACGGCGTTACAAGACAAGTCATTCAGATGGACTTAGACCCTCGAGAAGTTCTCCAAGCTCTCGAGCACCAGCAATACAACACACAGTGGAGTAGGGTATTACGCTCTGGTGGCCCGAACCACTCTAAATCCTCGTGTCATCTTGTGTGTTCTTCACAATCTAGCAAACAGGCAAAACGCTTAGGCCCTTCCTCATCTTAGGATTTAGGGCGGGTGCGTTCCGCCATCCGGCCAGAGATTTCCTCTCCGACAAAACCAGTTTATAATTTAACTAGATATGCATGGATTGCTTTCTTTTTATTTAACATTTCGGACCATGCTTGCACCACTTGTTTTGTTTTTGCAAATTCTTTTAGAAATTCTTTTCAAAGTCTTTTTGCAAATAGTCAAAGATATATGAATAAGATTGCAAGAAGCATTTTCAAGATTTGAAATTTCTCCCCCTGATTCAAATGCTTTTCCTTTGACTACAACAAAACTCCCCTTGAATGAAATTCTCCCCTTAGTGTTCAAGAGGGTTTTTCAAAATTTTTGAAAACACTAATAACTTTCTCCCCTTTTGAAAACACATTAAGATACTAATTTGAAATTTTCTTTTAAAATTTGGTGGTGGTGCGGTCCTTTTGCTTTGGGCTAGATCCTTTCTCCCCCTTTGGCATTAATCACCAAAAGCGGAGACTTGTGAGAGCCCTTTACTTTCTCCCCCATTGGTACAAGTAAATAAGAGTGAAAAGATTATACCAATTTGAGAGTGATTTGGAGTAACGACGAAGGGTGATATCGATAGAGTGGAGTGGAAGCCTTCTCTTCGTCGAGGTACTCCATTTCCCTTTCAATCTACGACTTAGCATATCACACTTGGAAACACATTAGTTGTAGCAAATGAAAGAGATAAGATCAAAGGTATATAAATGGGCTATGCGTGCAATGTTTCAATCAAAATTCCAAGAATCAAGAATGGGCCTGCTTGGTTTAGCTTTTTTCTGACCAGCTTTTCCGTGAATCTAGCTGTGGGGAGAATCTGGCTGTGTAGAGAATCTGAGTATCATTAGGATTACGTGCGGAGGAAGATAAAGTTGTCCATGGGGCTCAGGTTCTATAAAGTGACAGATTACTACTATTGCGACGACTCAACCGATTGTATGTTTATGTTGATGTTGGGGACTTGTTCTCAAATGCTATGAATTAAGAACAAGGCAACATAAAATGTTAAATATTAATTCCCTTCATCCGTCGGAGCATTATTTCCATAAGGATTTAATGAACTTCGGACGAAGGTCACGAGCATAATATTACGAAGGTTTCACCTTCGTAATTAAACTTGTAAAGATGATACACAGTAAAGTAAAACATTAAAGATAAATACATCGAAAATAAATGACATCATTCACATATCTTATTATATGAATTTAAGATATTTGAATACAACGTTTTTAGGTACATTTATACCTTTGCCTTGACAAACAATGATTCCCGAGTGATGCGTTAGCAATTACAGGAATGCGTGAACAGTAAAGGAATATTGTTCACTATTTATAGGCACAGGACACAGCCTGTGAGGAATTACAATCATGCCCCTCATAAAAGTTTACAACAATGAAAACACCTTCCCTGAGCTCGTTGTCGAGAAACGATTCAGTTTCCGAGCGCGTAGCGGTCCCACCCTGCAGGGTTACTATTTGGTCTCTGCGGTCCACCGCGCAGCGGGTGTAAGCAGCTGTTTGCCTGGTGTATAAATCCTGACGATTCACCTTCTTACCTGCAGCACTATATAAACAGACGGGTAGGTGTGAAGTTACCACAGCATTCATTGCTATTGCACTGTTTTGCTGCCAAAATTTTTAACCATAGCCGAAGCTTGACTCTCGCAAGCAGACGAAGCTCCAATTTTAAAGCCTACTTCATCAGAAGAAAAAGCTTTGGAAGAAAAAGTTCTTTAGTTCCCAAGAAATTCAGAATTAAATGGCCAGAGTGCGCTCTACCGCTAGTGTTGAGCGTAAGGGAGGCGAAGCCGAAGGAGCGGAGACTGTTCCTATCTCCGAAGCGATGCAACGATCCGGACTGGTGACCTCGGAAGGAATCCGTACTGCCGAGACAGGGCATACTGCTGCCGAGACAGAAGAAGCTGTTGCCGAAGCGGAAGAAGGAAATATTGAGGAAGCTGATTCTGATGATGATTATCATATTGCCGTGCCAAGCAAGCCCAGCCATTTGGACTTCGGGAAGTCGACTGTCTCCAAGGCTGATTTCTCCAAGATGGTGAAGTCGGGTTATTTCAGTGAGAATGAGAAGAAGCTACTTCGCTTCGGGGGGGAAGAAACTACCCCGACGCCAGAAAAAGATGAAATAGTTATTTTTAAGAGCTTTCTAAAAGCTGGATTAAGATTCCCCTTAAATAGGATGATATCTGATGTGCTGCAAAGATTTGGTATTTACTTTCACCAACTGACTCCCAACGCAATTGTCAGGCTCAGCGTCTATATCTGGGCTCTCCAAAGTCAGGCGGTGGAGCCATTTGCTGACAGCTTCTGTCGAGTTCATGCGTTGCATTACCAAACTAAGGCCAGAAAAGATGGATTGCATGAGAATTTTGGCTGCTATAATTTTGCTTATCGGAAAACCACGAAGTTTCCCGTGATCAGCTACCGAAGCAAATGGCTGGCAGGCTGGAAATCAGAATGGTTTTATGTCAAAATTGATGAAGATAAAGAGAAGCTGGTTCAGAGTCCTCTTGAATTAATCTTCGGAGAAACAAGACCCCGATGCAAAATGGTATTAGAAGGTCCAACTTGGGCTGCACTGGGCGAATTCAAAATTATAGCAGAACATATTGGCACTAGAGATTTAGTGCAAGAATTCCTGGCTTTCAGAGTTTTTCCAACGATGAAAGAGTGGACAATGCCGAAGCTTGAAGGGGAAAAGAAAGAGGGGGAACTCGTCAGGCTATCTTATCATTATAAATTCAAGAAATTTTTTAAAGTACCCTGCCAAAAATGGCTTGATACAATTGAAATGATGAGCAATGAAATTCTTGGGAACTACTCTAAAAAAGAGGACCAACTGATGACAGCGGCCTTCGGCACTCGGCCGAAACGAAGGCTGAACAGAGTGCTTGATGCCATAGGATTTGAATACGCTGACTACGGTCGACTGGGCGGAGATGCCGGAGGCCCGAAGCGAAAAAGGATTGCTAGCGCTACTGACGAAGAGGTCGTCAAGGTAGCCAAGAAGAAAAAGAAAGATTCTGAAAGTCTTAGCGCTGAAGAGTTAAATCCTGAGCCGAAGGTGGCCACTTCAAGAAAGAGAAAAGGTGCGTCCCCGGAGCCGGAAACGTCGGTCCGGGAAGAAGATATTCCTGCTTCTCCTTCTGCTGTTGAAGTAGAAGAAATTATGAAGGTAATGACTGAACCCTTGCCTATCAGGCTAAGTCCACTGGCACTAGAACTGACGAAGTTTTTTCAGAACGACAAGGCAGCTCCGGCAGCAGAAAGTCCTGCGAAGCCGAAAAAACGGAGAATTATTCAAGTAACAGATGTGATCCACCAGACGCCGCCACTGGCAACGGTGCCGAAAATTCCCTTTGCTGAAACTGCCGAAGCCGAAGCTACTGGGATGAAAACTACTGAAGCTGAAACCAGCGAACCCGAAGCTACCGGGGCCGAAGCCGGGGCCGCCGAAGAGTCGAACCTGGAAACTACACTTGAGGTTATTGACAATATTCTCCTGAAAATGGCCAAAGAAGAAGCTACTGTGGCTGCAGTGAATACAACAACTGAAAAGGGGAAAGAGCAAATTAGTGAAATTTCTGAAGGAGAAGATTTTAACTTTCAAGACCTACTTGGACAAGAGTTAACAGACACTGAGAAAGAGGAGTTGAAAAAATATGCCATATCTTGCGGATATAAATCAGGCGCTATGCTATTTGGTGGGGTGAACGAAGGGAAACTAAGGTGCCTTCGGAACCACACCGAGGCCAAAATTATCAGAACCCTTTCTAAAAGCATTGGCTTGCCGAAGGTGGAAGCGGACTTATGTCGTTATCAACGACGCCACATCGCCGGAAGCTTGCTTTATGCTAACTTCAAGGTAACGAATATTTTTGTTATTTTATTACTGTTATTATTAACTTTTGGGTCGTGTTCTAACGAAGATCATTTCGACAGAGCATATTATTAAGCAAGGTTCTGAAAATGCAACAAGATCTGGAGGAAGAGAAAAATAAAACCGTTATTCAAGATTTGACTGAAAAGATTGAAAACTACGAAACCAATCTGAAAAAGAAAGACTTCGCAATCCAAGATCTTGAAATCATGGTCAAAGAGCACGAAGGTGCATTAGAAAAGAAAGATTTTGTTATTCAGACCATGGAGGGCTCTTTAGCTGAAGTCCAAACTGAAAATGATAAATTAAAGAATGAATTGCTCCGTCAATCAGAAAAATTCGAGCAAGAAAAGAAATATTTTGAAACAAGCCTGAAAGCTGAAGTGGATAAATACTCAAATTTGCAGAAATCCTTTACCGAACTTCAGGAGAAATGCTTAAGCTTCGGCATCCGATGTGTGCAGCGGCTGAAGGACGTATTTCACTCTGTCGGAGCTAGCTCTTCGAAATTTACACCTTCAGCTGAAAATCTGCCAAGAACATTAGAACATATTGAAGGCGAAGTTGATGCCCTTGACGAAGTTATTGGTGGGCATGCTGACTTCTGCGCCCTGGTATCTTCTCGGGGCACAGCTGCTGCTTTTTTGAAGGCTGGCTGCACACATGGAAACATCGTGAACAGACCAAACTTCAGCTTGTCAGCTTCAGATTTGTTAGATATCCCAAGCTTAGCCAGAAGCATTGGAAATAGATTCATGACCCAGATCTGGGTAAGTGGCGGGCGGAAAATGGCAGGCGACGAAGCTCGAAGCCATCTGAAGCCGGTAAGAAACTTATGTTTGTTACTTTTACCTTCTCATTTGAAATTTGTACCTTTCTTACTGTACTGTTTGATGTATAGGATGACGAAGCTGAAGATTGACAATGCTGAAGTTTGACAAAACTGAAGACGAAGCCTTGGCTGAAGCTTAAAATTGCTTGTAATGTGCTTTCCTACAAAAATTCTTGGAGAAACTCTTGTAATATAGATATGGAATAACTTATGTAAATTTGTACATACCTTGTAATATATTCTGTCTCCTATAACCACATCCAGTCTGCTTTGCTGTGGACGAAACTTCTCTTTTGAGCCGAAGGCGAAAAACACCTTCCCTTCTTTTCGTACACAACGAAGCATAGAAAAATTTTCCTTCGAATCTTTTCCTTATTTTCTGAAGCACCTGTCTTTTTTGTGTAGCGTGATGATGACTCTACATATGTCTAAATGGATGTTTATGAATGCAAATGACATGATGATATGTTATGTGCAAATGAATATTAGGACACATGTTCAAAAAAAACATAAGCACGACCCTTCGTCCCCTTAAGAATGATAAAAATCTTTTTGCCGTTTACTTTTCGGCTTCACCGTTTACTTTTCGGTGTATCAGCGTTGACTTTTCGCTGTAAGCCTCCCTTAGGAGCTTCTTCACCTTTTACTTTCAGCGGAATCAACGTTTATTTTTCGATGTAAGCCTCCCTTAGGAGCTTCTTCGCCTTTTACTTTCAGCGGAATCAGCGTTTATTTTTCGCTGTAAGCCTCCCTTAGGAGCTTCTTCGCCTTTTACTTTCAGCGGAATCAGCGTTTATTTTTCGCTGTAAGCTCTGCATTCCCTTAGGAACGACCTTTGAGCTTTTCCCTGTTCTCTTTTCTTTTTTCTTTGCACTCGAAGGTGCTGCCTCAGCTTTTACATTTACATTTTGGGGGATATCGCTCTTATAGAATTGAAATAAGGAAAAGAAAAATTACATGTTGTGGCCCCATTAAAAACCTTTCTCCCCTTTGGAAAGGAAAAGGGTGCCACAAAAAAGAATATAAAAAATTACATCAAACTAAACATAATATCGCCGGAGCTCATCCGCATTCCACGATCTAGGAATGTCATTGCCATCCATATCCTTCAATCTGTAGGAACCAGGTCTTGACGAAGATACTACCAAAAAGGGGCCTTCCCACTTTAGCTGTAATTTGCCTACTGTTTCAGGGTTAGCTACTCTTCGAAGTACCAATTGTCCTGGTTCAATATTCTTTAGCTTGACCTTTCTATCACGCCATTTTATTGTTTTAGCTTGGTATTTATTGATGTTTTCCACAGCTTGAAGTCTAATCCCTTCAATAGCATCTTTTTCCACAGAACAATCAGCTTCGTTTTCGCCTTCTGCCGAAGCTACTGTCCTTATCGATCCTGTTTTAGCCTCTTCTGGGGTTATTGCTTCGTCACCAAACAATAGTTTAAAGGGTGTAAAGCCTGTTGATCTTGAAATGGTTGTGTTATGACTCACACCACTTTGATTAACTCGTCTGGCCACTTTCCCCTTGGCTGATTGAAGATTGACTTCATTATTCCTGTCATTATGATCCCATTGGCTCTTTCAACAAGTCCATTAGATTCTGGGTGTCGGACTGATGCAAAATGGATCTTCGTGCCGATTTGATTGCAAAATTCTCTGAAGGCTTCAGAATCAAACTGTGTCCCATTATCCACAGTTATGGCCTTCGGCACTCCGAAGCGACAAACAATGTTTTGCCAGAAAAACTTTTGAATAGTAAACGAGGTTATTGTGGCTAAGGGCTTTGCCTCAATCCACTTGGAAAAATATTCCACTGCCACCACCACATATCTTAAGTTCCCCTGTGCAGGTGGTAATGGACCTAGCAAATCCAGACCCCACCTTTGCAATGGCCAAGTGGGCTGTATTAATTGAGTTAAAGACGAAGGTTGTTTTTGATCTCTTGCACATTTCTGACAACCTTCGCACTTTTGAACTAAATCCGCTGCATCCGAAGCTGCCTTTGGCCAATAAAATCCTTGGCGAAAAACTTTCCCAAGCAAGGGCCTAGATCCAATATGAGATCCACATAGACCTGCATGTATGTCCTTCATTAATTCTATACCTTCGGATCTGGATAAACACTTGAGCAATGGGGAACAGACCCCGCGCTTGTATAACTCCCCTTCTATTATGACATATGGTCGAGCTCTTGCTTCTATTCTCCTGTTATAAGCTTCGTCGTCTGAAAGAAAATTACCCTGAAGGAAAGAGATGATTTCAGTTCTCCAATCTTCACTATAAACAGGGGATATGTTGAGGATTGCTCTTTCAAGAAGCTCGACCGAAGGTGCTTTTATTGTTTCAAAAAATACTTCCGAAGGTATAGGCAGCCCCTGGGCTGCTGACTTAGTCAATAGATCAGCGTATTCATTTTCTCCACGAGGAATATTTTTGACAGAGAAACCTTCGAAGGAAGCCTCAATCCTTCGGACTGTATCTAGATACCTTTCAAGCTTCGGGTCTCTTGCTTTGTAACTTTTGTCAACATGACCAGAAATAACTTGAGAATCAGTTTTAAGAATGGCCCTTCTGATTCCCATTGCCTTTAATTTCCGAAGACCCAAAAGCAGAGCTTCATACTCGGCGATGTTATTTGTGCAACTAAAATCAAGTCTTGCCGCATAACAAGTTTTAACTTTGGAAGGTGAAACCAACATAGCAGCCGCTCCTGCTCTGAAGGTTCCCCAAGACCCATCGCAAAACACTGTCCATGCTTCGGCGTCTTTATTTGTTTCTTCCTCCTGAGCCCCTGGCGTCCAATCAGCAATGAAGTCTGCTAATGCCTGGGACTGAATCGAAGATCTATGAACATAATCAATACAGAATTCATTGAGCTCTGCAGCCCATTTTCCAATCCTTCCAGTAGCTTCTCGGTTCCTCATAATATCCTTCAGAGGTTGTGAAGAAGGAACAATTATGTTGTAAGCTTGAAAATAGTGCCGAAGCTTTCTGGAGGCCATCAAGACAGCATACAGTACCTTCTCCAACTCTGTATAATTTTTCTTTGATAAACTAAGAACCTCGGATACAAAATATATTGGGGCCTGCCTCTTAAGCTGGCCTTCAAGCTTCTCCTGAACAAGTGCTGCGCTTACCGCTGAGTGCGAAGCTGCCACATATAATAACAAAGGAGCCCCTGGCGTAGGTGGAGTTAATGTTGTTAGATCTATCAAATACTGCTTCAGTTCTTCGAAGGCCTTCTGCTGGAGTGGTCCCCATTGAAAGACTTCAACTGTCTTCAGCACTTCGAAGAATGGTAAGTTTCTCTCTGCTGATCTAGATATGAATCTGTTGAGAGATGCTAGCCTTCCTGTTAATCTTTGAGCCCCCTTTTTTTGTACTAGGTGGCTCCATTCGAAGTATAGCTTCGATTTTACTTGGGTTGGCCTCAATTCCCTTTGTTGAAACTAAGCAACCGAGAAATTTCCCCTTCTTTACTCCGAAGACACATTTTTCTGGATTCAGCTTTAGACCAGCCTATCTAAAATTAGCGAAGGTCTCCTGTAAATCAGTAATGTGGTTATCCTGTTTCGTACTTTTTACAATGATATCATCAACATAAGTTAGTACATTCCTGCCTATCTGAGAATGGAGAACCTTTGCTGTCATTCTGCTGAAACTTCCTCCAACATTTTTGAGCCCTTCAGGCATCCGAAGGTAGCAATATGTCCCACTAGGGATTATGAAGCTGGTTTTTGGTTCATCTTCCTTCTTCATCCATATTTGATGATAGCCTGAATAGCAGTCCAGCAAACTCATGAGCTCTGATGAAGCTGCTGCATCAACTAAGGAATCTATCCTTGGCAATGGAAACTCGTCCTTCGGACAGGCTTTATTAAGGTCAGTAAAATCGATACACATTCTCCATTTACCATTGGCCTTCTTCACCATAACAGTGTTAGCCAACCATTCTGGATATTTTACCTCTCTAATAACTCCGGCAGTGAGGAGTCTTTTCACTTCATTTCGAGCACCTTCGGCCTTGTCATCAGACATCTTCCGAAGCCTCTGTTTCCTGGGTCTGAAGGATGGATCAACATTGAGCGAGTGCTCAATAACATCCCTGTTAACTCCGCAAAGATCATTAGCTGACCAAGCAAAAACATCTTTATTGTTAAACAAAAACCTTATCAAGGTTTTCTCCTGCTCTTCGGACAATTGAGATCCCAATAGCACCTTCTGCTCTGCTATATCCTCACATAAGAGCATGGGTTTCGGCTGGTCAGCCGAAGCAGCTTTTTCCCTTCTGAACTTGTATTGCTCACAAGCTTCAGCTCCATCTATATTATGGATTGCTTTTGAGTCTGTCCAATTTCCTTCGGCCCTTCTAGCAGCTTCTTGACTTCCATGAATAGCAATGGGCCCTTGGTCCGAAGGTATCTTCATGCAAAGATAAGCTGGATGCAGAATTGCTTCGAAGGCATTAAGAGTACCACGACCAATGATTGCATTGTAAGGGTACTCCATGTCAACGATATCAAACATAATTTGTTCAGTTCTTGTGTTGTTGATGAATCCGAAGGCCACTGACATTGAGATTTTGCCGAGTGCTACAATCTGTCTTCCTCCGAAGCCACAGAGGGGATGTGTGGCATCAAGAATTTTATCTTCGGGCTCTTGCATCTGTCTGAAGGCTTTAGCAAATATGATGTCGGCTGCACTGCCCGTATCAACCAAAACATTGTGGACCAGAAATCCTTTGATAACACAAGAGATAACCATAGCATCATTGTGTGGGTAATCCTTGAGTTGAAGATCCTCTTGGGAGAAGGTAATAGGAATGTGAGACCATCTGGACTTGATGAAGGGTCCTTGCACCCCGACATGCTGTACCCTTCTCTGTGCTTCCTTCTTTTGCTTCTTGTTGGCTGGTTCTGAACATGAACTGCCTGTTATCGGGAGTACCAGCTTCGGAACCGAAGCAGCTCCAGCTTGAATATTGAACGAAGCCATCAGCTCAGAAAAAGTGGTAGTGAGTTCACCGGAGGTGGGCGCCAATGTTGGGGACTTGTTCTCAAATGCTATGAATTAAGAACAAGGCAACATAAAATGTTAAATATTAATTCCCTTCGTCCGCCGGAGCATTATTTCCATAAGGATTTAATGAACTTCGGACGAAGGTCACGAGCATAATATTACGAAGGTTTCACCTTCGTAATTAAACTTGTAAAGATGATACACAGTAAAGTAAAACATTAAAGATAAATACATCGAAAATAAATGACATCATTCACATATCTTATTATATGAATTTAAGATATTTGAATACAACGTTTTTAGGTACATTTATACCTTTGCCTTGACAAACAATGATTCCCGAGTGATGCGTTAGCAATTACAGGAATGCAGTGAACAGTAAAGGAATACTATTCACTATTTATAGGCACAGGACACAGCCTGTGAGGAATTACAATCATGCCCCTCATAAAAGTTTACAACAATGACTCAAACACTTGTGGACTAAAAGGTCATTTTACTTTTAAGTCGGTTTGCAATTCCGAAGCTTCATGAACAGCAACCTTCGGTCATCACGTGCCGACAGCTTCAGCCGAAGTTGTTTATTCCTGCAGGACCTTCGGCGACGAAGCATGGTCCCAACAGTTGATTTTGAATGGTTTTCACCCAAACGAATTTTATAGAAACTGGTTGAAAAGCTGAGTGTTTGGCAGTCCGCAGCAGCTTTTGGTGGCCAGAAGTTGCGAAAAGCCGAAACAAATAGGGGCAATATTTAGCTCATTCCTAAGTTTGCTAAAGGTTTTCTCATCTAAAGGCTTGGTAAAGATATCGACTAATTGATCTTTGGTGTTAATGTAAGCTATCTCGATATCCCCCCTTTGTTGGTGATCCCTCAAAAAGTGATACCGAATGTCTATGTGCTTAGTGCGGCTGTGTTCAACGAGATTATCCGCCATGCGGATAGCACTCTCATTATCATATAGGAGAGGGACTTTGCTCAATTTGTAGCCATAATCCCTGAGGGTTTCCCTCATCCAAAGTAATTGCGCACAACAATGACCTGCGGCAATATACTCGGCTTCGGCGGTTGATAGGGCTACAGAATTTTGTTCCTTTGAAGCCCAAGACACCAGGGATCTCCCAGAAACTGACAAGTCCCTGATGTGCTCTTCCTATCAATTTTACACCCTGCCCAATCGGCATCAGAATATCCTATCAAATCAAAGGTTGATCCCCTGGGGTACCAAAGCCTAAACTTAGGAGTGTAAACTAAGTATCTCATGATTCTCATCACGGCCCTAAGGTGAACTTCCTTAGGATCGGCTTGGAACCTTGCACACATGCATACGGAAAGCATAATATCCAGTCGTGATGCACATAAATAGAGTAAAGATCCTAGCATCGACCAGTATTGAAAGGGAAATGTGCCCTTGGGCTATTTCTAAAGTGTTTTGATGATTAAGTGCCCAATACATTTTCTCTAAGTGCTAATTTGTGCCAAAGAGTGAAAAGTGCAAATCATGCAACAAGGTACGTTTCTTGACTTAGTACATTGATTTGAGTACTAATGTATTGTGTCTAAGTGCTAGAAACAGGAGAAATTGGTTTGGGAAAGAGTTGGCTGTGTACAGCCGACTGCAGCTCGGTCTGGGTGCACCAGACTGTCCGGTGGTGCACCGGACAGTGTCCAGTGCGCCAGACCAGTTTCGGTGAACATGCCACTCTCGGGACTCGACGGCGGCGTACGGCTATAATTCACCGGACTGTCCGGTGGTGCACCGGACTGTCCGGTGAGTCGTCTGTGGCGAAGTCGTCGCTCTCGGGAAACGTTCAACGGCGTATGGCTAAAATTCACCGGACTGTCCGGTGAGTCAACGGTCGACTGCTCCAACGGTCGGCTGCGCAATCTTCGCGCGACGCGTGGGCGCGCCAACGGTCGGCAGGGGGCACCGGACTGTCCGGTGTGCACCGGACAGTGTCCGGTGCGCCAACTGCCATGAATCTGCAATGGTCAGATGCGCCATAAAAGGAAGGAGATCGCGCACCGGACAGCTACAGGGACTGTCCGGTGGCGCACCGGACTGTCGAGTGCGCCACCCGACAGAAGGCAAGATTAGCCTTCCAAGAATGCCTCCAACGGCTCCTAGCTGCCTTGGGGCTATAAAAGGGACCCCTAGGCGCATGAAGGAGTCATCCAAGCATTCTTTGATCATTCCTAAGCATCCAGACTCCACTCCCACGCATTTGATTCTCTGTGCTAGCAATTTGAGCTCCTCTTGAGTTGAGAACTCCGTGTGTTGAACTTAAAGCTCAAGTTGTGACTTGTGTGCGTGATTGTGCTCTCGTTTTGAGTCTTGTGTGCGTTGCTCTCCCCTCCCTTACTTCCGTGCTTCTTTGTGATCATCAATTGTAAGGGCGAGATGCTCCAAGTTGTGGAGATTCCTCGCAAACGGGAGAAAGTATAAGGAAGAAGAACATAGTGGTATTCAAGTTGATCATTGGATCACTTGAAAGGGGTTGAGTGCAACCCTTGTCCATTGGGACACCACAACGTGGAAGTAGGCAAGTATTACTTGGCCGAACCACGGGATAACTCGCGTGTCTCTTGTGATTGCTTTTCTGTGTGATTATTGTGATTCGCAAGAGCTCGCTCTATAGCCACTTGGTTTTATCATTCTAACACTTAACCAAGTTTTGTGGCTATTAGTTGTTGAATTTTATAGGATCACCTATTCACCCCCCTCTAGGTGCTCTCAAGATCCTCAATTAGAACAAATTTTCTCTAAGTGCTAATTTATGCCAAAGAGTGAAGAAGTGCAAATCATATTACAAGGTACGTTTCTAGACTTAGTACATTGATTTGAGTACTAATGTATTGTGTCTAAGTGCTAGAAACAGGAGAAATTGGTTTAGAAAAGAGTTGGCTGTGTACAGCCCACTGCAGCTCGGTCTGGGTGCACCGGACAGTGTCTGGTGGCGCCAGACCAGTCTCAGTGAACCGGCCACTCTCGGGACTCGACGGCGGCATACAGCTATAATTCACCGGACTGTCCGGTGGTGCACCGGACTGTCCGGTGAGTCGTCTGGGGCGAAGTCGTCGCTCTCGGGAAAAGTTCAACAGCGTACGTCTATAATTCATCGGACTGTCCGGTGATCCAACGGTCGACTGCGCAACAGTCGGCAACAAGATTGGCGGGCGACGCGTGGCCCGCGCCAACGGTCGGCAGGGGGCACCGGACTGTCCGGTGTGCACCGGACAGTGTCTGGTGCGCCAACTGCCATGAATCTGCAACGGTTGGATGCGCCAGAAAAGGAAGGAGATCGCGCACCAGATAGCTACAGGGACTGTCCGGTGGCACACCGGACTGTCCGGTGTGCCACCCGACAGAAGGCAAGATTAGCCTTCCAAGATTGCCTCCAACGGCTCCTAGCTGCCTTGGGGCTATAAAAGGGACCCCTAGGCACATGGAGGAGTCATCCAAGCATTCTTTTATCATTCCTAAGCATCCAGACTCCACTCCCACGCATTTGATTCTCTGTGCTAGCAATTTGAGCTCCTCTTGAGTTGAGAACTCCGTGTGTTGAACTTAGAGCTCAAGTTGTGACTTGTGTGCGTGATTGTGCTCTCGTTTTGAGTCTTGTGTGCGTTGCTCTCCCCTCCCTTACTTCCGTGCTTCTTTGTGATCATTAATTGTAAGGGCGAGAGGCTCCAAGTTGTGGAGATTCCTCGCAAATGGGAGAAAGTATAAGGAAGAAGAACACAGTGGTATTCAAGTTGATCATTGGATCACTTGAAAGGGGTTGAGTGCAACCCTTGTCCATTGGGACGCCACAACGTGGAAGTAGGCAAGTATTACTTGGCCGAACCACGGGATAACTCGCGTGTCTCTTGTGATTGCTTTTCTGTGTGATTATTGTGATTCGCAAGAGCTCGCTCTATAGCCACTTGGTTTTATCATTCTAACTCTTAACCAAGTTTTGTGGCTATTAGTTGTTGAATTTTATAGGATCACCTATTCACCCCCCTCTAGGTGCTGTCAAGATCCTCAATTAGAACAAATTTTCTCTAAGTGCTAATTTATGCCAAAGAGTGAAGAAGTGCAAATCATATTACAAGGTACGTTTCTAGACTTAGTACATTGATTTGAGTACTAATGTATTGTGTCTAAGTGCTAGAAACAGGAGAAATTGGTTTAGAAAAGAGTTGGCTGTGTACAGCCAACTGCAGCTCGGTCTAGGTGCACCGGACAGTGTCCGGTGGCGCCAGACCAGTCTCAGTGAACAGGCCACTCTCGGGACTTGACGACGGCATACGACTATAATTCACCGGACTGTCCGGTGGTGCACCGGACTGTCCGGTGAGTCGTCTGGGGCGAAGTCGTCGCTCTCGGGAAAAGTTCAACAGCGTACGTCTATAATTCACCGGACTGTCCGGTGGGTCACCGGACTCTCCGGTGATCCAACGGTCGACTGCACAACAGTCGGTAGCAAGATTGGTGGGCGACGCGTGGCCCGCGCCAACGGTCGGCAGGGGGCACCGGACTGTCCAGTGTGCACCGGACAGTGTCTGATGCACCAACTGCCACGAATCTGCAACGGTTGGATGCGCCAGAAAAGGAAGGAGATCGCGCACCAGATAGCTACAGGGACTGTCCGATGGCGCACAGGATTGTCCGGAGTGCCACCCGACAGAAGGCAAGATTAGCCTTCCAAGATTGCCTCCAACGGCTCCTAGCTGCCTTGGGGCTATAAAAGGGACCCCTAGGCGCATGGAGGAGTCATCCAAGCATTCTTTTATCATTCCTAAGCATCCAGACTCCACTCCCACGCATTTGATTCTCTGTGCTTGCAATTTGAGCTCCTCTTGAGTTGAGAACTCCATGTGTTGAACTTAGAGCTCAAGTTGTGACTTGTGTGCGTGATTGTGCTCTCGTTTTGAGTCTTGTGTGCGTTGATCTCCCCTCCCTTACTTCTGTGCTTCTTTGTGATCATCAATTGTAAGGGCAAGAGGCTCCAAGTTGTGGAGATTCCTCGCAAACGGGAGAAAGTATAAGAAAGAAGAACACCGTGGTATTCAAGTTGATCATTGGATCACTTGAAAGGGGTTGAGTGCAACCCTCGTCCATTGGGACGCCACAACGTGGAAGTAGGCAAGTATTACTTGGCCGAACCATGGGATAACTCGCGTGTCTCTTGTGATTGCTTTTCTGTGTGATTATTGTGATTCGCAGGAGCTCGCTCTATAGCCACTTGGTTTTATCATTCTAACACTTAGCCAAGTTTTGTGGCTATTAGTTGTTGAATTTTACAGGATAACCTATTCACCCCCCTCTAGGTGCTCTCAATTGGTATCAGAGCCGTTCTCTTCACGTAAGGGACTAATCGCCCGAAGAGATTGATCCTAAGGGAAAGGGGATGGTGGTCAACGATAAGGAGAAGGAGTCCATCTTCAACGAGCCAAGGGACGACAAGCCCACTAACTCTGGCTCGAGTCATAAGAAGAAGGACAGGAAGAAGAAGAGGCGCATCAAGAAGATCGTCTACTACGACAGCGACGAGTCTTCTTCTTCTTCCCTAAGAGATGACGACTACGACGAGAAAAAGAAACTGGTTGATTCAAATTTTTCATTTGATTATTCTCGTATTCCATACAATTCCAATGCCGATTTGCTTTCCATTCCTCTTGGTAAACCTCCACACTTTGATGGAGAGGACTACGCTTTTTCGAGTCACAAAATGCGTAGTCACCTTTTCTCTCTCCATCCTAGTATTTGGGAGATAGTTGAGAATGGAATGCAATTTGATAGTACGGATAACCCTGTGTTTATCAACGAACAAATTCATAAGAATGCACAAGCTACCACTGTTTTGTTAGCATCATTGTGCAGGGACGAATACAACAAGGTGAGCGGCTTGGACAACGCCAAGCAAATATGGGACACCCTCAAGATATCGCATGAGGGGAACGACGCCACCATGATCACCAAAATGGAATTGGTGGAAGGCGAGCTAGGAAGGTTTGCCATGATCAGGGAGAGGAGCCGACGCAAATGTACAACAGGCTCAAGACCCTGGTCAACAAGATCAGGAGCTATGGAAGCACGAGATGGACGGACCACAACGTCGTCCAACTTATGCTCAGGTCTTTTACTGTCATTGACCCTCATCTTGTGAACCTAATCCGTGAGAATCCCAGGTAACAAAAATGACGCCCGAGGAGATACTCGGAAAGTTTGTGAGCGGGCGTATGATGGTCAAGGAAGCAAGATATGTTGATGATGCATTGAACGACCCAATGCCCATCTATGAGCCTCAACCCGTTGCACTCAAGGCAACAAGCAGCAGCAGGGAGGCGCTACCTAGCAAGGTGGCACAAGTTGAGGCTGCCGGGCTAAATGAAGACAAAATGGCCCCCATCATCAAGCGCTTCAAGACGGCGCTAAAAGGATGCAAGGAGCATCCCAACAAGAGCAAAGCAAAGGGAAAGCGCTCCTGTTTTAAATGTGGTAAGACTGGTCATTTCATAGCAAATTGTCCTGATAATGCTAATGACCAGGAACAAGAAAAGAGCGGGAAGAGGGAGAAGAAGAAGGCCTACAAGAAGGCGAAGGGCGAGGCGCACCTTGGCAAAGAGTGGGATTCGGATTGCTCTTCGTCCGACTCCAACGACGAAGGACTCGCCGCCTCGGCCTTCAACAAGTCATCTCTCTTCCCCAACGAGCGCCACACCTGCCTCATGGCAAAGGAGAAAAAGGTAAGCGCTCGAGATACCCCTAAGTATACTACTTCAAGTGATGATGACTCTAGTGATGATGAAGTAGATTACACAAGTTTATTCAAAGGTTTAGATAGAACTAAAGTTGATAAGATCAATGAATTGATTGATGCTTTAAATGAAAAGAATAGACTCTTAGAAAAGCAAGAGGATATTTTGTATGAAGAGCATGATAAGTTTGTTAGTGTACAAAAATCTCTTGCTTTAGAGGTTAAAAGAAATGAAATGCTTTCTTCTGAATTGTCTGCTTGTCATGAAACTGTGTCTAATTTAAAGAGTGTTAATGATGATTTAAATGCTAAGTTAGAAGAAGCAAATAAGTCTAGTTCATATGTAGAGCATGTTAGTATTTGTAATAGATGTAAGGATTTTGATGTTGATGCATGTGTTGAACACCTTACTTCTATCACAAAATTAAATGGTGAAGTAGCAAGTCTTCATGCCCAACTTAAGACTTGCAAAAATGACTTTGATAAGTTAAAATTTGCTAGGGATGTCTACACCGTTGGTAGACATCCCTCAATTAAGGATGGACTTGGCTTTCGAAAGGAAGCCAAGAACTTAACAAGTCAAAGGGCTCCCATTTCCAACAAGGGGAAAGGGAAGGCCCCTATGGCTAGTAGTAGTCAAAAGAATCATGCTTTCATGTACCATGATAGAAAATTTTCTAGAAATTCTCATTATAATAGGAGTTATAATGCTTTTGACTCACATACCATGATTGCTTCAAGTTCTAATTATAATGGTAGACCTAGGAGAAATTTTGTGTCTCATGCTCCTAGGAAAGTGTATAATAAACCTACTACTGTCTTTCATGCTTGCAACACTAAGTATGTACTTTCATGTAAAAATGAAAAAGTGGTTGCTAGAAAGATGGGGTCCAAATGCAAGGGAGACAAGACTTGCATTTGGGTCCCAAAGACTATTGTAACTAACCTTGTAGGACCCAACAAGAGTTGGGTACCTAAAACCCAAGCCTAATTTGCCTTGCAGGTTTATGCATTCAGGGGCTCAAGCTGGATTATCGACAGCGGATGCACAAACCACATGACGGGGGAGAAGAAGATGTTCACCTCCTACGTCAAGAACAAAGATTCCCAAGATTCGATTATCTTTAGAGATGAGAATCAAGGCAAGGTTAAAGGACTAGGAAAGATAGCCATTTCATCCGAGCATTCCATATCTAATGTGTTTTTAGTTGAATCGCTCGGATACAATTTATTATCTGTCAGTCAACTATGTAATATGGGATACAATTGTCTATTTACCAATGTAGATGTGTCTGTCTTTAGAAGGAGTGATGGTTCATTAGCTTTTAAGGGTGTACTAGACGACAAACTCTACTTAGTTGATTTTTCGAAAGAGGAGGCCGATCTAGATGCATGCTTAATTGCTAAGACTAGCATGGGCTGGCTGTGGCATTGCGGTCTAGCACATGTTGGGATGAAGAACCTTCATAAACTTCTAAAGGGAGAACATGTGTTAGGTCTAACAAATGTATTTTTCGAAAAAGATAGAGCTTGTGCAGCTTGTCAAGCAGGTAAACAAGTGGGAAGCGCTCATCACAGCAAGAATGTGATGACCACATCAAGACCTCTGTAGCTACTTCATATGGATCTCTTCGGACCCGTCGCCTACCTTAGCATCGGGGGAAGTAAGTATGGTCTCGTTATTGTTGATTATTTTTCCCGCTTCACTTGGGTATTCTTTTTGCAGGATAAATCAGAAACCCAAGGGACCCTAAAGCACTTTCTAAGGAGAGCTCAAAACAAATTTGAGCTCAAGGTGAAAAAGATAAGAAGCGACAATGGGTCCGAGTTCAAGAACTTACAAGTGGAGGAGTACCTTGAGGAGGAAGGAATCAAGCACGAGTTCTCCGCTCCCTACACACCACAGCAAAACGGTGTGGTAGAGAGGAAGAACAGGACACTCATAGACATGGCGAGGATGATGCTTGGAGAATTCAAGACGCCCGAGCGGTTTTGGTCGAAAGCTGTGAACACAGCTTGCCACGCCATAAACCGGGTCTACCTTCATCGCCTCCTCAAGAAGACCTCGTATGAACTTCTAACCGGTAACAAACCCAACGTTTCATACTTTTGGGTGTTTGGGAGTAAATGTTATATTCTAGTAAAGAAAGGTAGAAATTCCAAATTTGCTCCCAAAGCTGTAGAAGGGTTTTTGCTAGGTTATGACTCAAATACAAAGGCGTATAGAGTCTTCAACAAATCATCGGGTTTGGTTGAAGTCTCTAGTAACATTGTATTGGATGAAACTAATGGCTCTCCAAGAGAGCAAGTTGATCTTGATGATGTAGATGAAGATGATGTTCCAACGGACGCAATTCGCACCATGGCGATTGGAGATGTGCGACCACAGGAACACCAAGAGCAAGATCAACCTTCTTCCTCAACAATGGTGCACCCCCAACTCAAGATGATGAACAGGTTCCTCAAGAGGAGGCATGTGATCAAGGGGAGCACAAGAAGACCAAGTTATGGAGGAAGAAGCACCACGGGCCCCTCCAACTCAAGTCTGAGCGACGATTCAAAGGAATCATCCCGTCGACCAGATTTTGGGTGATATAAGCAAGGGAGTAACAACTCGCTCAGGTCTAGCTAATTTTTGTGAGCATTACTCGTTTGTCTCTTCAATTGAGCCTTTCAGGGTAGAAGAGGCCTTGCAAGATCCGGACTGGGTGTTGGCCATGCAGGAAGAGCTCAATAACTTCAAGCGAAATGAAGTTTGGACCCTGGTGCCACTTCCCAAGCAAAATGTTGTGGGAACCAAGTGGGTGTTTCGCAACAAGCAAGACGAGCACGGGGTGGTGACACGAAACAAGGCTCGACTTGTGGCAAAAGGTTATGCCCAAGTCACAGGAGGAGACTTCTGCTCCTGTGGCTAGGCTAGAGTCTATTCGCATTCTATTAGCCTATGCCGCTCACCACTCTTTCAGGTTGTTCCAAATGGATGTGAAGAGCGCTTTCCTCAATGGGCCAATCAAGGAGGCGGTGTACGTGGAGCAACCCCCTGGCTTTGAGGATGAACGGTACCCCGACCACATGTGTAAGCTCTCTAAGGCGCTCTATGGACTTAAACAAGCCCCAAGAGCATGGTATGAATGCCTTAGAGATTTTCTAATTGCTAATGCTTTCAAGGTTGGGAAAGTCGATCCAACTCTTTTCACTAAGACTTGTGATGGTGACCTATTTGTGTGCCAAATTTATGTCGATGACATAATATTTGGTTCTACTAACCAAAAGTCCTATGAAGAGTTTAGCAGGGTGATGACACAGAAATTTGAGATGTCAATGATGGGTGAGTTGAACTACTTCCTTGGGTTCCAAGTGAAGCAACTCAAGGACGGCACCTTCATCTCATAAATGAAGTACACGCAAGACTTGCTCAAGCGGTTCGGGATGAAGGACGCTAAGCCCGCAAAGACACCAATGGGAACTGATGGACACGTCGACCTCAATAAAGGAGGTAAGTCCGTTGATCAAAAAGCATACCGGTCTATGATAGGTTCTTTGCTTTATTTATGTGCTAGTAGACCGGATATTATGCTAAGCGTATGCATGTGTGCTAGATATCAATCCGACCCAAGGGAATGTCACCTTGTGGCTGTTAAGCGGATCCTTAGATATTTAGTTGCTACGCCTTGCTTCGGGATCTGGTATCCAAAGGGGTCTACCTTTGACTTAATTGGATATTCAGACTCCGATTATGCCGGGTGCAAGGTTGATAGGAAGAGTACATCAGGGACGTGCCAATTCCTAGGAAGGTCCCTGGTGTCTTGGAGTTCAAAGAAACAAACTTCCGTTGCCCTATCCACCGCTGAGGCCGAGTATGTTGCCGCAGGACAGTGTTGCGCGCAACTACTTTGGATGAGGCAAACCCTCTAGGACTTTGGCTACAATCTGAGCAAAGTCCCACTCCTATGTGACAATGAGAGTGCAATCCGCATGGCGGATAATCCTGTTGAACACAGCCGCACTAAGCACATAGACATTCGGCATCACTTCCTGAGAGACCACCAGCAAAAGGGAGATATCGAGGTGTACCATATTAACACCGAAAACCAGCTAGCCGATATCTTCACCAAGCCTTTAGATGAGAAAAGGTTTTGCAGGTTGCGTAGTGAGCTAAATGTCTTAGATTTGCGTAACTTGGATTGATCTATAGCATACATGTGTTTTATGCCTTTGATAATGTAATTTATGCATTTCAATCTATTTTTGTTTATTTGTTGGTGCTCAAGTTGTACACATGATCCTCGGACCTCACAAGTCCATTTGCAAGTAATGCACTTATTTAGGGGGAGGCATGCTACAACTTGACCCTTTGAGACTAACCGTGTGTTTGAGTTTACTTGTTTTAGTCTCAAAAGTGAATTGAAAGGGAAAGGTGAACTTGGACCATGCAAAGACTTCCACTGCACTCCGGTAATCACTCCAAGTTCATTTCTATGCTCTTATTGCCTTTTTGATCTTAATTGACAATTTTGGTGAGGCAATGGGGTTAAAGGGCCAAGAATGATCCCGTTTTGGTGCTTAATGTCAAATGGGGGAGAAATTAAGGCCAAAGCAAATGGATCAGCTACCACTTGTGAAATTTTGAAAAGAGTAGAGTTAGAGCTTTCTGATTTGTCAAAATACTCGTATTGTCTCTTATTGTCAAAAGTTGGTCTCTTGTGGGGAGAATGTTTGATTATGGGAAAAAGGGGGAGTTTGTGGATCTTTGATCAATTTCTCTTGGAATACCTCTCTTTATGCCTCAACAAGTGTGTTTGACTTAGAGATAGGAAATTGAATTTGATTTGCAAAAACAAACCAAGTGGTGGCAAAGAATGATCCAAATATGCCAAATTTGAATCAAAAATAATTCTTGTTCTCAATTGCATTGGTGTTGCATTTCTTTTAGTCGCTTTTTGATGTGTTGGCATAAATCACCAAAAAGGGGGAGATTGAAAGGGAAATGTGCCCTTGGGCCATTTCTAAAGTGTTTTGGTGATTAAGTGCCCAACACATTTTCTCTAAGTGCTAATTTATGCCAAACGGTGAAGAAGTGCAAATCATATTACAAGGTACGTTTCTAGACTTAGTACATTGATTTGAGTACTAATGTATTGTGTCTAAGTGCTAGAAACAGGAGAAATTGGTTTGGAAAAGAGTTGGCTGTGTACAACCAACTACAGCTCGGTCTGGGTGCACCGGACTGTTCGGTGGTGCACCGGACAGTGTTCGGTGCGCCAGACCAGTCTCAGTGAACAGGCCACTCTCAGGACTCGACGGCGGCGTACGGCTATAATTCACCGGACTATCCGGTGGTGCCCCGGACTGTCCGGTGAGTCGTCCGCGGCGAAATCGTCGCTCTCGGGAAAAGTTCAACGACGTACGAATATAATTCACCGGACTGTCCGGTGGGTCACCCGGACTGTCCGGTGATCCAACGGTCGACTGCGCAATGGTCGACAACGAGATTGGCGGGCGACGTGTGGCCCGCGCCAACGATCGGTAGGGGGCACCGGACTGTCCGGTGTGCACCGGACTGTCCGGTGTGCACCGGACAGTGTCCGGTGCGCCAACTGCCACAAATCTGCAACGGTCGGATGCGCTAGAAAAGGAAGGAGATCGCGCACCGGACAGCTACAGGGATTGTCCGGTGGCGCACCAGACTGTCCGGTGCGCCACCCGACAGAAGGCAAGATTAGCCTTCCAAGATTGCCTCTAGCGGCTTCTAGCTGCCTTGGGGCTATAAAAGGGACCCCTAGGCGCATGGAGGTGATACTCAAGCATTCTTTGATCATTCCTAAGCATCGAGACTCCACTCCCACGCATTTGATTCTCTGTGCTAGCAATTTGAGCTCCTCTTGAGTTGAGAACTCTGTGTGTTGAACTTAGAGCTCAAGTTGTGACTTGTGTGCGTGATTGTGCTCTCATTTTAAGTCTTGTGTGCGTTGCTCTCCCCTCCCTTACTTCCGTGCTTCTTTGTGATCATCAATTGTAAGGGCGAGAGGCTCCAAGTTGTGGAGATTCCTCGCAAACGGGAGAAAGTATAAGAAAGAAGAACACCGTGGTATTCAAGTTGATCATTGGATCACTTGAAAGGGGTTGAGTGCAACCCTTGTCCATTGGGACGCCACAACGTGGAAGTAGGCAAGTATTACTTGGCCGAACCACGGGATAACTCTCGTGTCTCTTGTGATTGCTTTTCTGTGTGATTATTGTGATTCACAGGAGCTCGCTCTATAGCCACTTGATTTTATCATTCTAACACTTAGCCAAGTTTTGTGGCTATTAGTTGTTGAATTTTACAGGATCACCTATTCACCCCCCTCTAGGTGCTCTCAGGTATACCTTTTGATCTACGGATTTACCTCCCGTGTCGAGGTCGAGATGCCCATTGGTTCCCATGGGTGACTTGATGGGCTTGGCATCCTTCATTCCAAACTTCTTAAGAATGTCTTGAATGTATTTGGTTTGGCTGATGAAGGTGCCCTCTTGGAGTTTCTTGATTTGGAATCCTAAGAAATATCTCAACTCCCCCATCATAGACATCTCGAATTCTTGAACCATGATCCTACTAAACTCTTCACAAGTAGATTTGTTAGTAGACCCAAATATAATATCATCAACGTAAATTTGGCATACAAACAAATCATTTGCAACAGTTTTAGTAAAGAGATTAGGATCGACTTTTCCGACTTTTAAGCCATTAGTGATAAGAAAATCTCTCAGGCATTCATACCATGCTCTTGGGGCTTGCTTGAGCCCATAAAACGCCTTTGAGAGTTTATAGACATGGTTAGGGTACTCACTATCTTCAAAACCGGGAGGTTGCTCAACATAGACCTCTTCCTTGATTGGTCCATTGAGGAAGGCACTCTTCACGTCCATTTGATAAAGCTTGAAGCCATAATAAGTAGCATAGGCAAGTAATATGCGAATTGACTCAAGCCTAGCTACGGGTGCATAAGTTTCATCGAAATCCAAACCTTCGGCTTGTGAATAACCCTTGGCCACAAGTCGAGCTTTGTTCCTTATCACCACACCATGCTCATATTGCTTGTTGTGGAATACCCACTTGGTACCTACAACATTTTGATTAGGACGTGGAACCAAATGTCATACCTCATTCCTCGTGAAATTGTTGAGCTCCTCTTGCATTGCCATCACCCAATCCGAATCTCTTAATGCATCCTCCACCCTATATGGATCAATAGAGGAGATAAAAGAGTAATGTTCACAAAAATGTGCGACTCAAGATCGAGTGGTTACCCCCTTATGAATATCACCGAGGATAGAGTTCACGGGGTGATCTCTTTGAATCGCCTGGTGGACTCTTGGGTGTGGCGATCTTTGACCCTGAATTTCTTGCTCATCTTCCTTATCTTGATTGTCTTCATCTCCCCATTGATCATTGCCCTCTTCTTGAGGTGGCTCATCTTCTTGATCTTCTTCTTCATCACCTTGAGCTTGATCCTCATCTTGGGTTGGTGGAGATGCTTGAACAGAAGATGACGGTTGATCTTGTGCTTGTGGAGGCTCTTCGGATTCCTTAGGACACACATCCCCAATGGACATGTTCCTTAGCGCGACGCATGGAGCCTCTTCATCGTCTAGTTCATCAAGATCAACTTGCTCCACTTGGGAGCCGTTAGTCTCATCAAACACAATGTCACAAGAAACTTCAACTAGTCCAGTGGACTTGTTAAAGACTCTATATGCCCTTGTGTTTGAATCATATCCTAGTAAAAAGCCTTCTACAGCCTTAGGAGCAAATTTAGATTTTCTACCTCTTTTAACAAGAATGAAACATTTGCTACCAAAGACTCTAAAATATGAAACATTGGGCTTTTTACCGGTAAGGAGTTCATATGATGTCTTCTTGAGGATTCGGTGAAGGTAGAGCCGGTTGATGGAGTAGCAAGCGGTGTTAATCGCCTCGGCCCAAAACCGCTCCGGTGTCTTGTTCTCATCAAGCATGGTCCTTGCCATGTCAAGTAAAGTTCTATTCTTCCTCCCCACTACACCATTTTGTTGAGGTGTGTAGGGAGAAGAGAACTCATGCTTGATGCCCTCCTCCTCAAGGAAGCCTTCAATTTGAGAGTTCTTAAACTCCGTCCCATTGTCGCTTCTAATCTTTGTGATCCTTAAGCCGAACTCATTTTGAGCTCATCTCAAGAATCCCTTTAAGGTTTCTTGGGTTTGAGATTTTTCCTACAAAAAGAATACCCAAGTGAAGCGAGAATAATCATCCACAATAACTAGACAGTACTTACTCCCGCCGATGCTTATGTAAGCTATCAGTCCGAATAAATCCATGTGGAGTAGCTCGAGCGACCTGTCCGTTGTCATGATGTTCTTGTGTGGATGATGGGCACCAACTTGCTTTCCTGCTTGGCATGTGCTACAAACCCTGTCTTTCTCAAAAAGAATATTTGTTAGTCCCAAAATGTGTTCTCCCTTTGGAAGTTTGTGAAGATTCTTCATCCTGACATGGGCTAGTCGGCGATGCCAGAGCCAACCCATATTAGTCTTAGCAATTAGGCAAGTGTCAAGTTCAGCTCTATTAAAATCAACTAAGTATAGCTGACCCTCTAACACTCCCTTAAATGCTACTGAATCATCACTTCTTCTAAAGACAGTAACACCTACATCACTAAAAAGACAGTTGTAACCCATTTTGCAAAATTGAGATACAGAAAGCAAATTGTAATATAAAGAATCTATAAGAAAAACATTGGAAATAGAATGGTCAGGTGATATAGCAATTTTACCAAGTCCTTTGACCAAACCTTGATTTCCATCCCCGAATGTGATAGCTCTTTGGGGATCTTCGTTTTTCTCATAAGAGGAGAACATTCTTTTCTCTCCAGTCATATGGTTTGTGCATCCGCTATCAATGATCCAACTTGAGCCCCCGGATGCATAAACCTACAGAACAATTTAGGTCTTGTTCTTAGGTACCCAAACAGTCTTGGGTCCTTTGACGTTAGAAACAAGCACCTTAGGCACCCAAACACAAGTCTTTGACCCCTTGTGTTTGGCCCCAACATATTTGGCAACTACTTTGCCTAATTTGTTAGTTAAAACATATGATGCATCAAAAGTCTTAAATGAAATAATAGGCTCATTTGATGCAGTAGGAGTTTTCTTTTTAGGCAATTTAACATGGGTTGATTGCCTAGAACTAGATGCCTCATTCTTGTACATAAAAACATGGTGAGAAATAGAATGAGACTTCCTAGCATGAATTCTCCTAATCTTGTGCTCAGGATAACCAGCAGGATATAAAATGTAACCCTCGTTATCCTGAGCCATGGGAGCCTTACCCTTAACAAAATTAGAGAATCTTTTAGGGGCATAAGCTTGACATTGCCTCCCTGTTGGAAACCAATGCTATCCTTAATGCCAGGGCGTCTCCCATTATAGAGCATGCTCCTAGCAAATTTAAAATTTTCATTTTCTATTTCATGCTCATTAATTTTTGTAGTAAGTTGAGATATGTGATCATTTTGTTGTTTAATTAAAGCTAGGTGATCATGCATAGCATCAACATAATATCTCTACATCTAGTGCAAATAGAAACATGATCAACAGTAGATGTAGATGGTTTGCAAGCATTTAAATCATCAATATTAGCATGTAATATAGCATTCTCATTTCTAAGATTGGAAATAGAATCATTGCAAACATTTACATCTTTAGCCTTAGAAATTAATTTATCATTCTCAACTTTAAGGCTAGAAATTGATTCATTCAATTTATCAATCTTAGCAATTAATCTAGCATTTTCATTCTTAAGGTTGATAATTGAATCATCACAAACATTTAATTTTTCAAACTTAGCATTTAAACTAGCATTCTCAGTTCTAAGGTTAGAAATAGTGTCATGGCAAATGCTAAGCTCCTTAGTCAAGTTTTCATTTTTCTCTACTTCCTGAGCATAAGCATTTTTAACTTTAACATGCTTCTTATTTTCCTTAATAAGGAATTCCTCTTGGCTATCCAAAAGTTCATCCTTCTCATGAATGGCTCCTATCAATTCATTCAATTTTTCTTTTTGTTGCATGTTAAGGTTGGCAAAAAGTGTAAGTAAATTATCTTCATCATCACTAGAGCTACCCTTATCACTAGATGTTGTATATTTAGTGGAGGCTCTAGATTTTACCTTCTTCTTTTTGCCGTCTTTTGCCATGAAGCACTTGTGGCCGACGTTGGGGAAGAGAAGACCCTTGTTGACGGCGATGTTGGCGGCGTCCTCATCAGAGGAGTCGGTGGAGCTCTCATCGGAGTCCCATTCCCGACATACATGGGCATCGCCACCCTTCTTCTTGTAGTACCTCTTCTTTTCCTTCTTCTTTCCCTTCTTGTCATCGCCCCTGTCACTGTCACTAGACATAGGACATTTTGCAATGAAATGACCAGGCTTACCGCACTTGTGGCACACCCTTTTGGAACGGGGCTTGTAGTCCTTCCCCTTCCTTTGTTTGAGGATTTGACGGAAGCTTTTGATGATGAGCGCCATCTCCTCATTGTCAAGCTTAGAGGCATCGATGGGGAGCCTACTTGATGTAGACTCTTCTTTCTTCTCCTCCGTCGCCTTGAATGCGACGGGTTGCACCTTGGGTGTGGAGGTGCCACCTTGCTCCAAATTGATGATTTGTTTGGAGCTTTTGATCATCAATTCAAAGCTCACAAACTTTCCTATCACTTCCTCGGGAGACATTAGCTTGTATCTAGGATCACCACGTATTAATTGAACTTGAGTAGGATTGTGAAATACGAGTGATCTAAGAATAACCTTGATCATTTCATGGTCATCCCATTTTGTGCTCCTGAGGTTGCGCACTTGGTTCACCAAGGTCTTGAGCCAGTTGTATATTGCTTGTGGCTCCTCTCCTTGGTTGAGGACGAATCGACCGAGCTCCCCCTCGATCGTCTCCCGCTTGGTGATCTTGGTCACCTCATCTCCTTCGTGCGCGGTTTTGAGTACATCCCAAATCTCCTTGGCACTTTTCAACCCTTGCACCTTATTATACTCCTCTCGACATAGAGAGGCGAGGAGTATAGTAGTTGCTTGGGAATCAAAGTGCTTGATTTGGGCGACCTCATCCAAATCATAGCCTTCGTCCCCTGGCGATGGTACCTGCGCTCCAAACTCAACAATGTCCCATATGCTAGCGTGGAGTGAGGTTAGGTGATGCCTCATTTTATCACTCCACATACAATAATCTTCACCATAAAAAACTGGTGGTTTGCCTAGTGGGACAGAAAGTAAAGGAGTAAGTCTAGAAATACGGGGATAACGAAGTGGCATCTTACTATACTTCTTACGCTCATGGTGCTTAGAAGTGACGGACGGTGTGTCGGAGCTGGAGGTCGATGGCGACGAAGAGTCGGTCTCGTAGTAGACCACCTTCTTCATCTTCTTTTTCTTGTCATCGCTCCGATGCGACTTGTGAGGAGGTGATCCCTCCTTTAGCTTGTTGCCGGACTCCCTCGATGGAGCCTTCCTGTGGCTTGTGGACTTCTCGCCGGTCACGATCTCCCTCTTGGCGTGATCTCCCGACATCACTTTGAGTGGTTAGACTCTAATGAAGAACCGGGCTCTGATACCAATTGAAAGTTGCCTAGAGGGGGGTGAATAGGCGGAATCTGAAATTTATAACTTAAAACACAATCTACAAGCCAGGGTTAGCGTTAGAATAAAAATCGAGTCTGAGAGAGAGGGGGGAAAACAAATCAACCAAGAAATGAAGCAGATGACACGGTGATTTGTTTTACCAAGGTTTGGTTCTTGAAAACCTACTCCCCGTTGAGGTGGTCACAAAGACTGGGTCTCTTTCAACCCTTTCCCTCTCACAAACGGTCACCTAGACCGAGTGAGCTTTCTCCTTAATCAAATGGGTCACTTAGACCCCACAAGGGCCACCACACAATTGGTGTCTCTTGCTTTGATTACAAGTGTCTTGAGAACAAGAATGAGGAAGAAGAAAGCGATCCAAGAACAAGAGCTCAAAGAACACGAGCAAAACACTCTCTCTAGTCACTAGTTGTTTGGAGTGTATTTGGGACTTGGAGAGGCTTTGATTCTATTGAATTATGTCTTGTATTGATTGCACTAGCTCTTGTATTGAATGAGATGTCTGAAAAACTTGGATGCTTGGAGTAGTGGTGGTTGGGGGGTATTTATATCCCTCAACCACCACATAGCTATTGGGGAGGCTGTCTGTCGATGGGTGCGCCACCAGATACTGTCCAGTGCGCCAGCCACGTCACCTAACCGTTAGGGTTCTGAAGATTCTGACCGTTGGAGCACTGACTTCATGTCGCATCGGATAATCCAGTGCTGCACCAGACAGGTACTGTTCACTGTCCGGTGCACCTCTGACGCCTGCTCTGACTTCTGCGCGCACTGTTCACGCACTGTTCACACTTTTGTAGACGACCGTTGCGCTGTTAGCCGTTGCTCCGCTTGGTGCACCGGACAGTCCGGTGAATTATAGCGGAGCGGTGCCTGAGAAACCCGAAGGTGAAGAGTTCAGACTGTATGGCCCCTGGTGCACCGGACACTATCCGGTGGCACACCGGACAGTCCGATGCGTCAGACCAGGGTTCTCTTCGGTTTCTTTTGCTCCTTTCTTTTGAACCCTAACTTGATTTTTTTATTGGTTTGTGTTGAACCTTTATGCACCTATAGAATACATAATCTAGAGTAAACTAGTTAGTCCAATATTTGTGTTGGGCATTCAACCACCAAAATCATTTATAGGAAAAGGTTTGACCCTATTTCCCTTTCAGGAAGCCCACGCGAGGCCAAGCACCACTGTCGAGTAACTCCGTAGAGAGCAGTGGCCCTTCTCCATGTGCAAGTGGTGCTCCGCTTCTGGCTCCTCTCGGACGCTCCCCGCCATCTCCACTATCGAGGTTCCGGCCAAAAATGTCGTGGGCCTCGTTCCCTCTAGTACATGGTGGCGTCCGTGAAACAAACGCGGTTGTCACGGTCTCGCAAGACTCTCGCCCCACCCAATACAATTACAACAGCTCACACAAGATCCGAGGGGTTCTGTGGTTTTTCTAAACTCACTCGACAAACTAGGATTCACCTAGAGCAAGCGCATAAGCAATCTAACTAACATAAGCACTTCGCAAAGCACCTACGCTAATCACCGAGTGATTCTATTAAGCACTTGGGTGTTTGAGCACTTGGAAATGTCTATACTATGCCTTGGTATGTTTCTTGGGCTCCCACACCTTGAAATGGTCAGTTGGGGTGGTATTTATAGGCCCCAACATAATTCTAGCTGTTGGAGAAAAGCTGCTGCTCTGCAGCACACCGGACAGTCCGGTGGGGTCACCGGACAGTCCGGTGCCCGTGTCCAGTGCGCCTAGCCCTTGGATCTGACACCGCAGGTGACCATTGGCGCTGTAGGCTTTCACACTGGAGAGTTTGCATGTCACATCGGACAGTCTGGTGGCTTCTCTTCGCTAGTGCCACCGGGAACTAGCCGTTAGGCTATTGTTCCCTGGTGCACCGGACAGTCCGGCGTGTGGCACCGGACAGTCCGGTGCTCTCAACCGGATAGTCTACCATGGCAACACTATTCTTCATTTCTTGGACTTTGCTTGATACTTGTTGATCTTCACTTGTGATCTTCATAATGTCTTCTTTTGAGGTGTTGCTTTCCTCAATGCCTTAGTCCAAGTAACTTTAGCATCCTGTGAACTACAATCATAAACACTAGCAAACACATTAGTCCACATGTTATGTTGATCATCGAACACCAAAACCTTTTGAGCCAAATGGCTCGGGGTCCATTTTCCTTACAACAATCAACAGCCAAGTCTATAACCCTCAGCTTCGGTTGCTTCGGCTCGATGGGCCCTGCCTCAACCACTCACACAACACCACCTTCGCTATATAACCAGCAACATCTAGGACAATTTTAGGTCCAGCCACAGTTCCCCATACAAGATATACAATAGCGTGATACAAGGGAGCAGTCTGAAGCTAGAACAGTAAACAGTATTGTACCATAGTCAAAGCATATCTACTGAAGCGCCTGAGGGGCTGGATCAAATGTCTGAAGCTGTTTCAAAAATCTATTGTAATTTTAGTTTTCTTTTCTTTATATTTGTCTCAAGATACTTCAAGAAGGTATATCCTTTGGCACTCTATAATAAATCTAAGGTTACACCATCAAGTGTAACAAAGATGCAAGAAAAGCTTTGAAGTCATTCCTAAGGGGATGTAGAGCTCAAATGAAACATCTAGTGAAGGTGTAAAAGCTCCAAAGTCATTCCTAAGGGATGCAAAGCTCAAACGAAACACCTAGTAAAGGTGTAAAAGCTCCAAAGTCATTCCTAAGGGGATGCAGAGCTCAAATGAAACACCTAGTAATGGTGTAAAAGACTCCAAAGTCGTTCCTAAGGGGATGCAAAGTCATGTTACAAACAATTTTCTTTTTCTTTTTAACATTATCTTGCACCAAGCATTATGCATCATACCATCATACATCATATCATTTTTTAAACTAGGTATGAAGTCACAAGAAGGAAATTGATCCAGAAAAAGAAAAGCTCAAAGGATCAAATCTAAAGGAATGAAGGAACATCTAGACCGTGATAATCTCCTTCGGCCTCACACATGGTTTTTTGTAAAGATTATGTAATGAAGAAAGAAGGGCGAAGAAAGGGAAATGGATCTTCTTCAACAGTCATATATTTTTTTCAAAGCATTACAAGATCTTCGGCTGGAAGTGCATTTCTGTTGGGGACTTGTTCTCAAATGCTTCGGATTAAGAACAAGGCAACATAAAAAGTATTAAATGATAGAGTCCTTCGTCCCTTGAAACATTATTTCCCTTCAGGATATAATGTGTTCCGGACGAAGGTCACAAACAACATATCTTCGTAAGCACAATAAATTATGACGAAGAACTTACATGCAACATAAAAAGTAATATAAACATTTAAATATTATCACAACGTCATTTCTATTTTTTTATCATATAAAAATAGAAATGATTTCAGATTACAAGTGTACCTTCGGATTGCAGGAAGGTAAAAGTACAAGGATGACGGAAAGCAAATGCCAAGTCAGCGTGAATAGTACGGGAGTACTGTTCATCTATTTATAGGCGTGGGACGTAGCCCATGCAAAATTACATTCATGTCCATTACATTTGCTAATGACTTATGGGAATCTATCAAGGCCTAAGTAGTCTTTTCATCTTTAAGTCGGTTCCCCTTTCTGCTATCGCGACGAAGCTTTCTGCGCATAGCTTCGGCTGTGCACCATCCTTCGTACAGCTTGGTAATCAGCCCGTCCTTTATCTCAATCCCCCTTCGTCTGGCTTGGGCTTCGTTCTGACCGTACTCCATGTTCATGATCTGAGTCCGAAGATACCTGTTCATATAATTCACTTGGAAAATATTGTCAAATTATGTTTTTGAGGACCTTCGGAGGACGAAGGCTCCCAACAGTAGCCCCTCGCAATATTAATTTGTTAGTGATAAATTCAGATTGCGATATGGACGGAGGTCTTAAGCCGAAGGTCCGAAAAAACACCTTCCCTTTGCTAGAATAGCAAAAGTCACTGACACCTGGGACCACACAGTTTCCGTCATATCGAGTGTATAAATAGAAGCCCGCCACATTTAATTTGGCACGCTCTCTTTGCCATCTGTTTTTCCTGCTTATAAAGCTTTCTGCCCAAAAATATTTGTTTTCTTTCCTAGTTTTAAGCTTCGGAAGCGAGAAGTAAGATTTCCGAAGGGATGTCTGAGGAGAAGAAGGCTGGTGTCGAGATGAAGCTAAGTCTCTCTGAAGAGAAGAACCTGGGCTTTCTTGAGGCAATGTCGAAGACCAATACAGAAAAGATCATCAAAGAGATTTTAGAAGGTTTATCTGAAGATACTGGTGACAGCGACAGTTATGATGTAGAAAGCGGCGGGGGAGAGTCCGAAGATCGACCATGGCGGCCAAGTCACTCGGTTTTCGGGAAAACCACTATTAAGCAGAGTCATATTGACAATATGAGGGGGAGATATTTTCGAGATATATCTATTGTGAGGGCTGATGCTGGAGAAAAAACTTCTCCTACCCCCGAAGAAGATGAGGTCGTGATCTTCCGAAGCTTTCTCAAGGCTGGGCTTCGGTTCCCTCTAAGTAGCTTTGTTGTCGAAGTCCTGAAGACATTTCAAATCTACCTTCATCAAATTACTCCCGAAGCTATCATAAGAATGGGAATCTTTGTCTGGGATGTGAGAAGCCAAGGTTTAGAACCAAATGCTAAAAGCTTTTGCAAAATTCATGAGTTGGTATATAAGACGAAGCCCTGGGGGAAAGAACAATATCACAACAACTTTGGTTGTTACAGCTTTGGTGCCCGCTCCGGGTCAAGCTGCCCCGTGCCAACCATTCGGAAGAGGTGGCCCGGTGCCTGGATGACAGAATGGTTCTATGTAAAGAATGACTTGACAGCGCAGGAAGATGTTAAAAGTATCATTATGCGCCCTATCTAGCAACGCTTCGGACTCCGAAAGCCGAAGGTTGAAATGGATGAAGCGGCCGAAGAATGCCAAAGAGCCTTCGGCGTAATCTGCTCTTTTATTGGGACAAGGGATCTGGTCCAAGAGCATATTGCCTTCAGGGTGTGGCCACTTGCAGGAAAGTGGGAAATGCCGAAGGAGACCATCAAAGAGTCTAATGAAGGTGGACTGGTCAGACTAAAATACACATTCAAATACGGGGATAAGTTTGTTGAACCTGATGACGACTGGTTAAAAAGCATTGAAACCTTAAGTGACGAACTGCTTGGGGTATATTCGAAGGCCGAGAATACTGCATTATCGGCAGCCTTCGGAGGCCGAAAGAAGAAGAGGCTCAACCGGGTATTTGATGCAATCGGGTTTGTCTACCCTGACTATCATTATCCGGTGCCAGGCCGCAAAAGAAAAAATACTTCTCCTGCAACAGAAGTTGCCACAGGTGCTTCTAGTGAGCCAGCGCCGCAAAGAAAAAAGATGAAGGTGCTCACCCACCGGGCACGTTTTATTGAGCCGGCCACAGTGCCTGAATTTATCGGTGAAGTCTCTTTGGCCACTAAAACTACAGGGCCAGCTCCAGTGCCGAAGATCGAAGAAAAAACTGAAGCACCTTCAGCAGAGAAGGCAGAAAAACCGAGAATTGAAGGACCAAAAATATTGGAAACCTTAAGTCCTTCAGCAAGTGTTGAGACAATAAAAAATCAAAAGGGTCCATCGGTGACCCCGAAAAGAAAAAGAATGGTGAACGTGCTAGATGTTTTGGAGACAATTAAGTCTTCAAGCATAACTCCAAAGAAGACTGTTGAACTTTCTGAAGTGTCTACTGAAGCTTTAGTTGCTGAAGCTTCGAAGCAACAACTTGAAGCTGAAGCTGGGCCTTCAGAGCCCACCAAGGAACAACCTTTGGAAATCGAAGAAAAAATAAAAATGTTAGAGCCAATTTTGGTTGAAGAAATTGACACTGCCGCTCCCGAAGCACCTTCCAACATATGCGATTACATTGTGCGACATGCTTCGGGGAAGAAATTATCTGAAGAAGAGATTTATGAAGCCAATCACTATGCCAGAGAATTAAAATATCCGAAGGGGGCACTAGTGTTCAATGGGACAAACGAAGATGACTTCCTATACTGCCTCCCTGACAACAAAGAATTATCTGTCTGCCGGGAGATGGCTAGGAGTATGGGGTTTCCGAAGCTTGAAGCTGGACTATGCGCTATGACGAAGGAGGATCTTGCGGATAGCCTTGCTTATAATAGTATGAAGGTGCGAGAATTGCGCGTTTTTGAAAATTTATGATTCGAAATCTATTGTTTTATTCTTATACTAACTTTTTACATATAGGGCTTAATACTAAGCAACGCGCTGAGAGCGCAAAAGAATGCCGAAGACGAAAGCTATGAAATTGCTTTCAACAACCTTCGGACAGAGGTTATCAAACTAAGGAACGAAGCCCTGGAAAAGGACAAAATTCTAGTTACATTGGTGGATAAAATAAAGGAGAACGAAGCTGCATTTAAAGCACAAGTTGCAGCTCAAAAGCACGAGACTGACGATCTTCGGAAGCAATTGGCCCGGGCGAAAGAAGAACGCATACTTGAAGAAACGAGGCAGGAATGTAGCGACCAATGGGCTAATCATTTGGAAGGAACCGTTGAAGAGCTTCGGTCTTCTAAGAAAAGGTGCTACGAAAAATCCATGGAATGTGTAAAGAAAATAAAAACCAGCTTCGCCAGCGTTGGCGCATTTTCGAGTGAGGAAGATTTTGTGAGAGGTAACCCAGAAGGACCGATCGAATGGATCAGCCATGAGGCTGAAGCCTTCGAAGAAATTCTAAACAGTCGCGGAGACATTTGTGCCTTCTCGGGTGCTAGGGAGATTGCTACTATGCTGGAGAAAAAAAGGCTGCGATCATGTTAAGGCTCTTGCACAATCCGAAGCCAGCTTATCTCCTGAAGATATTAAAGATCCCTCGGCCGAAGCTAGCCAGGCTGGTGGAAAATTTTTCACCGACGTCTGGGACAATGGTGGCCGAGAAATGGCCCGAGAAATTATTCAGAAGAGTGAGAAGGGCATTCACGACGCTAGAGAAGTAGCTAAGGCCGCTGACAAAAGCTCAGAGCCCGAAGGGCAAATAGGTATTAGCTAATGGTTTTTATTGTGTTGTAATTTTTGATTTTAAACTTTCGTTCGCAATTTGTAATAGCAATGTGGCCGTATCATGTCCTCCTTCAGATCCTACTAAAGCGTCTCCGGGCCCTCACCCGAAAGGAGACGAAGAAATTAAAAAGATGGCTGAAGCTATCATGGATGAAGTTGTTAACCGACTCCTGAACGAAGCTGCCGAAGTTGTTTTAAGAGAAGATTAAGCACTATTGTAAAGACTTCTGAAATGAAATATGTGTGACATTTTGTAACCCTGTGATATATTTGCTTTTAATGATTCGATTCTTTACGATGCATGAAACTTTACATACGTACCGTTTTTGAGCCTTCGGCGAAAAAACACCTTCCCTTCTTTTCATGCTTCGTGAAGATAGAAAAACTTATGCATCACGACAATGTTCATAGTGCTCTGATGAAGGATATCCAAGCTTCGTGAAAATATTCTCCGAAGCTATATTCCGAAGATCAATATTGTATCCCCTTGTGACTTAGCACGATTTTCACTTTCTCAAAGCATCCTTTCGAAGGTTGATACTGTGTCCCCTTCTTTTGCCATATGCAACATGATGTATGATGCTTATGCTATGCAAAATGATGTGATGGTGTTATGTTATGTAGATGACATTTGTTCGAAGATACACACATATCCCCGTAAAACACACAATATTTTTGTATCAGCGCGGACTTTTCGCTGTAAGCTCTGCATTCCCTTAGGAACGACTTTGGAGCTTCTTCGCCTTTTACTTAGGCGGTATCAGCGTTGACTTTTCGCTGTAAGCTCTGCATTCCCTTAGGAACGACTTTGGAGCTTCTTCGCCTTTTACTTAGGCGGTATCAGCGTTGACTTTTCGCTGTATGCTCTGCATTCCCTTTGGAACGACTTTGGAGCAGAAAACTTACACTGCGTTCCCTTTGGAACGGCTTTTTGTGACTTCAGCAAACTTACTCTGCGCTCCTTAGAACGACTTTTTGTTGCTTCGAAGGATTTTTGATAATTCGAAAGGTCCTCCTTGTTATCGCAAATCTTAAAGCTTCAGCAACTTAAGCCTGAGAAAACAAATTTTCCTTGTGGCAAACAACGAAACTATTACATGAAAACTGAAAAATGTTCTTTATTACATAGAAAATAGAACTAAATGGAAAAGACTGCTATCAAGGTAGGATATTTGTCAATAGATGTGCTTCGACTCTGGCACAGTGCTATTGACTGTGCGAGCTTCGGATTGTTCTCTGAGATCCCTTTGGTGTGGAGCATATTGGCTCCCTTCCGGCTGTTGGCCCTGTTGCAGCGGTGGTGGAGGCGGAGGCTGTTGCCAGGAAGCTTGAGGTTGACTCGCCGAAGCAACAGAAACTGCAGGGTGGTTGCCTATGTATTCTGGGATGTAAGGCGGATGGTATGAAGCAGTATGCATGACCTGCTTCGGCTGAACTTGTTGTGCTGCAGCTTCGGCTATCTCCTTTTGCTTCTGGATGGTAACATGGCACATCCTGGTGGTATGGCCCTTGTTTTCACCACAGAACAAGCAAAACATTCTCCTTGGTTGATCTCCAAATCTTCCGCCGAAGCCCCTGGCGCCTCTGCCTCTTGGAGCTGGTGGCCGGAAGAAACTTTGCTGTTGCCCCGAAGCCTGTGAGGAGCACTGCGGCCTGTGCTGCTGACTTCCCTTATCATCATTTTGAGTATTGTGGATGGACCTGACATGCCTCGGATAGAATCTTCCTCCGAAGCCCCTGGTCATTTCAGAAAACCTGAAAGCCTCCTCCCTTCTTTGGCGAAAATCGTTGTCGGCACGAATATACTCGTCCATCTTCTGGAGCAGCTTCTCCAAAGTTTGAGGAGGCTTCCTAGCAAAGTATTGAGCTGAAGGTCCAGGCCGAAGTCCCTTGATCATGGCCTCAATGACAATTTCGTTGGGCACCATTGGTGCCTGCGCCCTCAAATGCAAGAACCTTCTGACATACGCCTGAAGGTATTCTTCATGATCCTGAGTGCACTGGAACAAGGCTTGAGCAGTGACCGGCTTCGTCTGAAACCCTTGAAAGCTGGTTAACAACATGTCCTTCAGTTTTTGCCATGAAGTGATCGTTCCTGGTCGAAGGGAGGAATACCAGGTTTGAGCAACACTCCTGACAGCCATAACAAAAGATTTTGCCATGACTGCAGCATTGCCACCATACGAAGATACTGTTGCTTCGTAGCTCATCAAAAACTGCTTCGGGTCTGAATGACCATCGAATATGGGAAGCTGGGGCGGCTTGTAGGACGGAGGCCAAGGTGTAGCCTGCAGCTCAGCGGACAGGGGAGAAGCATCATCGAAAACAAAATTTCCATGATGGAAATTGTCATACCAGTCATCTTCGTTGAAGAAACCCTCCTGATGAAGGTCTTTTTGTTGAGGCCTTCGGTTCTGCTCATCGTGAGTAAGATGGCGAACTTCTTCAGAAGCTTCGTCTATCTGCCTTTGCAGTTCAGCTAGCCTGGCCATCTTTTCCTTCTTCCTCTGCACCTGTTGATGAAGCATCTCCATATCTCTAATCTCTTGATCTAGCTCATCCTCTTGAGGCGTTGGGCTGACAGCTTTCCTCTTCTGGTTTCGGGCCTCCCGAAGAGAGAGAGTCTCCTGATTGGGGTCCAGCGGTTGCAGGGCTGCAGCCCCAGTCACTGAAGCTTTCTTCGGCGCCATAGCGAAGGTTTATGGCTTCCGAAGGTGTTCAAAAACTCAAAGTGGAAGTGAGTTCACCGGAGGTGGGCGCCAATGTTGGGGACTTGTTCTCAAATGCTTCGGATTAAGAACAAGGCAACATAAAAAGTATTAAATGATAGAGTCCTTCGTCCCTTGAAACATTATTTCCCTTCGGGATATAATGTGTTCCGGACGAAGGTCACAAACAACATATCTTCGTAAGCACAATAAATTATGACGAAGAACTTACATGCAACATAAAAAGTAATATAAACATTTAAATACTAGAAAAGGAAGTGCGCTTCGCGGCGCCCTATTCCATTAGCCGCATGCATTAACAAACATAATTTAGTGCGATTCAAAGTCGAGAATATACACAATCACAAAATAGACTGGTTGGGTATCAATGATAATTTTCCCCCATGTACACAAAGAATATGTTGCCACATTACACTGCAAATCCAACAATCACAAGGATATAGGACATGTTTAGTGTCATCATTACAAAAGGGGCAAAGAGGATACTTGCTGGTGGGGAGCCAGTCCATTTCCTGTGAAGGCAAGAGGATCCTTGCTCTTGCTCGCGTTGCCAAAAACAAAGGCCCAATGATAAAGAGAAATTAACACTTGTCCTATAGACAACAAAAACATGCTCATTTCTTTGATTAAGGAAACTAAGACCTAGACTTTGGAACAACCACCGTATGTTTCGTTCTTGCTGTTGAAGATTTCTTTTTGTCCGCTTGGGCTGTTGCAGCGCCAGCATCTGCACTTTGGAACAATGCAAGGAAAAAAATTTAGTTTGATACACAGAATCAGGAAACAAAAACCAGTCAACCCAACACTAAGTAGATATGAATTAGGAACTAATAAAGGTACTTACGATCTACTTTGGTACATTACTCTATATTTTCACATTACCTGCATCAACGTTGTTTGCACCTTCAATCCTGGTCTTGAAAATGTTGCTGCCTTGAGATGCAGAGCTAGGAACTGAGACTGACACAGGAGCAGGAGGGGTAAACCTAGCTGATATATTAGCAGAAATTCACAAATACTAATATAAAGCATTCCAGAATAATTGACATACCATCAAACCCAATAATTTGCACAAGGGAATGGTTGCCAACAGATTTAGATTCTCAAATATATTGTCATATGTTGAATCAAAACATTTGGAATGAAAATATAGAAACCAGAATATAGTATCTTCCCCATATTCCCACTAGTCTAGCTCATTGGTGATTTTTTTGTCTTGGTTACTACTGACTGCAACCTCTACTCCATGGAGCAAATCTATAACACATATTTCAAGTAATCGTGTTTTCTTTCCGAATTCCACAGACTAACTACTATAGTATGTTATACTTATACATAAAGAATATAGCAAATATTATCAAAGATAAGCACTTTAATTCCATCATGATTGCACTTCTCGTGGAAATCAATCATAATTACGCTAAAAATAAGCAGATGTCACAGATGATTATAGATGCACGCACTGGAATAGGTAGTTAAAATAGCTTTCTTCTCCATGTTAAGTAATATAATAACTCATAAAAACATATGTCATAAAACATGCAGCAGTGAGACCATGGCAGCATCTGCTTTGAAGGCAGTCACATGGAAGGTTAAAAAGCAATGAAGACCTAACAGGGATAGCGATTTCATAGAACCATCTAACATAGTACAGACTAATTTAAACCACTAATGAACCAAAAGACTTGTGTTACGTTTGTTTCCAAGCTCTAAGTCCAAAAGTGGGAAACTGTGAAAACCCACAGTTGTCTCCACCTGAGTAAAACCACTGGAAGAAGCTCCAAAAGAAGCTGATTGCAAAGTATTTTGTGAACCCATTCACTTGCTGCCTATTTTGAACATACACAAAAAACTATTCAATAGATTGAAATTTTATCTGAATCTGCAGGCTGAGTTATGCGAGAGAACGACATACTTTGCCGTTGCATCTCCATGAGTTGTGTGGAATCCATTTATAAGAACAGCTGTTGCAGTACCACTTGGGTAAGTTAATTTGTAGTCAATTATCATGATCTGAAATGGTACAACGTCAGTAGCAGATTTCCACCATCCACTTACACCAAACAGCCTAACAAATTCTAGAAGTTCTTGAAATAGAATGCGTAAATTCAAGGCGCTCAGAGGAACTGGGTCGACTTTGTGCATGTGCATGAGCTTATCAACTTATGGATGTGTGGTGGATGGTGCTACTACTTGTTAACTTTTATTCAGCCAACACTGGCTGTAAAACAACGTAATAATTGCAGCTCTATGCATCTATGGACGCAGAAGCCACAATACTATTTATCCCAAAAGGACAAAAACGAAGGCAAGGATATGACATTGACGTTTGTTTAGTTATATTTCTAGTTGAGTAAAGCTAAATACCTAAATCACTATTCAAAGTTATAGTAATTAGTATCTCCTCACATTTTAAAATATGCATTCCATTTGGCAATGTATACCTCAATCCACAAACAAATCAGCTAGCATTCAGTATGGAGAAACGAGTGGCTTGGATCGTTTGTTTTTTCCTTTTGCATCACCAGTCATCATCAAACCATACTTGCTTGACATAAGTGGCTACATTTAGCTGGTTAAACAACTAAGCTGACCCTTGCGACAGTGTTGACCGCATAATGTAGCAACGAAATTCAATCAGCAGACGGTGCCCAGTAGGGACAATAAGGAAAACATCAATCAAATGTTCGAAATGGTGAAATACTACCCATTCTGCCAGAGTGAAGTGGCTAACTAAATCAAAAAAAAATTGCTCCATGCCCTCTGTCTGTATTGTACGAGGAGGAAGGCGACGGGGTGGGGAGCGAGAGCGACCCACCTACGCGCGGCCATGGAGGCGATGTAACACCCACTTTGTAAATTGCTAGAAGTAATATCAATAGAGAAACATTTTCTCTCTAGGTGAGTTTGATGCATCATCATATGAGAACACCATGTCCAAGAACAATTAATAAAAAGATATGCTACTAAATTGTTGCATCATGCTGGATATTTTATTTTTGTGTGCATTTTGTGACAAGAAAAATATTAAATATCCAAATGAGAAATTAAATCCTAAAAGAAATGCTAAAATTTGGAAAGAGAGAAAGAAAAATGCTATGTAATACAAAGAAATAAAACTTACAAATAGATAAATTTGATCCACAATGCTTTATCCAAATCATATACTCAGAAAAATTTGAGTGCAAGTTCATCACAAATTTGAAATTCAAAACTTAGATTCAAAAGTAAAAGAAAAATAAAAAGGAAAAACAAATAGGAAGCTTTCCTGGGCCGGGACGCCATTTTCGGCCCACCTCCTATTCTCCCCCGTGCACGCGCGCCAGCCCACCTACTGCGCCGTGCCTCTTCCAGGCGGGGCCCGCGCGCCAGCCGTCTATCTCCATCGCGCGACTCAGTCAGCCTCCACGCTCGGTCACCTACGCGTGGGGCCCACTTGCCGGGATCTTCTTCAACGTCGTCGCGGAGTGCGCGTGGGAGCTAACCGAACTCCGGGAAGCTCGGCTACTCGGGTGGAGAGTGAGTTAGAGATCGACTCGGTATAAAGCTTCACCCCGTGCGATTGCCTTGGATTCCGCAACCAAAGACTTGCGCCTCTGCAGCCATTTCGCCACCGCCAGAAATTGGTGTCGGCGCGCCGCGGCCGTAACCTCGAATCCGTCCACCCTGGGCATGGGGACTCGTCGTGGTGCACCGCTGGTGGTCGCGGAAGTCAATCTGGGGGCTGCGGGTGCCTGCAATCGCTTCGCCTGTGACCAATCGCTCGTCAGAGCTCATCTCCGCCGCGGATCCCGCCCGTCTCGTGGACCGGCCACGCCACGGGTCAAGCTCTTGGTGAGAAACCAATTCGCTACTCCCTATATTCCCTTGAATGCGTAGGACCGTGAATCGTGCTCGGATGCTTCTAGGGCCAGTGGCAATTGCTCGTTGGTCGGAAGCGGCGGCTACGGATCCGCCATGCGGCGTGGTCAACCACGACGCCAACTCCAGCGCCGGTAAGATGCCGCTAACCTTACTCACCATGAGCTCCGCCCTGTGTTGCGCCTCTTGGATTGGAAAAATGGTGCTCTGATGCGCAATCGACCGTGGCCTCGCCGGCGGGCTGCGCTGCCGGGGTCTGTTGTGCGTCGCCGCCGTGGTCAGAATCGAGCGAGAGAAAGAAGACAGGCCGGCCACCGTTGATCAAATGCTGTAGGGCTGTGATTAGATCCTTGGCGGGATGTATTTTTAGCCGTTGGATAGAGTCTATGCGGTGGAGATTATATCACATAGTAATAGAACTCGGGCCTTCGGATTGAAAACGAGCGGTAGAGATTAAATCAGGCGCATACCGGTTCGGGCATGGACGAGTCTATCTTGCACCGTCGATCTCGCGTCCAACGATGCAGATCAACCGATACCCCCTTCGTTGGCTTATTTGCTTAAGAGCCCCTGAGGTTTTAGAATAACAACCCGCCGTCCATTATAGCTGTGCACTGTGTCTTGAGATTCTTACCCCGTGACCCCTGCACTTTTATGTAAATGAGGCCCAGTCCAGAGCGTATTTAAAATAAGTAAATGAATTAGTAAATGCAATTTTAATACAAAAATAATTGCTAGAACTTCAATAATTCATAGAAAATTCATACTAACTCCAAATTCATCCATTCCAGTTCCTAAAATTTTATAATTTTATTCTCTAGCACTTAATGCCTCTGTTTGGTCATGAAAACAGTAAGAAAAGTTATTTCCCACTTAATCCTATTTTAAACACATAAAACCTTTGAAAATCCATAACTTAAATTCTATAACTCCAAAAATTATGATTCCTGTTCCTAGGATTTTATTTTAATGTGTAGAATATTTCTGTGTACTTTATTTATATGTTTGGTGTAATGTTAATTTCTCTATATGCACTGTGCTTGTTTGTATTGTGGCGAGTAGAAGAGCCCGTGACCGAGGATCCTGGTGAGCAGCAGGTTGAAGTAGCTGAGCAGGAGCTCATTGAAGGCAAGTTGTGCCCTTGACCACTTTTTACCCAATAATGTTCTTTAATATCACATACTCATGCATAGGTTAATTTTGATGGGACCCAATAGGTCACCCTAGATTGTTTATCTCATTACCTTGTTTACCCCTGAATCACTTGGGTAGTTTGCTATTGCTTTATATGGTTTTGGGATAATCATTTATTACCTCTATGTTCCAATTCTTGTTGTTATTCTGTTTATGTTCATGTTGTTATCATTAATGTTAATTGGAACATAGAGCTTAACTTGAGAACCACGTGCCACCACAAGGGTGGAATGGGACGCCCTTGGCCGACTAATTAGGAAAGCTAGTGGAAGACTACCTTACCCGAAAGGGGCAAGGGCAGTAGGGGAGAGGTCAGTGCGGGGAGGTCCCTGGTTGATTTTGCTGCGATGGCGGTCAGCCAGGAACCCTTTACTGGATCTTCCCATAAACTGTAGCGGGTTTTCGGAAGCTAGTGGAACTTTGTAAAGGCCTCGTAGTGTTGCCCTGCCGTGCTTCCTAGGTAGAGGTATACGGGGAGTCGCGACCCCTTGGCAGATGGGTAACATGACTTGTGGGTAAAGGGTACAACCTCTGCAGAGTGTAAAACTGGTATACTAGCCGAGCTCGCGGTCATGAGCAGCTCAGGACTCTCTGATGTTTAATTATGGAACTTAAATTCAATTTTGTCATTTGCATTGCATGGGTTTGTTATTAATTTTGTTCTATTACTTTACTTATGGTTTGGTATTTACTTACACTTAGTAACTGCTAATAAAATTTTGACCAACTACTTAAAAGCAATGCTCAGCTTTAACCCCTTTCATTGATTAGCCTTACACATCACATGAACTCACACCTTTGTGAGTTTATGTCCACTGGTTCGCCACAACTTGTTGAGCTATGATCATGTGTGAGCTCACCCTTGCTGTCTCACACCCCCCCCACAGGAGATGATCAGGTGGTTCAGGAGGAGCTGCCTAACACTGAGGAGTTCGATCTGATCTAGGTGGCGTTTCCCAGTCGACATTGGCGCCGACGATCCTTAGTTCGTTTTATCTTTATTATTTTATTTTGTAATAAGTCTTCCGCTATGTAATAAATACTCTGATGTTAATGACATTTATCTCTATACACTCTGTTATTATATATGTTGTCTTCTTGGCGCATGTATGAGATGCACCAGGCTTTGTTCTTTAAAACCGGGTGTTACAGAAGTGGTATCAGAGGAAATGTTGACTGTAGGACGAAACCTAGATAGAAACGGACAAACCCTTATCTACTTATCTTACTCTGATTCATTTCATACTTACCCTATCTTGAACTTGTCTCACCTTTTGCTACTCTACTCTGATTATTCTTACCTTTACTACTCTAAGACAAGATGGATTTCACACCTTGGAATCCCTATCCCTATGACATTTTAAGAGATAGGAAGCCTAAGACAAAATTAAAACTATTTTCTCTATTAAAAATATATTGGTTGATTGTTCTGATGATCAATGTCTGATTTGCTTCTTTGATTGATTGAAATAGTTTAGATGGGCATTTTAGCATGTACCACTATAAGGTACTGTATTAGCTTTAGTAGGTGACACACTAATCTACTTAGCTAATAAGTCCCCCGCAGTATCATTCCTCATAATTACTCGCCTTGTCTACAATTCTTTCTTTCTTACCCTGTATTTCTAACCCAGATGGACTACCCCTATACTGTTAGAAGAGAGCAGTATAGACTTGATCCTTGGTATGTCATGGTTAAGAAAGGCAATGGTGGTTTATACACTGCGCTAAGGGAACCGTAGAACTCACCAGTTCCAAAGGAGAAAGATTTGAAGTTGGAATTGCAGTAACTACTGCCACCAGATATGGAAGATGAGTTGGTCATTAATCTCTTACCTAAGACTGCCCCTATTTCTAAACGGCCATACATGATGTCCATAGAAGAGCTAAAGGAACTTAAGAAACAATTAACGGAATTACAAGAGGCTGGGTACATTCGTCCGAGTTCCTCACCTTGGAGAGTACCAGTTTTGTTTGTAAAGAAGAAAGATGGATTACAAGGGATGTGCGTGGATTAAAGGTCCCTTAATGATGTCACTGTGAAGAACCAGTTTCTGTTACCCCGCATTAAGGATTTATTTAATCGGATGAGAGGGGCAAGGGTACTCTCGAAGATCGACCTCCGATCGGGGTACCATCAGATGAAGACTGGACCATCAGATATTCCTAAGACGAATTTCTCGACTCGATATGGATTATATGAGTTCATCGTTATGTCGTTTGGATTAACTAATGCACCAGCTTATTTTATGGATTTGATGAATAAGATGTTTTTGGAGTATTTGGACAGATTCGTCGTGGTGTTCATCGACGATAATCTTATCTATTCTAAGAATGAGAGTGACCATGAAGAACATCTGAGGTTGGTGCTACAGAAGCTACGAGATAATCAACTCTATGCCAAGTTCAGCAAGTGTGAGTTTTGGATTGGCGAAGTGTCATTTCTTGGACATATCATTTCTAATGGAGGAATAGCAGTGGATCCTGCTAAAGTTAAGGAGATAATGGAGTGGAGAGTGCCCACTACAGACACTGAGATTCGGAGTTTCTTGGGACTTGCAGGATACTATTGGAGATTTATTGAAGGATTTTCTAAGATTGCTAAGCTTATGACCTCGCTTTTGGTGAAGGAAAGAGAGTTTAAGTGGGACGAGAAGTGCCAAGTATATACGGATCATAAGAGTTTGAAGTATATATTCACTCAGAAGGATCCCAACCTTAGGCAACGTCGTTGGTTGGAGCTTATTAAAGATTACGATTTGGAAATTCACTATCACCCGGGCAAGGCGAATTTGGTTGTAGATGCCTTGAATCGAAAGGAGCATGTTCATTTAGCTGTTGTTGCCCAGCTACTCGATGAGATTGTTGAGGATTTCAGGAGACTTAACCTGGGGATAGTTGCTCACACTGAAGGAGTTATTATTGATGTGGAAACTACTTTGGAGCAAGAGATCCGCAATGGATAAATTGGTGATGCTAAGACACAAGAGATTAAGGATCTGATTACCAAAGATCGAGTTACGGAATTCATGGAAGATGAGCAAGGCACAATATGGTTCAAGGACAAGATATGTGTCCCCGAGATTGAAAGCCTTCGTGAGACTATTTTAAAGGAAGCCCATGACTCGGATTGTGTGTTTACATGGAGTACCAAAGAAGATCGTTTTGGATAAGAGGATCACAGTTTACCCCAGATTTTGGAAAAGTTTTCATGAGAATATGGATACGAAGTTGAATCGTAGTTCGGCCTACCTCAGACTAATGTACAAACTGAAAGGACTAACCAAGTATTGGAATACATGTTGAGAGCCTATACCCTTTCAGCATGGTAGCAGTTGGGACAAGAGTCTACCTTATGCTGAGCCCTCATATAATAATAGTTACCAGGCCAGTCTTATGATGTCACCGTTCGAGGCTTTATATGGCAAGAAGTGCATGACTCCTCAATGTTGGATCAGATTAGAGGAAGACAATTCTTTGGGCCTGAACTTATCCAAGAGGCAAAAGAGCTATGCTGATAACAAAAAAAAAAGACCACTGGAGTTTGAGGAAGGAGATTATGTGTATCTCAAGGTGTCACCACTTCGTGGAATGAGGAGATTTAAAGTCAAGGGAAAATTGTCCCCTCGCTACATTGGACCATTCTTGATCTTTAGAAGAGTTGGGGAGATGGCATACCAACTCGAGTTACCGGATAGTTTATCGGATGGGCATAATGTGTTCCACGTATCTCAACTGAAGAAGTGTCTCCGTGTTTCCGAGGAACAGTTACCAATGGAAGAGCTCAGTGTTCAGGGTGATTTGACTTACACGGAGTACCCGATCAAGATTTTGGATACATTGATTCGAGTTACAAGGAATAAGGTTATAAAGATGTGTAAAGTTCAATGGAGTCACCACGGTGAAGATGAAGCAACTTGGGAAAGAGAAGAAGAGCTTCGCATAGACTTTCCCCACCTTTTCCCTCGTTCTTCTTAAATCTCGAGGACGAGATTATTTTTAAGGGGGGTAGGATTTGTAACACCCACTTTGTAAATTGCTAGAAGTAATATCAATAGAGAAACATTTTCTCTCTAGGTGAGTTTGATGCATCATCATATGAGAACACCATGTCCAAGAACAATTAATAAAAAGATATGCTACTAAATTGTTGCATCATGCTGGATATTTTATTTTTGTGTGCATTTTGTGACAAGAAAAATATTAAATATCCAAATGAGAAATTAAATCCTAAAAGAAATGCTAAAATTTGGAAAGAGAGAAAGAAAAATGCTATGTAATACAAAGAAATAAAACTTACAAATAGATAAATTTGATCCACAATGCTTTATCCAAATCATATACTCAGAAAAATTTGAGTGCAAGTTCATCACAAATTTGAAATTCAAAACTTAGATTCAAAAGTAAAAGAAAAATAAAAAGGAAAAACAAATAGGAAGCTTTCCTGGGCCGGGACGCCATTTTCGGCCCACCTCCTATTCTCCCCCGTGCACGCGCGCCAGCCCACCTACTGCGCCGTGCCTCTTCCAGGCGGGGCCCGCGCGCCAGCCGTCTATCTCCATCGCGCGACTCAGTCAGCCTCCACGCTCGGTCACCTACGCGTGGGGCCCACTTGCCGGGATCTTCTTCAACGTCGTCGCGGAGTGCGCGTGGGAGCTAACCGAACTCCGGGAAGCTCGGCTACTCGGGTGGAGAGTGAGTTAGAGATCGACTCGGTATAAAGCTTCACCCCGTGCGATTGCCTTGGATTCCGCAACCAAAGACTTGCGCCTCTGCAGCCATTTCGCCACCGCCAGAAATCGGTGTCGGCGCGCCGCGGCCGTAACCTCGAATCCGTCCACCCTGGGCATGGGGACTCGTCGTGGTGCACCGCTGGTGGTCGCGGAAGTCAATCCGGGGGCTGCGGGTGCCTGCAATCGCTTCGCCTGTGACCAATCGCTCGTCAGAGCTCATCTCCGCCGCGGATCCCGCCCGTCTCGTGGACCGGCCACGCCACGGGTCAAGCTCTTGGTGAGAAACCAATTCGCTACTCCCTATATTCCCTTGAATGCGTAGGACCGTGAATCGTGCTCGGATGCTTCTAGGGCCGGTGGCAATTGCTCGTTGGTCGGAAGCGGCGGCTACGGATCCGCCATGCGGCGTGGTCAACCACGACGCCAACTCCAGCGCCGGTAAGATGCCGCTAACCTTACTCACCATGAGCTCCGCCCTGTGTTGCGCCTCTTGGATTGGAAAAATGGTGCTCTGATGCGCAATCGACCGTGGCCTCGCCGGCGGGCTGCGCTGCCGGGGTCTGTTGTGCGTCGCCGCCGTGGTCAGAATCGAGCGAGAGAAAGAAGACAGGCCGGCCACCGTTGATCAAATGCTATAGGGCTGTGATTAGATCCTTGGCGGGATGTATTTTTAGCCGTTGGATAGAGTCTATACGGTGGAGATTATATCACATAGTAATAGAACTCGGGCCTTCGGATTGAAAACGAGCGGTAGAGATTAAATCAGGCGCATACCGGTTCGGGCATGGACGAGTCTATCTTGCACCGTCGATCTCGCGTCCAACGATGCAGATCAACCGATACCCCCTTCGTTGGCTTATTTGCTTAAGAGCCCCTGAGGTTTTAGAATAACAACCCGCCGTCCATTATAGCTGTGCACTGTGTCTTGAGATTCTTACCCCGTGACCCCTGCACTTTTATGTAAATGAGGCCCAGTCCAGAGCGTATTTAAAATAAGTAAATGAATTAGTAAATGCAATTTTAATACAAAAATAATTGCTAGAACTTCAATAATTCATAGAAAATTCATACTAACTCCAAATTCATCCATTCCAGTTCCTAAAATTTTATAATTTTATTCTCTAGCACTTAATGCCTCTGTTTGGTCATGAAAACAGTAAGAAAAGTTATTTCCCACTTAATCCTATTTTAAACACATAAAACCTTTGAAAATCCATAACTTAAATTCTATAACTCCAAAAATTATGATTCCTGTTCCTAGGATTTTATTTTAATGTGTAGAATATTTCTGTGTACTTTATTTATATGTTTGGTGTAATGTTAATTTCTCTATATGCACTGTGCTTGTTTGTATTGTGGCGAGTAGAAGAGCCCGTGACCGAGGATCCTGGTGAGCAGCAGGTTGAAGTAGCTGAGCAGGAGCTCATTGAAGGCAAGTTGTGCCCTTGACCACTTTTTACCCAATAATGTTCTTTAATATCACATACTCATGCATAGGTTAATTTTGATGGGACCCAATAGGTCACCCTAGATTGTTTATCTCATTACCTTGTTTACCCCTGAATCACTTGGGTAGTTTGCTATTGCTTTATATGGTTTTGGGATAATCATTTATTACCTCTATGTTCCAATTCTTGTTGTTATTCTGTTTATGTTCATGTTGTTATCATTAATGTTAATTGGAACATAGAGCTTAACTTGAGAACCACGTGCCACCACAAGGGTGGAATGGGACGCCCTTGGCCGACTAATTAGGAAAGCTAGTGGAAGACTACCTTACCCGAAAGGGGCAAGGGCAGTAGGGGAGAGGTCAGTGCGGGGAGGTCCCTGGTTGATTTTGCTGCGATGGCGGTCAGCCAGGAACCCTTTACTGGATCTTCCCATAAACTGTAGCGGGTTTTCGGAAGCTAGTGGAACTTTGTAAAGGCCTCGTAGTGTTGCCCTGCCGTGCTTCCTAGGTAGAGGTATACGGGGAGTCGCGACCCCTTGGCAGATGGGTAACATGACTTGTGGGTAAAGGGTACAACCTCTGCAGAGTGTAAAACTGGTATACTAGCCGAGCTCGCGGTCATGAGCAGCTCAGGACTCTCTGATGTTTAATTATGGAACTTAAATTCAATTTTGTCATTTGCATTGCATGGGTTTGTTATTAATTTTGTTCTATTACTTTACTTATGGTTTGGTATTTACTTACACTTAGTAACTGCTAATAAAATTTTGACCAACTACTTAAAAGCAATGCTCAGCTTTAACCCCTTTCATTGATTAGCCTTACACATCACATGAACTCACACCTTTGTGAGTTTATGTCCACTGGTTCCCCACAACTTGTTGAGCTATGATCATGTGTGAGCTCACCCTTGCTGTCTCACACCCCCCCCACAGGAGATGATCAGGTGGTTCAGGAGGAGCTGCCTAACACTGAGGAGTTCGATCTGATCTAGGCGGCGTTTCCCAGTCGACATTGGCGCCGACGATCCTTAGTTCGTTTTATCTTTATTATTTTATTTTGTAATAAGTCTTCCGCTATGTAATAAATACTCTGATGTTAATGACATTTATCTCTATACACTCTGTTATTATATATGTTGTCTTCTTGGCGCATGTATGAGATGCACCCGGCTTTGTTCTTTAAAACCGGGTGTTACAGGCGAGCCCGGAGGAGGGCAGCGCTTGCGGCTGCATCAAGGGAAGAACATCGTGGAGACGAGCAGAGGGATGGTGGCAGTGAAGAAATCGAAGTGGGCGACTGGGCGTCGTGTTCGTGTGGCCGCCGTCGAGGGCAAGGCTAGAAAGTTCACGTTTGTGTGGAAAAGTTCACCTCCGTACTCGTGATCGGCGCCGAAGCCGTGAAACGCGGGGAGAGCTACAAAGGGAGCCAGGTTTTAATAAAGAAGATTCAGATAAGAAAATACGCCAGTAAGAAAATACACCATCCCTCCTATGCCCGCCGGCGACGGGCGCGGCCACCGATGCCCAGCCCGCCGAAGGACCGCCCCTCCGGCCGCGTCGGCCGCCTCCTCGCCGCGCTCCACCCCTCCCGCGCCGGGCCCTTCCCCGTCCAGACCGGCTTCCCCACCTCCCTCGTCGTCAAGAACCATGGCCGCCTCAAGAAGCAGCCCTCCCCGTCCTCCAAGCGCGGGAGGCGCGCCGCCGCCGCCGTGGCTTCTCCTTCGCCGTCCCCCTGCAGTCCCACCACCTCGCCGTCACCGTCCCCGTCGTCCGCCTCTCTGCCTCCCCCGGTGGCCGCTGCCGCAGTCTCGCCGTCGGATCGGCCGCGGCCCGACCTTCCGCCGGCCCAGCCCCCTCGCCGCGACAGCGGCCTCGACCTGGGCTTCCTCGCGGTCAGCGGCAAAACATGTATGAATATGTGTGTCGTACTTGCGAACACATCGAAGAAGCTAATGTCCCTCCTGCAAGAACTCGACGACGCATTGCCTATCCAAGAGTCCAAGACGCGGACAGGGAAAAGAGGAGAGGATAGAAATCAATGGAGGCGAGCGTGCGAAAGACGTGCACCTCGAGAAGGCGGTCTTGGGGTCTGTCGTAGATGAGCAGGATGATGCGCGCGCCGGCAACCTCGACGATGTAGGAGGTCGTGGTGGTGTTGTGATCCTGTCGCCCGCGCCATCCGCCAGGTGCGAGACGATGCCAGGGCGTCCACAAGAATCGGACGGCACCTCCACCCAAGTCGCCACCGTGGGGGTTGGAGGAGGAGGAATCACTGTCGTTTAGGGTTTGGGATTTTTAGAAAGGGGGTGCGAAAGGAGGAGAATGGAGATAACGGTGGCCGCGTGAGAAAGAGTGCAAAAAACGAGAAGCCGTAAGCAGTTCGCCCATGTCGTTGGGTCCCACCACGTGAGGCAGAGAAGAGAATCAGACGCGGCGTGTGGTCGATGACGCGCGAGGCCGGAGCAAGGAATCTGACGCGCGTCGGCTCGCGATAGGCAAATGACCCATGAAGCGCGGAGAGGCGTCCAAAAGGGGTCAGGTTTTAAGAACTTAGATTATCACAACGTCATTTCTATTTTTTTTATCATATAAAAATAGAAATGATTTCAGATTACAAGTGTACCTTCGGATTGCAGGAAGGTAAAAGTACAAGGATGACGGAAAGCAAATGCCAAGTCAGCGTGAATAGTACGGGAGTACTGTTCATCTATTTATAGGCGTGGGACGTAGCCCATGCAAAATTACATTCATGTCCATTACATTTGCTAATGACTTATGGGAATCTATCAAGGCCTAAGTAGTCTTTTCATCTTTAAGTCGGTTCCCCTTTCTGCTATCGCGACAAAGCTTTCTGCGCATAGCTTCGGCTGTGCACCATCCTTCGTACAGCTTGGTAATCAGCCCGTCCTTTATCTCAATCCCCCTTCGTCTGGCTTGGGCTTCGTTCTGACCGTACTCCATGTTCATGATCTGAGTCCGAAGATACCTGTTCATATAATTCACTTGGAAAATATTGTCAAATTATGTTTTTGAGGACCTTCGGAGGACGAAGGCTCCCAACAATTTCTTTACGAAGCGTGAAAAGAAATGAAAGTGTTTTTTCGCCTTCGGCTCAAAGCCTCAAAACGGTACTGTGGGGGACAGATATCGCTCGGGTCCACTAGAAGGTAAGAAGGCTTCGCAAGAGGCTTTAGGCCTGTTATCTCGCTAAGCCATCCCTTCATGGGCCAGGAGGAAACTGCTGGCGGAGTGGGTCAACACGAGAAAGAAGCAGACTCAGGCCCAAACGACTCGTTGGATTTAAGTGCTATCCACAGCTCCCACCCGACTCTCCCGTGTGCAACGACCTTGAATATCAGGGCGGATTAGGGATAAGTCGGCAAGATTATAGGAAGATAAGTTCAGTCGGTTCACTATTGTTTAGGAGCTTACCGTCATCACATACGCATGTAGTGCCCCACGGTCGAATAAATAAGGCCTAGGGGGTACCCCATCATTTTGAGGTCAACCATCAACCCATCTCACTAGTTTCTCTCCATTCCGGAAACTCCTCTTATAACCACCACATAAAGATCCACACCAGGAAGTAGGGTATTACGCCTCTCCAAGTGGCTTGAACCTATAGAAAATTGTCTATCGTCTCTCGTGCATCTCGCATGAACCATTGAGTTACAGTCAACAACATCGTCCTACCCAAAAGCACCACGAGGGGTAACCCCGGGTGTGCGGTCAAGCTCCAAACACCGACAGCTGGCGCGCCAGGTAGGGGGTGTGTTGTTGATCCAAGCTAGCTCAATGGCCGTTACTTCCCAGTGCAAGATCGCTCTTTGTCCTGGATCCGTGTTCTGCTTTGGGACCATCTCATGCATAGCAGATGAGAAAGGAATTCTGCACCGCATAGCAGATCCACTGGAGGAGAAATTTTCCTCAGAAATTTTCAGGAAAGCTGGAACAAGACAACGGATAGCACAACCCCCTGCGCCTTGGGCAAAGACTGTTTCTTGTAAGCCAAGAATCAGGAATTTACCCGCCTGAAGAACTCCGCTGCTCACTTCACCCATGAAGGAGTGGACAGGATTACAAGGAAGAAAGGAGCAAGCGTTCCTCAAACGGGGACAGAGTTACACCAAGCTATCTTTCCGGTGCCTTCGCCCTCAAAGGAGGACAGAAAGGAACTCACTGTCATGGCGACTCCTTTCTACCCCAACATCCTTTTCATCGGGGGCAGGTTGGAATCGTCTCCCATCTTCGACGATGAACTGACTGTACAGGGGGAAGAACCTCCTCAGCGCGAAGCACGGCGATGAAGAAACAGGCGCCAGAATATTCGGCGACATCACGAGGCTAGGGAGCGGGACCCAGCGCAGCCTGTATCTCGGGATAAAGTTTCAGACCGAGATCGGGAACAAGCAAAGCAGGGCGCAAGGTTACGCCAAGAGAATCCCCTCTTTGCTCGAAACCTGAACCCTGATTTTGCTCACGCAATGAACACGCCGAGCGAAGTCGGAGGAGTGCTGGCCCAGATAGCTGATGGCCTTCCACGAACTCCAGACGCTGAAGGCTATCGGCGGCTGCTTACTCGGGCAGCTAACCTTCTTCTGCCTATCGATCATCCCCCGGGCGACCTACGACACGCCATCAACAGTCGGCGGGATGCACGGAGCTCCATCAATGCTTCACGCGACCGACGACACGAGAACGAGATAAGGCACTGGGAGGAGTATGACCAGGTGAAAGGGAAATAGGGTCAAACCTTTTCCTAAATGATTTTGGTGGTTGAATTGCCCAACACAAAACAAATTGGACTAACTAGTTTGCTCTAGATTATATGTTCCATAGGTGCCAAAGGTTCACAACAAACCAATACAAAGTTAAAAGAAAGGGTTCAAAACAAAGGAGCAAAGGAAACCGAAGTGTGCCCTGGTCTGGCGCACCAGACAGTGTCCGGTGCATCAGGGAGAATCGACCTCAAACTCTTCAGCTTCGGGTTTCCCAGGCGCAGCTCCGCTATAATTCACCGGACTGTCCGGTGGGCCACCGGACTGTCCGGTGTGCCAGCGGAGCAACGGTCACCTGCGTGCAAGATTTAGACCACTATAACCAACACAAGTGCCACAAAAGAGAGAGCAAGCAAGAGAGAGCTACTCGTGTGAGTTTAGCACTAGTGCCTTGTGAGATTCATTGAGAGAAAGTGTATGCTACATCTTGTGTTCATTTGTGCGTGGAGTTTTGACTCCCATTGAACTTCCTCCAAAGTTTTGGAGGCTTGTAAAGCTAGCAAGAGAGACCAAAGAGTGTGGTGATCCTTGCGGGGTATTAAGTGATCCTTGAGAAGAAGAAGAGCTCGCCGGTCTTTGGTGATCAGTGGAGAGAGGGAAAGGGTTGAAAGAGACCCGTCCTTAGTGGACTCCTCAACGGGGACTAGGCCTTCGAGGGCCGAACCTCAGTAAAACAAATCACCCGTGTCTCATGTGTTCATTTGTTGTGATTTGTTTGCTTTCCCTCATACTAAGTTTTCTTGCACTATTCTTTGCCAACATTATTTGGTGTTGCTTTAAAGTAAATTCTCATTTACTGAAGCAACACCTTGCAAGAAAGAACTTGTGTTTTTGCTCTTCTTATCTAAGCCCTCTTGCTTTATTCTCATAGACTTATTAGTTGTATTGATTTATCAAATCCGCATTATTTGAAAGCAATACTCTTTACAAACAAAGGACTTAGTTTTTATACTCCTATAATTATGTATCTTGTTCTAACCACTAATCAAGGGATCTAGTTGGGGGATAAAGTTTTAATTTTCAGGTTTTGCCTATTCACCCCCCTCTAGGCGACTTTCAATTGGTATCGGAGCTAGGCACTTCATATTGAGTCTAACAACTCGAAGTGATGGCTCGAAGAAGATCCCAAAAGAACAAGAAGACAACTCCGAAGGAGGTAACTCTTGAGATATTACTTCCCGACTGTTCTAATTATGATTCATGGTCTTCTAAGGTGATAAATGCTTTTAGAACCGTAGATCTGAAAAGTAAATGTGCCCTTGGGCCATTTCTAAAGTGTTTTGGTGATTAAGTGCCCAATACATTTTCTCTAAGTGATAATTTGTGCCAAAGAGTGAAAAAGTGCAAATCATGCAACAAGGTACGTTTCTAGACTTAGTACATTGATTTGAGTACTAATGTATTGTGTCTAAGTGCTAGAAACAAGAGAAATTGGTTTGGAAAAGAGTTGGCTGTGTACAGCCGACTGCATCTCGGTCTGGGTGCACCGAATAGTGTCCGGTGCGCCAGACCAGTTTCGGTGAACAGGCCACTCTCGGGACTCGACGGCGGCGTACGGCTATAATTCACCGGACTGTCCGGTGAGTCGTCTGCGGCGAAGTCGTCGCTCTCCGGAAACGTTCAATAGCGTATGGCTAAAATTCACCGGACTATCCAGTGAGTCAACGGTCGACTGCTCCAACGGTCGGCCGCGCATTCTTTGCGTGACGTGTGGGCGCGCCAACGGTCGGCAGGGGGCACCGGACTGTCCGGTGTGCACCGGACAGTCTCTAGTGCGCCAACTGCCACGAATCTGCAATGGTCGGATGCGCCATAAAAGGAAGGAGATCGTGCCACCCGACAGAAGGCAAGATTAGCCTTCCAAGAATGCCTCCAATGGCTTCTAGCTGCCTTGGGGCTATAAAAGGGACCCCTAGGCGCATGGAGGAGTCATCCAAGCATTCTTTTATCATTCCTAAGCATCCAGACTCCACTCCCACGCATTTGATTCTCTATGCTAGCAATTTGAGCTCCTCTTGAGTTGAGAACTCCGTGTGTTGAACTTACAGCTCAAGTTGTGACTTGTGTGCGTGATTGTGCTCTCGTTTTGAGTCTTGTGTGCGTTGCTCTCCCCTCCCTTACTTCCGTGCTTATTTGTGATCATCAATTGTAAGGCTCCAAGTTGTGGAGATTCCTCACAAACGGGAGAAAGTATAAGGAAGAAGTACACCATGGTATTCAAGTTGATCATTGGATCACTTGAAAGGGGTTAAGTGCAACTCTCGTCCATTGGGATGCCACAACGTGGAAGTAGGCAAGTATTACTTGGCCGAACCACGGGATAACTCACGTGTCTCTTGTGATTGCTTTTCTGTGTGATTATTGTGATTCGTAAGAGCTCGCTCTATAGCCACTTGGTTTTATCATTCTAACACTTAACCAAGTTTTGTGGCTATTAGTTGTTGAATTTTACAGGATAACCTATTCACCCCCCCTCTAGGTGCTCTCAATTGGTATCGAAGCCGTTCTCTTCACGAAAGGGACTAATCGCCCGAAGAGATGGATCCTAAGGGAAAGGGAATGGTGGTCAATGATAAGAAGAAGGAGTTCATCTTCAACGACACGAGGGACGACAAGCCCACTGACTCTGGCTCGAGTCATAAGAAGAAGGACTGGAAGAAGAAGAGGCGCATCAAGAAGATCGTCTACTACGACAGCGACGAGTCTTCTTCTTCCCCAAGAGACGATGACTACGACGAGAAAAAGAAACCGGTTAACTCAAATTTTTCATTTGATTATTCTCGTATTCATTAATGAACAAATTCATAAAAATGCACAAGATACCACTGTTTTGTTAGCATCGTTGTGCAGGGATGAATATAACAAGGTGAGCGGCTTGGACAACGCCAAGCAAATATGGGACACCCTCAAGATATCGCATGAGGGGAACGACGCCACCATGATCACCAAAATGGAGTTGGTGGAAGGCGAGCTAGGAAGGTTTTCCATGATCAGGGGAGAGGAGCCAACGCAAACGTACAACAGGCTCAAGACCCTGGTCAACAAGATCAAGAGCTATGGAAGCACGAGATGGACAAACCACGACATCATCCGACTTATGCTCAGGTCTTTCACTGTTATTGACCCTCATCTTGTGAACCTCATCCGTGAAAATCCTAGGTACACAAAGATGACGCCCGAGGAGATACTCGGAAAGTTTGTGAGCGGGCGAATGATGGTCAAGGAAGCAAGATATGTTGATGATGCATTGAATGGCCCAATGCCCATCTATGAGCCTTAGCCCGTTGCACTCAAGGCAACAAGCAGCAGCAGGGAGGCGCTACCTAGCAAGGTGGCACAAGTTGAGGCTGCCGGGCTAAATGAAGATGAGATGGCCCTCATCATCAAGCGCTTCAAGATGATGCTAAAAGGACGCAAGGAGCATTCCAACAAGAACAAAGCAAAGGGAAAGCACTCCTGTTTTAAATGTGGTAAGACTGGTCATTTTATAGCAAATTGTCTCGATAATGCTAATGACTAGGAACAAGAAAAGAGCGGGAAGAGGGAAAAGAAGAAGGCCTACAAGAAGGCGAAGGGCGAGGCGCACCTTGGCAAGGAATGGGATTCGGATTGCTCTTCTTCCGACTCCGATGACGAAGGACTCGCCGGCTCGGCCTTCAACAAGTCATCTCTCTTCCCCAACGAGCGCCATACTTGCCTAATGGCAAAGGAGAAAAAGGTAAGCGCTTGAGATACCCCTAAGTATACTACTTCAAGTGATGATGACTCTAGTGATGATGAAGTAGACTACACAAGCTTATTCAAAGGTTTAGATAGAACTAAAATAGATAAAATCAATGAATTGATTGATGCTTTAAATGAAAAGAATAGATTGTTAGAGAAGCAAGAAGATATTTTATATGAAGAGCATGACAAGTTTATTAGTGTGCAAAAATCTCTTGCTTTAGAGGTTAAAAGGAATGAAATGCTTCCTTCTGAATTATCCGCTTGTCATGAAACTGTGTCTAGCTTAAAGAGTATTAATGATGATTTAAATGCTGAGCTAGAAGTAGTTAAGAAATCTAGTTCTTGTGTAGAGCATGTTGTCATTTGTAATAGGTGTAAGCATATTGATGTTGATGCATGTGTTGAGCACCTTACTTCCATTACAAAATTAAATGGTGAAGTGGCAAGTCTTAATGCCCAACTTAAGACTTGCAAAAATGACTTTGATAAGCTAAAATTTGCTAGGGATGCCTACACCGTTGGTAGACATCCCTCAATTAAGGATGGACTTGGCTTTCGAAAGGAAGCCAAGAACTTAACAAGTCAAAGGGCTCCCATTTCCAACAAGGAGAAAGGGAAGGCTCCTATGGCTAGTAGTAGTCAAAAGAATCATGCTTTCATGTACCATGATAGAAAATTTTCTAGAAATTCTCATTAAAATAGGAGTTATAATGCTTTTGACTCACATGCTATGATTGCTTCAAGTTCTAATTTTAATGATAGGCCTAGGAGAAAGTTTGTGTCTCATGCTCCTAGGAAAGTGTATAATAAACCTACTGCTGTCTTTCATGCTAGCAACACTAAGTATGTACTTTCATCTAAAAATGAAAAAGTGGTTGCTATAAAGACGGGGTCCAAATGCAAGGGAGACAAGACTTGCATTTGGGTCCCAAAGACTATTGTAACTAACCTTGTAGGACCCAACAAGAGTTGGGTACCTAAAACCCAAGCCTAATTTGTCTTGCAGGTTTATGCATCCGAGGGCTCAAGCTGGATTATCGACAGCGGATGCACAAACCACATGACGGGGGAGAAGAAGATGTTCACCTCCTACGTCAAGAACAAAGGTTCCCAAGATTCGATCATCTTTGGAGATGGGAACCAAGGCAAGGTTAAAGGACTAGGAAAGATAGCTATTTCATCCGAGCATTCCATATCTAATGTGTTCTTAGTTGAATCGCTCGGGTACAATTTATTATCTGTCAGTCAACTATGTAATATGGGTTACAATTGTTTATTTACCAATGTAGATGTGTCTGTCTTTAGAAGGAGTGATGGTTCATTAGCTTTTAAGGGTGTACTAGACGGCAAACTCTACTTAATTGATTTTTCGAAAGAGGAGGCCGATCTATATGCATGCTTAATTGCTAAGACTAGCATGGGCTGGCTGTGGCATTGCCATCTAGCACATGTTGGGATGAAGAACCTTCATAAACTTCTAAAGGGAGAACATGCGTTAGGAATAACCAATGTATTTTTCGAAAAAGATAGACCTTGTGTAGCTTGTCAAGTAGGAAAACAGTGGGAAGCACTCATCATAGCAAGAATGTGATGACCACATCAAGACCTCTGGAGCTACTTCATATGGACCTCTTCGGACCCGTCGCCTACCTCAGCATCGGGGGAAGTAAGGATGGTCTTGTTGTTGTTGATGATTTTTCCCGCTTCACTTGGGTATTCTTTTTGCAGGATAAATCAGAAACCCAAGGGACCCTAAAGCGCTTTCTAAGGAGAGCTCAAAACGAATTTGAGCTCAAGGTGAAAAAGATAAGAAGCGACAACGGGTCCGAGTTCAAGAACTTACAAGTGGAGGAGTACCTTGAGGAGGAAGGAATCAAGCACGAGTTCTCCGCTCCCTACACACCACAGCAAAACGGTGTGGTAGAGAGGAAGAACAGGACGCTCATAGACATGGCGAGGATGATGCTTGGAGAATTCAAGACGCCCGAGCGGTTTTGGTCGGAAGGTGTGAACACAGCTTGCCACACCATAAACCGGGTCTACCTTCATCGCCTCCTCAAGAAGACCTCGTATGAACTTCTAACCGGTAACAAACCCAACGTTTCATACTTTCGTGTATTTGGGAGTAAATGTTATATTCTAGTAAAGAAAGGTATAAGTTCCAAATTTGCTCCCAAAGCTGTAGAAGGGTTTTTGTTAGGTTATGACTCAAATACAAAGGCGTATAGAGTCTTCAACAAATCATCGGGTTTGGTTGAAGTCTCTAGCGACGTTGTATTTGATGAAACTAATGGCTCTCCAAGAGAGCAAGTTGATCTTGATGATGTAGATGAAGATGATGTTCCAACGGACGCAATTCGCACCATGGCGATTGGAGATGTGCGACCACAGGAACACCAAGAGCAAGATCAACCTTCTTCCTCAACAATGGTGCACCCCCCAACTCAAGATGATGAACAGGTTCCTCAAGAGGAGGCATGTGATGAAGGGGGAGCACAAGAAGACCAAGTTGTGGAGGAAGAAGCACCACGGGCCCCTCCAACTCAAGTCCGAGCGACGATTCAAAGGAATCATCCCGTCGACCAGATTTTGGGTGATATAAGCAAGGGAGTAACAACTCGTTCACGTCTAGCTAATTTTTGTGAGCATTACTCGTTTGTCTCTTCTATTGAGCCTTTCAGGGTAGAAGAGGCCTTGCTATATCCGGACTGGGTGTTGGCCATACAGGAAGAGCTCAACAACTTCAAGCGAAATGAAGTTTGGACCCTGGTGCCACGTCCCAAGCAAAACGTTGTGGGAACCAAGTGGGTGTTCCGCAAAAGCAAGATGAGCACGGGGTGGTGACACGAAACAAGGCATGACTTGTGGCAAAAGGTTATGCCCAAGTCGCAGGTTTGGATTTCAAGGAGACTTTTGCTCCTGTGGCTAGACTAGAGTCTATTCGCATTCTATTAGCCTATGTCGCTCACCACTCTTTCAGGTTATTCCAAATGGATGTGAAGAGCGCTTTCCTCAACGGGCCAATCAAGGAGGAGGTGTACGTGGAGAAACCCCCTGGCTTTGAGGATGAACGGTACCCCGACCATGTGTGTAAGCTCTCTAAGGCGCTCTATGGACTTAAGCAAGCCCCAAGAGCATGGTATGAATGCCTTAGAGATTTCCTAATTGCTAATGCTTTCAAGGTTGGGAAAGCCGATCTAACTCTTTTCACTAAGACTTGTGACGGTGACCTATTTGTGTGCCAAATTTATGTCGATGACATAATATTTGTTTCTACTAACCAAAAGTCTTGTGAGGAGTTTAGCAGGGTAATGACACAGAAATTTGAGATGTCGATGATGGGCGAGTTGAACTACTTCCTTGGGTTCCAAGTGAAGCAACTCAAGGACGGCACCTTCATCTCCCAAACAAAGTACACGCAAGACTTGCTTAAGCGGTTCGAGATGAAGGACGCCAAGCCCTCAAAGACACCAATGGGAATCGACGGACATGTCGACCTCAACAAAGGAGGTAAGTCCGTTGATCAAAAGGCATACCGATCTATGATAGGATCCTTGCTTTATTTATGTGCTAGTAGACCGGATATTATGCTTAGCGTTTGCATGTGTGCTAGATATCAATCCGACCCAAGGGAATGTCACCTTGTGGCCGTTAAGCGGATTCTTAGATATTTAGTCGCTATGCCTTGCTTCGGGATCTGGTATCCAAAGGGGTATACCTTTGACTTGATTGGAAGAGTACATCAGGAACGTGCTAATTCCTAGGAAGGTCCCTGGTGTCTTGGAGTTCAAAGAAACAAACTTCCGTTGCCCTATCCACCGCTAAGGCCGAGTATGTTGTCGCAAGACAGTGTTGCGTGCAACTACTTTGGATGAGGCAAACCCTCCGGGACTTTGGCTACAATCTGAGCAAAGTTCCACTCCTATGTGACAATGAGAGTGTAATCCGCATGGCGGATAATCCTATTGAACACAGCCGCACTAAGCACATAGACATCCAGCATCACTTCCTGAGAGACCACCAGCAAAAGGGGGATATCGAGGTGTACCATATTAACACCGAAAACCAGCTAGCCGATATCTTCACCAAGCCTTTAGATGAGAAAAGGTTTTGCAGGTTGCGTAGTGAGCTAAATGTCTTAGATTCGCGTAACTTGGATTGATCTATAGCATACATGTGTTTTATGCATTTGATCAAGTTAATTTATGCATGTAAATCTATTTTGTTCATTTGTGGTGCTCAAGTTGCACACATGATCCCCGGACCTCACAAGTCCATTTGCATGTGATGCACTTATTTAGGGGGAGGCATGCTACAACTTGACCCTTTGAGACTAACCTTGTGTTTGTGTTTACGTGTTTTAGTCTCAAAAGTGGATTGAAAGGGAAAGGTGAACTTGGACCATGCAAAGACTTCCACTGCACTCCAGTAATAACTCCAAGTTCATATCTATGCTCTTATTGCCTTTTTGCTCTTAATTGATAATTTTGGTGAGGCAATGGGGTTAAAGGGCCAAGAATGATCCCGTTTTGGTGCTTAATGCCAAAGGGAGAGAAATTAAGGCCAAAGCAAATGGATTAGCTACCACTTGAGAATTTTGAAAATAGTAGAGTTAGAACTTTTGATTTGTCAAAATACTCTTAGTGTCTCTTATTATCAAAAATTGGTCTCTTGTGGGGAGAATGTTTGATTATGAGAAAAAGGGGGAGTTTTTGGATCTTTGACCAATTTCTCTTGGAATACCTCTCTTTATGCCTCAACAAGTGTGTTTGACTTAGAGATAGGAAATTGAATTTGATTTGCAAAAACAAACCAAGTGGTGGCAAAGAATGATCCAAATATGCCAAATTTGAATCAAAAACAATTTTTGTTTTCAATTGCATTGATGTTGCACTTCTTTTAGTTGCTTTTTGATGTGTTGGAATAAATCACCAAAAAGGGGGAGATTGAAAGGGAAATGTGCCCTTGGGCCATTTCTAAAGTGTTTTGGTGATTAAGTGCCCAATACATTTTCTCTAAGTGCTAATTTGTGCCAAAGAGTGAAAAGTGCAAATCATGCAACAAGGTAGTTTTCTAGACTTAGTACATTGATTTGAGTACTAATGTATTGTGTCTAAGTGCTAGAAACAAGAGAAATTGGTTTGGAAAAGAGTTGGCTGTGTACAGCCGACTGCAGCTCGGTCTGGGTGCACCGGACTATCCGGTGGTGCACCGGACAGTGTCCAGTGCGCCAGACCAGTTTCGATGAACAGGCCACTCTCGGGACTCGACGGCGGCGTACGACTATAATTCACCGGACTGTCCAGTGGTGCACCGGACTGTCCGGTGAGTCGTTTGCGGCGAAGTCGTCGCTCTCGGGAAACGTTCAACGGCGTATGGCTAAAATTCACCGGACAGTTCGGTGAGGCACCGGACTGTCCGGTGAGTCAACGGTCGACTGCTCCAACGGTCGGCTGCGCAATCTTCGCACGACGCGTGGGCGCGCCAACGGTCGGCAGGGGGCACCGGACAGTGTCCGGTGCGCCAACTGCCATGAATCTGCAACGGTCAGATGCGCCATAAAAGGAAGGAGATCGCGCACCGGACAGCTACAGGGACTGTCCGGTGGCGCACCGGACTGTCGAGTGCGCCACCCGACAGAAGGCAAGATTAGCCTTCCAAGAATGCCTCCAACGGCTCCTAGCTGCCTTGGGGCTATAAAAGGGACCCCTAGGCGCATGGAGGAGTCATCCAAGCATTCTTTGATCATTCCTAAGCATCCAGACTCCACTCCCACGCATTTGATTCTCTATGCTAGCAATTTGAGCTCCTCTTGAGTTGAGAACTCCGTGTGCTGAACTTAGAGCTCAAGTTGTGACCTGTGTGCGTGATTGTGCTCTCGTTTTGAGTCTTGTGTGCGTTGCTCTCCCCTCCCTTACTTCCGTGCTTCTTTGTGATCATCAATTGTAAGGGCGAGAGGCTCCAAGTTGTGAAGATTCCTCGCAAACGGAAGAAAGTATAAGGAAGAAGAACACAATGGTATTCAAGTTGATCATTGGATCACTTGAAAGGGATTGAGTGCAACCCTTGTCCATTGGGACGCCACAACATGGAAGTAGGCAAGTATTACTTGGCCGAACCACGTGATAACTCGCGTGTCTCTTGTGATTGCTTTTCTGTGTGATTATCGTGATTCGCAAGAGCTCGCTCTATAGCCACTTGGTTTTATCATTCTAACACTTAACCAAGTTTTGTGGCTATTAGTTATTGAATTTTATAGGATCACCTATTCACCCCCCTCTAGGTGCTCTCAAGATCCTCAATTAGAACAAATTTTAGAGAAGAGTATCATTCCTTCTAGCTATGATAGGAAAAATGCTTCCGAGGAAGATCAAAGATGTATACGCTTAGACTACCTAGCTTATGACATCTTAAGTAATTCTCTTAGCAAAGAAGATTATCATGCCTTCATAATGAATTATAATGAATCTATTCGTGATGCGCATGATATTTGGACTAGAATTAAAACTAAATTTAATGAGTCCAAATATGATGGTTCATTTTGTGCTTCTACTTCTTTTGGTCCTTGTGAAACTAACCCTTTTAAGGAAGAAGAAGAAAATGAACAATGGAGACCAAACGATGAATCCACCTCTCCAAAAAGTGTGTCTTCCCACTCTGATTCCCACATATGTTGTGTGGCTAATGAAAATGATAGTGGAAGCACAAATGAGGATGAGGAGGATGAAAGAAGCTTTATGCAACTCTACGCTCATCTAAGCCAAGAAGATAAGGCGGTCATGCTCAAACTTCTAAAAAGAGCTAGAGAGCAAAGGGAAGCTCATCAAATGCTAGAAGATATTCTCTCCATAAAAATGCTAAGATTTGATGAGTTGACTAAAGAACATGAGGAGCTAAAGTGCTCTCATGTTGATTTGGTCCAAAGGTATGAAACTATTTCAATTGAGCAAGATAACGCTTTACATTGTATCGCTCAATTAGTAAATAGGAATACCTTGCTTAAGGACCAAGTAGAAAAGCTAAAAATTGAAAATCTAGCTTTTCAAGAAAAACATGATATGCTTCTATATTCTCATGAAAATCTTATGGATAATCATATCATGTTAAACATTACTCATGAGGTTGTGATAGAAAACTTAAAATCCCAACAATCTCACTCATGCACATGTATTCAAATTGAAACTATATTACCATGTGCTAATGCTTGTTGTCCATCGACAAGCAAATCTTTCTTTGAGCTAGAATTTGCAGGAACAAAAGATGATACATATCAAAAGCTCAAAGAAGAAAATGAGAGGCTAAAGATGAACTTGAAACAACTAAAAGGGAAGTGCATTGCTCAACCTTCTCAAGATAACCGTGATTACATGGTGAAGAAGCTTGAGACGAGAACAACCGTGGCATGCACTGAATCCCTTGAAGAAAATGTCAAGGACTTGAGGATTGCCAAGAGGAAAGAACAAAAGAAGAAAATCAATACCTCTGCCAAAAGCCTCAACCATGCCTCCATGCAAGGTAACATCCAAGTAATGATCAAGCCACACTTCGCACTAAGAGAAGTAAGAAGTGTAGTGAATGCTTTGAAAAGGGACACTCGATTAGGTCATGTCCCTATATTAAAAATGACTTAATTATTAACAAGGATGATAAACTTTGTTTTAAATGCTCAAAGAAGGGACACTTAATTAAGTATTGTCCCTATTTGAAGCAAAAAGGCATAGTGTTAGAAAATAAAATATTAACTAACCATGTAGCAAGCAAGAAACAAGGAAAGAAGAAATCTTCAAGACTTGAAGATCGCCTTTGCTACATATGCCGAAAGAAGGGACATCAATGCAAGGATTGTCCCATTGGTAACAATCCCGCTCCTAACTTGTCAATTAATTCTCATGTAACTAGGCAACCCAAAATTGCAACTTGTGCGAGAAAGGTAATGAGTTTACCTAGTGCTAACACAAAGGACATTTGGGTTCCTAGATCTTTGTTGACTAACCTTGATGGACCCATCAAGCGATGGGTACCAAAATATGCTTGACAAGCTTTGCAGGAGAAGGAGATGATATGAAGCTTTGGGGTGCTTGAGAGAGTCAATTCAATTCTTATTAACTCAAGCTATCAATCTTCAATGATCTATATATCCAAGATTGACCCAAAGTTATTTCAAATTATTATGTCTAAAATTCATATCATCTCGGGGAAGATATTGATGTTGTAGGAAATAAAGAATTATCCTGTACAGAAAGATCATGGCCTACAACATGGAGGAAAGCCAAAGGATGGTAACACTTATGTTTTAAGTGCACGTATCTTAAATTACCATTTCTCATGTGTCTTGTGTAGTCACATAGAAAAAGAAGCACTTCAAATATCTTAAAATTATGTCACCATTCTTTGAGGAAATTCCTCTCATATGGTAGATCGCACATTCATCATTTTTATTCTATGGCAATCTACATGCTTTAATTATTGTAAGTACCTCATGGCATGTTTTACACTAATTATCTTATTATTGCCATGATTCTAGATATAGAGAGATACTTCAAGTTCTTTAAAGAATAAGGTGTCATGTAAGGAATTCAAATCCTTAGGACACTTATAAAAGAAAAATTCTCTCTATAACTAGAATAGTGAGACTAATGCTTTTATCTAAGTAATCCAAGTAGTCTCACTTGTAGAGAATAAGTTTCTCTTTGGAAGTGCGTAATCTAAACATAAAAAGGAAAAATCAATCCAATGACTTATGTTGTTATGCTTCTTGCTTAAATTGGATATGATTCTTCATTCATCGCTCTCCATGATTGAATTAGATTTGTTCCCATCATCTTAAGGAATTAATTATGCTTGTTTTATAAGTTAAAACTAAGCATATATCATGGAATAATCTAGTTCATATTATGAAGTTTCCTTGCTTTAGTAATCCACTTTTCATTCCTTGTCAAAATGATTACAAAAAGGGGAACTTGTGCTTGTGTTACTAACCATGTATCTCTTGAGCTTACTTATGAAAATCTACAAAAGAGAAAGTGCATGTCTAAAGTCACAAGCCTCTAGGGTTACTCTTCACCCAAAGGAAGAAAGGTAAAAGCAAAGGTATGGGAACTCTTTTTCATGGTTATTTACTCTAGGTTATCTTATTCTACCAATGTGAAGAATAGATTCTTTATTGGACTTAATTTTTGCTAGATATGCATTCAATCTCGTTCTCATAAATGCACTAGTCCATTAGAGTCTATTTCATGCCTTTGCTATATCTATTCTCATATTGATACGCTTCTAAGTTATGATAATAAATTCAATATGAAGAAGTAAAATTCCTATGATTGATCAAAAATGTTTAAAAGGTGCACATTCCTCTTTTCTAATAATGTGCACTAATGTTAAGGATTTTACTTCACGTCTATGTGACTTATGGATGATGAATTGTTTTTATTTCCTATCTAAAAGAATCATCCTTCATCATATACTCCCTTGTGCTATTAACATCTTTCTTGAGTATTTTCAATAAGTTTGGAAGGAAAAAGAGACAACTACAAAGGGAGGACACTCACATGAAAGAGAAGGACATCAAGAACAACAACACCTACTTGGACAGCGAGATCTTCAAAACAATCAATGGTGTGGTTGTAAGCATTCTAAATCTTTTTTATTGTGAGAATACCAGGCTTAAGTTGTTTATTGCAAATTTTATAAGCCTTGATCAAGGTGCTTCTCCCTATTTGTGGATGCATCGATCCAACTCATTCAATTTCTTGATGCATACCTTTAGGGGGAGTCTATTTCTATATCTTGATCATGTTGAGACTAACACTTTATCAGTAATCTCATATAGTCTCATGTATGAGAATAAATTTCTCATGAAGTATGCTACTACATATCAATCCAACATGTTAAAATAATGTAACTCTTATCAAGGATTGTTGCTTTCATTACTAAAGTAGCATATTTATTGGATTCTCCTATATTTACCTAATGCATATGTTGTTCTTTTGATCACATCTGTTATTTGTTTGATCATTGAATAACTTCAATTAACACTTATGTTTCTTAGTGCCGTGTATACTATCAATCGATATCTCTCTTGATATGCACTAAGTTAAAAGGAGAATTCATGATACATTTATGCAATTTGTGATCCATTTGATATATACTAACACTGACTTGTGAAGGATCACTAGTTGTAGAACTCTCTCTTGTGCAAAATATTTCCATACATTGTCTTGAATATAGGTCTTAAGCGACTAAGACTAAGGTCAAAGCACAGTGAAGAGAGCGTCTCTATGTGAAGGTACAAAAGGGTAAAACTACTTCCTCTCATTTATACATGTACCTAAAATCTTCCTCTTATATACATTCCTTGCATATCTTGTATAAAAGGAAGAGAAAGCATGTCTATGCATTAACCCTGCTTCATACCTAGTTTAACTTCTCAAAAATTTCACTCCTGCATTAATGCATTTTTGTTAAAACTAGATGAAGTGATTTTATTGTTAAAGAGCTTAAAGATTAACCTTGTAACAAGGATAAGTTACCATTGTTCCAAAGGTGGATGATCCTTAAGCCTCTTTGAAATCCTTAAGGGTAAATGCTTAAGATGTTTATAACATGCTTTCATTAGTGCATAAACTGTCATGAGCGTCACACTTATACTATGACACAATGCACTTCACATTCTGTATGATATAGCTATGTTCTCATTAACCTAATTATGTGCAATTGGCATTTAAGGCCAAAATATGTATTCCTCACCATGCACTTATTTAGGGGGAGCAATCTATGTTATATAGAACTATGATTATGCTTAATTGATATATATTTTGATCATATCTCTTTTATGTCTATGACTAATGTGTTTTCAAGTGTATTATTATACTTAGTCATAGATATTGAAAGGGAAATGGAGTATTCGGCAAAGACGACGCTTCCACTCAACTCCATTGGTATTTGCCGGTATTCCGTCATCTCTCCACATTGGTATAATCTTCACTCATAATTATTTGTTTGCCATTGAGGAGAAAGAAAAAGGGCTTATATTTCACTCATAAGTATCCGTTTTTGGTGATTCATGCCAAAGGGGGAGAAAGTATTAGCCCAAAGCAAAAGGGCCGCACCACACCACCGATTTTTTTTTAAAAAAATGAAGTTTTCAAATTGGTATCTTAATGTGTTTTCAAAAGGGGAGAAAGTATCTTCAAGAATTTTGTAAAACCCTCTTGAACACTAAGAGGAGAATTTCATTGAGGGGGAGTTTTGTTTTAGTCAAAGGAAAAGCATTTGAAATAGTGGGAGAAAATTTCAAATCTTGAAAATGCTTCTTTCAATCTTATTCATGTACCTTTGACTATTTGCGAAAGTTTTTGAAAAAGAATTTTACAAAGAATTTGCAAAACAAAACTAGTGGTGCAAGCGTGGTCAAAAACAATACATGCATATCTAATAGAAATAATTATATTGGTTTCGTTCCAAGCAACCTTTGCACTTACCTTATGCAAACTAGTTCAATTCTGTACTTCTACATTTGCTTTGGTTTGTGTTGGCATCAATCACCAAAAAGGGGGAGATTGAAAGGGAAATAGGGTCAAACCTTTTCCTAAATGATTTTGGTGGTTGAATTGTCCAACACAAAACAAATTGGACTAACTAGTTTGCTCTAGATTATATGTTCCACAGGTGCCAAAGGTTCACAACAAACCAATACAAAGTTAAAAGAAAGGGCTCAAAACAAAGGAGCAAAGGAAACTGAAATGTGCCCTGGTCTAGCGCACCGGACCGGACAGTGTCCGGTGCGCCACCGGACAGTGTCCGGTGCACCAGGGAGAATCGACCTCAAACTCTTCAGCTTCGGGTTTCCCAGGCGCAGCTCCGCTATAATTCACCGGACTGACCGGTGGGCCACCGGACTGTCCGGTGTGCCAGCGGAGCAACGGTCACCTGCGCGCAATGGTCAACTCTGATAGTAAACAGTGCAGCACAGTGAACGCGGCAGAAGTCAGAGCAGTTGGTCAGAGGGGCACCGGACTGTCCGGTGTAGCACCGGACTGTCTGGTGCCGCATGAGGACAAAGCCTCCAACGGTCGACCAGCTCCAAGCCCTAACGATAGGATGACGTGGTGGCACACCGGACACTGTCCGGTGGCGCACCGGACTGTCCGGTGCGCCCATCGCTAGCAGCCTTCTCCAACGGCTACAATTTGGTTGGTGGCTATAAATACCACCCCAACCGGCCACTTCAAGGGGTGGGAGCCCAAGCAACATTCCAAGTCATATAGTTGACATATTCAAGCCCTCCCAACCACCTCTATTCATTGATCCATCCTATGCACAAGATTTAGACCACTACAACCAACACAAGTGCCACAAAAGAGAGAGCAAGCAAGAGAGAGCTACTCGTGTGAGTTTAGCACTAGTGCCTTGTGAGATTCATTGAGAGAAAGTGTGTGCTACATCTTGTGTTCATTTGTGCGTGGAGTTTTGACTCCCATTGAACTTCCTCCAAAGTTTTGGAGGCTTGTAAAGCTAGCAAGAGACACCAAAGAGTGTGGTGATCCTTGCAGGGTATTAAGTGATCCTTGAGAAGAAGAAGAGCTCGCCGGTCTTTGGTGATCAGTGGAGAGAGGGAAAGGGTTGAAAGAGACCCGTCCTTAGTGGACTCCTCAACGGGGACTAGGCCTTTGAGGGCTGAACCTCGGTAAAACAAATCACCCGTGTCTCATGTGTTCATTTGTTGTGATTTGTTTGCTTTCCCTCAAACTAAGTTTTCTTGCACTATTCTTTGCCAACATTATTTGGTGTTGCTTTAAAGTAAATTCTCATTTAGTGAAGCAACACCTTACAAGAAAGAACTTGTGTTTTTGCTCTTCTTATCTAAGCCCTCTTGATTTATTCTCATAGACTTATTAGTTGTATTGATTTATCAAATCCGCATTATTTGAAAGCAATACTCTTTACAAACAAAGGACTTAGTTTTTATACTCCTATAATTGTGTATCTCGTTCTAACCACTAATCAAGGGATCTAGTTGGGGGATAAAGTTTTAATTTTTAGGTTTTGCCTATTCACCCCCCTCTAAGCGACTTTCACCGGGACCATGGCGTCCTGGCCCGAAGCCACGCCACCCGAGTTGAGTCGGCCGTAGCCTGAACTAGTGGTCTGATCCGGGGACGGTCGAGACAACACATCACCGACTCCCCTCCCCGGGATCGACACCATGAACGTCAACAGGAAGATACATGTGGAGCATCCGCACTTACTCCATGTCTCCGGGCCATCCAGCGGCCCCCTAACTTCAAGGTCTCCAACGTCGACAAGTACGAGTCTAAGCAGGACCCGGGTGGCTGGTTGGCCATCTACACGACCGCTGCCCGGGCCACTGGGCAACAGAAGACGTGATGACGACATATTTGCCCATTGACCTCGGGCAAGATGCATTGCAGTGGCTACGACATCTACCACGACACTGCATCGACGATTGGAGCGACTTCAGTCGGGGTTTCATCACCAACTTCTAGTCCCTCTCTGACAAGTTGGCGTAGCCATGGGACCTCAAATCCATCAAGCGCCAAGGGGATGAAACACTTTGATCGTACCTCAAGAGGTTTCAAACCATGAAAAATCGTATCCTCGAGGTCACTGAGGCAGCGGTGATTGAAGATTTCTATCGGGGGTCCAATGACTCGGCCTTCGTCCGAGCCATACTGCAGAAAGCACCGACCACCTCCGAACAACTGTTTCAAGAAGCTGACCTCTACATCACCGCTGACGAGCGGGCCGAGGACCTCATCGGAGGAACGAAACCTGCACCACCGGTACCACGACGCGATATGAACCAGCAACCCAACAGGCGGTGGGAGAAGAGGCCTCATGAGGACATCCACGCCACTGGACCACCCATCGCTCGTGCCTGAGGAGTGCCTTGTGGAGGCGAGCGGACACTGGATGACATCCTCGACGCCTAGTGCCCGTACCACAAGGACATGCGCCACACCCTACGGAACTGCAGGGACTTCAAGCACTCTGTCGGAAATGGCCGACCTTTCTAGCCTTTACCACCTCCCCCACCACGAGGAGGGCCCAGCGAGCCCAGGCAGCCTTAGCAGCCGGAAGGGGGAGGGGGTGGAGCATTCCCACGCGTTGACAGGGAGGTCAACGTCATCTTCGGAGGACACGGGTCGCAGGAGAGCAGAAGACAATAGAAGCTCAATGATCGATAGGTCCTGGCGGGAACCACCAGTGCCCCAGCTCCTTATTGGTGGTCGGAGTATGCAATAACCTTCAGCCAAGCAGACTAGTGGCTCAACTTAGATCATCCCGGCACGTACCCGCTCCTCGTTGATCCGGTGGTCCGAGAGAGTAGGGTAAAGAAAGTACTAGTGGACGGGGGAAGAAGCATTAATGTTACCTTCCCCTGAATGCTTCGAGCCTTGGGGGTCACACTCAAAGACCTCACTTAGTCAGATGCTCCTTTCTTCGGCATCGTGCCGACTGAAGGGGAGTACCCACTCGGGCACATCTACATGCCCATCACCTTTGGGACTCCGGAGAACTACAGAACCGAGTTCCTGAGGTTCGAAGTGGCACGTTTCGACTATGGATATAACACCATCATCGGCAAGCTAGGACTGGCGAAGTTCATGGCCATTCCGCACTACTCATACATGATATTGAAGATGTCGGGACCTCAAGGAATCATCACCGTGCGTGCTGAATTCCAAGGCATCGTAGAGTGCTTTCGGGGAGCCATCCAAGCGGCCCTCACCGCCAGGGCCTCCAACAGCCTTCCCCATGCAGGCAGACATCAAATCGAAGGAATACCTTACAATACCCACTAACAAAGCTCAAGCCGTGACCTTTATACGGCCGACTGAGGAGACTAAAAGGATCAACATGGGATTTGCCGATAAATGCAAGACTGCCATCATCAGTTCCAACCTTGACGACAAATAGGAAGGCGCGCTCATCTAGTTCCTGCAAGACAACCGAGACGTATTCGCATGGCAACCTTCGGATATGCTGGGAGTCCCAAGAGAACTGGCCAAGCATGAACTGAAGGTCTATCCTCAAGCAAGGCCGATTCTGCAGAAGCTGTGCCGTTTCTCGCCTGACAAAAGAGAAGCTATCCACGCCGAGTTAGTTGGCTTAGTGGATGCAGGGTTCATTAGGGAGGTGCTGCATCCTGAGTGGCTAGCAAATCTTGTTCTTGTACTAAAAAAGAATAAAGTGGATTGGCATATGTGCATCGACTATACTGATCTCAACAAGCATTGTCCGAAGGATCCCTTCGGGCTCTCGAGAATAGATCAGGTAGTTGATTTGATCGCTGGCTGTTCTATGTTATCCTTCCTAGACTGTTATTCTGGATACCATCAGAACAGCTTGACAAAAGAAGATGAGGAGAAGACTGCTTTCATCACCCCATTTCGAGCTTTCTGCTATACCTCCATGCCGTTCGGCCTCAAGCACACAGGAGCGACTTACTAGAGAGCCATTTAGACATGCTTAGCCGACCACTGGGGCAAGCGAGTGGAAGCCTATGTCGTTGATGTGGTGATCAAAACAAAAAACTTCATCGAAGATTTGCAGCTGGTCTTCAATAGCTTGAGGTGCTACTGGTGGAAGCTCAACCTAGAAAAGTGTGTCTTCGGAGTACCGGCAGGGAAGTTACTCGGATTCATTATCAGCCATCGAGGGATTCAAGCTAACCCAGAAAAAATCGAGGCCATGAGAGCACCTAGAGGGGGGGGGGGTTGAATAGGTGATCCTGTAAAATTCAACACTAAATTCCAACAAGCTTGATTAAAGAGAAGTTAGCACGAGTTAATCAAGTCTATGAGGCGAGCTCTTGCGAACACAGACAAACAAAGAGAGAGCAATCACAAGAGACACGCGATTTTATCCCGTGGTTCGGCCAAGTAATACTTGCCTACTTCCACGTTGTGGCGTCCCAATGGACGAGGGTTGCACTCTGTAACACCTCGGGATCCACAAACACCCCAGAATGCTACTAAACTACACATCTAACATTCGTATATAAAATTTCGACATCATCTCCTTTGAAAATTGCATAAACGGGGAAGCAACAAAGTATAAATAGATATCATGATAAGAAAACATAATAGACATTAATAGTCTGCTAGCAATGGGAAGACAACCATAACGGCATGAGCTAAATTAACCAGTGCGCACAACTAGTTAGAAACAAACATCCTTTGACAAGAAGCTTCTAATTAAATCATGACTGCGCCTAAGCAGCGTTATTATAAGAGTGAAGGTGGATGTGCTGCTAATTCCCACTTCCCTTGATGAGCAACAAGCACCTGCATTGAGTAATGCAAGAGTGAGATGAAACATCTCAGCAAGCGAATTATTTTGACGAGATATTTAAACCACAAATTGAATTCATCAACATTTTAAAAGAGTCACAATTAAAATCAGAAATACTTATAGATATAGAACTCAGTAGTCCCACTATAACCAATACCATCTCATTTCCTCGAACAACCACAATAGGTTCTATAGCACTTCCCTGCGTCAACAATACCTGCAAATATCACTTCAATGTATGCATAGGAATGCAATGTGTAGGTACTCTATCTTCATACCTCCGAGGGTATAAAACCACATCATCTGCAAATATTACTTCAATGAATGCATATGAATGCAATGCATATGTCCTCTGGCTTCATACCTCTAAGGGTATGAAGCCGCATCGTACCCCTCCTCAGGCAACGTACAATGCTAAATTGTACCGGTACGGTCAGACCATAGGTCACTACAAAACTTCAGATGCAAATGAGTCATGCAATGTATATGGCATGCTGCATTTATCAATAAACTTCACTTCCTTCAGATACAATACAAACCTCAAATAATACTTTATTTACCTTCAGATACAATACCGACCTCAAATAATACTTCATTTACCTTCAGGGGTGTGAATTAATCTCATGAATCATACTCAAATCATAATCATCATCAATATATGATTGAGCATCAGTATAATGTAAGCAAGTAAAGCATCACCATAGAGTCCAATTATGAAAGAATCCAATACTTCTGAATATTAGAGTGTAGGCAATAGAAATAACAGGTCAGAACGGAAGCAACCACCGCTACATTCACTTGCCTTCATCGAAGAAGAAGAAATGTACTAGACATGATCTGGAGTGTAGCCACCTGCTAGCGGGCATAAAACTTAGTACAAATATTTCACAAACATTTGCCATCAATCAACAAAACACTCCTACACTTGAAACCAAGACCCAGTGGAAAGACTCCCACCCTGAACCACATATGCCATACAGCAGCAGCGCTGTTTGTTAATTTTGTATCTTTAAAATTAAAACAGCGGTGATGTCAAACAAATACTCTAGGAGTATCTACACAAAATACTCTACAACTTCAGTATTCAATGGATAATTAAATTCTGCCATCTACAAGTTCTAAAATATCTGACAAGATAACTGACTGAATCTGTTTTAGACAGCAGTATGGTTAACTTTAAAATTCGATATCTCCCAAACTACTGAACCAAAAATTATAAAATTCTGCTGGAAGTAAGAACTTTTATCCCTCTACAAAAGTATCCATATTGGAAGAGCCAATTCGGCCATTTACTAGATGAAACCCACCAGTGAACAGACCCACTCATTTTTGTCAGGCAAACAGGAACAGCCACAGTAAAACAAACATAACTGGAGTTTCACAAATCATATGAATGCACTCTTTAACAATCTGGAAAGCTTATGAAATTATCTACAACTTATTTTACCAACACACAGTTTAATTCTATTGATAAAATTACCTAACTCTTAAGAGAACAGATTCTGCACAGCATTATGAGACTGAAAAAATGCTATAATCAAACTGCCATAACTTTCTGTTCTGATGTCCGATTGAGGTGTTCTTCACGGCCACGGAAAGATCTATAAATTATCTACGACTCATATATAGAATTTTTATTTTTTTGAGGCCACTAAGACCACGGAAAACTGGCACGAACAGAAACTGTTGAATCTGCCATTCTACATAAATTAAATTCGAAATCAAAACCTAACCCCACACCTAATCCAACCTCTAATCCTTCAATCCACATGATCCACAACCTCCAAAAGCACGTAATTATAGGGAGGAACAAGGATCCCATCCTTACCTACGGTTTTCCCTAAGAAAAATCTGCAAGAGATGGGGGTAGCACATCTCCTTGATCCTCTCTTCCTCTTCAATCCATCTTGTTCCTCCTCTTCTCGATCCTTGTTGCGTGGGGGGGGGGGGGAAGATCTAGGGAGGAAGAAGTATTGGAGGGCTGCTGCAATGGGGGGAGAGGGGCGGCTAGCCAAGGGGGAAAGTGAGGCGGCCAAGAAAGGGGAGGGGGTGGCGGCCAAAAAGGGGAAGGGGGTGGCCACCAAGGGTTTATTTTGTGGGAGAAAAGAAGTGACGCCTCAGATGACTTCTGATGCAGCATCCAATGGCCCACAACCCTTTTTCCCACATCCACTCACCGAAGATCAACTTTTGGGTCAACATTTTTTTGGAATATTACACACTCAACACCTTTCAAGTGATCCAATGATCAACTTGAATACCACAGTGTTCTTCCTTATAGTTTTCTTCCCGTTTGCGAGGAATCTCCACAAGTTGGAGCCTCTCGCCCTTACAAGAATGATCACAAAGAACGTGTAAGAGTAAGGTTGGGAAGAGCAACACACACAAGACTCAAATCGCAGCACAACCACGCACACAAGAGAAGACTAGAGATCAAATGACAACACGGGGAGTCCTCGACTCGAATAGAGCTCAAATCTCTAACACAATAAAATGAATGCGCGGGAACAGAGTCTAGATGCCTTAGGATGCTTAGTGAATGCTTGGTTGACTCCTCCATGCGCCTAGGGACCCCTTTTATAGCCCCAAGGCAGCTAGGAGCCGTTGAAGGCCAACAAGGAAGGCCATCCTTGCCTTCTGTCGAGTGGCGCACCGGACAGTCCGGTGCGCCACCGGACAGTCACTGTAGATGGTCCGGTGCCGATCTCCTTCCTTTTCTGGCGCAGACGACCGTTGCAGCTCTGGGCCCATTGGCGCCCCGGACACTGTCCGGTGCCCCCCGCCGACCATTGGAGCTGCCACGCGTCACGCGAAGATTACGCGGCCGACCGTTGGCGCAGTCGACCGTTGGCTCACCGAACAGTCCGGTGCACCACCGAACAGTCCGGTGCACCTCCGAACAGTCCGGTGAATTTTAGCCGTACACCACTGATCCACTTCCCGAGAGCGACAAGTTCGCCGCGGACGACTCACCGGATAGTCCGGTGAATTGTAGCCGTACGCCGCCGTCGAGTCCCGAGAGCGGCCTGTTCACACGAACTAGCCTGACGCACCGAACACTGTCCGGTGCACCACCGGACAGTCCGGTGTGCCAAGCCGAGCTAAAGTTGGCTACACACAGCCACCTCTTTTGCAATTCTTTCTTTTCCTATTTCTAGCACTTAGACAAAATATGTTTGTACTCAAAACAATGTACTAAGTCTAGAAACATACCCCATGTCTTGATTTGCACTTTTCTCTTTATTTAGCACATTAGAACTTAATTAAATGTGTTGGGCACTTAATCACCAAAACATAATAGAAATTGCCCAAGGGCACATTTCCCTTTCAATCTCCCCCTTTTTGGTGATTTATGCCAACACATCCAAAAGCAACCAAAAGAAGTGCAACATCAATGCAATTGAAAACAAAATTGTCTTTGCACAAGTTTTGACATATTTGGATCAATCTTTGCCACCACTTGGTTTGTTTTTGCAAATCAAATTTATTTTCCTATCTCTAATTCAAACTCACTTGTTTGGGCATCAAGAGAGATAATCCAAGAGTGAAAGTGATCAAGAGCCAAAAACTCCCCTGTTTTCCCATAATGAAAAATTCTCCCCACAAGAGACTGGATTTTTCAATAAGAGTATGTTGGACAAATCAAAATTCTAACTCTACTATTTTCAAAATTCTCAAGTGGTAGCTGATCCATTTGCTTTGGCCTTAATTTCTGCCCCTTTGGCATTAAGCACTAAAACGGGATTATTATTGGCCCTTTAACCCCATTGCCTCACCAAAAATGTCAATTAAGAGCAAAAAGGCAATAAGAGCATACGAATGAACTTGGAATTAAGTACACTAATACCGGAGTGCAGTGGAAGTCTTTGCATGGTCCAAGTTCACCTTTCCCTTTCAATCCACCTTTAAGACTACATCAAGTATACTCAAACAAACGGATTAGTCTCAAAGGGTCAAGTTGTAGCACCTCTCCCCCAAAATATGTGCATCACTCACACTTGGACTTGTGAGGTCCGGGGATCCCTTGTACAACTTGAGCACCATAAATAAGCAAAGAATCACATAAATGCATGAAGTAACATGATCAAAGGCATAGAACACATGTATGCTATAGATCAATCCAAGTTACGCGAATCTAAGACATTTAGCTCACTACGCAACCTGCAAAACCTTTTCTCATCTAAAGGCTTGGTGAAGATATCGGCTAGCTGGTTCTCGGTGTTAATATGGTACACCTCGATAGCTCCCTTTTGCTGGTGGTCTCTCAGGAAGTGATGCCGGATGTCTATATGCTTAGTGCGGCTATGTTCAACAGGATTATCTGCCATGCGGATTGCACTCTCATTGTCACATAGGAGTGGGACTTTGCTCAGATTGTAGCCAAAGTCCCGGAGGGTTTGCCTCATCCAAAGTAGTTGCACGCAACACTATCCTGCGGCAACATACTCGGCCTCAGCGGTGGATAGGGCAACAGATGTTTGTTTCTTTGAGCTCCACGACACCAGGGACCTTCCTAGAAATTGGCACGTCCCCGATTTGTCTTCCTATCAACCTTGCACCCGGCATAATCGGAGTCTGAATATCCAATCAAGTCAAAGGTAGACCCCTTTGGATACCAGATCCCGAAGCAAGGCGTAGCAACTAAATACCTAAGAATTCACTTAACGGCCACAAGGTGACATTCCTTGGGGTCGGATTGAAATCTAGCACACATGCATACACTAAGCATAATGTCTGGTCTACTAGCACATAAATAAAGCAAGGAACCTATCATAGATAGGTATGCCTTTTGATCAACGGACTTACCTCCTTTGTTGAGGTCGACATGCCCGTCGGTTCCCATCGGTGTCTTTGCGGGCTTTGCGTCCTTCATCCCAAACCTCTTGAGAAGGTCTTGAGTGTACTTTGTTTGGGAGAGGAAGGTGCCATCCTTGAGTTGCTTCACTTGGAACCCAAGGAAGTAGGTCAACTCGCCCATCATCGACATCTCGAACTTTTGAGTCATCACCCTGCTAAACTCCTCACAAGACTTTTGATTAGTAGAACCAAATATTATGTCATCGACATAAATTTGGCACACAAAAAGGTCACCATCACAAGTCTTAGTGAAAAGAGTGGGATCGGCTTTCCCAACCTTGAAAGCATTAGCAATTAATAAATCTTTAAGGCATTCATACCATGCTCTTGGGGCTTGCTTAAGTCCATAGAGCGCCTTAGAGAGCTTAAAAACATGGTCGGGATACCTGTCATTCTCAAAGCCAGGGGGTTGTTCCACATACACCTCCTCCTTGATTGGCCCGTTGAGGAAAGCGCTCTTCACATCCATTTGAAACAATCTGAAAGAGTGGTGAGCGGCATAGGCTAATAATATTCGAATAGACTCTAGCCTAGCCACAGGAGCAAAAGTCTCCTCAAAATCCAAACTTGCGACTTGGGCATAACCTTTTGCCACAAGTCGAGCCTTGTTTCTTGTCACCACCCCATGATTGTCTTGCTTGTTGCGGAACACCCACTTGGTTCCCACAACATTTTGCTTAGGACGTGGCACCAGGCTCCAAACTTCGTTCCTCTTGAAGTTGTTAAGCTCTTCCTGCATGGCCAACACCCAGTCCGGATCTTGCAAGGCCTCTTCTACCCTGAAAGGCTCAATAGAAGGGACAAATGAGTAATGCTCACAAAAATTAGCTAGACATGAGCGAGTTGTTACTCCCTTGCTTATGTCACCTAGTATCTGATCACCGAGGTGATTTCTTTGGATTGTTGCTCGGACTTGAGTTGGAGGGGCCAGTGGTGCTTCTTCCTCCATAACTTGTTCTTCTTGTGCTCCCCCTTGATCACGCGCTTCTTCTTGAGGAACCTGTCCATCATCTTGAGTTGGGGGATGCACCATAGTTGAGGAAGACGGTTGATCTTGCTCTTGTTGTTCCTGTGGTCGCACATCACCTATCGCCATCGTGCGTATTGCGGCCGTTGGAATATCATCTTCATCTACATCATCAAGATCAACATGCTCTCTTGGAGAGCCATTAGTTTCATCAAATACAATGTCGCTAGAGACTTCAACCAAACCCGATGATTTGTTGAAGACTCTATACGCCCTTGTATTTGAGTCATACCCTAGTAAAAACCCTTCTACTGCCTTGGGAGCAAATTTAGAATTTCTACCTTTCTTCACTAGAATGTAACATTTGCTCCCAAATACACGAAAGTATGAGACGTTGGGTTTGTTACCGGTAAGAAGTTCGTGCGAGGTCTTCTTAAGGAGGCGATGTAGGTAGAGCCGGTTTATGGCGTGGCAAGCTGTGTTCACAGCTTCCGACCAAAACCGCTCAGGTGTCTTGAATTTTCCAAGCATCGTTCTCGCCATGTCGATAAGCGTCCTGTTCTTCCTCTCTACCACACCATTTTGCTGTGGTGTGTAGGGAGCGGAGAACTCGTGCTTGACGCCTTCTTCCTCAAGGTACTCCTCCACTTGCAGATTCTTGAATTCGGACCCGTTGTCGCTTCTTATCTTTTTCACCTTGAGCTCAAATTCGTTTTGATCCCGAAAGCGCTTGAGGGTCCCTTGGGTTTCTGATTTATCTTGCAAAAAGAAGACCCAAGTGAAGTGTCACACCCGGATTTCGGGGGCACCAAGACCCGGGCGCGAACATAAACACCAGGTATGCTGGGACCAAGTCTCACACATATGATGTATAGTGGCACAGGATCGAATGTCACATCTTTATATATAACAGGAGTTCTATACAAAATAAATAATTACATTATAAGGAGACAACGGTCCAGCAACCCAAAGTTGACTGGGAGACGACGGCCTAGATCTCTCACGAACTCATCACAGCATCCTCCAAGCGCCTCATCCAGTGGTACCTGTTCTTGACCTGTGGTGTATGTGAGACAGCAAGAGTGAGCTCACATACGTTCATCGCTCAACAAGTTGTGGGGATTAATGTGCATGAACTCGCCAAAGGTGGGAGCTCACGTGAAGTGTAAGGCTTACCAAAGGAGATGGTTAGAGCTGAGCATTGCTTTTAAAGTTGGTCAAAATTTTATTAGCAATTACTAAGTATAAGTAAATACCAACCCAATTAAGTAGTAGAACAAAAGTAACCACTTCACCTGCGATGCAATGCATATGACAAATTGAATTTAGTTCCATACTTTAATCATGTGAGTGTCCGAGCTGCTCATGACCGTGAGCACGGCTAGTATACCAGTTTTACACTCTGCAGAGGTTGCGCATCTTTACCCACAAGTCGTGTATCCCATGTCGCCAGGGTTTGCAAGGCCCTTAGACACTTCCGAGGTGAATGGCTAGGGATCCACTACGAGGCCTTTACAAAGTTCCACTAGCTTCCGAAAACCCGCTACAGTTTATAGGAAGATCCAGTGCAGGAATCCCTTGCAGGACCGCCATCGCAGCAAAATCCTCCCGAGGGCCTCCCTACACTGACCTCTCCCCTACTGCCCTTGCCCCTTTCGGGTAAGGTAGTCTTCCACTAGCTTTCCTAATTAATCAGCCAAGGGGTCCCATTCCTCCCTTGTGGTAGCACTGTTTTCCCGGGTGGTTCTCCATGTTCCAATTAACATAATGATCTTAACATGAACCATAAATAACAACTGATAACAAAAGTATAATCATGAATAGTGTAATCTTCATACCCAAAACCACATATAGCACTAGCAAGTACTACCCAGGAAGTTCAGTGGTAAACAAGGTATAAAGATAGACAAACTAGGGTAACCTATTGGGTCCCATCAAAATTAACCTATGCAGATCATTATGATTAATCAGAACATGGCTGGGTAAAAAGAAGTGATCAAGGGCACAACTTGCCTGGGCCTTGAGAATCCAGGTACCAGGATGATCTTCAGATGACTCGTGACCTCGCACTAGTCGTAGCAATACAAACAAACAGTGTATAGGCAAGATTAACATTACACCAAACATAAGAACAAAATACACATTATTAATATACATATTAAAATAAGATCATAGGAACAGGATTCATTAATTTTGGAGTTATAGATTTTAAGTTATGAATTTTCAAAGATTTAAGGTGATTATAATATGATTAAATGATAAATAAATTTTCTGACAGAGTTCATGTCAAAACAGTGATTCTAAATGATAGAGAATATTATTACAAAATTTTAGGAATTGGAATGACTCAATTTGGAGCTAAAATGAATTAGTTATGAATTAATTAAGTTTCTGGATTTATTTTAACACTAAAAATCATTTTCTAAATCATTTTCTATGATTTTCCTATTCACTGGACTGGGCCTCAATTAAACAGAAGCACAGGGGGCTCGGCGCAAGTTTTCCAAGACACTGGGAACAGGGTCCCAGGACGGCGGGTTGTTTTCTTAAAAGGTCGGGGTCTCTTTTACAAAAACAGCTCAGCGAAGGGGTATCAATAGATCTGAGCCGTCCGATCAAACGTGGATGGCTCGGATTAGATCCACGCCACCGCGAACCGGTACACATCCTGAGCCGCAGGATCCGAGATCTGCGGCCTGGTTTTAATGAAGCTCGGGCCACCCGGAACCGACCGATCCGAATCTAACGGTCCCGATCGATCACGCGAAAGGGTACGCCCTGATCTAATCTTAGCCGCACATTTGAGATCTAACGATCACCACGTTTCCCCCCAAACTCCAGCTCGGGACGGCGGCGCCGCCCAAGACCCGCGGCGAACCATCGCCGGAGAAAACCCAATCCGACGTTTCGGTGCCCTAGAGCTCAATCAAAGGCTACTACACTATGCTTAGGGGATGGCGAACACACTGGAGTAGTTCTTACCGACAGTGGCGAAGCAGGAACACCCGGCCACGGCGCGAAGCGGTCCCACGGCGGAGCACCAACTACGGCGAAGAATCCCCGTGGTCTGGAGCACGATTCCACCCAGGCGAAGCCACGACGAGTATCCACGTGCACCGGGCTTCCTCCTGGGTCGATCACCGAGGCCCGAACGGCAATCAAGGCGGGGATCCGCGGCGGCGCCCAATTTCTCCCGCTGTGCTTGGTGTACCTCGGGGTTCTGGTGACGAGCGAGGACGGCGACCGGGCTATATAGGGGCAGGGTGAGTCCGAGCGGAGCAGCAGCGAAGATTCCGGCCGGGGAGCTTGCGGATCGAGCTGCGGACGCCCGCGATTGCCGCACGGATTCTCGGCGGCGAGTTCGCGCGAATTGTTGAAGACGGGCCTGACGACTGGGACCAACCGGTCAGTGGCGGAGGAACGGGGCGCGATTCTGGGTCCACGCGCCAGCGATCGATCGCGGCAGCGAGCGCACGAGAGGCCGTTCGGCGGGCCCCGTGCAGCAGTGAGGAAGCGAGGCGCGGGCGCGAAGGAGGCTGACGAGGAGGGCCCAGAACGCAGTGACAGAGAGCGCGGCGCATGCGAGGTGAGTGCGGCTGACATGCGGGGCCCGCATGTCGGCGCGCGCTCGAGAGTAGGTGGGCTGCGCGTGGAGTTCCTTAGGTGGGCCGAAATGGATCTGGCCGGCCCATGAAGGTTTTTATTCTTTTTCTTTTTATTTTCTATTTTCTTTTCTCCATTTTCAAATCCCATTTGAGTTCAAGTTTAAATTTAAACTTTGTGAATAACTTGTCCTCAGTTTGAATGGTATAATTTAATAATATAAGTGTGAAGGATGTTTATTCTGATTTTTATTTTATTTTATGTAGTATTTTTCTTAGTTCTTCCCTTTTCTTTTATTTTCTATTTTCTATTCCAAATTCAAATTTATACTTCTATTTTAGTTTTCAGATTTTTCAAATGTATCAATTGGAACCCAAAGGTAAATATAAACCATATTATTTTAATTTTACTAAGTTAAGCTTTATTCTCCTTGTTATTTATTTCATGGGATGTATAAATGGTTTTCTTTAAAAGTAAAATTCTTTTCTCATCACTTTCTTATTCCCTAATTTCCAAATCATTATCATACTTTGCTCAGATTTCTTCTACCAATCCCAAATTCAGAATTTGGGTGTTACAAATCCTACCCCCCTTAAAAATAATCTCGTCCTCGAGATTTGTAAGAAAAAGGGATGTATACTCATATTGCTCTCGGAACATATGCACAAACAAAGAAATCTCAGCATGAGGTATAATTCTTTAACAAAACATAGGGTCAATAGACCTTATTGTTCCTTCTAGAATAATATCATACCATCTACTAACTAAAGTAACATCTAGATCTTACAAATCATCATAATCTATATCTATGTAGCTTGGTGGGGCGGTTGGTGGTGGTGGAGGTTGTTGTTGTTGTTGTCTCTCCAACCGTGCTTGCCTTATTTCTTGGCGGGCCTGACGTATTTCCTCGCGTTGTTGTCTTATCTGGTTTTGCATCTCGGTCACCAGGTCTGTTAATTGTTGTATTACCAGTCTTTGGGTAGCAACCACTTGATCGATTTCAACAGGTGGAGGATTTGGAGGATTCATTTCTGTTTGCTGTTACGTGATGACCTTTCCTTTCCTGGTATTGACCATGAAAGTTAGAAGCATATGGTAATAGTTTTGCAAAGGAAATTATTCAATAGGCGGAATGAATAAGCTAGTAGCTGGTTATAATCTGAAGGTTCTTTAGTAGGGCTTATTCTTTGTTTTACGTCTAGATTGGGGTAACCAGTTGTATAAGGTGAATATCCAAGGGTAAGATGAAATCTGTCAAGATGAGAGATATATATGGGTGAGATAGACTACAAGATGTAGGTTAAAAGTTTGTTTGTTATTAGGTGGGAATAGAAAGGTTATATCATTCATCATGGGTTGGGTTAGCTCATAGTCGAGTTGATCCAATGTGCTAAGTTAAGTTAATACATGGCTAGTAGGGTCTAATCTCTTCTACCAGTATTACTAATCTGATTTAGTAGACCACATTAGATTAGATCATAATAGGTTAGATGGGGTCTTGATTAGATTGGTATGACTAGTTTGACTAGATATGATCTAATTAATTTGCATTAGATTATGATTGTTAATCTAGGGTGGTTAAGTATGCTTATTAGGATAACTTCAATCCATAATGATAAGATAGAATCTTTTAAGGCCAGTTAGATCTATTAGGATGACATAAAATCTCTTCAAGATAAGATGAGTCTATTAAGATAAGAGAAAACCTCTTAAGATAAGATGGATCTATATACATTAGGATAAGTTAAGACCTTTTGAGATAAGATAGATCTATGAGTGTAGGATAGAATCTCTTGAGATGAGATGAATCTATTAAGATAAGGGAGAATTTTTAAGATAAGATGAATTGGTTAGGCTAGTTACTTTATTGAGGGATAATTTAGTTTGTCTAGTTATTTTATAAATATATTTTTTTTATACCTATGTGTATATGCAGATGTAATTGTGGACATTACTCCACAACTCATCACACTCAAACAAAGATCCAAATCAGACAAGTATCATAAGAACAAACATTCAAGTGCATGGATAAAAATAGTTTTGTCTTTGTTCCTAAGAGTAGGTCTCCTATCCCTAAAGGTCACTTTAAGCACAGGATTTCAAAGTGTGAAATCCAAGTTTGTCTTTAGATGGAAAAAGGTAAGAATAATCAGAGTAAAGCGGAAATAGATGAGAAAGATTAAGGAAAGTTTAGAAAAGATCAGAGTAGCAAAGGTAAGTAGACAATGGTTGTCCAGTTCTATCTAGGTTTCGTCCTACAGTCAACATTCCTCTGATACCACTTCTGTCACACCCGGATTTCGGGGGCACCAAGACCCGGGCGCGAACATAAACACCAGGTATGCTGGGACCAAGTCTCACACATATGATGTATAGTGGCACAGGATCGAATGTCACATCTTTATATATAACAGGAGTTCTATACAAAATAAATAATTACATTATAAGGAGACAACGGTCCAGCAACCCAAAGTTGACTGGGAGACGACGGCCTAGATCTCTCACGAACTCATCACAGCATCCTCCAAGCGCCTCATCCAGTGGTACCTGTTCTTGACCTGTGGTGTATGTGAGACAGCAAGAGTGAGCTCACATACGTTCATCGCTCAACAAGTTGTGGGGATTAATGTGCATGAACTCGCCAAAGGTGGGAGCTCACGTGAAGTGTAAGGCTTACCAAAGGAGATGGTTAGAGCTGAGCATTGCTTTTAAAGTTGGTCAAAATTTTATTAGCAATTACTAAGTATAAGTAAATACCAACCCAATTAAGTAGTAGAACAAAAGTAACCACTTCACCTGCGATGCAATGCATATGACAAATTGAATTTAGTTCCATACTTTAATCATGTGAGTGTCCGAGCTGCTCATGACCGTGAGCACGGCTAGTATACCAGTTTTACACTCTGCAGAGGTTGCGCATCTTTACCCACAAGTCGTGTATCCCATGTCGCCAGGGTTTGCAAGGCCCTTAGACACTTCCGAGGTGAATGGCTAGGGATCCACTACGAGGCCTTTACAAAGTTCCACTAGCTTCCGAAAACCCGCTACAGTTTATAGGAAGATCCAGTGCAGGAATCCCTTGCAGGACCGCCATCGCAGCAAAATCCTCCCGAGGGCCTCCCTACACTGACCTCTCCCCTACTGCCCTTGCCCCTTTCGGGTAAGGTAGTCTTCCACTAGCTTTCCTAATTAATCAGCCAAGGGGTCCCATTCCTCCCTTGTGGTAGCACTGTTTTCCCGGGTGGTTCTCCATGTTCCAATTAACATAATGATCTTAACATGAACCATAAATAACAACTGATAACAAAAGTATAATCATGAATAGTGTAATCTTCATACCCAAAACCACATATAGCACTAGCAAGTACTACCCAGGAAGTTCAGTGGTAAACAAGGTATAAAGATAGACAAACTAGGGTAACCTATTGGGTCCCATCAAAATTAACCTATGCAGATCATTATGATTAATCAGAACATGGCTGGGTAAAAAGAAGTGATCAAGGGCACAACTTGCCTGGGCCTTGAGAATCCAGGTACCAGGATGATCTTCAGATGACTCGTGACCTCGCACTAGTCGTAGCAATACAAACAAACAGTGTATAGGCAAGATTAACATTACACCAAACATAAGAACAAAATACACATTATTAATATACATATTAAAATAAGATCATAGGAACAGGATTCATTAATTTTGGAGTTATAGATTTTAAGTTATGAATTTTCAAAGATTTAAGGTGATTATAATATGATTAAATGATAAATAAATTTTCTGACAGAGTTCATGTCAAAACAGTGATTCTAAATGATAGAGAATATTATTACAAAATTTTAGGAATTGGAATGACTCAATTTGGAGCTAAAATGAATTAGTTATGAATTAATTAAGTTTCTGGATTTATTTTAACACTAAAAATCATTTTCTAAATCATTTTCTATGATTTTCCTATTCACTGGACTGGGCCTCAATTAAACAGAAGCACAGGGGGCTCGGCACAAGTTTTCCAAGACACTGGGAACAGGGTCCCAGGACGGCGGGTTGTTTTCTTAAAAGGTCGGGGTCTCTTTTACAAAAACAGCTCAGCGAAGGGGTATCAATAGATCTGAGCCGTCCGATCAAACGTGGATGGCTCGGATTAGATCCACGCCACCGCGAACCGGTACACATCCTGAGCCGCAGGATCCGAGATCTGCGGCCTGGTTTTAATGAAGCTCGGGCCACCCGGAACCGACCGATCCGAATCTAACGGTCCCGATCGATCACGCGAAAGGGTACGCCCTGATCTAATCTTAGCCGCACATTTGAGATCTAACGATCACCACGTTTCCCCCCAAACTCCAGCTCGGGACGGCGGCGCCGCCCAAGACCCGCGGCGAACCATCGCCGGAGAAAACCCAATCCGACGTTCCGGTGCCCTAGAGCTCAATCAAAGGCTACTACACTATGCTTAGGGGATGGCGAACACACTGGAGTAGTTCTTACCGACAGTGGCGAAGCAGGAACACCCGGCCACGGCGCGAAGCGGTCCCACGGCGGAGCACCAACTACGGCGAAGAATCCCCGTGGTCTGGAGCACGATTCCACCCAGGCGAAGCCACGACGAGTATCCACGTGCACCGGGCTTCCTCCTGGGTCGATCACCGAGGCCCGAACGGCAATCAAGGCGGGGATCCGCGGCGGCGCCCAATTTCTCCCGCTGTGCTTGGTGTACCTCGGGGTTCTGGTGACGAGCGAGGACGGCGACCGGGCTATATAGGGGCAGGGTGAGTCCGAGCGGAGCAGCAGCGAAGATTCCGGCCGGGGAGCTTGCGGATCGAGCTGCGGACGCCCGCGATTGCCGCGCGGATTCTCGGCGGCGAGTTCGCGCGAATTGTTGAAGACGGGCCTGACGACTGGGACCAACCGGTCAGTGGCGGAGGAACGGGGCGCGATTCTGGGTCCACGCGCCAGCGATCGATCGCGGCAGCGAGCGCACGAGAGGCCGTTCGGCGGGCCCCGTGCAGCAGTGAGGAAGCGAGGCGCGGGCGCGAAGGAGGCTGACGAGGAGGGCCCAGAACGCAGTGACAGAGAGCGCGGCGCATGCGAGGTGAGTGCGGCTGACATGCGGGGCCCGCATGTCGGCGCGCGCTCGAGAGTAGGTGGGCTGCGCGTGGAGTTCCTTAGGTGGGCCGAAATGGATCTGGCCGGCCCATGAAGGTTTTTATTCTTTTTCTTTTTATTTTCTATTTTCTTTTCTCCATTTTCAAATCCCATTTGAGTTCAAGTTTAAATTTAAACTTTGTGAATAACTTGTCCTCAGTTTGAATGGTATAATTTAATAATATAAGTGTGAAGGATGTTTATTCTGATTTTTATTTTATTTTATGTAGTATTTTTCTTAGTTCTTCCCTTTTCTTTTATTTTCTATTTTCTATTCCAAATTCAAATTTATACTTCTATTTTAGTTTTCAGATTTTTCAAATGTATCAATTGGAACCCAAAGGTAAATATAAACCATATTATTTTAATTTTACTAAGTTAAGCTTTATTCTCCTTGTTATTTATTTCATGGGATGTATAAATGGTTTTCTTTAAAAGTAAAATTCTTTTCTCATCACTTTCTTATTCCCTAATTTCCAAATCATTATGATACTTTGCTCAGATTTCTTCTACCAATCCCAAATTCAGAATTTGGGTGTTACATGAAGCAGGAAAAATCATCAACAATAATAAGACCATACTTACTTCCCCCGATGCTAAGGTAGGCAACGGGTCCGAAGAGGTCCATATGTAGTAGCTCCAGTGGTCTTGATGTTGTCATCACATTCTTGTTGTGATGAGTGCTCCCCACTTGTTTTCCCGCCTGTTAAGCTGCACAAGGTCTATCTTTCTCGAAACAAACATTTGTTAGTCCTAACACATGTTCTTCCTTTAGAAGTTTATGAAGGTTCTTCATCCCAACATGTGCTAGATGGCGATGCCACAGCCAGCCCATGCTAGTCTTAGCTATTAAGCATGCATCTAGATCGGCCTCCTCTTTCGAAAAATCAACTAAGTAGAGTTTACCGTCTAATACACCCTTAAATGCTAATGAACCATCACTCCTTCTAAAGACAGAAACATCAATATTGGTAAATAGGCAATTATAACCCATGTTACATAATTGACTCACAGACAATAAGTTGTACCCGAGCGATTCAACTAAGAACACATTAGATATAGAATGCTCGGATGAAATTGCTATCTTGCCCAAGCCTTTGACCTTGCCTTGGTTCCCATCTCCAAAAATAATCATATCCTGGGAATCCTTGTTCTTGACATAGGAGGTGAACATCTTCTTCTCCCCCGTCATGTGGTTTGTGTGTAACACCCGGATTTTAGGGGTCCAAAACCCGGGGTTAACATAAACACCAGGTATGCTGGGACCAAGTCTCATGCATATGATGTATAGTGGCACAGGATCGAATGTCACATCTTTATATATAACAGGAGTTCTATACAAAATAAATAATTACATTATAAGGAGACAACGGTCCAGCAACCCAAAAGTTGACTGGGAGACGACGGCCTAGACCTCTCACGAACTCATCACAGCATCCTCCATGAGCATCATCCTGCAGTACCTGGTCTTGACCTGTGGTGTATGTGAGACAGCAAGAGTGAGCTCACATACGTTCATCGCTCAACAAGTTGTGGGGAAATAATGTGCATGAACTCGCCAAAGATGGGAGCTCACGTGAAGTGTAAGGCTTACCAAAGAAGATGGTTAGAGCTGAGCATTGCTTTTAAAGTTGGTCAAAATTTTATTAGCAGTTACTAAGTATAAGTAAATACCAGCCCAATTAGATAATAGAACAAAAGTATCAACTTCACCCGCGATGCAATGCATATGACAAATTGAATTTAGTTCCATAAATTAATCATGTGAGGGTCCGAGCTGCTCATGACCGTGAGCACGGCTAGTATACCAGTTTTACACTCTGCAGAGGTTGCGCATCTTTACCCACAAGCCGTGTTACCCATCTGCCAAGGGGTCATGAATCCCATACACCTCTACCTAGGAAGCGAGGCAGGGTAACACTACGAGGCCTTTACAAAGTTCCACTAGCTTCCGAAAACCCGCTACAGTTTATAGGAAGATCCAGTGCAGGAATCCCTTGCAGGACCGCCATCGCAGCAAAATCCTCCCGAGGGCCTCCCTACACTGACCTCTCCCCTACTGCCCTTGCCCCTTTCGGGTAAGGTAGTCTTCCACTAGCTTTCCTAATTAATCAGCCAAGGGCGTCCCATTCCACCCTTGTGGTAGCACTGTTTTCCCGGGTGGTCGCTCCATGTTCCAATTAACATAATGATCTTAACATGAACATTAAATAACAACTGATAACAAAAAGTGTAATCATGAATAGTGTATCTCCATACCCAAAACCACATATAGCACTAGCAGGTACTACCCAGAAAGATCAGTGGTAAACAAGGTATAAAGATAATCAAACTAGGTAACCTGTTGGGTCCCATCAAATTAACCTATGCAGATCATTATGATTAATCAGAACATGGCTGGGTAAAAAGAAGTGATCAAGGGCACAACTTGCCTGGGCCTTGAGAATCCAGGTACCAGGATGATCTTCAGGTGACTCGTGACCTCACTGCTAGTCGTAGCAATTCAAACATACATGGCATAGGCAAAATTAACATTACACCAAACATAAGGACAAAATACACATTAATAATATACATATTAAAATAAGATCACAGAAAAAAAAGAATTATTAATTTTTGAGTTATAGAATTCAAGTTATGAATTTTCAAAGGTTTTATGTGTTTAAAGTGGATTTAGTGAGAGATTAAATTTCTAATTGTTTTCATGACAAAACAGAGGTTCTAGGTGATAGAGAATAAAATTACAAAATTTTAGAAACTGGAATGGTTCAATTTGGAGCTAGAATGAATTAGTTATGAATTAAATAAGTTTCTGGATTTATTTTAACACTAAAAATCATTTTCTAAATCATTTTCTATGATTTTATAACCCTCTGGACTGCGCCTCAATTAAACAGAAGCGCAGGGGGCTCGGGGTAAAATTCCTAAGACCCAGAGAATAGGGTCCATGGACTGCGGGTTGATTTCCAGAGAGGTGAGGGTCTCTTATGTAAAACTGTCGGCGCGAAGGGGTATGCGGAGATCGTAGCGGTCCGATCTAAATCGGACGGCTGCGATTAGATCCTAGCTTTTATGAATCGGTATATTGTCCGCGATCGTTGGATCATGATCCGGGGCCCCCAGAAGCGACCACGTCAACACAAGATCCCAGACGATCATCTACGGATCTACGGTCCCTATTTGCTCGTGCGAGTGCTTACCTTATGAGTTGATCTGGACCGCCCAGGGACCATCCGACGGCCCACCACCCATCATCCCCACCCGAGCCCGGACGCGGCGGCGAAGTTAGGCAGCACGGCGGCGCCATCGTCGGTGACAGCCAAATCCGGCACCCCAACCATCTAACTCAACGTGGCTAGGTATTTTAAAGAGAAGAGAACATGGTGATCCTAATCGAATACTCTATACTCTTTACCGGGGATTGTCGATCCGGCGGCGCTTGTCACGGTGCAAGGCGGGGCCGCGGCAGAGCGTGGTCAACGGCGAGAGATTGCGGTGAAGTTGGCAGCGAATCTCGAGTGGCGCAGCCACGACTGCCCTTCCCCAAGCCTGGAGAAGACCCTGGAGTCCTTCGAAGATGTAGATGACGACCACGTCGCAGATTCACCCGCGGCGGCGAGCACCCTCCCTCTACCCTATCGGTAGCTGCACAGAAATGGCTCCAATGCGGTGCAGACACTCGGAGCACGGGGCGGAGTAAGGCGGTGGCCGAATTTATAGCCAGGCACCCAAGATCCCGCAGGCGCGGACTGGCGAAAGCTCCGCGCAAGCAGTTGTGAGGTCCGTTCACGCAGCGCCGTTTTCGCGGAGACGACGATGGGTGGATGCGGGACCCACACGTCAGCACGCGCGAGTGGACAAGGAATAGCTGAGTCGTGCGATGGAGAGGCTGCCAGGGAGTCCCCACATGTCGGCGCCGGGTTAAGAATGGGCTGGCGCGCGCGCGAGAGTATGACAGGTGGGACCCGCGTGTCGGCGCCAATTCCAGGTTGGGCTGGACGGAGGGGTTGGTTAAATGGGCCGAGAGGGAGTGGAGAGCTGGGCCAAGGGCGCCAGAATCGGCCCAGGTGGTCTTTTCTCTTTTTCTTTGTCTAATTTTCTGTTTGTATTCCATTTTGAATTCACTTTGAACTCAAATTTGAATTCCTTGTTTGAGTTTCAAATTCCAAGAGCCAAATATTCCTTAATGTGAATATAACTTTAGTGTTTTAAAAATATTATGATTCATTCTCTTCCCTTTTACTCATGGGGGAATAAAAGGGTTTTATGAACTTTTCCTTTCTCATTTTTTTTATACTCTTATCCATGTTATTATTTTATTAAGTGCACAAACAAAAACTCTAATAGGATGCACTTTATTTTATTTTTGTATCATTTGTTTTTAATCAAGTACTATTAATTATATGTGCTCTTTTTATGATGCAAATAAGGCACATAAAATGAGAAGATCTCTCTATATTCTTTATTTAGAATTTTGAGTATTACAAATCCTACCCCCCTTAAAAATAATCTCGCCCTCGAGATTTGTAAGAAAGAGGATATAGGAAGAGTGATTTGAAATCTAGCTTTTAGTTTCTAATTAGTTCAAAATCAAGAGTCTCTCTTTTTATTATTAGTAAGTGATAGGAGAGCATGGGGATTATATGTATGTCCACTTTATTATGTAGGATAGAAGATATCTTTAAAGTATTTATAGGTTTGGGTCAGAAGGAGTAGGGTAAGAAAAGACCACATCCAAGATTGTGGATCTTGACTCTTCTTGGTGACCTTACTTGATCCTTGAAGACTTAAGTTGGTGCTCATCCTCCTTTGATGAAGTTGACCATCTTCTTCGGTCTTGTCTCAGTAATTAGGAGTTAGTGTATATTATTGGGCTGGGGAATATGGTTAATATGGATGAGATAGACTACATGATGTAGATCAAAAGTTTATTTGATGTTAGGTGGGGATAAACAGATCATGCAATCCATTATGAATCTATTGGTCGAGTTAGATCTTCTGCTCATGGTTGAGTTAGTCTAATGTGCTAAGTTAACACTTGGCTAGTAAGGTCTAATCTCTTTTTACCTGTATCATTAGTCTGATTAAGTAGGCCACATTAGATTGGTTTAGTAGGTGGCTATGAGTTAAATGAGATTAGTCAGAGTCTGGTTTGATTGTTTTGCTTCTTGTATGATTTGGATATGTAACCTGGGTATGGCTGAACTGATCCAAGTCATCAATTTAGACTTAAGTAAATTAGGAGCATGGCCATATCTTTTGCACCAGCATTAAGTAACACACACTAGATTAGACCATATTAAATTAGATATGATCCAGATTAGACTAGTTTAAGTTAGATAGATTTATCAGGGTAAGATATATCTTGTTAGGATATGTTAGAATCTTTTGAAATAGGATGGGGTATATGGTGTAGGTAGGTCAGAAGCTCTATTAGGTTAACACAGAGGGATTATGCATCTATTGGATGGGTAAGGTAGTTGCATATGTATATGGTCAAGTTAATCTAGGGCATCAATTTAGCTTAAATCATTTTTATAGGAGTGAGGTCTAATCCATTTCACTAGTACTAACTAATCTATTAAATATCTCACTTTAGATTGGATCTTATTAGATTAGATGGGATCTAGATTGGTATCACCGGATTAGTCTAGACAATATCTAATTACTTTGAATTAGATCGTGGTTGATATTTTTAGACTAGGATAAATATGCTAATTAGGGTAGGATGAATTCATAAGGATAAGGTATAATCTTTTGAGGTAAATTAGATCTATTAGGATAACAAAATCTTTTCAAGATAAGATGAATTTATTAAGGCAAGGGAGTATCTTGTAAGATAAGATGGAGCTATTAAGATAAGAGAGTGTCTTTTAAGATAAGAAGGACTTCTATGAAATAGATACCTTTTAGTGGAGAATAATCTAAGTTGTTTAGTTATCTCGTGAATTCTATTTATGTCTATATGTATAGGCAGATGTAATTGTGGACATTACTCCACAACTCATCACACTCAAACAAAGATCCAAATCAAACAAGTGTCATAAGAACAAACACTCAAGCGTATAGATCCTTATAAAAATAGTTTTGTTTTTGTTCCTAAGATTAGGTCTCCTATTCCTAAAGGTCACTCTAGGCACAGGATTTCAAAGTGTGAAATCCACATCTGTTTTAGAAAAGAAAAGGTAAGAATAATCAGAGTAAGCGGAAATAGATGAGAAAAGATTAAGAAAAGTTTAGAAAGAATCAGAGTAGCAAAGGTAAGTAGACAATGGTTATCCTGTTCTATCTAGGTTTCGTCCTACAGTCAACATTCCTCTGATACCACTTCTGTAACACCCGGATTTTAGGGGTCCAAAACCCGGGGTTAACATAAACACCAGGTATGCTGGGACCAAGTCTCATGCATATGATGTATAGTGGCACAGGATCGAATGTCACATCTTTATATATAACAGGAGTTCTATACAAAATAAATAATTACATTATAAGGAGACAACGGTCCAGCAACCCAAAAGTTGACTGGGAGACGACGGCCTAGACCTCTCACGAACTCATCACAGCATCCTCCATGAGCATCATCCTGCAGTACCTGGTCTTGACCTGTGGTGTATGTGAGACAGCAAGAGTGAGCTCACATACGTTCATCGCTCAACAAGTTGTGGGGAAATAATGTGCATGAACTCGCCAAAGATGGGAGCTCACGTGAAGTGTAAGGCTTACCAAAGAAGATGGTTAGAGCTGAGCATTGCTTTTAAAGTTGGTCAAAATTTTATTAGCAGTTACTAAGTATAAGTAAATACCAGCCCAATTAGATAATAGAACAAAAGTATCAACTTCACCCGCGATGCAATGCATATGACAAATTGAATTTAGTTCCATAAATTAATCATGTGAGGGTCCGAGCTGCTCATGACCGTGAGCACGGCTAGTATACCAGTTTTACACTCTGCAGAGGTTGCGCATCTTTACCCACAAGCCGTGTTACCCATCTGCCAAGGGGTCATGAATCCCATACACCTCTACCTAGGAAGCGAGGCAGGGTAACACTACGAGGCCTTTACAAAGTTCCACTAGCTTCCGAAAACCCGCTACAGTTTATAGGAAGATCCAGTGCAGGAATCCCTTGCAGGACCGCCATCGCAGCAAAATCCTCCCGAGGGCCTCCCTACACTGACCTCTCCCCTACTGCCCTTGCCCCTTTCGGGTAAGGTAGTCTTCCACTAGCTTTCCTAATTAATCAGCCAAGGGCGTCCCATTCCACCCTTGTGGTAGCACTGTTTTCCCGGGTGGTCGCTCCATGTTCCAATTAACATAATGATCTTAACATGAACATTAAATAACAACTGATAACAAAAAGTGTAATCATGAATAGTGTATCTCCATACCCAAAACCACATATAGCACTAGCAGGTACTACCCAGAAAGATCAGTGGTAAACAAGGTATAAAGATAATCAAACTAGGTAACCTGTTGGGTCCCATCAAATTAACCTATGCAGATCATTATGATTAATCAGAACATGGCTGGGTAAAAAGAAGTGATCAAGGGCACAACTTGCCTGGGCCTTGAGAATCCAGGTACCAGGATGATCTTCAGGTGACTCGTGACCTCACTGCTAGTCGTAGCAATTCAAACATACATGGCATAGGCAAAATTAACATTACACCAAACATAAGGACAAAATACACATTAATAATATACATATTAAAATAAGATCACAGAAAAAAAAGAATTATTAATTTTTGAGTTATAGAATTCAAGTTATGAATTTTCAAAGGTTTTATGTGTTTAAAGTGGATTTAGTGAGAGATTAAATTTCTAATTGTTTTCATGACAAAACAGAGGTTCTAGGTGATAGAGAATAAAATTACAAAATTTTAGAAACTGGAATGGTTCAATTTGGAGCTAGAATGAATTAGTTATGAATTAAATAAGTTTCTGGATTTATTTTAACACTAAAAATCATTTTCTAAATCATTTTCTATGATTTTATAACCCTCTGGACTGCGCCTCAATTAAACAGAAGCGCAGGGGGCTCGGGGTAAAATTCCTAAGACCCAGAGAATAGGGTCCGTGGACTGCGGGTTGATTTCCAGAGAGGTGAGGGTCTCTTATGTAAAACTGTCGGCGCGAAGGGGTATGCGGAGATCGTAGCGGTCCGATCTAAATCGGACGGCTGCGATTAGATCCTAGCTTTTATGAATCGGTATATTGTCCGCGATCGTTGGATCATGATCCGGGGCCCCCAGAAGCGACCACGTCAACACAAGATCCCAGACGATCATCTACGGATCTACGGTCCCTATTTGCTCGTGCGAGTGCTTACCTTATGAGTTGATCTGGACCGCCCAGGGACCATCCGACGGCCCACCACCCATCATCCCCACCCGAGCCCGGACGCGGCGACGAAATTAGGCAGCACGGCGGCGCCATCGTCGGTGACAGCCAAATCCGGCACCCCAACCATCTAACTCAACGTGGCTAGGTATTTTAAAGAGAAGAGAACATGGTGATCCTAATCGAATACTCTATACTCTTTACCGGGGATTGTCGATCCGGCGGCGCTTGTCACAGTGCAAGGCGGGGCCGCGGCAGAGCGTGGTCAACGGCGAGAGATTGCGGTGAAGTTGGCAGCGAATCTCGAGTGGCACAGCCACGACTGCCCTTCCCCAAGCCTGGAGAAGACCCTGGAGTCCTTCGAAGATGTAGATGACGACCACGTCGCAGATTCACCCGCGGCGGCGAGCACCCTCCCTCTACCCTATCGGTAGCTGCACAGAAATGGCTCCAATGCGGTGCAGACACTCGGAGCACGGGGCGGAGTAAGGCGGTGGCCGAATTTATAGCCAGGCACCCAAGATCCCGCAGGCGCGGACTGGCGAAAGCTCCGCGCAAGCAGTTGTGAGGTCCGTTCACGCAGCGCCGTTTTCGCGGAGACGACGATGGGTGGATGCGGGACCCACACGTCAGCACGCGCGAGTGGACGAGGAATAGCTGAGTCGTGCGATGGAGAGGCTGCCAGGGAGTCCCCACATGTCGGCGCCGGGTTAAGAATGGGCTGGCGCGCGCGCGAGAGTATGACAGGTGGGACCCGCGTGTCGGCGCCAATTCCAGGTTGGGCTGGACGGAGGGGTTGGTTAAATGGGCCGAGAGGGAGTGGAGAGCTGGGCCAAGGGCGCCAGAATCGGCCCAGGTGGTCTTTTCTCTTTTTCTTTTTCTAATTTTCTGTTTGTATTCCATTTTGAATTCACTTTGAACTCAAATTTGAATTCCTTGTTTGAGTTTCAAATTCCAAGAGCCAAATATTCCTTAATGTGAATATAACTTTAGTGTTTTAAAAATATTATGATTCATTCTCTTCCCTTTTACTCATGGGGGAATAAAAGGGTTTTATGAACTTTTCCTTTCTCATTTTTTTTATACTCTTATCCATGTTATTATTTTATTAAGTGCACAAACAAAAACTCTAATAGGATGCACTTTATTTTATTTTTGTATCATTTGTTTTTAATCAAGTACTATTAATTATATGTGCTCTTTTTATGATGCAAATAAGGCACATAAAATGAGAAGATCTCTCTATATTCTTTATTTAGAATTTTGAGTATTACATTGTGCATCCGCTGTCGATAATCCAGCTTGAGCCCCCGAATGCATAAACCTGCAAGGCAATTTACACTTTGGTTTTAGGTACCCAACTCTTGTTGTGTCCTACAAGGTTAGTCACAATAGCCTTTGGAACCCAAATACAAGTCTTGTCTCCCTTGCATTTGGATCCCAATTTCCTAGCCACTACTTTTGCATTCTTACATAAAAGCGCAAATGAAGTATTGCAAGCATGGTAAATAGTAGTGGATTCATTACACACATTCCTAGACACATGATGCACAACATGGTTTCTCCTAGGCCTACTTCTACCGTGGACAAAAGTAACTTGAGGCAAACATTGCATGTGAATCAAAAGCATCATGATTATAACTCCTATCATAATTGGAATGACTAGCAATTTTCCTATTATACATAAAAGCATGATTCTTTTGAATACTACTAGCCATAGGGGCCTTCCCTTTCTCCTTGGTGAGAATGGGAGCCTTTTGGCTTGTTAAGTTCTTGGCTTCCTTTCGAAAACCAAGCCCATCCTTAATTGAGGGGTGTCTACCAATTATGTAGGCATCCCTAGCAAACTTTAATTTATCAAAATCAAACTTGCAAGTCTTAAGTTGAGCATTAAGACTTGCCACCTCATCATTTAATTTAGGAATGGACGCAAGATGATCATCACAAGCATCAATATCAAAATCCTTGCATCTATTGCAAATAACTACATGTTCTACACAAGATCTAGTAGTATTAGCTTCCTTTAGCTTAGCATTTAAATCATCATTCAAAATCTTTAAACTAGAGATTGATTCATGGCACACAGACAATTCAGAGGATAACATTTCATTTCTCTTAATTTGTAGAGCAAGAGATTTTTAATGCTAACAAATTTATCATGCTCTTCATGCAAAATATCCTCTTGCTTTTCTGAAAGTCTATCTTTTTCATTTAGAGCATCAATTAACTCATTAATTTTATCTACTTTAGCTCTATCTAAACCCTTAAATAAATCAGTATAATCTACTTCATCATCACTAGAATCATCATCGCTTGAAGTAGTATACTTAGGGGTTTCTCGAACACTTACCTTCTTTTCCTTGGCCATGAGGCAAGTGTGGCGTTCGTTGGGGAAGAGAGAAGACTTGTTGAAGGCCGAGGCTGCCAGTCCTTCATCGTCGGAGTTAGATAAAGAGCAGTCCGAGTCCCATTCTTTGCCAAGGTGCGCCTCGCCCTATGCCTTCTTGTAAACCTTCTTCTTCTCCCTCTTCCCATGCTTTTCTTGTTCCTGGTCATTTTCATTATCGGGGCATTGTGCTATAAAATGACCAGTCTTACTGCATTTGAAGCAGGAGCGCTTCCCCTTTGCTTTGATCTTGTTGGGTGCTCCTTGCGTCCTTTTAGAGCGGTCTTGAAGCGTTTAATGATTAGGGTCATTTCTTCTTCGTTTAGCCCGGCAGCTTCAACTTGTGCCACCTTGCTTGGTAGCGCCTCCCTACTGCTTGTTGCTTTGAAGGCAATGGTTTGAGGCTCGTGGACGGGTAGTGGACCGTTTAGAGCATCGTCCACATATCGGGCCTCCTTCACCATCATGCGCCTGCTCACAAACTTCCCAAGAATCTCCTCGGGCGTCATCTTGGTGTACCTGGGATTCTCACGAATAAGGTTAACAAGATGGGGGTCAATTATCGTGAATGACCTTAGCATAAGTCGGACGACATCATGGTCCGTCCATCTTGTGCTTCCATAGCTTCTAATCTTGTTAACCAGGGTCTTGAGCCTGTTGTATGTTTGTGTTGGCTCCTCTCCCCTGATCATCGCGAACCTTCCCAGCTCGCCTTCCACCAACTCCATTTTGGTGATCATGGTGGTGTCGTTCCCCTCATGAGATATCTTGAGGGTGTCCCAGATTTGCTTGGCGTTGTCCAAGCCGCTCACCTTGTTGTACTCATCCCTGCACAAAGATGCTAGCAAGACAGTGGTAGCTTGTGCATTCTTATGAATTTGCTCGTTAATAAACACAGGGTTATCCGTACTATCAAAATGCATTCCATTTTCAACTATCTCCCAAATACTACGATGGAGAGAAAATAAGTGACTACGCATTTTGTGACTCCAAAAAGAGTAGTCTTCTCCATCAAAATGTGGGGGTTTACCAAGTGGAATTGATAGTAAATGAGCATTAGAATTGAATGGAATACGAGAATAATCAAATGAATAGTTTTGATTAACCAGTTTCTTTTTAGACGAGTCATTGTCGTCATCATCTCTTGGTGAAGAAGAAGATTCATCACTGTCATAGTAGACGATCTTCTTGATGCGCCTCTTCTTCTTCCCGTCATTCTTCTTGTGACTCGAGCCAGAGTCAGTGGGCTTGTCATCTCTTGGCTCATTGAAGATGGACTCCTTCTCCTTGTCGTTGACCACCATCCCCTTTCCCTTAGGATCCATCTCTTCGAGCGATTAGTCCCTTATGTGAAGAGAACGACTCTGATACCAATTGAGAGCACCTAGAGAGGGGGGGTGAATAGGTGATCCTGTAAAATTCAACACTAAATTCCAACAAGCTTGATTAAAGAGAAGTTAGCATGAGTTAATCAAGTCTATGAGGTGAGCTCTTGCGAACACAGACAAACAAAGAGAGAGCAATCACAAGAGACACGCGATTTTATCCCGTGGTTCGGCCAAGTAATACTTGCCTACTTCCACGTTGTGGCGTCCCAATGGACGAGGGTTGCACTCAACCCCTTTCAAGTGATCCAATGATCAACTTGAATACCACGGTGTTCTTCCTTATAGTTTTCTTCCCGTTTGCGAGGAATCTCCACAAGTTGGAGCCTCTCGCCCTTACAAGAATGATCACAAAGAACGCGTAAGAGTAAGGTTGGGAAGAGCAACACACACAAGACTCAAATCGCAGCACAACCACACACATAAGAGAAGACTTGAGCTCAAATGACAACACGGGGAGTCCTCGACTCGAACAGAGCTCAAATCTCTAACACAATGAAACAAATGCGCGGGAATAGAGTCTGGATGCCTTATGATGCTTAGTGAATGCTTGGGTGACTCCTCCATGCGCCTAGGGACCCCTTTTATAGCCCCAAGGCAGCTAGGAGCCGTTGAAGGCCAATAAGAAAGGCCATCCTTGCCTTCTGTCGAGTGGCGCACCAGACAGTCCGGTGCGCCACTGGACAGTCACTATAGACGGTCCGGTGCCGATCTCCTTCCTTTTCTGGCGCAGACGACCGTTGCAGCTCTAGGACCGTTGGCGCACCAGACAGTTCGGTGCCCCCCCGCCGACCGTTGGAGCTGCCACGCGTCGCGCAAAGATTGTGCGGCCGACTGTTGGCGCAGTCGACTGTTGGCTCACCGGACAGTCCGATGCACCACTGGATAGTCCAGTGAATTTTAGCCATACACCTCTAATCCACTTCCCGAGAGCGACAAGTTTGTCGCGGACGACTCACCGGACAGTCCGGTGTACTACCGGACAGTTCGGTGAATTATAGCCATACGCCGCCGTCGAGTCCCGAGAGCGGCCTGTTCACGCGGACTAGCCTGGCGCATCGGACACTGTCCGGTGCACCACCGGACAGTCCGGTGTGACAAGCCGAGCTGAAGTTGGCTGCACAAAGCCACCTCTTTTGCAATTCTTTCTTTTCCTGTTTCTAGCACTTAGACAAAATATGTTAGTACTCAAAACGATGTACTAAGTCTAGAAACATACCTCATGTCTTGATTTGCACTTTTCTCTTCATTTAGCACATTAGAACTTAATTAAATGTGTTGGGCACTTAATCACCAAAACATAATAGAAATTGCCCAAGGGCACATTTCCCTTTCAGGCCATCATGAGAATGGAAGCATCGCGATCATAGAAAAAGGTACAGAGGCTTACTGGATGCATGGCAGCCCTGAGCAGGTTCATATCAATGCTAGGGGAGAAAGGCATGCCATTCTACAAATTGCTCAAGAAGGTGGACAAGTTTCAGTGGACCACAGAGGCACAGGAAGCTCTAGAGGCACTGAAAAAGTTCCTGACTACACCACTAGTACTGAAGCCACCATGCTGAGCTACACCGAATCAACCAGCAGAAGATCTGTTGTTATACATCTCCTATACGACTAACGTGGTAAGAACCGCATTAGTAGTCGAGCGGGGGGAGGAAGGACATGCGTACCCGGTGCAACATCCAGTCTACTTCATTAATGAAGTCCTTGGGCCCTCTAAGATAAGGTATCCCCAAGTCCAGAAGCTGTTGTATGCGGTTCTTCTAACCGCATGCAAACCCCAACACTACTTTGACGACCACAAAGTCATAGTAGTCACAAAATTTCCAATAGGGGACATTCTCCACAACAAAGAAGCTATTGGAAGGATAGCCAAGTGGGCATGTGAGCTGGGAGCTCACGACATAGAGTTCTAGCTCCACACGATAGCCAAAACTCAGGCACTGGTTGACTTCGTATTAGAGTGGACTGAACATCAGGTCCCAGATAGCTCGGAGGTTATCGAGGTGTGGAAAATGTACTTTGATGGCTCGCTAAAACTGCAGGGAGCGGGTGCAGGGATTCTCTTTATTGCTCCTGGAGGTGAAAAACTCAAGTATGCACTCCAGCTACTATTTCCAGCGTCAAATAATGCAACAGAGTATGAAGCGCTGATCCACGGATTAAACATTGTCGTGTCACTCAGCATCAAGAAGCTGCTGGTGTATGGAGATTCGCTAGTAGTCATAAGCTAGATAAATAAAGACTGGGATTGCTCGACGGATTCCATGGGCAGGTACTATGTAGTCGTCCGAAAGCTAGAGGACAAATTCGAAGGATTGGAGTTCCATCACGTGGAAAGAGATCGCAACGCAGCAGCAGACGCGTTGTCAAAGCTGGTATCCTGTCGGGCCCAGGCTCCACCAGGGATCTTCGTCCAAGAAATATCACAACCAAACATCCTCTCAGATCAGGTGGAAGAGTGTAACACCTTGAGCCAACCAGAATCGGACCCCAATGACTGGAGAGAGCTCATAAGGTACATAAAAAATGAAGAAGAACCAGATGACAAGGCTGCAGCGGAACGCGTTGCAAGGCAATCGGTCCACTACACCCTCATAGGGGGCACGCTGTACAGAAGAGGTGCGGCAGGAGTCCTCATGAAGTGCATTCACTCAGCTATTGGGAAGTAACTGTTAGATGAAATCCATGCATGGCAGTGTGGAGTACATGCAACATCCAGGACTCTGGTCGGAAAGGCTTTTAGATCTGGTTTCTATTGGCCAACAGCGAAGAGAGATGCTACCGAGTTAGTCTAGAGATGTGAAGCTTGCCAATTCTTATCAAAGCAACAACACTTACCCGCACAACAGCTGTAGACCATTCCTATAACATGGTCGTTCGCATGCTGAGGGCTGGACATGATTGGACCTTTCAAGAAAGCTCAGGGAGGCTATACTCATGTACTGGTTGCCATTGACAAATTCACAAAATGGATATAGTACAAGCCAATTGCTTCTTTGACCTCAGCCAAAGCAGTGAAGTTCATACAAGACATAATATTCAGGTTCAGGATACCAAACAGCATCATCACCGACCTAGGATCCAGCTTCACTAGCTCTGAATTCTTCGATTTCTACGAGCAGCGGAGCATCTAGATTAAGTATGCATCAGTAGCACACCCAAGAGCCAATGGCCAAGTAGAAAGAGCCAACAGAATGATACTAGAGGCACTCAGGAAGAAAGTATTCGACAAGAGTGAAAAGCTTGCAGGAAAATGGATCAGAGAGTTGCCATACGTGGCCTAGAGCCTGAGAACTCAACCCAGCCGAGCTCTGCATGGAAATACCCCGTTCTTCATGGTCTATGGGTCAGAGGCAGTGCTATCTGCCGACCTAATCTTTGGGGCACCGAGGTTGACCTTCGAAAGCATATATAGCCGAAGTAGAAGCTACCAGGCTAGAAGATATCGATGTACTGGAGGAAGAATGATTGAACAGAGTAATTCAGTCGGCTAGGTACCAGCAGACCTTGAGGCGCTATCATGATAAAGTTGTGCGGCACTGGTCCTTTGTAGTAGGAGACTTGGTCCTTCACCGAATTCTAATGGGGGAAGGGCAGCACAAGCTATCACCACTATGGGAAGGACCATTCATCATATCAGAGGTCACTCGGCCGGGATCATACCGGCTTACTCAGATGGATGGCACATAAGTGGGGAACTCATGGAACATAGAACACCTCAGAAAATTCTATCCTTAGCGAGGCCTCAAAATTCTTGAAGAAACATTGTACTCTGTAATCTGGGGACCTCATCATCAATAAAGTCTTCGTTTTCAAAGGCATTCAGACTCTTGACTTAGGGTGACCACTATACCCTGCTAACAAAGCAATCGACTTAAGTCGGTGACGACTTAAGTCGGTGCGACATGCTCGCGTTTACCTGACTTAGGGTGACCACTATACCTTGCTAACGGAGCAATCAACTTAAGTCGGTGACGACTTAATATGGTGCGACATGCTTACGCTTACTCCACTTAGGGTGGCCACTATACCCTGATAACAGAGCAATCGACTTAAGTCGGTGCGACATGCTCGCGTTTACTTGACTTAGGGTGACCACTATACCCTGCTAACAAAGCAATCGACTTAAGTCGGCAACGACTTAAGTCGGTGCGACATGATCGTGTTTACTTGACTTAGGGTGACCACTATACCCTGCTAACGGAGCAATCAACTTAAGTCGGCAACGACTTAAGTCGGTGCGACATACTCTGTCACACCCGGTTCCAGGGGGTAGAACCGAGCGCATACCATATGTGTTCCAGGATCCATTTCCACACATATGTTGACGTCACAAGTGTAATATATCAAAAGACAATGCAATAAAGGCGTAAAGAGAGTATAATACTTTATTACATCATCTGAAACATTGTATCTTGAACAAGTATCACATCAAAGTAAATCGGAAATAAATAACAGGGGCAATCTCCCACAGGAAGATGACCGGCGCATCGTTAGACTTAGAATTCATCATCGTCGATAAAATCTCCATCAAAGTCTCCAGCATCACCCTCTGATCAAAATATTAGCAAGGGTGAGCTCACTTATGGTCGGGGCTCAGCAAGTGGGGGAAAAACTAATGCAGGTATAACAAGGTGAGGCTAAGGTTGAGCAGTAAGCGTTTTAGTTGGTCAACATTTTATTAACAACGCCTGTCTTACTAATAAGTGTGAATCCCAAATATCCCATTTAAACAAAGGAATATGAATATAACAAAAACACTTAAGTGAAATCACTTAAGCAAATTATTGGCAGATCATCGGATCTCAATTTAATTCCATCTTCAAGTTCAATTATCATGTGAGGAGTCCAGGTCGCTCATAACCGGGAGCACGGCTGATATATCAGTTTTACACTCTGCGGAGGTGGTACAACTTTGCCCACAAGCCATGTATCCCATCTAGCCCGGGTTGATTAGACTCTTAAACACTACCGAGGTGAATGGCTAGGAATCCATTATGAGGCTTTCACAAAATACACTTAATACGAAGCAACCCACTAAGGTTTCTAAAGACGATGGTGGTGGCCCCCTGGGTGAGGTACCTTAGCCAAGAATACGACCCTATGTTAACGTGGGTTGCCAGCACCTACTGCTCCCCCTCTTGCCCATATTTCAGGTAAGGTTGCAAGGCACTAAGCATATAAATCTAATTAACAAAGCCAGAGCCATGATAACACTCGTGGTTGCACTGTTATCTTGGATGGTCACTCCATGTTCCAATTAATTCGAAATAATGCTGCTTTAACCATTGGGTTAATGTCATAATTTGCCAATTAAATTTTTGGAACATTAATACCAATTAATGAGTGACATTAATATCGTTAAGTTGAGCGGTAGCACAAATTTTGCACAGCTTAATAATTTTCCCAGGTTAAACAAGGAATACAGGTAGTAAATCTAGGAAATCCTTAATTAGGTTAACTCATCAAATTATACAATACATCAAAAAGTAAACATTATTATATGCAATGAGTGGGTACAAAAAGAATATGCAGAGGGAGAATCCACTTGCCTTGCTCAAATACGTCTCGCGGATCGTTTTCGAACGAATTGGGTTTGTCTACCACACCGTCAGCTTCTAATAACGTTACACGTCGCCATACAAAAAGAAAGTATACACCAATAAATAAACATGCACCATTACAGAAACATACACCATTACACAAATAAACACACATCACACTTATCACACTTTAAATACGTCCTAAACGCGTAAATGCTTATTAATTTAATTATAGCTATTATTGTGAGTCCTAAATGGTGAATTTATGGGCGGGTACAACAAACACAGTTTTAACTAGTATTAATGTATTTTAACATCATCAATAAAATTAAATGATAATTATCGTCTTTAATACTAATAAATAAATTAATACCTTTTATTCTTTTTATTTCTAACTCAAATTATTGAGTATAGCCAAAAATGAATCTAACATTCTAAAAATCCCTATAAATACTAATTGAACTTTTTATAACACAAGTGAGGTTATTTTGACATAAACTAATATTTTGCTTACTCTAAAAATCTAAGTGCTCAATTTGCGAACATGTTTATTTGACTAGTGTCGGGGACCATAATTAGGGGTACCCTCAAGACGCCTAATTCTCAGCTGGTAACCCCCATCAGCATAAAGCTGCAGAGGCCTGATGGGTTTGATTAAGTCAGGGATCAGTCCATACGAGCGACTCGATCACGCCTCGCCCGAGCCTAGCCTCAGGCAAGGGCAGCCGACCCTGAGGTGTTTCCGTCTCGCCCGAGGCCCCCTTTTTACGGCAGACGCATCTCCGGCTCGCCCGAGGCCTTGCCTTCGTTAAGAAGCAACCCTGACTAAATCACCGCACCGACTGACCGAGTCGCAGGGGCATTTAACGCAAAGAGTGAGACTGACAGGCAGCCAGGCCTTGCCAAAGGCGCCATAGGAAGCTCCGCCCGACCCAGGGCTCGGACTCGGGCTAAGACCCCGGAAGACGGCGAACTCCGCTCCGCCCGACCCAGGGCTCGGACTCAGGCTAAGGCCCCAGAAGACGGCGAACTCCGCTCCGCCCGACCCAGGGCTCGGACTCGGGCTAAGGCCCCGGAAGACGACGAACTCCGCTCCGCCCGACCAGGGCTCGGACTCGGGCTAAGGCCCCGGAAGACGGCGAACTCCGCTCCGCCCGACCCAGGGCTCGGACTTGGGCTAAGGCCCTGGAAGACGACGAACCCCGCTTCGCCCGACCCAGGGCTCGGACTCCGCCCTGGTCTCTGCCGAACGACCTCCGCCTCGCCCGACCCAGGAGCTCGGGCTCGGCCTCGGCCATGGAAGACAGACTCGACCTCGGCCTCGGAGGAGCCTCCACGTCGCCCGACCTAGGGCACAAGTCCGCCACGTCAATAGGAAGCGCCATCATCACCCTACCCCGAGCCGACTTGGGACGCAGAGAACAAGACCGACGTCCCATCTGGCTAGCTCCGCTAGATAGGCAATGATGGCGCCCTGCTAGACCATGACGACGGCAGCTCTCAGCTCCCTTACGGAAGCGGAGGGACGTCAGCAAGAGCCCAACTATTCCGACAGCTGTCCCTCCACCAGGCTCCGTTACTCCTCCGACAGCCACGACACCACACCAGCTGGGCGCCAAGTTCTCTCCGGCTGCCACATTGGCATGTACCCAGGGTGCTAGCTCTCCCCCGCTAGACACGTAGCACTCTGCTGCATCCCCATTGTACATCTGGATCCTCTCCTTGCGCCTATAAAAGGAAGGACCAGGGCCTTCTTAGAGAAGGTTGGCCCCCGCGGGAACGAGGGCAGGGGCAGGCGCTCTCTTGGGGCCGCTCGCTCCCCTCACCCGCGTGGACGCTTGTAACCCCCTACTGCAAGCGCACCCGACCTGGGCGCGGGACGAACACGAAGGCCGCGGGATCTCCGCCTCCCTCACGACCCGGCTCCGGCCACCTCGCTCTCCCCCCTTCGCGCTCGCCCACGCGCTCGACCCATCTGGGCTGGGGCACGCGGCACACTCACTCGTCGGCTTAGGGACCCCCCGGTCTCGAAACGCCGACAGTTGGCGCGCCAGGTAGGGGCCTGCTGCGTGTTGACGAGCAGTTTCCCGTCAAGCTCCAGATGGGCAGTCTCCAACGACCTCTCCAACCCGGGACGGTGCTCCGTTTCGGGAGCCTCGAGTTCATGTCTTTCGACGGCGGCTACGACATGATACTCCTTCCACCGCCGCGCGGCGGCGACAATGGCGGCCGACAGCTCGCCCGCCGGCGGCGGAATCGACGATGTCTTTCCCGCGTGGGGGAAGAACACCATTCGAGCTCGCCCCAACCTCTCCCTCGCCATCGGAGGAGGAGGCGGGGCAACCAGGGCCGAGCGGGAGGCTGCGCTCCGTCGGCTGTCGAGCGAATCGACATCCCCAGTGCCCCAACGGAGGACGCGTCGGGCGTCACCCTCGCGTTTGAGGCGAAGGCGAGCGCCGTCCCCCCGCAACACGTCGACTCCGAACAAGTGGACGACGCCAGCACGCTCACGGAGGGCCTGCAGGACGTCGCCCTCGTACCCAAGACGACGGCGCGATCAGCCCCCGATGTGACTTCGTCGCTCCTCGTCGACAAAAAGGTACCGACTGATCCCCATCCTTCGTCATTTTGACTCGACCTCAACCCGCCTAGCGACCTTGTTCTGGCGGGCGCTCACGTTGAGGCGAGTGCAACCCCTTTTGGGTTTCGTGCGCGGTCGCCTTGGGGCCGATTGACGGGCGTCTCGACCTACGGGCCCTCTGGGTCCGAGGAAGATGACGACCCCAGCATCTGCTGGGATTTCTCTGGATCTGGCAACCCCAGTGCCATGCGGGACTTCATGACCGCATGCAACTACTGCCTCTCCGACTGTTCCGATGGCAGCCGCAGCCTTGATGACAAGGACTGCGGCCCGAGCCGCGAATGTTTCCACGTCGAGCTAGGGGATCCCTCCGGAGGCAGCCGTCTCGGCGTGCCGGAGGATGGTGATCTTCCTAGGCCAGTGCCTCGCGCCGACATCCCGCGGGAGCTAGCTGTGGTCCCCGTTCCGGCGGGGGGTCACGACCCACAGCTCGAGCAAGTCCGCGGGGCGCAGGCCGGGCTCGACGAGGAGGCAGGAGCGCTCGAGTCGATCCGCCGGGACGTCGGGCAGGTATGGGCGGGCCAGCCCCCGGCCGGAGAAATACGTCACCTGCCCCAGGGTCTCCAGCACCGCATCGCCAACGATGCTAGGGACAGGCCGCCACCCGCATCCGGCGGAACCGGTCAGGACCTGGCAGCCGCGGCGAAGCTCCTCCGCGCGATGCCGGAGTCATCAACCACCGAGGGTCGGCGAATCCAGGGAGAGCTCAAGCATCTCCTGGAAGGCGCTGCGGCCCGGCGGGCCGAGAGCTCTGCCTCCCGAAGGCAGGGGCACCCCTCGGAACCTCGTGCCGCGACTTCCCGACTCATGCGGGAAGCCTCGGTCTACACCGGGCGCACGCGCAACACCGCGCCTGCGGCCTCGGGCCACCTCGGCGACGAGCACCCTCGTCGCGACCGTCGGGCCCGCCTCGACGAAAGGGTGCGCCGAGGCTATCACCCCAGGCGTGGGGGACGCTACGACAGCGGGGAGGATCGGAGTCCCTCGCCCGAACCACCCGGTCCGCAGGTCTTCAGCCGGGCCATTCGGCGGGCGCCGTTTTCGACCCAATTCCGACCCCCGACTACTATCACAAAGTACTCGGGGGAAACAAGACCGGAATTGTGGCTCGCGGACTACCGCCTGGCCTGTCAACTGGGTGGAACGGACGATGACAACCTCATCATCTGCAACCTCCCCCTGTTCCTCTCCGACACTGCTCGCGCTTGGTTGGAGCACCTGCCCCCGGGGCAGATTTCCAACTGGGAGGATTTGGTCCGAGCTTTCGCCGGCAACTTCCAGGGCACGTACGTGCGCCTCGGGAATTCCTGGGATCTCCGAAGCTGCCGGCAACAGCCGGGAGAGTCTCTTCGGGACTACATCCGGCGGTTCTCGAAGCAGCGCACCGAACTGCCCAACATCACCGACTCCGATGTCATCGGCGCGTTCCTTGCCGGCACCACCTGCCGTGACCTGGTGAGCAAGTTGGGTCGCAAGACCCCCACCAGGGCGAGCGAGCTGATGGATATCGCCACCAAGTTCGCCTCCAGCCAGGAGGCGGTCGAGGCCATCTTCCGAAAGGACAAGCAGCCCCATGGCCGCCCGTCGGAGGATGCTCCCGAGGCGTCTACTCCGCGCGGCGCCAAGAAGAAAGGCAGGAGGAAGTCGCAAGCGAAGCGCGACGCTGCCGACGCAGACCTTGTCGCCGCCGCCGAGTACAAGAACCCTCGGAAGCCCCCCGGAGGTGCCAACCTCTTCGACAAAATGCTCAAGGAGACGTGCCCTTACCATCAGGGGCCCGTCAAGCACACCCTCAAGGAGTGCGTCATGCTTCGGCGCCACTTCCACAAGGCCGGGCCACCCACAGAGGGTGGCAGGGCCCGCGACGACGACAAAAAGGAAGATCACCAAGCAGGAGAGTTCCCCGAGGTCCGCGACTGCTTCATGATCTGCGGAGGGCATGCGGTGAATGCCTCGGCTCGGCATCGCAAGCGAGAGCGTCGGGAGGTCTGCTCGGTGAAGGTGGCAGCGCCAGTCTACCTAGACTGGTCCGACAAGCCCATCACTTTCGACCAAGATGACCACCCCGACCACATGCCGAGCCCGGGGAAGTACCTGCTCATTGTCGACCCCATTATTGGCGACGTTAGGCTCACCAAGGTCCTGATGGATGGGGGCAGCTGCCTCAATATCATCTACGCCGAGACCCTCAGGCTCCTGCGCGTCGATCTGTCCTCCGTCCGAGCAGGCGCTGCGCCTTTCCACGGGATCATTCCTGGGAAGCGCGTCCAGCCCCTCGGACGGCTCGACCTTCCTGTCTGCTTCGGAACACCCTCCAACTTCCGAAGGGAGACGTTGACGTTCGAGGTGGTCGGGTTCCAAGGAACCTACCACGCAGTATTGGGGAGGCCATGCTATGCGAAGTTCATGGCCATCCCCAACTACACCTACCTGAAGCTCAAGATGCCGGGCCCCAACGGGGTCATCACCGTCGGCCCCACGTACAAACACGCGTTTGAATGCGATGTGGAGTGCGTGGAGTACGCCGAGGCCCTCGCCGAGTCCGAGGCCCTCATCGCCGACCTGGAAAACCTCTCCCGAGAGGTGCCGGACGTGAAGTGACACGCCGGCAACTTCCAACCAGCGGAGACGGTTAAGGCCGTCCCTCTCGACCCCAGTGGCGACACCTCCAAGCAGATCCGGATCGGTTCCGGGCTCGACCCCAAATAGGAAGCAGTGCTCGTCGACTTTCTCCGCGCAAACGCCGACGTCTTTGCGTGGAGTCCCTCGGACATGCCCGACATACCGAGGGATGTCGCCGAGCACTCGCTGGATATCCGGGCCGGAGCCCGACCGGTCAGACAGCCTCTGCGCCGATTCGACGAGGAAAGGCGCAGGGTGATAGGCGAGGAGATCCACAAGCTGATGGCAGCAGGGTTCATCAAAGAGGTATTCCATCCCGAATGGCTTGCCAACCCTGTGCTTGTGAGGAAGAAAGGGGGGAAATGGCGGATGTGCGTAGACTACACTGGTCTCAACAAAGCATGTCCGAAGGTTCCCTACCCTCTACCTCGCATCGATCAAATCATGGATTCCACTGCTGGGTGCGAAACCCTGTCATTCCTCGATGCCTACTCAGGGTATCATCAAATCAAGATGAAAGAGTCCGACCAGCTCGCGACTTCTTTCATCACGCCCTTCGGCATGTACTGTTATGTCACCATGCCGTTCGGTTTGAGGAACGCGGGTGCAACGTACCAGCGGTGCATGAACCATGTGTTCGGCGAACACATCGGTCGCACGGTCGAGGCCTACGTCGATGACATCGTAGTCAAGACGAGGAAAGCCTCCGACCTTCTCTCCGACCTTGAAGTGACATTCCGGTGTCTCAAGGCAAAGGGCGTCAAGCTCAATCCTGACAAGTGCGTCTTCGAGGTGCCCCGAGGCATGCTCCTGGGATTCATCGTCTCTGAGCGGGGCATCGAAGCCAACCCGGAGAAGATCGCAGCCATCACCAGCATGGGGCCCATCAAGGACTTAAAAGGCGTACAGAGGGTCATGGGATGTCTCGCGGCTTTGAGCCGTTTCATCTCGCGCCTCGGCGAAAGAGGCCTGCCCCTGTACCGTCTCTTAAGGAAGGCCGAGTGCTTCACTTGGACTCCCGAGGCCGAGGAAGCTCTCGGGAACCTGAAGGCGCTCCTCACCCAGGCGCCCGTCTTGGTACCCCCAGCTGATGGAGAAGCCCTCTTGGTCTACGTCGCCGCTACCACTCAGGTGGTTAGCGCCGCGATCGTGGTCGAAAGGCAAGAAGAGGGGCATGCATTGCCCATTCAGAGGCCAGTTTACTTCGTCAGCGAGGTGCTGTCCGAAACCAAGATCCGCTACCCACAAGTTCAGAAGCTGCTGTATGCAGTGATCCTGACGAGGCGAAAGTTGCGGCATTACTTCGAGTCTCATCTGGTAACTGTGGTGTCATCCTTCCCCCTGGGGGAGATCATCCAGTGCCGAGAGGCCTCGGGACGGATCGCGAAGTGGGCGGTGGAAATCATGGGCGAGACAATCTCGTTCGCCCCTCGGAAGGCCATCAAGTCCCAGGTACTGGCGGACTTCGTAGCCGAATGGGTCGACACACAGTTGCCGACGGCTCCGATCCAACCGGAGCTCTGGACCACGTTTTTCGACGGGTCGCTGATGAAGACGGGAGCCGGCGCGGGCCTGCTCTTCGTCTCGCCCCTCGGGAAACACCTGCGCTATGTGCTACGCCTCCATTTCCCGGCGTCCAACAATGTGGCTGAGTACGAAGCTCTGATCAACGGATTGCGAATCGCCATCGAGCTAGGGGTCCGACGCCTCGACGCTCGCGGTGACTCGCAGCTCGTCATCGACCAAGTCATGAAGAACTCCCACTGCCGTGACCCGAAGATGGAGGCCTACTGTGATGAGGTTCAACGCCTGGAAGACAAGTTCTACGGGCTCGAGCTTAACCACATCGCCCGGCGCTACAACGAGACTGCGGACGAGCTGGCAAAGATAGCCTCGGGGCAAACGACGGTTCCCCCGGACGTCTTCTCCCGGGATCTGCACCAACCCTCCATCAAGATCAGCGACACGCCCGAGCCCGAGGCGCCCTCGGCCCTGTCCGAGGGGACCTCGGCCCAGCCCGAGCCATCCTCGGTTCAACCCGAGGAACCCTCGGCCCCCGAGGACGAGGCGCTGCGCATCAAAGAGGAGCGGAGCGGGGTCACGCCTGATCGAGATTGGCAGGCCCCGTACCTGCAATATCTCCGCCGAGGAGAGCTACCCCTCGACCAGGCCGAGGCACGGCGGATAGCGCGACGCGCCAAGTCGTTCGTCTTGCTGGGCGATGAGAAGGAGCTTTATCACCACAGCCCCTCGGGCATCCTCCAGCGGTGCATCTCCATCACCGAAGGTCAAGAACTCCTGCAAGAGATACACTCGGGGGCTTGCGGCCATCACGCAGCGCCTCGAGCCCTTGTCGGGAACGCTTTCCGGCAAGGCTTCTACTGGCCGACGGCGGTGGCTGACGCCACTAGAATTGTCCGCACCTGCGAAGGGTGCCAATTCTATGCGAAGCAGACCCACCTACCCGCTCAGGCTCTGCAGACGATACCCATCACCTGGCCCTTCGCTGTGTGGGGTCTGGACCTCGTCGGCCCTCTGCAGAAGGCGCCCGGGGGCTACACGCACCTGCTGGTCGCCGTCGACAAATTCTCCAAGTGGATCGAGGTCCGACCCCTGAACAGCATCAGGTCCGAGCAGGCGGTGGCGTTCTTCACCAACATCACCCATCGCTTCGGGGTCCCGAACTCCATCATCACCGACAACGGCACCCAGTTCACCGGCAAAAAATTCTTGGATTTTTGCGAGGATCACAACATCCGGGTGGACTGGGCTGCGGTAGCTCATCCCATGTCGAATGGGCAAGTAGAGCGTGCCAACGGCATGATTCTACAAGGGCTCAAGCCTTGGATTTACAATGACCTCAACAAGTTCGGCAAGCGATGGATGAAGGAACTCCCCTCGGTGGTCTGGAGCCTAAGGACGACGCCGAGCCGAGCCACGGGTTTCACGCCGTTCTTCCTGGTCTACGGGGCCGAGGCCGTCTTGCCCACGGACCTGGAATACGGCTCCCCGAGGACGAGAGCCTACGACGATCAAAGCAACCAAGCTAGCCGAGAGGACTCGCTGGACCAGCTGGAAGAGGCTCGGGACAGGGCCTTACTACACTCGGCGCGGTATCAGCAGTCCCTGCGACGCTACCACGCCCGAGGGGTCCGGCCCCGAGACCTCCAGGTGGGCGACCTGGTGCTTCGGCTGCGGCAAGACGCCCGAGGGAGGCAAGAAGCGGAGTCAAGAACTGTCACCGGACCCTCTCCGGGGTATATAGAGACCAAGATGAAGACGGTTCCAACGTTCCGCCCGGACCGGACGCGGGGTTCAAAAAACACGAAGCAAAACAGTCGTTCCTCGAACGGCTCGCGCACGAAGCGGTGGCCCCGCCAACTACTCACCCCGGCGCATTAACTCCGCGGCTGGACAGGCGGCGCTTCTGGTAGGAGCAGCTAGCGACGCTTCGCCTTCGCCAAAATAACCGCGCCAAAAAAGGTACGCCGCGTCGTTCAAATTCGTATCCTTTTTTCCCTTTTTCCTCTTTCTCTATCTCTTGCAACAGGGACCGGGAAAGGGGATACCCCCAAAGGGATCCTTCCCCGTGAAGGAACTAGGCTCCGAGCCTCCATACTGATCAGGGGTTCGAAGGCTGGCCCCCCGAAGGGTTCAACAGCCACCTCAGATCACGTGGCCCCGACACCCACTACTGGTCAGAGGTTCGAAGGTTGGCCTCCCGAAAGGTTCCACGGCCGCCTCAGGCTACCCGGGCTCCGCGCCCATTACTGATCAGGGGTTCGAAGGCTGGCCCCCCGAAGGGTTCACAGTCGCCTCAGACACCGAGCGAGGGATGACCAGGGGTACGTTCGATACATAACCAAGGCTCGGGCTGCGCTCCCGAGGTACCCTAGGACATTTCCGAAACCAGCGGGAACGATCCTGTAACGGAATCCCATCGGAGGGAGGCAACGAGCCCTCGGACCCCGTCGCCAGGGGACCGGGTCCGGCAGATCACCCGCAGGTACTTTTGGGCGTGCCTCCGGGCCCCTAGCCGACCCCCAACGAACGGGGCACGGACGTCCACTCGGATTACCCGCTTGCAGCTCACCGGAGACACCATGTTCGGTGCCCATCGAGGGTAACATGGCGCTCTCCCCCCTCCTCCTTGCGGAAAGGCGACGTAGGGGCGTATGTAAAAAAGCCGAGTCTGTCCCTAATCGCCCTCTCGCCCTGTGCGGAGGCTCGGGGGCTTCTCTCGCAAACCCGGCTCCGGCCAAACCGTTGATAGCGTCAACATACCAGCCCGAGAACTTGGGCCCCGACAGTGCACCCGGGCTACGACCTGTTCGCATGAGGGAACCACCAGACCAGCCGAAGCATCACGCAAGGCATTAAGACCTCGAAGGAGTGAAACCACTCCTCCGAGGCCTCGGGGGCTACACCCGGCGGGTGCGCTCGCGCTCACCCACCGGAACAAAATGCAACCGAGAAAGGCTGGTCCCCTTGCAAAAAAGTGCGACGAAAGCCTCCAAGGGAGTGCTAACACTCCCTTCGAGGCTCGGGGGCTACTGTCGGGGACCATAATTAGGGGTACCCTCAAGACGCCTAATTCTCAGCTGGTAACCCCCATCAGCATAAAGCTGCAGAGGCCTGATGGGTTTGATTAAGTCAGGGATCAGTCCATACGAGCGACTCGATCACGCCTCGCCCGAGCCTAGCCTCAGGCAAGGGCAGCCGACCCTAAGGTGTTTCCGTCTCGCCCGAGGCCCCCTTTTTACGGCAGACGCATCTCCGGCTCGCCCGAGGCCTTGCCTTCGTTAAGAAGCAACCCTGACTAAATCACCGCACCGACTGACCGAGTCGCAGGGGCATTTAACGCAAAGAGTGAGACTGACAGGCAGCCAGGCCTTGCCAAAGGCGCCATAGGAAGCTCCGCCCGACCCAGGGCTCGGACTCGGGCTAAGACCCCGAAAGACGGCGAACTCCGCTCCGCCCGACCCAGGGCTCGGACTCGGGCTAAGGCCCCAGAAGACGGCGAACTCCGCTCCGCCCGACCCAGGGCTCGGACTCGGGCTAAGGCCCCAGAAGACGGCGAACTCCGCTCCGCCCGACCCAGGGCTCGGACTCGGGCTAAGGCCCCGGAAGACGGCGAACTCCGCTCCGCCCGACCCAGGGCTCGGACTCGAGCTAAGGCCCCGGAAGACGACGAACCCCGCTTCGCCCGACCCAGGGCTCGGACTCCGCCCTGGTCTCTGCCGAACGACCTCCGCCTCGCCCGACCCAGGAGCTCGGGCTCGGCCTCGGCCATGGAAGACAGACTCGACCTCGGCCTCGGAGGAGCCTCCACGTCGCCCGACCTAGGGCACAAGTCCGCCACGTCAACAGGAAGCGCCATCATCACCCTACGCCGAGCCGACTTGGGACGCAGAGAACAAGACCGACGTCCCATCTGGCTAGCTCCGCCAGATAGGCAATGATGGCGCCCCGCTAGACCATGACGACGGCGGCTCTCAGCTCCCTTACGGAAGCGGGGGGACGTCAGCAAGAGCCCAACTATTCCGACAGCTGTCCCTCCACCAGGCTCCGTTACTCCTCCGACAGCCACGACACCACACCAGCTGGGCGCCAAGTTCTCTCCGGCTGCCACATTGGCATGTACCCAGGGCGCTAGCTCTCCCCCGCTAGACACGTAGCACTCTGCTGCATCCCCATTGTACACCTGGATCCTCTCCTTGCGCCTATAAAAGGAAGGACCAGGGCCTTCTTAGAGAAGGTTGGCCCCCGCGGGAACGAGGGCAGGGGCAGGCGCTCTCTTGGGGCCGCTCGCTCCCCTCACCCGCGTGGACGCTTGTAACCCCCTACTGCAAGCGCACCCGACCTGGGCGCGGGACGAACACGAAGGCCGCGGGATCTCCGCCTCTCTCACGACCCGGCTCCGGCCACCTCGCTCTCCCCCGTTCGCGCTCGCCCACGCGCTCGACCCATCTGGGCTGGGGCACGCGGCACACTCACTCGTCGGCTTAGGGACCCCCCGGTCTCGAAACGCCGACAACTAGCAAAAATCTATTTTTCCACCCTACTAATGATATTTTCTCCTTTCTTTATAAAAAGAAAATGTTAATAAAATAATTAGATAAATCATCTAGAAATCCTATATTATTCATATGACATGAGTTCTATATCATTTTCTAAATCCATTAAAATGCACCTATAACTATAATTCTCCAAATAGTTTCTAAAGTTCCTTGTGACCAAATTCAACTACAAAAATCCCTATCTATTGTTTTTATCACCAACGTGTGACTATTAAATCTACGTCATATTTTCCTAATCCAAAAATCAACGCATCGATTAACCTGAATTATCACGGTACTAATAATCGCATGAATCTATCAAACCAATTCCATAACGCACATACACATAAATTGCGAATCACACGTGTTCATATTACAATAAACAAAATATACAACTCATGAATCGATTCAAAAAGTACTTTTATAAAATACACAAAATAATTTGGGTCGTCATCAACCTTGGGTTCGCGCGTGCGATAGGAAGGACTCGACGGGGTTTCGGCCGGGTGAAGAGCAGGGCTCGACTACGGACGGCAGATGGCGAGTGCGTGGCTCCGACGATGAACTGCGGGCTCCGTGAACTCCGGCGACGAACGGCAACAAACGACGGCGTCGAGCAGTGTACTGGCGAGCTAGAGAGATGGGGCGAGTTTGGGTAGGCAGGAGAAGGGAGAGAGCTCTGCTGTCCTTTTTATAGGAAGAGGGAGGGGAGAGGAGAGGTCACCAGTTCTTCAATGGCCTTCACAAGCGTCAGTTGCTAACAAGAGTAATGGAGAGAAATGGGAGGAAGAAACAGAAGCAGTGATGTTCCTTAACGCGAGAAACAAACGGACGCGCGGGCTCGGTCGCGACGCTTGGGGCTCTTGCAGGGCATCGCGCGGCACAGGGTGGCTCGGATCCTGGCCGGGGTCGCGGCGTCGGGCTGGGCTCGGTGCAGTCGGGCGCGCGACTTTGGCTGGCTGCTCGGGCGTCGTCGCGCCTGGCGCGGGCGTGCTTGGGCGCTGCGTGGAACGCGCCTGGGCGGGCGCTCGGCCGAGGCGCGCGCGCTTCGCGCGGCCTAGGCGTGCAGGCATCGGCGAGTGGGGCAGGGTGCCGCGCGCGGCTTGTCGGCTCCCTGTATGCGAGCGCGGTCGGACGCGGGTGGCTCGACGAGCGTTCCTGGCGGCTGCGAGAGAGAATCAAAGGAGAGAAGGAGAGAGAGAGAGTTGCAGGCGGCGGCGGCTGGAAGCCAAGCAGGCGCGCGCTAGGGTTTATGTGATTGGGATGGGCCCCTAGTGGGCCGATTTAGTGTAGGTTTAGTTTTTTTCTCTTTTTTTAAATTTTGAAATGCATTTTTAGATAGCTCAAAAATCCCTAAAAATTCACCAAAGTTATCTATAAATGAAATACTTATTTTTAGACTAATAAATATTATATTATTTAATTATTATATTATTCACTAGGATTTTTCTTTAAAAAGAATTGATAATAAATATCCGATAATCAATCAAGCGCATACAAAGAAAATGATCAAAATGCAAATAAACAATTAAACACTTAAAAAAATTATTACCATATTTAACATAATAATCTAAATATTATTATTTTTTTAGTTGATGGCTTTATGTGGTGTTACATACTCCGACTTACTCCACTTAGGGTGACCACTACACCCTACCAGCAAGGCGATCGGCTTAAGTCGAAAAATGCCTTTAAAGCCAGCATGGTACGCTTGCTTTCGTGTTGGTTAGGGTGACCACTATACCCTAACAGCGAAACAATCAGTTGAGATTAAAAGCACTTCAGGAAAAATAACATCTTGCTTGATCCAGGGGCGTTTTCTAGCGCCCTGTTCACAAAATATTCAAGTTCTAACACAACTGTCACACGCACATAGAATTCATATTATATCTTCTAAAAAGATGCTAACTCGATAAAAAGAGTGGTTTGCAGGACATCACTGCATCAAAACATCTTTGCTGGCAATGTCTCTTGCAGGTGCAACGGAAGAAGGACGGCTTGCAGCGTCGGGCGTGGCCTTGACATCAGCAACAATATCGTCAGGCACCACGACGCGAGGCCTCCTCATCAGGATCCATCTAGCCCGAACGGCTTTATCCATAGCTTTGTCGCGTTGGGCCTTCAAGACGGCGCAACTGTCCTCTAAATATTTAACAGCCAATTGAGCGGCCTCTAGCTCCTGCACGACAAGCTTCTTGGAAGCGCACAGATCCTTGATGGTGGAATCCTTGGTCGATAGCAGTTGTCCAAGTCGCAGAACTTCGTCTTGGGATGCCTGCAGCTCATGGCGGTGATGATCTAGGTTAGACATGGTGAAGCGGTGGCTCCTCTCCAAGATGGTCAAGGAGTTACTGGCGTCACGGTACAGCCTATCTAGATTGTCACGGGAGGCAACAAGTGCTCACTTCTCTTCCTACAAACAGAAAACATCATTCAGCACCAAGGCAACAATAACATAGCAGGGTCAGCCAAGGAAGTTTACGTCGTATGCCATCTTTTCAAAGTCAAGCTGGGCATTCAGAGAGGAATTCAGGGACCGCGCACTATCCAAAAAGGCTGAAGTCTGGACTAAATCACTCTGACTTTGAGAATACTTCTCCTCAAGGTCAGAGCATCGTCGAGCCATGTCTGACAATGCAGCTGAAAGGGAATGTATGATTAAGGATAAGTTGATCAATCAAAGCAGCTAGAGAAACTATAAGCTCACTAACCAGCATTCGACGCCTTCAAATCCTCTATCTGTTTCTGGAGCAGCAAAGGATTCCACTGCGTCAGAGATAGAGCTAGTTCGGGAACAGCGGCGCCGCAGGACTTCAACTGGACAGATATTCCATCAACAAAATTCTGTGATCATAGACAGATGAGGAGAAGAAAGATAATTCGCTAGTATGAACAACATAGAGCAAAAGACCGACTCACCTGGAGATTTGATAGGAACAGTGGAAGACCCAGGGCAGAAGGAGTTGGAGCATGGCTTCACGAGGGAAGATCAGCAGGAACAATCTAGAGAGCATTATCCGGGGTGACCTCAGCCCCACCAGCAGACAGCAGACTCCTTGCATCTAGCTCGCCGACCTCTAAGGCGACTTATCCAGCCAAAGATGTAGAAGCACGTGTTGTCGTCGCTCCATCGGACCAAAGTGGTGATGACCCGGTGTGGACATCTAGGGAGGCATTGGAAAGAGAGCACACCTGAACATCCTCGGGGGCTGGGTTGCAGTTTGCACTACCGACAAGAGCCGGATCGCTACCGGCAACACCCTCGGGGGCTGGGTAGCTACCAACGGCACCCTCGAGGGCTGGGTTTTCTATGATAGCCACTTCTAAGGCTGAAGACCCCTTAGCCACTTCCATGGGAGTCGGATGACTCAGATCAGTGTCTCTACATGGAAGACTGCCCTCCAAGGTCGACGATGCACGGGACACCACTCGGGTTACCTCTTGCCCGATAGAGTCAAGCCGTGGAAGCCCACCATCTGGGACCTCTGAACAAACGGCTAGGATATCATCTTCAGGAGGCTCTGATAGCATGTCTTCGAGAATGACCTCCTCCAGTGCTTGATCAAAATCTGATATTGAAAGCCCCTGAAGACCGACAAGTTCCGACAGAGCTGGAGAGGGAATATCGCTACCCCCCTCGCTGCCTCTATAGTGCCGGCTATTCTTGCGGATCAGTGGGACTTCTTCTTCTTCCTCTTCATCCTCATCAAAGATACAACCAGCAGCCTATGCACGATCACAACCCTTAGCATCAACCTCAGGAATGGCCTCCACTGGGACTGAAAGGGAAATAGGGTTAAACCTTTTCCTAAAATGATTTTGGTGGTTGAATTGCCCAACACAAACAATTGAACTAACTAGTTTGCTCTAGATTATATGTTCTACAGGTGCCAAAGGTTCAACACAAACTAGTAAAAAGAACAAGTTAGGCTTCACAAGAAAGGAGCAAAAAGGAAACCGATGTGTGCCTTGATCTGGCGCACCGGACAGTCCGGTGTGCCACCGGACAGTGTCCGGTGCACCACCAGACCGTGTCCGGTGCACCAGGAAGATCCACTCCAAACTCTTCAGCTTCGGGTTTCTTAGGCGCAGCTCCGCTATAATTCACCGGACTGTCCGGTGCACCAGCGGAGCAACGGCTATCTGCGCGCAACGGTCGACTCTGCAAAGTGAACAGTGCAATTCAGATGTCAGAGCAGAAGGTCAGAGGGGCACCGGACTGTCCGGTGTGGCACCGGACTGTTCGGTGCCGCATGAGGACAAAGCCTCCAGTGGTCGACCAGCTCCAAGCCCTAACGACAGGATGACGTGGCGGCGCACCGGACACTGTCCGGTGGCGCACCGGACACTGTCCGGCCATCGCCAGCAGCCTTCTCCAATGGCTACAATTTGGTTGGTGGCTATAAATACCATCCCAACCGGCCACTTCAAGGTGTGGGAGCCCAAGCAACATTCCAAGTCATATAGTTGACATATTCAAGCCCTCCCAACCACCTTTATTCATTAATCCATCCTATACACAAGATTTAGACCACTACAACCAACACAAGTGCCACAAAAGAGAGAGCAAGCAAAAGAGAGCTTCTCGAGTGAGTTTAGCAATAGTGCCTTGTGAGAAACATTGAGAGAAAGTGTGTGCTACATCTTGTGTTCATTTGTGCGTGGAGTTTTGACTCCCATTGAACTTCCTCCAAAGTTTTGGAGGCTTGTAAAGCTAGCAAGAGACACCTAAGTGTGTGGTGATCCGTGCAGGGTCTTAAGTGATCCTTGAGAAGAAGAAGAGCTCGTCGGTCTTGGTGATCGGTGGAGAGAGGGAAAGGGTTGAAAGAGACCCGTCCTTAGTTGACTCCTCAACGGGGACTAGGCCTTTGAGGGCCGAACCTCGGTAAAACAAATCCCCGTGTCTCTTGTGTTCATTACTTGTGATTTGTTTGTTTTCCCTCACTCTAAGTTTTCTTGCACTATTCTTTGCTAATATTATTTGGTGTTGCTTCAAGTTAAATTCTCATTTAGTAAAGCAACACCTTGCAAGAAAGAACTTGGGTTTCTCTTCTTCTTATCTAAGCCCTCTTGCATTATTCTCCACTAACATTTCTAGTAGTATTGCTATTGATTAAATTCCGCACTCTTTGAAAACAATATTCGTTGCGAGCAAAGGACTTAGTTTTTATACTCCGATAATTGTGCATCTTGTTCTAACCATTAATCAAGGGATCTAGTTGGGGTTTAGGATTATAATTTTTAGGTTTCGCCTATCCACCCCCCCTCTAGGCGACTTTCAGGGACATCATCAGGAACCAGTACAGAAGGGCCGACATCCTGATCAAAGCATGACAGTCACCGAAGTCGCCTCTTCTTTCTTTTCTCCTTGACAGGTGCAGTCGGGCGTTTCACTCAGCGTGAACACTTTGGGCGAGCACCTTCGGGTTTCTGAGTTTCCACCTCTTCACCAAATTCTTGCCCAGTTGTGATGGCCATCGGCTCGGTGCGGGTAGAGTCGGATGATTCTTCGGCCAGCAGGCTAAGCACAACATCTATCTCAGCATCATCAGTGATGGCTGGCATCTCAAAGTGAGTCTGCCTCTCATCCTCGGGAAGGCTCCGAAGTGGAGCGATCAAAGCCTCGATGTCCTCAGGAGAGGGTCACACTCTGGCCCAGGCTACCGTCACGAACAGGAGGGTTGGAGATGAATTCAGAGAATGGCCTATGTGGTGGCAGGTTCCACGCAGAGTATGCCACAGGAGCACCAGCATTTGAGACTCAGCCCCTTAGGATCATGTCCAGTCAAATCAGCAAGTCTTCAGTGGGAATCCTTCTGTTCGCGACCTGGGTAGAGTCATTGACACCGCTATATAAGTAAGCGGGGTAAACCCTGTCCTTCAAGAGTTGGATGTTCTTGAAAACGAAATCAGCAACTACAGCTTCAGCAGTTAGACCCCCATCCTTCAGTGAGCAGAACTCAGCAAGCAGTACTTTGGCCTCTGTTGTCTCCAAAGAGGTCGGAGATTCTATCTAGCTAGCTGTGCGAACATCTGGTTGCCTCCCTGACCGAGAGGGGAGAGATTTGCAGTAGTTTTCCACAATGAACCACTGAAGGCGCCACCCCTTGATACTGTCCTTGAGAGGAATGTCAAGATACTCTACTTTCCTCCCCCGACGAAGCTCCAGACTTGCGCCACCAACAAGCTGGTGTTGTCCCCCAGCCATCCTAGGCCGACAGTGATAAAGATATTTCCAGTGACCAAAGTGGGGGAGAATCCCGAGAAAGGCCTCGCACAGATGTACGAAAATAGAAACTTGCAAAATGGAATTAGGGTTCAGATGCGTCAAGTTCAACTCATAGAAATCAAGGAGACCGCGGAAGAAGGGGAGATGGGAAGAGCAAGCTCGCGAATGAGAAAAGGAACATAAACGACAGATTCATGAGTATCCTCTGTCGGAACAGTGACACCGCGGCAGATCTGCCAAGAGCAGAGCTCTTTTGGAAGCAAAACCCCAACTTCAACGAGATGAAGAAGGTCGGATTCAGAAATGATAGACATATGGTTACCAGTGAATGGAAGCTGGCTGTTGGGGTCGATGGGCGGGATGATTGCAGTAGCAGTGTTCTGCCTCTTCCGCTTTGGGGCCATCGTGATCTTTTCGGCAGAATGGGCAGGCTCAAAATTTCAGGGAAGCAAAGGAATGGTTCGAAGGAAAAAAAGTGAAGTTAGGTCTTAGAAATCAAAAAAGCACGTCGGTGCGAGTATAAATGGGGTTTCCTAGGTCGGACACTATTTCTAAAGTGCCATGTCGCTACTCAGAAAAGCAAAGCCTCAGGCATCACTCGGCGGTTACCTCTAAAACACTGACAGTATTAGGCATATGGACAAATTATCAAACGTGCAAACAGAAAAGCAGCAACAGGCAGCGATCACTCGAGGCAACTAAAGTTCTTCATTAATATTGGAGGGGGTTACACAAACTCAAAAGTCGACTCATTATGAGTTGGCCTTTTCTCACTCTTTTTACTACATTACATTACATTACATTACATTACTTTACTTTACTACTTACACTACACTACATTACTAACTACCACTATATTATTCTACTACTACTACTACTGCTGCTAACCATCTATACTAATATTTAGACTAGTGGCGCTTTTCCACTAGCCATGCCACCGCCACTGCCCCCCGTCGCCACCGTCGCCTTTGCCGCTGTCATCGCCACCACCATCGCCTTTGCCACCACTGTTGCCACCATCGTCGCCCTTGCCACCGTCGTCACCGCCGCTATCGCTGCCACCTCCACCGCTGTCATCGCTGCTGCCATCGCCCTCATCATCACCATCATTACCGCTCTGCTTCTCAGACGAGGTGGAGGAGTTCTCCTCATTCGAGGAGACCTCCGACTCATCCGATCCTTCGAGCCCGGCGCGCTCGATGGAATGAATGTATGTCCAGACTTCGGCGGCCAACCCCTAGGAGTCGTTCGAGTCATCGGACAACGCTGGAGGAGAAGCGAGAGCCAACGACCCCTCGGACCCGGAGGAAACCTCCTCCGAATACTCTGAATCGCCGAAGTCCTCCAAGGGAGGACTTGGGGTACGCTTACGTTTGTCGCCGGCACGGCGAGGCGAGCCTCGACCTCTCCTGCCTTTGTCCATGATCGGTGGGAGAAGAAGAGAAAGGGAGAATAAAGCAACAGATGATCGAAAGATGAGTGAAGAGAACAGCGATGCAAGCAAGCTATTTATAGAGGCCGAGAGTGACCGTCCACTTCCTACCATGCTCGCTGAATAGTCACAAGTATTCAATAAGCAATTCAAGCCGCCTGAAAATGAGTCAGGCAGCAGGCGCCGCTTCGCGTAACACGACACCGTTTGGACCAAGGTCAACCACTCGGGCGATATGATTAAACCACATGGTCACATCAAGTTACTACTCCAGGACAGTATGCTAAACACTCTGCGTACCAAGACACCCCTTGGTCACACCCATTGGAGCCCTGTTCATTTTGTGCCAATCCATAGGGATTGAAGGGGATTAAATCCCCTACAAGTCAAAATCCTCTCCAATCCCTTCCAATCCCTTCAATTCCTATGGTTTTGGGATCAAACGAAAATGGCCTAGGGGCGGTAGCCAGGAATTTTCAAAAGATTTTCTGAAGAAGTCATATCCATACAGTATACGCAATGAATGTATTGAGACATAAGGAGGAGATCGGTAGAGATTGGAGGAAATCCAAATATAGCTACTGAACCGCAAGTCTAATCAGCAGAGGCATTGAAGCACAGAGCAGGGTGATGACTAGCCAAGAGCCATCTACCAAACGTCCAATCTATCACCGATCAAATAATTTTCAGACCTAACAAGGCATGGGCAGATAACGTTGTTTGAATTCGCAAGAGCATGAAATGAAGACAAAATGTTGGCTTCTAAAGCATAAGATGATGACAGAATGCTGATTTCTAAAGCATGAGATGAAGACCTTTGAGTGGATTATTTCAAAAAATCCACTCAAAGCTCGGGGGCTACACCCATTGGGTGCACCTTCGGTGCACCCAATAGATTCTTAATCCCATAAGACGAAATGCTGACTTCTAAACCATGATATGATACAAGACACTGATCTCCAAAGCATCAAATGAAGACCTCTAAGAAGACTGTTTTTACCGAGTCACTCAAAGTTTAGGAGCAACACTCAATGGGTGCACTTTTGGCACGCCCATTGCAAGAGTGGAAACCATGCCATAAACTCGTGAGCTGGACCTAGAATCTTTGGGCTGATTATTTCAAAATCAACTCGAAGATTGGGGGCTTGTGGGGGACAGATATCCCCTGGGTCCACTAGAAGGTAAGAAGGCCTCGCGAGAGGCTTTAGGCCTATTATCTCGCTAAGCCATCCCTTCATGGGCTAGGAGGAAACTGCTGGCGAAGTGGGCCGACACGAGAAAGAAGCAGACTCAGGACCAAGCGACTCATTGGATTTAAGGGCTATCCACAGCGCCCACCCGACTCTCCCGCGTGCAGCGACCTTGAATATCGGGGCGGATTAGGGATAAGTCGGCAAGATTATAGGAAGACCAGTTCAGTCGGTTCACTATTGTTTAGGAGCTTACCGTCATCACGTACGCATGTAGTGCCCCACAGTCGAATATATAAGGCCTAGGGGGTACCCCATCATTTCGAGGTCAACCATCAATCCATCTCACTAGTTTCTCTCTATTCCGGAAACTCCTCTTGTAACCACCACATAAAGATCCACACCAGGAAGTAGGGTATTATGCCTCTCCAAGCGGCCCGAACCTGTAGAAAATTGCCTGTCGTCTATCGTACATCTCGCACGAACCATTGAGTTACAGTCAACAGCACCGTCCTACCCAAAAGCACCGCGAGGGGTAACCCCGGGTGTGCGGTCGGGCTCCAAACACCGACAGGTATGTACACATTTCACGCTGCATAAAGAAATATTGTACAAACCATACTTATGTAGAGAATACACTTCGCACAATTGTTTTACATATAGTAAGTACATACTTAAAAATGTTTATTATAGTTCAAACACAAAACTCTCAATCTTCGTTCAAGACTTTCTTAGCTGCTTTATTTAAAATTGTATCAACAGCTTCATCTATGGCCCTGTGCAACACCTTGAATTCCGCAAGGATATCTTTTAATTCTGGATCATCTTCAGCATTATACGGTTCTGGGGTGGCGAAAGGACACTGCGTCACAAATCGCTTTGTGTCATGCATCATTAAATATCAAAAGTTGTTACGAAGCTAGAATCCACAGGAGCAAATAAAGTGTACCTATACGCCTCTCTAACTGTAAAGCTTCTTCTGCTTTCCTAGCCTCTTCGGCAGCCCAGTGAGTCTAAAAAAGACAAAAGAGTAATTCGTTTACAAAATGTTAATTAAGATTCGAATAATAATAATCTAGTATCTAGAAATAACCTCTTCTTCACTTTCTTTGATATCTTCATTAGCTACTTCCCTTCCACCACCAAGCCAAACCTCAGAATAAATTTTTCCTCCCAACAACAACTTCGGCCGAAGGTTCCTTTATATCATTAGCTGAAATTGCAAAGTCTGGTTGAATTATAGTTTTTGCATGCTCGTAGCCAGCTTTTTCAAGCAGTGACAATGTGTCGGTGTTTTGGGTCCGACCGTGCACCTGGGGTTTCCCCTCGAGGTGCTTTTATGGAGTAGGACGGTGTTACCGACTGTAGCTCAATGGTTCGTGCTAGATGCACGAGAGACAGTGGACAATTTTATACAGGTTCGGGCCGCTTAGAGAGGCATAATACCCTACTTCCTGGTGTGGACCTTTTATGTGGTGGGTTACAAGGGGGTTTTTTAGTATGAGGGATGCTAGAAAGCTGAGTAGACGGCTAATGAATGAGGTGTGTTCGAGGGGGTGCCCCTAGGCCTTATATACTCGACCGTGGGGCGTTACATGCGGATATGATAACAATGTGCGCCTAAGTAATAGTGAACTGACTCAGCTTATCTTCCTATAATTCTTCCGACTTATCATCATTCAGTTCCGATGCCTGAGGCCGCGACGCGGAAGAATCGGATCACTGCTGCGGATAATGCCTGAATTCATTGGGCCGCCTGAGCTCGAGTTGATCCAATCTTGCGTCGATCCATTCTGCTAGACTTTCCTCCCTAGGCCCACGAAGGGATGGCCTTGCGAAATAATGGGCTCAAGGCCTTTCGCAAGGTCTTCTAGCCTTCTAGTGGACCCAGGGGATATCTGTCCCCCACAAGCCCCCAATCTTTGAGTTGATTTTGAAATAATCGGCCCAAAGATTCTAAGTCCAGCTTGTAGTTTTTGGATCTTGGTAAGGAATGCTTTGAAAATAGGCCTATCGAGTTATTGCTTCTGAGCTCTGAGTAGCTCGGTAAAAACGATCTTCTGTTATCCTCTCCTGTCATTATTCATCGGTCTTCGCTTTATTCTTCAGAAATCGGTGCTCTGTCTCGGGCTTATGCTTTGGAGATCAGCATTCTGCTCTCTGGGGTTCAGGATTCATTGGGTGCACCAGAGGTGCACCCAATGGGTGTAGCCCCCGAGCTTTGAGTGGATTATTGAGAATAATACACTCAAAGGTCTTCATCTCATGCTTTAGAAATCAACATTTTACCGTCAGCTCATGCTTTGGAGATCAGCATTCTATTATCAGCTTCATGCTTTAGAGATTGGCATTCTGTCTTCTGGGGTCAGTAACTGATTGGGTGCACCAGAGGTGCACCCAATGGGTGTAGCCCCCGAGCTTTGAGTGGATTATTCTGAATAATTTATTCAAAGGTCTTCATTTCATGCTTTAGAAATCAGCATTATATCTTTGTTGAATGCCTTAGAATTCAGCATTATATCATCAACTTCTATGCTTTAGAGATCAGCATATGGTTTTGTCTTTGAGATTAGCAACGTGATCTACCCATGTCCTTTTAGGTTTGAAATTTATTTGATCAGTGACAGATTGGACGTCCAGTAGATGGCTCTTTGGCTAGTCTTCATTTTGCTTCATGCTTCAATGCTTCTGTTGATTAGACTTGTACTCCAGCAGCTATTTTTGGCTTTTCTCTGATCTCTATCGATATCTTCCTTCTGTCTTGATACATTCATTGTGTATACTGTATGGATGCGACTGCTTGGGAAAATCTATTGAAAATTCTAGGACGTCCCCCCAATGGGTGTAGCCAAGGGACGGCTTGGTGCGCTGAGCATTTAGCAGACCGGCTCTGAGTAGTAACTTGATGTGACCATGGGGTGTAATCATATCGTCCAAGCGGTTGACTTTAGACCCAATGGGTGTAACCCTGTGCCATCTATCGTCCGTATTGTTGACGAGGACGAAGAAGAAGAAGAGGAAGTCCCACTAATTCGGAAGAATAGTCGGCGGTATAGAGGCAGTGGGGGGAATAGCGATATTCCTTCTCCAGCTCTGTCCACTCTTGTTAGCCTGCAAGAATTATCCATAATAGATTTTGATCGGGCTCTCGAGGATGTTGTCCCTGAAGATATGCTGTCAGAGCCGACTGATGGTGATATGATGGATGTTTGCTCTGAAATTCCAGACGCGGGATTAGAGATCTCCCGAGCAGCATCTCGCGCATTGTTGACTTTGGAGGGTAGTCTTCAATGTCAAGAGGTTGGTCATGATTGCCCGACTCCCATGGAGGTGGCTGAGGGTCCTTCGGCCACGGAGGCGGCTGTTGCGGAAAACCTAGCCCCCAAGGGTGGTGCCGGCGATTACCCAGCCCCTGAGGGTGTTACCGGTAATAATCCGGCTCAGGTGGGTAGCGCAAGCTGTGACCTAGCCCCAAGGGTGTCCAGGCGAGTTCCCCTTCCCATACCTCCATGCATGTCCTCATCGGGTCGTCTCCACCACATTCTGGTGGAGTAATAGCAGTGTGCGCTTCTTTAGCTTCAAGTGAAGGAGTCGCCTTAGAGGTCGGCGCACCGGATGCCGGAATTATGATATTTGCTAGTGGAGCGGAATCAATTCCTGATGATGCTCTTTAGATTGTCCCAACTGATATACCTTCATCGAGCTACGACCCAGCTTCTCGTGACTTGGGACTTTCTTCGCTTTTTTCCAATCTTCAGGTAGCCTAGCTTTTCCTGTTCTGTCAGTACTTCCAGCAAATCACTTTCTATGTATTCATTTGTTTTTGATATCAGGCTTTGGTTGATGGGATGGTCGGTCAGTTGAGATCACATGGTGTCTCTATCCCAGAAGGAGTTCTGACACAGTGGAATCTGTTGCTGCTTCAGAAGCAGATATCTGATCTGAAAATGTTGAATGCTGGTTAGTGTTTTTGTTTCTTCCTTGGCTGACTGATTAGTATGTTTTTAACCATGTATCCTTCTTTGGCTGCTTTTTGTAAGATATGATCCGGCGGTATTCTAAACTCGAGGAGAAACATCTTCAGTATCAAACCGACTCAATTTGGCGGTACTCTGAGCTTGAGGGGAAGTATTCCGAAGGTAAAATCGGCCTGGCCCGGGTTTCTGCTGCTTTGGATGATGCAAATTCTTTGAATTCCTCTCTTAGTGCTCAGCTTGACTCTAAAAGGGTGGCTAACGAGGTAAGCTTACTTGACTAGATCTGCTGTGACTTTACTGCTTACTGGATACTTGAGAGCTGATTCTCATCTGTAGGAGGAGAAACAGGCACTTGTGGCTTCTCGTGATAATCTCGATAGCTTGTATCGTGACGCCAGCAATTCTCTGACCATCTTAGAGAGGAGCCACCGCTTTATCATGGGGGATCTGGATCATCATCGTCACGAGCTACAAGTATCCCAGGATGAGATCCTGCGTCTTAGGCAGTTGGTGTCGAGCAAAGATTCCATCATCAAGGATCTGCGTGCCTCCAAGAGGTCAGTCGCCCAGGAGCTAGAGGCTGCTCGATAGGCTACCAAAGTTGCAGAAGACAATTCCATCATTCTAAAGGCTCAGCGTGATAAGGCTATGGACAAAGCCATTCGTGCAAGGCGGATCTAGATGAGAAGGCTGGGTGTAGTTGTTCCTGATGACATAGTTGCTGATGTCAAAGCTGCTTCTGACTCCTCAAGTCACCCTTCTTCAATGGTTGCTCCTGAGAAAGACATTGCCAAGTAGAAATACTGAATACATTCATGAACCATATGTGTATGTGATCAATGTGCCCAAATACTCGGTTAGAACGTGTTCCTGGTACTGAATGCTACTTTTGTTTTTCGTTGTTGAAATTCAATAGTTGTTATGATTGCAGAAGTAAATGCAGTGTGCTGGTTTCGAAGCTTTTTCCTATTTTATGCTAATTGATTAGCTAGTGAGGCATAGAGATCGCCCTAAGATGAGTAATCGTAAGCATGTTATACTAGGTCGAGTAGGCGTTAGCATGTTGCACTGTCTTAAGCCATTGCCGGCTTAAGCTGATTGCTCCGTTAGTAGGGTATAGTGGTCACCCTAAGTTGAGTAAGCATGAGCATGTTGCACCGTCTTAAGTCACTGCCGACTTAAGCCGATTGCTCCATTAGTAGGGTATAGTGGTCACCCTAAGTTGAGTAAGCGTGAGCATGTTGCACCGTCTTAAGTCACTGCCGACTTAAGCTGATTGCTCCGTTAGTAGGGTATAGTGGTCACCCTAAGTTGAGTAAGCGTGAGCATGTTGCACCGTCTTAAGTCACTGCCGACTTAAGCCGATTGCTCCGTTAGTAGGGTATAGTGGTCACCCTAAGTTGAGTAAGCGTGAGCATGTTGCACCGTCTTAAGTCACTGCCAACTTAGGCCGATTGCTCCGTTAGTAGGGTATAGTGGTCACCCTAAGTTGAGTAAGTGTGAGCATGTTGCACCGTCTTAAGTCACTGCGGACTTAGGCCGATTGCTCCGTTAGTAGGGTATAGTGGTCACCCTAAGTTGAGTAAGTGTGCAGGTTGATAATAAATAGTTCGAGTGCCCATGAGAATGAGATCTTTTTATTGATGATGTATTTTCCGATTACAGAATACAATGCTGCCCCGATAGCTTTTGAAATCTAGCTAGGGGTAAAACTTCCTGAGATGCTCTATATTCCACGAATTCCCTATTTTCGTGCCATCCATTTGAGTAAGCCGATATGATCCTGGCCGAGTGACTTCTGCTACCGTGAATGGCTCTTCCCATAGTGGCGACAATTTGTGTCGTCCTTCCCCCGTTAGAATTCGGCGAAGGACCAAGTCTCCCACTGCGAAGGATCGATGTCGTATGGCCTTATCATGATAGCGCCTTAGGGTTTGCTGGTATCTAGCTGACTGAATTACTGTATTCAGTTGCTCTTCTTCCAATATATCAATATCCTCTAGTCTAGTAGCTTCAGCCTCAGCTATGTTTTCAAAGACCAGCCTTGGTGCTCCAAACTTGAGGTCGGCAGGTAGCACTGCTTCCGAACCATAGACCATGAATAAAGGAGTGTTTCCATGCAAGGCTCGACTAGGTTGAGTTCTTAGGCTCCAAACCACATACGGCAACTCTCTGATCCATTTTCCTACGAACTTTTCATTCTTGTCGAAGACTTTCTTCTTGAGTGCTTCTAATATCATTCCATTAGCCCTTTCTACCTGACCGTTGGCTCTTGGGTGTGCTACTGACGCATATTTGATCTAGATGCTTCTTTGTTCACAGAAATCAAAGAATTCAGAGCTAGTGAAATTGGACCCCAAATCAGTTATAATGCTATTTAGTATTCCGAACCTGAATATTATATCTTGTATGAATTCCACTGCCTTAGCTGAAGTCAGAGAAGCGATGGGTTTGTACTCTATCCATTTAGTGAATTTGTCAATGGCAACCGGCACGTGAGTATAGCCTCCCTGAGCTTTCTTGATGGGTCCAATCATGTCTAGTCCCCAGCACGCAAATGGCCATGTCACTGGTATAGTTTGCAGTTGCTGCGCTGGTAAATGCTGCTGCTTTGATAAGAATTGGCAAGCTTCACCAGACCTGAAGACCTTTCCGACTAGAGTCCTGGGTGCCGCGTGTATCCCGCATTGCCCAGCATGGATCTCATCTAGCAGTTGCTTCCCAGTAACCAAAAGGATGCACTTCATGAGAACTCCTGTTGCGCCCCTTCTGTACAGTGCATCCCCAATGAGGGTGTAATGAGCTGACTGCCTTGCGATGCGTTCTGCCGTGGCTTTGTCACCTGGTTCCTCTTCGTTCTTTATATATCTAATGATGGGCTCCCTCCAGTCATTAGAGTCTGACTCGGGCTGGCCCAAAACATTGCATTCTTCTGCTTGATCTGAGGAAATGCTTGGGCGTGGTATCTCTTGGACGAAAACTCCAGGTGGGACCTGAGTCCGACTGGATCCTAGTTTCGACAATGCGTCTGCTGTCGCGTTGCGATCTCTTTCCACATGATGAAATTCCAGCCCTTCAAATTTGTCTTCCAACTTTCGGACGGCTGTGCAATACTTGCCCATAGAGTCATTCGAGCAATACCATTCTTTATTTATCTGACTTATGACCACCAGTGAATCTTCGTATACCATCAACCTCTTAATGCCCAGTGATATGGCAATGTTCAATCCGTGGATCAAAGCTTCATATTCTGCTGCATTATTGGATGCTGAGAATAACAACTGAAGAGCATATTTGAATTGTTCACCTCTAGGTGCAATGAAGAGGATCCCTGCGCCTGCCCCTTGCAGCTTCAGTGAGCCATCGAAATACATCCGCCATACTTCTGCAGTCTCTGGGTTATCTGGTACTTGTTGCTCGGTCCACTCTGATACAAAGTCAACTAGTGCTTGAGTCTTTATCGCAGTGCGAGGCCGAAACTCAATGTCATGAGCTCCCAGCTCACAGGCCCACTTGGCTATCCTTCCGATGGCATCTTTGTTGTGGAGAATATCCCCGATTGGAAATCCAGTGACTACTATGACTTTGTGGTCGTCAAAGTAGTGACGGAGCTTGCGTGCAGTTAGAAGTACCGCATACAATAGTTTTTGGACTTGAGGATATTTCTTCTTTGAGGGTCCCAGGACTTCACTGATGAAATAGACGAGATGTTGTACTGGATATGCATGTCCTTCCTCTGCTCGCTCGACTACCAACGCGGTGCTCACCACGTGAGTCGTGCAAGAGATGTACAACAACATGTCTTCGGCCGATTGACTCGGTGTGGCTCGGCGTGGCGGTTTTAACACTGGCGGTGTTGTCAGGAACTTTTTCAGTGCATCAAGGGCTTCCTGAGCTTCTAAGGTCCACTGGAATTTGTCTACTTTTTTGAGCAATTTATAGAACAGTAGGCCTTTTTCTCCTAGCCTTGATATGAACCTACTCAAAGCTGCCATGCATCCAGTAAGCCTCTGTACTTTCTTCTGCAACCGTGGTGCTTCCATTCTCATGATAGCTTCGATTTTCTCCGGGTTGGCTTCAATTCCTCGGTGGCTGACAATGAATCCGAGCAATTTCCCTGCTGGTACTCCAAAGACACATTTTTCTGGATTAAGCTTCCACTGATATCGTCGCAGACTATTGAAGACCAACTGTAAATCTTCAATGAAGTTTTCTGAGTTTTCTGTCTTGATCACCATGTCATCTGCATAAGCTTCTACACGCTTGCCCTAGTGATCGGCTAAGCATGTCTGAATGGCTCTCTGGTAAGTCGCTCTAGCGTTTTTGATGCCAAACGGCATGGAGGTATAGCAGAAAGCTCCAAACAGAGTGATGAATGCAGTTTTTTCCTCGTCTTCTTTTGCCAGGCTGAGCTGATGGTACCCAGAGTAGCAATCCAAAAAGGACAACATAGAACACCCGGCGGTCGAGTCTACCACTTGTCTATTCTAGGAAGTCCGAAGGGATCCTTCGGACAGTGTTTGTTGAGATCCGTATAGTCGACGCACATACACCAATCCACTTTATTCTTTTTGAGTACAAGAACAGGATTTGCTAGCAACTCAGGATGCAGTACTTCTCTAATGAACCCTGCCATGACTAAGCGAGCCAACTCGGCACGGATAGCTTCTCTCTTGTCGGGCGTGAAATGACGCAACTTTTGTCGTATCGGCCTTGCCTGGGGATAGACCTTCAGTTTGTGCTCGGCCAGCTCTCTCGGGACTCCCGACATATCCACAGGTTGCCATGCGAATACGTCTCGGTTGTCTTGCAGAAACTGGACGAGCACGCTTTCCTATTTGTCATCCAGGCTAGAGTTGATGATGGCAGTCTTGCGTTCATCAACGAACCCGAGATTGATTCTCTTTGTTTCCTCGGTCAGCCGCATAGAGGTCACAGCTTGAGCTTCATTTGCAGGTACTATGAGGTCCTCCTCAGGCTTTGAGTTTGCCTGCGTAGAAGAAGTCGTCGATGGTTTGGAGGTGAGGGCCACCAGAATGGCCACTTGGAAGCACTCTGCGATGCCTTGGAAGTCAGCACGCACAGTGATGATTCCTCGTGGTCTAGGCATCTTCAATATCATATACGTATAATGCGGGATGGCCATGAACTTCGCCAACCCAGGCCTGCCGATGATGGTGTTGTATCCACAGTCGAAGCTTGCTACCTCGAACCTCAGGAACTCGGTTATGTAGTTATCCGGAGTTCCAAAGGTGACCGGCATGTAGATGTGTTCGAGTGGATATTCTCCTTCAGTCAGCACGATTCCGAAGAAAGGAGTGTCTGACTCGTGGAGCTCTTTGAGTGCGACTCCCAAGCCTAGGAGTGTTCGGGGGAAGGTGACATTGATGCTGCTCCCCCGTCCACTAACACCTTTACCCTAGTCTCTCGGATCACCGGATCGATGAGGAGCGGGTACTTTCCTGGATGATCGAAGTTAAGCCATTGATCTGCCCGAGTGAAGGTGATCGGGTGTTCGGACCATCGATACAGGATGGGAGGACTGATGGCTGCCACCAGTATCTGATGGTCGTTGAGCTTCTGCTGCCTCTTGCTCTCTTGCGACCCATGTCCACCGAAGATGACATTGACTTCTCCATCAACGTGCGGGAATGCTCCACCTCCTCCTCTTTCCTGCTGCTGAGGTTGCCGAGGTTCTCTAGGTCCTCCTCGTGGTGGGGGAGGTGGCAGAGGTTGGAAGGGTCGGCCGTTCCCGACAGAGTGCTTGAAGTCTCTGCAGTTCCGAAGGGTGTGGCGCATGTCCTTGTGGTACGGACATTAGGCATCGAGGATGTCGTCCAATGTTCGTTCGCCTCCATGGGGTGCCCCTCGGGCACGAGAGATGGGTGGTCCGGCGGTGTGAACCTCGTCGCAAGGCCTCTTCTCCCAACGCTTGTCGGGTTGTTGGTTCGCGTCACGTCGTGGTGCTGGTGGTGCAGGCTTTGTTCCTTCGATGAGGTCCTGAGCCCGTTTGTCGGTGGTGATGTAGAGGTCCGCCTCCCTGAACAGCTGCTCGGAGGTAGTCAGCGCCTTTTGAAGTATGACTCGGACGAAGGCCGAGTCATTGGATCCCCGATAGAAGTCCTCGATCACTGCTGCTTCCGCAACCTCGAGGATACGATTTCTCATGGTCTGAAATCTTTTGAGGTATGACCGAAGAGTCTCTTCCCCTCGGCTCCTGATGGATTTGAGGTCCCATGGCTGCGCCGGCTTGTCAGAGAGAGATTGGAAGTTGGCGATGAAGTGCCGACTGAAATCGCTCCAGTCGTCGATGCAGTGTCGGGGTAGGTGCAGTAGCCATTGCAGCGCATCTTGCCCGAGGACGATGGGCAAGTACGTAGTCATCACATCCTCAGTTGCCCTAGTGGCTCGGGCAGCGGTCGTATAGACGACCAACCAGCCTCCTGGGTCCTGCTTAGGCTTGTACTTGTCGACGTTGGAGATTTTGAAGTTAGGGGGCCACTGAATGGCCCTGAGATGTGGAGTGAGCGCCGATACTCCACATGTGTCCTCCTGTCGATGATGATGATGTCGGTCCCGGGGAGGAGAGTTGTCGATGTGGTGCCTCGACCGTACCCGGGTCATGCCACTGGTTGAAGCTGTTGCCGACTCAACTCTAGTGGCTGACTTCGCGTAGGGATGCCGTGATCCCGATCATACTCTTCTCGGCGCCGAATCTCATTCTCGTGTCGTCGTTCACGTGAAGCATTGATGGAGCTCGGTGCGTCCCACTGGCTATTGATGGCGTGTCGTAGATCGCTCGGAGGATGAGCGAGAGGCTGAAGATGATTAGCTGCCCGAGTGAGCAGCCGCTGATAGCCCTCGGCTTCTGGAGTCCGAGGGAGGCTATCGGCTATCCGAGCCAACACTCCACCGACTTCGCTCGGTGTGTTTATGGCTCAGGCGAAGTCGGGGTTCAGGTTTCGTCCGAGAAGAGGTTCTCTCGATGTTGTCTTGCCTCCTGTTCGGCTTGTTCTTGAGCTTGCCGACGATCACGCCGTCGGGAATTCCTTTTTTCCCTGAAGACCCATTCTTCTAGAGTTTCTCCCACCTCCGAGATCTCATCTCGTGACACAGGCTACACCGGGTCCCGCTCTCTGGCTTCATGATGAAGCTGGATGTTTTGGCGTCGGTTCCTTCGTCAGTGAGATTCCCGCTGAAGAGGTTCTTCCCCCAGTGCGGTCGGTTCATCATCAGAGACGGGGGACGATTCCACCCTCCCCCAGATGAAGAGGATGTCGGGGTAGAATGGAACTGTCATAGCGATAAGCTTCTTTCTGTTCTCCTTTGAGGGCAGAGGTTCCCGAAGAGCAGCCTGACCAGCTTTCACCTCGTTTGTTTCCTTTTTCCTTGTGATCTACGTCCATTTTTCCGTTGAGGAGGTGGACATCGGGGTTCTCCGGGTAGGCGGATCCTCTGCTACTGGTTTGTAGGAGATAGTCTTTGCTCAGAGTGCTGGAGGTTGCGCTTTTTCCTGCTTCGCTCTGGCTTTCCTGGAGATTGTTGAGGAAGATTTTCTCTCCGGCGGATCCGTGATGCAATGTAGAGTTCCTTCTTCGTCTGCTACGGATGAGATGGTTCCGAAGCAGAACATGGATCCAAGGCAGAGGACGATCTTGTGCTAGAAAGTGATGGCCATTGAGCTAGCTTGGATTAGTGACACACCCCTACCTGGTGCGCCAGCTGTTAGTGTTTTGGGTCCGACCACGCACCTGGGGTTGTCCATTGAGGTGCTTTTATGGAGTAGGACGGTGTTGCCGACTGTAGCTCAATGGTTCGTGCTAGATGCACGAGAGACAGTGGACAATTTTATACAGGTTCGGGCCACTTAGAGAGGTGTAATACCCTACTTCTTGGTGTGGACCTTTTATGTGGTGGGTTACAAGGGGTTTTCTAGTATGAGAGATGCTAGAAAGCTGAGTAGACGGCTAATGAATGAGGTGTGTTCGAGGGGGTGCCCCCTAGGCCTTATATACTCGACCGTGGGGCGTTACATGCGGATATGATAACAATGTGCGCCTAAGTAATAGTGAACCGACTGAGCTTATCTTCCTATAATTCTGCCGACTTATCATCATTCAGTTCTGACGCCTGAGGTCGCGGCACGGAAGAATCGGATCACTGCTGTGGATAATGCCTGAATTCATTGGGCCGCCTGTGCTCGAGTTGATCCAATCTTGCGTTGATCCATTCTGCTAGACTTTCCTCCCCAGGCCCACGAAGGGATGGCCTTGCGAAACAATGGGCTCAAGGCCTTTCGCAAGGTCTTCTAGCGTTCTAGTGAACCCGGGCGCAAAAGTTCTTGAGCCTTCATCAAAAGCTTCATCAAAAGCTTCAATTTAACCTTCTATCCATTTAAAAGCTCCTTCAGCATTGCTACAAATAAAGTTTTCATCATTTGAGAAAGCACCAATGTTGGTAAACATATTCTTGAGCCTCCCACAGCAATGCACAACAATAGAAAAGTATCGCTCCTTTGATGTTCGAAGCTCTTCAACATCTCTCCAAACTCTGTCACGCTCAGCTTCGACTATCTCACGTTTAACTTTTTCAACTTCAAAATTCTCATTCATTTCATCAAATTTTTCCTGCAACTTCGTCATCTCAGACTTATGTGACTCTGCTTGCACTGTAAGTATTGATTCGAGGTCAGCAATACGCTTCGCGTCAGGATTTTTCTCTTCTTTTAGTTTTGAAATCCTTGACCCCGCTTCGGAAAATTTTGCCACTTCAACTTAGCTCTCCTTCAACTTATTTACTCAAGAGATCAAGGTATTATCTTTTTTCTACAGCTTGATGCCATAGGTCAATAATCTCTAATCGAAGGTTCCTAGAGGCTATCCGAGTACTTTTGTCCATGGCATCTTTTTGAGCCTTTAAAGTTTTACTCAAGATAAGTCCCTGACAACAACAAAATAAAAAGAATAAGTAACATTGGAAAATATTTGAGAGATCAAAACAAAAAAAGAAATGTATACAAAGCTTTAAGTTATTATACGCCAAACAATCTGCAAGATGATCTTTGGGCATGGCAGATAGTCCAAGTTCATGCTTCGGATAACCCATTTTATCCATCACCTCGCGACACACATTAATTTCTCTATTGTTCGGTAAGTGATGAGGACATCCTCCACTATTACCCATTGGCAAAGACGCAATTGGCCCAGTTGGCCCAATTGTAGTCGGACGGCGACCGTGTGAGCCTCAGAATTATCCCACCTCGCTTAACTTGGGAGGAGGAAGCCACTTTAAAAGGGAGAGCCACCCTTCCCCCATTGGACTAGTCTTTTGGGGCGATTGGGCCTTTCCCTGAGTTGGGTGTGCTTAATGAACTGTTGGGCTCCGGGCAACCCTAATTTGTTGGGCCTCGGCCAACCCCACCTGGGCTGGGTGTATCATCTGGTATCAGAGCTAGGGCCTATTTTAAGAAGGTGGGAATGATGAGGACATCCTCCACTATTACCCGTTGGCAAAGACGCAATTGGCCCAGTTGGCCCAATTATAGTCGGACGGTGACCCTGAGCCTCAGAATTATCCCACCTCGCTTAACTTGGGAGGAGGAAGCCACTTTAAAAGGGAGAGCCACCCTTCCCCCATTGGACTAGTCTTTTGGGGCGATTGGGCCTTTCCGTGAGTTGGGTGTGCTTAATGAACTGTTGGGCTCCAGGCAACCCTAATTTGTTGGGCCTCTGCCAACCCCACCTAGGCTGGGTGTATCAGTAAGCAATATAGATAATCATCTTCGTCGTTGCCTCCATACACTAGAGAGCTCGGAGGATACTTTAAATCTTCGGCGTAGTGCCAAACTTCAACAATCTGCTCTTTAGTTAGTTTCTCGCCTGAAGCATGATGAATAATGTATCTGTGACCTGTCGATGGCGCTTCTTTGGGCGCTGGTAGATCTTCTTTCTCTGATAAACTATCAAACGTGGAAGATTTAAATTTATCTTGTGTTTCTTCTCTGGCAACATCTGTTATTGAATAAGTCAAACTTCCTAAAGTGATGGCTTTGTTCATATCAAAAGGAACCCCTACATCGATAGCCACCTTTGGCTCAGAAATCAAACCTTTAGAAACCTTTGATGTTGCAGGCGATGCCATTTTTGTAGGCCTTAGAACAGCTTTTAGCACATTAGCCATTCTTTTCCCCTTATGGGGAGTCCCTATTAGAGCAGATATTACCTTCGGTTGCTCCTACACCTTCGGCTTCGTATCAATTATGGACACTTCATCTGGAATTGGAGTTTCCATGACTCCCTTTTTCTCAGTTTCATCTGTTCCCTGTTATTGAAAATCCAAAATAAAATAAGTATATTAATAAGCTAGTTAAAAGCTGAAGTAAAAATCAAAATATATTACCTTCAGTGACATAATCTTCACTTCACCCGACTCGATAGCCTTCGTCTCGCTAGACATAGTAGTTGAGAAGGCAGGCAGTTCTGCTGCCATTTCGCTATATTATGGCTTTGCCCGGTTGGCAAAAATCTTTACTCTTATCTATTTTAGCGCGTTGGAAGAAATCTTTAGGGCACCTTTTCTTTTTTGACCCTTTTTCCATGCAGGGAAGCAATAATCAGGAAAATAAATCCAATGACATCAAAAACCATGTTCAAACTTCTCTTCCCTCGAGCTCCAAAGGCAGTATTCATAGCTTTGTCTTCAGCCTTTGTATAAGCCCCCAACATCTCATCACTGGTTGCTTCGATAGCCTTAAGCCATTCATCATCTAGTTCATCAAACTGATTCCAATAGCAATAAGTATATTTTAGATACACCAAGCCACCTTTTCTGGCACTTTGGCTTCAACTAGCATCAACTTTCTTTGGCATCTCCCACTAATTAACAAGGGGCCATACCTTGAAGGCTATGTGTTCCTGAACCAGATCTCTTGTGCTAATGTAACTGCACACAATGTTGAAAGCTACCAGGCAGGCTTGAGCCTCTTTGGTATTCATAATAACTAGCCTCTTAATGCCAAAGAGAGATCGAATGGACCACTAAATCACACCTCTGATATCCTCTCTCTTATCCAAGTCATTCCTAACATAAAACCACTACTTCATCCATGAACACGACTATTTTTATCAGAAAGTTGGACAGGGTACCTGTCGTTAGATCGATATATGAAGAAATAACAACCAAAGTTATTATGATATTGTTCCTTTCCAATAGCCTTCGTCTGATACAAGAGATCGTGAATATTACAAAAGCAATCAGCATTTGGCTCTAGTCCTTGGCTCCTCATTATCTAGATGAAGATCCCAGCTTTAACTAGGGCTTCGGGAGCAGGCTGATGGAGGTATATCTCAAACCTCTTTAGGACCTCAACCAGCATCTTATGAAGGGAAAAATGCAGCTGGCCTTCAAAAATCTTAGGAAGACAATCACTTTGTCCTTTTTAGGGAGAGGAACAGTGTTTTCTCCCCTAGGTACCTGTCACACCCGGCTTTAAGGAACAAAGCCAGGTGCATCTCATACATGCGCCAAGAAGACAACATATATAATAACAGAGTGTATAGAGATAAATGTCATAATAATCAGAGTATTTATTACATAGCGGAAGACTTATTACAAAAATAATAGATAAATATAAAACGAACTAAGGATCGTCGGCGCCAATGTCAACTGAGAAATGCCACCTAGATCAGATCATACTCCTCGCCTTGTGGCTCCTCCTGAACCACCTGCTCTTCTCCTGTGGGGGGTGTGAGACAGCAAGGGTGAGCTCACACATGATCATAGCTCAACAAGTTGTGGGGAACCAGTGGACATAAACTCACAAAGGTGTGAGTTCATGTGATGTGTAAGGCTAATCAATGATAGGGGTTTAGAGCTGAGCATTGCTTTTAAGTAGTTGGTCAAAATTTTATTAGCAGTTACTAAGTGTAAGTAAATACCAAACCATAAGTAAAGTAATAGAACAAAATTAATAATAAACCCATGCAATGCAAATGACAAAATTGAATTTAAGTTCCATAATTTAAACATCAGAGAGTCCTGAGCGGCTCATGACCGTGAGCTCGGCTAGTATACCAGTTTTACACTCTGCAGAGGTTGTACCCTTTACCCACAAGTCATGTTACCCATCTGCCAAGGGATCGCGACTTCCCATACACCTCTACCTAGGAAGCGCGGCAGGGCAACACTACGAGGCCTTTACAAAGTTCCACTAGCTTCCGAAAACCCGCTATAGTTTATAGGAAGCTCCAATGCAGGGTTCTTGTCTGACCGTCATCGCAGCAAAATCAACCAATGACCTCCCTACACTGACCACTCCCTTACTGCCCTTGGCCCTTTCGGGTAAGGTAGTCTTCCACTAGCTTCCCTAATTAGTCAGCCAAGGGCGTCCCATTAAACCCTTGTGGTGGCACATGTTACTCAAGTTAAGCTCTATGTTCCAATTAACGTTAATAATCTCAACATGAACATAAATAGTATAACAAAAAGAATTGGAACATAGAGGTAATAAATGATTATCCCAAAACCATGTAAAGCAATAGCAAACTACCCAAGTGATTCAGGGGTAAACAAGGTAATGAGATATACAATCTAGGATGACCTATCGGGTCCCATCAAAATTAGCCTATGCATGAGTAAATGATATTAAAGAACATTATTAGGTAAAAAGTGGTCAAGGGCACAACTTGCCTTCAATGAGCTCCTGCTCAGCTACTTCAACCTGCTGCTCACCAGGGTCCTCAGCAACGGGCTCTTCTACTCGCCACAATACAAACAAGCACAGTGCATATAGAGAAATTAACATTTCACCAAACATATAAACCAAATACACAGATATGTTCTACATATTAAAATAAAATTCTAGGAACAGAAATCATAATTTTTTGGAGTTATAGAATTTAAGTTATGAATTTTCAAAGGTTTTATGTGTTTAAAATAGGATTAAGTGTGGGATTAATTTTCTTACTGTTGTCATGATAAAACAGGGACACTAAGTGATAGAGAATTAAATTACAAAAATTTAGAAAGTGGAATGGAGTAATTTGGAGTTCATATGCATTTTCTATGAATTATTGAAGTTCTAGCAATTATTTTCCTATTAAAAATCTATTTAATAATCATTTTCCCTGATTTTATTATGTTCTGGACTGGGCCTCATTTCCTTGAAAGCACAGGGGCCCCGGTGCAGTTTTCCTAAGACACAGATTTCTATTATGCGGATCGCGGATTTATTTTAGTAGACCACAGGGACTCTTATACTAAATTGCCACGACGAAAGGGTATGGACAACTTCTGGCCGACCGATTAGAATTCGGCCGCCAGGATTACATCCACGTTTTATACGAACCGGTAAACAATCCCGATCGTCCAAAGCCCGATCAACGGTGCAGAGTTAATGAAGGATTCATAAAGCCCGAGCCGTCCGATCGATCCTACGGTCCAGATCTAAAGCGCGAAGGGGTATCCCTTGGCCTAATCTCGGCCGTTTAATCTCGATCGAACCGCGTAGGCATATTCGCCCGACTCAAGTCCCCGCCGGCGACGGAGACACCCCGCACGGCGGCGCGCCATGGCTGCGCTACCCCCCTGCTGGCCCACGGTGCACGATCGGTCGAGCCACCAGGTGCAAATGGGGCTAGTAGGATGGTGAACTCGGGTAGACAGTTTGTACTCACAATGGGTTTGGTGATGAGTCTGCCCACGCGACGGCGCGATCCCGCGGCGGAGACACAAACACTGCGAAGAATTCCCATGCAGCAGATGCCTCGATCCCCCGGCTTCTTCCCCGAGCGCCACTCGAGCACCCTCCCGAACGTATGGGACCAGATCTTTGATGTTGAGCGGTGAGTATGGCAGAACCCAACAGCGGCGGACTCCCACGATTTGTCTCTAGTGGCGGCTGGAAGAAGGAGTCAAAGGGAGGAGCACGAGGAGAGGTCGGGTCTGCTTTTGAAGCCCGGGCGACGGAGAATCGTGGGTGCGAGGTTAGCGCGCGGATTCAACAGCTCGTTCCTGCATCCCCGGCGACGGTATCGGTCGCCCATGCGCTGCGGCGGATGGAGAAGATGGCGCTGACAACGCGGGTCCCGCGCACCAGCGGCAAAGAGGAAAATGCGCAGCGCAGGGATCAGTCTGCCGCGAGGGCCTCGCCTGTCAGGTGATCGCGCGTGCGGGGAGGGCAGAGACCTGGGCTGCGTAGGGGAAAAACGGAAGTGGGCCAAATTTGGTCGCTCAGGCCCAACTGCGCTTTCACTTTTTTTTCTTTTTATTTTCTATTCTCTTCTCTAATCTTTTTCAAATTTAAATCTCAAATTTGAATTCCACTTAAGTGCAAATTCAAGTTCATGTTAACTATGCAATTTATTCTCACCATCATGTGGTAAAGTTATTCAATTTTAATATTATTTTATATTGAATAATATTTCTTTCCTTACATTTTTATTTCCAAATTCCAAGATTTGAATTAGGTTTTAATCCTTAATTCACATCATTAATGTAACCTTATTGATATTTTCTTTATTATTAAATGCACAAACAATTAAACTCCAGCATGATGCACAATTTAGTGGTATACATTCTTATTAATTATTTGTTTTCATGTGATGTTCTCATGAAATGATCAATATAGACAACACATATAGATATAGAGTAATATACTTTCTCTTTTTAGCCTTTCTTACAAAGTGGGTGTTACAAATCCTACCCCCCTTAAAAATAATCTCGTCCTCGAGATTTAGGTAGATCTAGGGAAAAGGTGGGGAAAATCTATGCGAAGCTCTTCTTCTCTTTCCCAAGTTGCTTCATCTTCACTATGGTGACTCCATTGCACTTTGCACATCTTTATAACCTTATTTCTTGTAACTCGAGTCAAAGTATCCAAAATCTTGATCGGGTACTCCGTGTAAGTCAAATCACCTTGAACACTGAGCTCTTCCATGGGTAACTGTTCCTCAGGTACACGGAGACACTTCTTTAGTTGAGATGCGTGGAACACGTTATGCACATCCGATAGACTATTCGGTAACTCGAGTTGGTATGCCATCTCCCCAACTCTTCTACAGATCAAGAATGGTCCAATGTAGCGAGGGGACAATTTGCCCTTGACTTTAAATCTCCTCATTCCACGAAGTGGTGACACCTTGAGGTAAACATAATCTCCTTCTTCAAATTCCAGTGGTCTTCTTCTAATATCAGCGTAGCTCTTTTGCCTGGTTTGAGCCACCCTCAAATTCTCTCGAATTATACGAACTTGTTCTTCTGCTTCTTGAATCAATTCAGGCCCAAAGAACTGTCTTTCTCCAGTCTGGTCCCAATACAAAGGAGTCCTGCACTTCCTCCCATATAAAGCTTCAAAAGGTGACATCTTCAGACTGGCCTGATAACTATTATTATATGAGAACTCAGCATAAGGTAGACTCTTATCCCAACTTCCTCCATGTTGAAGGGCACATGCTCTCAACATATCTTCCAATACTTGATTAGTCCTTTCAGTCTGTCCATCAGTCTGAGGGTGATAAGCCGTACTGAAATTCAACTTTGTACTCATATTCTCATGAAAGCTTCTCCAAAATCTTGAGGTAAACTGTGAACCTCGATTAGACACGATCTTCTTTGGCACTCCATGCAAACACACAATCTGAGCCATATATAACTCTGCTAGCTGAGAACCTTTATATGTAGTCTTTACAGGAATAAAGTGAGCCACTTTAGTCAATCTATCCACAATCACCCATATAGCATCATATCCTTTCTGGGTGCGAGGCAATCCAGTAATAAAATCCATACCAATCTCTTCCCACTTCCATTCGGGTACCTTCAGTGGGTGCAATAGTCCAGCTGGCCTCTGGTGTTCAGCCTTAACTCTTTGACATACATCGCACATAGCCACATGTGCAGCCACATCTCTTTTCAATCCATACCACCAATACTTCTGCTTCAAATCCTGATACATCTTAGTACTACCAGGATGGATAGAATAATCTGAATCATGGGCCTCCTTTAAAATAGTCTCTCGAAGGCTGTTAATATCAGGAACACACATCCTGTCCTTGAACCATACGGTGCCCTGCTCATCTTCGGTAAATTCCGGAACTCGACCTTCAGTAATCAGATCCTTAATCTCTTTTATTTTAGCATCCCCAATTTGTCCTTTGTGGATCTCTTGCTCCAAAGTATGTTCCACATCAATAGTAACTCCTTCAGTATGAGCAACTATCCCCAGGTTAAGTCTCCTGAAGTCCTCAACAATCTCATCAGGTAGCTGGGCAACAATAGCTGAATGAACATGCTCCTTACGACTCAAGGCATCTGCAACCAAATTTGCCTTGCCCGGGTGATAGTGAATCTCCAAGTCGTAATCCTTAATAAGCTCACGGCGTTGCCTAAGGTTGAGATCCTTCTGAGTGAATATATACTTCAAACTCTTATGATCCATATATACTTGGCACTTGGTTCCCATAATGTAATGTCTCCAAATCTTAAGTGCATGCACAACGGCTGCCAATTCCAAGTCATGAGTGGGGTAGTTCAATTCATGTTTCCGCAACTGACGAGAAGCATAGGCGATCACATGTCCTTCTTGCATGAGCACACATCCTAAGCCTTGGCCACATGCATCACAATAGATATCAAATCCTTTTTGTAGGTCTGGCATAACCAATACTGGTGGCGACATCAACCTCTTCTTCAATAGATCAAAGCTGTCTTGACACTTCTCGTCCCATTTAAATTCTCTTCCTTTCTCCAAAAGCGAAGTCATAGGCTTAGTGTTGGGGCCATGCTTCGTTGCGCCGAAGGTCTTACACGAAGAAGCAGCTTCGGCTGAAGTTGTTCCCAGGAGATGGCCGAAGGTTCCTTTTCATGGAGCTTCGGCATTACAAACCGACATAGAGATAGAATGACCTTTTTATCCATAGAGGTCTGAGTCAATGTTGTAAACTTTTGTAAGGGGCATAATTGTAATTCGTCACAAGCTGTGACCTATGTCTATAAATAGATGAACAGTACCCCCGTACTGTTCACGCGAACTTGACATTTGCTTTCGCATCACACCTGTACTTTTGCTTTCCTCAGGACCGAAGGTACATTTGTAATTTGAAGTCATTTATATTCGTTCATGATAATAAAAATGGAGATGATTCTATGATAATATTTAAATGTTTATTTTATACCTCATGATTTGTATGAATACTTCGTCCTTTGTTATTATGCTCACGAAGGTACGTCCTTCGTAACCTTCGTCCGAAATTCTTTATATCCTAAAGGGATATAATGTTTTGGAGGACGAAGGACTTTAACACTTAACATTTTCTATGTTGCCTTGTTCTTAATTCGAAGCATTTGAGAACAAGCCCCCAACATTGGCGCCCACCTCCGGTGAACTCACTTCCACTTTTCTGAGCTGATGGCTTCGTTCAACAATCAAGCTGAAGCTGCTTCGGCTTCGAAGATGGTGCTCCCGATAACAGGCGGTTCTTGCTCAGAGCCGGCTAACAAGAAGCAGAAGAAGGAGGCTCAGAGAAGGGTGCAGCATGTTGGAGTGCAGGGGCCCTTCATCAAGTCAAAATGGTCCCACATTCCAATTAGTTTCTCTCAGGAAGACCTTCAGCTTAAGGATTATCCTCACAATGATGCCATGGTTATCTCTTGCGTGATCAAAGGATTTCTGGTCCACAATGTCTTAGTTGATACAGGCAGTGCAGCTGATATTATATTTGCTAAAGCCTTCAGACAAATGCAAGAGCCCGAAGACAAGATTCATGATGCTACGCACCCTCTTTGTGGTTTCGGAGGGCGGCAGATTGTAGCACTTGGGAAGATTACCATGCCGGTAACCTTCGGATTTGTTAACAACACAAGGACTGAGCAAATTGTGTTTGATATTGTTGACATGGAGTATCCTTACAATGCTATCATTGGTCGCGGTACTCTTAATGCCTTCGAAGCAATTCTTCACCCAGCTTATCTCTGCATGAAGATACCTTCAGATCAAGGGCCTATTGCTATTCATGGAAGCCAGGAAGCTGCTAGAAGGGCCGAAGGAAGCTGGACTGACTCCAAAGCAATCCATAACATAGATGGAGCTGAAGCTTGTGAACAGTACAAATTCAGAAGGGAGAAAGCAGCTTCAGCAGATCAGCCGAAGCCCATGCTATTGTGTGAGGACATAACAGAGCAGAAGGTGCTGTTGGGCTCGCAATTATCTGAAGACCAGGAGAAAACCTTGATAAGGTTTTTATTCAACAACAAAGATGTTTTTGCATGGTCAGCTAATGATCTCTGTGGAGTAAATCGGGATGTTATTGAACATTCGCTCAATGTTGACCCATCCTTCAGACCCCGAAAGCAGAGGCTTCGGAAGATGTCGGATGACAAGGCCGAAGGGGCTCGCAATGAAGTAAAAAGACTCCTCAGTGCAGGAGTTATCAGAGAAGTAAAGTATCTAGAGTGGCTAGCTAACACTGTTATGGTGAAGAAGGCCAATGGCAAGTGGAGAATGTGTATCGATTTCACAGATCTCAACAAGGCTTGTCCGAAGGATGAATTCCCGCTGCCAAGGATAGATTCTTTAGTCGATGCAGCAGCTTCTTCAGAGCTCATGAGTCTCCTGGACTGCTACTCAGGCTATCATCAAATCTGGATGAAGAAGGAAGATGAGCCGAAGACTAGCTTCATAACCCCAAGTGGCACATATTGCTATCTTCGGATGCCTGAGGGGCTCAAAAATGCTGGAGGAAGTTTTAGCAGAATGACAGCGAAGGTCCTCCAGTCTCAGATAGGCAGAAATGTGTTGACTTATGTCGATGACATCATTGTAAAAAGCACGAAGCAGGAAAATCATATTGCTGATCTGCAGGAGACCTTCGCCAGTTTCAGACAAGCTGGTCTGAAGCTGAATCCAGAAAAATGTGTCTTCGGAGTAAAGAAGGGGAAATTTCTTGGACGCTTGGTTTCAACAAAGGGAATCGAAGCTAATCCAAATAAAATCGAAGCTATACTTCGAATGGAGCCACCAACCACAAGAAAGGGGGCCCAAAGATTGACAGGAAGGCTGGCATCTCTCAACAGATTTATATCCAGATCAGCAGAAAGAAATTTACCATTCTTCGAGGTGCTGAAGTCAGCTGAAGTCTTTCAATGGGGACCAAGTCAACAAAAAGCCTTCGAAGAGCTGAAGCAATATTTGATAGATCTAACAACATTAACTCCGCCAACACCAGGGGCTCCTCTGTTGTTATATGTGGCAGCTTCGCACTCAGCAGTAAGTGCGGCACTTGTCCAGGAGAAGCTTGATGGCCAAGTCAAGAAGCAAGTTCCAGTGTATTTTGTATCTGAAGTCCTTAGTGTATCAAAGAAAAATTATACAGAGCTGGAGAAGGTATTGTATGCCGTTTTAATGGCATCCAGGAAGCTTCGGCATTATTTTCAGGCATACAATATTATTGTTCCTTCTTCGCAGCCGTTGAAGGATATCATGAGAAATAGAGAAGCTACTGGACGGATTGGAAAATGGGCTGCAGAGCTCAATGAATTTTATATTGATTATGTGCATAGATCTTCGATCCAGTCTCAAGCATTGGCAGATTTCATTGCCGACTGGACGCCAGGGGCTCAGGATGAAGAAGCAAATAAAGATGCCGAAGTGTGGACAGTGTTCTGTGATGGTTCTTGGGGAACCTTCGGAGCAGGTGCAGCCGCTGTGTTGGTATCACCATCCAAGGTTAAAACTTGTTATGCAGCAAGACTTGATTTCAGCTGTACAAACAATATTACTGAGTACGAAGCCCTGCTCCTGGGCCTTCGGAAATTACAGGCAATGGGAATTAGAAGGGCGATTCTTAAAACTGATTCCCAGGTCGTTTCGGGTCATATTGACAAAACTTGCAAGGCTAAAGATCCGAAGCTTGAAAAATATCTAGACACGGTCCGAAGGATCGAAGCCTCCTTCGAAGGATTTTCTGTCAAGAATATCCCTCGAGGGCAAAATGAGCATGCTGATTTGCTAGCCAAGTCTGCAGCACAGGGGCTGCCGTTACCTTCGGATGTGTTCTTCGAAACAATAAAGGCACCTTCAGTGGAGCTTCTCGAAAGAGCAGTCCTCAACATATCTCCTGTTTACAGCGAAGATTGGAGAACTGAAATCATCTCTTACCTTCAGGGTAACTTCCTATCAGATGACGAAGCTTATAATAAAAGGATAGAGGCAAGAGCTCGTCCGTATGTCATGATAGAAGGGGAGTTATACAAACATGGAGTTTGCGCTCCGCTGCTCAAGTGCTTATCTAGAACCGAAGGTATAGAGTTGATGAAAGAAATACATGCAGGCCTGTGTGGATCCCACATTGGATCTAGGCTGTTACTTGGAAAAGTCTTCCGTCAAGGGTTTTATTGGCCGAAGGCAGCTTCGGATGCAGCGGAGTTAGTTCAAAAGTGCGAAGGTTGTCAGAAATGTGCAAGAGATCAAAAGCAACCTTCGTCTTTGACACAGCTAATACAACCCATCTGGCCATTGCAAAGGTGGGGCCTTGACTTGTTAGGTCCATTACCACCGGCTCAAGGGAATCTAAAATATGTTATAGTGGCTGTGGAATATTTTTCTAAATGGATTGAGGCGAAGCCATTAGCCACAATAACTTCGGCCACTGTCCAAAAGTTTTTCTGGCAGAATATTGTCTGTCGCTTCGGGGTACCGAAGGCCGTCACTGTAGATAATGGAACGCAGTTCGACTCTGAGGCTTTCAGAAATTTTTGTGATCAAATCGGTACGAAGATCCACTTTGCATCAGTCAGGCATCCGGAGTCAAATGGGCTCGTTGAAAGAGCCAACGGCATTATAATGACAGGAATAATGAAGTTAATCTTCAATCAACCCAGGGGAAAGTGGCCGGATTTGTTAACCAAAGTGGTGTGGAGCCACAATACAACAACATCAAGGTCTACAGGCTTTACTCCATTCAAGTTATTATTCGGTGACGAAGCAATAACTCCGGAAGAAGCTAAAGCTGGATCAATAAGAGTAGTAGCTTCGGCAGAATCAGGTCCTGAAGATGCTTGTCTTGTGGAAAAAGATGCTTTAGAAGGGATCAGGCTTCAAGCTGTGGAAAATATCAATAAATACCAAGCTGAAACAGTCAAATGGCGAGATAGAAAGGTCCGGCTAAAAAATATTGAGCCGGGACACTTGGTGCTTCGGAGAGTAGCCAACCCAGATACAGTGGGCAAGCTACAGTTGAAATGGGAAGGACCTTTCTTAGTAGTATCTTCGTCAAGGCCTGGTTCGTACAGATTGAAGGACATGGATGGCAACGAAGTTCCAAGATCTTGGAATGCAGATGAGCTTCGGCGATATTATGTATAATTTGATGTAACTTTTTATGTTTTTTCTTTTCTGTTTCATGGCACCCTTTTCCTTTCTAAAGGGGGAGAAAGGTTTTTAATAGGGCCATCACATGTAATTTCCTTTTTAGTTTTATAAGAGCAAAATCCCCCAAAGAATGTAAATGTAAAAAGCTGAGAACGCACCATCGAGTGCCGAAACTGAAAAAACGAAGAAGCTCCAAAGACGTTCCTAAGGGAATGCAGAGCTTACAGCGAAAAGTCAACGCTGATTCCGCCGAAAGTAAAAGGCGAAGAAGCTCCAAAGACGTTCCTAAGGGGATGCAGAGCTTACAGCGAAAAGTCAACGCTGATACCGCCTAAGTAAAAGGCGAAGAAGCTCCAAAGACGTTCCTAAGGGAATGCAGAGCTGATGTGTGGTTGTTTCTAAGGAAATAATGGCTGAGAGTGTGGCTTCGGATATATGTTTTGGGACATTCATTCGCACATTGCATTACATCATATCATTTGCATTCATAAGCATTCATTCATAGCATTTGCGTTCCTAAGTGGTTGTTTCGGCAAAAAGAGGAAGCGGTCTTTTATGCTTCGTTGTGTACAAAAAAGAAAAGCTTCGGCAACAAGAGGAAGCGGTCTTTTATGCTTCGTTGTGTACGAAAAGAAGGGAAGGTGTTTTTTCGCCTTCGGCTCAAAATACTAATTTCGTCCACATCAAAGCGCCTCAATAGAAGGGCAAGAATATATTACAAGGTATGTACAAAGTTCATTGAGAACACTTTAATTGTATTTACAAAAGGTTGTTACAAAAGTCTCCTGAGTTTTTTCTATAGTATACTCCTACTGATCTTCACTGAGCTTCAGCTTCGGCGACATATATTAAGCATCATCTTCAGCTTCGTCATCCTACATGAATCAAGGTATCGTGAGTAAAAATCAAGTGTGAAGGAGAAGGTAAGCACAAGGTATCATTTCTTACTAGTTCAAGATGACTTCGAGCTTTGTCTCCAGCCTTCTCTCGCCCGCCTTTTGTCTATATCATTTTTATAAATCTATTTGAGATGCTTCGGGCGAGGTCAGGAATATCGTCTAGAATTGATGGAGACAGAGCGAAATTAGGCCTGTTGACGATTTTTCCATGCTCGCAGCCGGCCTTCAGGAACGCTGCAGCGGTACCCCGAGAAGCTACCCAGGCACAGAAGTCACCGTGCCCGGCTATAACTTCGTCAAGCTCTTCAATTTCAGCTTCAATATGATCGAAGGCTTTTGGCAAATTTTCAGCTGAAGGGTTGAACTTCCCACTGCTGGCTCCAACTGAGTAAAAGATCTTTTTTAATTGTTCAATACAGTTGTTGCTAAATTTCAAACATTTGTCTTGAAGGCTTGTTAATAATTTCTTCAAATCTGAGCTGGTTTGGACTTCGGCCTCAAGTTTTGAATTAAGCTCTAGCTTCTCTTGTTCAAATTGTTTTGATTGCCAGATAAGCTTCGAATTCAATTCTGATACTTTAGCTTCAGTCTCTGCCAGCAAGCCTTCAGTTGTTTGGAGTTCAAAGTCTTTCTTCTCAATAATGGCTGACTGCTCTTTTATCTTGCTCTCTAGATTTTCAATTATAGCTTCGTGTTTCTTATCCTCTAGATCTTGTTGCATCTTCAGAGCTTTGCTCAGTAGCATGCTCTGCACAGAAACAACTTTCGTTAGTAACATTTTCATTATTAAAAGCAATAAAAGCCAGAGAAAAGGTTGTTTACCTTGAAATTGGAATAAAATAAGCTGCCGACGATATGTTGTCGTCGGTAGCGGCTGATATCTGTTTCTAGCTTCGGAAAACCGATACTCTTTGATAGAGTACCGATGACCTTAGCCCCAGTTTGATCACGAATGCAGCCCAATTTTTCATCATCAATGCCTCCAAATAGAAGAGCTCCTGGCTTGTATCCGCAAGATTTGGCATATTCCTTAAGCTCTTCTATTTCGGCCTTCGACAGTTTTTGCCCAACTAAATTTTGAAATGTGTAGGCTTCGTCGTCCAAAGTGTCTTCGGCTATTTCTTTCCCCTTCCCAGGCACTGTGGCCATGGTTTCTTCAGCAGCGGTGGCAGCTTCTTCTGCAGCCATGTCTATCAAAATTTTGTTGATATCCTCAATGGTAGTTTCTAAGTTCACATCTTCGGCTGTAGCGGCTTCGGTAGCCACGACCTCCGAAGGTGCGACTTCGACGTTTGTTGTGCCCTCAACAGCTGGCGTTTTCTGAATTGACGCCCTCGGTGGCGTCTTGTCGATAACTTCGGTCACTGCAATAATTCTTTGTCTTTTTGTTTTTGTTATCTTCTTCGATTTTTCGGGTTCCTCCACCTTTCGAAAAAGCTTCGTCAGTTGAGGCCTTAATGGACTTAGCTTCGTGGGCAGGGTTTCAGTCATTACCTTTAAAATTTCCTCCACGTCGCTGGTAGAAGGTGGTGCGGGGGTCCCCTCTTCATCGGATAATTTTCGCTTTGGAGTTGATATTTTTCTCTTCTTGGGAATTTTCTTCTCTTTTGGTGGTTTTTCTTCATCCTTGTTCAAAGTTTCGGCCACTCTTTTCCTTTTTTGGCCCTCAGCACCCTTGTTCAGCCGTTCATAGTCAGGGTACTCGAAGCCCAGGGCATCAAGCACTCGGTTCAGCCTTCGCTTCGGTCGGGTGCCGAAGGCCGCGGTCATCAGTTGATCTTCTTTTTTGGAATAATTCCCAAGAATTTCATTGCACATCACCTCAACTGTGTCCAGCCACTCTTGGCAAGGCTTTTTAAAGTATTTCTTGAATTTGAAATGGTAAGGAAGCCGGACAAGTTCCCCCTTCTTCTTCTCCCCCTCTAGCTTTGGCATTTCCCATTCTTTCAGAGTAGGGAAGACTCTGAACGCCAAGAATTCTTGAACTAGATCCCTGGTACCGATATGCTCTGAAATAATTTCAAACTCACCCAGTGCAGCCCAGGTGGGACCTTCTAAAGTCATGTGGCATCGCGGCCTTGTTTCTCCGAAGATTAATTCAAGTGGACTTTGTACCAACTTTTCTTCGTCTTCGTCAACTTTCACATAAAACCACTCAGATTTCCAGCCTGCCGGCCATTTGCTTCGGTAGCTGATAACAGGGAACTTTGTTGTTTTCCGGTAGGCAAAATTGTAGCAACCGAAGTTATCATGTAATCCATCTTTTCGGGCCTTCGTTTGGTAATGTAACTCATGAACTCGACAGAAACTGTCGGCAAACGGCTCCACTGCTTGGCTTCGGAGGGCCCAGATATAAACATTAAGCCTAACGATAGTGTTAGGAGTCAATTGATGAAAGTAAATACCAAACTTTTTCAATACATCTGCAATAATTCCATGAAGAGGGAATCTCAGCCCAGCCTTTAAAAAGCTCTTGAAAATGACAATCTCGTCCTTCTCTGGCTTCGGGGTAGTTTCTTCTCCCCCGAAGCGAAGTAGCTTTTTCTGATTTTCACTGAAATAACCTGCTTTCACCATCTTGGAAAGATCAGCCTTTGAAACAGTTGATTTCCCGAAGTCCAAGTGACTGGGCTTGCTGGGCATGGCAATGCGATAGTCATCTTCGGGATCAGTTTCTTCAATGTTCTCCTCTTCTCCTTCGGCAGTTGTCGGGTCTGCTTCAGCAGCGGGCATTTCTTCCGCAGTCACCAGTCCGGAACGCTGCATTGCTTCGGAGATGGGCACAGTCCCCGAACCTTCAGCTTCATCTCCTTCACGTTCAACTCTGGCAGTAGATCGCACTCTGGCCATTTGATTCTGAGTTTGGGGAAGTTAAACACTTTTTTCTTTTTTCTTTTTCCTTTTCTCCCGAAGCCTTTCTTTCTGACGAAGCAGACTTCGAGATGGACCTTCGTTCGATTCTGAGAATCAAGCTTCGGCTATAGTTAAAAATTTTGGCAGCAAAACAGTGCAAATAGCAATGAATGCTGTGGTAACTTCACACCTACTCGTCTGTTTATATAGTGCTGCAGGTAAGAAGGCGAAGCGGCAGGATTTTTACACCAGGCGGGCAGTCACTTGTACTCGCTGCGCAGTGGACCGCAAAGATCAAACAGTAACTCTGCAAGGTGGGACCGACACGAGCTCGGGAATTGAATCATTTCTCGGCAACGAGCTCAGGGAAGGTGTTTTTTGGACCTTCGGCTTCCCGAAGCTTAAGAGGCATTTTTCACGGATCAAGCTCGTTACGAAAAACGATCTAGCACCGCGAAAGGGGCTACTGTTGGGGCCATGCTTCGTTGCGCCGAAGGTCTTACACGAAGAAGCAGCTTCGGCTGAAGTTGTTCCCAGGAGATGGCCGAAGGTTCCTTTTCATGGAGCTTCGGCATTACAAACCGACATAGAGATAGAATGACCTTTTTATCCATAGAGGTCTGAGTCAATGTTGTAAACTTTTGTAAGGGGCATAATTGTAATTCGTCACAAGCTGTGACCTGTGTCTATAAATAGATGAACAGTACCCCCGTACTGTTCACGCGAACTTGACATTTGCTTTCGCATCACACCTGTACTTTTGCTTTCCTCAGGACCGAAGGTACATTTGTAATTTGAAGTCATTTATATTCGTTCATGATAATAAAAATGGAGATGATTCTATGATAATATTTAAATGTTTATTTTATACCTCATGATTTGTATGAATACTTCGTCCTTTGTTATTATGCTCACGAAGGTACGTCCTTCGTAACCTTCGTCCGAAATTCTTTATATCCTAAAGGGATATAATGTTTTGGAGGACGAAGGACTTTAACACTTAACATTTTCTATGTTGCCTTGTTCTTAATTCGAAGCATTTGAGAACAAGCCCCCAACACTTAGCAATCTTAGAAAATCCTTCAATAAACCTCCGATAATATCCAGCAAGTCCCAAGAAACTCCGAATCTCCGTAACTGTAGTGGGTACTCTCCACTCCATTATCTCCTTAACTTTAGCAGGATCCACTGAAATTCCTCCATTAGAAATAATATGACCAAGAAATGGCACCTCGCCAATCCAAAACTCGCACTTGCTGAACTTGGCATATAGCTGGTTATCTCGTAGCTTCTGTAGCACCAATCTCAGATGTTCCTCATGATCGCTATCACTCTGAGAATAAATAAGAATATCGTCGATGAATACCACGACGAATCTGTCCAAATACTCCATAAACACCTTATTCATCAAGTTCATAAAATAAGCTGGGGCATTGGTCAATCCAAACGACATAACTGTGAACTCATATAATCCATATCGAGTCGAGAATGCCGTCTTGGGAATATCCGATGGTCTAATCCTCATCTGATGGTAACCGAATCGGAGATCAATCTTCGAGAATACCTTTGCACCTCTCATATGGTCAAATAAATCCTCAATACGGGGTAACGGATACTTGTTCTTCACCGTAACATCATTGAGAGATCTATAATCCACACACATTCTTTGTGATCCATCCTTCTTCTGTACAAACAGAACCGGTGCTCCCCAAGGTGAGGAACTCGGACGAATGTACCCAGCCTCTTGTAACTCAGTTAACTGCTTCTTAAGTTCCTTCAACTCCTCTACGGACATTCTATATGGCCGTTTAGAAATAGGGGCGGTTCCAGGTAAGAGATCAATAACAAACTCAACTTCTCTATCAGGTGGCATCCCTGGTAACTCCTCTGGAAAGACATCCGGAAAATCTCTAACCACCCGGATGTTGTCACCAACAAACTCCTCAGGTATAAAGAACATTGCACACATGGATGAGGAGGTTACTACAATATTAACTTGAAATCTTTCTCCTTTAGTGGTAGTGAGTTCTACGGTACCTCTTCCACATGCTATAACGGCCTTTGCCTTTCTTAGCCATGACATACCAAGGATTAGATCTATACTGCTTGACTCTAATATTATAGCAGTAGCTCCAAATTCTCTACCCATAATGGTCAATGTCAATCTACGTGTCATTTGATTCGCCTCAACAGGCCCTTTAGGTGTAATTACTATCATGGGTTTTCTCATATTTAGCAGTGGTATTTCATTTGTGTTGGCATATCTAGCAGACATGAATGAATGTGTAGCACCAGAATCAAATAATATGGTTGCAGGAATTGCATTAACATAAAACATACCAAGTACGATGTCCCCACCATCCGGAGTAGCATCAACGCTGACTTGATTAACCTTGGCAATAGAATATCCCTTGCCAGATCCTGGAGTTTGCTGCCTGTTCTGAACTGGAGTAGTAGCAATCCTCTGTGGGCAGACATTTGCATAATGACCAGTCTTCCCACACTTGAAACAAGTAGTGCCTGGACTCTATCCTAAAAACTTCGTCGGGGTGCCAGTAGGGGTAGCCTGTCGAGGAGGTGGGGTCCTCAGTGGTGATTGCTGAACTGGGCGCTGGCCTCCGCCAGTGCGAACTGGTGTACCCTGAGGTGAACTGTAGCGAGGACGAACGCTACTGCTTCCTTGTCCTTGAGATATAGCCTTTCTCTTCAAATCTCCCAGCTGAACACGCTTGTGTTCAATAGCCAGGGCCTTATCAAGCAGCCTCTAAAATGATGGAAATGTGTGTGCCACTAGAGCATACTGCAGTGGTCCATTAAGTCCTTCAATAAAATGCTCCTGCTTCCTCTCATCCTCAGCAACTTCATCAGGGGCATATCTGGATAACTGGATAAACTTGTCACGGTACTCACTGACTGTCATACTCCCTTGCTTCAGCGACAGAAATTCCTTCTTCTTAATCTTCATCAGTCCAGCTGGTATATGATAATTCCTGAACTATGTACAGAACTCTGCCCAAGTAATAGTATCCACAGCATCATAGGCAACAGTATATGAATCCCACCAGTCAGCAGCAGGACCTGTCAGACGTCCAGAAGCATATAAAACCTTCTCTCGGTCAGTGCATTGTGCAATATTCAACATCTTCTCAACGGACTTCAGCCAATCATCCGCGTCCAGTGGGTCAGGAGAGCTTGCAAATGTAGGTGGCTTATGACTCATGAACTCCCTATGCTTATCTCAGGGTGGAACTGGTGGTGGTGGTGGAGGAGGCAGTGGTACTTGTTGCTGTTGTTGCTGTTGTTGAAGTTGTTGTTGCAGCTGCTGTTGTTGCGCCCTTCTCTCCTGGCGTATCTCCTCTCTCTCCTGGCGCAACTCCTGGCGTATATCTTCTCTTTCCTGATGCATCTCCTGGCGTTCTTGCTGCATCTGGGCACGCATATCAGCCATAGTGTCCGCCATTTGCTGCATCACTGCCATCTGAGCAGCAACCAGTGGGTCAACTCCGCCTGGTGGAGGATTCATCTCTGCAGGCTGTGGCTGAGGTTGTCTATATATCCTTCGAGTGTGTCGATTAGGAGGCAAATCAATTCCACCACCCCGCCTGGTATTGACCATCTGAGTTAGATACATATGGTAAGAGAATAGCAGACAAGGCAGGTATTTACAAATCAGGTTACTTTGTGGAATTTTATTAGCTAAGCAGATTAATATTTTACCTACCATAGCTAATTTATTACCTTATGGTGGTACATACTAAGATGTCCCTCTATAATAATTCAATCAATCAAAGAAGCAAATCAGGCATTTAGCATCATCACAATCAAACAACATTTTTAAAGAAAATAGTTTTAAATTTTTGTCTTGGGTTCCCTATCTCTTAAAAAGATCATAGTGGTAGGATTCCAAGGTGTGAAATCCATCTTGTCTTAGAGTAGAAAAGATAAGATTAACCAGAGTAGATTAGCAGAAGGTGAGACAAGATCAAGATGAGATGAGTATAGAATGAGTCATGGTAAGGTAAGTAGGAAAGGTTTGTCCATTTCTATCTAGGTTTCGTCCTACAGTCAACATTTCCTCTGATACCACTTCTGTCACACCCGGCTTTAAGGAACAAAGCCAGGTGCATCTCATACATGCGCCAAGAAGACAACATATATAATAACAGAGTGTATAGAGATAAATGTCATAATAATCAGAGTATTTATTACATAGCGGAAGACTTATTACAAAATAAAAGATAAATATAAAACGAACTAAGGATCGTCGGCGCCAATGTCAACTGAGAAACGCCACCTAGATCAGATCATACTCCTCGCCTTGTGGCTCCTCCTGAACCACCTGCTCTTCTCCTGTGGGGGCGTGTGAGACAGCAAGGGTGAGCTCACACATGATCATAGCTCAACAAGTTGTGGGGAACCAGTGGACATAAACTCACAAAGGTGTGAGTTCATGTGATGTGTAAGGCTAATCAATGATAGGGGTTTAGAGCTGAGCATTGCTTTTAAGTAGTTGGTCAAAATTTTATTAGCAGTTACTAAGTGTAAGTAAATACCAAACCATAAGTAAAGTAATAGAACAAAATTAATAATAAACCCATGAAATGCAAATGACAAAATTGAATTTAAGTTCCATAATTTAAACATCAGAGAGTCCTGAGCTGCTCATGACCGTGAGTTCGGCTAGTATACCAGTTTTACACTCTGCAGAGGTTGTACCCTTTACCCACAAGTCATGTTACCCATCTGCCAAGGGATTGCGACTTCCCATACACCTCTACCTAGGAAGCGCGACAGGGCAACACTACTGTCACACCCGGGTTTCGGGGCACCAAGACCCGGGCGCGAACATAAACACCAGGTATGCTGGGACCAAGTCTCACACATATGATGTATAGTGGCACAGGATCGAATGTCACAACTTTATATATAACAGGAGTTCTATACAAAATAAATAATTACATTATAAGGAGACAACGGTCCAGCAACCCAAAGTTGACTGGGAGACGACGGCCTAGACCTCTCGCGAACACATCGCAGCATCCTCCAAGCGCCTCATCCTGTGGTACCTGCTCTTGACCTGTGGGGTGTGTGGGACAGCAAGAGTGAGCTCACATACGTTCATCGCTCAACAAGTTGTGGGGAATAATGTGCATGAACTCGCCAAGGGTGGGAGCTCACGTGAAGTGTAAGGCTTACCAAAGAAGATGGTTAGAGCTGAGCATTGCTTTTAAAGTTGGTCAAAATTTTATTAGCAGTTACTAAGTATAAGTAAATACCAACCCAATTAAGAAGTAGAATAAAAGTAACAACTTCACCTGCGATGCAATGCATATGACAAATTGAGTTTAAGTTCCATAATTTAATCATGTGAGGGTCCGAGCCGCTCATGACCGTGAGCACGGCTAGTATACCAGTTTTACACTCTGCAGAGGTTGCGCATCTTTACCCACAAGTCGTGTATCCCATGTCGCCAGGGTTTGCAAGGCCCTTAGACACTACCGAGGTGAATGGCTAGGGATCCACTACGAGGCCTTTACAAAGTTCCACTAGCTTCCGAAAACCCGCTACAGTTTATAGGAAGTTCCAATGCAGGAATCCCTTGCAGGACCGCCATCGCAGCAAAATCCTCCCGAGGGCCTCCCTACACTGACCACTCCCCTACTGCCCTTGCCCCTTTCGGGTAAGGTAGTCTTCCACTAGCTTTCCTAATTAATCAGCCAAGGGGTCCCATTCCTCCCTTGTGGTAGCACTGTTTTCCCGGGTGGTCGCTCCATGTTCCAATTAACATAATGATCTTATCATGAACAGTAATAATAAACATATAATAAAAGTGTGATCATGAATGATGTACCTTCATACCCAAAACCACATAAAGCACTAGCAAGTACTACCCAAAAAGTTCAATGGTAAACAAGGTATAAAGATAGACAAACTAGGGTAACCTATTGGGTCCCATCAAAATTAACCTATGCAGATCATTATGATTAATTAGAACATGAGTGGGTAAAAAGAAGTGATCAAGGGCACAACTTGCCTGGGCCTTGAGAATCCAGGTACCAGGATGATCTTCAGGTGACACGTGACCTCGCTCTAGTCGTAGCAATACAAACAAACATTGTATAGGCAAAATTAACATTACACCAAACATAAGTACAAACTGAATAATAATAATCTACGCGTTGCTACGAGATCGTAGGAACAAGAATCACTAAATTTGGAGTTATAGTTATTTAGTTATGAATTTCTGAAGTTATTAAGCACCTAGAACAGATTAATTCAAATGAACAATTTTGCTTCAAGTTTCATGGCTAAACAGTGTTACTAGTTGATATACAATATTAAAATAAAATTATTGCAACTGGAATGACTCAATTTGGAGTTAAAATGAATTAAATATGAATTATACAAGTTTTAAGATTTATTTTTATACTAAAAATCAATTTTTAATATTAATTATCTAATTTCTCTGTTATCTGGACTGCGCGCCAAATCCTGGAAAAGTCAGGGGTCTCAACGCAAGAAACCCGAGACACAGAGCACAGTAGCGAGGGACGGCGGGTTGAATAAATAAAAAGGCAGGGGCTCTTTGAGAAAAGAGGCACGGCGAAGGGGTATTCTCAGATCTCGGCCGTCCGATCTGAAACGAGGCGCCCAGATTAGATCGCTATTTCCACCAAAGCGGTATCCACCCGGATCCATCGGATCGCTAATCAACGGCAAGGATTTTATGTGGTCCGAATTAGCCAGTGACCGTTGGATCCAAATCCACGGCACAGATCAATCTGACCCAAGGGTTTTTCTCTCTTCTAATCTGCACCGCCCAAAGGTAGATCAACAGTTGAGGTGCATTACCCCCAAACGTGAAAGACGACGACGGCGCCGCCTCACGCCCACGGTGGTCCATGGCCGGCGTTCGGCCAATCCCAGGGTTAGGGCTCTAATAGCTCAATTCCTACGGCCTACGCGATGCTCCTAGCGCAACTAACTGGATGGGCTACTCACCGAGGTTGGAGACGGCAGCAGCGACGCTACCCACGGCGAGAGGCGGATCCGTGGTGGATTTGGTTCGACGGCGAGCAATTCTGGAATCACAACCCCCAGCAAGAACCAGACGGAGCTCGGACGCAATCCTTGGCTCCCGACAATACTTCCAGGAGCAACCGCAAAGCTCCGCCCGTCGTAGGGGACGGATTCGATGCCAGCGGTGAAGTCCCCGTGATCCTGGCGCACGGTCGATTCCTCCCCAAGATGGCGGTGATCTCGGTGAGTTGGGGAGCGCGAGGACATGGAGTTTTATACCCCGACCGAGGCGATAACGAGCAATCACCCGCGAGGTTTACGGGGTCGGTTCATCGGCCGCGATGCTCGGATTTTCCGTTGCGCGCGCGCGATTCCGTGAAGACGAAGACCCAGCACGCGGGCCCACTGGCAAAGGCACAAGTACGCGCGGCCATCAGGCGAGCTGAGCCGCACATGTGCGCGGGAGCGTGGCTGGCGCGCGGGATTAGCGGCCACAGCAACGACCCGCCCGAGAAGCACGCGAAGCTCGCGGCGATTTCGTTCGGGTGCGAGGAGGAAGAAAACGCTGACGCACGGGCCCGATTAGGCAGCGACCCAGCGTGGAGTGAGGTGGCTGAGGCTGACCGCCTGGGCCCACGCGGCAGTGACTCCGAGCGCGGTGACGATGGGCTGGGCGCGAGAGGAAGCGAGTTGGGCCGCGCGGTGAGAGGTGAGGTGGGCCGAGCAGAGATGGTTTCGGCCCAGGAGCGTTTTTTCCATTTTTGTTTTCTTTTTCTTTTATAATTTCTGTTTTATTTCCAAATCAAAATTCAAACTAAATTCAAACTATGGTTTTTAATTTCCAGATTTCAAGCACCAAGTCAAATTCTAATTATTCTATTACTTGCACTGAAATTATTTATTTATTATTCTCTATATTGTGTAAATATGGAAGAAAAGAATAACTTTATTAAAATTTCCTTTCTCCCCCATGTTTTATATTTTCTTTTGAAGTCAATTTAAATTATGTTTCCTTGATTCAAATAAGATGCATCTCATAACATCAGTATGGGGTGCACATTTCTTTATTTATTTATTTGTTATTTGCATAATTTAATGTCATTAGTTGAGTATGTATATAAAAAAAATCAATGGATCCCCAAAACACCCACTTATCTATTTATCTATTTATTTTATTATCATTATTTTCCTTATACCAATCTTGGGCTTTACAACTACGAGGCCTTTACAAAGTTCCACTAGCTTCCAAAAACCCGCTACAGTTTATAGGAAGCTCCAATGCAGGGTTCTTGTCTGACCGCCATCGCAGCAAAATCAACCAAGGACCTCCCTACACTGACCACTCCCTTACTGCCCTTGCCCCTTTCGGGTAAGGTAGTCTTCCACTAGCTTCCCTAATTAGTCAGCCAAGGGCGTCCTATTAAACCCTTGTGGTGGCACGTGTTACTCAAGTTAAGCTCTATGTTCCAATTAACATTAATGATCTCAACATGAACATAAATAGTATAACAAAAAGAATTGGAACATAGAGGTAATAAATGATTATCCCAAAACCATGTAAAGCAATAGCAAACTACCCAAGTGATTCAGGGGTAAACAAGGTAATGAGATATACAATCTAGGATGACCTATCGGGTCCCATCAAAATTAGCCTATGCATGAGTAAATGATATTAAAGAACATTATTAGGTAAAAAGTGGTCAAGGGCACAACTTGCCTTCAATGAGCTCCTGCTCAGCTACTTCAACCTACTGCTCACCAGGGTCCTCAACAACGGGCTCTTCTACTCGCTACAATACAAACAAGCACAGTGCATATAGAGAAATTAACATTTCACCAAACATATAAACCAAATACACAGAAATGTTCTACATATTAAAATAAAATTCTAGGAACAGAAATCATAATTTTTTGGAGTTATAGAATTTAAGTTATGAATTTTCAAAGGTTTTATGTGTTTAAAATAGGATTAAGTGTGGGATTAATTTTCTTACTGTTGTCATGATAAAACAGGGACAATAAGTGATAGAGAATTAAATTACAAAAATTTAGAAAGTGGAATGGAGTAATTTGGAGTTCATATGCATTTTCTATGAATTATTGAAGTTCTAGCAATTATTTTCCTATTAAAAATCTATTTAATAATCATTTTCCCTGATTTTATTATGTTCTGGACTGGGCCTCATTTCCTTGAAAGCACAGGGGCCTCGGTGCAGTTTTCCTAAGACACAGATTTCTATTATGCGGATCGCGGGTTTATTTTAGTAGACCACAGGGACTCTTATACAAAATTGCCACTGCGAAAGGGTATGGACAACTTCTGGCCGACCGATTAGAATTCGGCCGCCAGGATTACATCCACGTTTTATATGAACCGGTAAACAATCTCGATCGTCCAAAGCCCGATCAACGGTGCAGAGTTAATGAAGGATTCATAAAGCCCGAGCCGTCCGATCGATCCTACGGTCCAGATCTAAAGCGCGAAGGGGTATCCCTTGGCCTAATCTCGGCCGTTTAATCCTGATCGAACCGCGTAGGCGTATTCGCCCGACTCAAGTCCCCGCCGGCGACGGAGACACCCCGCACGGCGGCGCGCCATGGCTGCGCTACCCCCCTGCTGGCCCACGGTGCACGATCGGTCGAGCCACCAGGTGCAAAATGGGGCTAGTAGGATGGTGAACTCGGGTACACAGTTTGTACTCACAATGGGTTTGGTGATGAGTCTGCCCACGCGACGGCGCGATCCCGCGGCGGAGACACAAACACGGCGAAGAATACCCGTGCAGCAGATGCCTCGATCCCCCGGCTTCTTCCCCGAGCGCCACTCGAGCACCCTCCCGAACGTATGGGACCAGATCTTTGATGTTGAGCGGTGACTATGGCAGAACCCGACGGCGGCGGACTCCCGCGATTTGTCTCTGGTGGCGGCTGGAAGAAGGAGTCAAAGGGAGGAGCACGAGGAGAGGTCGGGTCTGCTTTTGAAGCCCGTGCGATGGAGAATCGTGGGTGCGAGGTTAGCGCGCGGATTCAACAGCTCGTTCCTGCATCCCCGGCGACGGAATCGGTCGCCCATGCGCTGCGGCGGATGGAGAAGATGGCGCTGACAACGCGGGTCCCGCGCACCAGCGGCAAAGGGGAAAATGCGCAGCGCAGGGATCAGTCTGCCGCGAGGGCCTCGCCTGTCAGGTGATCGCGCGTGCGGGGAGGGCAGAGACCTGGGCTGCGTAGGGGAAAAACGGAAGTGGGCCAAATTTGGTCGCTCAGGCCCAACTGTGCTTTCACTTTTTTTTTCTTTTTATTTTCTATTCTCTTCTCTAATCTTTTTCAAATTTAAATCTCAAATTTGAATTCCACTTAAGTGCAAATTCAAGTTCATGTTAACTATGCAATTTATTCTCACCATCATGTGGTAAAGTTATTCAATTTTAATATTATTTTATATTGAATAATATTTCTTTCCTTACATTTTTATTTCCAAATTCCAAGATTTGAATTAGGTTTTAATCCTTAATTCACATCATTAATTTAACCTTATTGATATTTTCTTTATTATTAAATGCACAAACAATTAAACTCCGGCATGATGCACAATTTAGTGGTATACATTCTTATTAATTATTTGTTTTCATGTGATGTTCTCATGAAATGATAAATATAGACAACACATATAGATATAGAGTAATATACTTTCTCTTTTTAGCCTTTCTTACAAAGTGGGTGTTACAGTACCACCATGGATAAATCATGGAAATACTTACCTTTTATGACCTCAATATGCTCCTTTTCATAGTCGAATTCCTAAAGTTAACATGACTCAGTCTCCACGGTTGATCTTCGGCACCATCAGCACCACTATCAAAGTCAAAATCTTTGCTGTCTTTGGAGTCATCCGACAACCCGGCTAGAATCTCATCAGCTATCTTCACATCATTACTCCTTTCCATGGCTTCGTAAAACCAAACTAGTGCAAGATCTTCACTCTTCTTGCCCTCATCCATCTCGGCTCAAGCTAAAAGAGCAACTGAAGCTAAAAACAAATGCAATTCAATGGCTCAAAAGTAGCAAGGCAACTCAATAGCATGATAAATATTTTATGATGATCATCATATTTATACGCAAAATACCACTACAAAATGGCCCCCACATTTTAGAAATTTTGCTATTTTAGCGACGAGAAGGTGTTTTTTCGGACCTTCGGCATAATACCTCCATTCATTTCGTAGTCTGAGTTCGTTACAAGGAAACAAACTAATATTGTGAGGGGCTACTGTTGGGGCCCTTCATCTTTCGAAGGTCCTTAAAAAACATTTAACCATTGGTTGTAATCACATCCTTAAGTGTTGCAGGTGCTTCAGTGTTAATACCTTCGGAGCAGACCAGGGAGGAAGACAAAGATGTTAGCTTCGTCATAACTATACAAGGAAATGAAGACAGAAGTGAAACAAGGCCGAGAGAAGGTGTTTACAAGACTATGTTGCCAAAACAATAAAGGCAGAAAGACAATACTTCCCTTACATTATTTGTAAACTACATGTACAAGTTTTGTGGACATGTTTGTAACTTCGCACGAAGTTGTACCACCGCACTATAAATAGATGAACAGTGCCCTACATAAAATACTTTTGGGGATCAAGGGTAACAGCTCGGTTTAATCGTTTCTCCAAAGCACCTTCGTACTTTCTCTCATCAAAAAGGCGAAGGTACTATTGTAAATTTGTTTCATACGAAGAAAGGAAATCTCAAGTTATTTGAGAGTTATCTTATTTAGCTTCGTTACAATATCATGTGTAATATTTATTTATATCCTTTTCTAGTCCAATAAATTATATATAATGACCTTTGTTCTTGAGTGAGATGTCCCGAAGGACGAACACTTCAAGAACGAAGGATAATCCTTTTTAATATTGTGTTGCCTTGTTTTTGATTGTATACAACAATTGAAAACAAGTGACGAACATATTTAGAGACTAGTTAAAAGATATTAAATATATTCTAATTATAAAATTAAGAACTAAACGGCAAGACAAACCTATTATATCTGATTAGTCCATTATTCCTTACGTGATGCTACAATAAATATTTGCTAGTCATAGATTAATTATACTTAATAAATTTATCTTATCGTTTAGTCTTCATCTATATAACTAGGTATATGCTCGTGCGTTGCCACGAAGCGGGGGAGCGAGTGGAGCGGCGCCTAGACTACAAATATAATTATTGTTTATTTCTATACACTGATGTATGTGTGGTCTGGTGGTTAGCCCCAAATTTCTGGAGCAAAAGGGGTGTGGGTTCAAGTACTCGATCTGCACTATTTTTTGCGCGGGCGTTGGGCGTGGGGAACTGTAACACCCGGTTTTAAAGGACAAAGCCGGGTGCATCTCATACATGCGCCAAGAAGACAACATATATAATAACAGAGTGTATAGAGATAAATGTCATTAAACATCAGAGTATTTATTACATAGTGGAAGACTTATTACAAAGTAAATAAATAAATATAAAACGAACTAAGGATCGTTGGCGCCAATGCCAACTGAGAAACGCCACCTAGATCAGATCGAACTCCTCAGTGTTAGGCAGCTCCTCTTCGACCACCTGCTCTTCTCCTGTGCGGGGGGTGTGAGACAGCAAGAGTGAGCTCACATACGTTCATAGCTCAACAAGTCGTGGGGAATAATGTGGCATGAACTCACCAAAGGTGGGAGTTCATGTAGTGTAAGGCTGATCAACGAAATAAAGGCTGAGGCTGAGCATTGCTTTTATAAGTTGGTCAAAATTTTATTAGCAATTACTAAGTGTAAGTAAATACCAAACCTTAATAATAATAAAGAACAGTAATAGTAAAATAATCCCAAATGCGATGCAAATGTCCAATTAAATTTAGGTTCCATAGTTAATCATGTGAGGGTCCGAGCCGCTCATGACCGTGAGCACGGCTAGTATACTAGTTTTACACTCTGCAGAGGTTGCGCATCTTTACCCACAAGTCATGTTACCCATCTGCCAAGAGACGGCCAATCCCATACACCTCTACCGAGGAGGCGAGGCAGGGTAACACTACGAGGCCTTTACAAAGTTCCACTAGCTTCAGAAATCCCGCTACAGTTTATAGGAAGCTCCAGTGCAGGGTTCTTGCCGGACCGCCATCGCAGCAAAATCAAACAAGGACCTCCCTACACTGACCACTCCCCTACTGTCCTTGCCCCGAAAAGACCTCCACTAGCTTTCCTAGTTAATCAGCCAAGGGCGTCCCATTAAACCCTTGTGGTAGCACTGTTTTCCCGGGTGGTCGCTCCATGTTCCCATTAATTTAATGATCTTAACATGAACAGTAATAATAACAAGATAATAACAGAATAATCATGTGTAGTGTAAATCCATACCCAATCCACATAAAACAATAGCAAGTACTACCCAAAAATATTTCAGGGGTGAACAAGGTATAGAGGTAATCAAAACTGGGGTAACATAAAGGCTCCCATCAAAATTAACCTATGCAGATCATTAAAATTAATAAGAACATGGCTGGGAAAAGTAAGTGATCAAGGGCACAACTTGCCTTCAATGAGCTCCTGCTCAGCTACTTCTACTTGTTGAACCTCAGAATCCACAGTGGCTTGCTCGTCTACTCGCATCAACACAATACATACATAGTATAACATAAATTAACATCACATCAAACAGATGAATAAAATATACAGTAAAAATCTATACATTAAATGAGATCATAGGAATTGAAATCACTAAATTTGGAGTTATAGAATTCAAGTTATGAATTTCCTAAGATTTAATGTGATTAAAATAGGATTAGATGATAAATTAATTTTCTAACTGAGTTCATGTCAATACAGAGATACTAAATGATAGAGAACATTATTACAAAATTTTAGAAAGTGGAATGGATGGATTTGGACTAAAGATGGATTTTCTATGATTTATACAAGTTCTAGGGTTTAATTTTGTATTAAAAATGAATTTCTAACATTGTTTCTCTATTTTTAATCTCCTCTGGACTGGGCCTCATTTACAGGGAAACCCAGGGGTCCTGGCGCAAGAATTCTAAGACTCAGCCGAACTCCTCTACAGACGGCGGGTTTATTATTAAGTTGCCCAGGGACTCTTATGCGAAGTGCGCAAGCGAAGAGGGTACAGTCAGATCACGACCGTTGGATCCAATGCGATCGGCTAAGATTAGAAGGCCGTTTTAAATGAACCGGTATCCATTCTACGCCCTCGGATTCAAATCTGACGATGGTTATTTATGAAAGCAAGATCGGATCGGATCCGTTAGATTTCATCCAATGGTCGAGAAAGGTTCAAGCCGAACCGGTACTCTACCCTCAATCCACGCCATCCATCACGATCTAACGGCGCACGCGCTCCCTCCTCACACGACTGCGACAACGATGGAGCACGGCGGCGCACAGGCCAGGGCGGCGAAACTCCGGCAACCCGCCCCGGCGTCATCCCGCACCCGCACATGCCCCGATTGATGCTACCTAATCACTGAGCTAAGACAAAATGGATACGAGGTGACTCACCGGAAACCAGACGACGGAGACAGCTGCCCTCGCACAGTGTAGATCCACCGTCTAGAAGTGCGACGGTGAGCGATTACGGGTGCGACGGTGGCTGCCGATCTCCCAGGTTGACGCTACCACGTTTGCACCCACGCGGGGAAGCTCCAGACACCCTCCTAGGTACCGGAACGCCCCCGAATCAGGGTATGGCGCGGCGGCGGTGTCCTTCTTAGAGCTCGGCGGCGGTGTCCTTCTTAGAGCTCGGCGGCGGTGTGGCTACTGGTGCGTGCAAGGTGAAAAGAAGGGGAGGATCGCGACCAGGGCTACCTTATAACGACCGGGGAAGAGGAAGGGGTCCATGCAACGTGCTCCGGGGTTCACGGCGCACTCCGCCATGGCCGGACTCCGTTGAGGCGAGTCCGCGGAGCGGTTGAAGCAACTGACAACGGGGCCGATTTGCCAGCGACACATCGCAACCGCGCGCGCCAGAGGGACAGACAACTGGGCCCCACGCGACAGCGGCCGAGCAAGGCAAATGTGGGCACTGGCGTGCGACCGACCGAATGGGTCCGTTTGCTAGAGACTCCGCGCACTAGGCCAAGCGCGGGCAAGGTCAGGCTGACCCGCGGGCCCCGGTTGTCGGTGTCATGGCCATCACGGGCTGCGCGGAAGTATAGGTCTGATGGGCCGGCTGAGGGAATTCGGCCCACACTGCCATCATCACCTTTGTATTTTATTCTTTGTGATTTTCCCTTTCCACTTGATTTCATATTTAATTTTTTTTGAATTCTGTCATGACCCTTACCTTTGAGCTAAGTATCCAAATTCAACCCTAGTTTAAAAATAATATATTTATCTATTTATTTTTATTTGTATAATATTTTCTTTCTCCTCCTTCCCTTTTTATTTCTCATTCTTAAATATTCAAAATAGGTTCTTAATCCCCCAAATTCAAATTATGTTTTAATCTAAATCTTCCCCTCATTATAATATTTTTATATATATATTCTTACCCATGTTATTAAGTGCACAAACAAAAACTCCAATAAGATGCACTTTATTTTATTTTGGATTCATTTGTTTCAATTAATCCTTCTTAATTACATGTGTGCACTTTTTATGATGCAAATATGGCACATGAAATGAGGAGATCTACTATACATTCCTTGAATACAACTTTGAGTATTACAAATCCTACCCCCCTTAAAAATAATCTCGTCCTCGAGATTTAAGAAGATCTAGGGAAAAGCTGGGGAAAATCTATACGAAGCTCTTCTTCTCTTTCCCAAGTTGCTTCATCTTCACCGTGGTGGCTCCATTGAACTTTGCACATCTTTATAACCTTATTTCTCGTAACTCGAGTCAAAGTATCCAAAATCTTGATGGGGTACTCAGCATAAGTCAAATCCTCTTGAACACTAAGGTCTTCCATTGGTAGTTGCTCCTCAGGCACCCTGAGACATTTCTTCAGCTGAGATACATGAAAAACATCATGAACCTCCGCAAGGTGATCCGGTAACTCCAATTGATATGCAACTTCTCCCACTCGCTTTAAGATTAAGAAGGGTCCAATAAAGCGAGGGGACAACTTTCCTTTGCCTTTGAATCTTCTCATACCCCTGAGTGGTGATACCTTCAAATAGACATAATCTCCCTCTTTAAACTCAAGTAGTCTCCTCCGGGTATCAGCATAGCTTTTCTGCCTAGATTGTGCAGTTCTCAAATTCTCCCTTATTTGCTGAACTTGTTCTTCTGCTTCTTGTATAATCTCAGGCCCAAACAACTGCCTTTCACCAGTTTGATCCCAATATAATGGAGTCCTGCACTTTCTGCCATATAAAGCTTCAAACGGTGACATCTTCAAACTGGCCTGATAGCTATTATTATAGGAGAACTCAGCATACGGTAGACTCTTATCCCAACTTCCACCATGCTTAAGAGCACAAGCTCTTAACATATCTTCCAGTACTTGGTTAGTCCTCTCAGTCTGCCCATCAGTCTGTGGGTGGTAAGTCGAACTAAAATTTAATCTTGTATCCAAGGACTCGTGTAACTTTTTCCAATATCGAGAGGTAAACTGTGATCCCCGGTCTGACACAATCTTCTTTGGCACACCATGTAGGCATACAATCCGTGCCATGTACAACTCTGCCAACTTAGCTCCTGAATATGTGGTCTTCACTGGAATAAAGTGGGCTACTTTAGTTAGCCTGTCTACAATCACCCATATAGAATCATATCCAGCAGACGTGCGGGGTAATCCAACAATGAAGTCCATGCCAATCTCTTCCCATTTCCACTCAGGTATCTTCAGTGGATGCAGTAGTCCGACAGGCCTCTGGTGTTCAGCTTTAACTCTTTGGCATACATCGCACATAGCCACATGTGCAGCCACATCTCTCTTTAAACCATACCACCAATACTTTTGCTTCAAATCCTGATACATCTTAGTGCGCCCAGGGTGGATAGAATAAACTGAATCATGTGCCTCCTTCAATATGGTTTCCCGAAGACTATCAATATCGGGAACACAGATCCGATTCTTGAACCATATCGTGCCTTGCTCATCCTCTGTGAACTCTGGGCCTCTACCCTCTGTTATCAGATCCTTGATCTCCTGAATCTTAGCATCACCAATCTGACCCTTACGAATCTCTTGCTCCAAGGTGGGTTCCACATCAATAGTAACTCCTTCAGTATGAGCAACTTTCCCCAGGTTAAGTCTCCTAAAATCCTCAACAATCTCGTCGGGTAGCTGGGCAACAATAGCTGAATGAACATGCTCCTTGCGACTCAAGGCATTTGCAACCAAATTCGTCTTGCCCGGGTGATAGTGAATCTCCAAATCATAATCCTTTATAAGCTCCAACCAACGGCGTTGCCTAAGGTTGAGATCCTTTTGAGTGAATATATACTTCAAACTCTTATGATCCATATATACTTGGCACTTGGTCCCCATGATATAATGTCTCCAAATCTTAAGCGCATGCACAACGGCTGCCAATTCCAAGTCATGAGTGGGGTAGTTCATTTCATGTTTCCGCAACTGACGAGACGCGTAGGCAATCACATGTCCTTCTTGCATAAGCACACATCCTAAGCCTTGGCCACATGCATCGCAATAGATATCAAATCCTTTCTGTAGGTCTGGCATAACCAATACTGGTGGCGACATCAACCTCTTTTTCAATTGCTCAAAGCTGTCTTGGCACTTCTCGTCCCACTTAAATTCTCTTCCTTTCTCCAAAAGCGAAGTCATAGGTTTGGCAATCTTAGAGAACCCTTCAATAAATCTCCGATAATAGCTTGCTAATCCCAAGAAACTCCGAATCTCAGTAACTGTAGTGGGTACTCTCCACTCCATTATCTCCTTAACCTTAGCAGGATCCACTGCTATTCCTCCATTAGAAATAATATGACCAAGGAATGGCACCTTGTCAATCCAAAACTCGCACTTGCTGAACTTGGCATAGAGTTGATTATCTCGTAACTTCTGTAGCACCAACCTTAGATGTTGTTCATGATCACTTTCATTCTTAGAATAGATAAGAATATCGTCGATAAACACCACGACGAATCTGTCCAAGTACTCCATAAACACCTTGTTCATTAAGTTCATAAAATAAGCTGGTGCATTGGTTAATCCAAACGACATAACAGTAAACTCGTATAATCCATATCGGGTCGAGAAAGCCGTCTTGGGAATATCCGATGGTCTAATCCTCATCTGATGGTAACCGGATCGGAGATCAATCTTCGAGAATACTCTAGCTCCTCTCATCTGATCAAATAAATCCTCAATACGGGGTAATGGATACTTGTTCTTCACCGTGACATCATTAAGTGATCTATAGTCCACGCACATTCGTTGCGATCCATCCTTCTTCTGCATAAATAACACCGGGGCTCCCCAAGGTGAGGAACTCGGACGAATAAACCCCGCTTCTTGTAACTCAGTTAACTGCTTCTTAAGCTCCTTCAACTCTTCTACAGCCATCCTGTAAGGTCTCTTAGAAATAGGGGCAGTTCCAGTTAAGAGATCAATAACAAACTCAACTTCTCTATCAGGTGGCATCCCTGGTAACTCCTCTGGAAAGACATCCGGAAAATCTCTAACCACCCGGATGTTGTCACCAACAAACTCCTCAGGCATAAAGAACATTGCACGCATGGATGAGGAGGTTACTGCAATATTAACTTGAAATCTTTCTCCTTTACTGGTAGTGAGTTCTACGGTACCTCTACCACATGCTATAACGGCCTTTGCCTTTCTTAGCCATGACATACCAAGGATCAGATCTATACTGCTTGACTCTAATATTATAGCAGTAGCTCCAAATTCTCTACCCATAATGGTTAATGTCAATCTACGTGTCATTTGATTCGCCTCAACAGGCCCTTTAGGTGTAATTACTATCATGGGTTTTCTCATATTTAGCAGTGGTATTTCATTTGTGTTGGCATATCTAGCAGACATGAATGAATGTGTAGCACCAGAATCAAATAATATGGTTGCAGGAATTGCATTAACATAAAACATACCAATTACGAGGTCCCCACCATCCGGGGTATCATCAACGCTGACTTGATTCACCCTGGCTATAGAATATCCCTTGCCAGGGGTCTGTTGCTTGTTCTGAGCTGGAGTAGTAGCAATCCTCTGTGGGCAGACGTTTGCATAATGACCAGTCTTCCCACACTTGAAGCACGTAGTGCCTGAACTCTGTCCTGAAAACATCGTCGGGGTGCCAGTGGGAGTAGCCTGTCGAGGAGGTGGAGTCCTCAGTGGTGATTGCTGAACTGGGCGTGGTCCTCCCGGTCGAGTTGGTGTACCCTGTGGTGAACTGTATGGAGGACGAACACAGCTGCTACCCTGTCCCTGTGAGATAGCCTTCCTCTTCAAATCACCCAGTTGAACACGCTTGTGTTCAATAGCAAGAGCCTTATCTAGTAGCCTCTGAAATGATGGAAAGGTGTGTGCCACTAGAGCATACTGCAATGGTCCATTAAGTCCTTCAATAAAATGCTCCTGCTTCCTCTCGTCTTCAGCAACTTCTTCAGGGGCATATCTAGATAACTGAATAAACTTGTCTCTGTACTCGCTGACTGACATACTTCCTTGCTTCAGCGACAGAAACTCCTTCTTCTTGATCTTTATCATACCAGCTGGAATATGGTAGTTTCTGAACTGTGTACTGAACTCTGCCCAAGTAATAGTATCCGCAGCATCATGGGCAGCAGTATATGAATCCCACCGGTCAGCAGCAGAACCTGTCAGACGTCCAGAAGCATATAAAACCTTCTCCCGATCAGTGCATTGTGTAATATTCAACATCTTCTCAACGGACTTCAGCCAATCATCCGCGTCCAGTGGATCCGGTGAGCTAGCGAATGTAGGTGGTTTATGACTCATAAACTCCCGGTGCTTATCTCGGGGTGGAACTGGTGGTGGTGGTGGAGGCAGTGGTACTTGTTGCTGCTGTTGCATTTGCTGTTGCAGCTGCTGTTGTTGCGCCCTCCTTTCTTGGCGTATCTCATCTCTCTCCTGGCGCAACTCCTGGCGTATATCTTCTCTTTCCTGACGCATTTCCTGGCGTTCTTGCTGCATCTGGGCACGCATATCAGCCATAGTGTCTGCCATTTGCCGCATCACCGCCATCTGAGCAGCAACCAGTGGATCAACTCCGCCTGGTGGAGGATTAGGGGGATTCATCTCTGCAGGCTGTGGCTGAGGTTGTCTATATATCCTTCGAGTGTGTTGGTTAGGAGGCAAATCAATTCCACCACCCCTCCTGGTATTGACCATCTGAGTTAGATACATATGGTAAGAAAGAGCAGTAGACAAGGCAGTAATTACAATCATGTTACTTTGGGGGATTTATTAGCTAGGAAGTTTAATGTTTTACCTACCATAGCTAATTTATTACCTTATGCTGGCACATGCTAAGATGTCCATGTAATATTTCAATCAATCAAAGAAGCAAATCAGGCATTGATCATCAGAACAATCAACCAATATTTTTAATAGAGAAAATAGTTTTAATTTTGTCTTAGGCTTCCTATCTCTTAAAAATGTCATAGGGGTAGGGATTCCAAGGTGTGAAATCCATCTTGTCTAAGAGTAGAAAAGATAAGAATGATCAGAGTAGAACAGTAGAAGGTGAGACAGGATCAAGATAAGTATAGGAAGAATCAGAGTGAGGTAAGTAGGTAATGGTTTTGTCCATTTCTATCTAGGTTTCGTCCTACAGTCAACATTCCTTTGATACCACTTCTGTAACACCCGGTTTTAAAGGACAAAGCCGGGTGCATCTCATACATGCGCCAAGAAGACAACATATATAATAACAGAGTGTATAGAGATAAATGTCATTAAACATCAGAGTATTTATTACATAGCGGAAGACTTATTACAAAGTAAAAGAATAAATATAAAACGAACTAAGGATCGTTGGCGCCAATGCCAACTGAGAAACGCCACCTAGATCAGATCGAACTCCTCAGTGTTAGGCAGCTCCTCTTCGACCACCTGCTCTTCTCCTGTGGGGGGGGGTGTGAGACAGCAAGAGTGAGCTCACATACGTTCATAGCTCAACAAGTCGTGGGGAATAATGTGGCATGAACTCACCAAAGGTGGGAGTTCATGTAGTGTAAGGCTGATCAACGAAATAAAGGCTGAGGCTGAGCATTGCTTTTATAAGTTGGTCAAAATTTTATTAGCAATTACTAAGTGTAAGTAAATACCAAACCTTAATAATAATAAAGAACAGTAATAGTAAAATAATCCCAAATGCGATGCAAATGTCCAATTAAATTTAGGTTCCATAATTAATCATGTGAGGGTCCGAGCCGCTCATGACCGTGAGCACGGCTAGTATACTAGTTTTACACTCTGCAGAGGTTGCGCATCTTTACCCACAAGTCATGTTACCCATCTGCCAAGAGACGGCCAATCACATACACCTCTACCGAGGAGGCGAGGCAGGGTAACACTACGAGGCCTCTACAAAGTTCCACTAGCTTCAGAAATCCCGCTACAGTTTATAGGAAGCTCCAGTGCAGGGTTCTTGCTGGACTGCCATCGCAGCAAAATCAAACAAGGACCTCCCTACACTGACCACTCCCCTACTGCCCTTGCCCCTTTCGGGTAAGGAAGACCTCCACTAGCTTTCCTAGTTAATCAGCCAAGGGCGTCCCATTAAACCCTTGTGGTAGCACTATTTTCTCGGGTGGTCGCTCCATGTTCCCATTAATTTAATGATCTTAACATGAACAGTAATAATAACAAGATAATAACAGAATAATCATGTGTAGTGTAACTCCATACCCAATCCACATAAAGCAATAGCAAGTACTACCCAAAAATATTTCAGAGGTGAACAAGGTATAGAGGTAATCAAAACTGGGGTAACATAAAGGCTCCCATCAAAATTAACCTATGCAGATCATTAAAATTAATAAGAACATGGCTGGGAAAAGTAAGTGATCAAGGGCACAACTTGCCTTCAATGAGCTCCTGCTCAGCTACTTCTACTTGTTGAACCTCAGAATCCACAGTGGCTTGCTCGTCTACTCGCATCAACACAATACATACATAGTATAACATAAATTAACATCACATCAAACAGATGAATAAAATATACAGTAAAAATCTATACATTAAAATGAGATCATAGGAATTGAAATCACTAAATTTGGAGTTATAGAATTCAAGTTATGAATTTCCTAAGATTTAATGTGATTAAAATAGGATTAGATGATAAATTAATTTTCTAACTGAGTTCATGTCAATATAGAGATACTAAATAATAGAGAACATTATTACAAAATTTTAGAAAGTGGAATGGATGGATTTGGACTAAAGATGGATTTTCTATGATTTATACAAGTTCTAGGGTTTAATTTTGTATTAAAAATGAATTTCTAACATTGTTTCTCTATTTTTAATCTCCTCTCGACTGGGCCTCATTTACAGGGAAACCCAGGGGTCCTGGCGCAAGAATTCTAAGACTCAGCCGAACTCCTCTACGGACGGCGGGTTTATTATTAAGTTGCCCAGGGACTCTTATGCGAAGTGCGCAAGCGAAGAGGGTACAGTCAGATCACGGCCGTTGGATCCAATGCGATCGGCTAAGATTAGAAGGCCGTTTTAAATGAACCGGTATCCATTCTACGCCCTCGGATTCAAATCTGACGATGGTTATTTATGAAAGCAAGATCGGATCGGATCCGTTAGATTTCATCCAATGGTCGAGAAAGGTTCAAGCCGAACCGGTACTCTACCCTCAATCCACGCCATCCATCACGATCTAACGGCGCACGCGCTCCCTCCTCACACGACTGCGACAACGATGGAGCAAGGCGGCGCACAGGCCAGGGCGGCGAAACACCGGCAACCCGCCCCGGCGTCATCCCGCACCCGCACATGCCCCGATTGATGCTACCTAATCACTGAGCTAAGACAAAATGGATACGAGGTGACTCACCGGAAACCAGACGACGGAGACAGCTGCCCTCGCACAGTGTAGATCCGCCGTCTAGAAGTGCGACGGTGAGCGATTACGGGCGCGACGGTGGCTGCCGATCTCCCAGGTTGACGCTACCACGTTTGCACCCACGCGGGGAAGCTCCAGACACCCTCCTAGGTACCGGAACGCCCCCGAATCAGGGTATGGCGCGGCGGCGGTGTCCTTCTTAGAGCTCGGCGGCGGTGTCCTTCTTAGAGCTCGGCGGCGGTGTGGCTACTGGTGCGTGCAAGGTGAAAAGAAGGGGAGGATCGCGACCAGGGCTACCTTATAACGATCGGGGAAGAGGAAGGGGTCCATGCAACGTGCTCCAGGGTTCACGGCGCACTCCACCATGGCCGGACTCCGTTGAGGCGAGTCCGCGGAGCGGTTGAAGCAACTGACAACGGGGCCGATTTGCCAGCGACACATCGCAACCGCGCGCGCCAGAGGGACAGACAACTGGGCCCCACGCGACAGCGGCCGAGCAAGGCAAATGTGGGCACTGGCGTGCGACCGACCGAATGGGTCCGTTTGCCAGAGACTCCGCGCACTAGGCCAAGCGCGGGCAAGGTCAGGCTGACCCGCGGGCCCCGGTTGTCGGTGTCATGGCCATCACGGGCTGCGCGGAAGTATAGGTCTGATGGGCCGACTGAGGGAATTCGGCCCACACTGCCATCATCACCTTTGTATTTTATTCTTTGTGATTTTCCCTTTCCACTTGATTTCATATTTAATTTTTTTGAATTCTGTCATGACCCTTACCTTTGAGCTAAGTATCCAAATTCAACCCTAGTTTAAAAATAATATATTTATCTATTTATTTTTATTTGTATAATATTTTCTTTCTCCTCCTTCCCTTTTTATTTCTCATTCTTAAATATTCAAAATAGGTTCTTAATCCCCCAAATTCAAATTATGTTTTAATCTAAATCTTCCCCTCATTATAATATTTTTATATATATATTCTTACCCATGTTATTAAGTGCACAAACAAAAACTCCAATAAGATGCACTTTATTTTATTTTGGATTCATTTGTTTCAATTAATCCTTCTTAATTACATGTGTGCACTTTTTATGATGCAAATATGGCACATGAAATGAGGAGATCTACTATACATTCCTTGAATACAACTTTGAGTATTACAGGAACGTGGAGCCATGGTAGCACCAAGGTGCTGCACTATTGTTTGCGCGGGCGTTGGGCATGGGGAACATGGAGCCGTGGTAGCATCAAGGTGCCCACGTTAGGTTCTTAATAGATTAGTACATATATAGATTATTTATAAACATTAAGGTATGTGTGGTCTGGTGGTTATCTCCCAAATATTTGGAGTAAGGGGGTGTGGGTTCGAGTGCTCACTTTGCACTATTTTTTGCACGGTGTGGTAGCGCTGAGGGTGAAGCCATGGTATCACCGGATGCCCACATTAGGTTTTTAATAGATTAGGTTTTTAATAGATTACGTATGTGCCCGTGCATTGCCACGAGGAGGGAGAGCGTGGGGAGCGGCGCCTAGGCTACAAATATAATTTTTGTTTATTTCTAAATATTAAGGTATATGTGGTCTGGTGGTTAGCCCTCAAATTTTTAGAGTAGAGGGGTGTGAGTTCAAGTGCTCGTTTTGCACTATTTTTTGCGGACGCTGGGCGTGGGTGGGTGAAGCAATGGGAGCATCAATTGCCATATTATGTTCTTAATAGAGTAGTATAGATAAATTCTTTTCAATGTTTGCAGACAAGATCAATGCAAAAATGTGAGGTCAGTTCGGATGGCCATGTGTTCTGAAATAAGTGATTACCCTTGTATTGGGCATGCTATGCAATAATGCAACAGGTTATGTTTGTAACCGAATGTGTCTAAAATATATCAGGCTAAAATATATCAGATACCTTTGGTCAGGTGTTGGAGTGTTGAGACAAAGAAAGGAAAGAAATGGTGACTATCAAAACCATTATGACATTAAGAAGTACATGGGTGCTACAATGATAGAAATTGGCATGCTCGAGCAGCTTGCAAAATGTACATATTATCTTGTTGGAACTTGCTCTCCAGCGCAAGTTGATCCAACGGGGGTGTGTAACAATGTAAACAGGGTTTTTTGCTCGAGACGGCAATAGCTCTGTTAATCTAGCCTCTCAAGGGCACTGTGCGGGGGTATTTATAGGTATCTGAGTGCCCAGCGTCCAGTGTCAACGACGCATGTGCCCTCAGGCACCTAGGTTATCCCCGGAATATTCCCATAAAGCAGGGTTACAGACCGTAATTACAGGGAGACCTTTACAAATTAGGCCCGTAATGCGCAGCAGCCACGCAGGGCCTGTTACAATGGTCCGGACCATACGTGGGCCTCCATGTTGAGCGAGGTCGCAAGATGAGACGACCTCGTCGCAAGCCTTCATCCGGCGACGTGTGGGACGAAGGGTAGGTCTGCCCGTCGTCTTGCCTTCGTTGGTGCAGCGAGGTCGGCGAAGACTTCGAGCGAAGGGTGGCGTCTTCGCCTTCGCCCCAACATTTGCCCTCCGAGGGACCAGTTCGACTAAGTCATCTGGTGCCGAAGACGGCGCTAGATGGTGGAGTCGCTGCCCTCGCTCGAAGTGGTTCCGCGGGGGTTTTTGACATGACCGTTGATTGACGCCGTACTGTTGGATTGCGGGTTTCCTGAAGCGCCACGCTCTGTGTATAAAAGGGGGCGGGGGGCAGCGCGTTTTGAACTTTATCTTTCTGCGCTCCGCGAAAACCCTAGCCGCCTTTTCAAACCGCTCGCTGCTCGTCTGCCCTCCTTGCTCTTGCTCGCCGAAGATCTGGCCCGTGTGAAGCAGACCGCCCGCCGCCGCCGACGGTACGTAGCGATGTCGTCCTCTTCTTCTTCTGCTGCCGCTATGCCGCCGGCTGGCGCGTCGTCCGGGGAGACACTGAGCGATGTGGCGGCGGAGGAGTTGCGCGCCGGTGATACAGTGGAGTTCGGCGTGTGGCGGATGTCCTCGGTCCGCGTGCAAGACATGCAACAGCTTGGTTATTTCGGCGGCGGAGTGGCACGTGTCCTGGGGACGGAGGAGGTCCCCGAGCCAGAAGGCGAGTTGGTTGTGTTCGAGGCTTTTTTCACTGCTGGCCTTCGTCTGCCCGCACATCGATTTGTGGGAGAAGTCCTGCGTAGGTTCAACGTCCAGGTCCACCAGCTGACGCCAAATGCTGTGGTGGCTCTAGCGAAGTATGTCTGGGCGACGACCTCGTACGGCGGGCAGCCCTCGGTCGAAGTCTTCTCGAAGTATTATTGTCTGCACTGGCAGAAAAGGAAAATCAGAAATAAGATTGCCCAATTTGGATCTTGCACGTTTATGCCGAAGATGGGCAAGACTTCGATGGAAGTCGTTGAGTTGGTTCCCTGTGCCCGCAATAAATGGGGCAACTGGTGGGAATTTTGGTTCTATGTTGCCGAAGGGACAGTCGAAGACCATCCGGGGCTCCCTGTGGCCGAGATGTGCTCGCATTATTATTCAGCATACTCGTGGTTTGAAGTAGCGGAGGAGGATGCAGACGAAGGGGCCCTATGGTGCGCGGCCGGCCTGAGTAGCGGGCGCGATCTGGTTGAGGAGTTTGTCGCGTATGGGGTGTGGCCCTTGGCGCATGGCTGGGCGCTGGGTGAAGTATGCCCTCGCCAGATGCCTTCCCGTGGCGGGATGCCGGTGCAGAGTCCCGCCTTCGCACTGGATTTGCATGGACGAGATCCCGCCGCATTCGTGCGTGAGGCGGAGGATGGGGCGGCGCGGATAATTGGTCGCTACGTGCCAAAGACGGAGGGCCAGCGTAGTTGGGATATACGCGGATCCAACGATCGCTTGAATAGGGTCTTCGAGTTGAACCGTCTGCCGTATGGCGGTTATCCCGGGCAAGACGATGTCGATCGCCGCGGGAAGAAACCGGCGACAGAGACTGAAGACGACCCCGCGCCGGCGGCCGCCCCATCCACTAAGAAGAGGAAACTAGGTACTGTGATGGGAGGACTGGGGGTCTCCGATAGTTTTGCTGTGGAGCTGATGGGGACATGCGCGGCCCCCGGGGGAAGGATGTCGTCGCTCGAGCTCCGGGAGTCTTTGGCGTGGATGCTGAAGGTTACTAGGGGTTGGTGGCCTAAGAACGTTCCTGTCCCCCGTGCGGCCGGCGAAGACTTTTTTACATCTCGCATGGTTCGTGACTTGAAAGTGTTTCCTTATGGACGGAATATTGCTGCTGTTGTGTCGGCAGTGATGGACAAGGATCGTCAGGAAGCTGCGCAAAAGCGCCGGGCGGTCATGAGGCTACCCGAGGCTAGGCCGAAGAGGGCGCGGGGGACTGCGAAGGCTGCCGCCGCCGGCGGTAGCCAGCCGACGCTGGCGGCGAAGTCGGCCGCCCCTGGGTCCAGCAAGGTGCCGGATGTCGTGAAGGCAGCCGGCGCCGGCGTAGCCAAGTCTTCCTCGGCCGGGGTCGCGAAGGCCCGAGACTTGCCTTCGCCGGCGAAGCGCGTTGCCGACTTCGGCACTGACATTAGTGTGGAAGATTATCTCACTGGTGAGTCGTTGGCCCGAGTTTTTTTTTTGACTGTTGATACTTTGCAGGATCGGGCGAGGGGCAACTTGTTGTTGTTCCGCCTGCGGTGGCGACCACGGTGTCCGCCACGGTGCTTGGGGCAAAGAGTAGCGCTATCAGCGCTGGCGATGAGATTTCGGCGCTCACCGCCGTCAAAGACGAAGCGGGCACTGTGTCCCGCCGGCTGAGAGAGGCGTCGCAGCGGCTGAGTCAGGTAGTTGGGCTAGACTTTGGTTTTTACCATTTTCGTTGGGATTGTGGTCTTATGTTTGTCTTTTAGGCGGCTGACTTCGCTGACCGCATGGCGTCGGGGGCCCTTACGGCAGTGGTGTCTACCGAAGTCGAGAGACTTCGGGCGCAGCTCGCTGACGCTGTCCGGGAAAAGTCGGCCGCCGATAGCAAGTGCCGGAAACTGACGGAGAGGGTGGCCGCATTGGAGGGCGAGAGGACTGACCTCCGGTGCTAGCTGGCGGAGGAGATGAGGGAGGCTAATCAGGCCCTCGCCAAGGCACAGTCGGCGCAGGCGAAGGCCAATCCAGCGCGGGCGGAGGGTAGTCTCGCTAGCCAGCGCGCCGAGGAATGGGAGACGCGGTTCAACGCTCTGCAGGCCCGCATGGAGAGGGCCGAGGCCTCATGCGCTCGGAAGTTGTGCGGACGCGCAAATAGCTCATGGACTCATACCGCGAGCTGGGCGCGCGGACCGCTGACTTCGAAGTGCCCGACCGAGAGTCAGGCCTTCGCTGCCTCGAGTGGCTGCAAGAGGAGTTGTTGGCGCTCCCGACCATTGTGGAGGGATTTATGTCCTTTGCCTCCCTGGTCACCTGCGAAGGGGCGATGAACGCGCTGTCCCGCGAAGGGTGCAGTCACTATGAGGTCTTCGACCGATCTGATGAGGATTTCGAGCGCGAAATTTACAAGGTCGAGGACCCTGTGGTGAAGGAATCCGCGGGAGCCCTCTTTGACCGGATGTGGGGCCCCCACGGTTTGGAGGTGGTGAGGGAGCGGTCCGACCGGGCGAGGGATCAGGTAATGTTTGTCTTTTGTTTAGTGTTATTGGATGTGGGTTATACGTGGGCTTGTTGAATCGGTGTGCTGTGTTGTAGGCGGCGCGTAATGAGACAGTGGAGGACTTCGGAGCTTTGAACAGCGCGCGGCCTGAAGTGGAGTCGAGCCCGGTGGCCCTGGCCCCAGAAACCGTCAAAGGCCCCCTCGCTGCCCCCGCGGCTACCGTGTCCGGTGGTGGCTCGTCGCCAACCGCAGTGCTGAGGGCTGATGATCCCCCGAAGACGGCGATGGAGCCAGCAGCGGAGGATCCCACGACGGCTGGGCCTTCGTAGGTGGCTTAGTGGGTGTGGGTAGTTAGGGAATTTTGTATATGTTGCTGAACCTTGGTTGCTGCGCAGGTTCAAGGTTTTGGGCCTGCGCACGCAACCTCCACTACTAATTTTTTGGCGGCTTCGACCGTGGATGCTGGGAATGAATCGGATGGGTCTTCTTCTAAGTTTTCTGATTTTGGTGACTCTGGGGGTTCGGTTGAATGGACGGACGAGTCGTCGGATGAGGACTTGGATTACTTTACGGCCTTGGATGTGGCAGCGGCGGAGGCTTCGCCGCGTGCTGCGGATGCTGAAGTTGTGCCTGGTCCGAGCGCTGGGCGCAGACGGCGAAGGGCGGTTGCGAAGCGTAGAGTGAGTGAGGTGGATGGCGGTCGGCTTCGTGTGGGTGGGGCTGGCAAGCAGGAATTGTTGTCCTCGCCGGCCATTGCGAGTGTAGGTGAGGGGGAGTTGCGAAGTCTTTTTGAGGGTGAGGAGTTTAGGATAATGCTATTTAACTATAAGGAGATGGGGATCATTCTGAAGGTTGAACCGATGTAAGGTGTGATGCCCTCGCTGTACATATGTAACTATAATTTGTATGATGAGGTTATGCGCCTGCGCTATGCTTGTAAAGGCGTTGTGCGCTTGGTCTAGTATGTTTATTATGTCGGTCCGGCGCGCCTGTGGTCAGTCCTGACGCGGACAGTTTGGTGTAGGGTTTAGCACGGGTAGTCTTTTGAGGAAGACTTCGAATTTGCGTGCTTGTTGTGCTAGTCCGGCTGCACCCTTAGGCGACTTTTGCACGGATTGTCTTTTTGAGAAGACTTCGAATTTGCGCACTTGTTGTGCTAGTCCGGCTGCACCCTTAGGCGACTTTCGCACGGATAGTCTTTTCGAAAAGACTTCGAATTTACGCACTTGTTGTGCTAGTCCGGCTGCACCCTTAGGCGACTTTCGCACGGATAGTCTTTTCGAGAAGACTTCGAATTTACGCACTTGTTGTGCTAGTCCGGCTACACCCTTAGGCGACTTTCGCACGGATAGTCTTTTCGAGAAGACTTCGAATTTACGCACTTGTTGTGCTAGTCCGGCTGCACCCTTAGGCGACTTTTGCACGGATAGTCCTTTTGAGGAGACTTCGCATTTATGCACTTGTTGTGCTAGTCCGGCTGCACCCTTAGGCGACTTTTGCACGAATAGTCCTTTTGAGGAGACTTCGCATTTACGCACTTGTTGTGCTAGTTCGGCTGCACCCTTAGGTGGCTTTTGCACGGATTGTCGCACGCGAGGGGTAGCCGTCGCTGCCCCTCGCGGTGACTTTTTGTGTCGGTCGAATGTCGAAGACCGTTTAGTCGGTCTTTTTTGACGTAGTTTTTGTGGGGGATTTTTCGCGTGTACATTACATGGCTCCGCCTCGTTAAAAACCTCTCCCCCCGGGAGGAAAAGAGTGTGGGCCGGCTGAAAACTGTTCTACGGATTACAAGGGCGAATTGGCCCTGAGGAGTTAAACAAAAAATTTGCGAAGATTATCAATGTTCCAAGAATGTTCTAAGTCTTCGCCGGATGGAGTTGTGAGTCTATACGCACTGGGGGACGCCTTCGTCTTGACGATGAAGGGGCCCTCCCACTTCGGCTCCAACTTGCCTCGGGACTTTGTCCGAGCTGTCCGGATGAGTACAAGGTCTCCTTCGTTGAACTCCCTCGGGACGACTGTGTGGTCGCGCCATGCTTTTGTCTAGGCTTGGTATTTGTCCAGAGCCTGTAGGGCGAAGACGCGGTCTCCGTCGATGAGGTCCTTCGAAGTCGGCTCGTCTATGTCGAGGACGGCCGACGCGGCTGTCCGAGGCGACCCATGTTTTATTTCTTGCGGAGTCATAGCCTCCGATCCGTATAGAAGGCGGAAAGGGGTGAACCCAGTCGCCCTGCACTCAGTTGTGTTCAGCGCCCAGACCACTTCAGGTAGCAGGTCGGGCCACTTGCCTTTTTTGTCGTCGAGGAGCATTTTCTTGACGACTGTGAAAATTTTGCCGTTGGCGCGCTCCACGACTTCGTTGGACTGGGGGTGGTACACGGAGGCGAAGGCAAGCTTGGTGCCGATGGAGAAGCAGAAATCTTTGAAGTCTTGGTTGTCGAACTGCTTGCCGTTGTCGACCGAGAGTTCGGACGGGACTCCGAAGCGGCAAACAATATTTTGCCAGAAGAATTTCTGGGCTGTCTTCGATGTGATAGTGGATACTGCCCTCGCTTCAATCCATTTGGTGAAGTATTCAACGGTGACGAAGGTGAACTTGAGGTTCCCCTGAGCCGTGGGCAGGGGCCCAACAATGTCCAGGCCCCAGCGCTGAAGGGGCCACGTGTGGGCGATCAGCTTCGTGAACTGCAAAGGGCGTCCCGAGCGTGGGGAAAATTTCTAACAGGCTTCGTAGGATCTCACGACCCGATTTGCGGCGCAAATCATGGCGGGCCAGTAGAAACCTTGGCGAATCACCTTTGCCGCTAGGGCCCTAGGCCCTGCGTGGGAGCCGCAGGTCCCGCTGTGGACTTCGCGCAGAATTTGGACGCCTTCGGTCTCGGTGACGCACTTAAGCATCGGTTGACTGACCCCCTTCTTGTAAAGTTGGCCCTCGATCAGCGCGAAGTCCTGGCTTTGGTGTTTGAGGCGCTTGGCCTCATTGTTGTCGGTTGGATGATAGTACCCCTGCAGGTACAGGGTTATTGGTGCCCGCCAGTCTTCGGTCATGATGAGGTTGACTATGCGATGGCCCTCGCTGTCGTTGGTTATTTGGAGCCCTTCAGGGCTGTGGACGGCTAGCGTGCCGATGACGTGGTAGAACACGTCGAAGAGTAGGGCTTCTCCTCTGGCGGCTGCCTTGGCTAGAGCATCGGCCTCCTCATTCTTGGCTCGATCCATGTGCTGCAGCGTGAAGCCCTTGAATTGCCTTTCGAGGCTGCGGATGGCCGCGAGGTACTGCATGAGTGCGGGGTCCTTCGCTGTATAGTCTTTCTCGACCTGGCCAGCGACTACCTTAGAGTCTGTTTTGATGATGCAGGTGGTGACACCGAGTGCCCTTAGCTTGCGAAGGCCGAGGATGACAACCTCGTATTCTGCTATGTTATTGGTGCACTTATCAGACTCCAACGCAAAGCTGAGGCGCGCTGCGTATTTATGCTTGATCCCGGTGGGCAAAGAAATGACTACAGCGGCGCCTGCCCCCGCATGGCACCATGCACCGTCACAATGGATTGTCCACACTTTTTTTGTGGATGGCTCCGGTTGCGTTATTGGACCAGTCCAGTCTACAACGAAGTCTGCCAGGACTTGTGACTTGATGGCTGTCCTGGGTTCGAATGTGATGTGATAGCCAGAGAGTTCGGCTGCCCACTTGGAAATCCGTACTGACGCCTCCGGGTTTCTAAACAGCTTGCCGAGTCCTCTGTCTGAGGTAACCCCGAACCTTGAATGCCTCGAAATAATGGCGCAATTTGCGCGAGGCCATCACGACCGCATAGGCGATCTTTTCTAGCTCTGTCATGTTGCATTTTGATGTTGTGAGCACTTCAGAGACATAATAAACTGGGCGCTGCTTGGTTGTGCCCTCTCTGGTCTGCTCTCGAACCAGTGCTGCGCTGACCGCATGTGGCGAAGCCGCGACATAGAGCAATAGGGGTAGCAAAGGGTCGGGGCTCGTAAGGATCGCCAGCTCCGACAAGTACTGTTTTAGTGCGGCGAAGGCCGCCGCCTGCTCTGGCCCCCATTCGAAGTCTTTTGCGCTGCGGAGTGTTTTGAGCAACGGGAGACTCCGCTCCGCGGACTTGGAGATAAATCTATTGAGGGCGGCCAACCTGCCTGTCAGTCGTTGCACTTCTCTGGCTGACTGCGGTGGCGTCATATTGATGATTGCCTAGATTTTGGTTGGATTGGCCTCAATTCCGTGGTGTGATACCAGGTAGCCCAAGATCTTTCCCTGGCGGACCCCAAAAACGCACTTCTCAGGGTTGAGGCGAAGTCGTGCGGCTCGCATGTTTGCGAACGTTTCGGCGAGGTCGGCCAGGTGGTCTGCCTTGCTTCTGCTGGCAACGACGATGTCGTCCACATATGTGAAGATATTTCTGCCGATCTGGCTCTCGAGCACCGTTTTGGTGAGTCGAGAGAAAGTGGACCCGGCATTCTTGAGTCCCTCCGGCATTCTAATGAAACAATACGTGCCGAAGGGTGTTATGAAGCTGGTGCTTGCCTTGTCCTCCTCCTTCATATATATTTGGTGGTAGTCGGAGAAGCAGTCGAGGAGTGACATGACTTCGCACCCAGCTGCGCTATCGACGATTTTATTGATTCGGGGCAGCGGGAAATTGTCCTTGGGGCAGGCCTTGTTAAGACTAGTGAAGTCTATGCACATCCGCCATTTGCCGCTCTTTTTCTGCACCATCACCACATTGGCGAGCCATGTGGGGTAGGCGATCGGCTCGATGAACTTGGCTTCGAGTAGGCGATGCACCTCGGCCTTGGCGGCTTCTGTCTTTTTGTCAGACATCTTGCGCAGCCGTTGTTTCTTCGGCCTCACCGAAGGGTCAATTCCTAGGCCGTGCTCGATGATGGAGCGACTCACTCCGACCAGGTCGAGGGCGGACCAGGCGAAGACGTCTTTATTCTTGGATAGACAGCAGAGGAGCCGCTCTTCGTCGTGCGAAGTGAGGTCTTCGCTGATGGTAACCATCTGCTGGGGCATTGCCTGGTCGAGGGGGACAGTCTTGGTCCCGTCGTTGCTCTGTAGTTGTGCCTTTTCATGCCCCTTGCCAGTTGGATTGGCAGGCTCGGGGACTTCACGTTGGGCCGTGAGGCAGTGCACATTTCTTTGTCCGAGGATGAAGTCTCTTTCTATGTTACGCGCAACCTGCTGGTTGCCGTAAACTGTGATGGCGCCTCCGGGACCCAGGATCTTCATGCACAGGTAAAGTCCGTGGATAGCTGCCTCAAACTTATTGATGGAGCCCCGGCCCATTATGGCGTTGTACGGGTACACCATGTCGACGATGTCGAACATGATCTGCTCACTTCGGGCATTGGGTGCTACACCGAAGGAGAGGGGCAACTCTATTTTGCCGATGGGAAAGGTGCCCTTGCCGCCGAAGCCGTACAGGGGGTTGTCCGAGGGCTTGAGCAGGCTGTGGCTTATGCCCATGCGATCGAAGGCATGGAGGAAGATGATGTCCGCCTGGCTGCCATTGTCGACCAAGACTTTGTGCAAGTCCCAGCCTACCATGCTACAGTTGATGACCATGGCGTCGATGTGGGGGCGCTGCGCAGATCGACGTCTCGGGCGTCGAAGGTCAATGGCACGTGGGACCACTTTATCTGCACGACCGGGCCGGTGACGGCAACATGGTTGATGCTGCGGTAGTGGTCCCTCTTTTGCCGCTTTGTGTCGAAGTCGGCGCTGGACCCCCCGGTAATCATATGAATGACTCCGCGATACGGTTGATCGGCGAAGTCCTCTTGCTTTGGTGCTTGGGGTGGTGGATGTTTTGCTGTTGATGGTGTGGGGGTGGGGGTGGGGGAGGTACGATTTGTACCTCCTGGTGGTGTTGGTATGCGTGGTGCAGTGGAGGCGGAGCGGGGCCATGGTTGTATGGTTGAGGGGGTTGCTGGTATGCGTGCGCGACAATTCTAGGGTTGTCGGCTAGTTGTGCCCATGCCATTCTGTCTCTGGTGGCCTTCGTCTCTGGGCAGTCCCTTGTGGGATGCGCGCAGTCTTCGCCGTGGAACAGGCAGTAAAATCTACGCGGCTACAGCGCACGCCCCCGTCCTCGACCGCGAGTTCCATTTCCCCGGCCCTAGGGGGGATACTCCTGGCGGCGAGGGGCCTCACCAGCGGGAGGCTGGTTGGCGATGTTGTGCACCTGCTGCTGATTGCGGCCATCCCGGCCGGAGTCTGCTTGCGAGGGCCTCGTCCAAGTGCGGCTGGACTGCGGAGGGTCTTTGGGCTTCCTCTGAGACTCGACTTTGCGCTGGTGGAGCTCTTCGGATCTAGCATATTTCTCGAACAGCTGATACAACTCCTAGAGGTTCCTGGGTGGGTCCTTGATACAGTGGCTGTAGAGGACGCTGGCCCAAAGGCCACTGATGGCATAGTGGATGGCGATCTGGTCGTCGACCGAAGGTAGTTGTGACTTGAGGGTAAGGAACTTGCGGTAATATTCCCGCAGAGTCTCTCGTTCCAGCTGCTTGCAGAGTGAGAGTTCAGCCAAGGCGTCGGTGTCTGGGCGGTATCCTTGGAAGTTGAGCAAGAATTTGTCCCGAAGACTTCTCCAGGAGTCGATGGACAGTGGGGGCAACCTGGTGTACTAGGTGAGGGCTGGGCCTTTGAGGGCAATGATGAATGACTTGGCCATCGTGGTGTCGTCCCCTCCGGATGATGCAACGGCGACTTGATAGCTCATGATGTACTGTGCTGGATCAGTGCTGCCGTTGTACTTGGGATAGGTCTCTGCCCTGAAGTTGGCGGGCCATGGTGTCACTTGCAGGTGAGGTGCTAGGGGACTTCGCTCGTCAAGGTAGTTGACACCTTAGAAAGCCGTGGCGTGAGGGATGGTGTGTCCGCGCTGAGGGACGAACAGGTCTTCGACTTGTGCGCGCTGCTGGAGGGGTGGGCCGTGTTGCAGGCCGAGTTGGCCTTCGCTCTGCATGAGCGCGATCTCTTGTTCAAGCTCCTGTGCCTTCTGCTCTTCGTCGCGTATCATCTGTCGCACCTTGGCTTGTGCAGACACACGTTGGCGCTTGGCCTCGAGGATCTCTTTTTGCTTTTGGAGGTTGCGGTTCTTGATGCGCAGGGCGCGCACCTGTAGCTGCTCTTTGGCCGAGACGCCGAAGACTTCGCCGTCCTCGGTGGCGTCCGCACCCTCTGGTGGAGTGAAGCCTGGGGGAGGCTGCTGTGGTCCCCCGGAGCTACAGATGCGGAGGCTGCCTTCGGTGGTGGGTTGTTCATTGCGCTGCTTCTTGCTGTTTGCGTCGTCTTCACAGTGCTCTTGGAGAGTGTTGTCGACGAGGGCCTTGCCCTTTTTCTCGACCAGCAGTGCCGCCTTCGCGGCTTCGTTAGCCTTCGACGAGGTTCTCTTGGGTGCCATCGCGGGTGGTTTTTTCGTAGCACGAACGGTGGGCGCCAAATGTTGGAACTTGCTCTCCAGCACAAGTTGATCCAACGGGGGTGTGTAACAATGTAAACAGGGTTTTTTGCTCGAGACGGCAATAGCTCTGTTAATCTAGCCTCTCAAGGGCACTGTGCGGGGGTATTTATAGGTATCTGAGTGCCTAGTGTCCAGTGTCAAGGACGCATGTGCCCTCAGGCACCTAGGTTATCCCCGGAATATTCCCATAAAGCAGGGTTACAGACCGTAATTACAGGGAGACCTTTACAAATTACGCCCGTAATGCGCAGCGGCCACGCAGGGCCTGTTACAATGGGCCGGACCATACGTGGGCCTCCATGTTGAGCGAGGTCGCAAGATGAGACGACCTCGTCGCAAGCCTTCGTCCGGCGACGTGTGGGACGAAGGGTAGGTCTGCCCGTCGTCTTGCCTTTGTTGGTGCAGCGAGGTCGGCGAAGACTTCGAGCGAAGGGTGGCGTCTTCGCCTTCGCCCCAACATATCTTAACCTCTTTAATTTTAATGATAATCACAAGAATTCAAGTGGTGGTATGTGGACATTCCATTTTATTATGATAATATGTACATTTTGTAGCCTATATCCTGAGAAAGAAGAATTTTGGCTTCTAGATATGACGTGATGATAGCTTGATTAGGGAATGCATAAAAAAATAGGAGAGCATGATGATGTGCCTAATCTATAGAGTTGTCTGCTATAACATATGTAGTTTCTATGGTTAGAAACCACACACAGAGAAGCTTCCCATGTTCTATCAAGAAGGCTCTGGAGTTATTAAGGCCAGCTTTCAGTAGCAGGAGAGCAATAAAAAAGGGGAGAGTGGAGATTGGTATCATTGTATGGATGCTTACTGCAGTTGCCCTATTGTTGACTTTCATGACGGCGCGCATGGCCATCCAGTCGATGGATTCCAGCTACTCGTTGTTGTTGCCGGCGTGGTACCCAGTGCTGAGCTTCCTCTCCCTCCACAACTTGGTCCTCACCTGAGAAACAACATGAAGGTCCATCATGGCAGATCCAATCTACAAAGGCTCCTGCTAAGATCTGTGTGGCGCAGAGAGGGTGGGTGGGTGTGGGAGGAGGGGGGTGGCATCGCGCGTGGCGGTGGGCATCACAACGTTGGGGGAGAGGGGATGCGAGCACTGATGGTGGGTGAAGATCCCGTGCATATCGTTGATGTGGGTGGAGTAGCAGCCGCGGGTGGGTTGGAGATCTCGTCCATGTCACCGATGCGGGTAGAGCAGCTGCCGTGGGTGGGTTGGAGATCCTGTCCATGTCATCGATGCGGGTGGAGCAGTGCTGAGGCACGTGGATTTGCTGCCGCGGTTGGGTCGGAGGCGGAGGTGGGGGCGAGGCGGGGCATGGTCGGGTCTCTGCACCCGCGGGTAGGTAAGACTATCTTCTACGGTCCACTCTATATTTCTATCTCTATATCTCACTCACGTACGTCAGCATTCTCTTTCCCTCTATATTTCTATTATGTACAACGATTCACTCTAAATCAACCCTCTATACCCCACCATAGTATTATTATATATATTTCTCTTCAACTAACTCAACTACCAATTTTTTATTTTCGTTTTCTACATGATGTCATCCACTGTTGCAAAATTTAGGACTTGTGTATATTATTTTTAATAATTATTGATTGTATAACTATTATGTCTACTAATCGTTGCACATTTTTTTTGTTACACTACATGTAGCCGCAATAATTTCTACATAATCAATAACTCTCAAAATCGTAAACTTTCTCTTCGTTGATAGGCTCTAGAAGTAGCTACGAGTATTCATCAACAGAAACGAACGAAAGGTGGGTTCTTCTCGTGGACACGGAAGGGTGGTCCAGTGGAGATCCGCCACTGCCACCTAAGAGCCGCCGCCGCGTGAGTGCTGCAAGTTGCCGAGCTTGAGAGTCGCAGCGCCACCTACCTTCCTCTGCCTGAGATCCACCTCAGGCGCCTGCGTGCCATTGGCGAGTCCGAGAGGGAGCAAGATCTGGCACCAAGAGTGTGCTTCCTGCTTCCAGACGCGCGCGCGCCGGGGTGAGAAAGTTTGGAAGCTCGCGACAGCGTCCTCGCCTCCGCCATGCTGATTGTCGTCTTCATCGACGACGAGCAGAGCCGACGAAAGCTTCACCATAAACGAGTGAGCTGGGTGAAGAGGACAAGGACAACCGCCGGCACCTAGTAGTAGCACGCTGCATCTAGCGTGAGCTGTTCTAAATCCCACAACGTAGGAGAGGAGGAAGGGGGCACCGGTGAGGGGAGCTCTACGGGGGAGGGGAGGCAAGGCGGGAGCATGGTCACGCGGGCGCCCACGGTCTGTTCTTAATTAGTAGTAGGGATTCAAAAGCGCATAAAATTTGAGAAAGTGATTATTGGTATACGACATTCTGGCAAGTTGAAATATTTACTACTTATGGTTGTTCTCTTAAAGTATTTTCCTGCACTTTAACTTGTGACCTATGAGACATATGGACATCTAGCAGATATCATATTGTACTATGCTAATTTTTTTCTTAGCTGTGTAGGATCCATTGCAGCAGCAAGCTTTTAGGCTATAATCTTACAGATTGAAGGTAAACAGAATGGCAAAACCTAGAAGAGTGGGTATTCCTTAGAATTTATTTACCTACATGTTATAATCTACTTAAATTCAGTTTGAAAAAGGAACAATCTCATGCATGCTGCCCTGGAAGCATAAAAAATTATACCAAAGTAAACAGAAGTTAGCAAACACTAAGTGAGACTCACCTGGATGGAGGATTCTAAAGATGACGCTAGAAGTCTCAAGGCCTCGAACGTAACAGGAATCTGGCAAATTGGTGGAGATTTGGGGTGGGTTGGAGGCCTTGCCTATGTCAACTCTTTTAATAGCAGAGTCAACAATACACAAGGAATGGCCCACGAATCTGAAGCTGATGTATAGAGACGCGTATGTGGGCGAATCTGAAGCCACATTTGGAAAGGAGGCGAGGATGGGGGCGCAGATGAGAGCTTCCATAGTAGGCATCCACCCTTCTGTAGGTGTTTGTACATCTGTCAATGCGGTAATGGGAGCTTCCAAAGTAGGAGATCTGCAACCGTGGTAATGGCGGTTGTACATCTAGCAATGTGTTGGCTTGGGCCAGGGCGGGTGCTAGCAAGCGCGGCCGACGTGCTGCTCATAGTGGTGGCGCGGTGCGAGCAGGCGCGTGTTGCCTGTTTGTCACACCCGGATTTAATGGACAAAGCCGGGTGCATCTCATATATGCGCCAAAGAAGACACCACATATAATAACGAAGTGTATAGAGATAAATGTCACAATAACATCAGAGTACTTATTACATTGCGGAAGTCTTACAAAATAAAAGATAAATATAAAACAAACTAAGGTCCATCCTTGGCGCCATAAAGTCAACTGGAAGACGCTACCTAGATCAAATCAAACTCCTCGTTGTGTGGATCCTCTTGAACCACCTGTTCTTCTCCTGTGGGGGGTGTGAGACAGCAAGGGTGAGCTCACACATGATCATAGCTCAACAAGTTGTGGGGAACTAGTGTGCATAAACTCACCAAAGGTGGGAGTTTATGTGATGTATAAGGCTGATCAACAATAGAGGTTGTAGCTGAGCATTGCTTTTAATAAGTTGATCAAATTTTATTAGCAGTTACTAAGTGTAAGTAAATATCAAACCATAATACGAATAATAGAACAAAATTAATAAATAATCCCATGCAATGCAAATGACAAATTGAATTTAGTTCCATAAATTAATCATGCGAGAGTCCTGAGATGCTCATGACCGTGAGCTCGGCTAGTATACCAGTTTTACACTTTGTAGAGGTTGTACCCTTTACCCACAAGTCATGTTACCCATCTGCCAAGTGGTCATGAATCTCATACACCTCTACCAAGGAAGCGAGGCAGGGTAACACTACGAGGCCTTTACAAAGTTCCACTAGCTTCTGAAAACCCGCTACTGTGTATGGGAAGAGCACTTGCAAGAATCCCTCGTCTGACCGCCATCGCAGCAAAATCAACTCGAGAACCTCCCTGCATGTAACTCTCCTACTGCCCTTGCCCCTTTCGGGTAAGGTAGTCTTCCACTAGCTTTCCTAATTAGTCAGCCAAGGGGTCTCATTCCTCCCTTGTGGTGGCACGTGTTTCTCAAGTTAAGCTCCATGTTCCAATTAAAGATAATGATGATCTTGACATGAACATAAATAACATAACAGAATAATTGGAATATGGATATAATGAAATATTAACCCAAAACCATATAAAGCAATAGGAAAACTACCCAAACGATTCAGGGGTAAACAAGGTAAAAGATAATCAGACTAGGGTGACCTATTGGGTCCCATCAAAATTAAACCTATGCACTGAATGAGTGATATTAAAGAACATTATTGGGTAAAAAGTGGTCAAGGGCACAACTTGCCTGGGACTTGAGATTCCAGGTACCAGGATGATCTTCAAGTGACTCGTGTCCTCACTACTATACGTAGCAATACAAACAAACATGGTATAGGCAAAATTAACATCACACCAAACATAAGAATAAACTGTGTAATAATAATCTACGCGGCATAACGAGATCGCGGGAACAAGAATCACTAAAATTGAAGTTACGGTTACCAAGTTATGATTTACAGAAGATCTATGTGGTTTGAATATTAAATTATATTATAAATTGATTAGTACACAATATATGAGGAAATATATTCTGAATAACTAATCCAACTTTAATCTAGATTATAACTTGATTAGGGGTTACCTTTTACTCAGATTATATTTATAGAGAGATTAACCTAGATTAGTAGAGTTAATCTACTAAACATAGATTGAACACTTTCTTAATTATAAAGATATGGAATATGGTACACATGATGATGCTACTGCGTAGCGAATATTTTTATGAAGCTAACGCAACTGGAACAGACCAAATCGGAGTTAAAATAAATTAGTTATGATTTTCTGAAGTTTTATGTGGTAGATACAAAACAAATCAAGCGCATAAATTTAACTATAGGTTTCATACTAAAACTAGGTATATGCCCGTGCGTTGCGACGGGAGTAAATTTTTTGTATGAAATATAGAAACGGAACGACAAATATCACTATGATATGCAAAATATCATTGCAACACTGATGTGTGTTGCTACGGTTTCCAAAAATAACTATAAGTATCACATCTTTGATGATGTTGTGACATAGATATAGAGATTAACCTGCTACAGCTTATCAAGACATCAACAAATGCATCTGATGTTTAGTAGACACTTAGATCCCTCACATATCTCGAGGCCGGTGGCGGCCGAGATATGTTAGTAGACGCGGATGAGACCAGGGTTATCGAGGGCACCGAGGGTAGCTATATCCCTCACATATCTCGAGGAGAGCAGAACCTTCAGACTCTCTTTCATGCAAGTTTAGGGTTTTCCTGGTTGAATAAGCTGTTAGCAGATTGCTTTGAGTAAGGGGAAAAAGGAAAGCATGATAAATAGTGGTACTAACCTTTTTCTTCTTACGATCAGACTTTGGAAGTGAAGGATCGCTAAAACAAACTTGTTCACTCCCCAATAGATGGAAGTTATGACAAGTCCAAGAAGTACCACTATGCTCATCGTTACTTTCAAAGATACTTCCCAGCCATCAATTCCAGGACCCAATGTCTTGCGCAAATTTAAGAAATACTTCAATGTACACCCAAAAAAAATAAGGTCAATATTAGCCCCAAGGCCAAATAACGGGTAGAATTCCTTTGCTTCATCAACTGGGGTCTTGTCTTATCATTTCGTTTCAGGTGGTTCTGTTGGTTGTTACAGAACATTGAACAAACCAGATAAATAGGTGTTTATGTTAGGTAATATTGAGCTAAATGGCTAGACCAAAATAGTTATGTCACAGAACAGGAGAATAAATACTAACTGACAAGGTTAGTCAGATTCCCCAGTCAAGGGGGTATTGTCCCACTTATGCTGCTTCTGTAAAACTCCCTATTGCAAAAAGAGAATATAAATAAATTCTCATATGCAAAAGGACCATTGCAAAATGAAGAAACGTATGTGCAACAATTAACAAGTAGAGTTACACATAAAATATCAAGGAAGAGACTTTTTTAGATCCACTAACTTCTAAATGAATAATTTGTTTTTGAAGTAGAGTACATCTAATTCACACCAAAATAGTTTAAGTTCTAACTTCATCTGATTATATTAAAAATATAATTTGGCTAGTGCTAACAAAGGAAGACAATATCATTGTCTTATTATTCCTTTTCAGTTAATGTTAAGCTAAATGGTCAGACCAAAATAGTTATGTCATGGAATAGAGAGAATAAATACTAACTGAGTTTGTAGAAATAGATAAAATATATAAGGTGGTATTTATCACTGATTTAAGGGGAAATGCATCATGTTCCCATTCAATTGGAGCTGAGATAAGTTATGTCCTTGAAGGTTTGTCTCATTTCTGGAAGCACCATGACCATGATTCAGAAAGTTTGCACAAGTCCAAGCATGTTCCAAGCATTCCAAAGGACCGTGTTGCACTTATGATGAGCTATCAGTTAATTAGGGTAACTAGTACTACCTTGATGGCACTAGGCATGAGCTTGGTCCATTTTCTTATTTTGAATTAGAAGAATTAGTTGATAATTTGAATGGTGCATAATATTACCTGAATAGAACAAATATAATAATTTGAATATAGAAACCGGATATCATTATAAATGAGTTGCTTGCCTAAATCAAAGATATGCCTAGCAACATAATCTCTGTTGTCTAGAAGTTGTTCTAAAGTAGATCAAGAAGGTGATAGTCTATGGACGACTTGAAATAAGTTATATCCAAAGAATGGTATAGTAGACTGCTGATTGTTAAAATATACCACGAACACAGCCAACACATATAAATTCTAGTAACTGTTCCAATATGCTATTAGAATTTTTCTAGTGAATGCCCATGACATTGATTAACCAAAATAATATTGAAAAAAGACCAAAGCAAATAATACAGAAAAGGAAGTGACTAACATAACACAAACAAAAACCATCCTTGTTATTTGTAAAATAGCACCAGCCCAAAAACATTTTTCTGAGCATAATAGCAGCAATAAGCCTTGGAAAGTAAAGGTGCATACTGCCAATAAAAGCGATGGGAACAAGATTTAGAACTATGCATACACCGATTTCCTTCTTGGTTTGAAGTGCAAAACAATATCTCTTTTAACCCCTGTTATGATGTAGAACCGAACCCTTTGTTGTTCAATTGAAACTTCAATGTAATCATCCAAATTTAGAAGTCAAGAAAGATCACACCCAGTTTCCTCTAGAACCTGTATTGTTATTCAAGTAGATGTTAGTTCACAAAAAAGCTAATATGTTGAACAAAAGGAACTGATGAATATGAGCAAGAGGAAATGCCTTCAACAAACTAAATACTTCAATCAGGTTTTTCCTTCATGTGGAAAATAAACGTTAGACTGGTAGTTCACTTGTTATATTTAAATGGTTATATATTGCTGATAGCATAAAGGACAAAGATTGCTCTCGTGGACCACAAAGATGACCACTACGAATGAAATGTATACATGTTTAGCCTAAGGAAGAGAATTACAAGAAAAAAGAAATATTCAGTGTCAAGCTTTATGTTTTATCATGAGAACATACTTCATATATGTTTAACAATTAGAGCAAAAAATAAGGTGAGAACACATACTTCCCTATATCTTGAAGGTAGCTAAGACACATCTACCTTATTAACACAAAAAATAATCAGAATAAGGTAAAATACCAGCAGCACGAAACATGTAGTTTTTTTCATTTGTTTTTTCTATTGATTTATCTCAAATACAATAATGCACAGCTCTCTGATTCTTATTCCTCGACAATCCTAATGCAAACTAGGGCTTGTTCCTTTATAGATGGAGGTGTCTTGAGGCATAAGAAACCAACACACAACTTTGGAAACCATTCTACTATTTTCAGAAATCAACCAAAACTAAGGAAACAAACACATAAATAAATCTTCGTTGATTGTTAGATGTTGCTGACGCGTTCCTTAGCCATGGAAACCAATCTAATATTTTTAGAAAGTGACCAAAACTAAGGAAACAAAAGCACGAACAAATCCCCTTGATTATTAAACATAGAAATACATCTAGAATATGGAGAAGCCACTCTAAATTAACCCTGTTCAGAATAACTGTAACACCCGGCTTTAAGGAACAAAGCCAGGTGCATCTCATACATGCGCCAAAGAAGACAACATATATAATAACAGAGTGTATAGAGATTAATGTCATAAAACATCAGAGTATTTATTACATAGCGGAAGACTTATTACAAAATAACATAATAAATATAAAATGAACTAAGGATCGTCGGCGCCAATGTCAACTGAGAAACGCCACCTAGATCAAGTCGAAAGCCTCGGTGTTAGGCGGCTCCTCTTCAACCACCTGTTCTTCTCCTGTGGGGGGTGTGAGATAGCAAGGGTGAGCTCACACATGTTCATCGCTCAACAAGTTGTGGGGAATAATGTGGCATGAACTCACCAAAGGTGGGAGTTCATGAAGTGTAAGGTTGATCAATGAAATAAAGGCTAAGCTGAGCATTGCTTTTATAAGTTGGTCAAAATTTTATTAGCAGTTACTAAGTGTAAATAAATACCAAACCATAGTAATAATAAGTAAAAGTAATAATAAAATAATCCCAAATGCAATGAAATGACAGGTTAAGTTTAGGTTCCATAAGTTAATCATGTGAGTGTCCGAGCCGCTCATGACCGTGAGCACGACTAGTATACCAGTTTTACACTCTGCAGAGGTTGCGCATCTTTACCCACAAGTCGTGTTACCCATTTGCCACAGAGTTGATCAGACTCCATACACCTCTACCAAGGAAGCGAGGCAGGGTACCACTACGAGGCCTTTACAAAGTTCCACTAGCTTCAGACTACCCGCTACAGTTTATAGGAAGCTCCAGTGCAGGGTTCTTGCCTGACCGCCATCGCAGCAAAAATCAACCCAAGGACCTCCCTACACTGACCACTCCCCTACTGCCCTTGCCCCTTTTGGGTAAGGTAGCCCTCCACTAGCTTTCCTAGTTAATCAGCCAAGGGCGTCCCATTAAACCCTTGTGGTAGCACTGTTTTCCCGGGTGGTTCTCCATGTTCCCATTAACATAATGATCTTATCATGAACATAAAATAATGAACATATAATAACAAGTATAAAAATGAGTGATGAATATCTCTATACCCAAATCCATATAAAGCAATAGCATGTACTACCCAAAAGTTTAGTAGTAAAACCAGTGGTGAAACAAGGTATAAAGATAGTCAAATCTAGGGTAACCTATTGGGTCCCATCAAAATTAACCTATGCAGATCATTATGATTAATAAGAACATGAATAGGTAAAAGAAGTGATCAAGGGCACAACTTGCCTGGCACTTGAGATTCCAGGTACCAACTTGCTTTTCAGATGACACGTGCCTCGCGCTAGTCGTAGCAATACAAACAAACATGATATAGATAAAATTAACATCACACCAAACATAAGAATATACTGCATAATAATGATCTACGCATTTTTACGAGACTAACGCAACTTGAACGGATCAAATCGGAGTTAAAACGAAGGAGTTATGATTTTCATAAGATTTTATGTATTTGATATAAGATTAGTTAGGAAATAAATTTAATCTGACTTTCATGTAAAAACAGTGGCACTAGTTGATAAACAATAATATTATAAAACTATAGAAATTGGAATGGATTAATTTGGACATCACATGAATTTTCTATGAATTAAACCAATTCTAGGTATTGTTTTAAATTAAAAATTCATTTTATAATTCAATTTATCTGTTTTCTCATTCACTGGATTGTGCCTCAATTAAACAGAAATGCAGGGGCTAAACCAAAAGATTTCCCGAGACACAGCCAACAGTAGGGTTGGACTGCGGGTTGATTCTTGAAAAGTGGAGGGGCTCATTTGCGAAACGCCCGAGCCGAAGTTTGATGGTCCTGATTAGATCTAGCGCCTGCCCAACCCGTGAGTAATCCAAACCGTCTGATCAAGGATCCATGGTCCGGATTAAATCCTACCATGGTCCCATCGCGCCCATCCGATCGGGATCCAGTGGCGTAGGAACATCTGACCGGAACGCTACTGGTGTAACGATCCTAACCGTCGATCACCCATCCCACGGCCAAAAGCCCTTCTTCCTCTACCTACCGAGCGACCATGGCGGCGCTGCCTGATTTATATGGCGGAGACCATGGCTGGCAAACAGGTTACCCCCCCTGCTGCCCCTAACTACGATTGGCCAGGCTCGACACATATAGAAGGACGCGAGCGATGTGTGGAGTCTTCACCGGCTATCTGGGCCTTAAAAAGGGGGTCGATCATGATGGTTTGCGGTCGGTGGCAGGAGCTCAACCCCGTGATCAATTCTGCGTGACCCGATCGATAATCCACCCAACGGAGCCCTCGAACATGATCAACATACTCAAGAGAAAGCAAGAGTGGATCCCATACCTAATAACGCGGGCGCAGTAGGGATGACCACGGCGCACAGTAGTCCACCAATGTCCTCCGGCTCCAGCAAGCAATCCGATCCGTATAGGACCACCCTTTCGCAAAGATAGGTGCTTGGTACGAGCAGCGCGCCGAGTCTAGCTCCCACACTACTCCCCGACGGGAACGATATGATGGCGTCCAGATCCCTGTTGGCACGATCTCACCCGCTCGGTTCTGGTCGTGGTGACTGGGGCACACGAGCACTTCGGCGGCCACGGAAGAGGACGCATCGAGGGGAGGGCACGAGGTCTAAATAGTGCGGCCGACGCGGTCTAAAGAATCGGAGCCGGCGAACGAACTCCCTACAGACGCGGAGAGAAGCTGTTGGCGCCGCGCGCGGGGTTCATTTTCAGGGGAGAAGAACTAGCTGACAAAATGGGCCCATCTACCAGCGCTTGACTCCCACGATTCCATGCGCGCGGACGACACTACCCATTGGGTCCCACACGTCATGGTGCCAGGTGAGCGCATGCAGACGCAGGCAGACTAGGCCGTGCGCGAGGAAATGGCATGGTGGGCTGAATAGAGGAATCTGAGCCCAGGTAACTCCCATCCCTTTTTTCTTTTATTTATATAGGTTTTTTTTGTTTTCTCTTTTTTTTTGCTTAATCCTTTTTAATCTAAATTTTGAATTCAACCTAAGTGCAAATCTTGAATTCATATTAAATATACATTTTGTTCATACCCTCATGTGATGAAATTATTTTAGTTATGATATTATTTAATATGGAGCAATAGTTCTTCCTCTCTTCTATTCTCATGAGTCTTCCAATTTAGAGGTTAAATTCCATTTGTCCATTAACATTAATATGCTGTTAATGACACATTTGTTTTTATTATCCACATATGCACAATCAAATAGATTCAGCATGATGCATGATTTATTTAGGTGTTATTGGTTATTTAATCCCCTTTTTTGATGGTGTTTAATCACATGTGATAGTAACTAAAAATGGTACACACACATATATATGAAGAAAATATTCTCTTTTCATAAGAGTTACAAATTTAGGTATTACAAATCCTACCCCCCTTAAAAATAATCTCGTCCTCGAGATTTAGGAAGGACTATGGAAAAGATGGGGAAAATCTATGCGAAGTTCTTCTTCTCTTTCCCAAGTGGCTTCATCTTCACCATGGTGACTCCATTGTACCTTGCACATCTTTATAACCTTATTCCTTGTGACTCGAGTCAATGTATCAAGAATCTTGATGGGATACTCAGCATAAGTCAGGTCATCTTGAACATTAAGTTCTTCCATTGGTAATTGTTCTTTAGGCACCCTGAGACATTTCTTCAGCTGAGATACATGAAAAACATCGTGAACATCTGCAAGATGATCCGGTAACTCCAACTGGTATGCAACTTCCCCCACTCGCTTTAAGATCAAGAAAGGTCCAATGAAGCGAGGGGACAACTTTCCTTTGACTTTAAATCTCCTCATACCACGAAGTGGTGACACCTTCAAATAGACATGATCACCCTCCTTAAACTCCAGTAATCTTCTCCTATTATCAGCATAGCTCTTTTGCCTGGATTGTGCAATTCTCAAATTTTCTCTTATCATTCTAACTTGTTCTTCTGCCTCTTGAATAAGTTCAGGCCCAAAGAACTGTCTTTCTCCAGTTTGATCCCAATACAGTGGAGTCCTGCATTTTCTACCATACAGAGCTTCAAATGGTGACATCTTCAAACTGGCCTGGTAGCTATTATTATAAGAAAACTCAGCATATGGTAAGCTCTTGTCCCAACTACTACCATGCTAAAGGGCACAAGCTCTCAACATGTCTTCCAATACTTGGTTAGTCCTTTCAGTCAGTCCATCAGTTTGAGGTAGGCTGAACTAAAATTCAACTTCACATCTGTATTCTCATGAAAACTTTTCCAAAATCTGGGGGTAAACTATGATCCTCTATCCAAAATGATCTTCTTCGGTACACCGTGTAGAGACACAATCCGAGCCATATATCACTCTGCCAATTGAGATACCTTATAAGTAGTCTTGACCAAAATGAAACGAGCCACTTTGGTCAATCTATCCATAATAACCCATATAATCATATCCTTTCTGGGTGCGATGCAATCCAGTAATGAAGTCCATACCAATCTCTTCTTACTTCCACTCGGGTAGCTTTAATGGGTGTAGTCCAGTTGGTCTTTGGTGTTCTGCCTTAACTCTTTGACACACCTCGCACATAGCCACATGTGTAGCCACATCTCTCGTCCATCCATGCCACCAGAACTTCTACTTCAAATCCCGATACATCTTCGTACTACTAGGATGAATAGAATAATCCGAGTCATGGGCCTCCTTTAAAATAGTCTCACGAAGGCTTTCAATCTCACAAACTCATATCCGATCCTTGAACCATACGATGCCTTGCTCGTCTTCCATGAATTCTAGACCTCTACCTTTCGTAATAAGATCCTTAATCTCTTGTATTTTAGCATCACCAACCTGACCTTTACGAATCTCTTGCTCCAAGGTAGGTTCCAACTCGATGGTGACTCCTTCAGTGTGTGTAACAATCCCCAAGTTGAGTCTCTCAAAATCCTTTGCTAATTCATCAGGTAGCTGGACAACGAAAGCGGAGTGAACATGCTCTTTCCGACTCAAGGCATCTGCAACCAAATTTGCCTTGCCCGGGTGATAGTGAATCTCCAAATCATAATCCTTAATAAGCTCCAACCAACGACGTTGTCTAAGGTTGAGATCCTTCTGAGTGAATATATACTTCAAACTTTTATGATCCGTGTATACTTGGCACTTAGTTCCCATAATGTAGTGTCTCCAAATCTTAAGTGCATGCACAACGGCAGCCAGCTCTAAGTCATGAGTGGGGTAGTTCAATTCATGTTTTCGCAACTGACGAGATGCATAGGCAATCACATGACCTTCTTGCATAAGCACACATCCAAGTCCTTGGCCACATGCATCACAATAAATGTCAAATCCCTTCTGCAGATCTGGCATAATCAATACTGGTGGCGACATTAGTCTCTCCTTCAATTGGTCAAAGCTCTCTTGACATTTCTCGTCCCACTTAAATTCTTTTCCTTTCTCCAAAAGTGATGTCATAGGCTTGGCAATTTTAGAGAACCCTTCAATGAATCTCCGATAATATCCTGCGAGTCCCAAGAAACTCCGAATCTCAGTAACTGTAGTGGGCACTCTCCACTCCATTATCTCCTTCACTTTAGCAGGATCCACTGCTATTCCTCCATTAGAAATAATATGACCAAGGAATGGCACCTTGTCAATCCAAAACTCGCACTTGCTGAACTTAGCGTAGAGTTGATTATCTCGTAGCTTCTGTAGCACCAACCTTAGATGTTGTTCATGATCGCTTTCACTCCTAGAATAGATAAGAATATTGTCGATGAACACCACGACGAATCTGTCCAAATACTCCATAAACACCTTATTCATCAAATTCATGAAATAAGCCGGTGCATTGGTTAGTCCAAATGACATAACAGTGAACTCATATAATCCATATCGGGTCGATAAAATTGTCTTGGGAATGTCCGATGGCCTAATCTTCATTTAATGGTATCTCGATCGGAGATCAATCTTCGAGAATACTCTTGCACCTCTTATCCGATTAAATAAATCTTCAATGCGGGGTAATGGATACTTGTTCTTCACAGTGACATCATTGAGGGTCCTATAATCCACGCACATCCCTTGCGATCCATCCTTCTTTTGTACAAACAGAACCGGTGCTCCACAAGGTGAAGAACTCAGACGAATGTACCTAGCCTCCTGTAATTCCGTTAACTGTTTCTTAAGTTCCTTTAGTTCTTCTACGGACATCCTGTATGGCCATTTAAAAATAGGAGCAGTCCCAGGTAAGAGATCAATGACCAACTCAACTTCCCCATCTGGTGGCATCCTTGACAACTCCTCTGGAAAGACATCCGGAAAATTTCTAACTGCACAGGTGTTGCCACCCACAAACTTCTCATCTTCTAAGAATGTCGCTAGTCTGATGGTGGTAGTTACTGCAACTTCAACTTCAAATCTTTGTCCTTTGGAACTGGTGAGTTCTACGGTTCCCTTAGCATAGTGTATCTTCTGCCTTTGCCTTTCTTAACCATAACATACCAAGGATCACATCTATACTACTCTCTTCTAACAGTATAGGGGTAGCCCATTTGGGTTAGAAACACAGGGTAAGAAAGGAAGAATTGTAGACAAGGCGAGTAATTACGAATCATGTTACTTTGGGGGATTTATTAGCTAAGCAGTTTAATGTTTTACCTACCATAGCTAATTTATTACCTTATTCTGGCACATGCTAAGATGTCCATATATACTATTTCAATCAATCAAAGAAGCGAATCAGACATTTTTCATCAGAACAACCAAACAACATTTTCAGATATAGAAAATAGTTTTGATTTTTTTTGTCTTAGGCTTCCTATCTCTTAAAAATGTCATAGGGGTAGGGATTCCAAGGTGTGAAATTCGTCTTGTATCAAAATAGAAAAGGTAAGAATGATCAGAGTGGAACAGTAGAAGGTGAGACAGGATCAAGATAAGTATAGAAAGAATCAGAGTAAGGTAAGTAGGTAAGGGTTTTGTCCATTTCTATCTAGGTTTCGTCCTACAGTCAACATTTCCTCTGATACCACTTCTGTAACACCCGACTTTAAGGAACAAAGCCAGGTGCATCTCATACATGCGCCAAAGAAGACAACATATATAATAACAGAGTGTATAGAGATAAATGTCATAAAACATCAGAGTATTTATTACATAGCGGAAGACTTATTACAAAATAACATAATAAATATAAAATGAACTAAGGATCGTCGGCGCCAATGTCAACTGAGAAACGCCACCTAGATCAAGTCGAAAGCCTCGGTGTTAGGTGGCTCCTCTTCAACCACCTGTTCTTCTCCTGTGGGGGGTGTGAGACAGCAAGGGTGAGCTCACACATGTTCATCGCTCAACATGTTGTGGGGAATAATGTGGCATGAACTCACCAAAGGTGGGAGTTCATGAAGTGTAAGGTTGATCAATGAAATAAAGGCTAAGCTGAGCATTGCTTTTATAAGTTGGTCAAAATTTTATTAGCAGTTACTAAGTGTAAATAAATACCAAACCATAGTAATAATAAGTAAAAGTAATAATAAAATAATCCCAAATGCAATGAAATGACAGGTTAAGTTTAGGTTCCATAAGTTAATCATGTGAGTGTCCGAGCCGCTCATGACCGTGAGCACGGCTAGTATACCAGTTTTACACTCTGCAGAGGTTGCGCATCTTTACCCACAAGTCGTGTTACCCATTTGCCACAGAGTTGATCAGACTCCATACACCTCTACCAAGGAAGCGAGGCAGGGTACCACTACGAGGCCTTTACAAAGTTCCACTAGCTTCAGACTACCCGCTACAGTTTATAGGAAGCTCCAGTGCAGGGTTCTTGCCTGACCGCCATCGCAGCAAAAATCAACCCAAGGACCTCCCTACACTGACCACTCCCCTACTGCCCTTGCCCCTTTCGGGTAAGGTAGCCCTCCACTAGCTTTCCTAGTTAATCAGCCAAGGGCGTCCCATTAAACCCTTGTGGTAGCACTGTTTTCCCGGGTGGTTCTCCATGTTCCCATTAACATAATGATCTTATCATGAACATAAAATAATGAACATATAATAACAAGTATAAAAATGAGTGATGAATATCTCTATACCCAAATCCATATAAAGCAATAGCATGTACTACCCAAAAGTTTAGTAGTAAAACCAGTGGTGAAACAAGGTATAAAGATAGTCAAATCTAGGGTAACCTATTGGGTCCCATCAAAATTAACCTATGCAGATCATTATGATTAATAAGAACATGAATAGGTAAAAGAAGTGATCAAGGGCACAACTTGCCTGGCACTTGAGATTCCAGGTACCAACTTGCTTTTCAGATGACACGTGCCTCGCGCTAGTCGTAGCAATACAAACAAACATGATATAGATAAAATTAACATCACACCAAACATAAGAATATACTGCATAATAATGATCTACGCATTTTTACGAGACTAACGCAACTTGAACGGATCAAATCGGAGTTAAAACGAAGGAGTTATGATTTTCCTAAGATTTTATGTATTTGATATAAGATTAGTTAGGAAATAAATTTAATCTGACTTTCATGTAAAAACAGTGGCACTAGTTGATAAACAATAATATTATAAAACTATAGAAATTGGAATGGATTAATTTGGACATCACATGAATTTTCTATGAATTAAACCAATTCTAGGTATTGTTTTAAATTAAAAATTCATTTTATAATTCAATTTATCTGTTTTCTCATTCACTGGACTGTGCCTCAATTAAACAGAAATGCAGGGGCTAAACCAAAAGATTTCCCGAGACACAGCCAACAGTAGGGTTGGACTGCGGGTTGATTCTTGAAAAGTGGAGGGGCTCATTTGCGAAACGCCCGAGCCGAAGTTTGATGGTCCTGATTAGATCTAGCGCCTGCCGAACCCATGAGTAATCCAAACCGTCTGATCAAGGATCCATGGTCCGGATTAAATCCTACCATGGTCCCATCGCGCCCATCCGATCGGGATCCAGTGGCGTAGGAACATTTGACCGGAACGCTACTGGTGTAACGATCCTAACCGTCGGTCACCCATCCCACGGCCAAAAGCCCTTCTTCCTCTACCTACCGAGCGACCACGGCGGCGCTGCCTGATTTATATGGCGGAGACCATGGCTGCAAAACAGGTTACCCACCCCCTGCTGCCCCTAACTACGATTGGCCAGGCTCGACACATATAGAAGGACGCGAGCGATGTGTGGAGTCTTCACCGGCTATCTGGGCCTTAAAAAGGGGGTCGATCATGATGGTTTGCGGTCGGTGGCAGGAGCTCAACCCCGTGATCAATTCTGCGTGACCCGATCGATAATCCACCCAACGGAGCCCTCGAACATGATCAACATACTCAAGAGAAAGCAAGAGTGGATCCCATACCTAATAACGCGGGCGCAGTAGGGATGACCACGGCACACAGTAGTCCACCAATGTCCTCCGGCTCCGGCAAGCAATCCGATCCGTATAGGACCACCCTTTCGCAAAGATAGGCGCTTGGTACGAGCAGCGCGCCGAGTCTAGCTCCCACACTACTCCCCGACGGGAACGATATGATGGCGTCCAGATCCCTGTTGGCACGATCTCACCCGCTCGGTTCCGGTCGTGGTGACTGGGGCACACGAGCACTTCGGCGGCCACGGAAGAGGACGCATCGAGGGGAGGGCACGAGGTCTAAATAGAGCGGCCGACGCGGTCTAAAGAATCGGAGCCGGCGAACGAACTCCCTACAGACGCGGAGAGAAGCTGTTGGCGCCGCGCGCGGGGTTCATTTTCAGGGGAGAAGAACTAGCTGACAAAATGGGCCCATCTACCAGCGCTTGACACCCACGATTCCATACGCGCGGACGACACTACCCATTGGGTCCTACACGTCATGGTGCCAGGTGAGCGCATGCAGACGCAGGCAGACTGGGCCGTGCGCGAGGAAATGGCATGGTGGGCTGAATAGAGGAATCTGAGCCCAGGTAACTCCCATCCCTTTTTTTCTTTTATTTATATATGTTTTTTTTTTGTTTTCTCTTTTTTTTGCTTAATCCTTTTTAATCTAAATTTTGAATTCAACCTATGTGCAAATCTTGAATTCATATTAAATATACATTTTGTTCATACCCTCATGTGATGAAATTATTTTAGTTATGATATTATTTAATATGGAGCAATAGTTCTTCCTCTCTTCTATTCTCATGAGTCTTCCAATTTAGAGGTTAAATTCCATTTGTCCATTAACATTAATATGCTGTTAATGACACATTTGTTTTTATTATCCACATGCACAATCAAATAGATTCAGCATGATGCATGATTTATTTAGGTGTTATTGGTTATTTAATCCCCTTTTTTGATGGTGTTTAATCACATGTGATAGTAACTAAAAATGGTACACACACATATATATGAAGAAAATATTCTCTTTTCATAAGAGTTACAAATTTAGGTATTACAATAACATCATGTAATAGCGGTACCACATGTCTCACTACAGAAACCACTCTAAATTTAGCACTACATTGTTTGCTACAGTAACCATCATGGAGTTAAACAAAGTAGTTTCAGTGACGATAAAAGGTATACATGGAGCAAAGAAGCACCAGACGTAGCTGAGGACAACAATATACCGTATTGATTACATTCATACATGGTGACTGCTAACGAGTTATACAATCCCACCATTATTAGCAAAGTAACCACTATAATATTCTGATGATAATGATCATTTTTCCACTGTACTATAGAAATACAGATGAAGGCAAACAAAAAAGAAAAATACATCAAAAGTCCATATAAATTCAGAATAGTCACTGTCACACCCGGTTTTAGAAGGCAAACCGAATGCGAACCATGTACATGCCAGGATCAGCAATTCACGTACACAGCAGTTACATAACATGGACATCATCACACAGTGCTCCAATAGTATTAAAAAGGGAAATAATAGTTATGTCTGAGACATCCACATAGTCTTTACAATAAATCAAAGTGCGAAAACGAAACGTAGATAAAAGCGGCCTTCACAGGCAGCCGACTGGGGTTGCCGCTAACCCACACCTAGAACTCGTCGTAGTCTTGGAACTCCTGGAAGTCTCCTTCCACGGCTTCATCTTCTCCTGAGCAGTGGTTGCAATGCGGACAACCTGGGGAAGGGGGGGTTTGGCGTGTAGAGCAAGGGTGAGTACACATCAACATACTCAGCAAGTGTCCTGTTTGGCTGTAGTGGACTAGCTTTATGTGGGGGTAAGTCAAGCAGTTGCTTTTAGTTGGTCAGATTATTATTACTGGTAGAGAAAGCCAAGTTTTAGAGTTAACCCACGTTATTAACCCAAATGTACTCCTTTCAAAACGGAAAGAGTACCACTTGCCATTACCATAGTCATAACCAAAACCATCATCCTCGTCACCACATGTAAACCAACCATCTCTGATCAAGTATCTCTAATCACTGGAGCTCCCTTGGCCGCTCATAACCGCGAGCACGGCTGATATATCAGTTTCATAACACTCTGCAGAGGTTGCGCACTTTACCCATGAGCCGTGATCCCCTTTTTGCCTCGGGTTGTACGGACCCTTGAACACTCCCAAGGTGAGTAGGCAGGGTCTCACTACGTAGCCTTTACAAAGATTCCCCAAGGTTGTAGCCGCCCGTTAGGTTTCCTAAATGCACCGCACTCCTCTCCAAGGGACAAATCAACCTTGGCAGAGCGAGCCGCATACACCGAGCCCCATTGACGGCACGACGGCGAAGCGAACTACACCCCGGTTCCTCTAATTACTCAGCTAAGGGCGTCCCACTCCACCCTCATGGTTGCACTATTTTCCTGGGCGGTCATCCAACGAACAGGTCCTTACAGAGAGGCACTCGAGAAACCGCTCGAGCCCCCTTAAAGGCCACAAGTATAACATCATAATAAGAAGAGGGAAAACAGTGTATCATTGATCATTCTCATCATGTTCATTGATTAGAGTTGAGCAATAGCATAAGACTAAGCAATAATAATCCAACCCAAATAGGTAAACAAGGACATGGATAACAAAAGCTAGTCAATCCTTAGGTATAAATGTGTAATGCGAGAGGTGAATTAAAGTATGTATATGTCACACCCGGATTTCGGGGCACCAAGACCCGGGCGCGAACATAATCACCAGGTGTGCTGGGACCAAGTCTCACACATATGATGAATCATGGCACAGGATCGAATGTCACATCTTTATATATAACAGGAGTTCTATACAAAATAAATGATTACATTATAAGGAGACAACGGTCCAGCAACCCAAAGTTGACTGGGAGACGACGGCCTAGACCTCTCTCGAGTACACCACGGCATCCTCCAAGCGCCTCATCCAGTGGTACCTGTTCTTGACCTGTGGGGTGTGTGAGACAGCAAGAGTGAGCTCACATACGTTCATCGCTCAACAAGTTGTGGGGAATAATGTGCATGAACTCGCCAAAGGTGGGAGCTCACGTGAAGTGTAAGGCTTACCAAAGAGGATGGTTAGAGCTGAGCATCGCTTTTAAAGTTGGTCAAAATTTTATTAGCAGTTACTAAGTATAAGTAAATACCAGCCCAATTAAATAGTGGAACAAAAGTAATAACTTCACCTGCGATGCAATGCATATGACAAATTGAATTTAGTTCCATAATTTAATCATGTGAGTGTCCGAGCTGCTCATGACCGTGAGCACGGCTAGTATACCAGTTTTACACTCTGCAGAGGTTGCGCATCTTTACCCACAAGTCGTGTATCCCATGTCGCCAGGGTTTGCAAGGCCCTTAGACACTACCGAGGTGAATGGCTAGGGATCCACTACGAGGCCTTTACAAAGTTCCACTAGCTTCCGAAAACCCGCTACAGTTTATAGGAAGTTCCAATGCAGGAATCCCTTGCAGGACCGCCATCGCAGCAAAATCCTCCCGAGGGCCTCCCTACACTGACCACTCCCCTACTGCCCTTGCCCCTTTCGGGTAAGGTAGTCTTCCACTAGCTTTCCTAATTAATCAGCCAAGGGGTCCCATTCCTCCCTTGTGGTAGCACTGTTTTCCCGGGTGGTTCTCCATGTTCCAATTAACATAATGATCCTATCATGAATAATAAATAACCACTGATAACAAAAGTATAATCATGAATAGTGTAATCTTCATACCCAAAACCACATACAGCACTAGCAAGTACTACCCAGAAAGTTCAGTGGTAAACAAGGTATAAAGATAGACAAACTAGGGTAACCTATTGGGTCCCATCAAAATTAACCTATGCAGATCATTATGATTAATTAGAACATGAGTGGGTAAAAAGAAGTGATCAAGGGCACAACTTGCCTGAGACTTGAGATTCCAGGTACCAGGATGATCTTCAGGTGACTCGTGACCTCACTGCTAGTCGTAGCATTTCAAACAAACACGGTATAGGCAAAATTAACATTACACCAAACATAAGAACAAATTACACATTAATAATATACATATTAAAATAAGATCATAGGAACAGGAATCATTAATTTTGGAGTTATAGATTTTTAGTTATGAATTTTCAAAGGTTTTATGTGTTTAAAATAGATTAAGTGAGAGATTAAATTTCTAACTGTTTTCATGACAAAACAGAGGTTCTAGGTGATAGAGAATAAAAGTACAAAATTTTAGAAACTGGAATGGAGTAATTTGGAGTTCCTATGCATTTTCTATGAATTATTGAAGTTCTAGCAATTATTTTCCTATTAGAAATCTATTTTCTATTTCATTTATTCCATTTAACCAATCTCTGGACTGGGCCTCAAATTCATAAAAGGCCAGGGGGCTCGAGGCAAAATTCTCTAAGGCACAGAGTCAAGCCGTGCAGGACGGCGGGTTGATTTGGTTAAAGCAGGGGGTCTCTTTTTGAAAATGGCCGCGGCGAAGGGGTATGGGCGATCCTGAGCCACACGATTAGAATTCAGTGCGCCAGATCAGATCGAGACGGCATCGAACCGGTATAGGCCCACAGCCGTTGGATCTGAGATCCACGGTCAGGATTAGAAGCGCGTAGGGGGTATACACGGCGCGATCCCAAGCGTTCAACAAGCATCGGACGGTCGAGGATTAATATTTTCACGATCTAATCAGAGCCGTTCGCTGTGCATCCAACGGCGCAAAAGCTGTCTTCTATCTTCCGCACAGCCACGGCGGCGCTCCCTGGCCAACGGCGGAGCCCACGCCGGCGTGCAGAGCCCTGGCGGCCCTGGTGCCCTAATCGGACCCCAGAGAGGTGCTACACGATGTATGAACAAGGGCGAACACGTTAGCGACAAAACTTACCCAAGATGGTAGCGCAGAGATGCTTGCCCACGGTGCGAGCGGAACCCACGGCGGAGCACCAACTCCGACGTGAAATTATACGAGCTTCGACCATCCATTCGTTGATTCAGTGATAGGGACAGCTTCCCCACATCAAGGCGATGCACCTGGTCACCCACCCACGGTCCGAGACGCAGCCCCGACCGATGGCGAGCGCGCGCGACGGCGAGGTGCGGGTTGGCGACAGAGAGACTGCCCCGGCGAGCAATTGACGAGTGCTCGGTTGAAGATCCCGCCAGCCAGCGCCACAAACAACGTCCCTTTGGTCCGCGCAAGTCCCTGACCGGACCCAAGGTTCCGGCAACGGCGAGGGAGCAGCTACGGCGGAAACTGAGCTCCGCGGCCCTCCATCCTCTATGCGCTCTCTCAACTCTCTCTTGGTTCGGCGATGGTGGCCCAGCCCTTGGTTCTTATACCCAGGTATAAGGTTGGATTGGGGGGGGTCGGACCCGGCAGGTACGGCGAGTTGTTGCACGGACTCCGAAGGAAGCGGCGGCGGATTCGGCCAGTGCGTGGGCGCGCCAATCCCGCGGGATCCGCGCAGATTTTGATTCACGGATGAGTTCGGTATGGGGTAGGAGATGGAACTGACGAGATGGCCCCACGCGGACAGTGAGAAGAAAGCGCGAGGCGAGTGGCCGTTGGTGGCTGGCCGGATGGGCCCGTGCGGCAGGAGCTCAAAGGAGCAAGCGCGCGGAGACAGGGTGGCCGGCCAGTGGGCCCCGCATGGCAGTGGCGCCAGGGTTAGGGTGCGGCTAAGAAGATGGGCCGACCAACGGGGAATTCGGCCCAGGTAGGTATAGGTGAGCCATTTTTCTTTTCTTTTATGAATTTTCTGCTTTATTTTCAAATTCCAAATTTTATGTATTCAAACCAAAGTCATTTTGTTTTTATTTTGGATTTCAGTTCTCCAAAAATCAATCATAACCCTAATGGACATATAAACTCTACTGTTTATCATATTATTATTTGTTTTATTTAGATGAACACTTCAATAATGGAATATACACATGGTATTCATTTATTTACTTAGAAAACATAATTTTGAATGCACACTTAGAAAATACAATCTTCATTACATATATACTTAGGGGAAGTTAATACATAATGTCCTATGAATTATTTTTAGTTTAACTATATCTTTAAGGGGCGTATTATTTGTATAGTTTATAAAGGAAAGGGGTAAGTAGTTTGAAAGTCTCTCTTTCATTTGTTGCTCCAACCTTTTAGTTTTAAGTTTTAGAGATAAATCTTGAATACCAAATTCTTAGTTATCATTTTAGTTTAGAGAGATATATTTTATAGAGGAATGAAATTGTTATTGGAAGTCATTTCTCAAAATAGAATTTTAGGTGCTACAGTATAGGATAGAGATAGGTCAAGGGACACTTGCCTCCACCAACCGACTGCTGCTCAGGGGCTTCTCCTGCGAGTTCTTCGGGCTCTCCGACCGGATCATTCTCTATGCGAGCGCAAACATACATACATCAACATATTTAATACAAAAGAACAGTACACCATACAATAGAATGCAGTAAGTAAACAGACGTTCCACGCGGGCTCGCAATTACGGTTAAGAGAGAAAGAGGAACAGACAATCGAGAAACGATCACGTTACATTGTTATGAATTAAACCACTCGCTTAATAGAAGGGAATTAATTTGGACACTACGTTTGGCATAAAGTAAAGTCAAGTTCCACATTTAATCATTATAAACAATTGAAGATGAATGAAAGGGAGTGGCCGCACGTCGAGACGTACGACACGACATTTAGATTGCATTAAGAAGTAAATGACTCGCTACGCGACAGAGCGCACAACGAGACACTTGCACTAATTATAAAGAGACGTTAAGCATCGCGCGACGAAGCGCACGACGACATACGCCAACAGAGCTGAGTTTAAAGTGGAACGTCGCGTGTCTGGATGCGCGACATCGCACCTTAAACAACCTGAAATTAAAATAGATCGTCGTGCGACGAAGCGCACGACATGACACTTTAATAGATATAAACTAAACGAATTGTCGCGCGACGAAGCATATTAATAAACACAAATTTAAATTGAGTCGTCGCACGACGAAGCGCGCGACGCAACACATTGATAAATATGAACTTAAATCAAATCGTCGCGCGACGCAGCACGTCGACTACACAATTTAGCATCGATTAAAACAGGGTTAAGCGCAGTGCGACTACGGTCGCACGCGCGAGGGCGCGCTACGCGTGCCGAGGGCACGCGAACTGCGCAGGCGCGCGGGACGCGAGTCGCCGGGACATGGGCGCGGGCAGGGGCACGGCCGAGGGCGCGGGGCACGGGGCTCGCCGGGGTAGGGGCTCGGCCGGGGCGTGCAAGGCGCGGGGAGGGCGCGGCGCGGGCTCGCCGGCGCACGCAGGGCGTGGGCCGAGGCGGGGGGGGGCGGGGGTGGCGGCGCGGCACGCCGGGAGCGCGGGGCGCGGGACGAGGCGGCGCGAGGGCACGCGAGCCGGGGGCGGTGCGGCACGCGAGCCGGGGGCAGCGCGGCACGCGAGCCGGGGGCAGCGCGGCACGCGAGCCGAGGCGGCGCGGGGGCCAGGGCGGCGTGGTGCTAGGGCTCGGGTGGGCACGCGTGACCAGGAAAAGAAAGAGAAAGAGAAAAAAGGAAAGGGGAGGGGGAGGGAGAGAGAAAAGGGAAGGGGAGGGAAAAACTCACCTCCGGGACTCCAATTCCGGCGATCTCGACTCCAAACCCTAGGGCACCACGGGGAGGGAGAGAGAGAGGTGGAAGAAGGAGAGCTTGCTGCGCGGGAAAAATCCAAATGAGAGAGGGAGAGGAGAAGGGGGCGCATGGGGGGTGTGGGGCGCCAGGGGTGCGCAGGGCTGGGTTGGGCCGGACCAGGCCGGGCTGGGCTGGGTTGGGCCGAGCCACTTCGTGGATCGAAACCCACAATGCGCACGACCATTAAACGGAATTAAATTGCGAACCGAAATCTGAAACGGAACGAGACGAACACGCAACATCAGACAAAGAAATGTGCTTCGGCATGATGCAACACCCATGACACTTAGGTTTTGTTCATACACGACACGGACACCTGTCACTATACTAGTTTGAATTTGGGAAGAAGGAGCGGAACGGGAAGAGAAAAGAGAGTTACGCCCGAATTTGGTGAGAGAAAAGAAGAAAAAAAGTCTACCCCCAAATTCAGGGTGTTACAAACCTATCCCCCTTAAAAGAATCTCGCCCTCGAGATTCAGGGTTGGCTAGCAAAGAGCTCAGGGTATTTAGCCATCTGATCATCTTCACGCTCCCAGGTTGCTTCTTCCTCAGAGTGGTGATTCCATCTGACCTTGCACATTCTGATGGTCTTCCTTCGGGTGACTCTGTCTGCTGTCTCAAGGATTTGCGTTGGCTTCTCAACGTAGGTCAAGTCCTCCTGGACTTCAAGACCTTCAACTGGCAACTGCTCCTCTGGCACACGCAAGCACTTCTTCAATTGAGACACATGAAAGACATCATGCACAGCAGACAAATTTTCTGGTAGGCTGAGCTGATAGGCCACTTCTCCACGCCTTGCGAGGATTTGATACGGACCGATGTAGCGGGGTGCTAGCTTGCCTTTAACTCCAAATCTTTTGACTCCTCTGATCGGTGACACTTTCAGATAGACGAAATCTCCATCCTCGAAACTCAGCTCTCTTCTTCTCGTGTCTGCATAACTTCACTGCCTTGATTGCGCTATCTTCAGATTCTCTCGAACCATCTTGATGTTCTCTTCAGCTTCAAGCAAAATGTCTGGCCCGAACACTTGCTTTTCTCCAGGCTGATCCCATTGCAACGGAGTTCTACAACTCCTCCCATAGAGCGCCTGAAATGGTGACATCTTCAAACTGGCCTAGTAACTGTTGTTATAGGAGAACTCTGCATAAGGCAATCGCTTGTCCCATCTGGACTGATCTTGCAACGCACAGGCTCTCAACATGTCTTCAAGGATTTGATTGGTCCTTTCGGTCTGACCGTCTGTCTGCGGGTGATAAGCTGAACTGAAATTCAGATGTGTGCCCAAGGCTTCATGCAACTGCTGCCAAAAATGAGAGGTGAACTGTGTTCCTCTGTCTGACACTATCTTCTTTGGCACACCATGAAGACAAACGATCCGAGACATGTACAATTCTGCCAATACTGCACTGCTGTAGTTGGTCTTGACAGGTATGAAGTGGGCTGACTTGGTCAAGCGGTCCACCACTACCCAAATGGAATCGTAGTCGGCTCGAGTGCGAGGCAATCCGACTATGAAGTCCATACCGATTTCGTCCCATTTCCACTGAGGAATTTGCAACGGTTGCAACAATCCAGCTGGTCTCTGGTGCTCTGCCTTGATCCGCCGACAACTATCACACATAGCCACATGCTCTGCGATTTCCCTCTTCATTCCGTACCTTCAGAATTTCTTCTTCAGATCCTGATACATCTTCTCACTACTAGGGTGAATTGAATAGGCCGTCTCATGGGCTTCCTTGAGAATCAATCCCCGAATAGACTGGACATTGGGAACACACAAGCGGTCTTTGAACCATATCACACCTTCTGCATCTTCCCAAAAATCTTTGCCTCTACCATCTAGAATCAGTCGCCAGATCTCACTAATCTTCTCATCATTCTTCTGCGCTTCTTTGATTTCTCGCTCCAGGGTAGGTTCCAACTCAATTGTGACTCCTCGCGTGTTGTTCAGAAATCCAAGACTCAACCTGTCAAACTCTTTGGCCAACTCATAAGGCATCGGACGAGCGACCATCAGATTGACCTGACTCTTCCTGCTCAAAGCATCTGCCACCACGTTCGCTTTGCTTGGATGGTAATGAATCTCCAACTCATAGTCTTTGATCAACTCTAACCATCTTCTTTGCCTCATATTCAGCTCTGACTAAGTGAATATGTACTTCAGACTCTTATGGTCGGTGTAGACATCACATTCCTGCCCATACAGATAGTGCCTCCATGTATTCAATGCGTGAACCACTGCTGCCAACTCTAGGTCATGAATTGGGTAATTCTGCTCATGAACCTTCAGCTGCCGGGACGAGTAAGCCACAACTCATCCCTCTTGCATCAACACGCATCCCAAACCGGTGTAACAGGCATCGCAATACACCGAGAAGGGCTTGTGCACATCAGGCAAGACTAAGAGAGGCGCTGTAGTCAACTTCTCTTTCAGTGCTTCAAAGGCCTCTTGACATTTCTGGGTCCACTTGAACTCAACCTTGTTGCCTAGCAACGCTGTCATTGGTTTCGCAATCTTCGAAAACCCTTCAATGAATCGCCGATAATATCCGGCCATTCCAATGAAGCTCTTGATTCCTCGAGCATCCGTTGGCGCCTTCCAGTTCAAAATGTCTGCCACTTTCTTCGGATCCATAGCCAATCCTTCTTTGTTGATTATATGACCCAAGAATAGGACTTCACTGATCCAGAACTCGCACTTGCTCAACTTTGCATACAGCTGGTGCTCTCGCAATCTCTACAATACCATCCTCAAATGACTTGCATGCTCTTCTTTGCTTTGAGAATAAATCAGAATGTCATCGATGAATACCACCACAAACTTATCGAGATAGTCCATGAATACACTGTTCATCAGGTTCATGAAGAAGGCTGGTGCATTGGTTAGACCGAAAGACATCACAGTGAACTCATACAATCCATACTTGGTAATGAATGTCGTCTTCGGAATGTCTGAAGGTCGAATCCTGAGCTGATGATAACCTGACCTCAGGTCTATCTTGGAGAATACGCTGGCTCCTCTCAACTGGTCGAACAGATCTTCTATTCTGGGCAAGGGGTACTTGTTCTTGATTGTGACCTCATTCAGAGCTCAATAATCGATACACATCCTTCTGGTGCCATCTTTCTTTTCCACAAATAGGACAGGGGCGGCCCAAGGCGAGGTGCTTGGCCGAATGTAGCCTTTCTCTGACAACTCATTGATCTGCTTCTTAAGCTCAACCAACTCTGGCCCGGATATCCTGTAAGCTCTCTTGAAGATGGGGGCAGTTCCAGGAAGAAGCTCTATGGCAAACTCAACTTTCTGCTTTGGTGGCATACCTGGTAGGTCCTTTGGAAACACGTCTGGGAACTCAGACACAACCCTGATACTCTCAATTGGGTCTGCTTCACTGCTATCGACAGCCATCTGATAACAACTTCCTTTCTTTTGCTCAGGCGGGACTAACTCCGTCACCACTTCCTCTCCAAGTGGGGACATCAACTTGATTGTCCTCTTATCACAACTGATAGCTGCCTGATACTTATCTAGCCAATTCATCCCTAGGATGACATCTATTCCCTGAGTACCCATTACTATGAGATTAGCGGGAAACGCTATCCCTCTTATTTCCACACTTACATTCAAACAAATGCTATCGGCTCGAATTCTACCACCGGCTGAGTCAATTTGAATGGGGGTTGACATAGTAGTAATTGGAAGATTATGTACTTCTACCCATGATGCAGTAATGAAAGAATGCGTTGCTCCAGTATCAAATAACACTTCTGCAATATGGGAGCTGACTGGGAACATACCTACTATCATGCCGGGGGTCTCCTGAACTGCTTCAGCCTCCAAGTGGTTCAGTCTCCCATGATTATAGCGTGGCTGAGAGCGGTTGCCTGCTCTAGGCTGAGACACATTCTGCTTCGCTGGGGCGTTGGGGCCTGATTGCTGTTGGGCTGCCTTCTTCGGACATTGCATCACCCAATGGCCCTGCTCTCCACAGTGGAAACATGCTCTGTTTCCAACCTGAGCTGGTGCTGCCTGATTATTCTGCTGGTTTGCTGGGGCAGGAAGATGAGGTGCCTGCTGATTTTGCCTCTGAAACTGACCTCCTCCTGACTGATTGTTCTAACGATTCTGATACTGGTGCTGAGGATACTGCCTTTGGAACTGCTGCTGCTGCTGAGGTGGATGCTGGTTCTACCTAAACTGCTGAGGTTGATTGCCTGAGAAACAAGGACGACTGCTGCTTCCAGGCTGGGGTCCACTGATCTTGCGCTTGCGATCCTCCATCTCCTTACGCTTCCTCTCTGTCATGATTGCTCTGTCAATCAGGTGCTGGAATGTCGGGAAGGTGTGATTCATCAGCTGATACTGCAGAGGGTCAACCAAGCCTCTCAGGAAATGACACTGTCGCTTGGCATCGGTGTTGACATCTTCAGGTGCATAGCGAGACAACTGCAGAAACCTGTCCCGGTACTCACTGACAGACGATGACCCTTGCTTGAGGGCCAGGAACTCCTCCTTCTTCACTGTCATCAGACCTGTAGGAACATGGTACTGACGAAAGCTTCCTCTAAACTCTTCCCAAGTGATGGTGTCGGGGTGGGCATGGGTGGCGAGATAAGACTCCCACCATGACTGAGCTGCTCCTCTCAACAGACGGGGACCACACAGGACTTTCTCCCTGTCATCACATTGAGCAGTATGCAACTCTCGCTCCATAGTGCGCAGCCAGTCTTCAGCATCCATAGGGTCAGAGGAGTGAGCAAACGTTGGGGGATGACCTCTCATGAATTCGGCACGCTTGTCTCTGGGCATCTGAGGCATCTGAGGCTGAGGTGGGGCCTGCTGCTGCTGCTGCTGCTGAATGGCGGCCGAAGTCTGACCAATGGCTTGGACTGCCTGAGTCTGCATCAGGAACATTTGCTCGATGGACATCGGGGGCGGGGGCAGCAGGTGCTGCTGCTGGGGTGCCTCATCCTGCTGAGCTGGCCGCTCCTGCTGAGCACGCCTTCCTCCTCTGCGCCTGTTTTCTAACATCTGCAGAATGCAACCACACATCAGAACTGACCTTGCAAATCTTGCAGCATAAGAAAAGAGTATAGAATTCTCCACAACACTGAACAGACGAACATCTTCACTGATCTCCAACACAGACCAACACAGCTTCTCAGATAACGAGGAAAGTGGAATAAAAGGTTTCCCAACTAGACAGCTAACTTCATTAACATATAACAGGTAAACCAAGATGCAGGGGATACCCACATCCTGGTGACAGTCATTACAAAGATCTAGATCAAACATAGTTCATCATGACAAACATAAATGCACAGGATATAGCAAACTACCCTGTCTAACTAAGACTAACTAAGAGCGAGACTAATGCTAAGACTATAGCTTCTATGTATATATCTTCGTATTAATTACAAGATCCGACTCTAACGATCTATGGTTCTAAATTTATTTTGGTCTTGCAGTCGGGGTTGCCATAAGACTGGTGTCCATGCCGAGGTGAGCGGTACGGGTGCTGAGTCCCGACGGGAGCGGGGGAACCATCATCCAGGTGACGACGTTCTGCGCGCTCAGCCCGTAGCTGGGCTATCTCAGCACGAGCCCTACTCAGCTCATCTAATGCATGGTCTAGCTCCGTGTTTAGCACGGCGGCTAGGTTGACTGTGCTGCTCAACCTAGGATTGTCCTCACCGACAGGTGAAACAATCATGCCTCTAGTGCTGCCAGATGGACGACGGGGGTAATACTTCAGGTTGAGACCGTCAGCTACCCCACCGAGCACTGAACAGTAGTGCGAAAGCGCACGCCATGCGGCATCATGCATGGCCGCCTCAGCTAAGTCTCGCTCAGAGATGGAATAGTGCTCTGAGCAGACCTCAGCACCCCAGAGACTGTTCTCCAGACGGCGCACCAAGCAGGTCGCCTCCCAGCGGTTCGGGTAGACCCCGCGACTATGCTGGTAGACCACACAGCGATACTCGATGGACCAAGTACGCCGGTCAAGTGCCCGACGTAGCAAGGTGTCGAGCGCATCGTGGAAGTGACACCCGCGAGCAGCGTCGTGAGTGATGGGTCGAGCAACCCATCCTTCCGGCTCCTGGTCAGCAGAAAAGTCAGTGTCGTGGCTCGAGCTATTGTCGCCACCTCCGTCGTCTGGGTCTCCTCCAGCAGCTACTCCAGGGGCTGGGGCACTCAGTGGTGGTGCAGGGGGCGCCTCCAGGGGAAGCATAGGGGAGCAGCTCCTCACTGACTCTATCTCTTGCTGGAGCGAGAAAGAAGAGCCCTGCTGCTCCTGCTCCTGTCGTCGACGCTCCTGCTCCTCATGCAGGCGGTGGTGCAGCCTCTCCAAATGGCTGGACTGACCGGCCATGGGACGGCGAAGCGGACGCTCTGCGAGACGAGAGGGTAAGAAGGGGATGACAGACTTCCGTGCGGTGTGTCTAAGACGGGCCATCTACAAAAGACACCGTAAGCAAAAGAGTGATAACAGAACTAGTATGACCAGCAAATAATGGACCATAAATAAATGAAGGATTAGAATAAAACACAATTTTCAGCAAGGTATAATATATAGTAGAATATAGTTTTGGTCGATATGACCAACTTTTGAAGGGATACCAAAGTCAAGGCAAGGACAGAGGTCTATAGTCCTTAGAACGACCATTCTACTCTAGGTTAGCGGGCCTACAGTCAGCATGGCTTTGATACCACCTATGTCACACCCGGTTTTAGAAGGCAAACCGAATGCGAACCATGTACGTGCCAGGATCAGCAATTCACGTACACAGCAGTTACATAACATGGACATCATCACACAGTGCTCCAATAGTATTAAAAAGGGAAATAATAGTTGATTACATCATATGTCTGAGACATCCACATAGTCTTTACAATAAATCAAAGTGCAAAAACGAAACGTAGATAAAAGCGGCCTTCATAGGCAACCGACTGGGGGTTGCCGCTAACCCACACCTAGAACTCGTCGTAGTCTTGGAACTCCTGGAAGTCTCCTTCCACAGCTTCATCTTCTCCTGAGCAGTGGTTGCAATGCGGACAACCTAGGGAAGGGGGGGTTTGGCGTGTAGAGCAAGGGTGAGTACACATCAACATAGTCAGCAAGTGTCCTGTTTGGCTGTAGTGGACTAGCTTTATGTGGGGGTAAGTCAAGCAGTTGCTTTTAGTTGGTCAAATTATTATTACTGGTAGAGAAAGCCAAGTTTTAGAGTTAACCCACGTTATTAACCCAAATGTACTCCTTTCCAAACAGAAAGAGTACCACTTGCCATTACCATAGTCATAACCAAAACCATCATCCTCGTCACCACATGTAATCCAACCATCTCTGATCAAGTATCTCTAATCACTGGAGCTCCCTTGGCCGCTCATAACCGCGAGCACGGCTGATATATCAGTTTCATAACACTCTGCAGAGGTTGCGCACTTTACCCATGAGTCGTGATCCCCTTTTTGCCTCGGGTTGTACGGACCCTTGAACACTCCCAAGGTGAGTAGGCAGGGTCTCACTACGTAGCCTTTACAAAGATTTCCTAGGGTTGTAGCCGTCCGTTAGGTTTCCTAAATGCACCGCACTCCTCCCCAAGGGACAAATCAACCTTGGCAGAGCGAGCCGCATACACCGAGCCCCATTGACGGCACGACGGCGAAGCGAACTACACCCCGGTTCCTCTAATTACTCAGCTAAGGGCGTCCCACTCCACCCTCATGGTTGCACTGTTTTCCCGGGCGGTCATCCAACGAACAGGTCCTTACGGAGAGGCACTCGAGAAACTGCTTGAGCCCCCTTAAAGGCCACAAGTATAACATCATAATAAGAAGAGGGAAAACAGCGTATCATTGATCATTCTCATCATGTTCATTGATTAGAGTTGAGCAATAACATAAGACTAAGCAATAATAATCCAACCCAAATAGGTAAACAAGGACATGGATAACAAAAGCTAGTCAATCCTTAGGTATAAATGTGTAATGCGGGAGGTGAATTAAAGTATGTATAGGACAGAGATAGGTCAAGGGACACTTGCCTCCACCAACCGACTGCTGCTCAGGGGCTTCTCCTGCGAGTTCTTCGGGCTCTCCGACCGGATCGTTCTCTATGCGAGCGCAAACATACATACATCCACATATTTAATACAAAAGAACAGTACACCATACAATAGAATGCAGTAAGTAAACAGACGTTCCACGCGGGCTCGCAATTATGGTTAAGAGAGAAAGAGGAACAGACAGTCGAGAAACGATCACGTTACATTGTTATGAATTAAACCACTCGCTTAATAGAAGGGAATTAATTTGGACACTACGTTTGGCATAAAGTAAAGTCAAGTTCCACATTTAATCATTATAAACAATTGAAGATGAATGAAAGGGAGTGGCCGCACGTCGAGACGTACGACACGACATTTAGATTGCATTAAGAAGTAAACGACTCGCTGCGCGACAGAGCGCACAACGAGACACTTGCACTAATTATAAAGAGACGTTAAGCATCGCGCAACGAAGCGCACGACGACATACGCCGACAGAGCTGAGTTTAAAGTGGAATGTCGTGCGTCTGGACATGCGACATCTCACCTTAAACAACCTGAAATTAAAATAGATCGTCGCGCGACGAAGCGCACGACACTACACTTTAATAGATATAAACTAAACGAATCGTCGCGCGACGAAGCATATTAATAAACAACACAAATTTAAATTGAGTCGTCGCGTGACGAAGCACGCGACGCAACACATTGATAAATATGAACTTAAATCGAATCGTCGCGCGACGAAGCGCGCGACGCAGCACGTCGACTACACAATTTAGCATCGATTAAAACGGGGTTAAGCGCAGTGCGACTACGGTCGCACGCGCGAGGGCGCGCTACGCGTGCTGAGGGCACACGAACTGCGCAGGCGCGCGGGACGCGAGTCGCCGGGACATGGGCACGGGCAGGGGCACGGCCGAGGGCGCGGGGCTCGCCGGGGCAGGGGCTCGGCCGGGGCGCGTAGGGCGCGGGGAGGGCGCGGCCGGGCTCGCCGGCGCGCGGGACGGGGAGGGCGCGGCCGGGCTCGCCAGCGTGCGGGATGGGGAGGGTGTGGCGCGGGCTCGCTGGCGCACGCAGGGCGTGGGCCGAGGCGGCGGGGGCGGGGGTGGCAGCGCGGCTCACCGGGCGTGCAGGGCGCGGGGGCGCGCGAGCCGAGGCGGCGCAGGGGCCAGGGCGGCGTGATGCTAGGGCTCGGGTGGGCGCGCGCGACCAGGAAAAGAAAGAGAAAGAGAAAAAAAGAAAGGGGAGGGGGAGGGAGAGAGAAAAGGGAAGGGGAGGGAAAAACTCACCTCCGGGACTCCAATTCCGGCGATCTCGACTCCAAACCCTAGGGCACCACAGGGAGGGAGAGAGAGAGGTGGAAGAAGGAGAGGTTGCTGTGCGGGAAAAATCCAAATGAGAGAGGGAGAGGAGAAGGGGGGCGCATGGGGGGTGTGGGGCACCAGGGGCGCGCAGGGCTGGGTCGGGCCGGACCGGGCCGGGCTGGGCTGGGTTGGGCTGAGCCACTTCGCGGATCGAAACCCACGACACGCACGACCATTAAACAGAATTAAATTGCGAACCGAAATCCAAAACGGAACGAGACGAACACGCAACATCAGACAAAGAAATGTGCTTCGGCATGATGCAACACCCATGACACTTAGGTTTTGTTCATACACGACACGGACACCTGTCACTATACTGGTTTGAATTTGGTAAGAAGGAGCGGAACGGGAAGAGAAAAGAGAGTAACGCCTGAATTTGGTGAGAGAAAAGAAGAAAAAAAAGTCTACCCCCAAATTCAGGTCGTTACAGTCACTATTGTGTACCTTTATTTCCACACTTGCTAATGGTTTAAGATCAGTGGTTGCACTCGCCGCCAAGGTCCATGATTTTAAGTTTCTTCTCGCCCCAGATCGAATAGATGCACGTAAACAGCTAGGAAGAAACCGGAAGTAATGAGAAAAAATTAATTATCTAGCCACTACACTGAAAGCAAATATGGCGGGTTGGTCTTAATGTTCAATGATTTAACATGTCCCTAGCACCATAACATCAAGATAACACATGCTTAAACAAGTATCCAACAGTTTTGGACAACGAACAAGAAGAAAATGGAGCAGAAATCACAACAGTATTGCATACCTCATCATACTAATTTTCTTTTGATGCATCACATTACATTTCATAGTAAAACATCACATTACAGCAGTTTTGGACAAACTGAAAAACAAGTATTTCTAAAAAAACTATCATGTTTCTGAAAAACAGCATCTAGGCTTCATAGTAAAACATCACATTACATAACTAATACCCTAAAGCTTCCCAAATCTATTGGACCAATGATCATGAAATAATTTGGATGTCACCTCTAACAGACAAAGCAAGTAGCATTGTCTATGAATTGCATTGATTTTATTATTAAGAAAACAATCACTGAGACATAAAATTGCTAAGATGCAATCCAAGTGTGCACAATTAAAGAAGAAACTAATCCTCTCATGTTTCTAAAAAAACTGACCAAGAAATGTGTCCCTCATACAAGCATGCATATGATACATGTCTAACTGAAAATCTGGAATAAAAATTAGTATGATGAGGTATGCATTACTACTAACAAGGGAATAACAACAGCTAGGCTTCATAGTAAATCACCACATTACAGCAGTTTTGGACAATTCACGTAAAACATCACATTAGTACAGCCGTCGCATATTCAAAATTTGTATAGGTGTATAACAGATGTGATTTGGATTTCTCTACAGACTACGTGTACTTCCATGCTGTCAGAATTTATCATTCAAACACACAGCCAAAATATTTCTCATAGACCATTTATCACATTTGAGTTCCCCTAGTGGTACATTGAACCGAATTTTCTCTATTATTTTGATGCAGTAAATGGATAAATAATGGTTGCAGAGCTTAACTTCAATCTTTCTCAGTCATGTGGCCTTATTATGTTGTCAATACTAAAAGATTATGGATGTGTTTGTTATGAGGTCAAAGTAGGATGATGGCATGCCTGAGGTGTTAATCTTAATACAAAAAAAAACATTTGGTGGTGTTACACTGCCCAAATTATCTCTCTTATATGCTGGTATAAAGGTAAAACTATCGATGCACAAAAAATACTTAAATGGTTAGTAGTGCAGTGTGAGGATAACATGAATCACAACTGCTTTTACATGGTGTTCATAGTGTTTTACTGACTCTGTTCCAAATTATAAGATGTTTTGACTTTTCTGTATACGTTGCTTTTATTGTGTATCCAAAATGTAATCCATTTATGGACAGTAATGCTCAAGCAGTCCTGCTTCTTGTTTTTACTTATAATTTGAATAGCTTCCCAAGGAAACCTATTTTATTTACATGGCCATATTTCTATATCTGGCAATGTCATAGAATTATTATTTATTAACAAAAGATAACGGTTCGGTATATAAAGAGTAAATCTCCTTTAGATTGAAGGTCTCCTAGTTCTGGTTAGAATAGTGATTAATACCCAGTTACAAAGCAACAATGCTTTTTCAAGGATTCATAGAAGTTATACAAAATTAGAAGGTTTGGCATCTCCGGGAGGGCGATTCTGTGAGAAGGGGAAGAACATGCTCAAGACCTGAGTGAAACTGGGTAAAAGTTAAAAATGTTAATCTATGATGATTTACTATTAGGCAGGAGGAAGCAAATTCTAAATTATCATCTTATGTCCAAGTGAATAGAAACAAAGATGGTGTCTTTATCTTTTTTTTTAGCATACCAGAGAGGACCACGAGGAGGTAGTATGCCGGCTCATATATCATTTTTCTTTACTCCTAACATGCTTTATTACAGAAAAATAGAAATGACATATCTAATGCAAAAGTGGAAATATTGCAGCTGCTCCACTCCACTCCCGCATACTGTATATATAACATAGGTAGAAAGGGGGAAAGGGTGTACCTGGTGGTGAGTACCTTGATGGACTGCACGACGGCGAAAGCGAGCACCTCGGTGACGAGCTGCATTCCTTGCACCGTGCACCCTCCCTCCTAATGGTTCTCTATAGAAATGCACTCCATTCAAACCTAAACTTGACATCTAAAGAGAAGGTGCACTAATTAACTCCTACTATTGAAAGGTTGCTGCTTTTGTTTGATTTTTTCAGCAAGTCATGTTGGGCATGACTTGCGCTCTACCACGTAGGCAACAAATACACAATCTGGCAGCCAATAGGGTGGGATGGAGAGAGTAAAGCATTCACATTTGATGTCTCGCAGAGACGCAATGATCCTGCAGAACCAAAAATAAATCAAGACTTTCATCTAGGGAAAGAACATGTGATGAAACAGTCAGAAAAATAAATCATAGAAAGCTCCGTTCAAGCTTTAAATTATGGCAAAGCACTCCTAAAATAATTTGTCGTACCATCATCTAGAATCTGAAATGTTGAGAACAGGAAAACAATAACGTAAAATATACAAGTAATTAGATGCATGGGTTAATGGTAACAGAAGGGGAAGAACAGTTACAGTGATACATGCAACGTATTTGAGGAAATGCCACCACCCCTCATAGCGGCATAGAAACTACAGGCGAGAGGCAATGACCGATGCCTTCCTAAGGTCCTCCGTCGCTCTGACTGCTCCTGTTCTACCGGCCGAGACATCATCGCATTTGCTTTGCTTCTGCGACTGCGGTTTGGGCGATGGACAGGAGGATATCGATCCCGGCTGTCTCGCAGCTGTGCGTGCTGGCGACCGCCTACCGTCCACCACGATACGATCGCGCCGCCGATCTGTCAGGCTCGATGGTGGCGTCCCAAACAAAAAGGGGAAGGACCGAAGGAATCAGGCGGCATCGCCCAGGTAGATACATAGAAAGATAAGAGAAAGGCGATGATTACTGTAGATCTTGACTGGGGCGTGGATTCGGAGGAGATTGGGCTGGGAGAGGAGCACCCGCTTGCCCTCTACGCAGAGCTGCCGGATCTCCGCCTATGAGAGCTGAGATTTAGGGTCTGTTTGGTTTAGCTTTTTCAGAGGAGCTTTTCTGAGAATCTGGCTATGGAGAGAATATGAGCATTGTGGAGATTACGTGCAGAGGAAGATAAATAAGTACATGTGGTTTATGATGTGTAGAAAAAGACAGTTTCCTGCTATCACAACGACTCGCCCTATTTTATGTTTACGTTGATTTTGGACAATTTTGATTAAAGTGATTCTCCTAGAAGTGGGTTGAAAAGATAGGCGTTTGTAGTTTGTACCATCTTTTGGTGGTCAAAAGCTAAAACAAACGGGGCCTTTTTGGTGGAATCTTTTAACGATGGTGAAAAGGTGGGATTTAGGGTGATGAATAGTATACTACTCGTGCGTTGCGACGACAATACATATATTATCATTGACTTTAATATTTCACAAATTATTCACCAAGTAGTAATCCAGAATTAAACTTGGGATCTAGAATACGATTAAAAATTTAATTAGAAAAGCATTGATTCTGTTGCATTTGTTGGCACATGCTTGCGTAGCAAATGGTGTGGAACATTTCGTTTGTTTGCATGTTGTCGGAGTACAAAACCCTAGGACCATGGGCCCATGAGTCAGCAAAGGAAAAGAGATGTTCTGAGCAAACCACTTATGGGCCATTGACCTTCGCCTCACCCTCTGGACGCTTCAGAGGTTGAACCGTGGGGGTTGAACAAGGCGGATACTAGCACGGGATCAAAAGAGCTAGATGGAATCCACTCGAGTGGATTCAGCGTACTAAGGCCAGTTGTACCGCCAGCTTTACGTCCTCCCCACTATCACGCAGGCCAACATAGTTTGACGTGGGCAGAGCATGTCCCCTTTCCACTCATGACCTATGTCTCTTAGGCCTAGACCTACTAGCGAGCTCTACGACTGTCGTACGGGGAATAAGGAAAGGACCTGCGAATTGTAACACCCAAAATTCTATTTGGGATTTAGGAGAATTTTTCAACAAATTTAAAAAATATATACTTTAATGTATTTTAATAAGAAACTCTCTTTCCTTTAAAGTAAAATCTCCTAAAATAAATGTGTTTTATAATAAAAAAAGACAAACTAGCCTCACAGGCCATTACCTTCAATTTAGCCCAACCCATCCTCACCCTCATTCCCTCTTTGGCGTGACCGCCCTGGCCCAATGGCTAGCCCAGCTCCACTGCCGTGCTGGCCCAAAATGAATCCAGCCAGCTTGGGACCCATGCCATCATCCGACCCCACCTAGTGTTCTCCCTAGTAAGCACACGCGCGCGAACCGTGTCATCACCATTTGGGGCACGCTGTCCAAATCATCGCTGCGCACACGCGTGAAGGAAGCAGACGCTGGTTTGTGGGCCCAGGTGCGCGGCATCCCCTTCCTTCGTTGGATTGTAGCACCATGATCCCAACAACCAAGCTTGGATGGAGATCTCACTAGCCAACCTTCACCTGATCCCTTCTCCATCATGCGCCATCATAGCCCTGGATCGAGAGGAGGTGAGGACGAGGAAGGGATCTGCCGCTATCGGTAGGGGTGGGCAATCGGTTTAAACCGACTGTTCGTTTCAGTTTATTTGGTTCAAGTGAAGTTCGGTTTTGGACATAGCACAAACCGATCGGTGCAGAGAAATAAGAGAAACCGATGATTTCGGTGTCGGTTTGTTCAGTATTGGTTTCGGTTTCTACCAAACTACTGGGAGCAGGACAGGCCTGCATAGTATGGCAACACCTCCGCTGTCAGTCCCTTGCAACGCAACCTCAGGCTTATCTCTGATCTGCTCCTTCTCGGCGTCCCTGATGGCAAGCACGATGGGGGGCGACATGAAGCCGCGAAGCAGGCTCGGCGGCTTGCCTAGCCCTCGACGTCAGCGAGCACAAGCACCCACTAGAGGAGGACAGACATGACGCACATTCGTAGGTCCTCCTCAACCTCCATGCGCAGTGCTGGGATGTGGTCAGGCGGTCAGACGGGGCTATAAGAACGGACATGGCGGTTAGACGGGGCCATCGTCCAGGTCGATCTGGGAGCTAGACATCGAACGAGAATGGCGGCGTGGTAGGGAGCCAGGGACGGGGAGTGCGGGTGGACAAGGCAAGGCCTTAATTTATTAGAATGCTGTGGGGGTGGGGGTTATTAGGCTCAAGAATTGTTGTGGCCTTGTGTGGATTTTTATTTTGGGCTGGACGCCTGTGCAACATTGATTAATGGGCTAGCATGGGGATATGGAATGAAGTGTATGATTCGGTGGTTCGGTAGTCTGGTGTCTGCTACATGCAAACCAAAATCGAACATAGAATATCGGTGTATAGAAAATGAGAACCGATACCATACCGAAAAACCGAAAAATCGAAAATTCGGTTCGGTTTCAGCTCAGTTTGGTTCGGTTTTCGGTGGTCGGTATAAAAATGCCTAGCCCTAGCTGTCGGTACACGCCTGCGCCGTCGCTCGAGCATGGACTTGTAGCTCGGGCGCTTTGCTAGTCGGTGCCCAACGTATGTAAGACCTAGTGGAGCGACGTGATTGACCAGGATGTGCGGAATTTCTCGTCGAAGTTGGAACTCCGCCGCAGAACCGCCGCTCACCGTGGCCAGCGTGCGCTGCCGACTTTCGTCTCCGGTAAGTGACCTTGTCATGTTTGCCTTAATCTCCTCGTCAAATTGCACCGATCAGTCTTGTGTTTGGGGAATGAGATCCTCGGCGCGTGTTCTCCAGCCATGGCGCCACCATCCGCCATGGCGCCACCAGGTTGGGGATGTTTCCGGTGGCAAACCCGGTGGGTTTGGGGTGGGGCTTCCCCGACCATCCGATCCGGCAGGCGGTCGAGATTTGATCCACACACCTATTCGTATCGATCGTAGATCGTTTGATCGACGGCTCTAGGGCCGTAACGGTTCATTAAGTTGAATGAGTCGATTAGGGCCGTCGATATCAGAATGGATGGATACAATTGGAACTGTCGTCAATAAAATCCGAGCTGTTGAAATCAGATCGGATGGCTCACATGCCATGATACCTATTCAGCTGAGCCAACATGCTAAAGAGCCCCTGAAATATTTACAAATCAACCTGTTGTCCATGCTAAGTAAAGAAACATTACAAATGGGTCCGAGTTTTACCAATTTAGCCCCTGAACTCCTATTAAATTGTGCCTGCTGCCCATTTATTCGCTAGAATTAATAAAATAGACATAGAAAATGATTTCTTGTGTAAAGAAAACCCTAAATGCTTACAAAATTCATAACTTATGCGTTTTAGCTTTGTTTTACTCCGTTCAAGTTGCGATAGCTTTGTAATAAAATTGCCTACACAGTAATAGCATTATTTGTGTCATATCACATACTTTTATAATTAGAATTTGTTTATTCTATGAGTAGTAGATTTATCTCACTAATCACAGTTAGTCTGTCTATGATTATAATGTAACTAAAATATTATTTCTACTCTAGTATGATATAGATTAGAGTTATTCATTTAATATCTTTATCACATGATTTATAAAATCAACATAAAGACCTAGATCTAATTGCTTAATCACATAGATCTTCCAAAGACCATCCTTCTTCAAACAAAATTCCGATTTTAGTGATTCTCGAACCTACGCTCTCGTAGCATCGCGTAGAATATTCTTACGCTATTTGTTCCCATGTTTGATGTACTGTTATTTTTAAGTACTTCTTGTCTATTGGTATGTATTGCTATGAGTAGCAGCGAGGTTACGAGTCACCTGAAGACCAATTTGGTGAAGTACCTAGGATCTCAATTCACAGACAAGTTGTGCCATTGATCACTCTTCTCTACCTAATAATGTTATCTGGTAATCAATGTGACATGCTCAGGTTAATTTGATGTGACCCAATAGGTTTCCCTAGTTTTATTTACCCCACACCTTGCAGACAAATGAACTATTGGGTAGACTTGCTATTGCTCTACCTAGTTTTGGAATTAATGGTTACATCTGAATTATGATCATGTTCTAATTTTGTTGTTGTTTTAATTATTGTTTATGACTAGATTATTATGTTAATTGGAACATGGAGCTTAACTTGAAATAACAGTGCTACCACAAGGGTGGAATGGGACGTTCTTGGCTAAGTAATTAGGAAAGCTAGGGAGAGATTAGCTTACCCAAAAGGGGCAAGCGGGGAGGCATCGCTGCAGAGTATAGGGAGGTCCTCGGGTCGACTGCTGCGATGACTTTTCGGACGAGGGATTCCTATGCTTCCTTCTTCCTGAATCCGTAGAGGGTTTTCTCGAACTAGTAGAACTTTGAAAAGGCCACGTAGTGGATGCCTATCCATTCATCTTGGAAGTGTCTAAGGGTCTAGCTAATCCTGTCTAAATGGGAAACACGTCTTGTGGGTAAAGATGTGCAACCTCTGCAGAGTGTAAAACTGGTATATCAGTCATGCTCACGTGTCACACCCGGATTTAAGGGATAAAGCCGAATGCGTCTCATATGTGCGCCAAGGAAGAACAACACATATAATAATAGAGTGTATAGAGATAAATGTCACAATATCATGAAAGTAATTATTACATAGTGGAAGTCTTGCAAAAATTAAATGATATAAATAAAACGAACTAAGAGTCCATCCATGCGCCATAAAGTTGTCTGGGAAACGCCATCTAGATCAAGTCATACTCCTCGTTGTGCGGCTCCTCCTAGACAACCTATTCTTCTCCTATGTGGGTTTATATATCACAAGTGTGAGCTCCCAAAAGATCATAGCTCAACAAGTTGTGGGGAATAATGTACATGAACTCACCAAAAGTGGGAGTTCATGTGAAGTGTGAGGCTGATCAATGATAGGGGTTAAGGCTCAGCATTGCTTTTAATAAGTTGGTCAAATTTTATTAGCAATTACTAGATGTAAGTAAATACCATACCAGAATAAAATAAAATAGAACAAAATTAATAATAAATCCCAATACGATGTAAATGACGAATTGAATTTAGTTCCATAATTTAATCATGCGAGAGTCCTGAGCTGCTCATGACCGCAAGCACGGCTAGTATACTAGTTTTACACTCTCCAGAGGTTGTACCCTGTACCCACAAGTCGTGTTTCCCATGTCGCAGGGTGAGCCAGACCCTTAGACACTACCGAGGTGAATGGCTAGGGATCCACTACGAGGCCTTTACAAAGTTCCACTAACTTCAGAAAACCCGCTACAATTTCTAGGAAGAGCAATGCAGGAATCCCCCGTCTGACCGCCATCGCAGCAAAATCAACCTGGAAACCTCCCTACACGCCTACTCCCCTACTGCCCTTGCTCCTATCGGGTAAGGTAGTACTCCACTAGCTTTCCTAGTTAGTCAGCCAAGGGCGTCCCATTCCACCCTTGTGGTGGCACGTGTTTCTCAAGTTAAGCTCCATATTCCAATTAAAATAATGATCTTGTCATGAACAATAAATAAAATAACAATATAATTGGAACATGAACATAATGTAATATTAAACTCAAAACTATATAGAGCAATAGCAAAACTACACAAATAGTTTAGGGGTAAACAAGGTAACAGGATAACCAAACTACGATGACCTATTGGGTCCCATCAAAATTAAGCTTATGCATGAATAAGTGATAATAAAGAATATTATTGGGTAATAAAAGTAGTTAAGGGCACAACTTGCCTTCAATGAGCTCCTGCTCAGCAACTTCTACCTGCTGAACACCCGGATCCTCGGTCACTGGCTCTTCTACTTGTCACAATACAAACAAGCATAGTACAAAGGAGAAATTAACATCACACTAAACATATATACAAAATACATATTAATAATCTACACATTAAAATAAGATCATAGGAAAAAGAATCACTAAATTTGAAGTTACGGATTTTAAGTTATGAATTTCCGAAGGTTTTATGTGTTTGGTACAAGATTAATTAAGAGATCCATTTTAATACAGTTTTCATGTTAAAATAGTGTTACTGAGTTATAAACAATATTAATATAAAATTATAGGAACTGGAATGGATCAATTTGGACTAAATATGAATTTTCTAGGGATTAAATAAGTTCTAACAATTATTTTTACATTAAAAATCAATTTCCATATTTATTTATCTAATTTCTCTGCTCTCTGGACTGCGCGCATAAAACATATAAGTACAGGGGCTTCTACGTAAGAATCCCGAGACTCAGTACACAGTCACGGTGGATGGCGGGTTTATTTCGTAATTCAACAGGGGTTCTTATGTAAAACGAAGCGACTAAAGAGGTATCGGATGATCACAGCCCTCCGATCATGTGCGGGTGGTGCAGATTAGATTTTGCCAGTGATGAACGGGTACGTGATTGAGACCACCGGATCAGGGATCAATGGGCGGGGTGTTTTATAAATCTAGATCAGCGCGTATGCGTCCGATCCGAAACGGACGCGCCAAATCAAACGCGCGAAGGGATACAATGAATCTAATCCTAGCCTCATGAATCCCGATCAACAGCCCACACCTCGTCTTCTACCCTGAGCAGCCCCGCCAATGGCGCCGATGTCGCCACGACGAGGTCTCACGCCGGCGGGACTAATCCCCGAATAATGCGCACGAAACCCCAATTCGACTGGTCCACATGCTACGGATTTGAAGGCGAGTCCGCGCGAGGGGTTCTTACCGGGCATTGCCGGCGCTAGCGAGCCGTCCACGGAGAGGGGGCAGTTCCGCCCTGACGCGCACTCCGGTGAAGAATTTCCCCCGATTCGGGGTGGCAGAGCTCGTATCGAGGGCATAGATGGATCTCCCGGACACTGGCGTACCCACTCGACCACGAGCATGGAACGGAATACCGTCACAGATGGGTTTCACTGGCGACGCGATTTCACAGTCAGCTCGACCTCCTAGGAACGGTGGCGGGTGCGCGTGGTTCGGGGTGGAAAAGAAAGGGGTACCCCCGGGGCGCCCATGCCATCTATTTACCATGCGTGGAACCAAAAATGGCCAGCTGTTCCACCACTTCCGCGTGGTAGCTGACTTCTCGGCCATGGCCGTTGCGGAGGCGAGGGAACCTGCCGTTGGGGCCCACGCGACCATGTCAAACGAGAGCACGACGCGAGCATCGCGACACTGCCACCACAGGCCCACCAGTCGGCGCAGTACCTAGGGAACCAGCTGCGCAGCGATGGGGAAAGAGTAGAAATGGGCCGAGCACTAGGATTTAGGCCCATGCACGGTTTTCCTTTTTTATTCTTTTCTTTTCTGTTTTGTTTTCTTTTTATTTTGAATTCCAAATTCTGAATTCAAACCCTTGTGGCAATTTTGGACTTAGGTCAAATATGAAATTTGAACACTCTAGTATGGGATGAATTTATTATTTAAATTTATTTTTCTGCATTGTATAGTATTTTTCTCCTCTTTTCTCAAATCCTAGAATTCCCATTAGATCTTAAATTCCAAATTGGCTACTAATATATTTCTATTGACATTATTTTTATATTTTTACCAAATGCACACACAAATAAACCTCAGCATGATGCATATATTATTTTATGTGTCATTAGTTAATTAATACCTTTAGAGGTGGTTGTTCACATGTTATAATAAATAAAGGCAAAAATATATATATTAGTTAATTAATACTTTTAGAGGTGGTTGTTCACATGTTATAATAAATAAAGGCAAAAACATATATGTAAATCCACTATATTTTCATTTTACACTTTTAGGCATTACATCACGGTCAAGAGCGACTCGGGACTCTCGCATGATTAACTTATGGAACTAAACTTAATCTGTCATATGTGTTGCATTGTGGGTATTATTATTAATTGTGATCTCTTATGTAATTGGGTTGGTATCTACTTATACTTAGTAACTGCTAATAAAACTTTGACCAACTTTAAAAATAACGCTCAGCTTTAACCATCTTCTTTGGTGAGCCTTACACTTTACATGAGCCCCCACCATAAGTGAGCTCATGCACATTATTCCCCACAACTTGTTGAGCGATGAACGTATGTGAGCTCACCCTTGCTGTACTCACATCCCCCATGTCAAGGACAGGTGCCACAAGATGAAGAGCATGAAGGATGTCGCAATGAGTTCGTGAGAGGTCTAAGCCGTCGTCTCCCAGTCAACTATGGTTGCGGAGGATTGTTGTCTTCATGTGATGTAATTATTTAGCTATTTTGTACAGAACTATTATATAGTAAAGATGTGACATTCGTTTTGTCGGCGTTTCGAGACCGGGGGGTCCCCGAGCCGACGAGTGAGTGTGCCGCGTGCCCCAGCCCAGATGGGTCGAGCGCGTGGGCGAAGCGCGAAGGGGGGAAGAGAGCGAGGTGGCCGGAGCCGGGTCGTGATGAGAGAAGTGGAGATCCCGCGGCCTTTCGTGTTCGCCCCGCGCCCAGGTCGGGTGCGCTTGCAGTAGGGGGTTACAAGCGTCCGCGCGGGTGAGGGGAGCGAGCGGCCCCAAGAGAGCGCCTGCCCCTGCCCTCGTTCCCGCGAGGCCAACCTTCTCTAAGAAGGCCCTGGTCCTTCCTTTTATAGGCGTAAGGAGAGGATCCAGGTGTACAAAATGGGGGTGTAGCTAGGTGCTACGTGTCTAGCGGGGGAGAGCTAGTGCCCTAAGTACATGCCAAGGTGGCAGCCGGAGAGATCTTGGCACCCAGCTGGTGTGGCGTCGTGGCTGTCGGAGGAGTAACGGAGCCTGGTGGAGGGATAGCTGTTGGAACAGCTGTGCTCTTGCTGACGTCTCCCTGCTTTCGTAAGGGAGCCGAGAGCCGCCATCGTCATGGGTCTAGCGGGGCGCCATCATTGCCTATCTGGCGGAGCTGGCCAGATGGGACACCGGTCTTGTTCTCTGCGACCCAAGTCGGCTCAGGGCAGGGTGATGATGACGCTTCCTGTTGACGTGGCGGACTCGTGTCCTAGGTCGGGCGACGTGGAGGCTCCTCCGAAGTCGAGGTCGAGTCTGTCCTGCATGGCCGAGGCCGAGCCCGAGCTCCTGGGTCGGGCGAGGCGGAGGTCGTTCGGCAGAGGCCAGGGCGGAGTCCGAGCCCTGGGTCGGGCGAAGCGGAGTTCGTCGTCTTCCGGGGCCTTAGCCCGAGTCCGAGCCCTGGGTCGGGCGGAGCGGAGTTCGCCGTCTTCCGGGGCCTTAGCCCGAGTCCGAGCCCTGGGTCGGGCGGAGCGGAGTTCGCCGTCTTCCGGGGCCTTAGCCCGAGCCCGAGCCCTGGGTCGGGCGGAGCGGAGTTCGCCGTCTTCCGGGGCCTTAGCTCGAGTCCAAGCCCTGGGTCGGGCGGAGCGGAGTTCGCCGTCTTCCGGGGCCTTAGCCCGAGTCCGAGCCCTGGGTCGGGCGGAGCCTCCTATGGCGCCCCTAGCAAAGCCTGGTCGCCCGTCGGTCTCACTCTTTGCGTTAAATGCCCCAGTGACTTGGTCGGTTGGCGCGATGATTTAGTCAGGGTTGCTTCTCAACGAAGGCAAGGCCTCGGGCGAGCCGGAGATGCGTCTGCCGTAAAAAAGGGGGCCTCGGGCGAGACGGAAACACCTCAGGGTCGGCTGCCCTTGCCCGAGGCTAGGCTCGGGCGAGGCGTGATCGAGTCGCTCGTATGGACTGATCCCTGACTTAATCAAACCCATCAGGCCTCTGCAGCTTTATGCTGATGGGGGTTACCAGCTGAGAATTAGGCGTCTTGAGGGTACCCCTAATTATGGTCCCCGACAGTAGCCCCCGAGCCTCGAAGGGAGTGTTAGCACTCGCTTGGAGGCTTTCGTCGCACTTTTTTGCAAGGGGACCAGCCTTTCTCGGTTGCATTTTGTTCCGGTGGGTGCGCGCGAGCGCACCCGCCGGGTGTAGCCCCCGAGGCCTCGGAGGAGTGGTTTCACTCCTTCGAGGTCTTAATGCCTTGCGTAATGCTTCGGCTGGTCTGGCGGTTCCCTCATGCGAACAGGCCGTAGCCCGGGTGCACTGTCGGGGCCCAAGTTCTCGGGCTGGTATGTTGACGCTGTCAACGGTTCGGCCGGAGCCGGGTTTGCGAGAGCAGCCCCCGAGCCTCCGCACAGGGCGAGAGGACGATCAGGGACAGACTCGGCTTTTTTACATACGCCCCTACGTCGCCTTTCCGCAAGGAGGAGGGGGGGAGAGTGCCATGTTACCCTCGATGGGCACCGAACATGGTGTCTCCGGTGAGCTGCAATCGGGTAATCCGAGTGGACGTCCGTGCCCCGTTCGTTGGGGGTCGGCTAGGGGCCCGGAGGCACGCCCAAAAGTACCTGCGGGTGATCTGCCGGACCCGGTCCCCTGGCGACGGGGTCCGAGGGCTCGTTGCCTCCCTCCGATGGGATTCCGTTACAGGATCGTTCCCGCTGGTCTCGGAAATGTCCTAGGGTACCTCGGGAGCGCAGCCCGAGCCTTGGTTATGTATCGAACGTACCCCTGGTCATCCCTCGCTCGGTGTCTGAGGCGACTGTGAACCCTTCGGAGGGCCAGCCTTCGAACCCCTGATCAGTAATGGGCGCGGAGCCCGAGTAGCCTGAGGCGGTCGTGGAACCTTTCGGGAGGCCGACCTTCGAACCCCTGACCAGTAGTGGGTGTCGGGCCCACGCGATCTGAGGCGGCTGTTGAACCCTTCGGGGGGCCAGCCTTCGAACCCCTGATCAGTAAGGAGGCTCGGAGCCTAGTTCCTTCACGGGGAAGGATCCCTTTGGGGGTATCCCCTTTCCCGGTCCCTGTTGCAAGAGATAGAGAAAGAGAAAAAAGGGAAAAAGGATACGAAATCGAGCGACGTGGCGTACCTTTTTTGGTGTGGTCGTTTTGGCGAAGGCGAAGCGTCGCCAGCTGCTCCTGCCAGAAACGTCGCCTGTCCAGCCGCAGAGTTAATGCGCCGGGGCGAGCGGTCGGCGAGGCTGCCGTTGCGTGCGCGAGCCGTTCGAGGAACGGGTCACGGGCGCGTCGTCTTCACACCGTGAGAGGGGGTTCTCTCGCTGCCTCCGGATGGGACATGAGCTTGGCCGATGGCGTGACCGCTGCTCTCGCGCGCCTGCCACCGTCATTACTGCCGGCCCACTTTTGACCGCGTTTGACCGCTGCGTCAGGCTGGCGCTGCTGGGTCGCGCGCTGGGTCGCCTCGAGTCGCGGTATCGGTTCCGCAATCGAGGAGGTGCGGTGGTGGCGCAAGTGGTACAGCGGCTTGCATGCAGCATCCGGCGCGCCGGTTGCGCGACGCGTGGGCTTGGGCCTCCGTGCTGGCCTGTCAGGAGTCGGAGAGGCGTGTCCACTTGGCGCGGTTGCATGCCGCCCGCATGGCTGCCCGCCCCTTTCGCCCGCCGGTCTGGGCAAAAGTGGAGGGTTACTTGTAACTGCTGGGTGGTTGCGCGCGCCGTGCGCGGCGGTTCGGCTTCTTCTGCTCGGAGCCGGTCTCCATGACTTGTGGGTCCCAGCCCCCGCGCCGCGGGGGAGGGCTTTGGAGGCGTGTTGGAGAAGACTCAGCCCGTGACGGTTGGGGGCGCAAGCAGGGGGAGTTGCCTTTAAAAGGAGGGCGACCCCCTTCGTAAGGTGACCATGTCTTCTTCCTCCCTTATGCATTGTGCCTTTCCACCTTTCAAGCCCCCGGATGGGGGAAACCTCCGTCTCCGTGCCTCATCGTCGGAGGACACCACTCCGTGGGAGTGGGTACCTTTCAGCCATCGTTCGGCTTCAAGGATTTTCATCGGCCAGCCCGGCCGCTCCCCCTCGCCGGGGGTCACCCAAGACGGCGACCACCAGCCCCTGGATGGGGAGGAGCGGCTGGGCTGTGGTCTTTGCCCCGCTCCCAGCTGGTCTTCATCATCCCGGCCGGGACAGGGCCCGGGCCAAGCCGGTGCTCTGCCCCTTGCGTGGGTTGGCCGACCGCCTCCTCTTCCAGCTTCTGGCGGTGGAGACCATCCTCCAGTTCTGCGGAGGAGACGTCCTCCAGTCATGCTGGGGGAGGTGGGCTGTTGCTATCCAGCTAGGATGCAATATTCCGTCCTCTTCCTCGCTTGCGTGGCGAGGACAGGAGTGAGGACCTGCCGATGCGCCTTGGGGCGACCCGCGTTTGCTGGTGATTTGCCCAGAGCTCGTTGCTCCACGGGCTTCTCTGGCGGGGAGGTTGTCCGTACCTGCGGGGACGGAACCGGAGTTCCGTTTGTAATGGCACTTCGAGTGCCGGGTTTTTTGTTCATTTCGGCTTTCGGGGCCTGAACATGTATGTAACTTTGGCACGGAGCCGTGTTTTTTCCTCATTTTCGAGCACTAAGACTCGTCTGCTGATTATCTGAACCGCTTCACCAAGCATGAGTCGCCCCGTGTCAAGGTGACGAGTGAGGTATCCGTATCCCGGAGGCGTAGGAGTCCCTCGGCTCGGTCGGCCCTGTTGTCCGAGGCTCCTCTAGCTTAGTTAAAGAGACCCCTCGGTCGCTCTTCGACGAGCCGAGGCCAGGGGTAGCGATATCAGCGTGAGCAGAGGCGGAGTTGGCTCGAAAATGAAACCTGGTTGGCCGGAGCCTAGCCGAGTTGTCCGTTGGCAGGATCGACGTCGGAGTTGATCAGCCGAGGCTTCGAACCGGGCTGGTGCCCTCGGAAGGTGGTTGGCCGAGGCCCCGGAGGTGGCCGGCCGAGCCGCCAGCTCGGGCCGAACCCCGGAGAAGTTCTTGACAACGATCGCTCGGGCGTGGTGATGACGTCGTCCTTCGAAGCGAAGGCCCTCGGATCGTGTCGCCGTCCGAGGCTAGGTCGGGCCTCGCCGAAGGTGCTGTCGATGCCGAGGGTGTCGCCGTCCCCTTCCAGCGTCAAGACCCGAGCCTGCAGGATCAAATTGTCTTGTAGCGTGGGCCTTGTGCGGCCGTCGAGGCCAGAACACACACCCTTGCTGCGTTGTAAAGCTGCGTCTCTTTTCCTCTTGTTTCGAGTATCTGGACTTTTTGTCGGTAACAGGGATGTTAGTGCGAGCGAGAGTTGCTTCTCGCGGAAGGTGATGAGTGAGGTATCCGTATCCCGGAGGCGTGGGAGTCCCTCGGCTCGGTCGGCCTCGCCGCTTACGCGTACTTTCACCCGTCCATGAGGCCATGTCACCGACTCGGTCGAGAAGGCTCGAAGGATCACTTTGACAGAAGGGCTTCCGAACGTAGAGACTTGTTCGATCCGTGGAGTCACCTTATCCGAACGTGAGTTACTTATCGCAGAAGGTGATGAGTGAGGTATCCGTATCCCGGAGGCGTAGGAGTCCCTCGGCTCGGTCAGCCTTGACTGCTTACGTGTACCCCGTCGTTTCCAGGACCCACTTTTCGAAGTAGTCAAAAAGCACGAAAGATGTTCTGGTAAAAGAGATTTTCTTTTCGAGGAAAATTCTGACGCAGAGGGGGTTTCCCCCCTTTTAGCCCCCGAGGGAGGGTTGGGCCTTGCCGAGGCGAGGCCGACCCTTCCTTGTTGACTAAACTTTGCGTGGATGCGAGGTATATGAACAACTTGGAAACATCTTAAGGGTAGAAGCGACGTAGCTGTTGGATGTTCCAAGCGTTGCTGTAGACCTCGCCTTGACTGTTGGCCAGCTTGTACGTTCCAGGCTTCAGAACTTTGGCGATGACGAATGGCCCCTCCCAGGGGGGCGTGAGCTTGTGCCTCCCTCGGGCGTCTTGCCGCAGCCGAAGCACCAGGTCGCCCACCTGGAGGTCTCGGGGTCGGACCCCTCGGGCGTGGTAGCTTCGCAGGGACTGCTGATACCGCGCCGAGTGTAGTAAGGCCCTGTCCCGAGCCTCGTCCAGCTGGTCCAGCGAGTCTTCTCGGCTAGCTTGGTGGCTTTCATCGTCGTAGGCCCTCGTCCTCGGGGAGCCGTATTCCAGGTCCGTGGGCAAGACGGCCTCGGCCCCGTAGACCAGGAAGAACGGCGTGAAACCCGTGGCTCGGCTCGGCGTCGTCCTCAGGCTCCAGACCACCGAGGGGAGTTCCTTCATCCACCGCTTGCCGAACTTGTTGAGGTCGTTATAAATCCGAGGCTTGAGCCCTTGTAGAATCATGCCATTGGCGCGCTCTACTTGCCCATTCGACATGGGATGAGCTACGGCGGCCCAGTCCACCCGGATGTTGTGATCCTCGCAAAAACCCAAGAATTTTTTGCCGGTGAACTGGGTGCCATTGTCGGTGATGATGGAGTTCGGGACCCCGAAGCGATGGATTATGTTGGTGAAGAACGCCACCGCCTGCTCGGACCTGATGCTGTTCAGGGGTCGGACCTCGATCCACTTGGAGAATTTGTCGACGGCGACCAGCAGGTGCATGTAGCCCCCGGGCGCCTTCTGCAGAGGGCCAACGAGGTCCAGACCCCACACAGCGAAGGGCCAGGTGATGGGTATCGTCTGCAGAGCCTGAGCGGGCAGGTGGGTCTGCTTCGCATAGAATTGGCACCCTTCGCAGGCGCGGACAATTCTAGTGGCGTCAGCCACCGCCGTCGGCCAGTAGAAGCCTTGGCGGAAAGCGTTCCCGACGAGGGTTCGAGGTGCTGCATGATGGCCGCAAGCCCCCGAGTGTATTTCCTGCAGGAGTTCCTGACCTTCGGCGATGGAAATGCATCGCTGGAGGATACCCGAGGGGCTACGGTGGTAGAGCTCCTTCTCATCGCCCAGCAAGACGAACGACTTGGCGCGTCGCGCTACCCGCCGGGCCTCGACTCGGTCGAGGGGCAGTTCTCCTTGGCGGAGATATTGCAGGTACGGGGTCTGCCAATCTTGATCTGGCGTGACCCCGCTCCGCTCCTCCTCGATGCGTAGGGCTTCGCCCTCGGGGGCCGAGGGCTCCTCGGGCTGAACCGAGGATGGCTCGGGCTGGGTCGAGGTCACCTCGGACGGGGCCGAGGGCGCCTCGGGCTCGGACGTGTCGCCGATCTTGACGGAGGGTTGGTGCAGATCCCGGGAGAAGACGTCCGGGGGAACCGTCGTTCGCCCCGAGGCTATCTTTGCCAGCTCGTCCGCAGTCTCGTTGTAGCGCCGGGCGATGTGGTTAAGCTCGAGCCCGTAGAACTTGTCTTCTAGGCGTCGAACCTCATCACAATAGGCCTCCATCTTCGGGTCGCGACAGTGGGAGTTCTTCATGACTTGGTCGATGACGAGCTGCGAGTCGCCGCGAGCATCGAGGCGTCGGACCCCTAGCTCGATGGCGATTCGCAATCCGTTGATCAGAGCCTCATACTCAGCCACATTGTTGGACGCCGGGAAATGGAGGCGGAGCACGTAGCACAGGTGTTTCCCGAGGGGCGAGATGAAGAGCAGGCCCGCGCCGGCTCCCGTCTTCATCAGCGACCCGTCGAAAAACATGGTCCAGAGCTCCGGTTGGATCGAAGCCGTCGGCAACTGGGTGTCGACCCATTCGGCTACGAAGTCCGCCAGTACCTGGGACTTGATGGCCTTCCGAGGGGCGAACGAGATTGTCTCGCCCATGATTTCCACCGCCCACTTTGCGATCCGTCCCGAGGCTTCTCGGCACTGGATGATCTCCCCCAGGGGGAATGATGACACCACAGTCACCGGATGAGACTCGAAGTAATGTCGCAGCTTTCGCCTCGTCAGGATCACTGCATACAGCAGCTTCTGGACTTGTGGGTAGCGGATCTTGGTCTCGGACAGCACCTCGAGCCCGGAACCGATCCGGATCTGCTTGGAGGTGTCACCACTGGGGTCGAGAGGGACGGCCTTGACCGTCTCCGCTGGCTCAAAGTTGCCGGCGTGTCGCTTCACGTCCGGCACCTCTCGGGTGAGGCTTTCCAGGTCGGCGATGAGGGCCTCGGACTCGGCGAGGGCCTCGGCGTACTCCACGCACTCCACATCGCATTCGAACGCGTGTTTGTACGTGGGGCCGACGGTGATGACCCCGTTGGGGCCCGGCATCTTGAGCTTCAGGTAGGTGTAGTTGGGGATGGCCATGAACTTCGCGTAGCATGGCCTTCCCAGCACTGCGTGGTAGGTTCCTTGGAAACCGACTACCTCGAACGTCAAAGTCTCCCTTCGGAAGTTGGAGGGTGTTCCGAAGCAGACAGGAAGGTCGAGCTGTCCGAGGGGCTGGACGCGCTTCCCAGGAATGATCCCGTGGAAGGGCGCAGCGCCTGCTCGGACGGATGACAGATCGACGCGCAGGAGCCTGAGGGTCTCGGCGTAGATGATATTGAGGCAACTGCCCCCATCCATCAGGACCTTGGTGAGCCTGACGTCGCCGATGACGGGGTCGACGACGAGCGGGTACTTCCCCGGGCTCGGCACGTGGTCGGGGTGGTCGTCCCGGTCGAAGGTGATGGGCTTGTCGGACCAGTCTAGGTAGACTGGTGCCGCCACCTTCACCGAGCAGACCTCCCGACGCTCTTGCTTACGATGCCGAGCCGAGGCATTCGCCGCATGCCCCCCGTAGATCATGAAGCAGTCGCGGACCTCGAGGAACTCTCCTGCTTGGTGATCTTCCTTTTTGTCGTCGTCGCGGGCCCTGCCACCCTCTGCGGGTGGCCCGGCCCGGTGGAAGTGGCGCCGAAGCATGACGCACTCCTCGAGGGTGTGCTTGACGGGCCCCTGATGGTAGGGGCACGTCTCCTTGAGTGCCTTGTCGAAGAGGTTGGCGCCTCCGGGGGGCTTTCGAGGGTTCTTGTATTCGGCGGCGGCGACAAGGTCCGTGCTGGCGGCGTCGCGTTTCGCTTGCGACTTCCTCCTGCCTTTCTTCTTGGCGCCGAGCGGAGTAGACGCCTCGGGAGCATCTTCCGACGGGCGGCCCTGGGGCTGCTTGTCCTTTCGGAAGATGGCTTCGACCGCCTCCTGACCAGAGGCGAACTTGGTGGCGATGTCCATCAGCTCGCTCGCCCTGGTGGGGGTCTTGCGACCCAACTTGCTCACCAGGTCACGGCAGGTGGTGCCGGCAAGGAACGCGCCGATGACATCGGAGTCGGTGATGTTGGGCAGCTCGGTGCGCTGCTTCGAGAATCGCCGGATGTAGTCCCGAAGAGACTCTCCCGGCTGTTGCCGGCAGCTTCGGAGGTCCCAGGAATTCCCGGGGCGCACGTACGTGCCCTGGAAGTTACCGGCGAAAGCTTGGACCAGATCCTCCCAGTTGGAAATCTGCCCCGGAGGCAGGTGCCCCTACCTGGCGCGCCAACTGTCGGCGTTTCGAGACCGGGGGGTCCCCGAGCCGACGAGTGAGTGTGCCGCGTGCCCCAGCCCAGATGGGTCGAGCGCGTGGGCGAAGCGCGAAGGGGGGAAGAGAGCGAGGTGGCCGGAGCCGGGTCGTGATGAGAGAAGCGGAGATCCCGCGGCCTTTCGTGTTCGCCCCGCGCCCAGGTCGGGTGCGCTTGCAGTAGGGGGTTACAAGCGTCCGCGCGGGTGAGGGGAGCGAGCGGCCCCAAGAGAGCGCCTGCCCCTGCCCTCGTTCCCGCGAGGCCAACCTTCTTTAAGAAGGCCCTGGTCCTTCCTTTTATAGGCGTAAGGAGAGGATCCAGGTGTACAAAATGGGGGTGTAGCTAGGTGCTACGTGTCTAGCGAGGGAGAGCTAGTGCTCTAAGTACATGCCAAGGTGGCAGCCGGAGAGATCTTGGCACCCAGCTGGTGTGGCGTCGTGGCTGTCGGAGGAGTAACGGAGCCTGGTGGAGGGACAGCTGTTGGAACAGCTGTGCTCTTGCTGACGTCTCCCTGCTTTCGTAAGGGAGCCGAGAGCCGCCGTCGTCATGGGTCTAGCGGGGCGCCATCATTGCCTATCTGGCGGAGCTGGCCAGATGGGACGCCGGTCTTGTTCTCTGCGACCCAAGTCGGCTCAGGGCAGGGTGATGATGACGCTTCCTGTTGACGTGGCGGACTCGTGTCCTAGGTCGGGCGACGTGGAGGCTCCTCCGAAGTCGAGGTCGAGTCTGTCCTGCATGGCCGAGGCCGAGCCCGAGCTCCTGGGTCGGGCGAGGCGGAGGTCGTTCGGCAGAGGCCAGGGCGGAGTCCGAGCCCTGGGTCGGGCGAAGCGGAGTTCGTCGTCTTCCGGGGCCTTAGCCCGAGTCCGAGCCCTGGGTCGGGCGGAGCGGAGTTCGCCGTCTTCCGGGGCCTTAGCCCGAGTCCGAGCCCTGGGTCGGGCGGAGCGGAGTTCGCCGTCTTCCGGGGCCTTAGCCCGAGTCCGAGCCCTGGGTCGGGCGGAGCGGAGTTCGCCGTCTTCCGGGGCCTTAGCCCGAGCCCGAGCCCTGGGTCGGGCAGAGCGGAGTTCGCCGTCTTCCGGGGCCTTAGCCCGAGTCCGAGCCCTGGGTCGGGCGGAGCGGAGTTCGCCGTCTTCCGGGGCCTTAGCCCGAGTCCGAGCCCTGGGTCGGGCGGAGCCTCCTATGGCGCCCCTGGCAAAGCCTGGTCGCCCGTCGGTCTCACTCTTTGCGTTAAATGCCCCAGTGACTTGGTCGGTTGGCGCGATGATTTAGTCAGGGTTGCTTCTCAACGAAGGCAAGGCCTCGGGCGAGCCGGAGATGCGTCTGCCGTAAAAAAGGGGGCCTCGGGCGAGACGGAAACACCTCAGGGTCGGCTGCCCTTGCCCGAGGCTAGGCTCGGGCGAGGCATGATCGAGTCGCTCGTATGGACTGATCCCTGACTTAATCAAACCCATCAGGCCTCTGCAGCTTTATGCTGATGGGGGTTACCAGCTGAGAATTAGGCGTCTTGAGGGTACCCCTAATTATGGTCCCCGACACGTTTCTATACCATGAGTCATCATATGTGTGACTTGATCCTAGCACACATTTGATTCACGCCCGGGTTTGCCCTTAAATCTGGGTGTGACACGAACGGACTATGAAGTAGGAAAGTCAGCGTAGGGGGAAGATACAGACAAAACTCACAATAATGACCACCCGAGGCTCACGTCATTGACATAGACCGCGATATCCTCACAAGATCTTCGAGATAAGATTAATGACCCACGTGATGAAGGCACTGACACACGACAAAAGTTATCGAAGGATAAATATCTTTACCTTTTCACATTCCCTTCCGGGAAAAGCCATTGTAAGAGGCCCCTTCTTATTTTATAAAAGGACCACCCAAAAAAGAATAGGCCTAAGCAAATTTAGGCTGCAAAGTCACTTGTCAAAAAAGAAAGGGCCTGTTAAAGTTTGGTTGTCTAAATAATAAACTTGACTATTCAAGTGTGAAAGCAATTTAGTATTTATTTGGACTAACAACTTATGCATGTGAAAAACAATCTCTATTATTTCATTGTGATGCAAGACTATTCAATGTACATTTAGTGTTCTTCCTTCAAGACAAGATGGAAGTTTCATTAACATTTAAAAACTTTGAAAAAACACAAAATGGCTTCATGCATAACCATGTGTAGACGTAAGCATGCGCCACCCAACCCGACCAACTTGACCTGCCCAAAAAAATTGACTCAACCTGACCCAACCAATGCAACAGTCAGGTATGAGTCTTAGTTTTTGACCCACAATAATCTGCATGTCATGATTTTTTATATAAAACCTGATCCAAATCCAAAACACCCGACTCGACACGTCTAATAGGGAGGCACGGGCCAACTCAACCTGACACTTGACACGGGTCAGGCATGGACTATACCAAATAACCCACAACTAGACCCGACGTTTGAACAGGCCTACCAATGTGAGGGAGAAATGGATCAGCAGCGCTAATCAGAGATGTAAGCATGGCCACCACCAAAGCTAACACTTCACATGCATGGTATCAACGATAAAAATTGTTGTATGCATTAATACTACCTCTATTAATAAATGTGTTTGTAGCCTAAATTGTCGAAGATCCTCAAAACCCCTTATCGCCAAATTGAGAAGGTGTGCTTCAGGTACAATGCAAGGAATTAACGAAGCTAACCTTCGTCAGAATCAATTGAGAATCAGAGGTAAGAAGTTGTGAAGCTTCATCCTTATGCCAGGTTTGCAAAAGTGAATGCCGAAGCAAGATGCTTTGGTGCCAAAGACTTTGATGTACGAAGCAGTGACGAAGATGAAGATCATGGAAGACTTGATCTGCAAGATATACAAATGTAAATGTATAATAAGGCCCCTATGATACTTGTAAATCATATGTGTAAACTTCATGGACATACTTGTAATTTCACATGAAGCTATACCTCTCCCCTATAAATAGAGGAATAGTGACATGCATAAATTTATCTCTCGAGAGCTCAGAGCACTGACTTGATCAGCCTTCGAAGATGCCTTTGAGCTATCTCTTGTGTAAAGCCAAAGGTATGTTTGTAGTTGTTTGATATATTGCAAGGAATGAAATGATTTATGTATGAACATTTAGATGAGTAACATGTCTAGTCTTTTATTGTTTATACATTGTCCTTGTCTACATTCACATATTTTCATCCTTCTTATCTTCTCCCTTGAATTAACCTTCGAAGAAGGGTTTATTTGAGGGAGAAGCCTATGGTTTAATAACTTGTGTTGCCTTGTTTTTGAGACTCTTTAGTAATAAAAATTGAGTGATCAACAAAGCTACACCGTACCGCCGAAGAAGTCAACGACAATAACTAGCCCTGTCCTCACTCCCTTGGATCTGAACCAGGGAGAAGAAGCTCTTCTTCGAGAGGCAAGGAGCTAAAAAAGGAAGGCCACTAGCCCAATACTGCAAGATGATGAACTTGAGCGAGAACTCCACAACCTCGAAGCTATTCATCAACAAGTTGAGAAGCACATGGATAAAATGTTTCGGCTCTTTGAGCTTCATAAGAAGATCGATGATGCAAATGAACAAATGTGCAGCATAGCACAGGAGGCTGAACATCAAGAACATCAACACAGTCACAGAGACCTTCGGCATGAGGGTCACAACCATGATGACCTTTTTCATGAAGCATACAACTATGAGGACTTCTCGTATTATGATGCCTCTCCCTAACACCAGAACTACAAGCTACACAATGGCCACCAGTATACAAGTCCCCTAGCTACCAATGTATGATGGTCTACCAGATCCAAAGTAGTTTCTGATGAGTTATGAATCCACAATATTAACCTATGATGGCAATACAACAGTCATGGCAAAGTCATTTGTCATGGCAGTCAGAAGTATAACACAAACTTGGTATTCTTCTCTTCAACCAAGGACTATTACTTCATGGTAGAAGCTGAAGGACATATTCCTCACAAGCTTTCAAGGTTTCCAGACCAAACCAATGACTACCCAAGTTCTATTCCAATGCATACAAGAGCACGATGAATACATTTAGGCTTATGTTCAAAGGTTTCTTCACCTAAGGGCTTAGGCACCAACTATGCAGAACGACATTGTCATAGAGGCAATGATCAGGGGGCTTCGTCCAGGCCTAGCAGCTCGGTACTTTGCTAGGAAACCACCCCACTCCCTACAGAAGCTGCTGTAGAAAATGGATGAATACATAAGGGCAAATAATGACTTCCGCCAGAGAAAGGAGGAGGTCTAAAGGTATGCAGAGACTGCCAGGGGCTTCCGGGGAAGATTTCACCCGAGGTATGTCCGAAGTATACACAACCCAGCTCAAAGTGAGGAGAAAACAACTAAGTCTCTAGGCAGTCAAGTCAACATCAAAAACCAAGTACTCAGCAGCAGCCCTCCCAAAGCACCTTCCACCTGCCTGCTTTGAGAGGGGGGAGATGAGGTCGAAGCTTCGGGTGGTAGGTTCAACACACAACCAAGAAAGATACTTTGTGTGTTTTGTGGCGAAGATAAAGGCCACACAACAAGGACATGCGAGATAACCATCCAAAAGCAAAAAGAGCTTGTTGTTGTGGCTGCTCAGACATCCCAACTGAAGGAGATGTTTAGTACTACTCACCCTATATCCCACAATATGTCCAACCCAGACCCCAAGCCACGACAGCTGTAACACCCTAAATTTTGGGGTATAAAACTTATTTGCTCTATACTCAAAATTTAGGTGTTACCCTCTCTTCTATCTCCTCTTTTCTTTTTTCCCTTAAATGACAGAGTTATTTTGTGTATATATATATATATAGGTGCTAAGTTTAGAGAAATAAAACCCTAGAGAAACTTTTACTATTGCATCTCTTGTCAAAGCACGGTTTTGTTTGCTAAAATAATGATCATCAAAGATGAGATTAATTAGGAATGAAATAAGTTATCTCATGCAAAGTTTTATTTCATGGTTTTATAGACTTAAAAGTATCACTTAAATATTCCATATAAATGGCCAACGAAAGTTCAAATGCGTTGAGATAAAAACAAACTACCCTCAGTGATGGTTTCATTCAGTTTCTAAGACTTTGGAAACGAGTTAGCCCTCTCAAATAGAGGGTTAAAGTTTAGGACGTGTAGTGTTTAGATACAAGTGCTAAAGTTAAACATATGGATATAAAAAACATATGTACCTCTAATTATGTGGGTGGAAAGAGAGAGACAGAGAGTGGGGTGGGGAGGGTAGATGTCAAGAAGAGAGATTAGGGTGGGAGGGTCGGAGATGTATTTTCCTCATCCTAGACCATTTTTAGCCCACTTTATCACACCTCAGATAAGATAAACTACTAATGGGTGATAAAGTTTAGCTTTTTACTTATAGCACTATTGTTTGGATCTCTAAGATTGTCTCCAACATCTTATCTATCTTCATATTCAAACTTCACTCTGTGAGCATTGCAATCTACAGTGCAGAACAGTATTTTTGGTAACCATATAGAAAAGTTGCTAGAGATGGTATAAGTGCTAAAATTTAGCTAAAAGTATAATGTTTAAGTTTAGCACCATGAATCCAAACACGTCCTAAATACTATGCCATGTCATATGAAATGCAGTATTAAATGTCTATAAAATAGCCATGAAACTCCAACGGTGAATGGCCTAAGTGTAAGGTATAGAGTGGATACCGCGAGGAAGAAGCAAATACACTCTACGAGCATAGAACAATCTCAAAATTATCGAATATATTGGTAAAAATGAATGAGACAAGAGAAGGATGTATCAGAATTTGCGTAAGTTCCAAACCGCTTCCTTTATCTTATAGATCCAAAATATTTACAAAACAAAAAGACTACGAATGTTCTTCAGAATGCAATGTGCAGCAGGACTCAGCCATCCAAATACAACCGGTTGGGGGGGGGGGGGGGGGGGGGGGGGGGGGCGTAGGACATGAACCACTTGTTCTGAACTTAGGCGCACTTCCAATGTCTTCCTCCTTCCCTCCATCCACGCGGTGTCTCAGACTCGTGATTCCCCTTTTCGACTTATCTCAATGTGATGGTGAAACATTACAGAAGTCGATAACAACTCAATTGTGAACGTATGGTGTATCCTCGAGCACCATATCTGATGGTGTCAATCACATCAATTTGTGTCTACAGGTTTGTCTGCTGAATGGACTTCTCCCCACGGATAATCTGTATACAACCACAAAGGTAAAATGAGACATAAAAAAATAACAAACAGGCAATTTAATTTAAGCACCACATGACCATAGGATTACGCAATCAGAAAGTTATGTTCTAGTTTTACATGTTTTAGTGAGCTATGTCAAATGCAACAACAGAATTTACGGTTATGATTGCTACATGAACATGGAGAAAAAAATTCTGCATACAAATTTGCCAGGTACGGAGTTTTTGTAGATAATGAGTGTATCCCCTGCCTGAAGGCCATGTGTCTTCACGAATTCACCTAACAAAGAAGATTGAAATGGTTGAATCTACCAATGTCTGTATGACAAGTAAGATAGGAAACATTTGAAACTGTATACGAATTCCACATCGAGGCATACCTGCAGCTTCCAGAATATACATTCTGCTTTTGTTGTTTGGCCAAAATCTGAAACATCAAAGTAAAAATGTCAGGATGCATTTGGGTTTAGTGACAGTAAGATGGACTAGTTTTTGCATACTGTGGCAACTACTTTTCATGACCTAAGACTTTAAGAATATGGCAACACTTAAGAGAAATCAATTTATACAATGCCTTCAACTTCCTGGCTTTTCACAGGAAAGAAGTTATGACCTCCTGGTAGACCATTACCATTCAGAAATATACCGTTTCCTTTTTCTGATGTTTCATTTCAAAGATGCCATAAGGTAATCTGAGAGCATACCTATACTTAAATTTCCATATAATCGGAAGCACCATGTCATCCATCTGCAGTATCAGAGGATCTCCTTGCACCAATGGTGGAAAACCAGCCTCAGCATCCTTCTGCAGAAGATTGAGCAGACAGTTACATTACAAAACATGTAGTTGACAAAGTGCCCTGACCCCCCAGAATAATAGAACAGGCAATGTCAAGTGATAGAATATACCTTGGGAAGCACAATTCGCCCGGAATTCGCAACGTCACTCTTAGTCAACTCCTTGCGCAAAATGACTTGGTACTCTCCAGAGTCGAACTTCTGAAAGTCGTGTGTGTGCCATACACAAGGAAGGAAAATAACTTGTTAAGTTGGAGAGAAGCATCGGGATAACTACTGTAGCATGACCAAGTAACTAGAACTGTGAAACCATTTTTTTTTTCTTTTTTTCCAACGAACTTAACAAATGCAGATTTGACATAAGAGAAGAGTAAGCGCAATAAAAAAAAGGCATGGAGTGCATGTTAGATGTATCATGTTACTAACAGAAGCGCAACTTTCATGGCTCTGCTTCGACTCAGGAAGAGTGTCAACTGTGTCACGACGAACTTCGCCACTGTTTCTAGTGTCCATTTCATCACTGCTTCTAACTACTGCAGGCAAATCCTGTGTATCATGCATCAGAGCAGAAGTAAAAATTAGGAAGGGTAATGAAACCAATGAAGTTTGTCATAACCCTGAAGGTTCAAATCTATCTATACCTCTGAATTCTCAGGTTCTTTGGCAGATATAGACCTTTCCATGGGCGTCATGTTGGCACAAATATTTGGTCCAAGGGACATCGTAGTGAAAGAGTCAAACCCAAGGCTGAATGCACAACCTGTTGTTTCCAAAGAATATGAAGAAACTAGCTGAGGCGGAGGAGGGATTGTGAAAGGTTGGTTCTGCATCAGAGGATAAGAATCGGGGCATGCTGACTGTTGCAACGTACCAGATTAGTTTGGGCCATGGTTGAATCAATGTGGATATCGGTCAATACTACATTGGATTCTAAATGTGACATGCGACCACAGATAATAATACGATAGTACAGAAATAAAGTGCGAGCTTACATTACATGCTTGAAGGTCAGAAGGGCATTCAAAACAAAGAAGACAAAATCAAACTTACTAGTTGCAGCAAGCTACAGTTATGTCTGCGAAGCTGAAAGGAATGAAAAGAAAGCAAAGCAAATGTTTTTTGCTCTAAGATCCCCATGAGAGTTTTTATTTTCGATCGAATTTAAGCGTATTGATATGAGTTGAGAGAGAGAGAGAGAGAGAGAATTTGCAGCATGAGAGTGCAGGAGATGTACCTGAATACTTATCCGGGATGTGGGTATGGCGCAACGGCTCATGTGGTGTAGAGTAAGTAGAGTAGGATACATTCTTGTTGAGCATGTAATGGGTCCATAGGGCATAAGACTGGGAGAGGTTGTAGTGGAAGGGTGTATTGGTGGTAGCAGGGGCGGGCTGTGCGGCAACGGCGGCAAAGGCACTGTTGGACGCGCTCCAATCAGTGAAGGCTCTTGGAGGCTGAGAGTGGGGAGTGGCATTGGCATTGTGCGTGGAGGAGGCATCAGCATCAGCTCCAGGTCTGGGTCCTGGTCCTGCAGCATAGGCAACAAGACTTGGAATAATTTGTATGAAAAAAGAAGAAGAAGAAAACAGTATTAAGTGATGGAAGGAAGAGCTGCACATTCGGTGGAATAGGCTTGGATTCTGATAACTACCCTACTGTAATGAAGTATAGATCAGCAGCAGTGGACAGTGGTGGAGGAACAGATTAAGCACCAGTGTGGTGTGTGGCCGGGATTGCAAAATCGAATGGTACTTGTATGTATATATTTATTCCAGGTGTCGTCCCTAATCCATCCAAACACCGGCCAATATTATACATCCGGTGAGGAAGGAAGGGAATGCGGAGGGGGGGGAGGGGAAGAGAGTGACTGACCGGCGGCGGGCGCTCCCGCTCCTGCGTGGAGAGGCACGTGCAGGCCCTGGCTGGGGTTCTGCACGGCGGCGAGGAGCGCCTGGTAGTGGTACTGGTGGTGCGGGCCGTCGCCGTCTGGTCCTCCCATCTGCCCCATTACCCTGGTTCCGGAAAGGGCAAGGGGAAATGGAGAAGGGAAAGGGGGAACGGATGGATGTGGTCGCCCCGCAACCCACAGAGTCAGTGACGAGCTGTCCTCCTCCTCCTCCTCCTCATCTACCCGTCCCGACCCGTGGTAGCAGGATGCAGGCGGCGGCGGCGGCGGCGGCACTCTATCTCTACGGAGCTACGCGAGAAGGTGAAAGGGCCAGACGCAGACGCAGACGCCCTCCCCCTCTATCTCTCTCTCTCTCTCACCCCAACCACACCCACCTGCAGTGCTGGCTCCAGAGTGGTGCAGCGGACCGGACGCTGGTGCTGGTCCTGCAATGGCCTGGCCTGGCCCTTGCTTGCTACTGCTACCCCTCTCTCTCTCTCTCTCTCTCTCTCTCTCTCTCTCTACACGTGACGCCGCATGGATGGTGAAGCCTCTCCTTTCCTTGCCTTTTGTTGGATTCGATCGCCAGAAAAAGGGACGACAAAATATCCATTATCACTATCCATTATGTTCACGCCTTCAATCCCCAGTTTGTTTCTATCCATTCTCAGTACATATACCATTGTTTATTATTGGACTAGCCATTTGGAACCAAATTTTGATTCATAGTCCAATGATCTTTGAAATCATCTCCCTTCCCTCTAGTCCAGCTTGAAACATGTGACATTCTAGCAAGACAGAAATGCGCAAGAGCAGCTTGCCTCTCCCGTCTACGGTCCTCCTGTTTGTTTGGGTTTTTTCACGTTCTAGCCATCAAAAACTGTTGCGAACGGTTAAACGCTCAGTCTGCTTCTATAAAAATCATTTTGGTAAAAATACTTTAAAATCAACATAAACACAGAATCGATCGAGCCGTTGCGATAGTAGAAATCCATTGTTTTCTAGATCCTATACCATTTAGACTACTTAATCTTCCTCCACGCGTAATCCTCACGATATTTAGATTCTTGCCAAATTCTCTCTGCAACCGCATTCTCAGAAAAGATCGGCGGCGTCTTCATCGATCCGCTCCTCCTGCGCTTGTGCTTTACTCGGACCGTGTTTCGTGTTTCAGTGGTAGACGCAATTAGTGTTAATGATACACGTGCATGAAACGTTAAAATATAGCTAAATGTGTTGGATTAATGTGGGCTTGGCCCAAATTAATATTCAATAATAGTCAATGCTAATGGCCCACTTTAATGCTATGGTGTACTAATTATTTAGTACCATATTGGAAGTTCAAAGGACAAATCAATCAACTTAAATAGGTGGACCATTGGTGTATCTATTGAGAAGTTGAGAAAAGGATGAAGGACTGCCACACGCGCGCGCGCGCGCGCCGCCGCCGCCGCCGGCCGGGCCGTGGCTCGTGGTAGATCGGACCTTGGTCCGAATATTCCTTTCAAACGGTTGCGCATTTTGCCTGGAGCGATGACCGTCATAATAACCGTCCGTTTCCTGTCTTATGGCTAGTAACGGACGTCATTACTGTCGTCAGTTTCCAGTTCTAATGCGCGACCGTTTCTGTCCGTTGGTCTTCTCCCTCCTTCTGACCGCTTATAAGAATGGAGAGGGAGGGCTCTTCCAGGCACGCGGAATCACCTCACGCGAATTGCAAGCAACACATTCCCGTCCCACCTTCTGCGAGCACAGAGAGAGTGGGAGAGCAGGCCTCCGAAATCACCGACCGCAGAGATACACTTGCACGGGTGTGCGGGCGATCAGATTTTTGGGGAGCGTCTTCGCGACTGCTCGCGTGATCTGCTTCGTCTTCTTCCCGGCGACCGTTCGAGGGACTGCACTGCGTACACCTTCCTGCATCGACTTCGTACGGCTACATCGAACAAACACACGAGATGACTCGTGTGAATGGAGCCACTGATGCCTTGAGCATCGGTCCCTCCGCTGGGTACACTCTATTCTTCGTATTTGTGCATGTTTTATTGCTATTTACTGCTTATGCGAGTAGTTATACACACATGCACATACATGTCATCACATATATCGCACTGTTTTCCTGGATTAAATTAAAACTAAAAATGCCTAACTTTCTAACAATCCAAAAATCTGATATTAGGCATTTTTCTGTTAGTGGTTTTGCTGCTGCGTTAAAACCAAGTGAACCTTTTGATGGGACGTTTTACAAGAGATGGCGTAGTAAGATGATACTGTGGTTGACCGCAATGAACTGCTATCACGCCGCACAGGGGAAACCCGAACAGTTCACTCCTGAAGAGGAGAGAATGTTCGACGTTGCCGATAACCTGTTTCGAGGCGCCGTGATTGGCGCTCTTGCCAACAAGTATGTTGATTCTTATCTAACGTGCACATCTGCAAAAGAGTTATGGGATGCATTAGATGAGAAGTTTGGTGTTTCTGATGCTGGTAGCGAGCTGTACATCATGGAGCAGCTGTTTGACTATAAGATGGTGGAAAATCGTCCTGTAGTTGAACAGGCTCATGAAATACAGGCACTGGCTAAAGAACTCGAACAATTCCCATGTGTCTTGCCTGACAAGTTCGTGGCCGGCGGTATTATCGCTAAACTGCCACCTTCTTGGACGGATTTTGCTACCACTCTAAAACATAAGAGACAAGAGTTTAGCGTGGCTGAGCTTATTGGTTCTCTTGATGTTGAGGAGAGGGCGAGAGCAAAAGACACTCGTGGAAAAGGAGTTGAGACTTCTAGTGCCAATATGGTACAAAAGAAGAACTCCAATGCATCACATAATAATAAAAAGAAAAACAAGCAACAGAATGCCACGAAGCCCAAGCAGGCAGCCTCGTTCAAAAAGAAGAACAAAGGAGCTGGTTGCTTTGTTTGCGGGAGTACTGATCATTGGGCAAGCGCTTGTCCAGACCGCAAATTTAAGCAAGAGAAAAAACCAGCTCAAGAGAAGAAAACAGTAAACATGGTTGTTAGCGAGACTACAGAAGGAACATCGGGGTATGGTAATCTTTTACCTACTGTTCTTTCAGTGTGTCAATCCCCTGAGTGGTGGGCTGATACCGGTGCTAATATTCATGTGTGTGCTGATATTTCTTTATTTTCTTCTTATCAGTGCAAAGGGACTGGAGCCTTGCTGATGGGGAACGGATCACATGCGCGTGTTCTTGGTGTTGGTACAGTCATTCTGAAGTTTACTTCGGGAAAGACGGTGCTATTGAAGAACGTGGAGCATGTCCCCTCCATCAAAAAGAATCTAGTTAGTGGCTCTCAATTGTGCCGAGATGGCTACATGTAACACCCGGTTTTAAAGAACAAAGCCGGGTGCATCTCATACATGCGCCAAGAAGACAACATATATAATAACAGAGTGTATAGAGATAAATGTCATAAATCATCAGAGTATTTATTACATAGCGGAAGACTTATTACAAAAATAAGATAAATGTAAAACGAACTAAGGATCGATGACGCCAATGTCGACTGAGAAACGCCACCTAGATCAGATCGAACTCCTCAGTGTTAGGCGGCTCCTCCTGAACCACCTGCTCTTCTCCTGTGGGGGGGGGGTGTGAGACAGCAAGAGTGAGCTCACATACGATCATAGCTCAACAAGTCGTGGGGAATAATGTGACATGAACACACCAAAGGTGGGAGTTCATGAAGTGTAAGGCTGATCAATGAAATAAAGGCTGAAGCTGAGCGTTGCTTTTATAAGTTGGTCAAAATTTTATTAGCAGTTACTAAGTGTAAGTAAATACCAAACCATAGTAATAATAAGTAAAAGTAATAATAAAATAATCCCAAATGCAATGAAATGACAGGTTAAGTTTAAGTTTCATAATTTAATCATGTGAGTGTCCGAGCCGCTCATGACCGTGAGCACGGCTAGTATACCAGTTTTACACTCTGCAGAGGTTGCACATCTTTACCCACAAGTCGTGTTACCCATCTGCCACAGAGTTGATCAGACTCCATACACCTCTACCTAGGAAGCGAGGCAGGGTACCACTACGAGGCCTTTACAAAGTTCCACTAGCTTCAGACTACCCGCTACAGTTTATAGGAAGATCCAGTACAGGGTTCCTGGCTGACCGCCATCGCAGCAAAATCAACCAGGGACCCCCCTGCACTAACCTCTCCCCTACTGCCCTTGCCCCTTTCGGGTAAGGTAGCCCTCCCCTAGCTTTCCTAGTTAATCAGCCAAGGGCGTCCCATTAAACCCTTGTGGTAGCACTGTTTTCCCGGGTGGTTCTCCATGTTCCCATTAACATAATGATCTTAACATGAACAAGGAAGAATAAAACAGATAACAATAAATAGTATAACGATGAGTGATGAATATCTCTATACCCAAATCCACATAAAGCAATAGCATGTACTACCCAAAATTTTAGTAGTAAAACCAGTGGTGAAGCAAGGTATAAAGATAGTCAAAATCTAGGGCATCCTATTGGGTCCCAGCAAAATTATCCTATGCAGATCATTATGAATAATAAGAACATGAATAGGTAAAAGAAGTGATCAAGGGCACAACTTGCCTTCAACGAGCTCCTGCTCAGCTACTTCAACTTGTTGAAGCTCAGGTTCCACAGTAGGTTGCTCGTCTACTCGCATCAATACAATACATACATGGCATAGCATAAATTAACATCACATCAAACATGCAAATAGAATATACAGTAATAAACTAGACATTAAAATAAGATCACAGGAACTGGAATCATCAAATTTGGAGTTATATATTTTAAGTTATGGATTTTCTAATGTTTTATGTGCTTAATACAAGATTAAGTGAAAGAATAATTTTAATGTGTTTGTCATGTCAGAGCAGAGGCACTAATAGATAGACAATAATTTTATGAAAATTTAGGGACTGGAATGGTCTAATTTGGAGTTCATATGCATTTACTATGAATTAAACAAGTTTTAACATTTATTTATGCACTAAAAATTAATTTCAGATATTAATTTCTGATTTCTAATACTCTCTGGATCGGGCCTCAATTTCTGTAAAACACAGGGGGTTTCGGGTAAGAATTTCTAAGACTCAGCGCACTATACAGGTGGACCGCGGGTTGATTTCCGCAAAGTCCAGGGACTCTTTAGTGAATTGGCCAACGCGAAAGGGTATCGGCCGATCGTGGCCGTTGGATCTAAGGCTTGCGGCTGCGATTAGAGTTTATCGCATTATGAATCAGTGTGCGCCTGGAACCATCAGATCGGGATCCAACGGTTATGGTTTTATGAAGTCTGATTCGCCCCGAACCGTCCGATCAAACATCGACGGCCGCGATTCAACTGAGCGAAGGGGTACGTTGGTGTTCTAATCCAGGCCGTCCGCTCAAGATCTGACGACGTACGCCTCATTCCCCCATCTGAAAACCGCGCACGGCGGCGCCGCCCGCAGATACGGCGGCGACCATGGCCGGAGTTCGCCATTAACGCCCACCAAGCTCCAAAACGCGATCCGGACGGCATATATGTGTAGCCCTATCAACTTCTAACTTGATTACGACCCTTTCTTCACAGGATTACGCACACAGAGCACCGGCCGCAGCACCTGGCGGCAACACGGCGGCGCCCATGACCGGAACACACCACACCGGTCCCTAACCCCCAATTGACCACGGCTACGCAATTCAGAGACGAAGGCGGAGCTTCAGAAGTGCTTTTACCGAAGGATGGCAGCGCAGGGGCGGCGTTCCACGTGATGTCGCCACTCCGCCGCGGATCCAGAGCCACGGCGAGCAATTCCGCCGCGCTGGTCCCGGGTTTCCGAGCAGTGACGCCACGGACACCTTCCTTCCGACAAGATGGATCCCAGGGTCACTCCACCGAGGATAGGGTCGACGGTATGCAAATGGTCACTCGCGGCGGCACCCGGCTCTCGGTTTTCTCCCCGGAGGTGTGGACGATGGCTAGGCGCGGAAGTGCCAATGGTGGAATGAGGTTCGAATAGTGGTGCACGAGGAGAGGGTCGCCGGAGGGGATCCGTTTTTATCCCCAGAGACGCGGTCACGCGGAACGCCAGCTCGCACCGAGGGGAGCGATTCACGCCGCGCAAGTCGCCTGGGTTGTTACCGTCGTGTTGGACGGGGTGACAAGTGGGGCCCAAGTCGCAGTGACACACGTGGGCACACCGAGACCGACATGCGGGGCCCACCTGGCAACAAGCCGCGCAGCAGGCGCGATAGCGAGCGGCTGGGCCGAGTGGGAATGAGGTTATGGGCCGAGCGCGGGACATCCCCCCTGGTGGGCCGAATTACCATCTGGCGGCCCAGGTAAGCTTTTCTTCTTTTTCTTTTTATTTTTTCTGTTTTCTTTCTTCTAGGTTTAAATTTGAATTTGAATTTAGTTTTCAACCCTTGTGCACATTTGTTATCAAACCATATTCTGGAATATGAAATACAAATTTTTGGAATATATTTATATTATTTTCTTTATTTTCATAACATTTCTCTTCTTCCTTTAAACCCTAGTTTTCAATGTGGCCTAATCAAGCTTCAATTAATTATTACCTTTTTTTATCATCATGGTTTTATTTAATGCACAACACATAAAACTCCAACAAATGCACTTTTTCTTTATTTTAGAACAATTGTTTTGTTTAGTCACTCTCAATTACATAGGTGCTCTTTTTATGATGCATATGAAACACACAAAATGAGGAACTCTCTTTATTACTCTTGGTATACAACTTGAGTGTTACAAATCCTACCCCCCTTAAAAATAATCTCGTCCTCAAGATTTAAGAAGAACTAGAGAAAAGGTGGGGAAAATCTATACGAAGCTCTTCTTCTCTTTCCCAAGTTGCTTCATCTTCACCGTGGTGGCTCCATTGAACTTTGCACATCTTTATAACCTTATTCCTCGTAACTCGAGTCAGAGTATCCAAAATCTTGATGGGGTACTCAGCATAAGTCAAATCTTCTTGAACACTAAGGTCTTCCATTGGTAATTGTTCTTCAGGCACTCTGAGACATTTCTTCAGCTGAGATACATGGAATACATCATGAACATCCGCGAGATGATCCGGTAACTCCAATTGATATGCAACTTCACCCACTCGCTTTAAGATCAAGAAAGGTCCAATGAAGCGAGGGGACAACTTTCCTTTAACTTTAAATCTCCTCATACCACGAAGTGGTGACACCTTCAAATAGACATGATCACCCTCCTTAAACTCCAGGAGTCTTCTCCTATTATCAGCATAGCTCTTTTGTCTGGACTGTGCAATTCTCAAATTTTCTCTTATCATTTGTACTTGCTCTTCTGCCTCTTGAATCAACTCAGGCCCAAAGAACTGTCTTTCTCCAGTTTGATCCCAATACAGAGGGGTCCTGCACTTTCTGCCATACAAAGCCTCAAATGGAGACATCTTCAAACTGGCCTGGTAGCTATTATTATAAGAGAACTCAGCATATGGTAAACTCTTCTCCCAACTGCCACCATGTTTAAGAGCACAAGCTCTTAACATATCTTCCAGCACTTGATTGGTTCTCTCTGTCTGTCCATCAGTCTGGGGATGGTAGGCTGAACTAAAATTCAACTTTGTATCCAAGCTCTCATGCAACTTCTTCCAAAATCGAGAAGTAAACTGTGATCCTCGATCAGACACGATCTTCTTAGGCACTCCATGTAGACAAACTATCCGAGTCATATACAATTCTGCTAGCTTGGCTCCCGTGTAATTAGTCCTCACAGGTATAAAATGAGCCACCTTTGTCAATCTGTCCACAATTACCCAAATAGAGTCATATCCAGCAGGAGTGCGGGGTAGTCCAACAATAAAATCCATACCAATTTCTTCCCACTTCCACTCAGGTATCTTCAATGGGTGCAATAATCCAGCGGGTCTTTGATGTTCAGCCTTAACCCTTTGGCATACATCACACTTAGCCACATGAGCAGCCACATCTCTTTTCAGTCCATACCACCAATACTTTCGCTTCAAATCTTGATACATCTTAGTGCTTCCAGGGTGGATGGAGTAATCAGAATCATGAGCTTCTTTCAATATAGCCTCACGGAGGCTATCGATCTCTGGAACACATATCCGATCTTTGAACCATATAGTACCTTGCTCATCCTCCGTGAATTCTGGAACTCGACCTTCCGTGATTAGATCCTTAATCTCTTGAATCTTAGCATCACCAATCTGACCTTTACGAATCTCTTGCTCCAAAGTAGGTTCCAACTCAATGGTAACTCCTTCAGTATGAGTAACAATTCCCAAATTGAGTCTCTCAAAGTCTTTTGCTAATTCATCAGGTAGCTGGACAACGAAAGCGGAGTGAACATGCTCCTTCCGGCTCAAGGCATCTGCAACCAAATTCGCCTTGCCCGGGTGATAGTGAATCTCCAAATCATAATCCTTGATGAGCTCCAACCAACGACGTTGCCTAAGGTTGAGATCCTTCTGAGTGAATATATACTTCAAACTCTTGTGATCAGTATATACTTGGCACTTAGTTCCCATGATGTAGTGTCTCCAAATCTTAAGTGCATGCACAACTGCTGCTAATTCCAAGTCATGAGTGGGGTAGTTCAATTCATGCTTCCGCAACTGGCGAGATGCATAGGCAATCACATGACCTTCTTGCATGAGCACACATCCAAGTCCTTGGCCACATGCATCACAATAAATGTCAAATCCCTTTCGCAGATCTGGCATAATCAATACTGGAGGTGACATCAATCTTTCCTTCAATTGATCAAAGCTCTCTTGGCACTTCTCATCCCACTTGAATTCTCTTCCTTTCTCCAAAAGCGATGTCATAGGCTTGGCAATCTTAGAGAATCCCTCAATAAATCTCCGATAATATCCTGCGAGTCCCAAGAAACTCCGAATCTCAGTAACTGTAGTGGGCACTCTCCATTCCATAATCTCCTTCACTTTAGCAGGATCCACTGCTATTCCTCCATTAGAAATAATATGACCAAGGAATGGCACCTTGTCAATCCAAAACTCACACTTGCTAAACTTAGCGTAGAGCTCATTATCTCGCAACTTCTGTAGCACCAATCTCAGATGTTGTTCATGATCACTTTCATTCTTAGAATAGATAAGAATATCATCGATGAATACCACGACGAATCTGTCCAAATACTCCATAAACACTTTGTTCATCAAATTCATGAAATAAGCTGGTGCATTGGTCAATCCAAATGACATAACAGTAAACTCATATAATCCATATCGAGTCGAGAAAGCCGTCTTGGGAATATCCGATGGTCTGATCCGCATCTGATGGTATCCCGATCGGAGATCGATCTTCGAAAATACTCTTGCTCCTCTCATTTGATCAAACAAATCCTCAATACGGGGCAACGGGTACTTGTTCTTCACAGTAACATCATTAAGTGATCTATAATCCACACACATCCGTTGCGATCCATCCTTCTTCTGCACAAATAACACCGGTGCTCCCCAAGGTGAGGAACTTGGACGAATGTAACCAGCCTCTTGTAACTCCGTCAACTGCTTCTTCAGTTCCTTCAACTCCTCTACGGACATTCTATATGGCCGTTTAGAAATAGGGGCGGTTCCAGGTAAGAGATCAATAACAAACTCAACTTCTCTATCAGGTGGCATCCCTGGTAACTCCTCTGGAAAGACATCCGGAAAATCTCTAACCACCCGGATGTTGTCACCAACAAACTCCTCAGGCATGAAGAACATTGCACGCATGGATGAGGAGGTTACTGCAATATTGACTTGAAATCTTTCTCCCTTAGTGGTAGTGAGTTCTACGGTACCCCTACCACATGCTATAACGGCCTTTGCCTTTCTTAGCCATGACATACCAAGGATCAAATCTATACTGCTTGACTCTAATATTATAGCAGTAGCTCCAAATTCTCTACCCATAATGGTTAATGTCAATCTACGTGTCATTTGATTCGCCTCAACAGGCCCTTTAGGAGTAATTACTATCAGGGGTTTTCTCATATTTAGCAGTGGTATTTCATTTGTGTTAGCATATCTAGCAGACATGAATGAATGTGTAGCACCAGAATCAAATAATATTGTTGCAGGAATTGCATTAACATAGAACATACCAATCACGAGGTCCCCACCATCAGGAGTATCATCAACGCTGACTTGATTCACCCTGGCTATAGAATATCCCTTGCCAGGGGTCTGTTGCTTGTTCTGAGCTGGAGTAGTAGCAATCCTCTGTGGGCAGACATTTACATAATGACCAATCTTCCCACACTTGAAACATTGAGTGCCCGGACTCTGTCCTGCAAACTTCGTCGGGGTGCCAGTGGGAGTAGTCTGCCGAGGAGGTGGAGTCCTCAGTGGTGATTGCTGAACTGGGCGTGGTCCTCCGGGTCGAGTCGGTGTACCCTGTGGTGAACTGTAGCGAGGACGAACACTGCTGCTACCCTGTCCTTGTGAGATAGCCTTCCTCTTCAAATCACCCAGTTGAACACGCTTGTGTTCAATAGCAAGGGCCTTATCCAATAGCCTCTGAAAGGATGGAAAGGTGTGTGCCACTAGAGCATACTGCAGCGGTCCATTAAGTCCTTCAATAAAATGCTCCTGCTTTCTCTCATCCTCAGCAACTTCCTCCGGAGCGTATCTCGACAACTGAATGAATTTATCCCTGTACTCGCTGACCGACATATTGCCTTGCTTCAATGACAGAAACTCCTTCTTCTTGATCTTGATCATACCAGCTGGAATATGGTAGTTCCTGAATTGTGTACTGAACTCTGCCCAAGTAATAGTGTCAGCAGCATCATGGGCAGCAGTATAAGAATCCCACCAGTCAGCAGCAGGACCAGTCAGACGTCCAGAAGCATATAAGACCTTCTCCCGATCAGTGCATTGTGCAATATTCAGCATCTTCTCAATTGACTTCAACCAATCATCCGCGTCCAGTGGATCAGGTGAGCTGGCGAATGTAGGTGGTTTATGACTCATAAACTCTCTATGCTTGTCTCGGGGTGGAACTGGTGGTGGTGGTGGAGGCAATGGCACTTGCTGCTGTTGCTGCTGTTGTTGAAGTTGTTGTTGCAGCTGCTGTTGTTGCGCCCTCCTTTCTTGGCGTATCTCATCTCTCTCCTGACGCAACTCCTGGCGTATATCTTCTCTTTCTTGACGCATCTCCTGGCGTTCCTGCTGCATCTGAGCACGCATATCCGCCATGGTGTCTGCCATCTGCTGCATCACCGCCATCTGAGCAGCAACCAGTGGGTCAACTCCGCCTGGTGGAGGATTGGGAGGATTCATCCCAGCAGGTTGTGGCTGAGGTTGTCTTCGAGCGTGTTGGTTAGGAGGCAAGTCAATTCCACCACCCCTCCTGGTATTGACCATCTGAGTTAGATACATATGGTAAGAAAGAGCAGTAGACAAGGCAGTAATTACAATCATGTTACTTTGGGGAACTTATTAGCTAAGTAGATTAGTGCGTCACCTACTAAAGCTAATACAATACCTTATAGTGGTACATGCTAAAATGTCCATCTATACCATTCCAATCAATCAAAGAAGCAAATCAGGCATTGATCATCAGAACAATCAACCAACATTTTTAATAGAGAAAATAGTTTTAATTTTGTCTTAGGCTTCCTATCTCTTAAAATTGTCATAGGGGTAGGGATTCCAAGGTTTGAAATCCATCTTGTCTCAGAGTAGAAAAGGTAAGAATGATCAGAGTAGAACAGTAGAAGGTGAGACAGGATCAAGATAAGGTAAGTATGGAATGAATCAGAGTAAGGTGAGTGTAGAATGAATCAGAGTAAGATAAGTAGGTAAGGGTTGTCCATTTCTATCTAGGTCTCGTCCTACAGTCAACATTTGCTCTGATACCACTTCTGTAACACCCGGTTTTAAAGAACAAAGCCGGGTGCATCTCATACATGCGCCAAGAAGACAACATATATAATAAAAGAGTGTATAGAGATAAATGTCATAAATCATCAGAGTATTTATTACATAGCGGAAGACTTATTACAAAAATAAGATAAATGTAAAACGAACTAAGGATCGATGGCGCCAATGTCGACTGAGAAACGCCACCTAGATCAGATCGAACTCCTCAGTGTTAAGCGGCTCCTCCTGAACCACCTGCTCTTCTCCTGTGGGGGGGTGTGAGACAGCAAGAGTGAGCTCACATACGATCATAGCTCAACAAGTCGTGGGGAATAATGTGACATGAACACACCAAAGGTGGGAGTTCATGAAGTGTAAGGCTGATCAATGAAATAAAGGCTGAAGCTGAGCATTGCTTTTATAAGTTGGTCAAAATTTTATTAGCAGTTACTAAGTGTAAGTAAATACCAAACCATAGTAATAATAAGTAAAAGTAATAATAAAATAATCCCAAATGCAATGAAATGACAGGTTAAGTTTAAGTTCCATAATTTAATCATGTGAGTGTCCGAGCCGCTCATGACCGTGAGCACGGCTAGTATACCAGTTTTACACTCTGCAGAGGTTGCGCATCTTTACCCACAAGTCGTGTTACCCATCTGCCACAGAGTTGATCAGACTCCATACACCTCTACCTAGGAAGCGAGGCAGGGTACCACTACGAGGCCTTTACAAAGTTCCACTAGCTTCAGACTACCCGCTACAGTTTATAGGAAGATCCAGTACAAGGTTCCTGGCTGACCGCCATCGCAGCAAAATCAACCAGGGACCCCCCTGCACTAACCTCTCCCCTACTGCCCTTGCCCCTTTCGGGTAAGGTAGCCCTCCCCTAGCTTTCCTAGTTAATCAGCCAAGGGCGTCCCATTAAACCCTTGTGGTAGCACTGTTTTCCCGGGTGGTTCTCCATGTTCCCATTAACATAATGATCTTAACATGAACAAGGAAGAATAAAACAGATAACAATAAATAGTATAACGATGAGTGATGAATATCTCTATACCCAAATCCACATAAAGCAATAGCATGTACTACCCAAAATTTTAGTAGTAAAACCAGTGGTGAAGCAAGGTATAAAGATAGTCAAAATCTAGGGCATCCTATTGGGTCCCAGCAAAATTATCCTATGCAGATCATTATGAATAATAAGAACATGAATAGGTAAAAGAAGTGATCAAGGGCACAACTTGCCTTCAACGAGCTCCTGCTCAGCTACTTCAACTTGTTGAAGCTCAGGTTCCACAGTAGGTTGCTCGTCTACTCGCATCAATACAATACATACATGGCATAGCATAAATTAACATCACATCAAACATGCAAATAGAATATACAGTAATAAACTAGACATTAAAATAAGATCACAGGAACTGGAATCATCAAATTTGGAGTTATATATTTTAAGTTATGGATTTTCTAATGTTTTATGTGCTTAATACAAGATTAAGTGAAAGAATAATTTTAATGTGTTTGTCATGTCAGAGCAGAGGCACTAATAGATAGACAATAATTTTATGAAAATTTAGGGACTGGAATGGTCTAATTTGGAGTTCATATGCATTTACTATGAATTAAACAAGTTTTAACATTTATTTATGCACTAAAAATTAATTTCAGATATTAATTTCTGATTTCTAATACTCTCTGGATCGGGCCTCAATTTCTGTAAAACACAGGGGGTTTCGGGTAAGAATTTCTAAGACTCAGCGCACTATACAGGTGGACCGCGGGTTGATTTCCGCAAAGTCCAGGGACTCTTTAGTGAATTGGCCAACGCGAAAGGGTATCGGCCGATCGTGGCCGTTGGATCTAAGGCTTGCGGCTGCGATTAGAGTTTATCGCATTATGAATCAGTGTGCGCCTGGAACCATCAGATCGGGATCCAACGGTTATGGTTTTATGAAGTCTGATTCGCCCCGAACCGTCCGATCAAACATCGACGCCCGCGATTCAACTGAGCGAAGGGGTACGTTGGTGTTCTAATCCAGGCCGTCCGCTCAAGATCTGACGACGTACGCCTCATTCCCCCATCTGAAAACCGCGCATGGCGGCGCCGCCCGCAGATACGGCGGCGACCATGGCCGGAGTTCGCCATTAACGCCCACCAAGCTCCAAAACGCGATCCGGACGGCATATATGCGTAGCCCTATCAACTTCTAACTTGATTACGACCCTTTCTTCACAGGATTACGCACACAGAGCACCGGCCGCAGCACCTGGCGGCAACACGGCGGCGCCCATGACCGGAACACACCACACCGGTCCCTAACCCCCAATTGACCACGGCTACGCAATTCAGAGACGAAGGCGGAGCTTCAGAAGTGCTTTTACCGAAGGATGGCAGCGCAGGGGCGGCGTTCCACGTGATGTCGCCACTCCGCCGCGGATCCAGAGCCACGGCGAGCAATTCCGCCGCGCTGGTCCCGGGTTTCCGAGCAGTGACGCCACGGACACCTTCCTTCCGACAAGATGGATCCCAGGGTCACTCCACCGAGGATAGGGTCGACGGTATGCAAATGGTCACTCGCGGCGGCACCCGGCTCTCGGTTTTCTCCCCGGAGGTGTGGACGATGGCTAGGCGCGGAAGTGCCAATGGTGGAATGAGGTTCGAATAGTGGTGCACGAGGAGAGGGTCGCCGGAGGGGATCCGTTTTTATCCCCAGAGACGCGGTCACGCGGAACGCCAGCTCGCACCGAGGGGAGCGATTCACGCCGCGCAAGTCGCCTGGGTTGTTACCGTCGTGTTGGACGGGGTGACAAGTGGGGCCCAAGTCGCAGTGACACACGTGGGCACACCGAGACCGACATGCGGGGCCCACCTGGCAACAAGCCGCGCAGCAGGCGCGATAGCGAGCGGCTGGGCCGAGTGGGAATGAGGTTATGGGCCGAGCGCGGGACATCCCCCCCCTGGTGGGCCGAATTACCATCTGGCGGCCCAGGTAAGCTTTTCTTCTTTTTCTTTTTCTTTTTTCTGTTTTCTTTCTTCTAGGTTTAAATTTGAATTTGAATTTAGTTTTCAACCCTTGTGCACATTTGTTATCAAACCATATTCTGGAATATGAAATACAAATTTTTGGAATATATTTATATTATTTTCTTTATTTTCATAACATTTCTCTTCTTCCTTTAAACCCTAGTTTTCAATGTGGCCTAATCAAGCTTCAATTAATTATTACCTTTTTTTTATCATCATGGTTTTATTTAATGCACAACACATAAAACTCCAACAAATGCACTTTTTCTTTATTTTAGAACAATTGTTTTGTTTAGTCACTCTCAATTACATAGGTGCTCTTTTTATGATGCATATGAAACACACAAAATGAGGAACTCTCTTTATTACTCTTGGTATACAACTTGAGTGTTACACTACAAAATTGTCTTTGAGTCTAATAAATGTATACTGTCTAAGTATGGAACGTTTGTTGGAAAAGGCTATGACAGCGGAGGCTTGTTCCGCTTATCTTTGCATGATGCGTGTAATAAGTCTGTGAACAATGTTGTTTCGAATGAGTCGTATATTTGGCATTCACGACTTTGTCATATCAATTTTGGTTGTGTCTCGCGGTTAGCAGATTTAAATTTAATCCCGAAATTTGATTTAGTCAAAGGTTCTAAGTGCCAGGTGTGCGTGCAATCTAAGCAACCTCGCAAGCCTCACAAGGCTGCGGAGGCGAGGAATTTGGCACCACTAGACTTAATACATTCCGATTTATGTGAGATGAACGGAATATTGACTAAAGGAGGCAAGCGATATTTTATTACTTTTATCGATGACTCTACTAGATTTTGTTATGTGTATCTCTTAAAATCAAAAGATGAAGCTTTGCATTATTTTAAGACCTACAAAGCTGAAGTTGAAAATCAACTCGAGAGGAAAATTAAACGGTTAAGGTCTGATCGTGGTGGAGAATATTTTTCGGGTGATTTTTCTGATTTTTGTGTGGAACATGGTATTATTCATGAGAGGACACCGCCATATTCACCACAATCCAATGGGGTTGCTGAAAGAAAGAACCGTACTCTAACTGATTTGGTTAACGCCATGTTAGAGACTTCAGGGCTATCTAAGGAATGGTGGGGTGAGGCGATCTTGACGGTGTGTCATGTCCTGAATAAAGTTCCCACAAAGAACAAAGAAATCACACCATTCGAGTAATGGGAAAAGAAGAAATTAAATATCTCCTATTTGCGCACCTGGGGTTGTTTGGCTAAAGTGAATGTGCCAATTAACAAGAAGCGCAAATTAGGACCGAAAACTGTTGATTGTGTTTTTCTTGGGTATGCTTTCCACAGCATTGGATATAGGTTTTTAATTATAAACTCTGGAGTACCGGACATGTTGGTTGGTACAATTATGGAGTCCAGAGATGCTACGTTTTTTGAGGACGAATTTCCCATGAAAGCTACACATGATACGTCTAATGATGAACCAACGATACCCCATGAGCATTTTATTCCGGTAGAACACACTGAGGAATCCCATATACATAATCATGTGGAAAATGACAATGTATCAACTCGAAAGAGTAAGAGACCAAGGATTGCAAAGTCCTTTGGTGATGATTACATTGTATATCTTGTGGATGACACACCAAGTACCATTGAAGAGGCATATTCCTCTCCTGATGCTGACTTTTGGAAGGAAGCAATAAGGAGTGAGATGGATTCTATTATGTCTAATGCAACTTGGGAGGTAGTTGAGCGTCCATATGGGTGTAAGCCCATTGGAAGTAAATGGGTGTTCAAGAAAAAACTTAGGCCTGATGGTACTATTGAAAGGTACAAGGCGAGGCTTGTAATTAAAGGCTATTCACAGAAGGAAGGTGAGGATTTCTTTGATACTTATTCACCTGTGGCTCGATTGACCACAATTCGTGTGCTACTTTCTTTGGCTGCCTCTCATGGTCTACTCGTCCATCAAATGGATGTTAAGACAGCATTCCTAAATGGAGAGCTAGATGAGGAAATTTACATGGAGCAGCCAGCTGGGTTTGTAGCAAACGGTCAAGAAGGCATGGTGTGTAAATTATTGAAATCTTTATATGGCCTAAAACAAGCACCTAAGCAATGGCATGAAAAGTTCGATAGAACTTTGACATCTGCCGGCTTTGTTGTGAACGAAGCAGACAAGTGTGTATACTATCGGTATGGTGGGGGCGAGGGAGTAATTTTATGCCTATATGTTGATGACATTCTAATCTTGGGGACGAGTCTTGATGTGATTAAAGAGACAAAAGACTTTCTGTCTAATAATTTTGAAATGAAAGATTTGGGAGAAGCTGATGTTATTCTTAACATTAAGCTACTGAGAGAAGGCATTGGTGGGATCACACTTGTGCAATCCCATTATGTGGAAAAGGTTTTGAGTCGCTTTGGTTTTAGCGAATGTGAACCTGCTCCAACGCCTTATGATCCTAGTAAGCTATTAAAGAAAAATCGAAGGATAGCTAGGGATCAATTGAGATATTCCCAAATAATTGGTTCACTCATGTACTTAGCTAGCGCGACGAGGCCTGACATCTCATTTGCTGTGAGCAAACTTAGTTGATTTGTTTCAAATCCGGGAGATGATCATTGGCGTGCTCTTGAGAGAGTTTTGCGCTATCTAAAGGGTACTATGAGTTTAGGCATCCATTATACCGGGTACCCAACAGTACTGGAGGGTTATTGTGATGCAAACTGGATATCTGATGCTGATGAGATATATGCCACAAGTGGATATGTGTTTTCACTTGGAGGTGGTGCTGTTTCATGGAAGTCTTGCAAGCAGACCATCTTAACGAGGTCGACTATGGAAGCAGAACTCACAGCATTAGATACCGCTTCAGTTGAGGCTGAGTGGCTTCGTGAACTCCTTATGGATTTACCGGTGGTTGAAAAACCTGTGCCGGCTATTTCCATGAACTGTGATAATCAGACTGTGATAATTAAGATAAACAGTTCTAAGGATAATATGAAGTCGACAAGGCACATAAAGAGGCGTTTGAAATCTGTCAGGAAATTGAGAAACTCCGGAGTAATAGCGTTGGATTATGTCCATACGTCTAAAAATCTGGCAGATCAATTTACTAAGGGGCTATCACGTAGTGTGATAGATAGTGCATCAAGTGAGATGGGCATGAGACCCACCTAAAGTTTATCATAGTGGTAACCTGTTCTATGTGATCGGAGATCCCGTGAATTAGAATGGTGAAACAAGCTAGTGGTAAACTGAGAGGAAAGACCCTTAATAAGGCTCATTTCAGATGCATATCTTTCCTTACTGTAAGGTAGGTTGGTGTTTACACCTTAATATGTTCCAAGTGGCTTTGTGAAGCAAAGATGTTGTCCTACAGAACATCTTTAGAGGAACATACCTATATGGGTTAACTGCTAGTCACAGTTTATGAGATCTGGGTGGTTTCTAGATACCCATGAAAGGCTATGGAGTTTGACTTATATGCTCCAACCAGAGGGAATGCGTTCAGCAATCTAGTACTGGTAAAGAGTTTAGATGAAACTCATTCCACGCAAAACTGCCAATTCAAGGCCTAGTCCATTGTGCAGTTGTGGTCAAGTGTAGTCTAAGTTCTAGGTGGATGTTCAACTTAACAGTCTCCATCGAAACACCAGTATATCAAACGTTTGAGGTGATGAGAGCTTTTTAGTGTGACTTAGCATTTGGTGGGGATTGTTGGATTAATGTGGGCTTGGCCCAAATTAATATTCAATAATAGTCAATGCTAATGGCCCACTTTAATGCTATGGTGTACTAATTATTTAGTACCATATTGGAAGTTCAAAGGACAAATCAATCAACTTAAATAGGTGGACCATTGGTGCATCTATTGAGAAGTTGAGAAAAGGATGAAGGACTGCCACACGCGCGCGCGCGCGCGCCGCCGCCGCCGCCGGCCGGGCCGGGCCGTGGCCGTGGCCGTGGCCGTGGCTCGTGGCTCGTGGCTCGTGGCTCGTGGCTCGTGGCTCGTGGTAGATCGGACCTTGGTCCGAATATTCCTTTCAAACAGTTGCGCATTTTGCCTGGAGCGATGACCGTCATAATAACCGTCCGTTTCACGTCATTATGGCTAGTAACGGACGTCATAATAACCGTCCGTTTCCTGTCTTATGGCTAGTAACGGACGTCATTATGGCTAGTAACGGACGTCATTACTGTCGTCAGTTTCCAGTTCTAATGCGCGACCGTTTCTGTCCGTTGGTCTTCTCCCTCCTTCTGACCGCTTATAAGAATGGAGAGGGAGGGCTCTTCCAGGCACGCGGAATCACCTCACGCGAATTGCAAGCAACACATTCCCGTCCCACCTTCTGCGAGCACAGAGAGAGTGGGAGAGCAGGCCTCCGAAATCACCGACCGCAGAGATACACTTACACGGGTGTGCGGACGATCAGATTTTTGGGGAGCGTCTTCGCGACTGCTCGCGTGATCTGCTTCGTCTTCTTCCCGGCGACCGTTCGAGGGACTGCACTGCGTACACCTTCCTGCATCGACTTCGTACGGCTACATCGAACAAACACACGAGATGACTCGTGTGAATGGAGCCACTGATGCCTTGAGCATCGGTCCCTCCGCTGGGTACACTCTATTCTTCGTATTTGTGCATGTTTTATTGCTATTTACTGCTTATGCGAGTAGTTATACACACATGCACATACATGTCATCACATATATCGCACTGTTTTCCTGGATTAAATTAAAACTAAAAATGCCTAACTTTCTAACAAAATGTAGGTGAAAATTAAGCAAAATTATATATTTATAGTATGAGTATTATTTTTGCTTAGGCTCTCGAAAATTTCTAGGTCCGCCACTATTTCGTTTTCTTACGGCCTGTTTGAAAGCATATCAGTTTTTTTAAAACCAGTTTCTATCATCTGTTTTTTAAAAACTGGTTTATGAGAAAAAAAAATGGGTGAAGATGTTTGAAACTCAGTGTCGGTGTCTGGACCCGAGAACCTAACCAACCATTGAAATAATATTGCATGCCCCTAACCCAGATCCGGAATTTTTCTATGACCCGGACCAAATCTACTAATTTTTTCTTTTAATTTTATCTTAACTATTTTATATTATATTAAATAGAGACTTATATAGAGTTATATGGATCAAGCCCCGGGCCACGGATCGGGTGGCCCAGGTGTAGATCCGCCCCTGATTATAGGGATGAAAACTAAAATTTATTAAGCTTAATTGGTCCATATTTATTGTAGGTGAACTAATCTTGAACGAATTAGGTTTAGGACTAAATATTAGTTTGTTTGGCCTAAATCCTAATGCAAGAGTACACGCGTCCCAGAGCCATGCATGCCCCTGCCATTGCCCACCAAACCATACGCACACAAGCCATGCATGACCCATCTGCAATCCGATCCGACTATATATATATATTGGTTTGGTGCCGATCGATCGAGAAACACTACATGCACGCTAGTGGCTAGCACTGCCGCAGTAGGTCGGTCGGGTGTACGTACGCTGCCATGGCCTCGGCCTCGCTGCCGCTCCTCGTCATCGTCCTCCTCGTCTCGGTCGTCGGAGCTTGCACTCGTGCTGCCGAGGCGGCGGCTACCCGGAGGAAGGACGATGTCGTCACAACAACTACCAGCAGCAGCCGTGGATCATCCCCACCGTCGTCGTCACCCTCCCCAGGAGCAGCAGCAGCAGAGAAGAAGGAGAAGCCCAAGGGCGGTGGCGGCGGCGGCGCGACGTCCGCGAAGAAGCCGTCGCCGCCGGCCAAGTGCGTGACGAGCAAGGACTGCCACCTCAAGCGGCTGGTGTGCGCCAAGAAGTGCACCATGGCCGCACACAACAAGTGCGCCGCCAAGTGTTCCCACTCTTGCAACGCCCTCCCCATCTGCACCTAGCTGACATGCATGCTATGTAACCCCCAGTAAAAATATTATTTATTTAATAAAATGGACCACATGTCTGTAGTTCAATCCGTATGTTAGCCTGTGCAATCAAAGAGGAATGGGAATTGATATTAATTTTGAGGACGGCAAGGTTACGAGTTTTTTTTTTTTGCTATTATGATACTTGTTTTATTAGGCTTCTCTCTTTTAGTATTTATAATTTTAACTTCTTCATAATAGTATTCGGTGAATAGATCCTTTAAAAAAGTACTCTGAACTCTTTTTAATCATTTTTATTTTCTTTTGTTATTTATCACCACTTAAATTAATCGCATTCACTACTTTTCCAACTTTACTTTCTTCCTGTGCATCTCTGTTCATCACGATTCACTAATGCATGCCTCCTATTAGCTATCGCAGTTATAGTTTTCAAATACATGTTTATTATTGAGTCTGGTTTGGTTATATGACAGTAGCTATCATTCACTTGACCTGGCTGACTAGCTCCAAACGATCCTTTTATATGTCATTCGTTTTCCATCTTCATACCAAATAAAATCTCTACTACTTATTAAGGCTCTAAGGGTAGCCTGCCGTTCTGCCTTCGTTCAATCTGGATCGTTCATCGCTGTTGTTCAATCTGGATCGTCCATCGCCACACTATCCTGCTAGCCACGCCACGTGCTCGCTTCGTGCAAAAAATCGACACAAGTTGACAATACCAAGAGCTGATTACACAAGCTAACTGCTTCCTCTGTAGCAGGGAGGTTTATAAGTTGCTACCGCAACCTTTGGCTAGCCGATGTGGTATATTATATTTGCGCTGCGCCTGCGTAGGCTGAGTCGTGGGCTGAGTTATTCGTACGAGGCCCAAGGAAGTACAAGTGAAGTTTATTTCAAACACGACTCGTCGTCGGGACTTCGTGCGCAGCCGCCACCCACACGGTCGCACGTTCTGCCAGCCCAGTATCCCAGATCCAGTCCACTACTCCACTCCCGTTCTCCCAAGTCTAGCAGCCAAAGCATCGCCCACCGATGGCGTCTCTGCCCCACTCAGTCGAGGTCCGGACCCCCGGCGACTCGCCGCGGCCCACCGCTGCTCTCCTCTCCCCCTCCGTGGCCGCACCCCAGCCCTCCACCGCCTCCTGCTCCTCCTCACCGTGGCCGTCGCCGCCGCTACGGCCTTTGTCCTGCTCCGCCCGCCCATCACCATTGTGACCGCGGCGTCCGCCACCACGCGTCCGCTCTCCAAGCTCTCCAAGCCCGTGGTGCTGCTCATTTCCTCGGACAGCTTCCGCTTCGGGTACCAGTACAAGGCCCCCCTCCCGCATATCCGCCGCCTCTTCGCCAACGGCACATCCGCCGCCGAGGGCCTGATCCCTGTCTTCCCCACGCTCACCTTCCCCAACCACTACTCCATCATCACCGGCCTCTACCCCTCATCCCACGGCATCATCAACAACTACTTCCCCGATCCCATCTCGGGGGACTACTTCACCATGAAAAACCACGATCCCATGTGGTGGCTCGGGGAGCCGCTCTGGGCCACCGCTGCCGCCCAGGGGTCCTGTCTGCCACATTCTTCTGGCCGGGTTCGGAGGTTAGGAAGGGTTCCTGGAACTGCCCCGACAAGTACTACCGCCACTACAATGGCTCGGTGCCGTTTGAGGAGAGGGTCGACACCATCCTTGGCTATTTTGATCTCCCGCCTAACCAAATGCCACAGTTCCTGACGCTGTACTTTGAAGATCCTGATCACCAGGGACACCAGGTGGGTCCTGACGATCCTTCAATCACCGATGCTCGGGAGGCTCATTGCTGGTTTGGAGGCTAGGGGAATGTTTGAGGATGTGAACATTATATTGGTAGGTGACCATGGTATGGTTGGGACCTGCGATAGGAAGCTTGTGTTTCTCGAAGAGTTGGCTCCATGGATCGAGTTGAAGTCAGATTGGGTTCTGTCAATGACGCCATTGCTGGCAATCAGGCCGCCAGATGGTTTGTCGCCAGCTGAGGTTGTGGCCAAGATGAATGAGGGGCTTGGATCTGGGAAGGTGAAGAATGGGGAATATTTGAAGATGTACTTAAAAGAGGAGTTGCCTACTCGCCTGCATTTTTCAGAGAGTTACAGGATCCTGCCAATCATCGGGCTGGTTGGGGAAGGGTATAAGATCGAGATGAAGCGCTCCAAGATAAATGAGTGTGGAGGAGCCCATGGGTACGGCAATGCCTTCTTCTCAATGAGGACCATATTTGCCGCACATGGACCTCGTTTTTAGGGTGGTAGAACTGTGCCCTCATTTGAGAATGTGGAGATATACAATGTCATGGCTTCCATTCTCAATTTGAAGCCTGCTCCAAACAATGGTTCAACTTCTTTCCCTGGCACGATTCTGTTGCCGAACAAATGATCATGGATTGGTTTTGTAGGAGTAAGGGCACATGGATGTATGGTGGTGTTCTCATTTGGTTGTTGTTGTACCTCTTAAATTAGACTTCTGCCACATCACTGTATCACTGGTTTAGGAGAGCACAACCAAATGCAGCCCATTACGCTCTTGCGTCTCTAGAAAGGATTGGCCGTGTTCACTCAATGGTTACCCAAAATGTGGATAGGTAGTGAGCTGGGCCTGTGTTTCTTCATAGGTAACAGAAGTGTATTTTTCACCTTCATTTGTTGGACATGTAACTTAGGTTGCATCATCGTGCTGGGAGTAATCCATTTGAGCTGCATGGGAGTGTATATGAGGTAATTTGTTTAGAATGTGGTACATCCATCAACCGAGAATCATTCCAGGAGGAAGTGAAGAACCTAAACCCAAAGGTATGTTGTCTATTTGATACCAATTATGTTTATCATTTTAATTGTACATGTTTGACATGAACCCTTTGGATAATGCATTTGCCATACAATAAGTTAAAGTGGATTTTTTTCATGTTCCTTTGAAGTTGTTGGCTTATTGTATAATTTGGTATATGTTGCCTTTGCTTTTGGAATCATTCAGACACGATTCCACTGTAATGATCATTTCGTCAGCTTCTACATTAGATGTTATTCTTGATCCGAAGAACAATACATTTTTATGTAGATGATTGTTGCCACTTTCTACTCAAATTTTAAAGTGGTGTAATGCTTATTCTTTTTTTGATTTGAACCAATCATTCTGTAGCCCTGACAACGGACGATTATTGTTTCTGCAATGGGCTCAAGTTATCGATAGTTTGGAAGTAGGACAACCAGGTTTAGGCAAAAGTTTTGGAATGTAGCAACGACCTAATGGTGATGTTGAGATTGATGAGAAGTTCTGGGAGCAAGATTTTGAAATTCCTAGCTGCCATCAATGTGGTGGAGTGCTAAAGCCTGATGTGAGATTCTGTTCATCGTGATGCTTCTAGGATTAATTTTTTCAGGTATATAAGTATGCTCAGTTGAAGTCTGGTAAGCCACACCTAGCCATCTAGGTTTAGTGTTTTTTCTTTGAGCTAATCCGCACCAGGGTGGGGCTGCAATCCCCGTTGTAGGCTTCTATTGTTTTGAGTTAGCAATGTTTAGAGTATGAAAGAAAACACTCAATTCAACTTGTAGTTGTATTTTTCTGTTTCAGTTGGCATATCATCATGAGGATGTGAATTCCACAGGAAGGCCCGTGTGATCTTATTGCTCCCTTAGATCTTCCACATTTTTTTTACAGTCTTTCCACCGTGTATCAGCTTGTGACTCAATTTGTTAAGAAACACCTTTCAGATGTGTGCCATATATAATATAGATCAATGTCATATTGATTTTGTTTTTTCAGGAAGGATACCAGTATACCACACATTCTGTGGAGGATTCTGAAATTATTTTAGCTTGGTAAGAGTTCTCTGTAGTCTGCTTATTCTACCACTTTGAACCATAATTTTTTTCCTAAGGAATGTTTGATGGTGTATGGACACTATAGTAGATGCAAACATTTGTCATTTCTAATAGGGAATTATGATGTCCTAGTGAATCCTTATGTATTCCTGCTTGAAGTATAAATCGGAAAAGGTTAGTAACCATGATAGTCATAATTTGAACATACTACAGGAATGGATGCACAAGTATCTTATGAAGAAGAATGAGAAGCAGCAGGCAACGCACTACGGGCGGAGCCGGCGCGGGAGCAGGGCAAGAAGCAGGACGCGCGGATGAGCAAGTCGAGCTTGAGCGACATCGTGGCGGAGGCGGAGGCGCATCAGTGCGTGAACACGCGTGCGGACGACTTCATCAACAAGTTTAGGCAGCAGCTACAGCTGTAGCGACTAAACTCGCTGCTCAACTACAAGGAGGTGCTCAACCGCGGCGGTGGCAAGCAGTAGCTGCAGCGTTCCATGGATTCCAAGATTATGCATCTTAATTCAGAGGTAATCAACTAAAAGAATCAAATATGAGAGGGTCCTTAGTACCCCTTAATTATTTACACATATTTAACTACAAAAGTATTCGAGTTGCTGATGAGGCAGCAATGTTATTGCTCTTAGTTTTTTTTCGTGGATCATGGCTAATATTACACATTCCATGGATTCCAAACTTTTCTTTATGAGTTCTATTATTCAAAAAATGTGAGTTTAAATGGCTATAAAGAATACCACAATACCATGTTAATACCTTATGCTTTTGTGATTAACGTGTAATGCTGCTAGCTAATGAGATCCTTCTACTGTTTCTTTTCACATGTCCTCTTTATTGTTTATGCATTTTGTCTTTACTCTTTAGTTAATCGCAGTCACTAACTCAGCTTATTTTCTATTGCCCATCAATGGCTTCTCACATAGAACTACTTTGGAGACCATCATGACACCAGAAGTATACATGATGGAGGATCAAGAGATACTTCTTTTAGGAGAACAGATCATGGGCCTTCTGTATCTGTTATCAGTGGTAGTTCTCTTAGTTCAGCAAAGTGGAGGTCTCCTTTATCTATTAACAAAGTAGCCATAAACAATGTTGCAAATTTGCAACGGATGAAGACTGGTGATTAGACTGATAAAACCCTTAACCATTTGGAATAGGTACTAGGTTATAGCATTAGCATAAACATTTCTTCTTAGGTACTAGGTTATAGCATTTGGAATATATTATATAGTTTTGCTGAGGAATTTAGTCATTTACAAACAATTTTATATCTTGCGCCTCAAATTTCAAGTTATAATAATGGTATTTTAAATTATTAAACCTGTGATTGAAGTACCAAGAGCCCATTAGATTGAAATCATGATTTGGTTAAAAGGCATTGTAGAGTATCAACCTATACAACTGAATATTAATACAGGGTAATTCTCATCTAGGTACCCAAATACAAATAGGCCTGAATAAAGTTAAGTTGCTTATGTTTCAGTTTTTAAACATGTTTGAAGAGTTTAGCTGACCCCCTTTTTTGCTGCATGTATGTACCTAATTTTCTCAGGGGGCTTTTAGTATTATCGGTCATGAGTTAGGAAAATGGATGTGTATTTATTAAATGCTTCTTTAAGTTCAAAATACTTTGTCCAGTTTACTGGAATGTTTTATTTCAAAATAGCCCTCTTTATCAAAGAAGCATATAAACCAGACTAACAAGCTATCTTATTTTAACTGGTGGAGCAGACAGACATTGCTCTTTGTTCAGATTGCTTCCACAATGCAAAATTTGTTACTAGGCATTCAAGCTTAGATTTTCAGAGAGTGGATGCGATGAAAGATGGATCAGACACTGATGGGGACAGATGGACAGATCAGGAAACTTTGCTATTGTTGGAGGGCATAGAAAAGTTCAATGATAACTGGAATCATATTGCAGGTCATGTTGGGACAAAATCAAAAGCACAATTTATTCACCATTTCATTCGTCTCCCGGTGGCAGATGGTTTGTTAGAGAACATTGAAGTGCCAGAAGCATCCCTTCCATCTGGAATGCAAAGCAGTGGATTTTTGCATTCAGATTCCAATGGCAGTACTTCAGGTGTTTTCTATTTGTTCAACTAGCAAACTTCTTAGTTCTGTTATGTTTCAGTATTCATGGTTACAAAATGTATTGGGGTTCTATATTTTTGATTGATGATTTGTTCACTTTGCTTTCATCAAGGTAGCCAACCTGGAAACTAGATTCCATTCATTAATTCTGCTAATCCAGTCATGTCACTGGTGGGTTATTGTACACTATATTCAAATTTGATACTGAAATGTCTGAAAGCATTTACAATTGTAACTGTAATTATCTTCACTACTCATTTATATGGCTGTCCGTGACACACATACGTTTTCCATGCCTGAATGTTTTTTAATCTAAGCCTTTTTTCTATCTCAATCAAAATAATATTTACCATTTACATGTTGTCAACCATATGGGGTTGCTAATTCATTTCATATGTTGTATTACTTTAGAAATTGGCGCAATTTAGGACTAGACAGCTCATCGCAGTTCTTTTAATTGATCAAAAGTTGTTAAAACAATCATTCTGGGTGGAAAGTTGTATGTCTATACCACTTTTAGCTATTAATTAGCTATATGAATTCACAAATATCTTGCTAGGGCACTGGTGGTATTATCATAATAGCTATTCCAGTGATAATTCTAAATCCATGTGTGTACATTTATTGGGGGAATATGTAGTGGATAACCATATTTCAGTGTGAATAGGCTAACTCTGAAACATTTGCCATCGGGTGGGACTTGGAAGCATTATATTAATTAGCTGTATTTGGCATTTAACATAATTGGAGCTTATTTCTTAGTCAATCATGCTAATGCTATAACCCTTAACCATTTACTTTGTTATTAGTTCATCATAAGCAGAGGGTAAATGTCAGATACACTACAACAAGCGATGAGGCAACCACGCCTCAGGAAGGTGACGGCGTGCTAACGCTAATTTCCTATGACATGGACCTGCGAGAGTGCACCTGGGGCATAGCCGATGTGAAGATAAACCGGCAGCAGTCTGGCAAGGGCAGGCCCCTAAGCAAGAAGCAGAGGGAATGGAGGTTGCAGACGCCGTTCGAGTCACTGAAGTTGGTCAGGCTGTACTCTGAATGTTGAGATGCCAGTTTTTGAGTAAATTTTGAGTTTCCATTTGTTGCACTCCTTCGGCAGTTTATCCAGTCTTGCTGAACTCTGATATGCCACTAGATGCACAGCTCATACTAGGTAGAATGATGTTGTACTAATGTACTATCTGTCACAATCAGTTAGATTTTTTCTATTCCTAACAGATAACAGAAGTTTAGCCACGCAAAGCAGAATGTTCTTTGCCTCACCTTTACAGTTTACAGGCACTTGATTTATTGTCTGTCTTCTCCTAGATGTTTGTATAATATGTTAGTGACTTGTCAACGAGAATGGGTTGCTTCATTGCTTGCATGTACAAGGGTGTTGAGCCCCGACATGTGGGCCCAAGGGCACAATGGATGTAAGACTTGGGGCAGCAATGGTTGTCTGCTGGAGCAATCTTCCCGCGCTCTGACACCTGTGGTCCGCATAGTCTTGGTGTGCTAGGGAAGCTTCCCTGGTAATGCACAAGTGCTCGTGGACATAGCGTATCTGCGTATCCTACAGCACGGGCATATTGTTCGGATTAGACGGGCACGCCGCCTGATGCATGGCCTGGGCGCCGTCTGTCAGCGGAGTGGACATGACGCATTAAATGCCAAAGGGGTACATCACCTATCAGCAGGGTGGACAGGCGGCACATCCACTCTGCAATAAATGGGTAGGCCACGCGTCCCAGAGTCCTTACGTCATGTTCCGTCCGCTGGCCTACGTCACGGGCAATAAGCCATGTGGCAATATTGGGCCCTCGGCCGAGCGGGGAGCGGAGGCGTACCGGATAGAGCCCGGACACGCGTCAACACCGGACCCATGCCTAGGCCACGACACTTCCTCCCCCAGGACCTTATTATGGGTGGTCCGGAGCTTACTTGGTGGGGTCCAAACTCCATCCAATGGCTCCAGGCTGCTTTACTTCATGGGTCCGGTTTGTGCGCACAAGGGTCCTGCGCCTTCTTGAGGAGGTCTAGGCCCGATGATGTTGTCTCCGAGAACGCCACCTTAACAGCTCACGAGATACCCTTGGGGCTGTTCTCCACATGGCTAGGGATAGCAGCACATGCATCATGCCTTCATACTGTAGTAAGGGGTACCCTTGATCCAGGGTACCGACAGTATTGATGGTTCCAATATAGTGGTGAAATAGATAGATTAAAATAAAAATTTATGTATGGCTAGGATCACAAATGGATTACGAAACTTTTTCTTATAACAGTATAATACACATTTGTATATAGAGTATTATTGTATTACATATTCCCGTTGCAACGCACGGGCACTCACCTAGTTAACATACAAGAACACTATCTACTTGATAAGAAAGTTCAAACAGTTGCTCTTGACTCTCTGGCCTCATCCAGCCAATAACATCCAAGCAAGCAAGATATGGATATTAACAACTTATAGTTTATCTGTGAGTTTATTAAATTCATGCTAGAACTGATAGAGTAGTATGGTTAATTTAGGTGGTGAAAATAAAAAAAAATAGAATAAAAACAATTAAAAATGGGTTAGAATACCATTTTAAAGAATAGACTCACTTATGAGTACTATTATAAAGAAGATACAATTGCAAGTATCAGAAGGGAGAAGCTTGATATAAGAAATACTGTAATGGCAAATAGCTCCTTCCCATCCCTAATTCCCCGTCCAATTTCATTACCTAGTGCATGTCGCGCCCCTGCGCGCGATATTAAAATATTAAAATACGGTTGTAGATTACAGTATAAGCGGCAAATATGATGTGCCAATAAATTTGGTACATTTATATTTGTAGATTTAAAGTATGACATTGCAAGGCTACACATCTATGTCTTCATCAAGTGTTTGTTTTGGTAGTATGAGATACTGACATGTATGTATACATGCAAACAGAGGGTCGTTTCTTGCTATGGGTGTCCTAGAACCGCAGTGGACATCAAATCAAAAATAGTAGTTATATATTACATCTAGTTAACCATATCATCAGTCTGAGCTGCATTTAACAAAAGCATCAGATGCTAGCTATTGCTAACTGTAGGCATCACTCCTTTTATTCCTGTATGAAAAAGGCATTTATATTTTAAGTTACATTTGTAGTATAAATATCTGAATGGGAGAATCCTGCAATTGCTTTGCTTGAAACATTAGCAATACGAAATAAAGCAAAAAAGATTATACTGTGCATGCATTTGTTTAGTTTAAAAAAAACAAAACCGTATATTAGGATTACAAATTTCACAAGGTTATACAATTACCAAATATTATCATTAACGGGGCGTTTGGGTCCCTTCGTTTTAGAGGAATTGGAATTCACTCACTAAAGTAACTTATTTAGTTTGAAATTTGACATTCCACCATTTTCCAAAGTTTAGATATAAGCCTATCTCAAATTCATAGAGTGGGGGATAGGAAATGATTTTATACAGTAGTAGAATTTGTTTCTACTCTGTAACTTATATGACACTCTTCGTCTCACTCCTCTATAGTAAAAATATAACACATAAATATCTCCGACATCTTACTAATAATAGTATACAAATATATTTTGTATAAAACCGAATTAGCTTAATTGATATATGCCTAAATTATTATTATTAGATTGGAATTCAATTCCAATGATCCAAACGGGGCGTAAGGGAAAATCATTGTTTCTGATATCAACGTGTTAAGTAGATTGTGTTGTACTCTTTTTCTTGAATACAAATGCAGATCTTAAGTCAATTTATTTTACTAATTTTCCATTTTAGATACCAGGGAAAATAGAAAGTCGCGTGCATGTTGGATTTTTTTCATGTCTATTTTGATCTGACAAATGGTTGAAGGTGCTAAGGAAAGTACCTTATTTGTGTTTTGTAGGTGGTGTTGCAGAACAGGGATTGTGGACTCTTCAGGGCTAGAAGTGTATTCTAGCCCCTCCAACCCCTCTGGCTTAGAAGGGTATTCTAGCTCCTCTAATCCCTTCAGGTTTTTTGGCACCCAAACTAACTCTCGATGTCTAGTTTGAACCTCTGGTGTTTACTTTGTTTCATGAGGAATTTATTGAATCATAGTATTTGTCATGGAAAAGAAGTTATTTGAAGTTAAAAATAAGAGGACTTGGTAGTGCCGGTGATTCAGGGAGCGTTTGACAGAGTTTCCAAAGATACACTCCCGGCAAGAATCACTTTCGTAGAACTAAACGATAAAATCTAAACTGTTCGTAGTGGGAGTGGAGTAAATCTAGTCTTTATTTTTTATTATAAAGTGGGAGCAAAAAAAAACCTGCCTCCCACCGCTCCCAACCTGCTCCCCACTCTCCAACCTCTCAGAAATCACTTCACGGCCTATTTACCAAATGATTTTTGTCAAATAAATTCACTTCTGCTAGAGAATCACTCGAAATTACTCTATTAGAGAATAGGCTCTCGGAGCTAGAGAATTATGGAGCGGAGCTCTGCCAAACGAACGCTCAAATACTCTTAAACTTCCAGGAGTGTTAGATGATAAAATATTTGTATCCTGTAATGAAGCATGCTTTAACAGTTAAGTTTGATTGAATATGAGGTTGTTATGTTAATGTACTAAATTTTACCTCAGGCGAAGTTTTAAAAGTTGTTTCTGAGCTGTTTTTGTTTTTGTTTGTTTTCAAAAAAGGAAATGAATGTTATCAAGTATGAATATGCAGTAGAAGCACATAATATTAAGGAGAATGGAATGCTATTGGAAATATACTTACGTAGCGTTGTTGTCATCTGAAAATGTAATAGATCAGGCAACCTGCGATATAAATCAATAGAAGTGAAAAAGGAGTTAGAAATTTACATGGTTATGAAAATTTAATACTCTTTTGCGAGAGAAATCGTACATGGGAACGTGCTGTATGAGTTTTTGGTATAGCATTTGTTGGTGAATTGTAGGACCCAAAAGTTAGTAGAAAAAAATATATATAAATTATAAAAAAATATAGTTATTATAGTACTTTGGGAATTGGAGTATGAGAAAGGAAATTTGTAATTGGGTTAACTATTGTTAGAAACAAATATGAGAAGGAGAATAACATAGCAATATTTAAAATAATGTGGTTTATATTCACATTTGAATTTCAATTAATACATTTGGAAAATCTGAAAAATTAAAATAAGAGTATAAATTTGAGTTTGAATAATTGAATTTGGAAACAAGCTAGAAGTAGGGAATGAGCATACACTAAAAAAAAGAGAGAATAAAATAAAATATATTATAAACAAATAATAGGAGTTATATTCATGTTAGGATTTTTTTTATTGGATAAATTTGGGAAGTTTAAATTCAAATAGGATTTAAAATTGAATTGAAGTTTCAAATTTGGAAAAGAAAGAAATAAGAAAAGAAAACATAAAAAGAAAAAAAGGGCTCACCTAAACCTCACCTGGGCCGAAATTCCCACCTTTGGCCCAGCTCCACCTCTCGTTCCGCACGACCCACCCAGTGCTTTCCCCTTTTCTTTTGTCTCGGTCGCTTACGTGTGGGCCCTGTGCGTCGGTCGGATTGACTCATCGTACCAGCCACACATCCGCTCCCCTTGCTCTCTCTGTCTGCTGGCCCCTACTTGTCAGATTGGGTGAACGGGTGCGCTCTCTGGGCACGGGGACTCTGATTGGTGGGCCCCGCTCGGCCAATGTCTCGCATGCGGCGGTGGGTCTCTGTCACGTGGGTCTTGGGGCAGCTCTATCTTCTTCCCCCAACAACCACCTCCGCACGGCTCGCCCTCCACTGCGGAACCTGCCGCGATCTGGTCAGGGGATATCCCCTCGCTCCGTAACCCACGCCGGAATCTCTGGCGTCCGCCGCCCCCATGGCCCTGCTTAGGCACGCATATGATGGCCCCTGCGACCTCCTCTATGCCATCGACGAGTAGAGAAAAACGGTGAGCGCCATCGGTACCAAGCCGTGGTTATGAGAAGCTAGCATGCTCCGCGACGTCGTCTCCCGCGCTCGGACGCTGGCGTGTGGGCCCCCTGGTGGGTCATCCTCCTCCCGGCGCTCCGCTCGTAACGAGTTCCGCTCCTGGCGGCGGGCTGGGCGCATGCGGCTCCATCGGCTCTCCGAGATTTGCGCAGATCAGTTCGGCCAAGCTCGACCTCTCCCAGGCTATTAATATCAGGCACCGTCCTCCTCTCTCTCCTCTCATCTTCTTGCACCATCGTCGTGTGTTGCAAGAAGTAATGCCGCCACTTCTGATTCGTGGCCTGCCGTGGGCATTTGGGGAAAAAAATAAAGAAATCAGCCGCGGTGAGGTGATTAGACTAGTGATTAGTCGGTCGGGTGGCTTCATGGTGTTGCTCTGGTGCTCTAGTGGGCTCCACGGCGGAAGAATTGCGTCGGTGCTGCGCATTCGCCGTTATAGCGGGCTTCTCTATGGTGCAGGCGATTGATCACGCCGTCGAAGGTAATAAATCTGCCATTTAGTTCGTCGCACAATGCTGGCCGATTAGCATATCTCGGGCAGGGCAATGTTAGTCTAGGTTGCGGGATGGCTTGCCGCCGGCGGGTGTGCCGTCGGGTGAACGGAAGGAGCAGTGCAGGTTCTATCCCAAGGTTGGGGATGATTTCCCTTGCGTAGGATCGGAAACGGGAGGCCAAGATCCGTTCACGGTTGAGAGCGTGGAAGAAATACAATCGTGACCGGTTAGTGGTGATCGGTCGGCTGAGAGTTTGGAGCGCACGTGGTTAGATCTCAGGCATCGAACTCGGATCCATCGACCGTAGTCACGTATAGATTTGTTTTAAGCATGGTTTGATCTTGGCACTCAGTCCCTAATCGGACGGCCCGATTAGGCCAGTACCCCTTCGGCTCTGGATTCTTGCAAAAGAGACCTTATGTTTTGTTGGAATAGACCCGCCGTCCTGTGCGGGGGAAATCCTGAGTCTTGGGGAATTTTGCGTGTAAGCCCCTGCGGTTTCTGATAATAGTGGGCCCAGTCCAGTGTCGGCTGTAAACTGAATAATGAATTAGAAATAGATTTTTAATATGAAAATAAACCCTAGAACTTGTATAATCCATAGAAAATTCATATGAAATCCAAATTTATCTATTCCAATTCCTATAATTTTGTAATATTATTGTTTATCATCTAGTACCACTATTTTCACATGAAAGTCACATTAAAATTTATATTCTAATTAATCTTATATCAAATACATAAAACCTTAGAAAAATCATAACTCCTTCGTTTTAACTCCGATTTGATCCGTTCAAGTTGCGTTAGTCTCGTACAAGCGCGTAGATTATTATTACACAATTCATTCTTATGTTTGGTGTGATGTTAATTTTGCCTACACATGTTTGTCTGTATTGCTACGTTTAGCGTGAAGTCACGAGTCACCTGAAAGAGCAAGTTGGTACCTGGAATCTCAAGTGCCAGGCAAGTTGTGCCCTTGATCACTTCTTTTTACCCACTTATGTTCTGATTAATCATAATGATCTGCATAGGTTAATTTTGATGGGACCCAATAGGTTACCCCAGTTTGTCTATCTTTATACCTTGTTTACCACTGAACTTTCTGGGTAGTACTTGCTAGTGCTATATGTGGTTTTGGGTATGAAGATTACACTATTCATGATTATACTTTTGTTATCAGTTGTTATTTATTGTTCATGATAAGATCATTATGTTAATTGGAACATGGAGAACTGAAAGGGAAATGTGCCCTTGGGCCATTTCTAAGTATTTTGGTGATTGAGTGCCAACACATGTGCTTAATTGTGAATTTATGTACATGGATGAACAAGGTGCAAATCATGAGATAAAGGTATGTTTCTAAGCCTTAGTACATTGGTTTGTGTACTAATATATTTGTCTAAGTGTTAGAAACAGAAAGAAGAAGAAGAGAGAAGAGGAGAAAATGACTTGGCTGTGTGCAGCCATGACCCAGCTCGGTCTGGAGCACCGGACTGTCCGGTGTGCACCGGACAGTGTCCGGTGCGCCAGGCTGGCTCGGCTCGAACTGGCCGCTCTCGGGAATTCGCCGACGGCGTACGGCTAAAATTCACCGGACTGTCCGGTGTGCACCGGACTGTCCGGTGAGCCAACGGTCTGCCGGGCCAACGGTCGGTCGCGCAATCTGCGCGGGACACGTGGCGGAGCCAACGGTCGGAAGACGGCACCGGACTGTCCGGTGTGCACCGGACATGTCCGGTGCGCCAATGGCTCCCAGATCTCCAGCGGTCTGCAACGGTCGAAAGTGTCAGATATGGAAACAAATCGGGCACCGGACAGTGTCCGGTGTGCACCGGACTGTCCGGTGCCTCCGACGACAGAAGGCAAGGATGGCCTTCCGGATTTGCTCTCAACGGCTCCTAGCTGCCTTGGGGCTATAAAAGGAGCCCCTAGGCGCATGGAGGAGACACACAAGCAACCTTTGAGCATTCTTGATCATCCACACTAAGTCTCTGCGCATTCGTCTGTGTTTCTAAGTGATTCGAGCTCTGTTCTAAGTGAGAACTCTGAGATAGTCTTGTGAGCTCGATTCTTGGCCGTGTGTGTGCGCTTTTGCTGTGGATTTGTGTGTGTTGCTTCCCTCCCTTACTCTGTGCTTTCTTTGTGATCATATACTTGTAAGGGCAAGAGACTCCAATTTGTGGAGATTCCTTGCAAACGGGATAGAGAAAGGAACAACAAAACACCGTGGTATTCAAGTGGGTCTTTGGACCGCTTGAGAGGGGTTGATTGCAACCCTCGTCCGTTGGGACGCCACAACGTGGAGTAGGCAAGCGTTGGTCTTGGCCGAACCACGGGATAAAACCACTGTGTCACCCATGTGCTTGATTTTCTTGTGGTACTGTGTTTTGTTGAGACTTCACCTTAGCCACTTGGCAATAATCGTGCTAACACTTAACAAGTTTTTGTGGCTTAAGTTTGAAGTTTTTACAGGATCACCTATTCACCCCCCCCTCTAGGTGCTCTCAATTGGTATCGGAGCCGTTCTCTTCACAAAGGGACTAACCGCCCGAAGAGATGGATCCTAAGGGGAAGGGTATTGTGATCAATGACAAAGAGAAGGAATCCTTCGTCAACGAGCCGAAGGACGATAAGCCTACCGACTCCGGCTCGGGCCAAAGACGGAAGGAAGGGAAGAAGAAGAAGACAAGGCGCATCAAGGAGATCGTCTACTACGACAGCGACGAGTCTACTTCTTCCCAAAAGGACGAGGACCACAACGACTACGAGAGAAGGAAACCGGTTAATTCGAACTTTTCCTTTGATTACTCTCGTATTCCGCAAAGTTCACATTCTCATTTGCTCTCCATTCCACTCGGCAAGCCCCCACACTTTGATGGAGAGGACTACGGATTTTGGAGCCACAAAATGCGTAGTCACCTATTCTCTCTCCATCCTAGTATATGGGAGATTGTAGAGAGTGGAATGCACTTTGATAGTTCGGATAGTCCCATGTTCATTAATGAACAAATTCATAAGAATGCACAAGCTACTACTGTTCTTCTAGCTTCTTTGTGCAGGGATGAATATCATAAAGTGAGCGGCTTGGATAACGCCAAGCAAATCTGGGACACCCTCAAGATTTCTCATGAGGGGAACGACGTCACCTTGCTCACCAAGATGGAGTTGGTGGAGGGTGAGCTTGGAAGGTTCGCAATGATAAGGGGCGAGGAGCCGACGCAAACATACAACCGGCTCAAGACCCTTATCAACAAGATAAGGAGCTACGGAAGCACACGATGGACGGACCACGACGTCGTCCGCCTAATGCTCAGGTCATTTACCGTTCTTGATCCTCATTTGGTGAACAATATACGTGAAAATCCCAGGTACACCAAGATGTCGCCCGAAGAAGTTCTTGGGAAATTCGTTAGCGGGCGAATGATGATCAAGGAGGCGAGGTATGTGGACGACGCCTTGAATGGTCCGATCAACGAGCCGCAACCTCTCGCTCTCAAGGCAACACGAAGCAAGGAGGCGCTACCTAGCAAGGTGGCACAGATTGAGGCGGCCGGACTCAATGATGAAGAGATGGCTCTCATCATCAAGAGATTCAAGACGGCGCTAAATGGTCGCAAGGGGCAGCCAAGAAAGACCAAGACAAAGGGGAAGCGCTCATGCTTCAAATGCGGTAAGCTTGGTCATTTTATCGCTAACTGTCCCGATAATGAAAGTGACCAGGAAAAGGGGAACAAAAGAGAGAAGAAGAAGCAATATAAGAAGGCAAAGGGCGAGGCGCATCTAGGAAAGGAGTGGGACTCGGATTGCTCCTCCTCCGACTCCGACAATGAAGGACTCGCTGCTACTGCCTTCAACAAGTCTTCCCTCTTCCCCAACGAGCGTCTCACATGCCTTATGGCAAGGGAGAAGAAGGTGAGTACTCAAGACTCCACTTATGCTTCTTCTAGTGATAGTGAGTCTAGTGATGATGATGACATAGATTATTCATGCTTGTTCAAGGGCTTAGATAGATCTAAGATAGATAAAATCAATGAATTGATTGATGCATTAAATGAAAAGGATAGGCTTTTAGAAAAGCAGGAGGATTTATTGTATGAAGAACATGATAAATTTGTAGAGGCACAAAAATCATATGCTTTAGAAGTAAAAAGAAATGAGGTGCTTTCTAGTGAATTATCCTCTTGTCATGAAACCATTGCTTCTTTACGAAATGTTAATAATGATTTAAGTGCTAAACTAGAAGTAGCTAGTAAATCAAATTCCTGTGTTGAAAATGTTACAATTTGCACTAGGTGTAAGGATTTTGATGTTAATGCCTGTAGTGAACACTTAGTTTCAATTTCCAAACTGAGTGATGAATTGGCTAGTCTTAATGCACAACTTAAGACTAGCAAAAGTGAATTTGACAAGTTAAAATTTGCAAGGGATGCCTATACAATTGGAAGACATCCCTCAATTAAGGATGGGCTTGGCTTCAAGAGGGAAGCCAAGAACTTAACAAGCCATAAGGCTCCCATCTTCGTCAAGGAGAAAGGGAAGGCCCCTATGGCTAGTAGTGCGAAAAAGAACCATGCCTTTATGTATAATGATAGGAGAAATGCTAGAAAGGCTTATAATGATTTTGATTCACACGTTTATGATTCTCATGCCATGTTTGCTTCTAGTTCTTCTTATAAGCATGATAGGGATATGTGTAGAAGAAATGTTGTACATATGCCTAGGAGAAATATTGCTCATATGCCTAGAAAGAATGTTATTCATGCTCCTAGGAAAGTAGTGAATGAACCTTCTATAATTTATTATGCTTTAAACACTTCCTTTGCTATTTGTAGAAAGGATAGGAAAATAATTGCTAGGAAATTAGGGGCAAAATGCAAGGGAGACAGGACTTGCATTTGGGTCCCTAAGGACATTTGTGCTAACCTTGCAGGACCCAACATGAGTTGGGTACCTAAGACCCAAGCCTAAATTTGCCTTGCAGGTTTATGCATCCGGGGGTTCAAGCTGGATTATCGACAGCGGATGCACAAACCATATGACGGGGGAGAAGAAGATGTTCACCTCCTACGTCAAGAATAAGGATTCCCAAGATTCAATTATATTCGGTGATGGGAATCAAGGCAAGGTAAAAGGGTTAGGTAAAATTGCAATTTCTAATGAGCATTCTATCTCAAATGTATTCTTAGTGGAGAGTCTCGGATATAATTTGCTATCTGTTAGTCAATTATGTCAAATGGGATATAATTGTTTATTTACAAATGTAGATGTGTCTGTCTTTAGAAGATGTGATGGTTCACTAGCTTTTAAGGGTGTACTAGACGGCAAGCTTTATTTAGTTGATTTTGCAAAAGAAGAGGCCGGTCTAGATGCATGCTTAATGGCTAAGACTTGCATGGGCTGGCTGTGGCATCGCCGCTTAGCACATGTGGGGATGAAGAACCTCCACAAGCTTCTAAAGGGAGAACACGTAATAGGTCTAACAAATGTGCATTTCGAAAAAGATAGACCTTGTGCAGCTTGTCAGGCAGGTAAACAGGTGGGAGGAGCGCATCACAGCAAGAATGTGATGACCACGTCAAGACCTCTGGAGCTGTTGCATATGGACCTCTTCGGACCCGTCGCCTACCTAAGCATAGGAGGAAGTAAGTATGGTCTAGTTATTGTTGATGACTTTTCCCGCTTCACTTGGGTGTTCTTTTTGCAGGATAAGTCTGAAACCCAAGGGACCCTCAAGCGCTTCCTCAGGAGGGCTCAAAATGAGTTTGAGCTCAAGGTGAAGAAGATAAGGAGCGACAACGGGTCCGAGTTCAAGAATCTTCAAGTGGAGGAGTTTCTTGAGGAGGAGGGGATCAAGCACGAGTTCTCCGCTCCCTACACACCACAGCAAAATGGTGTGGTAGAGAGGAAGAACAGGACGCTAATCGATATGGCGAGGACGATGCTTGGAGAATTCAAGACCCCCGAGTGTTTTTGGTCGGAAGCTGTGAACACGGCTTGCCACGCCATCAACAGGGTCTACCTTCACCGCCTCCTCAAGAAGACGTCATATGAGCTACTAACCGGTAACAAACCCAATGTATCGTACTTTCGTGTATTTGGAAGCAAATGCTACATTCTTGTGAAGAAGGGTAGAAATTCTAAGTTTGCTCCCAAAGCTGTAGAAGGGTTTTTGTTAGGTTATGATTCAAATACAAAGGCGTATAGGGTCTTCAACAAATCATCGGGTTTGGTTGAAGTCTCTAGCGACGTTGTATTTGATGAGACTAATGGCTCTCCAAAAGAGCAAGTTGTTGATTGTGATGATGTAGATGAAGAAGATGTTCCGACGGCCGCGATACGAACCATGGCGATTGGAGAAGTGCGGCCACAGGAACAAGATGAACGAGATCAACCTTCTTCCTCAACCATGGTGCATCCCCCAACTCAAGACGATGAACAGTTTCATCAGAAGGAGGCGTGTGATCAAGGGGGAGCACAAGATGATCATGTGATGGAGGAAGAAGCGCAACCGGCACCTCCAACCCAAGTTCGAGCGATGATTCAAAGGGATCATCCCGTCGACCAAATTCTGGGTGACATTAGCAAGGGAGTAACTACTCGGTCTCGACTAGTTAATTTTTGTGAACATTACTCTTTTGTCTCCTCTATTGAGCCTTTCAGGGTAGAGGAGGCCTTGCTAGATCCGGATTGGGTGTTGGCCATGCAGGAGGAACTTAACAACTTCAAGCGCAATGAAGTTTGGACGCTGGTGCCTCGTCCCAAGCAAAATGTTGTGGGAACCAAGTGGGTGTTCCGCAACAAACAAGACGAGCACGGAGTGGTGACAAGGAACAAGGCTCGACTTGTGGCAAAAGGTTATGCCCAAGTCGCAGGTTTGGACTTTGAGGAGACTTTTGCTCCTGTGGCTAGGCTAGAGTCCATTCGTATCTTGCTAGCATATGCCGCTCACCATTCTTTCAGGTTGTACCAAATGGATGTGAAGAGCGCTTTCTTCAACGGGCCAATAAAGGAGGAGGTGTACGTGGAGCAACCCCCTGGCTTCGAGGATGAGCGGTACCCCGACCACGTGTGTAAGCTCTCTAAGGCGCTCTATGGACTTAAACAAGCCCCAAGGGCATGGTATGAATGCCTTAGAGATTTCTTAATTGCTAATGCTTTCAAGGTTGGGAAAGCCGATCCAACTCTTTTCACTAAGACTTGTGATGGTGATTTGTTTGTGTGCCAAATTTATGTCGATGACATAATATTTGGTTCTACTAATCAAAAGTCTTGTGAAGAGTTTAGCAGGGTGATGACGCAGAAATTCGAGATGTCGATGATGGGCGAGTTGAACTACTTCCTTGGGTTCCAAGTGAAGCAACTCAAGGACGGCACCTTCATCTCCCAAACGAAGTACACGCAAGATCTGCTAAAGAGGTTTGGGATGAAGGACGCCAAGCCCGCAAAGACTCCGATGGGAACCGACGGACACACCGACCTCAACAAAGGAGGTAAGTCCGTTGATCAAAAAGCATACCGGTCAATGATAGGGTCTTTACTTTATTTATGTGCTAGTAGACCGGATATTATGCTTAGCGTATGCATGTGTGCTAGATTTCAATCCGATCCTAAGGAGTGTCACTTGGTGGCGGTGAAGCGAATTCTTAGATATTTAGTCGCTACACCTTGCTTCGGGATCTGGTATCCAAAGGGGTCTAACTTTGACTTGATTGGGTACTCAGATTCCGACTATGCTGGATGTAAGGTCGATAGGAAGAGTACATCAGGGACGTGCCAATTCTTAGGAAGGTCCCTGGTGTCTTGGAACTCTAAGAAACAAACCTCCGTTGCCCTATCCACCGCTGAGGCCGAGTATGTTGCCGCAGGTCAGTGTTGCGCGCAACTACTTTGGATGAGGCAAACCCTCAGGGACTTTGGCTACAATCTGAGCAAAGTCCCACTCCTATGTGATAATGAGAGTGCTATCCGAATAGCGGAAAATCCTGTTGAGCACAGCCGCACAAAGCACATTGACATCCGGCATCACTTTTTGAGAGACCACCAGCAAAAGGGAGATATCGAAGTGTTTTATGTTAGCACCGAGAACCAGCTAGCCGATATCTTTACCAAGCCTTTAGATGAGAAGACCTTTTGCAGGCTGCGTAGTGAGCTAAATGTCTTAGATTCGCGGAACTTGGATTGAATTGTAGCATACATGTATTCATGCTTTTGATCATGTTCCTTTTTGCATCTTGTTGCTTATCATGGTGCTCAAGTTGTACAAACACTCCCTGGACCTCACAAGTCCGTTGCAAAGTGATGCACATGTTTAGGGGGAGATGTGTTACAACTTAACCCTTTGAGACTAACCATATGTTTGAGTTTGCTTGTTTTAGTCACAAAGGAGAATTGAAAGGGAAAAGGTGGACTTGGACCATGGAAGACTTCCACTGCACTCCGATGAGGGGTAACTTATTCCAAGTTCATCTCATGAACTCTTATTGCCATTTGTTCTCAATTAAAGATTTTGGTGAGGCAATGGGGTTAAAGGGCCAAGATTGATCCCGTTTTGGTGCTTGATGCCAAAGGGGGAGAAAATAAAGGCCAAAGCAATAAATGGATCAGCTACCACTTGAGAGATTTTGAAAATAGTAGAATAGAGTTTTTTGGTTTGTCAAAATTCTTATGTTGTCTCTCTTGTCAAAAATTGGCTTCCTGTGGGGAGAAGTATTGATTATGGGAAATAGGGGGAGTTTTTGAAATCTTTGATCAATCTCTTTTGGAATGACTCTCTTTATGCTTCAACATGTGTGTTTAACTTAGAGATAGAGATTTGAGTTTGATTTGCAAAAACAAACCAAGTGGTGGCAAAGGATGATCCATATATGCCAAAATTGATTCAAAATAAATTTAAGTTTTATTTGAAGTGAGTTTGCACTTGTTCTAGTTGCTTTATGTAGTGTTGGCATAAATCACCAAAAAGGGGGAGATTGAAAGGGAAATGTGCCCTTGGGCCATTTCTAAGTATTTTGGTGATTGAGTGCCAACACATGTGCTTAATTGTGAATTTATGTACATGGATGAACAAGGTGCAAATCATGAGATAAAGGTATGTTTCTAAGCCTTAGTACATTGGTTTGTGTACTAATATATTTGTCTAAGTGTTAGAAACAGAAAGAAGAAGAAGAGAGAAGAGGAGAAAATGACTTGGCTGTGTGCAGCCATGACCCAGCTCGGTCTGGAGCACCGGACTGTCCGGTGTGCACCGGACAGTGTCCGGTGCGCCAGGCTGGCTCGGCTCGAACTGGCCGCTCTCGGGAATTCGCCGACGGCGTACGGCTAAAATTCACCGGACTGTCCGGTGTGCACCGGACTGTCCGGTGAGCCAACGGTCTGCCGGGCCAACGGTCGGCCGCGCAATCTGCGCGGGACACGTGGCGGAGCCAACGGTCGGAAGACGGCACCGGACTGTCCGGTGTGCACCGGACATGTCCGGTGCGCCAACGGCTCCCAGATCTCCAGCGGTCTGCAACGGTCGAAAGTGTCAGATATGGAAACAAATCGGGCACCGGACAGTGTCCGGTGTGCACCGGACTGTCCGGTGCCTCCGACGACAGAAGGCAAGGATGGCCTTCCGGATTTGCTCTCAACAGCTCCTAGCTGCCTTGGGGCTATAAAAGGAGCCCCTAGGCGCATGGAGGAGACACACAAGCAACCTTTGAGCATTCTTGATCATCCACACTAAGTCTCTGCGCATTCGTTTGTGTTTCTAAGTGATTCGAGCTCTGTTCTAAGTGAGAACTCTGAGATAGTCTTGTGAGCTCGATTCTTGGCCGTGTGTGTGCGCTTTTGCTGTGGATTTGTGTGTGTTGCTTCCCTCCCTTACTCTGTGCTTTCTTTGTGATCATATACTTGTAAGGGCAAGAGACTCCAATTTGTGGAGATTCCTTGCAAACGGGATAGAGAAAGGAACAACAAAACACCGTGGTATTCAAGTGGGTCTTTGGACCGCTTGAGAGGGGTTGATTGCAACCCTCGTCCGTTGGGACGCCACAACGTGGAGTAGGCAAGCGTTGGTCTTGGCCGAACCACGGGATAAAACCACTGTGTCACCCCTGTGCTTGATTTTCTTGTGGTACTGTGTTTTGTTGAGACTTCACCTTAGCCACTTGGCAATAATCGTGCTAACACTTAACAAGTTTTTGTGGCTTAAGTTTGAAGTTTTTACAGGATCACCTATTCACCCCCCCCTCTAGGTGCTCTCAAGAACCACCCGGGAAAACAGTGCTACCACAAGGGAGGAATGGGACCCCTTGGCTGATTAATTAGGAAAGCTAGTGGAAGACTACCTTACCCGAAAGGGGCAAGGGCAGTAGGGGAGTGGTCAGTGTAGGGAGGCCCTCAGGAGGATTTTGCTGCGATGGCGGTCCTGCAAGGGATTCCTGCATTGGAACTTCCTATAAACTGTAGCGGGTTTTCTGAAGCTAGTGGAACTTTGTAAAGGCCTCGTAGTGTTACCCTGCCTCGCCTCCTCGGTAGAGGTGTATGGGAAGTCGCGATCCCTTGGCAGATGGGTAACATGACTTGTGGGTAAAGATGCGCAACCTCTACAGAGTGTAAAACTGGTATACTAGCCGTGCTCACGGTCATGAGCAGCTCGGACACTCACATGATTAAATTATGGAACTTAAACTCAATTTGTCATATGCATTGCATCGCAGGTGAAGTTGTTACTTTTGTTCTACTATTTAACTGGGTTGGTATTTACATATACTTAGTAACTGCTAATAAAATTTTGACCAACTTTAAAAGCAATGCTCAGCTCTAACCATCTCCTTTGGTAAGCCTTACACTTCACGTGAGCTCCCACCTTTGGCGAGTTCATGCACATTATTCCCCACAACTTGTTGAGCGATGAACGTATGTGAGCTCACTCTTGCTGTCTCACACACCCCGCAGGTCAAGAACAGGTACCACCGGATGAGGCGCATGGAGGATGCCGTGATGTGTTCGTGAGAGGTCTAGGCCGTCGTCTCCCAGTCAACTTCGGGTTGCTGGACCGTTGTCTCCTTATAATGTAATTGTTTATTTTGTATAGAATTCCTATTATATATAAAGTTGTGACATTCGATCCTGTGCCACTATACATCATATATGTGAGACTTGGTCCCAGCATACCTGGTGTTTATGTTCGCGCCCGGGTCTTGGTGCCCCTAAAACCCGGGTGTGACAGAAGTGGTATCAGAGGAATGTTGACTGTAGGACGAAACCTAGATAGAACTGGACAACCATTATCTACTTACCTTTGCTACTCTGATTCTCTCTAAACTTTTCTTAATCTCTTCTCATCTAATTCCGCTTTACTCTTATTATTCTTACCTTTTCCTTCTAAAGACAAATGTGGATTTCACACTTTGAAATCCTGTACCTAAAGTGACCTTTAGGAATAGGAAACCTACTCTTAGGAACAAAAACAAAACTATTTTTATAAATATCTATGTGCTTGGATGCTTGTTCTTATGATATTTGTCTGATTTGGATCTTTGATTGAGTGTGATGGGTTGTGGAGTAATGTCCACAATTACATCTACATATACATATAGAAAAGAAATGCTTATAAAACTAACTAGACAAACTAGATTATCCCTCATTAAAGTATCTAGCCTAACAATATTCATCTCAACTTAAAAGATTCTATCCTACACTCATAGATCTATCTTATCTCAAAAGATCCTAACTTATCCTAATGTATCTAGATCCATCTTATCTTGAAAAGATTTTATCTTATCCTAATAGATCTAACTGACATCAAAAGATTTTACCTTATCCTTATGGATACATCTTATCCTAATAAGCATACTTATCCACCTAGTTTAACAACCATGATCTAATGCAAATTAATTAGATCTTATCTAGTCAAACTAGTCACACCCATCTAACCTAGATCTGATCTAATCTAAAGTGACTTATCAAACATGTTAGATAATACTGATGAAATAGTTTAGACTCTACTCCTATAGAACCAGTCTTAACTTAGTTCACCCTGCACTAAATTAAGAATGACAGATCGACTTGGCCATATGCAACTACCTTAACCATCCGATAGTTGCATAACCCCTCAATTTTAACCTAGCAAGAAGATTCTAACCTACCTGCACCATATAATCCATCCTACACACATATATCCTAACCATATGTCCTTAACTCGGATGGCAACTCCAAGATGAAAGGCCAAAGGAGACCAACCACGTCAAAGAAAGATAAGCATCAACTCAAGACTTCAAAGATCAAGTTGAATCGCCAGCGGAATCAAGATCCACAGTTTAGGATGAAGTCTTTTCCTATTATACTCTTCCTTGCCACAACCTATTACCTATACTTGCCATAATCATACCTCATCTGACCTAATAAATGGCTAGACATAGGTATATCCATATTTTCCAAATCATCTACTAACGTGTATAAAAAAAAACTTCAAACAAAACTTTTAAATCCTAAACTAAATGAGAAACTAAAATTCAAACCAAACTGGTTGCATCCCTTTTTCTTACAAATCTCGAGGACGAGATTATTTTTAAGGGGGTAGGATTTGTAGGACCCAAAAGTTAGTAGAAAAAAAATATATAAATTATAAAAAATATAGTTATTATAGTACTTTGGGAATTGGAGTATGAGAAAGGAAATTTGTAATTGGGTTAACTATTGTTAGAAACAAATATGAGAAGGAGAATAACATAGCAATATTTAAAATAATGTGGTTTATATTCACATTTGAATTTCAATTAATACATTTGGAAAATCTGAAAAATTAAAATAAGAGTATAAATTTGAGTTTGAATAATTGAATTTGGAAACAAGCTAGAAGTAGGGAATGAGCATACACTAAAAAAAAGAGAGAATAAAATAAAATATATTATAAACAAATAATAGGAGTTATATTCATGTTAGGATTTTTTTTATTGGATAAATTTGGGAAGTTTAAATTCAAATAGGATTTAAAATTGAATTGAAGTTTCAAATTTGGAAAAGAAAGAAATAAGAAAAGAAAACATAAAAAGAAAAAAAAGGGCTCACCTAAACCTCACCTGGGCCGAAATTCCCACCTTTGGCCCAGCTCCACCTCTCGTTCCGCACGACCCACCCAGTGCTTTCCCCTTTTCTTTTGTCTCGGTCGCTTACGTGTGGGCCCTGTGCGTCGGTCGGATTGACTCATCGTACCAGCCACACATCCGCTCCCCTTGCTCTCTCTGTCTGCTGGCCCCTACTTGTCAGATTGGGTGAACGGGTGCGCTCTCTGGGCACGGGGACTCTGATTGGTGGGCCCCGCTCGGCCAATGTCTCGCATGCGGCGGTGGGTCTCTGTCACGTGGGTCTTGGGGCAGCTCTATCTTCTTCCCCCAATAACCACCTCCGCACGGCTCGCCCTCCACTGCGGAACCTGCCGCGATCTGGTCAGGGGATATCCCCTCGCTCCGTAACCCACGCCGGAATCTCTGGCGTCCGCCCCCCCCATGGCCCTGCTTAGGCACGCATATGATGGCCCCTGCGACCTCCTCTATGCCATCGATGAGTAGAGAAAAACGGTGAGCGCCATCGGTACCAAGCCGTGGTTATGAGAAGCTAGCATGCTCCGCGACGTCGTCTCCCGCGCTCGGACGCTGGCGTGTGGGCCCCCTGGTGGGTCATCCTCCTCCCGGCGCCCCGCTCGTAACGAGTTCCGCTCCTGGCGGCGGGCTGGGCGCATGCGGCTCCATCGGCTCTCCAAGATTTGCGCAGATCAGTTCGGCCAAGCTCGACCTCTCCCAGGCTATTAATATCAGGCACCGTCCTCCTCTCTCTCCTCTCATCTTCTTGCACCATCGTCGTGTGTTGCAAGAAGTAATGCCGCCACTTCTGATTCGTGGTCTGCCGTGGGCATTTGGGGAAAAAATAAAGAAATCAGCCGCGGTGAGGTGATTAGACTAGTGATTAGTCGGTCGGGTGGCTTCATGGTGTTGCTCTGGTGCTCTGGTGGGCTCCATGGCGGAAGAATTGCGTCGGTGCTGCGCATTCGCCGTTATAGCGGGCTTCTCTATGGTGCAGGCGATTGATCACGCCGTCGAAGGTAATAAATCTGCCATTTAGTTCGTCGCACAATGCTGGCCGATTAGCATATCTCGGGCAGGGCAATGTTAGTCTAGGTTGCGGGATGGCTTGCCGCCGGCGGGTGTGCCGTCGGGTGAACGGAAGGAGCAGTGCAGGTTCTATCCCAAGGTTGGGGATGATTTCCCTTGCGTAGGATCGGAAACGGGAGGCCAAGATCCGTTCACGGTTGAGAGCGTGGAAGAAATACAATCGTGACCGGTTAGTGGTGATCGGTCGGCTGAGAGTTTGGAGCGCACGTGGTTAGATCTCAGGCATCGAACTCGGATCCATCGACCGTAGTCACGTATAGATTTGTTTTAAGCATGGTTTGATCTTGGCACTCGGTCCCTAATCGGACGGCCCGATTAGGCCAGTACCCCTTCGGCTCTGGATTCTTGCAAAAGAGACCTTATGTTTTGTTGGAATAGACCCGCCGTCTGTGCGGGGGAAATCCTGAGTCTTGGGGAATTTTGCGTGTAAGCCCCTGCGGTTTCTGATAATAGTGGGCCCAGTCCAGTGTCGGCTGTAAACTGAATAATGAATTAGAAATAGATTTTTAATATGAAAATAAACCCTAGAACTTGTATAATCCATAGAAAATTCATATGAAATCCAAATTTATCTATTCCAATTCCTATAATTTTGTAATATTATTGTTTATCATCTAGTACCACTATTTTCACATGAAAGTCACATTAAAATTTATATTCTAATTAATCTTATATCAAATACATAAAACCTTAGAAAAATCATAACTCCTTCGTTTTAACTCCGATTTGATCCGTTCAAGTTGCGTTAGTCTCGTACAAGCGCGTAGATTATTATTACACAATTCATTCTTATGTTTGGTGTGATGTTAATTTTGCCTACACATGTTTGTCTGTATTGCTACGTTTAGCGTGAAGTCACGAGTCACCTGAAAGAGCAAGTTGGTACCTGGAATCTCAAGTGCCAGGCAAGTTGTGCCCTTGATCACTTCTTTTTACCCACTTATGTTCTGATTAATCATAATGATCTGCATAGGTTAATTTTGATGGGACCCAATAGGTTACCCCAGTTTGTCTATCTTTATACCTTGTTTACCACTGAACTTTCTGGGTAGTACTTGCTAGTGCTATATGTGGTTTTGGGTATGAAGATTACACTATTCATGATTATACTTTTGTTATCAGTTGTTATTTATTGTTCATGATAAGATCATTATGTTAATTGGAACATGGAGAACCACCCGGGAAAACAGTGCTACCACAAGGGAGGAATGGGACCCCTTGGCTGATTAATTAGGAAAGCTAGTGGAAGACTACCTTACCCGAAAGGGGCAAGGGCAGTAGGGGAGTGGTCAGTGTAGGGAGGCCCTCGGGAGGATTTTGCTGCGATGGCGGTCCTGCAAGGGATTCCTGCATTGGAACTTCCTATAAACTGTAGCGGGTTTTCTGAAGCTAGTGGAACTTTGTAAAGGCCTCGTAGTGTTACCCTGCCTCGCCTCCTCGGTAGAGGTGTATGGGAAGTCGCGATCCCTTGGTAGATGGGTAACATGACTTGTGGGTAAAGATGCGCAACCTCTGCAGAGTGTAAAACTGGTATACTAGCCGTGCTCACGGTCATGAGCAGCTCGGACACTCACATGATTAAATTATGGAACTTAAACTCAATTTGTCATATGCATTGCATCGCAGGTGAAGTTGTTACTTTTGTTCTACTATTTAACTGGGTTGGTATTTACATATACTTAGTAACTGCTAATAAAATTTTGACCAACTTTAAAAGCAATGCTCAGCTCTAACCATCTCCTTTGGTAAGCCTTACACTTCACGTGAGCTCCCACCTTTGGCGAGTTCATGCACATTATTCCCCACAACTTGTTGAGCGATGAACGTATGTGAGCTCACTCTTGCTGTCTCACACACCCCGCAGGTCAAGAACAGGTACCACCGGATGAGGCGCATGGAGGATGCCGTGATGTGTTCGTGAGAGGTCTAGGCCGTCGTCTCCCAGTCAACTTCGGGTTGCTGGACCGTTGTCTCCTTATAATGTAATTGTTTATTTTGTATAGAATTCCTATTATATATAAAGTTGTGACATTCGATCCTGTGGCACTATACATCATATATGTGAGACTTGGTCCCAGCATACCTGGTGTTTATGTTCGCGCCCGGGTCTTGGTGCCCCTAAAACCCGGGTGTGACATGAATCCTCAAGCAATGGAGTTGAGTACTTTGCTCAAGTGGACATTATATTCCTTCGTTGTTCATGAATAGTTTGGGTAATGTTTTTTGGTGGTCATGTGATTGGAGTATTGATAACACTTGGAATACTTTTGTATCGGTACGAAATGAGTATTTTGTGGGAGTAATTTGAAGGTTGGGAAATGAATCGTCACAATTCGTCATGAAATATTGATAAAAAAACAAGGAACAAAAGAATATAACAATGACCATATAATTAGCTAATTAGCTGAACCGACTTAAAGATGAATATGAAAATACATATTTGACCATGTAATTTGTGGCTGTAATAATGAAGTTTGCATTGTGGATAGCAGTTCACCGTACAGAAGGTTTTGAAGTGTGAACCAATCACGATGTCGGTCAGCCGAATGAGAGAGCTGTAAAATTATAATTAGTAAGTTTTGTTAGTCATGAACAACAGTTTATCTCTACTATTCCTTAAGAGGGTAAAGAGGGCGTCCACCACGGCTCCGCTCTCGCCCTCCCCCACCCCCGTCAATCTCGCGGGCGAGCCGCGCCCGCCCCCGCAGGCCGCAACCGTCACCAGCGCGGTCCAAGCCCGGAGATCCGCACTCCTTCGTGCCCCCGCCTACCCCCACTGCCCGGTCCCGTGCCCTCCTCCTCACACAACCGAGACGACCGCCATGATGGAGCCGCCACCGCCCCGAGCTCCACCCAGGTCGCGCGCTCGCCTGGCAGGACGACTGGACGAGCTCCTCCCCATCGTCGGTGGTCGGCACTGGCAGCCGAGCTCCTTCCGCGGAGGCGTGGACCCGCCCCTAGGCCAAGGCGCTGAGTTCCGCCCCACCCCCCTGCCTAGGCCTAGCCGCCCCTCTCCTGTTCTCCGATGCGATAGTGAGCTCGTCGTGTTTTGCCTGGGTTCAGCTCGACCACGGGGTTGGCGTGTCAGGTGGCAGTTGGGCGCCCTGCAGCCGCGAGCTTGTATTTTATGGCGCCGCTTTGGGGATTAGAGTGAGAGACTAAACGTCGCTTGGGCTCTTCCACCTCCAGTTCTCCGCCATGCCGTCTTCGCTCGCTTTGCCGCCGCCTCCTTCACCCAAAAGGTACTGCGCCTCCCTCCCTCATCGCTCCCACCCTTGTCGTCTTCGCTCGCTTTGCCGCCGCCTCCTTCTCCACCCAAAAGGTACTGCGCCTCCCTTTTCAGTTTCCACCTCATGGGTCGCCGAAACGCTGCAGCCGCAAAAAAAGAACACGCTTGCTATTCCCGTGTCTACTCTGTTGAGGCCTTTGTTGTTAATTCGTGTGGCGCTTCTCGTCCAGCGGCGACTGTGTTGATGTGCTGCTTACTTGCTCTAGGAATTGGACTCGTTTCTTCTTGTTGTATGCGTCCTTAACAATGACCTTTGCTGCATAAGTAAGTTTGTTCAAACAACTGCTGACGGTTTCCTCGGCAACCTTTGTGCTCTCGCTTTCAGTTTCTTCTCACCGTAGTGTTTCAGTAATCTCGGTAGTCTGCAAGCGATGCTGTAACTGTGGTCTCCCTTTTTGGGCTGTGCCCTTTCATGGGACCTCAATTTCAGATGGATTTGAAAGGCGTTCAATACTAATTTTTATGTGGTTATATTTCTCTTGTTAATCTTGTGGGATAACACTAATCGGATGTTACTACTTACTACGCATAAACTGATACAAAGGAGTTCTGGTTTTAGTATAATATAGGAGTATCAAAGAGCAGCTAATCTGAATTTGGAACTAAGGAAAGAGTAGCATATGTTCTCATAGATAAGTACCTCCAGCTAATCTGAATTTGCATCCGTACCAAAGTAAAATGAAGTAATGATTTGAAGTACAAGTTCTACCGTGGAAAATGAGTATTAAGAAATTAGTTCAAATGGTTGTAGTTGCTATTGTGAAGTGATGAGGAAGCGTTTTCTCGAGAAGATGCTTGATGCAATCTCTCTTCACGCACACACGGGTCAGCCGCCGCCTTCATGGCGCGATGGCATGTCGCAGACATGGCCCTACACGTTTCTGGACACTGAACTGTAGCTATTTTGCGCCAGAATAACCTCCTTGTGCTTTGTCATCTACTGAGATACGATTTATGTTTTGTTGTGTCCGCGTCGTGATTACTAATACCGGTGGGCTAGAAGGAAGTCATGTTCAATCCATTTAAGCACCATGCACGTTGCTTGGCTGGGCTGTCGCCCTTTTCATTGTTGAAAATACATTTGTTCCATCTAGAAGTATGAAATAGCAGTTCATTTTCAATTTTTTATGTAGGAGGAGCGAAAAACTTCAGAATTCATCTTCTATATATTCTCGAAAGGTAGGTGTATGCTGATAGTTATTTCTTTGTGAATTCTCCTATAGCCTTTTATTCCATACCGTATCATACATGCTTTATTGCTTGAATATTAAAATCAAAACTGCAAGAAATATATGGTATAGGGAACTCCATGGAAGGTGACGCTCATGCAAATGATCCAGAGAAAGAATGTGTTTTTTGCCTCATAACCAAGGGATACTACTGTCCTCCCATGTGTTTTTTTAGCTAAACACTTCTGTCGGTGCCATTTATCTGATATAGTGGTGCCGTTTTCAACATTCTTTTAAAAATTAGATATAACAGTTCAATCACTATTCTTATAAAACTTCACCTCCCATGTGTTTTAGCTAAACACTTTTATCAGTGCCATTTATCTGATATAGTGGTGCCGTTTTCGACATTCCTTTAAAAATAGATATAACAGATCAATCACTATTCTTGTAAAACTTCACCTGAGAGAAACTAATATGCTTTGTTAGGCTTCTTTTCTTTATTTTTTATTCATTAAATACACTTACCACTTACAAATTGAACTATGGCTATTGATATTATGTTATTTCTTAGGAGAGGGATATACTGGATCTGGAGTACGTGTTATATTACTAATGCAGTTGGCATGTGAGTGAGACCTTAAAATTTTATTTTGTAATTTGTACATATGTGTTATATAACTCACAGTTGGTTGATTTTTTTTTGTCAACAAGCAAAACGACACCCTATGCAGTTTCGAAATGCATTGGTCAACAATGAGTTGCTCCAGACACCTATGGCCTAAGCTTAACACTGAATAGTGCATCAGTGTAGTGATCACCATAGCGATGGCCAAACGGGCCGTCTGGCGCGGACCCGGTAAAGCCCGATCCAGTTTGGGTCTAGCATGCCAGGCATGATTAGGAAACCGGGCCGGACCTTTCAAGCCTGCGGGCTCGTTTCTCTATCCAAGTTCGGCCCGCTGTGGGCTTAAACGGGTCGGCCCGTCCCGGTAAGCACTGAAAAAGCGGGCCTAAAAGCGTGCTAAGCGGGCCGGTAAACACATTTAGTGCAAAAAGCGGGCTTGGTGGACTTAGAGGTAAACGAACCGGATCGGGCTAGCCCATCGGACTTAAATTTCTATCTGGTTCGACCCGGTTATTTGTGTCGGGCCAGTTTGGGCCCATATAAAAGCGGACCGGACTGAGCTCATATCGGGCCAAAAAAAATATGCTTCGGACCGAGCTTCGGGCTTCCTGTACATCTATAATCACTAATCTGAAGAAGAACTGGAGCCAATTTGTAGGCCGATAAAATATTTTCTTGGTAAGTAGGAAGGCTTACATGATTTTATTTGAAGAAGTTAATTCTTAGTTGTAAGGACATTGTATCTTATCTAGCAATATTTGATTTTGGCATTGTAGTGATTGCCTGGCTACTTGCAAGATATTGTATACCCTGAATCTAAGTGGTGTTGTTGATTCACAAAAAGTTACTATCGTTATTGTCAAGGGATTCTACTCGTACTCACCCGCAAAGAGCTTTGGTTTTTCTCTAATACCAACAAATGATAAGTTCTTTTCAATAAAGAAATCTCTAATACCAACAAATGATAAATGATAAGTTCCTTTCAATAAAAAAAACTACGTACAAGTAATAAGTCTACTAAGATATGTTCTCCTAAATGTGGATTTGAATATATGAATTTGAATCATGTTTGTGGTTCTAACTTACATTAACACTTATCTAACCAATAGAACATACAAAGATATGTTTCATGTTCTATACTCAAACACGCACGGTGCATAGGGTTATAATGTAGCGGTGAAATAACTAAATTAAATAATAAAATTTATGTATAACTAGGATCACAAATTAATTATAATTTTTTTCTCATAGCAGTATAACATATAACATAAGATTACATAAGTTATCGTGATATTATATGTTTCCGTTGCAACGCACGGGTACTCATCTAGTATATTTATTAAATATGCAAGGTAGTTGATGTAGTCGTCAGCAAAAAAGTATAAAGAAACAAAAGAATATAACAATGTCCATATAATTAGCTAAGTTGACATAAAGATGAATATAAATGTATACTAGTCGGTTGTTCGTGCGTTGCGACGGCTTACAACAATACTCACGTAAACTGTCAACAAAAAGATCTCAAGATTTTTTATTGATCCCCGCGCTCCGTATAATATTTTTTTTGATTTGGCTAACTGATGTTACTGTTTACTTCATACAATATGTCTTAATACAACACGGCCAATGAAGTAAGCGATTAGAAGAGAGTTCACAACGACGACTGACTGAACGAACATAAATTATAAAATGATATAATTCCACAATACAGAGACCAAATAAAAAAAGGTTTGTGAGCTCAAGTTTCTAAAATAAGTCACATAAACTCAAACTTGTAAAAAAGATAGATCAAAATATGGAGTGATTGTTAAAGTCAGGCACCAATAAAAACTGGATGCGCTCCATATAAATTATGCTACTTCGTAGCAATTACTAACGTTTAAAACCAATAAATAACCTATCATTTTACTGTTAGTATGACAAATCATTTTTGCTCCATCCAATTCAGCAACCGCAAACACTATAGAGTCCATTACGCCAATGTGGTCTCAGAAACGATCTAATGCTTGCAAAAGCCAAGAACGTCGTGCCGTACTTGGGCTATAGCCTCGGCTCGTAGTGCTGGCCCGACCCGACACGATTATATTTTTTATTTTACAAAAAACGTATATACATATTGTCAGCGTTTCGACCCCGGGGGGTCCTTGGACCGACGAGTGAATTGTCGCTGCATGTCCCTGCCCAGATGGGTTAGCGCGGGATGGAACACAAGATGTGGGACAAGCCTTGTATTATCCTACACCAGGGGTGCCGCTCGCAGTAGGGGTTACAAGCGCGTCGCGTGAGGGAGAGAGAGAGAGAGGGACACAGAGCTCGTCCGCCGCTTCCCTCGCGCGAACCCCCTCAGGGTGGCCTTGGACCTCCCTTTTATAGAGGCAAGGAGAGAGTCCATGCGTACAACGGGGGCGTAGCTATGTGCTAAAGTGTCCGGCAGTGGGGTGCCTAAGCCCTATGTACATGCCAACGTGGCCGTCGGAGGAGAGCTTGGGCCCTGTACATGTGATGGCGTGGCCGTCGGAGGAGCGCCTGAGTCTTGTAGGAGCACAGCTGGCAGCGCGGCGAGGATCCTACTGACGTCTCCTTGCTGTCGTAAGGGGCTGAGAGCCACCGGCGTCATGGCGCACGCGGGGTGCCATCATTACCCGTCGCCGGGGTAAGCCAGATGGGACGCTGGTCTTGTTCTTCCTAGTGAGAGGACCTAGAGGGGGGTGAATAGGTGATCCTATAAAACTTGAAAACTTAATGCCACAAAACTTGGTTAGGCGTTAGCACAATAATGCCAAGTGACTAGAGAGGAGTCTCAACAAAACACAATAACCACAAGAGATCAATCACAGAGATGGCACAGTGGTTTATCCCGTGGTTCGGCCAAGACCAACGCTTGCCTACTCCACGTTGTGGCGTTCCAACGGACGAGGGTTGCAATCAACCCCTCTCAAGTGGTCCAAAGACCCACTTGAATACCACGGTGTTTTGCCTTGCTTTTCTTTATCCTGTTCGCGAGGAATCTCCACAACTTGGAGTCTCTCGCCCTTACACTTAAAGTTCACAAAGAAGCACGGAGTAAGGGAGGGATGAGCAACGCACACAAGACACAAAATCAGAATGTCAACACGCACACAAGTCGCAACAAGAGCTCGCAACACAACCCGATGAGTTCACAACTCTAATAGAGCTCTAGATGCTATCACGAAGAAACAAATGCGTGGAATCGAAGTCTCGGTGCTTAGGAATGCTTTGAGTATGCTTGGTGTCCTCCTCCATGCGCCTAGGGGTCCCTTTTATAGCCCCAAGGCAGCTAGGAGCCGTTGAGAGCATTCCAGGAAGGCAGATCTTGCCTTCTGTCGCCTGGCGCACCGGACAGTCCGGTGCACCACCGGACACTGTCCGGTGCGGATTTGTTTCCTTATTTGGCGAAGCCGACCGTTGCTGATTGAGAGCCGTTGGCGCACCGGACACTGTCCGGTGCACACCGGACACTGTCCGGTGCACCAATGTGACCGTTGGCTCAGCCACGCATCACGCGCGGAATCCTCGGCCGACCGTTGCCCCGGTTGACCGTTGGCTCACCGGACAGTCCGGTGCACACCGGACAGTCCGGTGAATTATAGCCGTACGCCGTTAATTCCTTCCCGAGAGCGACGACTTCGCCTGTGAACGGCTCACCGGACAGTCCGGTGCACCACCGGACAGTCCGGTGATTTATAGCCGTACACCGCCGTCGAACTCCCGAGAGCAGCAAGTTCGCCAGAGCCAGTCTAGCACACCGGACACTGTCCGTTGCACTACCGGATAGTCCGGTGCACTCAGACTGAGCAGACTTTGGCTGAACAAAGCCATCTCATTTCCAACTCGATTTTTCCTGTTTCCAGCACGTAGACACAATACATTAGTCCATAAAATAATGTACTAAGTCTAGAAACATACCTTTTGATATGATTTGCACTTTGTCCACCACTTTGCATAGATTAACACTAAAGCACTTGTGTTGGCACTCAATCACCAAAATACTTAGAAATGGCCCAAGGGCACATTTCCCTTTCAATCTCCCCCTTTTTGGTGATTTATGCCAACACAACATAAAGCAACTAGAACAAGTGCAATATCAATGCAAATGAAATCTCAATATAGTTTTGATTCATATTTGGCATATATGGATCACTCTTTGCCACCACTTGGTTTGTTTTCGCAAATCAAACTCAATTTCCTATCTCTAAGTCAAATTCACTTGTAGAGACATAAAGAGAGGTATTCCAAAAGAAATTGATCAAGGATTTCAAAAACTCCCCCTTTTTCCCATAATCAACACTTCTCCCCACAAGAGGCTAACTTTTGACAAAAGAGACAAAAAGAGTTTTGACAAACCAAAAGCTCTATTCTACTATTTTCAAAATTCTCAAGTGGTAGCTGTTCCATTTATTGCTTTAGCCTTATTTTCTCCCCCTTTGGCATCAAGCACCAAAACGGGATCAATCTTGGCCCTTTAACCCCATTGCCTCACCAAAATCTTCAAATAAGAATACAAAGGCAATAGGAGTACATGAGATGAACTTGGAATAAGTTACCCTCTCATCGGAGTGCAGTGGAAGTCTTTCATGGTCCAAGTCCACCTTTTCCCTTTCAAACCTCCTTTGAGACTAAATCAAGCAAACTCAAGCACACGGTTAGTCTCAAAGGGTCAAGTTGTAACACAACTCCCCCTAAATATGTGCATCACTTGCAAAAAAGGACTTGTGAGGTCCGGGGAGTGATTGTACAACTTGAGCACCACAAGTAAGCAACAAAATGCATAAGGAACATGATGAAGGCATAAATACACGTATGCTATAAATCAATCCAAGTTCCACGAATCTAAGACGTTTAGCTCACTACGCAGCCTGCAAAAGGTCTTCTCATCTAAAGGCTTGGTAAAGATATCAGCTAGCTGGTTCTCGGTGCTAACATAAAACACTTCGATATCTCCCTTTTGCTGGTGGTCTCTCAAAAAGTGATGCCGGATGTCAATGTGCTTTGTGCGGCTGTGCTCAACAGGATTTTCCGCTATTCGGATAGCACTCTCATTATCACATAGGAGTGGGACTTTGCTCAGATTGTAGCCAAAGTCCCGGAGGGTTTGCCTCATCCAAAGTAGTTGCGCGCAACACTGTCCTGCGGCAACATACTCGGCCTCAGCGGTGGATAGGGCAACGGAAGTTTGTTTCTTAGAGTTCCACGACACCAGGGACCTTCCTAAGAATGGGCACGTCCCCGATGTACTCTTCCTATCGACCTTACATCCAGCATAGTCGGAATTTGAATATCCAATTAAGTCAAAGTTAGACCCCTTTGGATACCAGATCCCAAAGCAAGGCGTAGCGACTAAATATCTAAGAATTCGCTTCACGGCCACCAAGTGACACTCCCTTGGATCGCATTGAAATCTAGCACACATGCATACGCTAAGCATAATATCCAGTCTACTAGCACATAAATAAAGTAAAGACCCTATCATGGACCGGTATGCTTTTTGATCAACGGACTTACCTCCTTTGTTGAGGTCAGTGTGTCCGTCAGTCCCCATCGGCGTCTTTGCGAGCTTGGCGTCCTACATCCCAAACCGCTTTAGCAAGTCTTGCGTGTACTTCGTTTGGGAAATGAAGGTGCCATCCTTGAGTTGCTTCACTTGGAACCCAAGGAAGTAGTTCAACTCGCCCATCATCGACATCTCGAATTTCTGCGTCATCACCGTGCTAAACTCTTCACAAGACTTTTGGTTAGTAGAACCAAATATTATGTCATCGACATAAATTTGGCACACAAAAAGATCACCATCGCAAGTCTTAGTGAATAAAGTTGGATCGGCTTTCCCAACCTTGAAAGCATTGGCAATTAAAAAGTCTCTAAGGCATTCATACCATGCTCTTGGGGCTTGCTTAAGTCCATAGAGCGCCTTAGAGAGCTTACATACGTGGTCGGGGTACCGTTCATCCTCGAAGCCAGGGGGTTGCTCCACGTACACCTCCTCCTTGATCGGCCCGTTGAGGAAAGCGCTCTTCCCATCCATTTGGAACAACCTGAAAGAATGGTGAGCAGCATATGCTAGCAATATACGAATAGATTCTAGCCTAGCAACAGGAGCAAAAGTCTCCTCAAAGTCCAAACCCGCGACTTGGGCATAACCTTTTGCCACAAGTCGAGCCTTGTTCCTCGTCACCACCCCGTGCTCGTCCTGTTTGTTGCGGAACACCCACTTGGTTCCAACAACTTTTTGCTTGGGACGAGGCACCAGTGTCCAAACTTCATTACGCTTGAAGTTGTTGAGCTCCTCCTGCATGGCCAACACCCAGTCCGGATCTAGCAAGGCCTCTTCTACCCTGAAAGGCTCAATAGAAGAGACAAAGGAGTAATGCTCACAAAAATTAACTAATCTAGAACGAGTAGTTACTCCCTTGCTAATGTCACCCAAAATTTGGTCGACGGGATGATTCCTTTGAATCGTCGCTCGAATTTGGGTTGGAGGTGCCGGTTGTGCTTCTTCCTCCCTCATATGATCATCTTGTGCTCCCCCTTGATCACACGCCTCCTCCTGATGAACCTGTTCATCGTCTTGAGTTGGGGGATGCACCATTGTTGAGGAAGAAGGTTGATCTTGCTCCAATTGTTCCTGTGGTCGCACATCGCCAATCGCCATGGTGCGCATAGAGGCCGTTGGAACGTCTTCTTCATCTACATCATCAAGATCAACAACTTGCTCTCTTGGAGAGCCATTAGTCTCATCAAATACAACGTCGCTAGAGACTTCAACCAAACCCGATGATTTGTTGAAGACCCTATACGCCTTTGTATTTGAGTCATAACCTAATAAAAACCCTTCTACAGCTTTGGGAGCAAATTTAGAAGTTCTACCTTTCTTCACAAGAATATAACACTTGCTCCCAAATACACGAAAATAAGATACATTGGGTTTGTTACCAGTCAGCAGCTCATACGAAGTCTTCTTGAGGAGGCGGTGAAGGTAGACCCGGTTGATGGCGTGGCAAGCCGTGTTCACGGCTTCCGACCAAAAGTGCTCGGGGGTCTTGAACTCTCCAAGCATAGTCCTCGCCATATCGATGAGCGTCCTGTTCTTCCTCTCTACCACACCATTTTGTTGTGGTGTGTAGGGAGCGGAGAATTCATGCTTGATTCCTTCCTCCTCAAGATACTCCTCCACTTGACGGTTCTTGAATTCGGACCCGTTGTCGCTCCTTATCTTCTTCACCTTGAGCTCAAACTCATTTTGAGCTCTCCTGAGGAAGCGCTTGAGGGTCCCTTGGGTTTTAGATTTATCCTGCAAAAAGAATACCCAAGTGAAGCGAGAAAAATCATCAACTATAACAAGACCATACTTACTTCCTCCTATGCTTAGATAGGCGACGGGTCCGAAGAGGTCCATATGAAGCATCTCCAAGGGTCTTGATGTGGTCATCACATTTTTGGTCTGATGGGAGCTTTCCACCTGTTTCCCTGCTTGACAAGCTGCACAAGGTCTATCTTTTTCGAAATGCACATTAGTTAGACCTATCACGTGTTCTCCCTTTAGAAGCTTGTGGAGGTTCTTCATCCCCACATGTGCTAAACGGCGATGCCACAACCAGCCCATACAAGTCTTAGCAATTAAGCATGCATCTAGACCGGCCTCTTCTTTTGCAAAATCAACCAAATAAAGTTTGTCGTCTAGTACACCCTTAAAAGCTAGTGAACCATCACACCTTCTAAAGACAGACACATCTACATTTGTGAATAGACAATTATATCCCATATTGCATAATTGACTAACAGATAACAAATTATATCCAAGAGACTCAACTAAAAACACATTAGATATAGAGTGCTCGGATGAAATAGCAATTTTACCTAACCCTTTTACCTTGCCTTGGTTCCCATCACCGAATATTATTGAATCTTGGGAATCCTTGTTTTTGACGTAGGAGGTGAACATCTTCTTCTCCCCCGTCATATGGTTTGTGCATCCGCTGTCGATAATCCAGCTTGAACCCCCGGATGCATAAACCTGCAAGGCAAATTTAGGCTTGGGTCTTAGGTACCCAACTCTTGTTGGGTCCTACAAGGTTAGTCACAGTTGTTTTAGGGACCCAAATGCAAGTTTTATCTCCCTTGCATCTTGCCCCTAACTTCCTAGCAATCACCTTCATATTCTTTCTACAAATGGCAAATGAAGCATTGCAAGCATGATATATTGTAGAAGGTTCATTAACTTTCCTAGGAACATTAACAACATTTATCCTAGGCATATGATGAACAACATTTCTCCTAGACATATCTCTACCATGCATATAGGAAGAACTAGAAGCAAACATGACATGAGAATCAAAAGCATCATAAGCATTACAACTCCTATAAGCATTTCTAGACTGTCTCCTATCATGGTACATAAAAGCATGGTTCTTTTTAGCACTACTAGCCATAGGGGCCTTCCCTTTCTCCTTGGCGGAGATGGGAGCCTTATGGCTTGTCAAGTTCTTGGCTTCCCTCTTGAAGCCAAGTCCATCCTTAATTGAGGGGTGTCTACCAATCGTGTAGGCATCCCTTGCAAATTTTAGCTTATCGAATTCACTTTTGCTAGTCTTAAGTTGGGCATTAAGACTAGCCACTTCATCATTTAATTTAGAAATGCAAACTAGGTGTTCACTACAAGCATCAATGTCAAAATCTTTACACCTATTGCAAATCATAACATGTTCTACACAAGAGTTAGATTTACTTGCTACTTCTAGTTTAGCATTTAAATCATCATTAACACCTTTTAAAGTAGAAATGGTTTTATGACAAGTAGATAGTTCACAAGAAAGCATTTCATTCCTTTTAACTTCTAGAGCAAGTGAATTTTGTGCATTAACAAATTTATCATGCTCTTCATATAAAAGGTCCTCTTGTTTCTATAAAAGTCTATCCTTTTCATTCAAGGCATCAATCAATTCATTAATCTTGTCTATTTTAGTTTTATCCAATCCTTTGAACAAACTAGAGTAATCTATTTCTTCATCACTAGAAGAATCATAAGTGGCATTGTTTCGAGTACATATCTTCTTCTCCTTCGCCATGAGGCATGTATGACGCTCGTTGGGAAGAGGGATGACTTGTTGAAGGCGGTGGCGGCGAGTCCTTCATTGTCGGAGTCAGAGGAGGAGCAATCCGAATCCCACTCCTTTCCGAGATGTGCCTCGCCCTTGGCCTTCTTGTAATTCTTCTTCTTTTCCCTTTTGTTCCCTTTTTCCTGGTCACTATCATTATCGGGACAGTTAGCAATAAAATGACCAATCTTACCACATTTGAAGCATGAGCGCTTCTCCTTTGTCTTGGTCTTGCTTGGCTGTCCCTTGCGACCCTTTAGCACCGTCTTGAAGCGCTTGATGATGAGGGCCATCTCTTCATCATTGAGCCCTGCCGCCTCAACTTGCGCCACCTTGCTAGGTAGCGCCTCCTTGCTTCTCGTTGCCTTGAGAGCAACGGGTTGAGGCTCATTGATTGGACCATTCAACGCGTCGTCCACGTATCTCGCCTCCTTGATCATCATTCGCCCGCTTATGAACTTCCCAAGAACTCCTTCGGGCGACATCTTGGTATACCTAGGATTTTCACGAATATTGTTCACCAGATGTGGATCAAGTACAGTAAAGGACCTTAGCATTAGGCGGACGACGTTGTGGTCCGTCCATTGCGTGCTTCCGTAGCTCCTTATTTTGTTGATAAGGGTCTTGAGCCGGTTGTATGTTTGGGTTGGCTCCTCTCCCCTTATCATTGCGTATCTTCCAAGCTCGCCCTCCACCAACTCCATTTTGGTGAGCAAGGTGACGTCGTTCCCCTCATGAGAGATCTTGAGGGTGTCCCAGATCTGCTTGGCATTGTCCAAGCCGCTCACCTTATGGTACTCGTCCCTGCACAAAGAGGCTAACAACACAATAGTAGCTTGTGCATTTTTATGAATCTGTTCATTAATAAATATAGGACTATCCGAGCTATCAAATTTCATTCCATTCTCAACAATCTCCCATATGCTTGGATGGAGAGAGAACAAGTGACTACGCATTTTGTGACTCCAAAATCCGTAGTCCTCCCCATCAAAGTGTGGAGGTTTGCCAAGAGGGATGGAAAGCAAATGAGCATTTGAACTCTGAGGAATACGAGAGTAATCGAAAGAAAAATTCGAATTAACCGTCTGTAGGAAACGGGTGACGCCTAAGAGGGGGGGGGGTGAATTAGGACTTCTAAACTCTTTTACTAAACTAGGCCACAATTAAATCCCTAGAGCAAAACCTATGCAAATAATCAAAACTAGAATGTGCAAACTAGGTTTTGTCTAAGTGTTGCTATCTCTACCGCAAAGGCTAAGTTTCAATCTACACTAAATAAGTATGACTACAAGATTGAAACTTAAATGCTTTAATATAAATGCGGAATGTAAAGAGCTAAGTAGAGAAGCAAACTCTCGTGGATGACGCCGGTATTTTTACAGAGGTATCCGGAACCACGCAAGGTCCCGACTAATCCTCGTTGGTGCCCCTACGCAAAGGGAAGCCCACGCGAGGGCCAAGCACCACGGTCGAGTAACTCCGTAGAGAGCCACGAGCCTTCTCCACGCGCAAGTGGTGCTCCACTTCCGGCTCCTCTCAGACGCTCCCCGCCATCTCCACTATCGAGCTTCCGGCCGAAACGCCGCGGGCCTCGTTCCCTCCGGTACACGGTGGCGGCCGTGACACAGACGCGGTTGTCACGGTCTCGCAAGACTCTCGCCCCACTCGGTATAATTACAACGACTAACGCAAGAGCCGAGGGGTTGTGTGGTTTTACAAAACTCACTCAACTAACTAGGGTTCACCTAGAGCAAGCGCTAAAGCGGTCTAACTAACCTAAGCACTTCGCAAAGCACCTACGCTAATCACCGAGTGATTCTATTGAGCACTTGGGTGTTTGAGCTCTTGGAAATATGCACTATGTGTCTTGGTATGTTGCTTGGGCTCTCACACATGAGAATGGCCGGTTGGGGTGGTATTTATAGCCTCCACACCCCAAACTAGCTGTTGGACAGAAAGCAGCAGCTTTCTGTCGTCGGGTGCACCGGACAGTCCGGTGCACCACCGGACATCTACTGTGCAGTGTCCGGTGCACGCCACATCAGCCGACCATTGGCGCCTGTAGCAGTCGACCGTTGGATCCGACCGTTGTCGTCTGCCCAGTGCACACCGGACAGTCCGGTGCACACCGGACAGTCCGGTGCTACAGCCAGAGAGCGCCTGTCTGTGGCCTCTCTGCGCAGACTGTCCGGTGCCACACCGGACAGTCCGGTGCACACCAGACATCAATGTTCGGTGCGCCACCAGGCGCTGGCTAACAGCCCGCATCTTGGATTTCTTCGCTGATTTCTTCGGGCTTCTTTTGTTCTTGAGTATTGGACTCCTATGCATCTTTTTATGTCTTCCTTTGAGGTGTTGCATCCTCATAGCCTTGGTCCAATTCTCTTCGCATCCTGTGAACTATAATTATAAACACTAGCAAACATATTAGTCCACAGGTTGTGTTAATCATCAAACACCAAAACTCAATTAGCCAAAAGGCCTGGGGTCCATTTTCCTTACAATCTCCCCCTTTTTGGTGCTTGATGACAACACAACCAAAGCAAGCAAATAATACAAGTATTTGAATTAAAATATGCAATCTACTTACTAAGATGCATGATTATCCCCACAATGTGAAATTATGGACTTAAGCCTCCCCCTAACTCCATAATTCACTTACTTCCTATTTTTGGACCAAATGACCAAAACCACTTGAAAAACCATTTGTAGATATAAAATTTTAAATTGGTGGTGTTTGGTGTTTGATATAGTTTTCATTGCTTTGGTCCCTAAACTTCTCCCCCTTTGGCATCAACCACCGAAAAGGAAGACATTAAAAGCATGTAGGAAGTAAATAAAAGCTTGCCCTCAACAAGAATTGAATCAAATGATATCACTTAGAAGGATATTAAATTAAACCATATGAATGATACCAGTTGAAAGGAACTCCCCCTAAATGAGTGTTCTCTTTAGAAGGAAGTTTCTCCCCCTTTTTAGAGATGAAGAAATACTCCCCCTGACAGAGATCCTCTACTTAGGAAAAAGCATGTGAAAATTAGAGGTGCAAGACATGATTTGAAAAGACTAACTTCCCTTATGCATAGGTAACAGAATATGAGTTAACTACTTATGCATTTTTAGCAACATGGAAGCATATGATATGAAATATAGTCTGATCAAATATTGGAGAAGACATGTAAATGATACTAAATGTAGTCTCAAAAGATACCAATTGAAAGTCAATGGCGAGCTTAAGAGACATGAGAGTTCTTGGAGATTTTGCAGTGGAAGATTGTTGTCTTTCTCCGGGGACCTTATTTTCCTTACAATGAGACTATCACATGAAATAGACTTGAAAAGGTGTTAGTCTCAAAGTGTTAGATTATAGAGTAATCTCCCCCTAAAGGTGTGCATACAAGTTTTGAATACTTGTAGGAGACATGCACTTTGATTTGATATCAAGAGGGGCAAATTATCTACAATCCTAACTTTGGCACATATAAGTTAAATGATACAACTTGTAAAAATCAAAATTTTCAATTGATGCATCATTTACTATGGAGTGATATAAAAGCTATGTGCCGTGCTTAAATAAACATTTTAAGCCATGTAGGTTTGCTTAAGTATATGAATTAAAAACAGGCAATCCTACCATATGATTTACCTAGTATGCATGATTTTAAACAAAAGTACATAACAAGTGTAATACTAGGTAAGAAAGGTAAACTAGATAAAAGGTAAATAGATACGCATATCTAAAAACGAGAAATACAATAAAACTTAGTTACCTTAGTCATGGGTGGGAAATTTGGGTCCAAAATTTTCACTAACCCACTTGGCAATAAACTTGATCCAATATGATGTATCCCATGATATACATCCCAATTTTACCAAGTGTAACACCCGGATTTTAGGGGTCCAAAACCCGGGGTTAACATAAACACCAGGTATGCTGGGACCAAGTCTCATACATATGATGTATAGTGGCACAGGATCGAATGTCACATCTTTATATATAACAGGAGTTCTATACAAAATAAATAATTACATTATAAGGAGACAACGGTCCAGCAACCCAAAAGTTGACTGGGAGACGACGACCTAGACCTCTCACGAACTCATCACAGCATCCTTCATGAGCATCATCCTGCAGTACCTGGTCCTGACCTGTGGTGTATGTGAGACAGCAAGAGTGAGCTCACATACGTTCATCGCTCAACAAGTTGTGGGGAATAATGTGCATGAACTCGCCAAAGGTGGGAGCTCACGTGAAGTGTAAGGCTTACCAAAGAAGATGGTTAGAGCTGAGCATTGCTTTTAAAGTTGGTCAAAATTTTATTAGCAGTTACTAAGTATAAGTAAATACCAACCCAATTAAAATAGTAGAACAAAAGTAACAACTTCACCTGCGATGCAATGCATATGACAAATTGAATTTAGTTCCATAAATTAATCATGTGAGGGTCCGAGCTGCTCATGACCGTGAGCACGGCTAGTATACCAGTTTTACACTCTGCAGAGGTTGCGCATCTTTACCCACAAGTCGTGTTACCCATTTGCCACGGAGTTGATCAGACTCCATACACCTCTACCTAGGAAGCGAGGCAGGGTACCACTACGAGGCCTTTACAAAGTTCCACTAGCTTCCGAAAACCCGCTACAGTTTATAGGAAGATCCAGTGCAGGAATCCCTTGCAGGACCGCCATCGCAGCAAAATCCTCCCGAGGGCCTCCCTACACTGACCTCTCCCCTACTGCCCTTGCCCCTTTCGGGTAAGGTAGTCTTCCACTAGCTTTCCTAATTAATCAGCCAAGGGCGTCCCATTCCACCCTTGTGGTAGCACTGTTTTCCCGGGTGGTCGCTCCATGTTCCAATTAACATAATGATCTTAACATGAACATTAAATAACAACTGATAACAAAAAGTGTAATCATGAATAGTGTATCTCCATACCCAAAACCACATATAGCACTAGCAAGTACTACCCAGAAAGATCAGTGGTAAACAAGGTATAAAGATAGACAAACTAGGGTAACCTATTGGGTCCCATTAAAATTAACCTATGCAGATCATTATGATTAATCAGAACATGGCTGGGTAAAAAGAAGTGATCAAGGGCACAACTTGCCTGGGCCTTGAGAATCCAGGTATCAGGATGATCTTCAGATGACACGTGACCTCACTGCTAGTCGTAGCAATACAGACATACATGGTATAGGCAAAATTAACATTACACCAATCATAAGAACAAAATACACATTAATAATATACATATTAAAATAAGATCACAGGAAAAAGAATTATTAATTTTTGAGTTATAGAATTCAAGTTATGAATTTCCTAAGATTTAAGGTGATTATAATATGATTAAATGATAAATAAATTTTCTGACAGAGTTCATGTCAAAATAGTGATTCTAAATGGTAGTGAATATTATTACAAAATTTTAGGAATTGGAATGACTCAATTTGGAGCTAAAATGAATTAGTTATGAATTAATTAAGTTTCTGGATTTATTTTAACACTAAAAATCATTTCCTAAATCATTTTCTATAATTTTCCTATTCACTGGACTGGTCGCACAATTATGAGAAACTACAGGGGCGCTGATATAAAATTCTGGGCCTTTCTTAAATACTTCTATCACTGACGGGGATGGCGGGTTTATTCCAAGAAAAGGCAGGGTCTCTTTTGTAAGATAGAGCGGCTGAAGGGGTATGAGTTTATATGAGCCGTCCGATCCAATCCCCGCGGACCAGATTAGAACCCCGACTTTATGAATTGGTACGCGCTTACTACCGTTGGATTCGACATCTACGGCGCGATCTGATTTTCACCGTGTATACGTGGATCTACGGTCATGATCCGCCCCACCCTTCATCACGGATCCGATGGCTCACGAGCGTCACACCCAAATCTAACGGTCACGCGCCTTCCCCCTTCCCTCGCCGGCCCGAGGCGGCGCCAGGACCCCTCTCACGGCGGAGCTCTACCGGCGTACGGTCGATTCGACGCCCAGGTACCTAATCCCCCTAACGGAAGCGAGAACCACGTAGAGCAGAGAACAGGGAACATTTTGGGGGTGATTTCTTACCAAGAAGGAGCTGTGACGTAGTTGGCCACGGAAGCAGGCGGAACCGCGGCGACGATGCATCCATGGCAAGCGATTCCAAGGGCTTCGTCCACGATGAGGCCACGACGGTACTCCGAGCGGCATGGTGAGGCCCGTGGGTCCAATTCCGAAGACCTGCCATCGCCATTAGCTCAAATCTCCCGCAGCGGCATCTCACGTTTTCTCTCTCTCTTTCTACGTTCTCGGCGACGATGGGATTCCATGGGTTATATAGGCGCACGGCACTGGGCAACGGTCCGCGGATTGCGGTGCCGACGAGCAGCGCGGATTTCGGCATCCAGGGAGGGTTCGGTTGAGGGATTTCTGGAGTCCGCGCGCCACGAGCCGTGCTTGTTCCGAACTCGGCGCGAGATGGGAGGAAGATCTGACATTCGGACCCCTCAAGTCAGCGTCACAAGAAAGTGGAGACCGACCAGTGGGTCCCACGTTGCATACTGACGAGCGGCGCGGCGCCCAGCTCCCAGATGGCTGACGATCTGGGCCCGGTTGGCAGTGTCAGGTGAGGGCCGCGCGCGCAGGAGGTGGTTTGGGCCGAGGTGGGCTAAGGCGTGGAGAAGGTGGGCCGGCGGAGTAAGAGAACTTGGGCCGAGCCAATGTTGAATGTTGGCCCAAGCGCAGTTCTCCACTTTTTTTTTTCTAATTTTCTGTTTGTATTCCATTTTAAATTCACTTTGAACTTAATTTGAATCCTTGTTTGAGTTTCAATTTCCAAGAGCCAAATATTCTTTAATGTGAATATAACTTTAGTGTTTTAAAATATTATGATTCACTCACTTCCCTTTTATTCATGGGAGGAATAAAAGGGTTTCATGAACTTTTCCTTTCTCATTTTTTTTTGACTTTCTAATTTCTATTTTAACTTCAAATAAATTTCAAGTTTATTCTCAATCTATATTGTGACTTTTAAAGTATAAATTTCGGAAATATATAAATTTCCTTATATTTATATTCCTCCCATTTACCATTTTTATATCCCAACCTCAATTTATGATTTAGCCCCACCTCCACTTATTTTCATTTTTTTTATACTCTTATCCATGTTATTATTTTATTAAGTGCACAAACAAAAACTCCAATAAGATGCACTTTATTTTATTTTTGTATCATTTGCTTTTAATCAAGTACTTTTAATTATATGTTCTCTTTTTATGATGCAAATAAGGCACATAACATGAGAAGATCTCTCTATATTCTTTATTTAGAATTTTGGGTATTACAAATCCTACCCCCCTTAAAAATAATCTCGCCCTCGAGATTTGTAAGAAAGAGGATATAGGAAGAGTGATTTGAAATCTAGCTTTTAGTTTCTAATTAGTTCAAAATCAAGAGTCTCTCTTTTTTTTTGTTAGTTATTAGGAGAGCATAGGTATATATGGTTATAGACACTTTATTATGTAGGATAAAAGATATCTTTTAAAGCCTATATAGGTTTGGGCAAGAAAGAGTGGGTAAAGAAAGACTCCATCCAAGCTTGTGGATCTTGACTCATCTTGGTGACCTCACTTGATCCTTGAAGACTTGAGTTGGTGCTCATCCTTCCTTGATGAAGTTGATCATCTTCTTCGGTCTTGTCTCATTGATTAGGAGTTAGTGTATATTATTGGGCTGGGGAATATGGTTAATATAGGTATGGATGAGATAGACTACATGATGTAGGTCAAAATTTGGTTTGATGTCAGGTGGTGGTTGATAGATTATGCAATCCATTAAGACTCTATTGATTGGGTAAGTTATGTAACTTGTTATATAGTTCGAGCTGTTGTGTATGGCCAAGTTGATATAAGTCTCCAAATTAGGCTTTAAGTGATTTAGGAGTATGGCCTTATCCTTTCTACCGGTCATTAAGTAACTCACACTAGATTAGAACATATTAAATTAGATATGATCTAGATTAGACTAGTTTAGGTTAGATAGATTTATTAGGGTAGGATATATTTTGTTAGGATATCTTATAGTCCTTTGAGACATGATGGGGTATATGGTGTAGGTAGATCATAATCCTTGTTAGGTTAAAATAAAGAGGTTATGCAACTATCGAATGGTTAAGGTACTTGCATATGGCTAGGTTACTGTATGTGGTCTAGTCTAACTTGGGATCTGAGTCCAACTTGGATTAAAACATATTTATAAGAGTAGGATCCAATCTTATTTTACCAGTATTATCTAACATGTTTGTCTATTAGGTTGGATCTGATTAGATTAGATGGGATCAAAATTTTAAATTGGTATAACCAGATTACAATAGATAAGATCTACTTAATTTATTTTAGAATAGATCATGTTTGTTACAATGTCATGAGATACGCCAAGTGGTGAGGACAAGTATGCTTATTAGGACAAGATGAGTCTCTAAAAATAAGATAGAATCTTTTGAGATTAGTTAGATCTATTAGGATAGGATAGAATCCTTTCGAGATGAGATGAGTCTATTAAGGTAAGAGAGTATCTTTTAAGATAAGATGAATCATTTAAGATAAGAGAGAGTCTTTTTTTTAAGATAAGAGGGATCTCTATGAAGTAGATATATTTTAATGGAGAATGATCTAAGTTATTTAATTATCTTATGAATTTTACTTATGCATATACGTATATGCAGATGTAATTGTGGATATTACTCCACAACTAATCACACTCAATCAAAGATTCAAATCAGACAGATATCATAAGAACAAACATTCAAATACATAAACACTTATAAAAATAGTTTTGTTTTTGTTCCTAGGATTAGGTCTCCTATTCCTAAAGGTCACTTTAGGCACAGGATTTCAAAGTGTGAAATCCACATTTGTCTTTAGAAAAGATAAGGTAAGAATGATCAGAGTGAAGCGGAAACAGATGAGAAAAGATCAAGAAAAGTTTAGATAAGAATCAGAGTAGTAAAGGTAAGTAAGTATTGGTTATCTAGTTCTATCTAGGTTTCGTCCTACAGTCAACATTCCTCTGATACCACTTCTGTAACACCCGGATTTTAGGGGTCCAAAACCCGGGGTTAACATAAACACCAGGTATGCTGGGACCAAGTCTCATACATATGATGTATAGTGGCACAGGATCGAATGTCACATCTTTATATATAACAGGAGTTCTATACAAAATAAATAATTACATTATAAGGAGACAACGGTCCAGCAACCCAAAAGTTGACTGGGAGACGACGACCTAGACCTCTCACGAACTCATCACAGCATCCTTCATGAGCATCATCCTGCAGTACCTGGTCCTGACCTGTGGTGTATGTGAGACAGCAAGAGTGAGCTCACATACGTTCATCGCTCAACAAGTTGTGGGGAATAATGTGCATGAACTCGCCAAAGGTGGGAGCTCACGTGAAGTGTAAGGCTTACCAAAGAAGATGGTTAGAGCTGAGCATTGCTTTTAAAGTTGGTCAAAATTTTATTAGCAGTTACTAAGTATAAGTAAATACCAACCCAATTAAAATAGTAGAACAAAAGTAACAACTTCACCTGCGATGCAATGCATATGACAAATTGAATTTAGTTCCATAAATTAATCATGTGAGGGTCAGAGCTGCTCATGACCGTGAGCACGGCTAGTATACCAGTTTTACACTCTGCAGAGGTTGCGCATCTTTACCCACAAGTCGTGTTACCCATTTGCCACGGAGTTGATCAGACTCCATACACCTCTACCTAGGAAGCGAGGCAGGGTACCACTACGAGGCCTTTACAAAGTTCCACTAGCTTCCGAAAACCCGCTACAGTTTATAGGAAGATCCAGTGCAGGAATCCCTTGCAGGACCGTCATCGCAGCAAAATCCTCCCGAGGGCCTCCCTACACTGACCTCTCCCCTACTGCCCTTGCCCCTTTCGGGTAAGGTAGTCTTCCACTAGCTTTCCTAATTAATCAGCCAAGGGCGTCCCATTCCACCCTTGTGGTAGCACTGTTTTCCCGGGTGGTCGCTCCATGTTCCAATTAACATAATGATCTTAACATGAACATTAAATAACAACTGATAACAAAAAGTGTAATCATGAATAGTGTATCTCCATACCCAAAACCACATATAGCACTAGCAAGTACTACCCAGAAAGATCAGTGGTAAACAAGGTATAAAGATAGACAAACTAGGGTAACCTATTGGGTCCCATTAAAATTAACCTATGCAGATCATTATGATTAATCAGAACATGGCTGGGTAAAAAGAAGTGATCAAGGGCACAACTTGCCTGGGCCTTGAGAATCCAGGTATCAGGATGATCTTCAGATGACACGTGACCTCACTGCTAGTCGTAGCAATACAGACATACATGGTATAGGCAAAATTAACATTACACCAATCATAAGAACAAAATACACATTAATAATATACATATTAAAATAAGATCACAGGAAAAAGAATTATTAATTTTTGAGTTATAGAATTCAAGTTATGAATTTCCTAAGATTTAAGGTGATTATAATATGATTAAATGATAAATAAATTTTCTGACAGAGTTCATGTCAAAACAGTGATTCTAAATGGTAGTGAATATTATTACAAAATTTTAGGAATTGGAATGACTCAATTTGGAGCTAAAATGAATTAGTTATGAATTAATTAAGTTTCTGGATTTATTTTAACACTAAAAATCATTTCCTAAATCATTTTCTATAATTTTCCTATTCACTGGACTGGTCGCACAATTATGAGAAACTACAGGGGCGCTGATATAAAATTCTGGGCCTTTCTTAAATACTTCTATCACTGACGGGGATGGCGGGTTTATTCCAAGAAAAGGCAGGGTCTCTTTTGTAAGATAGAGCGGCTGAAGGGGTATGAGTTTATATGAGCCGTCCGATCCAATCCCCGCGGACCAGATTAGAACCCCGACTTTATGAATCGGTACGCGCTTACTACCGTTGGATTCGACATCTACGGCGCGATCTGATTTTCACCGTGTATACGTGGATCTACGGTCATGATCCGCCCCACCCTTCATCACGGATCCGATGGCTCACGAGCGTCACACCCAAATCTAACGGTCACGCGCCTTCCCCCTTCCCTCGCCGGCCCGAGGCGGCGCCAGGACCCCTCTCACGGCGGAGCTCTACCGGCGTACGGTCGATTCGACGCCCAGGTACCTAATCCCCCTAACGGAAGCGAGAACCACGTAGAGCAGAGAACAGGGAACATTTTGGGGGTGATTTCTTACCAAGAAGGAGCTGTGACGTAGTTGGCCACGGAAGCAGGCGGAACCGCGGCGACGATGCATCCATGGCAAGCGATTCCAAGGGCTTCGTCCACGATGAGGCCACGACGGTACTCCGAGCGGCATGGTGAGGCCCGTGGGTCCAATTCCGAAGACCTGCCATCGCCATTAGCTCAAATCTCCCGCAGCGGCATCTCACGTTTTCTCTCTCTCTTTCTACGTTCTCGGCGACGATGGGATTCCATGGGTTATATAGGCGCACGGCACTGGGCAACGGTCCGCGGATTGCGGTGCCGACGAGCAGCGCGGATTTCGGCATCCAGGGAGGGTTCGGTTGAGGGATTTCTGGAGTCCGCGCGCCACGAGCCGTGCTTGTTCCGAACTCGGCGCGAGATGGGAGGAAGATCTGACATTCGGACCCCTCAAGTCAGCGTCACAAGAAAGTGGAGACCGACCAGTGGGTCCCACGTTGCATACTGACGAGCGGCGCGGCGCCCAGCTCCCAGATGGCTGACGATCTGGGCCCGGTTGGCAGTGTCAGGTGAGGGCCGCGCGCGCAGGAGGTGGTTTGGGCCGAGGTGGGCTAAGGCGTGGAGAAGGTGGGCCGGCGGAGTAAGAGAACTTGGGCCGAGCCAATGTTGAATGTTGGCCCAAGCGCAGTTCTCCACTTTTTTTTTCTAATTTTCTGTTTGTATTCCATTTTAAATTCACTTTGAACTTAATTTGAATCCTTGTTTGAGTTTCAATTTCCAAGAGCCAAATATTCTTTAATGTGAATATAACTTTAGTGTTTTAAAATATTATGATTCACTCACTTCCCTTTTATTCATGGGAGGAATAAAAGGGTTTCATGAACTTTTCCTTTCTCATTTTTTTTTGACTTTCTAATTTCTATTTTAACTTCAAATAAATTTCAAGTTTATTCTCAATCTATATTGTGACTTTTAAAGTATAAATTTCGGAAATATATAAATTTCCTTATATTTATATTCCTCCCATTTACCATTTTTATATCCCAACCTCAATTTATGATTTAGCCCCACCTCCACTTATTTTCATTTTTTTTATACTCTTATCCATGTTATTATTTTATTAAGTGCACAAACAAAAACTCCAATAAGATGCACTTTATTTTATTTTTGTATCATTTGCTTTTAATCAAGTACTTTTAATTATATGTTCTCTTTTTATGATGCAAATAAGGCACATAACATGAGAAGATCTCTCTATATTCTTTATTTAGAATTTTGGGTATTACACCAAGTCTCCAAATTTCCCGGAGACCTTTGGTCTACTCACTTCCCTTTCGGGATCCAAACCTTCTTGGTGCTTTTCATGGTTGAAATTATTTCCTTTGGCACCCAGATGCGTTTGGCCCCCTTTCCTTTATTGGATTGCTTGTTGGCCTTGATTGCTATCATCTTTCCATTCTTCTTCTTTTTGATTAAGTATGGTGTAGCAGTCTTTTTATCCACCTTTTTGATGTAGGTGTTGGAGATTTTGCTTGATGGCTTTTGCTTGAGCTTTTTCCTTTGTTTATCCCCGGTCATCGCCTTGCATTGGAAAGACTTGTGGCCTTCCTTGTGGCATAGCCTACAAATCACAGTTTCTCCCTCCATAGGCTTGTTCACTCCCGCAGTGGTGGTATCCTGTGGAGGTTGGATTTGTTTGGCTTTGCCTTTCTTGTCATACAAAGCCTTGCCAAGGCGAGCCACTTCTTGCTTTAATTGTTCATTTTCCTTTGCAACCTCTTCCGAACATGTCTCTACAACAATATTCTCAACAACGACTTGGTTGCAGGGGTTAGAATCATCAATTAAATCAAAGCAGGAAGTAGAAGCATCTTTCTTAATTATTTCAGGTATTTCAACTAAAGATGCTGCTGGGGTGCTACCAATGTTTTCTAGCTTAGTAGTTAGCTCATTATTGTGTATGCTAAGAATTTCCATTTTCTCTAGCAAATTTTCAATAGCTTCTTGGGAGCTAGCTAACTTAGCCTTAAGTTTTTCATTCTTTTTAATAAGGCTATCATCGGTAGCAGTGGATGGAGCACTAGATTCTAATAGCTCAATTTTAGTTGATAGCTCACTATTTAAGTTTGCAAAAGTTTCAAATTTTTCTAGCAAACCTTTGTAATCATTTTGAGAGCTAACCAACTTATTTTTCAAAGTTTTAAGTTGAGCTTTTTGCTTAGTGCAAACATCCTGGAAAAATTCTATGGCTTCCGCAAGCTCATCTAGAGAGGGCTTTCCCTCACCTTCATCATCACTACTACTTTCATCACTAGAGGATGGAGTGCTTGTGTTACCTCTTGCCATAAGGCATTTGTGTGATGAGCGTGATGAGCGTGATGAGGACTAGTGGCTGCGCGTTCTTGGAGGTTCGTCTTCACTTGAAGAGTCATCCCAAGTTCTAACACTTGTTAGCGCCTTGCCTTTGCTCCTCTCCTTTTTGGGTTTGGCCATATTTAGACAGTTGTCCCTGAAGTGGACCTTCTCCCCACATGCGAAGCATCCTCTCTTCCTTTGCTTTTTCCTGTCAATGTTAAAGAGAAGATCCTCGACCTGCAGGGGCACACCCATTAGATTAATCTTGCGGATCATCCTCATTACCTTTCCGACGCGTCGGATTGTTTCTTCGTCCTCGGAGGATGATGTGCATGGTTGATTATCTTCATCATCATCACTTTCTTCTTCTTCCTCTTCTTCACTTGAGGAACTTGGAGTGGGAGCCTTCTTTTTGCCCTTCCTTTCATCACATGCAAAAGCATATGGTCTTGAGGAAGTTGGCTCCTCTCCTCGACTTATTTTTCGCGACATCTCAAAGGCCGCAATTTTCCCAACCACAATGGTCGGGGTCATGTTGCTCAAGTCCTCCATGTTGTGAAGGATGGTGATGATGCTCCCATATCTTTGTTGTGGTAGCAGGGAGATAATCTTCCTCACAATGTCCGCATCACCTAGCTTATTAATGCCAATAGAATTGAGCTCATTGATTATTAGATTCAAACGAGAATACATGTCTCTAACAAGCTCATCATCTTTCATAGCAAAAGAATTATACTCATTTAAGACTAGGCAATGTTTTTGCTCACGGACATTGGATGTGCCGTCATGGAGCTCATGCAATTTTAGCCAAATCTCATTAGCAGTTTTCAAGGTAAATACTTGATTAAAAATATCCATGCTAAGAGATTCATACAAGCAATTTTTGGCTCTAGCATTTAAATGAATTTCTTTTTCCTCACTCGTGGTGGGTTTCTCGGGATTCTTGAGAGGTTTCATCCCGTCACGAGTGACTCTCCAAACACCTAGATCAACGGCCTCTAGGTAACAAGCCATTCTAGCACTATAATATGGGAAGTTAGTGCCGTCGAAATGTGGTGGCCTATGGGTATCCATCCCTTCCTCTAAAAAGCGTCGGCTCTTTTAGCGGTGAAGCTAAAGCGTTTCAAATGAGCCAAACCGGGCTCCGATACCACTTGTAGGAAACGGGTGACGCCTAAGAGGGGGGGGTGAATTAGGACTTCTAAACTCTTTTACTAAACTAGGCCACAATTAAATCCCTAGAGCAAAACCTATGCAAATAATCAAAACTAGAATGTGCAAACTAGGTTTTGTCTAAGTGTTGCTATCTCTACCGCAAAGGCTAAGTTTCAATCTACACTAAATAAGTATGACTACAAGATTGAAACTTAAATGCTTTAATATAAATGCGGAATGTAAAGAGCTAAGTAGAGAAGCAAACTCTCGTGGATGACGCCGGTATTTTTACCGAGGTATCCGGAACCACGCAAGGTCCCGACTAATCCTCGTTGGTGCCCCTACGCAAAGGGAAGCCCACGCGAGGGCCAAGCACCACGGTCGAGTAACTCCGTAGAGAGCCACGGGCCTTCTCCACGCGCAAGTGGTGCTCCGCTTCCGGCTCCTCTCGGACGCTCCCCGCCGTCTCCACTATCGAGCTTCCGGCCGAAACGCCGCGGGCCTCGTTCCCTCCGGTACACGGTGGCGGCCGTGACACAAACGCGGTTGTCACGGTCTCGCAAGACTCTCGCCCCACTCGGTACAATTACAACGACTCACGCAAGAGCCGAGGGGTTGTGTGGTTTTACAAAACTCACTCAACTAACTAGGGTTCACCTAGAGCAAGCTCTAAAGCGGTCTAACTAACCTAAGCACTTCGCAAAGCACCTACGCTAATCACTGAGTGATTCTATTAAGCACTTGGGTGTTTGAGCTCTTGGAAATATGCACTATGTGTCTTGGTATGTTGCTTGGGCTCTCACACATGAGAATGGCCGGTTGGGGTGGTATTTATAGCCTCCACACCCCAAACTAGCCGTTGGACAGAAAGCAGCAGCTTTCTATCGTCGGGTGCACCGGACAGTCCGGTGCACCACCGGACATCTACTGTGCAGTGTCCGGTGCACGCCACGTCAGCCGACCGTTGGCACCTGTAGTAGTCGACTGTTGGATCCGACCGTTGCTGTCTGCCCAGTGCACACCGGACAGTCCGGTGCTACAGCCAGAGAGCGCCTGTCTGTGGCCTCTCTGCGCAGACTATCCGGTGCCACACCGGATAGTCCGGTGCACACTGGACATCAATGTCCGGTGCGCCACCAGGCGCTGGCTGACAGCCCGCATCTTGGATTTCTTCGCTGATTTCTTCGGGCTTCTTTTGTTCTTGAGTATTGGACTCCTATGCATCTTTTTATGTCTTCCTTTGAGGTGTTGCATCCTCATAGCCTTGGTCCAATTCTCTTCGCATCTTGTGAACTATAATTATAAACACTAGCAAACATATTAGTCCATAGGTTGTGTTAATCATCAAACACCAAAACTCAATTAGCCAAAAGGCCTGGGGTCCATTTTCCTTACACCGTCTTTCTTTTCTCGTAGTCGTTGTCGTTGTCCTTGTGGGAAGAAGTGGACTCGTCGCTGTCGTCGTAGTAGACGATCTCCTTGATGTGTCTTATCTTCTTCTTCTTCCCATCTTTGCGTTTGTAGCCCGAGCCCGAGTCGGTAGGTTTGTCATCCTTCGGCTCGTTGACGAAGGACTCCTTATCGTTGATCACAATTCCCTTCCCCTTAGGATCCATCTCTTCGGGCGATTAGTCCCTTCGTGAAGAGAACGACTCTGATACCAATTGAGAGCACCTAGAGGGGGGTGAATAGGTGATCCTGTGAAACTTGAAAACTTAATGTCACAAAACTTGGTTAGGCGTTAGCACAATAATGCCAAGTGGCTAGAGAGGAGTCTCAACAAAACACAATAACCACAAGAGATCAATCACAGAGATGGCACAGTGGTTTATCCCGTGGTTCGGCCAAGACCAACGCTTGCCTACTCCACGTTGTGGCGTCCCAACGGACGAGGGTTGCAATCAACCCCTCTCAAGCGGTCCAAAGACCAACTTGAATACCACGGTGTTTTGCCTTGCTTTTCTTTATCCCGTTCGTGAGGAATCTCCACAACTTGGAGTCTCTTGCCCTTACACTTGAAGTTCACAAAGAAGCACGGAGTAAGGGAAGGATGAGCAACACACACAAGACACAAAATCAGAATGTCAACACGCACACAAGTTGCAACAAGAGCTCGCAACACAACCCGATGAGTTCACAACTCTAATAGAGCTCTAGATGCTATCACGAAGAAACAACTGCGTGAAATCGAAGTCTCGGTGCTTAGGAATGCTTTGAGTATGCTTGGTGTCCTCCTCCATGCGCCTAGGGGTCCCTTTTATAGCCCTAAGGCAGCTAGGAGCCGTTGAGAGCATTCCAGGAAGGCAGATCTTGCCTTCTGTCGCCTGGCGCACCGGACAGTCCGGTGCACCACCGGACACTGTCCGGTGCGGATTTGTTTCCTTATTTGGCGAAGCCGACCGTTGCTGATTGAGAGCCGTTGGCGCACTGGACACTGTCCGGTGCACACCGGACAGTCCGGTGCACCAATGTGACCGTTGGCTCGGCCATGCGTTACGCGCGGAATCCTCGGCCGACCGTTGCCCCGGTTGACCGTTGGCTCACCGGACAGTCCGGTGCACACCGGACAGTCCGGTGAATTATAGCCGTACGCCGTTAATTCCTTCCCGAGAGCGACGACTTCGCTTGTGAACGGCTCACCAGACAGTCCGGTGCATCACCGGACAGTCCGGTGATTTATAGCCTACACCGTCGTCGAACTCCCGAGAACAGCAAGTTCGCCAGAGCCAGTCTGGTACACCGGACACTGTCCGGTGCACCACCGGACAGTCCGGTGCACCACCGGACAGTCCGGTGCACCCAGACTGAGCAGACTTTGGCTGAACAAAGCCATCTCATTTCCAACTCGATTTTTCCTGTTTCCAGCACTTAGACACAATACATTAGTCCATAAAACAATGTACTAAGTCTAGAAACATACCTTTTGATATGATTTGCACTTTGTCCACCACTTTGCATAGATTAACACTAAAGCACTTGTGTTGGCACTCAATCACCAAAATACTTAGAAATGGCCCAAGGGCACATTTCCCTTTCACCTAGCCTGAGCAGGCTAGGAATAGGAAAATGATGTATCCCCTGTTAGCGCGGTCGGTCCGAGCCCAGGGTCGGTCGAGGCGGAGACTTCTCTTGAGGCCGAGGCCGGGGTCGGGCGAGGACGCGATTCCTCCCGAGACCGGGGTCAAGGCCGAGTCCGGGGGTCGGGCGAGGCGGAGACCTCCTCCCGAGGCCGGAGCCTGAGGTCGGGCGAGGCGGAAACCTCCTCCCGAGGCCGGAGCGTGAGGTCGGGCGAGGCGGAGCTTCCTGTTGCGCCCGAGGCTTGAACTCGGTGGTTGATCGTGACTTGTTGTCAGTCGTTGCCGGGGTGGCTGACATGGCAGTCGGAGCGGAGCGAGCGACGCTGTTTTCCTGTCATATCGGACAGTAAAAAAGAGGGGTGAAGTGACTGCGGTCACTTTGGCCTGGCCGACTGAGGCGTGTGTGTCAGGATACGGCGTCAGGCATCCCCTGCATTTAATGCACCTGCGAAGCGGTCGGTTGGTGAGGCGGTATGGCCAAGGTTGCTTCACAACGAAGCCTGCCTGAGCCGGGCCTCGGGAGAGCCGAGGGGGCGCCTGCTACCTGAGGAGGGCCTCGGGTGAGGCGTGAACTCGTCTGGGACCACTATTCCAACCTGAGGCTAGGCTCGGGTGAGATCGCGTCCTTCGGGTAGACGAAGTCTTGGCTTGAACCGTACCCGTCAGTTGGTCTGAGGGTGTTTACCAGCCATGATTAGGAGCGTTGGGGGTACCCCTAATTATGGTACCCGACAGTAGCCCCTGAGCCTCGAAGGGAGTGATGGTACTCGCTTGGAGGCTTTTGCCGCGTTTTCGGTGAGGGGACCGGCCTTTCTCAGTTTTTGCCTTGTTCTGGTGGGTGCGCGCGAGCGCACCCGCCGGGTGTATCCCCCGAGGCCTCGGAGGAGTGGTTTGCCTTTTCTGAGGTCTGAATGCTTTTCGTGGTGCTTCGGCCGGTCTGATCGTTCCCTCATGTGGCCCGGCGGTAGCCCAGGTGCGTGGTTGGGTTCCAAGTTATCAGGCTGGTTTGTTGACGCTGTCAACAGTTTTGGCCGTAGCCGGGTGCGAGAGCAACCCCCGAGCCTCTGCACGGAGCGAGAGGACGATCAAGGACTTTCCCGACTTTTATTATACGCCCCTGCGTCGCCTTTCCGCAAGGAGGAGGGGGGAAAGCGCCATGTTGCCCTCGGAGGGCGTCGAACATGGTGTTTCCAGTGAGCTGCTAATGGGTGATCCGAGTGGACGCCTGTGCTCCGTTCGTTAGGGGTCGGCTGGTGGCCCAGAGGCGCGCTCCAAAAGTACCTGCGGGTGATTCGCCGGACCCAGACCCCTTCGACAAGGTCCGAGGGCTTGATGCCTCCCTCCGGTGGGATTCCGTTACAAATCGTTCCCGCCGGTCTCGGAAATGTCCTAGGGTACCTCGGGAGCGTAACCCGAGCCTTGGTTATGTATCGAACATACCTAGAGTCATCCCTCACTCTGCATGCTCTGGGGCGACTGTCGAACCCTTCCGAGGGGCCAGCCTACGAACCCCTGATCAGTAGTGGGCACGGAGCCCGAGTGCTCTGGGGCGGCTATCGAACCCTTCCGAGGGGCCAGCCTTCGAACCCCTGATCAGTAATGGGCTTGAAGTCCAAGTGCTCTAGGACGGCTGTCGAAACCCTTCCGAAGGGCCAGCCTTCAAACCCCTGATCAGTAGGAGGGCTCGGGGCCCGCTTCCTTCGCCGGGAAGGATCCTTTCCACAACATCCCCTTTCCCGGTCCCTGTAGCAAGAGAGAGAGAGAGAGGAGGAGGGGAAGGATATGAATTTTAAATAAAGTGGCGCACCTTTTTTGACGCGGTCATTATGGCGAAGGCGAAGCGACGCCCGCCTCGCCTGCCAGAGTGTAACACCTACTTTGTAATTGCTAGGGATAATATCAATAGAGAAACATTTTCTCTTTATGTGAGATTGATCTTTATTCATCATCATATGAGAACACCATATCCAAGAACAAATAATGAAAAGATATGCTACTAAATCATTGCATCATGCTGGATATTTTATTTTGTGTGCATTTTGTGACAAGAAAAACATTAAATATCCAAATGAGAAATTAAATCCTAAAAGAAATGCTAAAATTTGGAAAGAGAGAAAGAAATGAATAATGTAAGGATTAAAATATGATACATTATTCCAACATTAGTGTGTGAATTTGTATCATGGACTCAAAACAGAAACTCACAATTCAAAATTTAAATTTGGATTTAAAAGAGTTAAAAATAAAAGAAAAGAAAACAGAAAATAAAAAGAAAAAGACAAAGAACCTTACCTGGGCCTCGGAACCTCCATTTCGGCCCACCAGGAGACCCTCCCTCCGCGCAGCCCAACTGGGCAATTCACTGCGCCGACACCCGGGCCCGCCTCGTCAGCCTCCCACGCTTTCTCGCGCACGGTCTTGACCTCCCCGTATCGCTGTTCGGCCGGCCCCACATGTCATCCCGGTCTCAGCGAGCCCGACCGCGTCTCTCGCCGAACTCCGCGGGCACCGTTGCGTACTCGCCGGCATGGTAGCGTTGAGCCCAAGCCGATCCTCGCGCGCCCATAAGAGCCGGCTGCAACCTCCCTCTCCTTATCCTTCACCGTGCCGCACCTAAGCCTGACACCACCTTCTCCGCACGCCTGCAACCGAGGGAGTGCGCTCGCCGCTGCCATCGTCGATCCTTCACTGGGAGGAACACCCGGCCGTGGTGCCATTTAGAAGCTCCGTAGAATCACCAGAAACGAGATCGTGGGAGTCTTGGGCCGGGAAACCTAGCTGGTTGCCCTGAATTCGTCGCCGGCGCTGTTGGGTCGCCGTGAACCCGCGCCGCGTCGTGGCCGAGCTACCATCGTCGCCAATCCGAGGTAATTGATCCCCCATTGCGTTCGCCCTACCTTTGCCTTAGTGTAGCCTGGTTTAATTGGAGAATAGGGTCGGATTGTGGCCGAATCGGTGGGGCTCCGGCGAGCGGGCCGCCGCGGTAGGGGAGTGCGCCGCCGCGCTCGGGGTCCAGGGGAGGCGACGACTTCGCGGCCGTCGATCGGGGGATGAACGGCCGAGATTAGGCCATGGGATACCCCTTCGCTCGATCGCACAGAGACCGTTGATGCGTGATCCAGTGGCGCGGAGTGGATCCGCGACTCATTAAATCTGGGCCGTGGGTTTAGGATCCAACGACTGTCGTCGCATACCGATTCATTAAGTCTGAGATCTAATCTGGCGCATTGACTGCCGATCGGACGGCCCATATGGATGGATACCCCTTCGGCTTGCGCGTATTACAAAAGAACCCCTACACTTATTAGAAACCAACCCGCCATCCATCTCCACTGTTCTCTGTGTCTGTAGAAATTTACACCGAGACCCCTGGGTTTCTCTGGAATTGACGCCCAGTCCAGCACAGTTACAAATTGATTAAATGATTAGGGAATTGAATTTTTAATACAAAAATAATTGCTAGAACTTTAGAAATTCATAGAAAATCCATTTTTAGTCCAAATCACTCCATTCCAATTGCTAAAATTTTGTAATTTTATTCTCTAACACCTAGAGCCTCTGTTATGTCATGAAAATCAGTAAGGAATTTATTTATCACTTAATCCTATTTAAAGCACATAAAACCTTTGAAAATGCATAACTTAAAATCTATAACTCAGAAAATTATGATTTCTGTTCCTAGGATTTTATTTTAATATGTAGAATATTTCTGTGCATATGTTTGGTGTAATGTTAATTTCTCTATATGCACTGTGCTTGTTTGTATTGTGGCGAGTAGAAGAGCCCGTTGCTGAGGATCCTGGTGAGCAGCAGGTTGAAGTAGCTGAGCAGGAGCTCATTGAAGGCAAGTTGTGCCCTTGACCACTTTTTACCCAATAATGTTCTTTAATATCACTTGTCCATGCATAGGTTAATTTTGATGGGACCCAATAGGTCACCCTAGATTTGTTTATCTCATTACCTTGTTTACCCCTGAATCACTTGGGTAGTTTGCTATTGCTTTATATGGTTTTGGGATAATCATTTATTACCTCTATGTTCCAATTCTTGTTGTTATTCTGTTTATGTTCATATTGTTATCATTAATGTTAATTGGAACATAGAGCTTAACTTGAGAACCACGTGCCACCACAAGGGTGGAATGGGACGCCCTTGGCTGACTAATTAGGAAAGCTAGTGGAAGACTACCTTACCCGAAAGGGGCAAGGGCAGTAGGGGAGAGGTCAGTGCGGGGAGGTCCCTGGTTGATTTTGCTGCGATGGCTATCAGCCAGGTACCCTTTACTGGATCTTCCCATAAACTGTAGCGGGTTTTCGGAAGCTAGTGGAACTTTGTAAAGGCCTCGTAGTGTTGCCCTGCCGTGCTTCCTAGGTAGAGGTATATGGGATTCATGACCCCTTGGCAGATGGGTAACATGACTTGTGGGTAAAGGGTACAACCTCTGCAGAGTGTAAAACTGGTATACTAGCCGAGCTCACGGTCACGAGCAGCTCAGGACTCTCTGATGTTTAATTATGGAACTTAAATTCAATTTTGTCATTTGCATTGCATGGGTTTGTTATTAATTGTGTTATATTACTCTACTTATGGTTTGGTATTTACTTACACTTAGTAATTGCTAATAAAATTTTGACCAACTACTTAAAAGCAATGCTCAGCTTTAACCCCTATCTTTGATTAAGCCTTACACATCACATGAACTCACACCTTTGTGAGTTTATGTCCACTGGTTCCCCACAACTTGTTGAGCTATGATCATGTGTGAGCTCACCCTTGCTGTCTCACACCCCCCCCACAGGAGATGATCAGGTGGTTCAGGAGGAGCTGCCTAACACTGAGGAGTTCGATCTGATCTAGGTGGCGTTTCCCAGTCGACATTGGCGCCGACGATCCTTAGTTTATTTTATCTTTATTATTTCATTTTGTAATAAGTCTTCCGCTATGTAATAAATACTCTGATGTTAATGACATTTATCTCTATACACTCTGTTATTATATATGTTGTCTTCTTGGCGCATGTATGAGATGCACCCGGCTTTGTTCTTTAAAACCGGGTGTTACAGAAGTGGTATTAGAGCAAATGTTGACTGTAGGACGAAACCTAGATAGACTGGACAAACCCTTACCTACTTATCTCATTCTGATTCATTCTACACTCACCTTACTCTGATTCTTTCTACACTCATCTTGATCTTGTCTCACCTTCTACTGTTCTACTCTGATCATTCTTACCTTTTCTACTCTGAGACAGGATGGATTTCAAACCTTGGAATCCCTACCCCTATGACATTTTAAGAGATAGGAGGCCTAAGACAAAATTAAAACTATTTTCTCTATTAAAAATGTTGGTTGATTGTTCTGATGATCAATGCCTGATTTGCTTCTTTGGTTGATTGAATTATAGATGGACATCTTAGTATGTACCACCATAAGGTATTGAATTAGCTAGGAAAGGAGAAATATTGATCTGCTTAGCTAATAAATCCCCCAAAGTAACCTGATTTGTAAATACCTGCCTTGTCTACTATTTTCTTACCATATGTATCTAACTCAGATGGTCAATACCAGGCGGGGTGGTGGAATTGACTTGCCTCCTAACCAACACACTCGAAGACAACCTCAGCCACAACCTGCAGGGATGAATCCTCCTAATCCTCCACCAGGCGGAGTAGACCCACTGGTTGCTGCTCAGATGGCAATGATGCAGCAAATGGCAGATACTATAGCTGATATGCGTGCTCAGATGCAGCAAGAACGCCAGGAGATGCGTCAAGAAAGAGAGGATATACGCCAGGAGTTACGCCAGGAGAGAGATGAGATACGCCAGGAAAGGAGGGCGCAACAACAGCAGCTGCAACAGCAAATGCAACAACAACAGCAACAAGTACCACTGCCTCCACCTCCACCACCACCAGTTCCACCCCGAGACAAGCATAGAGAGTTCATGAGCCATAAGCCACCCACATTCGCTAGCTCACCTGATCCACTGGACGCGGATGATTGGCTAAAAGCAATTGAGAAGATGCTGAATATTGCACAATGCACGGACCGGGAGAAGGTTCTATATGCTTCTGGACGTCTGATTGGTCCTGCTGCTGACTGGTGGGATTCTTATACTGCTGCCCATGATGCTGCGGATACTATTACTTGGGCAGAGTTCAGTACGCAGTTCAGGAACTACCATATTCCAGCTGGGATGATAAAGATCAAGAAGAAGGAATTTCTGTCGCTGAAGCAAGGAAGTACGTCAGTCAGCGAGTACCGCGACAAGTTTATTCAGTTATCCAGATATGCCCCTGAAGAAGTTGCTGAAGACGAGAGGAAGCAGGAGCATTTCATTGAAGGACTTAATGGACCACTGCAGTATGCTCTAGTGGCACACACATTTCCATCATTTCAGAGGCTGCTTGATAAGGCGCTGGCTATTGAACACAAGCGTGTTCAACTGGGAGATTTGAAGAGAAAGGCCATATCTCAAGGACAAGGGAGCAGCAGTGTTCGTCCTCGCTACAGTTCACCGCAGGGTACACCGACTCGACCCGGAGGACCACGCCCAGTTCCGCAATCACCACTGAGGACTCCACCTCCTCGACAGGCTACCCCTACTGGCACCCCGACAAAGTTTTCAGGACAGAGTCCGGGCACTCAATGTTACAAGTGTGGGAAGATTGGTCATTATGCAAATGTCTGCCCACAAAGGATTGCTACTACTCCAGTTCAGAACAGGCAGCAAACTCCAGGAACTGGCAAGGGATATTCTATTGCCAAGGTTAATCAAGTCAGCGTGGATGCTACTCCGGATGGAGGGGACCTCGTAATTGGTATGTTTTATGTTAATGCAATTCCTGCAACCATATTATTTGATTCTGGTGCTACACATTCATTCATGTCTGCTAGATATGCCAACACCAATGAAATACCACTGCTAAATATGAGAAAACCCCTGATAGTAATTACACCTAAAGGGCCTGTTGAGGCGAATCAAATGACACGTAGATTGACATTAACCATTATGGGTAGAGATTTTGGAGCTACTGCTATAATATTGGAGTCAAGCAGTATAGATTTGATCCTTGGTATGTCATGGCTAAGAAAGGCAAAGGCCGTTATAGCATGTGGTAGAGGTACCGTAGAACTCACTACTACTAAAGGAGAAAGGTTTCAAGTTAACATTGCAGTAACCTCCTCATCTATGCGTGCAATGTTCTTTATGCCTGAGGAGTTTGTTGGTAACAATATCCGGGTGGTTAGAGATTTTCCGGATGTCTTTCCAGAGGAGTTACCAGGGATGCCACCTGATAGAGAAGTTGAGTTTGTTATTGACCTCTTACCTGGAACCGCCCCTATTTCTAAACGGCCATATAGGATGTCCGTAGAGGAGTTGAAGGAGCTTAAGAAGCAGTTAACTGAGTTACAAGAGGCTGGGTACATTCGTCCGAGTTCCTCACCTTGGGGAGCACCGGTCTTGTTTGTACAGAAGAAGGATGGATCGCAACGGATGTGTGTGGATTATAGATCTCTTAATGATGTTACAGTGAAGAACAAGTATCCGTTGCCCCGTATTGAAGATTTGTTTGATCAAATGAGAGGTGCTAGAGTATTTTCGAAGATTGATCTCCGATCCGGTTATCATCAGATGAGGATTAGACCATCGGATATTCCCAAGACGGCTTTCTCGACTAGATATGGATTATATGAGTTCACAGTTATGTCGTTTGGATTGACTAATGCACCAGCTTATTTTATGAACTTAATGAACAAGGTGTTTATGGAGTATTTGGACAGATTCGTCGTGGTATTCATCGACGATATTCTTATTTATTCTCAGAGTGAAAGTGATCACGAGGAACATCTGAGGATGGTGCTACAGAAGCTACGAGATAATCAACTCTATGCTAAGTTCAGCAAGTGCGAGTTTTGGATTGGCGAAGTGCCATTTCTTGGTCATATTATTTCTAATGGAGGAATAGCAGTGGATCCTGCTAAGGTTAAGGAGATAATGGAGTGGAAAGTCCCCACTACAGTTACTGAGATTCGAAGTTTCTTAGGACTTGCTGGATATTATCGGAGGTTTATTGAAGGATTTTCTAAGATTGCTAAGCCGATGACTTCGCTTTTGGAGAAAGGAAAAGAATTTAAGTGGGACGAGAAGTGTCAAGACAGCTTTGATCTATTGAAGAAGAGGTTGATGTCGCCACCAGTATTGGTTATGCCAGACCTGCAGAAAGGATTTGATATCTATTGTGATGCATGTGGCCAAGGCTTGGGATGTGTGCTCATGCAAGAAGGACATGTGATTGCTTATGCTTCTCGTCAGTTGCGGAGACATGAATTGAACTACCCCACTCATGACTTGGAATTGGCAGCCGTTGTGCATGCGCTTAAGATTTGGAGACATTATATCATGGGGACCAAGTGCCAAGTGTATACGGATCATAAGAGTTTGAAGTATATATTCACTCAGAAGGATCTCAATCTTAGGCAACGCCGTTGGTTGGAGCTTATTAAGGATTATGATTTAGAGATTCACTATCACCCGGGCAAGGCAAACTTGGTTGCAGATGCCTTGAGTCGCAAGGAGCATGTTCATTCAGCTGTTGTTGCCCAGCTACCCGATGAGATTGTTGAGGATTTCAGGAGACTTAACCTGGGGATAGTTGCTCATACTGAAGGAGTTACTATTGATGTGGAACCTACTTTGGAGCAAGAGATCCGCAAGGGACAAATTGGTGACGATAAGATAAAAGAGATTAAGGATCTGATTACTGAAGGTCGAGTTCCGGAGTTCACGGAAGATGAGCAGGGCACTGTATGGTTCAAGGACAGGATATGTGTTCCTGATATTAAAAGCCTTCGAGAAACTATATTGAAGGAGGCCCATGACTCGGATTATTCTATCCATCCTGGTAGTACTAAGATGTATCAGGATTTGAAACGGAAATATTGGTGGTATGGATTGAAAAGAGATGTAGCTGCACATGTAGCTATGTGCGATGTATGTCAAAGAGTTAAGGCTGAACACCAGAGGCCAGCTGGACTACTGCATCCACTGAAGATACCCGAGTGGAAATGGGAAGAGATTGGTATGGATTTCATTACTGGATTGCCTCGCACCCAGAAGGGATATGATGCTATATGGGTGATTGTGGATAGATTGACTAAAGTGGCTCACTTTATTCCTGTCAAGACTACTTATAAGGGTACTCAGCTAGCAGAGTTATATATGGCTCGGATTGTGTGTTTACATGGAGTACCAAAGAAGATCGTGTCTGATCGAGGTTCGCAGTTTACCTCAAGATTTTGGAGAAGCTTTCATGAGAACATGAGCACGAAGTTGAATTTCAGTACGGCTTATCACCCTCAGACTGATGGACAGACTGAAAGGACTAATCAAGTATTGGAAGATATGTTGAGAGCATGTGCCCTTCAGCATGGAGGAAGTTGGGATAAGAGTCTGCCTTATGCTGAGTTCTCGTATAATAATAGTTACCAGGCCAGTCTGAAGATGTCACCTTTTGAAGCTTTATATGGGAGAAAGTGCAGGACTCCTCTATATTGGGATCAGACTGGAGAGAGACAGTTCTTTGGTCCTGAATTGATTCAAGAAGCAGAGGAGCAAGTTCGTATAATTCGAGAGAATTTGAGAGTGGCTCAAACCAGGCAAAAGAGTTATGCTGATAATAGAAGGAGACCACTGGAATTTGAAGAAGGAGATTATGTGTATCTCAAAGTGTCACCACTTTGTGGAATGAGGAGATTTAAAGTCAAGGGCAAATTGTCCCCTCGCTACATTGGACCATTCTTGATCTTTAGAAGAGTTGGGGAGATGGCATACCAACTGGAGTTACCTGCTAGTCTATCAGATGTGCATAATGTGTTTCACGTGTCTCAACTAAAGAAGTGTCTCCGTGTCCCTGAGGAACAGTTACCCATGGAAGAGCTCAGTGTTCAAGGTGATTTGACTTACACGGAGTACCCGATCAAGATTTTGGATACATTGACTCGAGTTACAAGGAATAAGGTGATAAAGATGTGTAAAGTTCAATGGAGTCACCACAGTGAAGATGAAGCAACTTGGGAAAGGGAAGAAGAGCTTCGTATAGATTTTCCCCACCTTTTCTCTAGTTCTTCTTAAATCTTGAGGACGAGATTATTTTTAAGGGGGGGTAGGATTTGTAACACCTACTTTGTAATTGCTAGGGATAATATCAATAGAGAAACATTTTCTCTTTATGTGAGATTGATCTTTATTCATCATCATATGAGAACACCATATCCAAGAACAAATAATGAAAAGATATGCTACTAAATCATTGCATCATGCTGGATATTTTATTTTGTGTGCATTTTGTGACAAGAAAAACATTAAATATCCAAATGAGAAATTAAATCCTAAAAGAAATGCTAAAATTTGGAAAGAGAGAAAGAAATGAATAATGTAAGGATTAAAATATGATACATTATTCCAACATTAGTGTGTGAATTTGTATCATGGACTCAAAACAGAAACTCACAATTCAAAATTTAAATTTGGATTTAAAAGAGTTAAAAATAAAAGAAAAGAAAACAGAAAATAAAAAGAAAAAGACAAAGAACCTTACCTGGGCCTCGGAACCTCCATTTCGGCCCACCAGGAGACCCTCCCTCCGCGCAGCCCAACTGGGCAATTCACTGCGCCGACACCCGGGCCCGCCTCGTCAGCCTCCCACGCTTTCTCGCGCACGGTCTTGACCTCCCCGTATCGCTGTTCGGCCGGCCCCACATGTCATCCCGGTCTCAGCGAGCCCGACCGCGTCTCTCGCCGAACTCCGCGGGCACCGTTGCGTACTCGCCGGCATGGTAGCGTTGAGCCCAAGCCGATCCTCGCGCGCCCATAAGAGCCGGCTGCAACCTCCCTCTCCTTATCCTTCACCGTGCCGCACCCAAGCCTGACACCACCTTCTCCGCACGCCTGCAACCGAGGGAGTGCGCTCGCCGCTGCCATCGTCGATCCTTCACTGGGAGGAACACCCGGCCGTGGTGCCATTTAGAAGCTCCGTAGAATCACCAGAAACGAGATCGTGGGAGTCTTGGGCCGGGAAACCTAGCTGGTTGCCCTGAATTCGTCGCCGGCGCTGTTGGGTCGCCGTGAACCCGCGCCGCGTCGTGGCCGAGCTACCATCGTCGCCAATCCGAGGTAATTGATCCCCCATTGCGTTCGCCCTACCTTTGCCTTAGTGTAGCCTGGTTTAATTGGAGAATAGGGTCGGATTGTGGCCGAATCGGTGGGGCTCCGGCGAGCGGGCCGCCGCGGTAGGGGAGTGCGCCGCCGCGCTCGGGGTCCAGGGGAGGCGACGACTTCGCGGCCGTCGATCGGGGGATGAACGGCCGAGATTAGGCCATGGGATACCCCTTCGCTCGATCGCACAGAGACCGTTGATGCGTGATCCAGTGGCGCGGAGTGGATCCGCGACTCATTAAATCTGGGCCGTGGGTTTAGGATCCAACGACTGTCGTCGCATACCGATTCATTAAGTCTGAGATCTAATCTGGCGCATTGACTGCCGATCGGACGGCCCATATGGATGGATACCCCTTCGGCTTGCGCGTATTACAAAAGAACCCCTACACTTATTAGAAACCAACCCGCCATCCATCTCCACTGTTCTCTGTGTCTGTAGAAATTTACACCAAGACCCCTGGGTTTCTCTGGAATTGACGCCCAGTCCAGCACAGTTACAAATTGATTAAATGATTAGGGAATTGAATTTTTAATACAAAAATAATTGCTAGAACTTTAGAAATTCATAGAAAATCCATTTTTAGTCCAAATCACTCCATTCCAATTGCTAAAATTTTGTAATTTTATTCTCTAACACCTAGAGCCTCTGTTATGTCATGAAAATCAGTAAGGAATTTATTTATCACTTAATCCTATTTAAAGCACATAAAACCTTTGAAAATGCATAACTTAAAATCTATAACTCAGAAAATTATGATTTCTGTTCCTAGGATTTTATTTTAATATGTAGAATATTTCTGTGCATATGTTTGGTGTAATGTTAATTTCTCTATATGCACTGTGCTTGTTTGTATTGTGGCGAGTAGAAGAGCCCGTTGCTGAGGATCCTGGTGAGCAGCAGGTTGAAGTAGCTGAGCAGGAGCTCATTGAAGGCAAGTTGTGCCCTTGACCACTTTTTACCCAATAATGTTCTTTAATATCACTTGTCCATGCATAGGTTAATTTTGATGGGACCCAATAGGTCACCCTAGATTTGTTTATCTCATTACCTTGTTTACCCCTGAATCACTTGGGTAGTTTGCTATTGCTTTATATGGTTTTGGGATAATCATTTATTACCTCTATGTTCCAATTCTTGTTGTTATTCTGTTTATGTTCATATTGTTATCATTAATGTTAATTGGAACATAGAGCTTAACTTGAGAACCACGTGCCACCACAAGGGTGGAATGGGACGCCCTTGGCTGACTAATTAGGAAAGCTAGTGGAAGACTACCTTACCCGAAAGGGGCAAGGGCAGTAGGGGAGAGGTCAGTGCGGGGAGGTCCCTGGTTGATTTTGCTGCGATGGCTATCAGCCAGGAACCCTTTACTGGATCTTCCCATAAACTGTAGCGGGTTTTCGGAAGCTAGTGGAACTTTGTAAAGGCCTCGTAGTGTTGCCCTGCCGTGCTTCCTAGGTAGAGGTATATGGGATTCATGACCCCTTGGCAGATGGGTAACATGACTTGTGGGTAAAGGGTACAACCTCTGCAGAGTGTAAAACTGGTATACTAGCCGAGCTCACGGTCACGAGCAGCTCAGGACTCTCTGATGTTTAATTATGGAACTTAAATTCAATTTTGTCATTTGCATTGCATGGGTTTGTTATTAATTGTGTTATATTACTCTACTTATGGTTTGGTATTTACTTACACTTAGTAATTGCTAATAAAATTTTGACCAACTACTTAAAAGCAATGCTCAGCTTTAACCCCTATCTTTGATTAAGCCTTACACATCACATGAACTCACACCTTTGTGAGTTTATGTCCACTGGTTCCCCACAACTTGTTGAGCTATGATCATGTGTGAGCTCACCCTTGCTGTCTCACACCCCCCCCCCACAGGAGATGATCAGGTGGTTCAGGAGGAGCTGCCTAACACTGAGGAGTTCGATCTGATCTAGGTGGCGTTTCCCAGTCGACATTGGCGCCGACGATCCTTAGTTTATTTTATCTTTATTATTTCATTTTGTAATAAGTCTTCCGCTATGTAATAAATACTCTGATGTTAATGACATTTATCTCTATACACTCTGTTATTATATATGTTGTCTTCTTGGCGCATGTATGAGATGCACCCGGCTTTGTTCTTTAAAACCGGGTGTTACACAGAGGTGTTGCCTACTCCGTCGGGGAGTTAATGCGACAGGACGGGCGATTCGCGTGGCGCCCGTTGCGCGTGCGAGCCATTCGAGGAACGGGGCATGGGCGCGTCGTCTTCACGCCGTGGGAGAGGGCTCTCCCGTCGCTTCAGGAGGGGACGTGAGCCTGCAGGTGACTTGACTGCTGCCTCCGCTCGTCTGCCGCTGCAGTTACTGCCGGCCCTCTTTTGACCATGCCAACCGTCGTGCCTACCCCGCGGCTGACTAACCCATGGCCATCGCCTTGAATTGGCACTGTTGGGTCATGTGCAGGGCTACCTCGAGTCACGGTACTGGTTCCGCAGTCGAGAAGGCGCAACATTGGCGCGAGTGGAGGTGTAGCTTCTCGCACGTCGTAACCAGCGCGCCGGTTACATGACATGCGAGCCCGCTTCCTTTGCGCTGGTCCACTGGATGTGGATGGAGCCAAAGGGGTGCACAGTTGTGGTGCAGTTGGATGCCCGTCGCGTGGCAGTCCACCCTTTCGACCACCGGTTTCTGCAAAGATGGGAGAGCGCTTGTAACCGCGGGACGGTTATATGCCTTGCGCGCGACGGTTCGCCTTCTTCGTGCTTCGGATCAGCTCGTATGACGTGTGGGTCCCAGCCCCCGTGTCGTAAGGGGAGAACCCTGTAGGATGTCAGTGGGGACTTCGCTCGTGACGCTAAGGGGTGCAAGCGAGGAGGTCTGCTTATAAAAGGGGGATCGATCCCCTGGGCAGTGGCCATGCCTTCGTCCTCCCCTCATGCCTTGCGCCCTTCTGCCTTTTGAGCCCCCGGCTAGGGTGCCCCAGCGTCGCCTTGCTCTTGCTGTCGTTGGAGGAGCGCGGCCTCGTGGAGATCGGTACCTTTCAGCCATCGCTCGGCTTCAAGGATTTTTGTCGTGCAGCCCGGCTGCATTCCCTCACCAATGGGCAGTTTGGTGGGGAAAAGCAAGCCGGGCTGCGGCCTCCGCCCTGCCCTTAGCTTCAAGGATCTTCATCATCCTTGCTGAGGCGGAGGGAGAGCTGAGCTAGGGTTCTACCTCCCGCATGGGTCGGCAGACCGTCTCCTCCTTCAGCATTCAGGGGAGAAGGCGCTCACCGACCTTGCGGAGGGGAGAACTTCGGCAACCCAGGACCGGTCGGCCGCAAGCGTCGTCAGCTCCAGCGTGCCTGGCTTGCTGGCTCAGCTGGCTCTATCGCGGCCTCCGACGCTGCCTCCTGCCGCTTGATCCGTGCTCGGGCATCTGTTGCGCCGTGCGCACCGGTGGACCGTCCAAGACGTCGTATGCCGCATGGGCGGCGTTCGTGTTCTTGGATTGTCTTGTCCTCACTCCGGCACGACGCCTCCGCGCGGAGGTCGGGGCCTGCCCGTCCGCGAGGACCTGAGTGGGGATCTGCCGGTGTAGGCTGGGGCGTCCACCATTCATCGGCGTGGCGCTGGCGCGCAGGTGGCCGCTGTTGTCGGTGCTGAGGTGGTGGCAACCGGAGAAGGTTTCTCCGCCGACGAGACCATCGACGCCAGCTGCGGCCAGACCCCCAACTCTTTGGCTTTGATGGCTTGTCCTCGCCCCTCGAGCGGAGACGCGGGCGAGGGCCTCGTCACAGCAGCGTCGGCCCTGAGGTCATCGCTGCTGCTGTTTAGCCGCCCGAAGTGGGGGTCGTTGTCGCTGCTGTCATGGGTCACCGGCGAGCCACCCGGAGTTTGTCGTCCCGCAGGCCCTCCGATGTGGGGGGTTGTTCGTACCCGCGGGAACGGAACCGGAGTCCCCTTTGTAATGGCACCTTGAGTGCCAGTGTATGTTCATTGTGGCTGTCGAGGCCTGAACATTTGGGTATTCGGGAGTGAAGCTCTGTGTCTTCCTCATTCCGAGCGCTGGGACTTGTCTATTGGCTAACCAAACCACTTAACCGAGCGTCGATTGCCTTTCACGGAAGGTGACGAGTGAGGTGTCCGTATCCCGGAGGCGTAGGAGTCCCTCGGCTCTGTCAGCCTTGCCGCTCTAGGCTTTCCTTGCTCAGTTTTCGGAACCCTCGGCTGCTCTGCGATGAGCCGAAGCCAGAGGCAGCGGTGTTAGCGCGGACAGACGCAGAGTCGGCTCGGAAAGAGACTTCGTCGGCCCGGGAGATGGCGGCTTCCCAGGCCGAGGAAGATGTGGTAGCAGCTGCTGGAGCTTGGCCAAGACATCTGCTGGCGTGGTGTTGGCGTCCTCCCTTAGGTGGAGGTCCTTTTGCCCGGGTCGCCATCCGAGGCCGGGCCTGGTTCCACCGAGGGTGGGAACAACGTCGAGGGTGCTGCTGCTCCCCCTGTCGATGCCAGAACCTGCAGGAACAGTTTGTCTGTAGCATGCACATGCTTTTTCGTGGCCACCGAGGCCTAAACACTTTGTCGTCGTGTTTAAAAAGTTGCGTCTTCTCTCCTCTTGTTTTGAGCATCACGACTTGTCTGTCAATAGCAGAATCATTTATCCGAATGAGAGTTACTTTTCGTGGAAGGTGATGAGTGAGGTATCCGTATCCCGGAGGCGTAGGAGTCCCTCGGCTCGGTCGGCCTTGCCGCTTACGTGCGCTCTCATTTGGTCGAAGGATTCCATTATTGGAACAGTCGAGAAGGCGTGAAAGTCGTTTTCTACCCGAGTGTTAGGACTTGTTCGGTAGCAGGATAGCTTATCCGAGCGTGAGTTACTTCTCGCAGAAGGTGATGAGTGAGGTATCCGTATCCCGGAGGCATAGGAGTTCCTCGGTTCGGTCGGCCTTGCCGCTTACGTGTACTCTCGTTGTTCTCAGGATCCCGCTATCGATACGGAAGTCGAAAGCACGAAGGTTGTTTTGGTAGAAAATTTTTCCGAGGAAAATTTTGACGCAGAGGGGGTTCCCCCTTCTAGCCCCCGAGGGAGGGTCGGGCTTTGCTGAGGCAAGGCCGACCCTTCCTTGACGGTTAGACTTTGTGTATGTAAACGAGGTACATGAACGACTTAAAACATCTTAAGGGTAGAAGCGACATAGCTGTTGGATGTTCCAAGCGTTGCTGTAGACCTCGCCTTGACTGTTGGCCAGCTTGTATGTTCCGGGCTTCAAGATCTTGGCGATGATGAAGGGCCCTTCCTAGGGAGGAGTGAGCTTGTGGCGCCCTCGGGCGTCCTGTCGCAGGCGAAGCACCAAGTCTCCCACTTGGAAGCCTCTGGACCGAACGCTTCGGGTGTGGTAGCGCCGTAGCGAATGTTGGTACTGTGCCGAATGTAGTAGGACGACGTCCCGAGCCTCCTCGAGTTGGTCCAACGAGTCTTCTCGGCTGGTCTAGTTGCTTCGGTCGTCGTACGCCTTGGTCCTCGGGGACCCATATTCTAAGTCCATGGGGAGGACGGCTTCGGCCCCATAGACTAGAAAGAACGGCGTAAAACCCGTGGCGCGGCTCGGCGTCGTCCTCAGACTCCAGACTACCGAGGGTAGCTCTTTCATCCACCACCTGCCGAACTTGTTGAGGTCGTTGTAGATCCTTGGTTTGAGCCCTTGCAAAATCATACCGTTGGCACGCTCCACCTGCCCATTCGTCATGGGATGAGCTACAGCGGCCCAGTCCACACGGATGTGGTGGTCGTCGCAGAAGTCTAGGAACTTTTTTCCGGTGAACTATGTGCCATTGTCGGTGATGATTGAGTTTGGGACCCTGAACCGATGGATGATGTTGGTGAAGAATGCCACCGCCTACTCGGACCTGATGCTGTTTAGGGGTCGGACCTCGATCCACTTGGAGAATTTGTCGATAGCGACCAGCAGGTGCGTGAAGCCCCCAGGTGCCTTCTGCAAGGGACCGATAAGGTCTAGACCCCACACAGCAAATGGCCAGGTGATGGGTATCGTCCGCAAGGCCTGAGCGGGCAGATGTGTCTGCTTTGCGTAGAATTAACACCCCCGACAGGAGCGCACAATCCTAGTGGCGTCAGCCACCGTGGTTGGCCAGTAGAAACCTTGTTGGAAGGCATTCCCCACGAGGGCTCGAGGCGCTGCATGGTGGCCACAAGCCCCCAAGTGTATTTCTTGCAACAGCTCTTGTCCTTGGGGGATAGATATGCATCGTTGAAGGATGCCCGAGGGGCTATGGTGATAGAGCTCTTTTTCATCACCTAGCAAGATGAATGACTTGGCGCACCGAGCCAGCCGTCGAGCATTGGTCTTGTCGATGGGAAGCTCTCCTCAGAGGAGATATTCTAGGTACGGGGTCTGCCAGTTCGGATCTGGCGTGACCCCATTCTGTTCCTCTTCGACGGGCAAGGCCTCTTCCTCGATGGCCGAGGGTGCCTCGGGTGCGGCCGAGGGTACCTCGGGATCGGCCGAGGGTACCTCGGGCTGGGCTGAGGCTTCCTCAGGCTTGGGCGCCTCGTCGATCTTGACGGATGGTTGATGTAGGTCTTTGGAGAAGATGTCCGGGGGAACCGTCGTTCGCCCCAAGGCTATTTTCGCCAGCTCGTCCGCAGTCTCGTTGTACCATCGGGCGATGTGGTTGAGCTCCAGCCCGTGGAACTTGTTTTCCAGGCGTCGGACTTCGTCGCAGTAGGCTTCCATCCTCCAGTCACGGCAGTGGGAGTTCTTCATGACTTGGTCAATGACAAGCTGCAAGTCGCCTCGAGCATCGAGGCATCGGACCCCTAGCTCGACGGTGATGCGTAGCCCGCTAACCAGTGCTTCGTACTCGGCCACGTTGTTTGATGCCGGAAAATGGAGGCGAATGACATAGCGGAGATGCTTTCCGAGGGGTGAAACGAAGAGCAGGCCAGCACCCGCTCCTGTTTTCATGAGTGACCCATCGAAGTACATGGTCCAGAGCTCAGGCTGGATTGGAGTTGTCGGTAACTGGGTGTCAGTCCACTCAGCCAGGAAGTCTACCAAGACCTGGGATTTTATGGCTTTCCGAGGAGCGAATGATAGCGTTTCGCCCATAAGCTCCACTGCCCACTTTGCTATCCTGCCCGAGGCCTCGCGGCACTGGATGATCTCCCCCAGGGGGAAGGATGACACCACAGTTATCGGATGAGACTCGAAGTAGTGTCGCAACTTTCGCCGTGTCAGGATCACTGCGTAGAGCAGCTTCTGGATCTGTAGGTAGCGGGCTTTGGTCTCGGAAAGCACTTCGTTGATGAAGTAGACTGGCCTCTGGATGGGCAGTGCATGCCCTTCTTCTCGTCTCTCGACTACGATCGCGGCGCTGACCACATGAGTAGTCGCGGCTACGTAGATCAAGAGGGCTTCTCCTGCGGCGGGGGGCACCAGGATGGGTGTGTTCGTAAGGAGCGCCTTAAGGTTTCCGAGGGCTTCCTCGGCCTCAGGGGTCCAAGTGAAGCACTCGGCCTTCCTTAAGAGGCGGTACAGAGGCAAGCCTTTCTTGCCAAGGCGTGAGATGAAGCGGCTTAGAGCCGCAAGGCATCCCATGACCCTCTGTACTCCCTTCAAATCTTTGATCGGTCCCATGTTGGTGATGGCCACGATTTTCTCCGGGTTGGCCTCGATGCCCCGCTCGGAGACGATGAATCCAAGGAGCATGCCTCGAGGGACTCCGAAGACACACATCTCGAGATTGAGTTTCACGCCTTTCGCTATCAGACACTTGAATGTCGTTTCAAGGTCAGAGAGGAGGTCAGAGGCTCTCTTCGTCTTGACAACGATGTCGTCGACGTAAGCCTCGACCGTTCTGCCGATGTGTTGTCCGAACACGTGGTTCACGCACCTCTGGTAAGTGGCGCCTGCATTCCTCAACCCAAATGGCATTGTGGTGTAACAGTACATGCCAAAAGGTGTGATGAAAGAAGTCGCGAGCTGGTCGGACTCTTTCATCTTGATTTGGTGATAGCCTGAGTAGGCATCGAGGAATGACAGGGTTTCGCACCCAGCAATGGAGTCCACGATTTGATCGATGCGAGGTAGAGGGTAGGGAACTTTCGGACATGCTTTGTTTAGACCAGTGTAGTCTACACACATCCTCCATTTCCCATCCTTCTTCTTTACAAGAATAGGGTTAGCTAACCATTTGGGATGGAATACCTCTTTGATGAACCCTGCCGCGAGTAGCTTGTGGATCTCCTCGCCTATGGCCCTGCGCTTTTCTTCGTCGAAACGGCACAGGGTTTGCTTCACGGGTCGGGCTCCAGCTCTGATGTCCAGTGAGTGCTCGGCGCCATCCCTCGGTATGCCAGGCATGTCCGAGGGACTCCACGCAAAGACTTCGGCGTTTGCGCGGAGAAAGTCGATGAGCACTGCTTCCTATTTGGGGTCGAGCTCGGAGCCGATCCGAACTTGCTTGCTGGCGTCGTTGCTGGGGTCAAGAGAGATGGACTTGACCGCCTCGCTTGGTTCGAAGTTGCCAGCGTGCCGCTTCACGTCGGGCGCCTCCTGGGAGAGACGTTCCAGGTCGGCGACGAGGGCCTCGGACTCAGCGAGAGCCTCGGCGTATTCCACGCACTCCACGTCGCATTCGTACGTGTGGCGGTACGTGGATCCGACGGTGATGACCCCATTCGGGCCCGGCATCTTGAGCTTGAGGTAGGTGTAGTTGGGGACGGCCATGAACTTGGCGTAGCATGGTCTTCCCAACACCGCATGGTAGGTTCCTCGAAACCCGACGACCTCAAAGGTGAGAGCTTCCTTTCGGAAGTTAGAGGGAGTTTCGAAGTAGACGGGTAAGTCGATCCGTCCGAGGAGTAGGATTCGCTTCCCAGGCACGATCCCGTGGAAGGGTGCCGCACCGACTCGGACTTCGGACCGATCAACCCCTAAGAGTTCCAGGGTCTAGGCGTAGATGATGTTAAGGCTGCTGCCTCCGTCCATGAGGACCTTGGAGAGCCTAACATTGCCGATGATCGGATCGACGACGAGCGAGTACCTTCTCGGGCTTGGCACGAAGTCGAGGTGGTCGCCTTGGTCGAAGGTGATAGGCTTGTCGGACTAGTCTAGGTAGACTGGCGCCGCCACCTTCACCAAGCAGAATTCCTGGCGCTCCTGCTTGCGGTGCCGAGCCGAGGCGTTCGCCGCCTGCCCGCCGTAGATCATGAAGCAGTTATGGACTTCCGGGAATCCCTCTTCCTTGCCGCCCTCCTTCTTGTCGTTGTCATGGCCCTTGCCATCCTCCGCCGGGGGCCCGGTCTTATGGAAGTAGCGTCGGAGCATGACACATTCTTTGAGGGTGTGCTTGACGGGCCCCTGGTGATAGGGGCATGGCTCTTTGAGCATCTTGTCGAATGCGGCGGCCCCTCCAGGAGGTTTTCGAGGGTTCCTATGCTCGGCCGCAGCGATGAGATCCACGTCTGCGGCGTCGCGCTTCGCTCGTGACTTGTTTTTAGCCTTCTTCTTCGCGCCCCGCTGAGCGGACGCCTTAGGGGCGTCTGTCTTCGGCTCCCCCTAAGGCTGCTTGTCCTTCCGGAAGATGGCTTCGACCGCCTCTTGACCCAAGGTGAACTTGGTGGCGACGTCCATCAGTTCGCTCGCACGGGTGGGAGTCTTGCGCCCCAGTTTTCTCACCAAGTCTCGGCAAGTGGTGCCGGCAAGGAAAGCCCCGATGACATCCGAGTCGATAACGTTGGGCAGCTCGGTGCGCTGCTTTGAAAACCGCCGGATGTACTCTTGGAGGGACTCCCCTGGCTGCTGGCGGCAGCTTTGGAGGTCCCATGAGATCCCAGGGCGCACGTACGTGCCTTGGAAGTTCCCCGCGAAAGCTCTGACCAGATTGTCCCAGTCGGAGATCTGCGCAGGAGGCAGATGCTCCAGCCAAGCTCGGGCGGCGTCGGAGAGGAAAAGGGGTAGATTACGGTTGATGAGGTTGTCATCATCTGCCCCTCCCAACTAGCATGCCAGTCGGTAGTCCACGAGCCACAGCTCCGGCCTCGTCTCCCCCGAGTACTTGGTGATAGTAGTCGGGGCTCAGAAACGGGCAGGGAACGGCGCTCGTCTTATGGCCCGGCTGAAGACTCATGGACCGGGTGGTTCGAGCGAAGGACTGCGATCCTCCTCGCTGTTGCAGCGTCCCCCACGCCTGGGATGGTAGCCTCGGCGCACCTTCTCATCGAGGCGGGCTCGATGGTCGAGATGGTGGTGCTCGTTGCCGAGGCGTTCTCGGGCGACGGGCGCCTCATCCCGTGTACGCTCGGGATGGACCGAGGCTTCCTGAATGCGCCGGGAGGACACCGCGTGATGCTCCAAGGGGTCAGCTCGCCTGCGGGAGGTGGAGCTCTCGGCTCGTCGAACCGCGGCGCCTTCCAGGAGATTCTTGAGTTTGCCCTGGATACGCCGTCCCTCGGTGGTGGATGGCTCTGGCATGGCTCGAAGCAGCATCGCCGCTGCAGCTAGGTCCTGGCCGGACCCGCTGACGGCCGGGGGCAGCGCTGCCCTGGCATTGTCGATGATGCGGCGCCGGATGTCTTTGGCCCAATGACAGGCTTCTCCGGCGAGTGCTCGGCCTGCCCACTCCTGTTCGATGTTCTGTCAGAGCTGTACAAGCCGGCCTGCTTCCCCATTGACCCGGGCCTGCATCTCACAGATTTGCTCGAGCTGTATGTCCTGACCCTCCGTAGGGACTGGGACGACAGCTAGCTCCCACAGGATGTCAACGCGAGATGCGGGCCCAGGGGGATCGTCAACCTTTGGCATGCCGAGGTGGTTGCCTTTGTTGTGATCTCCCAGATCGACGTGGGAACATTCGTGACTTAGGCCATAACCCTCATCGTCAAGGTCATGGCCATCGTCAGAACAACCGGAGAGGCAGTGGTCACATGCGGACATGAAGCCCCGCATGGCACCGGGGTCATTAAGGGCAGAGAAATCCCAACCGGAGTCGGGGTCGTCCCCTTCCTCCGAACCCGCCGGTCCGAAGGTTGAGATGGCTGTCAGTCGGTCCCAGGTCAACCACATGTGGTACCCCAGAAGGTTTGGATACGCCTTTATGAAGGCGCTCACCATAGCGGGGTCGCTAGGTGGATCGAAGCTGAACCGAAAAGGTACGGGATGGAAAACGGACGGTACCTCTTGGTCGTTAGACGGTGGTGAAGTCGCGTCGGGGGCGGAGCACACCGTCATCTCAGGTATGAGGGTAACGCCCAGCAGGTCCTTTGCGAGGGTGCTGGCGTCATCAGTCCGCTTGGGGTTGACACATCGCGGGGAAGTGACACCCGCCGTCGCCTTAGGTGCGAGGGCAATGTCCGACATGTCCCCCGGGGGAGTGCCAGCGTCGTCGACTCGCTCTGGTGCGACAGCCGACAAGGTGCCGCCTCCTGCGTGGCCATGGTTGCCTCGTCTCTGCCTCCTCCGACGAGGAGGGTGGCGGGGACGACCGGAGTGCTCCTCTTCTGCCGCGAGGAGATGCTGTCGTAGAGCTCGCCGCCGCCGGGCGAGTCGGAGACCGTCGTTGTCGTCACGCCGCGGGGGGAGGAGTACCATGTCATAGCTATCGTCGAGGGACATGAACTCGAGACTCCCGAAGCGGAGCACCGTCCCGGGCTGGAGAGGTTGCTGAAGACTCCCCATCTGGAACTCAACGGGAAGGTGTTCATTAACACGCAGCAGGCCCCTACCTGGCACGCCAACTGTCGACGTTTTGATCTCGGGGGGGGGGGGGGGTCCCTGGACTGACGAGTGAATTGTCGCTGCGTGTCCCTGCCCAGATGGGTTGGCGCGGGATGGAACATAAGATGTGGGACAAGACTTGTATTATCCTGCACCAGGGGTGCCGCTCGCAGTAGGGGTTACAAGTGCGTCGTGTGAGGGAGAGAGAGAGGGACACAGAGCTCGTCCGCCGCTTCCCTCGCGCGAACCCCCCTCAGGGTGGCCCTAGACCTCCGTTTTATAGAGGCAAGGAGAGAGTCCAGGCATACAATAGGGGGCGTAGCTATGTGCTAACGTGTCCGGCAGTGGGGTGCCTAAGCCCTATGTACATGCCAACGTGGCCGTCGGAGGAGAGCTTGGGCCCTGTACATGTGATGGCATGGCCGTCGGAGGAGCGCCTGAGTCTTGTAGGAGCACAGCTGGCAGCGCGGTGAGGATCCTGCTGATGTCTCCTTGCTGTCGTAAGGGGCTGAGAGCCACCGGCGTCATGGCGCACGCGGGGTGCCATCATTACCCGTCGCCGGGGTAAGCCAGATGGGACGCCGGTCTTGTTCTTCCTAGCCTGAGCAGGCTAAGAATAGGGAAATGATGTATCCCCTGTTAGCGCGGTCGGTCCAAGCCCAGGGTCGGTCGAGGCGGAGACTTCTCTTGAGGCCGAGGCCGGGGTTGGGCGAGGACGCGATTCCTCCCGAGACCGGGGTCGAGGCCGAGTCCGGGAGTCGGGCGATGCGGAGACCTCCCGAGGCCGGAGCCTAAGGTCGGGCGAGGCAGAAACCTCCTACCGAGGCCGAAGCGTGAGGTCGGGCGAGGCGGAGCTTCCTGTTGCGCCCGAGGCTTGAACTCGATGGTTGATCGTGACTTGTTGTCAGTCATTGCCGGGGTGGCTGACACGGCAGTCGGAGCGGAGCGAGCGACGCTGTTTTCCTGTCATATCAGACAGTAAAGAAGAGGGGCGAAGTGACTGCGGTTACTTCGGCCTGGCCGATTGAGGCGCGTGTGTCAGGATACGGCGTCAGGCATCCCCTGCATTTAATGTGCCTGCGAAGCGGTCGTTTGGTGAGGCGGTATGGCCAAGGTTGCTTCACAACGAAGCCTGCCCGAGCCGGGCCTCGGGAGAGCCGAGGGGGCGCCTGCTGCCTGAGGAGGTCCTCGGGCGAGGCGTGAACTACTCTGGGACCACTGTTCCAACCCGAGGCTGGGCTCGGGTGAGATCGCGTCCTTTGGGTAGACGAAGTCTTGGCTTGAACCGTACCCGTCAGTTGGTCTGAGGGTGTTTACCAGCCATGATTAGGAGCGTTGGGGGTACCCCTAATTATGGTACCCGACACATATATACAATTAATATTCAATATTAAAAACATCTGAGTATGATGTTCTACTGGTTAGACACCTTCACCCAGTGTCTCTCGCCCTTCTTCCATCATGCATGGGTTCGAACCCCATCTCCTGCACCATTTTTAACATTTTACGTTGATTTAATCAAATGGCTGACAAGCTAACGGGCTGGCCCAGCATAGTCAGCAGGCCGGCACGACGTGCTTGGACCAGAGTTGTGGCCCGCAGGCATCTGGCCCATGCCGGGCCGCCGTTTGGCCATCTATAGTCATGCAGCGGATTAATTTGAAATAGCTGTTAGGGGTTATTTGTAAAAAAATGACGCGGGACAACCGTTGAAACTGATGCTTTAAGTATAGTATATAGATATATAGATATATAGATGTCATGCAAGACGTGGAAAACTACAGTTTCAGGTGCAAAGCAATGAAGGTCGAACAACCAACTGACAGCTGAGTGACCGGATTGGGCTAAACCCAACCATCCATCTCCTTAAACGGGCCATTGATTGGGAGGGTCCACGCTGACCTCGGTTGGAGCCACCGGTCACACGATGCTATATAAAGTATTAAAGGGTCGCAGAAAACACTAACGCTAGTACCTCGCCCTAAACCCTAATCCACAGAAGGACTCATCGCCTCGACATCGGAGTGACCGAAAGAGTTCTTCCCATGGCGGCTTCAGATCTCTGTGCCAGCACCTGGATCCGAGCCCTTCCTTTTCTGCAGGACGGACAGTGGCTATACCTACGACGACCAGCTACCATTGTCGTGCCAAGATCTACATGACGGTCCCTGTTTTCAAGTCATCGACTAGTTGGCGACTAGTCATCCAGTCGGTCTTGAGAGGCCGACTTGGGGACCGACTCGACTTTTCTGGCAAGTCGCTCGACTTGCCAACGACTCAAATATCTAAGTCGACTAGTCATCGAACTGGGCTAGCAAGTCGACTGACTTGTCCCCAGTTCGGCCCAACCAGTCCAAAGGCCCATTACAAAACCTAAACCCTAACTTACCTGAAGCCGCCCCTCCTATGCAGTCGGTCGCCCCTCCTCTACAGCACATATTTTCTTGCTATTTGTTTTCCAATTTGAACTATATGGCTGTTTTGACTTATGAGTTTATGACTTATCACTTATGTGGCTGATTTGGTTCAGTTTGAGGCTTCAAATGAGGTTAGACTTGCTGTTTATTTCAGTTTTGTTCAATTTCAGACTTTAAAAGAGGTAAAACATCCTATTTCTTCATATATAATTGATATATTGTCTATATGAAGCCATTATATAGGCAAAACAGCCACTATATTGGTAAGTCGACGACTAGTCGACTGACTTATCGACTAGTCACCAAGTCGGTACCTTGTCGACTCGACTCGACTTACCGACTTCAAAACCTTGATGACGGTAATCCTTAATCTCCTCTGTTCATGTGTTTACCAGTGTGCACAAGTCCAGATCCAATCACTGTTAATACTTAAGCACTCAGATTTGACTAAGTGGACACTGCAAAGGTCACCAAATTTATAACACCAACATCACAACAAATTCATGTATATGTAAGATATTTTGAGTAGCTAAGTTTAATTAGCGTCTATGAAAGCGAAGTACGGGTTATGACAAAATAAGAATCATATACTATTAGCCGGAGCACATATATTCCAAATGAAATGGAGGAAAGAAATTGGAACTATTTCTAAACTTACCTACATAGGAAGTGAACAATACATTTAGAAAAGGTCAATGAATGGCTCATAATATTCGAAAACAAAAATATATATATGAGTGCTCATATAATTAGCTGACTGATTTAAAGATGAATGTGAAAATACACATCTTTACCGTGTAATTTATTTCGCACTTATACGTGTTTGTAATAATGAAGCTTATATCGCAGATGGCAGTTCACCGTACAGAAGATTTAAACAAAAAAATATGAATGCCCATATAATTAGCTGAAGTGACTTAAAGATGAATGTGAGAATACACATTTTACCATATAATTTATTTCATACTTATATGAGTTTGTAATTGTCGGTGTTTCGAAACCCGGGGGGTCCCTGGACCGACGAGTGAATCGTCGCCGCGTGCCCCAGCCTAGATGGGTCGACGCGAGGCGGAACGCGAAGGGGGGAAAGGAAGCAGCCGGAGGGAGGCAGGCGTGAGAGAGTGGATCCCGCGGCCTTCGTGTTAGCCCCGCGCCTGAGTCGGGTGCGCTTGCAGTAGGGGGATACAAGCGTCCACGCGGGAGTGGGAGCGAGCGGCCTTGCGCGAGCGCCGTCCCGTCCTTCTCCGCGCGGGCCAACCAACCCTCTGTAAGAGGGCCCTGGTCCTCCCTTTTATAGGCGTAAGGAGAGGATCCAGGTGTACAATGGGGAGTGTAGCAATGTGCTAACGTGTCTAGCGGTGGAGAGCTAGCGCCCTAACTACATGCCATCGTGGCAGCCGGAGAGGTCTTGGCACCCAGTTCGCGTGGTGTCGTGGCTGTCGGAGGAGTGCTGGAGCCTGGCGGGAGGACAGCTGTTGGGGCTGTCGAGTCCTTGCTGACGTCCTCTTGCTTCCGTAAGGGGGCTGAGAGCCGCCGTCGTCACAGGGCATGCGGGGCGCCATCATTACTCGCATGGTGGAGCGAGCCAGATGGGACGCCGGTCTGGTTCCCCGTAGCCCGAGTCAGCTCGGGGTAGGGTAATGATGGCGCTTCCTGTTGATGTGGTCGGTCCATGCCCTAGGCTGGGCGAGGTGGAGGCTCCTCTGAGGTCGAGGTCGAGGTTGAGCCCCCGGGTCGGGCGAGGCGGAGTTCGTCGTCTTCTGGGGCTGAGCCCATGTCCGAGCCCTGGGGTCGGGCGAGGCGGAGTTTGCCGTCTTCCAGGGCTGAGCTCGAGTCCGAGCCCTGGGTTGGGCGGAGCGGAGTTCGCCGTCTTCTGGGGCTGAGCCCGAGTCCGAGCCCTGGGTCGGGCGGAGCGGAGTTCACCGTCTTCCGGGGCTGAGCCCGAGTCCGAGCCCTGGGTCGGGCGGAGCGGAGTTCGCCATCTTCCGGGGCTGAGCCAGAGTCCGAGCCCTGGGTCGGGCGAGGCGGAGTTTCCTATAACGCCCGAGGCCGACCTTGGCTGCTGTCAGCCTCACTCTGTCGGGTGGCTCAACAGTCAGAGCGGCGCAGACGGCGCTGTCCTCTTGTCAGACCGGTCAGTAGAGCGGCGAAGTGACTGCGGTCACTTCGGCTCTGTCGACTGGTGGGCGTGCGTCAGGATAAAGGTGTCAGACCACCTTTGCATTAAATGCCCCTGCGATTTGGTCGGTCGGCGTGGCGATGTGGCCAAGGTCGCTTCTTGGTGAAGACTGGGCCTTGGGCGAGCTGACAGTGTGCCCATTGCTGGAGGGGGGTCCTCGGGCGAGACATAGGTTCTCCGGGGTCAGCTTCCCTTGCCCGAGGCTAGGCTCGGGCGAGGCACGATCGTGTCCCTTGAATGGACCGATCCTTGACTTAATCACACCCATCAGGCCTTTGCAGCTTTGTGCTGATGAGGGTTACCAGCCTAGATTTAGGGGTCTTGAGGGTACCCCTAATTATGGTCCCGGATAGTAGCCCTCGAGCCTCCAAGGGAGTACTAATACTCGCTTGGAGGCTTTTGCCGCACTTTTTTGCAAGGGGACCAGCCTTTTTTGGTTGCATTCTGTTCCGGTGGGTGCGCGTGAGCGCACCCGCCGGGTGTAGCCCCCGAGGCCTCGGAGGAGTAGTTTTACTCCTTCGAGGTCTTAGTGCGTTTCGCAACACTTCGGCTGGTCTAGTTGTTCCCTCATGCGAGCTGGCCGTAGCCCGAGTGCACGGTCGGGTCCTAAGTTCTCGGGCTGGTATGTTGACGCTGTCAACGGTTTGGCCGGAGCCGGGTTTGCGAGAGCAGCCCCCGAGCCTCTGCACAGGGCGAGAGGACGGTCAAGGACAGACTCGTCTTTTTTACATACGCCCCTACGTCGCCTTTCCGCAAGGAGGAGGGGGGAAAGCGCCATGTTGCCCTCGGGGGGCGCCGGACATGGTGTTTCCGGTGAGCTGCTGGCGGGTAATCCGAGCAGACGCCCGTGCCCCATTTGCTAGGGGTCGGCTAGAGGCCCGGAGGCACGCTCCAAAAGTACCTGCGGGTGATCTACCGGACCCGGTCCCCTTTGACGGGGTCCGGGGGCTCGATGCCTCCCTCTGATGGGATTCCGTTACAAGATCGCTCCCGCTAGTCTCGGAAATGTCCTAGGGTACCTCGGGAGCGTAGCCCGAGCCTTGGATATGTATCGAACGTACCCAGGGTCATCCCTTGCTCTGTGTCTGAGGCGACTGTGAACCCTTCGAGGGCCAGCCTACGAACCCCTGATCAGTAATGGGCGCGGAGCCCGAGTGGCCTAAGGCGGCCGTTGAACCCTTCGAGGGGCCAGCCATCGAACCTCTGACCAGTAGTGGGCGCAGAACCCAATCAATCTGAGGCGGCCGTTGAACCCCTCCGAGGGGCCGGCCTTCGAACCTCTGATCAATAGGGAGGCTCGGAGCCTGTTTCCTTCACGGAGAAGGGTCCTTTTTCAGGGTACCCCCCTTTCCCGGTCTGTAACACCTCAAAATTGTGTTGGTCGAATTCGTTAAAATTCTTCAAAGAGTTTGAATTTAAAATACCTTCTAATAAGGTTTTTCTTTTGTGAAAGCTACACTTCCTAGAATAAACATCAACTAAAATGATTTCTATTCAAGTATTTGTTCGATTATATATCTCTAAAAAATGCTACACCCTAAGGAGACATTTTCTTGAACCACTATTTGGTGTGCATGAACGGGTTATGTGGAATCATTTCTTAAATAGGATTAATAGATAAATAAATAGACGAATAAAATATTGATGCATCTCATGCTGGAATTTTTGCCTCTGCATTTCATTTTAAAGTTTAAACTTGGACTTGAGCTTGATTTTGTAAATGCAAAAGAAAATAGGAAATAAAAAAAAGAGAGAAAAAATATAGAAAAGAAACCCCCTCCCCGTACTGGGCCAAATGCGTGGGGCGGCCCAACGCAGTCCGCGGCCACTGCGCCCTCCAGGCGGGTATCTGTCCCTGACGTGTGGGGCCCCTGCGCGGGGCTTCATTGCTATTGGCCGGATGGCTCACCGATTTGTGGGACCGGCTTGTCAGAGCTTTCTTCCCCAAATCGCACGCAACAGCCACGATTTCATCGCGAATACCGCAGGCACCAACCCAGTTTGTTGCCAGATCATTGGGTTGTTGGGATCCGATTCGGGGTATAAAAACCGAGGCCGATCCCCCTAGCAACAGCTCCCATGGTTGCGCAGGCGCTGTCATCCCGCGACGGGTGGCTCCTTGCCAGGGCTGCGCGGCCGCTCTCCCTTTTCCCCATGGTGAAGCTCCCTCCATGGACGAGTCCCTGACCTTCCCTGTGAGCTCCCTCAAACCCGAGTGCGGACGCCCCTGCGAGCTTTGCGGCCACGCGCGCCAGGCCTTCGTCATCCGTGGAGCCCGGCGTTGCCCCTTCACCGCGCGCTGCTCATCCTCTTCCCTCTCCCCTCCTCGCCACCGCTCGGTGATCCGCCCGATGCCTCGCCAGAGCGCATGGATGTCGTGACGATCACCAATTCGGGGGTCAGAGTGTCGTGGCTGGGGCAATTTCTCAACGACGTTCATGGGTTGCCGTGAACCCACCTCGCGTCGTGGTCCAGCGACTGTGCAATCCCGATTGACGGTAAGAAGCCCCACTCTAGTCACCGTACTCTCTTAAGCGAGTAGACGCCGTTGATTGGGAGATTTGGGCAATGGTTCGGGGGATGGCCATCGCGCCGGCGAGTAGCGCCGCCGTGGAGACTGTACTCCGGCGTCGGGTGAGGATGGGTAGAGCCGGTCGTCGGATATAATTTGACGGCCGAGATTAAAACCCCAAATACCCCTTGGTATAATTAATGCGTGGCCGTTGATCCGGATCAGGCAATCGTGATCGACTCGGGGTTGTTTTAGATCATGGCCGCTGAAGTCTGAGCCGGCGATCCGCGGGCATACCGCTTCATAATCTAATCCGAGCCCCTGATTTTCGATCGGACGGTCGCGGTCAGGTGGGTACCCTTTCAGTCCGGGTCTTTTGCTAAAGAGTCCTCGAGGAACCTAGAAACTAACCCGCCATCCTGCGCGGGGTGAATATGAGTCTCAGGGATTCTTGCTTTGTAACCCCTGGTTTTTCTGTTATTTGGCGCTTAGTCCGAACAGTTAATAAAACAAGAAAACCAATTTAGAAAATGATTTTTAATACCAAATTAATTACAAGAACTTGTTTAATGCCTAGAAAATTCATATTAAATCCTTTTTAGTTCATTCCAGTGGCATTAATTTTGTTTCAATATTGTCTATCAACTAGTAACACTGTTTAGCCATGTATCTTGGAATAAAATTGTTCACATGAGTTAATCCCTTCTAAGTGCTAAATAACTTTGGAAATTCATAACTTGGTAACCGTAACTCCGAATTTAGTGGTTCTTGTTTCTACGACCTCGTAGCTTCGCGTAGATTATTATTACGTAGTTATTCTTATGTTTGGTGTGATGTTAATTTTTCCTACACCATGTTTGTCTGTATTGCTACGAATAGCGGTGAGGTTACGAGTCACCTGGAGAGCAAGTTGGTACCTGGAATCTCAAGTGCCAGGCAAGTTGTGCCCTTGATCACTTCTTTTTACCCACTCATGTTCTAATTAATCATAATGATCTGCTTAGGTTAATTTTGATGGGACCCAATAGGATACCCTAGTTTGTCTATCTTTATACCTTGTTTACCACTGAACTTTCTGGGTAGTACTTGCTAGTGCTATATGTGGTTTTGGGTATGGAGATACATTATTCATGATTACACTTTTGTTATCAGTTGTTATTTACTGTTCATGATAAGATCATTATGTTAATTGGAACATGGAGAACCACCCGGGAAAACAGTGCTACCACAAGGGTTTAATGGGACGCCCTTGGCCAACTAACTAGGAAAGCTAGTGGAAGACTACCTTACCCGAAAGGGGCAAGGGCAGTAGGGGAGTGGTCAGTGTAGGGAGGCCCTTGGGATGATTTTGCTGCGATGGCGGTCATGCGAGGGATTCCTGCATTGGAGCTTCCTATAAACTGTAGTGGGTTTTCTGAAGCTAGTGGAACTTTGTAAAGGCCTCGTAGTGTTACCCTGCCTCGCCTCCTCGGTAGAGGTGTATGGGATTGGCCGTCTCTTGGCAGATGGGTAACATGACTTGTGGGTAAAGATGCGCAACCTCTGCAGAGTGTAAAACTGGTATACTAGCCGTGCTCACGGTCAAGAGCAGCTCGGACACTCACATGATTAATTTATGGAACTAAATTCAATTTGTCATATGCATTGCATCGCAGGTGATGTTGTTACTTTTGTTCTACTATTTAATTGGGTTGGTATTTACTTATACTTAGTAACTGCTAATAAAATTTTGACCAACTTTAAAAGCAATGCTCAGCTCTAACCATCTTCTTTGGTAAGCCTTTCACTTCACGTGAGCTCCCGCCTTTGGTGAGTTCATGCACATTATTCCCCACAACTTGTTGAGCGATGAACGTATGTGAGCTCACTCTTGCTGTCTCACACCCCCCCACAGGTCAAGAACAGGTACTACAGGATGAGGCGCATGGAGGATGCTGCGATGTGTTCGTGAGAGGTCTAGGCCGTCGTCTCCCAGTCAACTTTGGGTTGCTGGACCGTTGTCTCCTTATAATGTAATTATCTATTTATTTTGTATAGAACTCCTGTTATATAGTAAATATGTGACATTCGATCCTGTGCCATGATTCATCATATGTGTGAGACTTGGTCCCAGCACACCTGGTGATTATGTTCGCGCCCGGGCTTTGGTGCCCCGAAACCCGGGTGTGACACGGTCCATGTTGTAAGAGAGAGAAAGAGGAAAAGGAAAAGGATGCGAAGTCGAATGACATGGCGTACCTCTTTCGACGTGGTTATTATGGCGAAGGCGAAGCGTCGCTTGCTTCTCCCACCTGAGGCGCCACCTATCCCGCCGTGGAGTTAATGCGACGGGGCGAGTGGTTCGCGAGGCGGTCATTGCGCGTGCGCGCGCCGTTTGAGGAACGGATCACGGGCGCGCTGTCTTCACGCCGTGAGAGAGGGCTCCCTCGCTGCCCCTGGATGGGATGTGAGCTTGGCTGACGACGTGACCGCTGCTTCTACCCGCCTGTCACCGCCATTACTGCCGGCCCAATTCTGACCACGTTTGGCCGTCGTGCTTGGCTGGCACTGCAGGGTCGCCTCGAGTCGCGGTATTGACTCCGTAGTCGAGGAGGCGCGGTAGCGGCGGGAGTGGCGGTGCAGTTGCTCACACGTAGCAACCGGTGCGCCGGCTGCATGATGCGTGGGCCTGGACCTCCATGCAGGGCTCGTTGGAGTCGAAGGGGCGCGCCCACTTGGCACGGTTGCATGCCGCCTGCATGGCTGTCCGCCCTTTTACCCGCTGGTCTGGGCGAAAGTGGAGGAGTGCTTGTAACAGCCGGGTGGTTGCATGCACCGTGCGCGCGTGGAGGTTTGGCTTCTTCTCCCCTGGACCGGCTTGCATGACGTGTGGGACCCAGCCCCCGCGCCGTGGGGGGAGAATCTTGGAGCATGTTGGAGAAGACTCAACCCGCAACGGTTGAGGGCGCAAGTGGGGAGAGTCGCCTTTAAAAGGGGGGCGACCCCCTTGGAGGGCAACCATGTCTTCGCGCTCACCTCATGCATCGTGTCTTCCCACCTTCCGAGCCCCCGGGCGGGGGACGCCCAGAATCCTTCCGTCTTGTCATCGGAGGAACGCAACTTCGTGGAAGTTGGTACCTTTCAGCCATCGTTCGGCTTCAAGGATTTTCATCATGCAGCCCGGCTGCATCCCCTCGCCGATGGTCACCCAAGACGGTGACCACCAGCTTGATGGCGGGGAGAAGCGAGCCGGGCTGCGATCTTGGTCCCACCCTCAGCTTCAAGGATGTTCATCATCCTCGCTGGGGCGGAGGCCAGGCTGAGCCGGAGCTCTACCTCCCGCGCGGGCCGGCTGGTCACCTCCTCTTCCAGCTTCTGGTGGTGGAAACCATCCTCCAGCCTTGTGGAGGAGGCATCCTCCAGCCATGCCGGGGAAGGCGAATTGTTGCTGTCCAGCTAGGATGCAACATTCCGTCCTTCTCCTCGCTTTCGTGGCGAGGACGGGAGTGGGGACCTGCCAGTGCGCCTTGCCGACCGTCGGCGTTGGTGGAGAGGCGGACGCCGCCGTCCGTGTTGATGTGGTGGCAGCCGGAGGAAGCTCCCCCTCATTGAGGCCGTCGGCGCCGCCCACGGGCCGGCCCCCGGCTCTTTGGCTTTGATGTCTGTTTCGCGTCCCTTGAGTAGGGACACGAACGAAAGCCTTCCGGTGGCCGCGTCCGTACTGGGACCATGGCTGCTGCTGTGGGGTCGGAACCGGAGTTCCATTTGTAATGGCACCTTGAGCGCCGGTGTTTTGTTCATTGCGGCTGTCGAGGCCTGAACGTGTATGTATTTTCGGCACGGAGCCGTGTTTTTTCTTCATTTCGAGCACTAAGACTCGCCTTGTCGATTATCTGAACCGCTTCACCGAGCGTGAGTTGCCTCGTGCAAAGGTGACGAGTGAGGTATCCGTATCCCAGAGGAGTAGGAGTCCCTCGGCTCGGTCGGCCTTGCTGTCCGAGGCCCCTCTTGCTTAGTTAAAGGAACCCCTCGGCCGCCCTTCGATGAGCCGAAGCCGTAGGTAGCGGTGTCAGCACGGACGGAGGTAGAGTTGGCTTCAAAAAGGAGGTGTGGTTGGCCAGAGCCTGGCCGGGTCGTCCACTGGCGGGGCCGACGCCGGAGTTGAGTTGCCGAGGCCACAAGCCGGGCTGATATCTTCGGGGGACGGCTGGCCGAGGCCTCGGGGTGGCCGGCCGAGCCGCCTGCTCGGGCCGGATTCTCGAAGAAGACCCTGGCAGCGATGGCCCGGGTGTGGTGCTGATGCCGTCCTTCAGAGTGGGGGCCCTCCGACCGCGTCGCCGTCCGAGGCTAGGTCAGACCCCGCCGAAGGTGTAGTTGATGCCGAGGGTGCTGCTGCCCCCTTCGGCTGTCGACGTCCGAGCCTGCAGGATCAGGTTGTCTTGTAGTGTGTGTATGTTTTCTGCGGCCGCCGAGGCCTAAACACACCGTCGTCGTGTTGTAAAGTTGTGTTTCTTTTCCTCTTGTTTCGAGTATCCGGACTCATTTGTCGGTAACAGAATTGTTTGTGCGGGCGAGAGTTGCTTTTCACGGAAGGTGATGAGTGAGGTATCCGTATCCCGGAGGCGTAGGAATCCCTCGGCTTGGTCGGCCTTGCCGTTTACGCGCGCTCTTACTCGTCCATAGGGTTCTGTTACCGACGCAGTCGAGAAGGCCCAGAAAATCATTTCGGCAGAGGAGCTCTCGAGCATGAAGACTTGTTCGGTCCGTGGAGTCACTTATCCGAGCGCGAGTTACTTATCGCAGAAGGTGATGAGTGAGGTATCCGTATCCCGGAGGCGTAGGAGTCCCTCGGCTCGGTCAGCCTTGGCTGCTTACGTGTACTCCGTCGTTTTCAAGATCCACTTTTGAAGTAGTCGAAGAGCACGAAAGGCATTCTGGCAGAAAAGATTTTTTCTTTTTTCGAGGAAAATTTTGACGTAGAGGGGGTTGCCCCCTTCTAGCCCCCGAGGGAGGGTCGGGCTTTGCCGAGGCAAGGCCGACCCTTCCTTGACGACCAGACTTGGTGTGTGAACGAGGTATACGAGCAACTTGAAAGCATCTTAAGGGTAGAAGCGACGTAGCTGTTGGATGTTCCAAGCGTTGCCGTAGACCTCGCCTTGACTGTTGGCCAGCTTGTATGTTCCGGGCTTCAGAACCTTGGCGATGACAAACGGCCCTTCCCAGGGAGGCGTGAGTTTGTGCCGCCCTCGGGTGTCTTGTCGCAGCTGAAGCACCAGGTCACCCACCTGGAGGTCTCGGGACCGAACCCCTCGGGCGTGGTAGCGTCGCAGGGACTGCTGGTACCGCGCCGAGTGTAGTAAGGCCATGTCCCGAGCCTCCTCCAGCTGGTCCAGTGAGTCTTCTCGGTTGGCTCGGTTGCTTTGGTCGGTGTAGGCCCTCGCCCTCGGGGAACCGTATTCTAGGTCTGTGGGCAAGATGGCCTCGGCCCCATAGACTAGAAAGAACGGTGTGAAGCCCGTGGCTCGGCTCGGTGTTGTCCTTAGACTCCAGACCACCGAGGGGAGTTCCATCATCCACCGCTTGCCGAACTTGTTGAGGTCGTTATAGATCCGAGGCTTGAGTCCTTGCAGGATCATTGAAAGTCGCCTAGAGGGGGGTGAATAGGGCGAAACTGAAAATCACAAAAATAATCACAACTACAAGCCGGGTTAGCGTTAGAGATATAGTAGAGTCCGCGAGAGAGGGCGCAAAACAAATCGCAAGCAAATAATGAAGTGTGACACGCGGATTTGTTTTACCGAGGTTCGGTTCTCTCAAACCTACTCCCCGTTGAGGAGGCCACAAAGGCCGGGTCTCTTTCAACCCTTCCCTCTCTCAAACGGTCCCTCGGACCGAGTGAGCTTTTCTTCTTCTCAATCAAACGGGAACAAAACTTCCCCGCAAGGGCCACCACACTATTGGTGCCTCTTGCCTTGGTTACAATTGAGTTTTGATCACAAGAACAAGTGAGAAAGAAAGAAAGCGATCCAAGCGCAAGAGCTCAAAAGAACACGCCAAATCTCTCTCGCTAGTCACTAAAGGCTTGAGTGGAATTGGAGAGGATTTGATCTCTTTGGTGTGTCTAGAATTGAATGCCTAGCTCTTGTAAGTGGTTGGAAGTTGGAAAACTTGGATGCAATGAATGGTGGGGTGGTTGGGGTATTTATAGCCCCAACCACCAAACGTGGCCGTTGGGAGTCTGTCTGTTCGATGGCACACCGGACAGTCCGGTGCACACCGGACAGTCCGGTGCCCCCGCCACGTCATCAATGCCGTTGGATTCTGACCGTTGGAGCTTCTGACTTCTGGGCCCGCCTGGATGTCCGGTGCACACCGGACATCAACTGTTCATTGTCCGGTGTGCCAGTATGGGCACGCCTGACTCCTGCGCGCGCAGAGCGCGCATTAAATGCGCCTGCAGGTGACCGTTGGCGCGAAGTAGCCATTGCCCCGTTGGTACACCGGACAGTCCGGTGCACATCGGACATGTCCGGTGAATTATAGCGGAGCGACTACCGAGCGAACCCAAGGCTGGCGAGTTGCGGAGGCCGCGCTTCCATGGAGCACCGGACACTGTCCGGTGTACACCGGACAGTCCGGTGAATTATAGCGAAGCGGCCTGAGAAATTCCCGAAGGTAGCGAGTTCGAGTTGGAGTCCTCTGGTGCATCTGGTGGCGCACCGGACACTGTCCGGTGTACACCGGACAGTCCGGTGCCTCCAGATCAGAGGAGCCTTCGATTGCCTCTTTGCTCCTTTGTTGAATCCAAAACTTGATCTTTTTATTGGCTGAGTGTGAACCTTTTGCACCTGTATAACTTATACACTAGAGCAAACTAGTTAGTCCAATATTTGTGTTGGGCAATTCAACCACCAAAATTATTTAGGGACTAGGTGTAAGCCTAATTCCCTTTCAATCTCCCCCTTTTTGGTGATTGATGCCAACACAAACCAAAGAAAATATAGAAGTGCATAATTGAACTAGTTTGCATAATGTAAGTGCAAAGATTGCTTGGAATTAAGCCAATATAATTGCTTACATGATGCGCATGGATTGTTTTCTTTGTTTTTGACATATTGGACCGCATTTGCACCAGAAGTTTTGTTTTTGCAAACTCTTTTGTAAATTCTTTTCAAAGTCTTTTTGCAAGATAGTCAAAGGTAAATGAATAAGATTTTGCAAGGCATTTTCAAGTTTTTGAAATTTTCTTCCTTTGTTCACAATGCCTTCCCTTTGACCAAGCAAAACTCCCCCTCAAATAAAGTCTCCTCTTAGAGTTCAAGAGGGTTTTAAGACAACAATTTTGAAAATACTACTTACTCCCCCTTTAGAACACAAAGAGATACCATTTTTAAAATTAGGGTGGTGGTGCGGTCCTTTTGCTTTGGGCTCATATTTTTCTCCCCCTTTGGCATGAATCGCCAAAAACGGATACTTAGAATGAAATATAGGCCCTTTGAAGTATTTTCTCCTCCTTTGGTCATAATATAAATGAGTGAAGATTATACCAAAGATGGAGAGTGATGCGGAGCGACAGCGAAGGATGAGTAGTAGAGTGGAGTGGAAGCCTTGACTTCGCCGAAGACTCCAATTCCCTTTCAATATACCTATGACTTGGTTGGGAGTACACTTGAAAACACATTAGTCATAGCATATAAAAGAGATATGATCAAAGGTATACTTGTGAGCTATGTGTGCAATTTTAGCAGAAGAAATTCCTAGAATCTAGAATATTAAGCTCATGCCTAAGTCTGGTAAAAGATTGTTCATCAAGCGGCTTGGTAAAGATATCGGCTAATTGATCTTTAGTGTTAATGTACGAAATCTCGATATCCCCCTTTTGTTGGTGATCCCGAAGAAAGTGATACCGAATGGCTATGTGTTTAGTGCGGCTATGCTCAACGGGATTATCCGCCATGCGGATTGCACTCTCATTATCACATAGAAGAGGGACTTTGGTTAGTTTGTAACCGTAGTCCCGCAGGGTTTGCCTCATCCAAAGCAATTGCGCGCAACAATGGCCTGCGGCAATATACTCGGCTTCGGCGGTGGAAAGAGCGACCGAATTTTGCTTCTTTGAAGCCCATGACACCAAGGATCTTCCCAAGAACTGGCAAGTCCCCGATGTGCTCTTCCTATTAATCTTACACCCCGCCCAATCGGCATCCGAATAACCAATCAAATCAAAAGTGGATCCCCGAGGGTACCAAAGCCCAAACTTAGGAGTATAAGCCAAATATCTCAAGATTCGTTTTACGGCCGTAAGGTGTGATTCCTTAGGGTCGGCTTGGAATCTTGCACACATGCATACGGAAAGCATAATGTCCGGTCGAGATGCACATAAATAAAGCAATGAACCAATCATCGACCGGTATACCTTTTGATCCACAGACTTACCTCCCGTGTCGAGGTCGAGATGCCCATTTGTTCCCATGGGAGTCTTGATGGGTTTGGCATCCTTCATTCCAAACTTGCTTAGAATGTCTTGAGTATACTTTGTTTGGCAAATGAATGTGCCCTCTTGGAGTTGTTTGACTTGAAATCCTAGAAAATACTTCAACTCCCCCATCATAGACATCTCGAATTTCTGTGTCATGATCCTACTAAATTCTTCACATGTAGATTTGTTAGTAGACCCAAATATAATATCATCAACATAAATTTGGCATACAAACAAATCATTGTCCAGAGTTTTAGTGAATAAAGTAGGATTGGCTTTGCCGACTTTGAAGCCATTTGCAATAAGGAAATCTCTAAGGCATTCATACCATGCTCTTGGGGCTTGCTTGAGCCCATAAAGCGCCTTAGAGAGCCTATAAACATGGTTAGGGTACTCACTGTCTTCAAAGCCGGGAGGTTGCTCAACATAGACCTCCTCCTTGATTGGTCCATTGAGGAAGGCACTCTTCACGTCCATTTGATAAAGCTTGAAGCCATGGTAAGTAGCATAGGCCAATAATATGCGAATAGACTCAAGCCTAGCTACGGGTGCATAGGTTTCACCAAAATCCAAACCTTCGACTTGTGAATACCCCTTGGCCACGAGTCGAGCTTTGTTCCTTGTCACCACACCATGCTCGTCTTGCTTGTTGCGGAAGACCCACTTGGTTCCTACAACATTTTGATTAGGACGTGGAACTAAATGCCATACCTCATTCCTTGTGAAATTGTTGAGCTCCTCTTGCATCGCCATCACCCAATCCGAATCTTGAAGTGCTTCCTCTACCCTGTGTGGCTCAATAGAGGAAACAAAAGAGTAATGTTCACAAAAATGTGCAACACGAGATCGAGTTGTTACCCCCTTATGAATGTCGCCGAGGATGGTGTCGACGGGGTGATCTCGTTGTATTGCTTGGTGGACTCTTGGGTGTGGCGGTCTTGGTTGTTCATCCTCCTTGTCTTCATCATTTGCATCTCCCCCTTGATCGTTGCCGTCATTTTGAGGTGGCTCATCTTCTTGATCTTCTTGTTCAACATCTTGAGCCTCATCCTCAATTTGAGTTGGTGGAGATGCTTGCATGGAGGAGGATGGTTGATCTTGTGCATGTGGAGGCTTTTCGGATTCCTTAGGACACACATTCCCAATGGACATGTTCCTTAGCGCTATGCATGGAGCCTGTTCTTCACCTATCTCATCAAGATCAACTTGCTCTACTTGAGAGCCGTTAGTCTCATCAAACACAACGTCACAAGAAACTTCAACAAGTCCTGAGGACTTGTTAAAGACTCTATATGCCCTTGTGTTTGAGTCATATCCTAGTAAAAAGCCTTCTACAGTTTTAGGAGCAAATTTAGATTTTCTACCTCTCTTAACAAGAATAAAGCATTTGCTACCAAAAACTCTAAAATATGAAATATTTGGCTTTTTACCGGTTAGGAGTTCATAGGGTGTCTTCTTGAGGATTCGGTGAAGATATAACCGGTTGATGGCGTAGCAGGCGGTGTTGACCGCCTCGGCCCAAAACCGATCCGGTGTCTTGTACTCATCAAGCATGGTTCTTGCCATGTCCAATAGAGTTCGATTCTTCCTCTCCACTACACCATTTTGTTGTGGAGTGTAGGGAGAAGAGAACTCATGCTTGATGCCCTCCTCCTCAAGGAAGCCTTCAATTTGAGAGTTCTTGAACTCCGTCCCATTGTCGCTTCTAATTTTCTTGATCCTTAAGCCGAACTCATTTTGAGCCCGTCTCAAGAATCCCTTTAAGGTCTCTTGGGTATAAGATTTGTCCTGCAAAAAGAACACCCAAGTGAAGCGAGAATAATCATCCACAATAACTAGACAGTACTTACTCCCGCCGATGCTTATGAAAGCAATCGGGCCGAATAGGTCCATGTGTAGGAGCTCCAGTGGCCTGTCACTAGTCATGATGTTCTTATGTGGATGATGAGTGCCAACTTGCTTCCCGGCTTGGCATGCGCTACAAATCCTGTCTTTCTCAAAATGAACATTGGTTAGTCCTAAAATATGTTCTCCCTTTAGAAGCTTGTGAAGATTCTTCATTCCAACATGGGCTAGTCGGCGGTGCCAGAGCCAACCCAAGTTAGTCTTAGCAACTAAGCAAGTGTTAAGTTCAGCTCTATCAAAATCTACCAAGTATAGCTGACCCTCTAACACTCCCTTAAATGCTATTGAATCATCACTTCTTCTAAAGACAGTAACACTTATATCAGTAAATAGACAGTTGTAGCCCATTTGACATAATTGGGATACGGAAAGCAAATTGTAATCTAAAGAATCTACAAGAAAAACATTGGAAATAGTATGGTCAGGTGATATAGCAATTTTACCCAAACCTTTGACCAAACCTTGATTTCCATCCCCGAATGTGATAGCTCGTTGGGGATCTTGGTTTTTCTCATAAGAGGAGAACATCTTTTTCTCCCCTGTCATGTGGTTTGTGCACCCGCTGTCGAGTATCCAACTTGAGCCCCCGGATGCATAAACCTACAAAACAATTTTAGTTCTTGATTTTAGGTACCCAAACGGTTTTGGGTCCTTTGGCATTAGAAACAAGAACTTTGGGTACCCAAACACAAGTCTTGGAGCCCTTGTGTTTGCCCCCAACAATTTTGGCAACTACCTTGCCGGATTTGTTAGTTAAAACATATGATGCATCAAAAGTTTTGAATGAAATAGCATTATTATTTGATGCATTAGGAGTTTTCTTTCTAGGCAACTTGGCACGGGTTGGTTGCCTAGAGCTAGATGTCTCACCCTTATACATGAAAGCATGGTTAGGGCCAGAGTGAGACTTCCTAGAATGAGTTCTCCTAATTTTGCTCTCAGGATAGCCGGCAGGGTACAAAATGTAACCCTCGTTATCCTGAGGCATGGGAGCCTTGCCCTTAACAAAGTTAGATAAATTCTTTGGAGGGGCATTAAGTTTGACATTGTCTCCCCTTTGGAAGCCAATGCCATCCTTGATGCCTGGGCGTCTCCCATTATAGAGCATGCTTCTAGCAAATTTAAATTTTTCATTTTCTAAGTCATGCTCACTAATCTTAGCATTAAGTTGTGCTATGTGATCATTTTGTTTTTTAATTAAGGCTAGGTGATCATGGATAGCATCAACATTAATATCTCTACACCTAGTACAAATGGAAACACGCTCAGTAGATGTAGAGGGTTTGCAAGATTTTAATTCTACAACCTTAGCATGCAACATATCATTCTTAGTTCTAAGGTCAGAAATTGTAACATTGCAAACATCTAATTCTTTAGCCTTAGCAAGCAATTTTTCATTCTCAATCTTAAGGCTAGCAAGAGACTCATTCAACTCATCAATTCTAGCAAGTAAATCAATATTATCATCTTTAGAATTGGAAGTTGAAACATTGCAAACCTGAGAATCAACCTTAGCAGTTAATCTAGCATTTTCATTTCTAAGGTTGGCAATAGTGTCATGGCATGTGCTTAGCTCACTAGTTAATTTCTCACATTTCTCAATTTCTAGAGCATAAGCATTCTTGACCTTAACATGCTTCTTATTTTCTTTGATAAGGAATTCTTCTTGAGAATCCAAGAGATCATCCTTCTCATGTATAGCACTAATTAATTCATTTAATTTTTCTTTTTGTTGCATGTTGAGGTTAGCAAAAAGAATGCGCAAGTTATCCTCCTCATTTTTATCATCATCCTCATCACTAGATGTTTCATATTTAGTGGAGGACCTTGATTTTACCTTCTTTTTGCCATCCTTGGCCATGAGACACTTGTGGCCGACGTTGGGGAAGAGGAGGCCTTTGGTGACGGCGATGTTGGCGGCGTCCTCGTCGGAGGATGAGTCGGTGGAGCTCTCGTCGGAGTCCCATTCGCGGCACACGTGGGCATCGCCGCCCTTCTTCTTGTGGTACCTCTTCTTTTCTCTCCTCTTGCCCTTCTTGTCGTCGCCCCTGTCACTGTCACTAGACATAGGACATTTTGCAATAAAGTGACCGGGCTTACCACACTTGTAGCAAACCTTCTTGGAACGGGGTTTGTAGTCCTTCCCCTTCCGTTGCTTGAGGATTTGCCGAAAGCTTTTGATGATTAAGGCCATCTCCTCATTGTCGAGCTTGGAGGCGTCAATTGGTTGTCTACTTGGTGTAGACTCCTCCTTCTTCTCCTCCGTGGCCTTGAAGGCCACCGGTTGCGCCTCGGATGTGGAAGGTTCGTCAAGCTCGTTGATCTTCTTTGAGCCCTTAATCATGCATTCAAAGCTCACAAAATTTTTGATAACTTCCTCGGGGGTCATTAGTGGATATCTAGGATTACCACGAATTAATTGAACTTGAGTGGGGTTAAGGAAAATAAGAGCTCTTAAAATAACCTTAACCACCTCGTGGTCATCCCATTTTGTGCTCCCGAGGTTGCGTACTTGGTTTACCAAGGTCTTGAGCCGATTGTACATGTCTTGTGGCTCCTCCCCTTGGCGAAGACGAAAGCGACCGAGCTCCCCCTCGATCGTTTCCCGCTTGGTGATCTTGGTGAGTTCATCACCCTCGTGCGCCGTCTTGAGAAGGTCCCAAATCTCCTTTGCGTTCTTCAACCCTTGCACTTTGTTGTATTCCTCCTTGCTTAGAGAGGCAAGGAGAATGGTTGCGGCTTGGGAGTTGAAGTGCTCGATTTGGGCCACTTCGTCCGTGTCATAATCCTCATCCCCTATTGATGGTACCTGTACTCCAAACTCAACAACATTCCATATACTTTTGTGGAGTGAGGTTAGATGAAATTTCATTAAATCACTCCACCTAGCATAATCTTCGCCGTCAAAAGTTGGCGGTTTGCCTAATGGAACGGAAAGTAATGGAGTATGTCTAGATGTACGGGGATAGTTTAAGGGGATCTTACTAAACTTCTTGCGCTCTTGGCGCTTAGAAGTTACGGACGGTGCATCGGAGTCGGAGGTGGACGTTGATGAAGTGTCGGTCTCGTAGTAGACCACCTTCCTCATCCTCTTGTGCTTGTCGCCTTTTCGATGCGACTTGTGAGAAGAAGATTTTTCCTTCTTCTCATTGTGGTGAGAAGAGGAAGATCTTTTCTCCTTCCGCTTGGAGGAGTCCTTCTTCTTCTCCCTTCTCTTTGTGCGGGACTCTTCCGATGAAGTGCTCCCTTGGCTTGTAGTGGGCTTGTCGCCGGTCTCCATCTCCCTCTTGGTGTGATCTCCCGACATCACTTCGAGCGGTTAGGCTCTAATGAAGCACCGGGCTTTGATACCAATTGAAAGTCGCCTAGAGGGGGGGTGAATAGGGCGAAACTGAAAATCACAAAAATAATCACAACTACAAGCCGGGTTAGCATTAGAGATATAGTAGAGTCCGCGAGAGAGGGCGCAAAACAAATCGCAAGCAAATAATGAAGTGTGACACGCGGATTTGTTTTACCGAGGTTCGGTTCTCTCAAACCTACTCCCCGTTGAGGAGGCCACAAAGGCCGGGTCTCTTTCAACCCTTCCCTCTCTCAAACGGTCCCTCGGACCGAGTGAGCTTTTCTTCTTCTCAATCAAACGGGAACAAAACTTCCCCGCAAGGGCCACCACACTATTGGTGCCTCTTGCCTTGGTTACAATTGAGTTTTGATCACAAGAACAAGTGAGAAAGAAAGAAAGCGATCCAAGCGCAAGAGCTCAAAAGAACACGCCAAATCTCTCTCGCTAGTCACTAAAGGCTTGAGTGGAATTGGAGAGGATTTGATCTCTTTGGTGTGTCTAGAATTGAATGCCTAGCTCTTGTAAGTGGTTGGAAGTTGGAAAACTTGGATGCAATGAATGGTGGGGTGGTTGGGGTATTTATAGCCCCAACCACCAAACGTGGCCGTTGGGAGTCTGTCTGTTCGATGGCACACCGGACAGTCCGGTGCACACCGGACAGTCCGGTGCCCCCGCCACGTCATCAATGCCGTTGGATTCTGACCATTGGAGCTTCTGACTTCTGGGCCCGCCTGGATGTCCGGTGCACACCGGACATCAACTGTTCATTGTCCGGTGTGCCAGTATGGGCACGCCTGACTCCTGCGCGCGCAGAGCGCGCATTAAATGCGCCTGCAGGTGACCGTTGGCGCGAAGTAGCCGTTGCCCCGTTGGTACACCGGACAGTCCGGTGCACACCGGACATGTCCAGTGAATTATAGCGGAGCGACTACCGAGCGAACCCGAGGCTGGCGAGTTGCGGAGGCCGCGCTTCCATGGAGCACCGGACACTGTCCGGTGTACACCGGACAGTCCGGTGAATTATAGCGAAGCGGCCTGAGAAATTCCCGAAGGTAGCGAGTTCGAGTTGGAGTCCTCTGGTGCATCTGGTGGCGCACCGGACACTGTCCGGTGTACACCGGACAGTCCGGTGCCTCCAGATCAGAGGAGCCTTCGGTTGCCTCTTTGCTCCTTTGTTGAATCCAAAACTTGATCTTTTTATTGGCTGAGTGTGAACCTTTTGCACCTGTATAACTTATACACTAGAGCAAACTAGTTAGTCCAATATTTGTGTTGGGCAATTCTACCACCAAAATTATTTAGGGACTAGGTGTAAGCCTAATTCCCTTTCAATCATGCCGTTGGCCCGCTCCACTTGCCCATTCGTCATGGGGTGTGCCACGGCAGCCTAGTCCACCCGGATGTGGTGATCCTCGCAGAAGTCCAGGAACTTTCTACCGGTGAACTGGGTACCGTTGTCGGTGATGATGGAGTTCGGGACCCCAAAGCGATGGATGATGTTGGTGAAGAACGCCACCACCTGTTCAGACCTAATGCTGTTTAGGGGTCGGACCTCGATCCACTTGGAGAATTTGTCGATGGTGACCAACAGGTGCGTGTAGCCCCCGGGTGTCTTCTGCAAGGGGCCAACGAGGTCCAGACCCCACACAGCAAACGGCCAGGTGATGGGCATGGTCTGCAGAGCCTGAGCGGGCAGGTGGGTCTGCCTCGTGTAGAACTGACACCCTTCGCAGGTGCGGACAATTCTAGTAGCGTCGGCCACCGCCGTCGGCCAGTAGAATCCTTGTCAGAAGGCATTTCCAACGAGGGTTCAAGGTGCTGCGTGATGGCCGCAAGCCCCCGAGTGTATCTCTTGCAAGAGCTCCTGGCCTTCGGCGATGGAAATGCATCGCTGGAGGATGCCTGAGGGGCTGCGGTGATAGAGCTCCTTCCCATCTCCCAGCAAGGCGAAAGACTTGGCACGCCACGCCAACCGCCGAGCTTCGGCTTGGTCGAGGGGAAGCTCTCCTCGGTGGAGATATTGCAGGTACGGGGTCTGCCAGCTTTGATTAGGCATGACCTCGCTCTGTTCCCCCTCGACACGCAGTGCCTCACCCTCGGGGGCCGAGGGTACCTCGGGCTGAGCCGAGGGCACCTCGGACCGTGTCGAGGGTACCTCGGACTGGGCCGAGGGTACCTCGGACTGAGCCGAGGGTGCCTCGGGCGGAGCCGAAGGTGCCTCGGGCTCGGGCGTGTCCTCGGTCTTGACGGAGGGTTGATGCAGGTCTCGGGAGAATACGTCCGGGGGAACTGTTGTTCGTCCCGAGGCTATTTTAGCTAGCTCGTCCGCAGTCTCGTTGTAGCGTCGGGCGATGTGGTTAAGCTCGAGCCCGTAGAACTTGTCTTCCAGGCGCCGAACCTCATCGCAGTAGGCTTCCATCTTCGGGTCGCGGCAGTTGGAGTTCTTCATGACTTGGTCGATGACGAGTTGCGAGTCACCGCGAGCGTCGAGGCGTCGGACCCCTAGCTCGATGGCGATTCACAACCCGTTTACCAAAGCCTCGTACTCAGCCACGTTGTTGGACGCCGGGAAGTGTAGGCGTAGCACGTAGCGTAGGTGCTTCCTGAGGGGCGAGACGAAGAGGAGGCCTGTGCCGGCCCCCGTCTTCATCAGCGACGCGTCGAAAAACATGGTCCAGAGCTCCGGTTGGATCGGAGCCATCGGGAGCTGGGTGTCGGCCCATTCAGCCACGAAGTCCGCCAAGACCTGGGACTTGATGGCCTTCCGAGGGGCGAACGAGATCGTCTCGCCCATGATCTCCACCGCCCACTTTGCAATCCTACCCGAGGCCTCTCGGGACTGGATGATCTCTCCCAGGGGGAAGGATGACACCACAGTCACTGGATGAGACTCGAAGTAGTGTCGCAACTTCCGCCGTGTCAGGATCACCGCGTACAGCAGCTTCTGGATTTGTGGGTAGCGGTCTTGGTCTCGGACAGTACCTCACTGATGAAGTAGACTGGCCTCTGGACGGGCAATGCATGCCCTTCTTCTCATCTCTCAACCACGATCGCGGCGCTAACCACCTGGGTGGTTGCGGCGACGTAGATCAAGAAGGCTTCTCCGACAGCGGGGGGCACCAAGATGGGCGCGTTCGTGAGGAGCGCCTTCAGGTTCCCGAGGGCTTCCTCGGCCTCGGGGGTCCAAGCGAAGCACTCGACCTTCCTTAAGAGGCGGTACAGAGGCAGACCTCTTTCGCCGAGGCGCGAGATGAAGCGGCTCAGAGCCGCGAGACATCCCATGACCCTCTGTACGCCTTTCAAGTCCTTGATTGGCCCCATGCTGGTGATGGCTGCAATCTTCTCCGGGTTGGCTTCGATGCCCCGCTCGGAGATGATGAACCCCAAGAGCATGCCTCGGGGGACCCCGATGACAAACTTTTTGGGATTAAGCTTCACGCCTTTCGCCTTGAGACATCGGAATGTCGCTTCAAGGTCAGAAAGGAGGTCGGAGGCCTTCCTCGTCTTGACTACGATGTCATCGATGTAGGCCTCGACCGTTCGGCCGATGTGTTTGCCAAACACATGGTTCATGCATCGCTGGTACGTTGCCCCCGCATTCCTCAAACCAAACGGCATTGTAACATAGCAGTACATGCCGAAGGGTGTGATTAATGAAGTCGCGAGCTGGTCGGACTCTTTCATCCTGATCTGATGATACCCTGAGTAGGCATCGAGGAAAGACAGGGTTTCGCACCCAGCAGTGGAATCCACGATCTGATCGATGCGAGGCAGAGGGTAGGGAACCTTCGGACATGCTTTGTTTAGACCAGTGTAGTCTACACACATCCGCCATTCCCCCCTTTCTTTCTCACAAGCACAGGGTTGGCATGCCATTCGGGATGGAATACCTCTTTGATGAACCCTGCCGCCAGTAGCTTATGGATCTCCTCACCTATGGCTCTGCGCTTTTCTTCGTCGAATCGGCGCAGAGGTTGCTTCACGGGTCGGGCCCCAGCTCGGATATCCAGAGAGTGCTCGGCGACTTCCCTCGGTATGTCGGGCATGTCCGAGGGACTCCACGCGAAAACGTCGGCGTTTGCGCGGAGAAAGTCGACGAGCACTGCTTCCTATTTGGGGTCGAGCTCGGAACCGATCCGGATCTGCTTGGAGGCGTCGTTGCAGGGGTCGAGAGGGACGCGTCTCCGCTGGTTCGAAGTTGCCGGCGTGGCGCTTCACGTCGGGCGCCTCCCTAGAGAGGCTCTCCAGGTCAGCGATGAGGGCCTCAGATTCGGTGAGGGCCTCGGCGTACTCCACGCACTCCACATCGCATTCGTACGCGTGTCGGTACGTGGGCCCGACGGTGATGACCCTGTTGGGGGCCCGGCATCTTGAGCTTGAGGTAGGTGTAGTTGGGGACGGCCATGAACTTGGCGTAGCATGGCCTCCCCAGCACTACGTGGTAGGTTCCTCGAAACCCGACCACTTCGAGCGTGAGGGTCTCCTTTCGAAAGTTGGAGGGCGTCCCGAAGCAGACGGGTAGGTCGAGTTGTCCGAGGGGTTGAACGCGCTTCCCGGGGACGATCCCGTGGAAAGGCGCAGCGCCCGTCAGGACCGAGGACGGATCGATCCGCAGGAGCCCGAGGGTCTCGGCGTAGATGATGTTGAGGCCGCTGCCTCCGTCCATGAGGACCTTGGTGAGCCTGACGTTGCGGATGCTGGGGTCGACAACGAGTGGGTATCTCCCCGGGCTCGGCACGTAGTCTGGATGGTCGGCCTGGTCGAAGGTGATGGGCTTGTCGGACCAGTCTAGGTAGACTGGCGCCGCCACCTTTACCGAGCAGACCTCCCGACGCTCTTGCTTGCGGTGCCGAGCCGAGGCGTTTGCCACTTGCCCGCCGTAGATCATGAAGCAGTCGCGGACCTCGGGGAACCCTCCTGCCTTGTGATTTTCTTCCTTTGCGTCGTCGAGGGCCTTGCCACCCTCCGCGGGTGGCCCGGCCTTGTGGAAGTGTCGTCGAAGCATGGCACACTCCTCAAGGGTGTGCTTGACGGGCCCCTGATGATAGGGGCACGGCTCCTTGAGCATCTTGTCGAAGAGGTTAGCACCTCCGGGAGGTTTCCGATGGTTCTTGTACTCGGTGGCGGCGACAAGGTCCGCGTCGGTGGTGTCGCGTTTCGCTTGCGACTTCTTCTTGCCCTTCTTCTTGGCGCCGCGCTGAGTTGACGCCTCGGGAGCATCTTCCGGTGGGCAGCCCTGGGGCTGCTCGTCCTTCCGGAACATGGCCTCAACCGCCTCCTAGCCAGAGGCGAACTTGGTGGCGATGTCCATCAGCTCGCTCACCCTGGTGGGGGTCTTGCGACCCAGCTTGCTCACCAGGTCGCGGCAGGTGGTGCCGGCGAGGAACGCGCCGATGACATCTGACTCGGTGACGTTGGGCAGCTCTGTGCGCTGCTTCGAGAATCGCCGGATGTAGTCCCGGAGAGACTCTCCCGGCTGCTGGCGGCAGCTTCGGAGATCCCAAGGGTTTCCAGGGCGCACGTACGTGCCCTGGAAATTTCTGGCGAAGGCTTGGACCAGGTCATCCCAGTTGGAGATCTGCCCCGGGGGCAGGTGCTCCAGCCAGGCTCGAGCGGTGTCGGAGAGGAACAGGGGGAGGTTGCGGATGATGAGGTTATCGTCGTCCGTTCCACCCAGTTGGCAGGCCAGCCGATAGTCCACGAGCCACAGTTCCGGTCTCGTCTCCCCCGAGTACTTTGTGATAGTAGTCGGGGTTCGGAACCGAGTCGGGAATGGTGCCCGTCGTATGGCACGGCTGAAAGCCTGCGGACCGGGTGGTTCGGGCGAAGGACTCCGATCGTCCCCGCTGTCGTAGCGTCCCCCACGCCTGGGGTGGTAGCCTCGGCGCGCCCTGTCGTTGAGGTGGGCCCAACGTCTGTGATGATGACGCTCGTTGCCGAGACGACCAGGGACTACAGGCGTTGTGTTGCGCGTGCACCCGGAGTGGACCGAGGCTTCCCGCACGAATCGGGAAGTCGCGGCGCGATGTTCCGAGGGGAACCGCTGCCTTCGGGAGGCAGGGCTTTCGGCCCGTCGAACCGCGGCGTCCTTCAGGAGATTCTTGAGCTCTCCCTGGATACGCCGCCCCTCAGTGGTTGATGGCTCCGGCATCGCGCGGAGGAGTATTGCCGCTGCAGCCAGGTTCTGGCCGACTCCACTGGAATCCGGCGGCGGCCTCACCCTGACGTCGTCGGCGATGCGGTGCTGGATGTCCTGGGGGAGATGACGCGCTTCTCCGGCCGGGGGTTGGACCGCCCATTCCTGCCCGATGTCCCGGCGGATCGGCACAAGTGTTCCTGCTCCCTCGTCGAGCCTGGCCTGCCTCTCGCGGATTTGCTCGAGCTATGGGTCAGGACCCCCCGCCGGGACGGGGACCACAGCTAGCTCCCGAAGGATGTCAACGCGAGGCACAGGCCTAGGGGGATCACCATTTTCTGGCATACCAAGATGGTTGCCTTTGCCGGGACCCCCTAGATCGACGTGGAAACATTCACGACTTAGGCCGCGGTCCTCGTTGTCGAGGCCGCGGCTGCCGTCGGAACAATCGGAAAGACGGTAGTCACATGTGGTCATGAAGTCCCGCACGGCACTGGAGTTACCAAGTCCGGAGAAATCCCAACAGAGGTCGGGCTCGCCATCTTCCTCGGACCCCGAGGGCTCATAGGTCGAGTCGGCTGTCAGTCGGTCCCAGGGTGACCGCACACGATACCCCAGAGGGTTTGGACTCGTCTCTATGAGAGTGCTCACCGAAGCGGGGTCGCTTGGTGGGTCGAGGCCGAATCCAAAAGACGCGAGATGGGAATCGGTCGGTACCTTTTGGTCGACGGGCGGTGACGAGGTTGCGTCTGGGACTGACTGCACCGTTGTCTCAGGTACGAGGGTGACGCCCAGCAAGTCCTTCGCGAGCGTGCTGGCGTCGTGCGTTTGCTTGAGATTAGCGTGTTGCGGAGAGGCGGCGCTCGTCTTCGTCTCAGACGCGAGATCGATGCCCGACGCGCCCTCCGTTGGGGCGCCGGCGCCGTCGACTCGCTTGACAGCCAACGAGGTGCCGCTTCCCGCTTGGCCTTGGTTGCCCCGCCTCCTCCTACGTCGACGGGGGAGGGGACGGGACAAGCCCGAATGTCGTCCTTCCACCACGTGGGGAAGGCGTCGTCGATTTCCCCGCCGGCGAGCGGGTTGTCGACCGCCATTATCGTTGTCGCGCGGCGGGAGAAGGAGTATCATGTCGTAGCAGCCGTCGAGGGACATGAACTCAAGATTCCCAAAACGGAGCACCGTCCCGGGCCAGAAAGGTTGCTGGAGACTGCCCATCTGGAGCTTGACGGGAAGCTGTTCGTCAACACGCAGCAGGCCCCTACCTGGCGCGCCAACTGTCGGTGTTTCAAAACCCGGGGGTCCCTGGACCGACGAGTGAATCGTCGCCGCGTGCCCCAGCCCAGATGGGTCGACGCGAGGCGGAACGCGAAGGGGGGGAAGGAAGCAGCCGGAGGGAGGCATGCGTGAGAGAGTGGATCCCGCGGCCTTCGTGTTAGCCCCGCGCCTGAGTCGGGTGCGCTTGCAGTAGTGGGATACAAGCGTCCACGCGGGAGTGGGAGTGAGCGGCCTTGCGCGAGCGCCGTCCCATCCTTCTCCGCGCGGGCCAACCAACCCTCTGTAAGAGAGCCCTGGTCCTCCCTTTTATAGGCGTAAGGAGAGGATCCAGGTGTACAATGGGGAGTGTAGCAATGTGCTAACGTGTCTAGCGGTGGAGAGCTAGCGCCCTAAGTACATGCCATCGTGGCAGCCGGAGAGGTCTTGGCACCCAGTTCGCGTGGTGTCGTGGCTGTCGGAGGAGTGCTGGAGCCTGGCGGGAGGACAGCTGTTGGGGCTGTCGAGTCCTTGTTGACGTCCTCTTGCTTCCGTAAGGGGGCTGAGAGCCGCCGTCGTCACAGGGCATGCGGGGCGCCATCATTACTCGCATGGTGGAGCGAGCCAGATGGGACGCTGGTCTGGTTCCCCGTAGCCCGAGTCAGCTCGGGGTAGGGTAATGATGGCGCTTCCTGTTGACGTGGTCGGTCCATGCCCTAGGCTGGGCGAGGTGGAGGCTCCTCCGAGGTCGAGGTCGAGGTCGAGCCCCCGGGTCGGGCGAGGCGGAGTTCGTCGTCTTCTAGGGCTAAGCCCATGTCCGAGCCCTGGGGTCGGGCGAGGCAGAGTTTGCCGTCTTCCGGGGCTGAGCCCGAGTCCGAGCCCTGGGTCGGGCGGAGCGGAGTTCACCGTCTTCCGGGGCTGAGCCCGAGTCCGAGCCCTGGGTCGGGCGGAGCGGAGTTCACCGTCTTCCGGAGCTGAGGCCGAGTCCGAGCCCTGGGTCGGGCGAGGCGGAGTTTCCTATGACGCCCGAGGTCGGCCTTGGCTGCTGTCAGCCTCACTCTGTCGGGTGGCTCAGCAGTCGGAGCGGCACAGGCGGCGCTGTCCTCTTGTCAGACCGGTCAGTAGAGCGGCGAAGTGACTGCGGTCACTTCGGCTCTGTCGACTGGTGGGCGTGCGTCAGGATAAAGGTGTCAGGCCACCTTTGCATTAAATGCCCCTGCGATTTGGTCGGTCGGCGTGGCGATGTGGCCAAGGTCGCTTCTTGGTGAAGACTGGGCCTCAGGCGAGCTGACAGTGTGCCCGTTGCTGGAGGGGGGTCCTCGGGCGAGACGTAGGTTCTCCGGGGTCGGCTTCCCTTGCCCGAGGCTAGGCTCGGGCGAGGCATGATCGTGTCCCTTGAATGGACCGATCCTTGACTTAATCGCACCCATCAGGCCTTTGCAGCTTTGTGCTGATGTGGATTACCAGCTGAGATTTAGGGGTCTTGAGGGTACCCCTAATTATGGTCCCCGACAGTAATGATGAAGCCTATATTGCAGATAGCAGTTCATGGTATAGAAGATTTTGAACAGTGAAACAATCACAATGTCGTTCAGGTGTTTAGGCGGACGAGAGATCTGTAATTTATCAAGGTCATACTCTAGGTACTAGGTTACCACGTAGGAGCTGTTGCAATGTGAATCAAGCACAATGTTGATGAGGTCGATGAGCGAACTGCAAAAAAATCACAATTAGAATTAGTATGTATCTGCAACATTTAATATGTGAAGGTATATACAATAGGAAAGATGGCTGGTGTAGTAATGAGGTTTGAATAAACAAGCCATGGAATTGTGTTAGCCAAAAATTATCTATTGGGGTATTCGATCGAGCAAGTTTCCTCTAGGGCCCATATGAGTCAGCCTTGCTTTACAATTTAAATAGATGTGCTGCAATAGAGGCTTTTGCAATACTGGCATCGGCTACGTTGGGCTTTTGAGAATTGATATCTCGAAGATGGCAATTGCCATACTGGCATTATAATCCTATGCTCTTTGAAGTTGTAGCATCGGCTTCACTTGATTGTCATTAGTGTATTTTCTCTTCCATTCATGCCCCTGCCTCCGTTCCTTTGACGTCACTTCCATGGTTTATTCTTCCTCACCTCCGGCGTCGCTTCCTTGGCTTAGTTCTTCTTCCTCTTGCAACGAGATCTGTCCCAAGTGACGGCGAGCACATTGAACAAGGCAGGGGCATGTTCTTGAGGCTCTTGAACAGATCTACGAACGTGGAGCACACGCCGCCAAAGGTGCCGAGCTGTTCTTCCTGTCCCTGGTGAGTCCGGCGAGTAGCCTCTTTCAAGAAGGCGCAGCGTCAAGACCAGCGAGCCGAGATCCGCGAAGATGTTGGCTTTCCGATCCGGCTTGTCCCTGGACCGCCATCGGCGTCATGCAGCATGAGTGCCGCGGCGCAGAGGCACATCCGGCCACGATTGGCTTCAGCCATCACTGGAGGTTGGGTGGGTAGGTCATGGCAGCCGACGCAAGCAGCAGCAGCAATGCAGCATCAGTCCTCTAGCTAACCACGCCCTGGGAGATCGGCATAGACTGGAGGCAAGCATGCAAGAGAAGTACACAACTGGTGAACAAGCACAACAAAGACGGGTTGAGGGAGAAGAGGTGTTCAGACTTGCCAGTGTTGATCATCGGAGTTGTGAGTGGAAGCAACGCACACGAAGTTTACACCTAAGAACACACAGAACGACAGACACCGAAGAAACTGAAACAAACGAGAGGGAGACAGGAGGAGGAAGAAAGGTGGCAGGGGCATAAGGGGGAAAAGCGCAGCTGCTAATAGCCATCAAGCAGGATCGATGCCAATTCTTCAAAGCGCGGTGGATTATGATGTCAATATTGCAATTGCCGTGTTCGGGAGTCCAATTCTCTGAAGCCCATTGAAGGCGATGCCAAATATGCAAAAATCTCGCTGTAGTATAGCTATGCAAATATGTTAGCCAAAAGAATATTGGGATATTTGATCAAGCATCATGCGTGCATGGTTCCACATGAGTCTACCCTGCTTTACAATCTAAACAAATTTGTTGCAGTGTCGTTTGCACGCGGATATGATAACCCAAAAAATCAGTTGGACATTCGATCGAGCAACCTCTGTGCATGGTCCACACCAGCCAACCTTTCTTTCCATAATGGTTAATGGAGATCCCCATGGTGAAGGTCGTACACCGCAATGGTGCATCCGCGCTAAGTAGAGCAGCGCGAGCGGATGGATGTGGCAGAAGAATAGGTGGGGAGGCGGGGGGATCCAAAAGCTATAGGAAGCCAACACCGATGGGCACCGCGTCTACGCGATTATGCAAGAGATGACAATGTTAGTGCGAAGTGGAGAACTGCGATGCAGAAGAAGCTCCAACTGATGCAACCCTCTTAGAGCTAAAACAGAAGTGAAGAGGTGGATGGGGAGATGAAACGGAAGGGGCCTACTTGCTGTGTCGTCATACAGATGTTCAGAACACGGAAGCAAAGTGACGACGCATGGGAGGGGTGTGGGTGAGCACCGGCTTCAGGCGCGTGTCGTCGGCGAGGGGCAGTCGCGTGAACATATGTTCCAGGGCATTCATCCTCTCCGTGTCCATCTACTCTGCGGCGGCGGCGCCCGTGGAGGATTGTCCTTGTCCGGCAAAGCCACCACCTCGGTCTCGAACGCCGGTAAGGTGGTAGTAGCACCCTCGCTACTTCGTGTGGCGAGCGCGATAGCGGGAGCCACCGTGGGCCGTGACATAGGGGAGACGGGGAGGGAGAGGAGGCGGCGTGGGCAAGCGTGGGGGAGAGGTGGGTGGTGGTGAGGGAGAGCGCGAGGAGAGGAATTTGGAGTGGGAGGAAGCGCCTAGAAGAATCCGGTTGTGCGGAGATGCAGCAGGCAGGTGTTCGAGGAGCAGGCTCGTGTTCACTAGATCTGAATCCTATGGCTGATGTTAGAATGAATGACTAGAAATTCCCAGGTGGGCCTCGGCGTTGGCAAGCTCAGTGCTTTCTCCGATCGTTCCCTCATCTACGCCCTGCTCCCCGCACCGCTCACCATCGCTGCCCCCAAGTCCAGGCCTGACAAGGGCGGCGGCAAAGGCCCTTCCTCCTCGGACGCCTTGGATGTTGAATGGATCGCCGAGCACGCGTGGTAGGTACTGTACTATACTACGTTACGCTTACGCCACACCTCACGGTTCACACCATGAATTCTTATTCTTCAGCAATATGTTGTTGCATGCTTTTAGTTTTAGGTGTCTAGCTAGGATGCTGCTCGGTGGTATGAGTGTCGTAGGCTTCTGAGGCATCATTCAAGGCCACATCCCCTGCTGCCTTGTCGCAGGTTAGCACTGTCAGCTTCTTCTTTTCACTGGTTCCCCCTTATGCAAATGCCAGGCTCCACTTACTGATACCATACTGTCGGTACCCTGGATTAGGGGTACCCCTTACTACGATATGAAGGCATGATGCCTGTGCGGCTACCCTTAGCCACGCGTAGAACAGCCTTAGGGGTATCTCGTGGGCAGTTAAGGTGGCATTCTCGGAGACAACGCCATCGGGCCTAGAAGGCACAGGACCCCTGTGCGTATAACCCGGACCCCCGAAGTAAAGCAGCCCGAAGCCATTGGATAGGGTTCGGACCCCACCAAGTGAGCTCCGGACCGCCCATAACAAGGTCCCGGGAAAGGGAGTGTCATAACCTAGGCATGGGTCCGGCATTGACGCGTGTCCTGGATCTATCCATAGCACCTCCACCCCCGCTCGGTAAGGGTCTAATGCAGCCACATGGCTTATTATCCGTGACGTAGGCCAGCGGGCAGAGCATGACGTAAGGGCTCTGAGCCACGCGGCCTCCGCATTTATTGCGGAGAGGACACGCCGCCTGACCACCCTTCTGATAGATGATGTGCCCCCACGCCATTTACTGCGTCCTGTCCATTCCGCTGGCAGGCGGCGCCAGAGCCACCCTGCAGACAGTGCACCTATCCAGTCCGTTGTCGAAACAGTGTGCCCATGCTGCGCGGTGCACTGTACTCATCCCTTATACGAGATGCTTCCCCTGCACGCCGAGGCTACGCAGATCTTGGGTGTCAGGGCGCACGGAGATTACACGGGCATGGCAAGCAGTAGTTCCATCCTTCCATTTATCCCTGGGCCCACGTGTCGGGGCTCAGAACCCTTGTACATGCCTCCCTTGAACTATAAAAGGGGAGGCATGCAACGTGAGGAGACTCAAACGCAAGTCATTCAGGCTTACACACAACTCAAGCTCTCGAACAATACAACACTCAGTAGAGTAGGGTATTACGCTCCGGCGGCCTGAACCACTCTAAATCCTAGCGTGTTCTTGTGTTCATCCCTCCGATCTCTAACAAGCAAAACGCTTAAGCCCCCTCCACATCTTAGGACTTAGGGCGGGTGCACTCCGCCACCCGGCCGGAGAATTTCCTCTCCAAAATTTGGCACGCCAGGTAGGGGGCTAGGCTTGAAGTTTTTGCTTGTTTTCTCACTCAGCATGATGGTGCAAATCGTTGAGCACCACGCCGAGACTTCGGTGGATTTCATGGTGGAGGAAGAAGCTGCTTCTTCCATGCCATAGGTTCCCAACCGCCCTGTGCTGGGCACTGCTGCTATACACGCCGCACAGCAGCATACAGCTGCACAAGCATCTCGGACTCCATCGAGGGCGGCTCCAGGAGCGTTGTCAGCAGCCATGGAGTTGCTGCGACACCCTCCAAGCTCCACAGCCTCGCTAGGGGCCATGAAGCAATGGTGGGACGACGTCGACCGGCTGCTCTGTATGGCACATTCTACCTCGACCAGGTCGAGGCCACGGTCATCCCGGCACCAACATGAGGCATCGGCGTCTATGCGCTCACCCTCAGTGAGGGGCGCACAGACCAACGACCTCCAGGTAGAGCTCAACCGCAGGCGTGCGGAGGAGGATGCCCGGGTATCTCTGGAGAGGGCGCGGGAGTGCCGACAAAACTTTGAGGGTCGCGATGACGCTCGAGTCTCTCTGGAGAGGGCGTGTGATGCCGCCAAAACATCAAGGGCCGCAACCTCGATCAGGACTTCGCTGCGGTAGCACCGCAGACACCAATGGGCACCCGGTCCCAAGCGGGTGTCCCCTTGGCCAGCGTGGGCTGCGCCGCTCTCGTGGATCATCTCCACGCGGCGTCATGGCCGCCCAAGTTCCGGCCACACCTACCGGAAAAGTACGACGGAACGTCAAACCCGTCGGAGTTCCTGTAGGTGTACGTCATCGCCATCACGGCAGCAGGTGGAAACACCGCTGTGATAGCGACATATTTTCATGTTGCCTTGTCTGGACCTGCTAGGACTTGGCTCATGAACCTCGCCCCAGGGTCAGTCTACTCCTGGGAAGAGCTCTGCGCGCGGTTCGTTGCAAACTTCGCCAGTGCTTACTAGCAGCACGGTGTGGAGGCCCACCTCCATGCGGTGAGGCAGAAGCCCAGGGAGACTCTCCAAACGTTCATCTCCTGCTTCACCAAGGTGCGAGGTACTATACCTCGCATTTCTGATGCTTCCATCATCACGGCATTCCGACAGGGAGTACGTGATGAAAAAATGCTGGAGAAGTTGGCCACGCATGACATGGAGACTGTCCCCACGCTCTTTGCTCTGGCCGACAAATGCGCCAGAGCCGCCGAGGGCCGTGCATGGCACTCGGCCCCACAAACTGGGGTTGCCCAGTCGGGAGGCTCGGGTGCCATCCCCCGGGACGGTAAGAAGAAAAAGAAGAAGGACTGTGACTTCCAGAGATTGCGATCCACCGCTCTAGTCGTTGCAGCCGCGATGGGGGCTGGGGCGACCGCAACAAACACCCACGGCCGCAGAGGGGTAACAGCGGCCCATGCCCTATGCACCCCAACGGTCGCCACAGCGCCGCGGAGTGTCGCGAGATCGTTGATCTCGCGAAACGTGTCAGCAAACAGCGCGAGCAGTCCTCCAAGGACGGCTCCCCACTTCATCGCCGACCTGGCAAAGAAAAGGTCGACGACGGCAGGTGGCCGCAACTGAACGGGACCTCAGGTATCAGTTACCCGAGGGGGACCTGAAGGATATCTTTGTCGGAGGCTCCTACTGCGGTGGGGACAACTAGACAGACCCCTAGAGGGACCCCGTGCTCCCTGGTCTACGGGGCCGAAGCCTTCCTTCCCCCGGAAACCCTTCTGGATTCCCCGCGGGTCCAGACTTCCGACAGGTGCATGCAGAATTGGCCATACCCGAAGACGAGGGCTCCCTCATCAAACACAGATGGGGACCCAAGGTCAGGACCTAGTATTATGGTAAGTACCAAAATAAGAAGGGCTCCATAACTCTCCCCCAGCTGGGAAGGACCCTTCAAGGTAACGGGAATGCACCGACCCGAGGGTAACCGTCTAGCTACGACTGAAGGAGTGCCTCCCCCCAGTGCAGGAGCATCTCTGTAAGTTCTATCCATAGGAGCAAGTCTGAGGGGTCAAATTTGTTTCCCTTTTGTAACTAGGTAACGCATACGTGTACACCAACCCGGTGAAGTCTGTCCCCATAAACCTAGCCTGTTGGTCTGCACCCATGCATGATAAGTTATAAATAAAAGAATTACCCCCTCAGATATGCCCCTATGATAGTGACATATGGCTACTCCATGGCCCTACCTTGCAGTTTTTCAGATAATACCTTTTATCTAACCCACCCTCACGGTTCCCATCCGTCCTGACATGACGACATTCGAATTGAGCAGCCAGGCTTGCAGTCTAGGACCTCCTTTACGAAAGCTGGGAGGTCCGATAGCCCGGGGGCCAGTTCCAAAGAACGGGAGCTCGTTCCATGGAGTGGTCCGGAGCAGTGTAGCCGCTTAGCCTGGTCCCGTACCGTAAGCCTGCTGAAAAGGAAATAGGTTTTAAACCTTTTCCTAAATGATTTTGGTGGGTGAAATGCCCCACACAAATAATTGGACTAACTAGTTTGCTCTAGAGTATATGTCCTACAGGTGCCAAAGGTTCAACTCAAAACCAATACAAAGATTAAAAAGGGTCTAAAAAGAAAGGAGCAAAGGAAACCGAAGTGCTCCCTGGTCTGGCGCACCAGACTGTCCGGTGTGCCATCGGACAGTGTCCGGTGCACCAGGGAGGATCGACTTCAAACTCTTCACCTTCGGGTTTCCCAGGCGCACCTCCGCTATAATTCACCGGACTGTCCGGTGCACCAGCGGAGCAACGGCCATCTGTGCGCAATGGTCGACTCTGCAAAGTAAACAGTGCAAATCAGATGTCAGAGCAGACGGTCAGAGGGGCACCGGACTGTCCGGTGTCGCACCAGACTGTCCGATGCCGCATGAGGACAAAGCCTCCAATGGTCGACCAGCTCCAAACCTAACGAAGTGGATGACGTGGTGGCGCACCAGACACTGTCTGGTGGCACACCGGACTGTCCGGTGCGCCCATCGCCAGCAGCCATCTCCAACGGCTACATTTTGGTTGGTGGCTATAAATACCACCCCAACCGGCCACTTCAAAGTGTGGGAGCCCAAGCAACATTCCAAGTCATCTAGTTGACATACTCAAGCCCTCCCAACCACATCTATTCATCGATCCATCCTATACACAAGATTTAGACCACTACAACCAACACAAGTGCCATAAAAGATAGAGCAAGCAAGAGAGAGCTACTCATTTGAGTTTAGCACTAGTGCCTTGTGAGATTCATTGAGAGATAGTGTGTGCTACTTCTTTGTGTTCATTTGCGTGTGGAGTTTTGACTCCCATTGAACTTCCTCCAAAGTTTTGGAGGCTTGTAAAGCTAGCAAGAGACACCAAAGAGTGTGGTGGTCCTTGCGGGATCTTGAGTGATCCGTGAGAAGAAGAAGAGCTCACCGGTCTTTCTTGATCGGTGGAGAGAGGGAAAGGGTTGAAAGAGACCCGTCCTTAGTGGACTCTTCAACGGGGACTTGGCCTTCGAGGGCCGAACCTCGGTAAAACAAATCACCTGTGTCTCGTGTGCTTATTGCTTGTGATTTGTTTGTGCTTTCCCCTTCCAAGTTCTTCTTGCACGATTTGTTTGTGCTTTCTCTTTCGAAGTTCTTCTTGCACTATTCTTTGCTAATATTATTTGGTGTTGCTTAAAGTTAAATTCTCATTTAGTAAAGTAACACCTTGCAAGGAAGAACTTAAGTGATTACTCTTTTTATCTAAGCCCTCTTGCTTTATTCTCATAGACTTATTAGTAGTATTGTTTTACCAATTCCGCATTATTTGAAAGCAATGCTCTTTACAAGCAAAGGACTTAGTTTTTATACTCCGACAATTGTGTATCTTGTTCTAACCACTAATCAAGGGATCTAGGAGGGGTGTAAAGTTATAATTTTTAGGTTTCGCCTATCCACCCCCCCTCTAGGCGACTTTCAATTGGTATCGGAGCTAGGCACTTCATCGTGAGTCTAACAACTCGAAGTGATGGCTCGTAAAAGATCCCAAAAGAACAAGAAGACATCTTCCAAGGAGAACATGGAGGTAACTCTTGAGATATTACTTTCCGATTGTTCTAATTATGATTCATGGTCCACTAGGGTGATAAATGCTTTTAGGACCGTAGATCCTCAATTAGATCAAATTATAAACAAGAGTATATTCTCCTCTAATTATAATAGAAAAATTATTTCGGAGGAAGATCAAAGATGTTTTCGCTTAAACTACCTAGCTTTTGACATCTTAAGTAATTCTCTTAGCAATGAAGATTATCGTGCCTTCATATCAAGTTATAATGAATCCATTCATGATGCACATGATATTTGGACTAGAATTAAAACCAAGTTTAATGAGTCCAAACATGATAGTTCATTTTGTGCTTCTACTTCCTTTGGTGTTTGTGATACTAACCCTTGCAAGGAAGAAGAAGAAAATGACCGATGGAGACCAAACGATGAATCCACCTCTCCAAGAGGTTTGTCTTCCCATTTCGATTCCCACATATGTTGTGTGGCTAATGAAAATGATAGCGGAAGCACAAACGAGGATGAGGAGGAAGAAAGAAGCTTCTTATAACTCTACGCTCGCCTAAGCCAAGAAGATAAGGCGGTCATGCTCAAACTTCTAGAAAGAGCGAGAGAGCAAAGCGAAGCTCGTCAAAGGCTAGAAAATGTTCTCTCCATGAAAATGCTACACTTTGACGAGTTGACTAAAGAACATGAGGAGCTAAAGTGCTCTCATGTTGATTTGGTCCAAAGGTATGAAACTATTTCAATTGAGCAAGATAACGCTTTACATTGTATCGCTCAATTAGTAAATAGGAATGCCTTGCTTAAGGACCAAGTAGAAAAGCTAAAAGATGAAAATCTAGCTTTTCAAGAAAAATATGATATGCTCCTATGTTCTCATGAAAATCTTATGGATGATCATATCATATTAAATATTACTCATGAGGTTGTGATAGAAAACTTAAAATTCCAACAACCTCACTCATGCACATGTATTCAAATTGAAACTACATTATCATGTGCTAATGCTTGTTGTCCGTCGGCAAGCAAATCTTCCTTTGAGCTAGAATTTGCAGGAACAAAAGATGACACATATCAAAAGCTCAAAGAAGAAAATGAGAGGCTAAAAATGAGCTTGACACAACTAAAAGGGAAGTGCATTGCTCAACCTTCTCAAGATAATCGTGATCACATGGTGAAGAAGCTTGAGACGGGAACAACCGTGGCATGCACTAAATCCCTTGAAGAAAATGTCAAGGACTTGAGGATTGTCAAGAGGAAGGAACAAAAGAAGAAAATCAATACCTCTTCCAAAAGCCTCAACCACGCCTCCATAAAAGGTAACATCCAAGGTAATAATCAAGTCTCACTTCACACTAAGAAAAGTAAGAAGTGTAGTGAATGCTTTGAAAAGGGGCACTCGATTAGGTCATGTCCCTATATTCAAAATGACTTGATTATTAGCAAGGATGATAAACTGTGTTTTAAATGCTCCAAGAAGGGACACTTATTTAGATCTTGTCCCCATTTAAAACAAAAAGGCATAAGGTTAGAAAAGAAAATATTCACTAACCATGTAGCAAGCAAGAAACAAGGAAGGAAGAAATCTTCAAAGCTTGAAGATCGCCTATGCTACATATGCCGAAAGAAGGGACATCAATGTAAAGATTATCCCATTGGTAACAACCCCACTCCTAGCTTGTCAATTAATTCTCATGTAACTAGGCAACCCAAAATTGCAACTTGTGCTAGAAAGGTAATGAGTTTACCTAGTGCTAACACAAAGGACCTTTGGGTTCCTAGATCTTTGTTGACTAACCATGACGGACCCATCAAGCGATAGGTACCAAAATATGCTTGGCAAGCTTTGCAGGAGAAGGAGATGATATGAAGCTTTGGGTGCTTGAGAGAGTCCATTCAATTCTTATTAACTCGAGCTATCAATCTTCAATAATCTACATATCCAAGATTACCTAAAGTTATTTCAATTTATTATATCTAAAACTCATATCATCTCGGGGAAGATATTGATGTTGTAGGAAATAAAGAATTATCATGTGCGAAAAATCAAGGCCTACAACATGGAGGAAAGTTAAAGGATGGTAACTTCTATGCTTTTAAGTGCAAGTATTTTAAATTATCATTTCTTATGTGTCTTGTGTAGTCACATAGAAATGTGTAGCACTTCAAATGTCTTTAATTTTATATTACCATTCTTTGAAGATTTTCCTCTCATATGGTAGATTGCATATTCATCATTTCTATTCTATGGCAATCTACATGCTTTAAATTGTTGCAAGTATCTCATGGCATGTTTTTTTCCGCTAGTAATTCTATTATTGCCATACTTCTAGATATAGAGAGATAGTTCAAGTTCTTAAAAGAATTAAGTGTCATGTAAGGAATTCAAATCCTTAGGATACTTATAAAAGGAAAATTCTCTATATAACTAGAATAGTGGGACCAATGCTTTTATCTAAGTAACCCAAGTAGTCTCACTTGTAGAGAATAAGTTTCTCTTTGGAAATGCATAATCTAACATGAAAAGAGAAATCAATCCAACGATTTATGATGTATTTCTACTTGTTTAAATTGGATATGATTCTTTCACATTTATCGCTTTCCATATCATGAATTAGATTTATTCCTAATCTTAAAGGATTATTTATGCTTGTTTTAAGAGTTAAAATTAAGCATAACATCATCTACGGATAATCTAGTTCATGCTATGAAGTTTCCATGTTTTAGTAATCTTTGTTTTTCATTCATTCCAAAAATGGAAACTAATGCTTGTGTTACTAACAACGTATCTCTTGAGCCTACTTATGAACATCTACAAAAGAGAAAGTGCACAAGCCTCAAGGGTTGCTCTTCACCCAAAGGAAGAAAGGTAAAAGCAAAGAGAAATCATCCTTCATCATATGCTCCCTTGTGCTATTAACATCTTTCTTGAGTATTTTCAATAAGTTTGAAAGTAAAAAGAAACAACTACAAAGGGAGGACACTCACATGAAAGAGAAGGACATCAAGAACAACAACACCCACTCGGATAGTAAGATCTTCGAAAACAATCAATGGTGTAGTTGTAAGCATTCTAAACCTTTTTCATTGTGAGAATACCAGGCTTAAGTTGTTTATTGAAAATTTTATAAGCTTTGATCAAGATGTATAATGCTTCTCCCTATTTGTCTTTAAAGTAAATCCATACATTCAATTCATTCAAATACTTGATGCATGTCTTTAGGGGGAGCCTCTTTCTATATCTTGATTATATTAAGACTAACACTTTATGTTAATAATTTCATATAGTCTCTTGCATGAGAATGAGTTTCTCATGAAGTATGCTACTATTTTTCAATTCTTATTTTTCACTTTAAAGTAGCATATTTACTGGATTCTCCTAATTTAAGCTTATCTAATGTATATATTGTTCTTTTGATCACATCTGTTATTTGTTTGATCATTGAATAAACACTTATGTTTCTTAGTGTCGCATATACTATCAATCGATCTCTCTTGATGTGCACTAAGTTAAAAGGAGAATTCATGATACATTTATGCAATTGGTGATCCACTTAATATATGCTAACAATGACTTAGAAAAGGATCACTAGTTGTAGAACTCTCTCTTATGCAAAATATTTCCATATATTGTCTTGAGTATAGGTCTTAAGCATCTAAGACTAAGGACAAAGCACAATGAAGAGAGTGTCTCTACGTGAAGGTACAAAAGGGTAAAACTACTTCATCTCATTTATACATGTACCTAAATCTTCCTTTTGTATACATTCCTTGCATATCTTGTATAAAAGGAAGAGAAAGCATGTCCATGCATATCCCTGCTTCATACCTAGTTTAACTTCCCAAAATTCATTTCTGCTTTAATGCATCTTTGCTAAAACTAGATGAAGTGGTTTAATTGTCAAAGAGCTTAAAGCTTAACCTTGTAACGAGGATAAGTTGCCTTTGTTCCAAAGGTGGATGGTCCTTAAGCCTCTTTGAAATCCTTAAGGGAAAATGCTTAAAATGTTTACAACATGCTTTGATAAGTGCATAAACTGTCATGAGCATCACACTTATATTATGACACAATGCACTTCACATTCTGTATGATATAGATATGTTCTCATTAACCTAATTATGTGCAATTGGCATTTAAGGCCAAAATATGTGTTCCTCTCCATGCACATATTTAGGGGGAGCAATCTATGTTATATAGAACTATGATCATTCTTAATTTGATATATCTGTTTGATCATATCTCTCTTATGTCTATGACTAATGTGTTTTCAAGTGTATTCTCATGCTTAGTCATAGAATTGAAAGGGAAATGGAGTATTCGGCAAAGACGACGCTTCCACTCAACTCCATTGGTATTATCTACTCTTTGCCGGTACTCCGCATCGTTCTCCACTTTGGTATAATCATCACCCATATTTATTTGTTTGCCATTGGGGAGAAAGTAAAGGGCTTATATTTCACTCGCAAGTATCCGTTTTTGGCGATTCATGCCAAAGGGAGAGAAAGTATTAGCCCAAAGCAAAAGGACCGCACCTACGAATGTTAAAAATGAAGTTTTCAAATTGTTATATCTTATTGTGCTCAAAAGGGGGAGAAAGTTCTAGAATCTTTTAAAAAATTTGTAAAACTCTCTTGAACGCTAAGAGGAGAATTTCATTAAGGGGGAGTTTTGTTTTAGTCAAAGGAAAAGCATTTGAAACAGGGGGAGAAAATTTCAAATCTTGAAAATGCTTCTTTCAATCTTATTCATGTACCTTTGACTACTTGCAAAAGGTTTTTGAAAAGAATTTTACAAAGAATTTGCAAAAACAAAAATTGTGGTGCAAGCGTGGTCCAAAAACATTTTTAAGAAGAAAACAATCCATGCATATCTATTGAAATAATATTGGTTTCATTCCAAGCAACCTTTGCACTTACCTTATGCAAACTAGTTCAATTATTCACTTATATATTTGCTTTGATGTGTGTTGGCATCAATCACAAAAAATGGGGAGATTGAAAGGGAAATAGGTTTTAAACCTTTTCCTTAATGATTTTGGTGGTTGAAATGCCCCCACACAAATAATTGGACTAACTAGTTTGCTCTAGAGTATATGTTCTACAGGTGCCAAAGGTTCAACTCAAAACCAATACAAAGATTAAAAAGGGTTCAAAAAGAAAGGAGCAAAGGAAACCAAAGTGCTCCCTGGTCTGGCGCACCGGACTGTCCGGTGTGCCACCGGACAGTGTCCGGTGCACCAGGGAGGATCGACTTCAAACTCTTCACCTTCGGGTTTCCCAGGCGCACCTCCGCTATAATTCACCAGACTGCCGGTGTGCCACCGGACTGTCCGGTGCACCAGCGGAGCAATGGTCATCTGCGCGCAACGGTCGACTCTGCAAAGTAAACAGTGCAAATCAGATGTCAGAGCAGACGGTCAGAGGGGCACCGGACTGTCCGGTGTCGCACCGGACTGTCCGGTGCCGCATGAGGACAAAGCCTCCAACGGTCCACCAGCTCCAACCCTAACGAAGTGGATGACGTGGCGGCGCACCGGACACTGTCCGGTGGTGCACCGGACTGTCCGGTGCGCCCATCGCCAGCAGCCATCTCCAACGGCTACATTTTGGTTGGTGGCTATAAATACCACCCCAACCGGCCACTTCAAAGTGTGGGAGCCCAAGCAACATTCCAAGTCATCTAGAGTACTCAAGCCCTCCCAACCACATATATTCATTGATCCATCCTATACACAAGATTTAGACCACTACAACCAACACAAGTGCCACAAAAGATAGAGCAAGCAAGAGAGAGCTACTCATTTGAGTTTAGCACTAGTGCCTTGTGAGATTCATTGAGAGATAGTGTGTGCTACTTCTTTGTGTTCATTTGCGCGTGGAGTTTTGACTCCCATTGAACTTCCTCCAAAGTTTTGGAGGCTTGTAAAGCTAGCAAGAGACACCAAAGAGTGTGGTGGTCCTTGCGGGATCTTGAGTGATCTGTGAGAAGAAGAAGAGCTCGCCGGTCTTGCGTGATCGGTGGAGAGAGGGAAAGGGTTGAAAGTGACCCGTCCTTAGTGGACTCCTCAACGGGGACTAGGCCTTCGAGGGCCGAACCTCGGTAAAATAAATCACCCGTGTCTCGTGTGCTTATTGCTTGTGATTTGTTTGTGCTTTCCCCTTCCAAGTTCTTCTTGCACGATTTGTTTGTGCTTTCTCTTTCCAAGTTCTTCTTGCACTATTCTTTGCTAATATTATTTGGTGTTGCTTAAAGTTAAATTCTCATTTAGTAAAGTAACACCTTGCAAGGAAGAACTTAAGTGATTACTCTTTTTATCTAAGCCCTCTTGCTTTATTCTCATAGACTTATTAGTAGTATTGTTTTGTCAATTCCGCATTATTTGAAAGCAATACTCTTTACAAGCAAAGGACTTAGTTTTTATACTCCGACAATTGTGTATCTTGTTCTAACCACTAATCAAGGGATCTAGGAGGGGTGTAAAGTTATAATTTTCAGATTTTTCCTATCCACCCCCCCCTCTAGGCGACTTTCACCTGCATAGCCCACCATTTTGTGACGGGTGCCTTAGTATTTGGAACTATAGTTCTGTGGGTCCGACAACCTGGGGTCTGGCTCAGGAAAATGGGCACTTGTCTCCTGGGGTGGTCCGGAGCCGTGTAGCCACTTAGCCTGGTCCAGTACCATTAGCCTGCACACTCCACCACCCTGCAACAGGAGTCCTAGTATCTAGAGCCGCGACCCAAGGGGGTCCGGACACGCAACTTGGCCACCTAGACTAAACCCTGTGAGTCCCGAGCATGTATCAAAGGATGGCTAATATCAGACAAGGGACCCTATGGGTGTACTACTAACGCTCCCTAGCTGAAGCTGTGTACAGATCTAGATCCCGGCTAAGGCTATCTCCTGAGAGTTGTTGACAACCCAGATACGATGTATCCAACCTCGACACATCAAGCCTGCATCCCAGGCAGGGGGCTAGGTACCAGGGAGGAGTCAACAACATCACACACAACAGGAACAGGCGGTACACAGATAAGTGCTAACACTGCTTGATAAGTAGTGCTCAAAAGTACCTTACAAAAAGCAAAAGTATTGCATCCGCCTTCAAGCGGAATCCTAGTTCCATCTCTACTCTGCAGGTATAAACTACCAGACGCCAGCGAAGTCGCGTTGGAAGTTCACGACCGCTGTCCTTGGGGAATCCTCCAAGACGGCGTGACAGTAGTGATGGCCGCCTCAATGCGTGCGCCATTGCGAAGAGGTCCTCGCCCCCGTCCTCCTACGGGGGGCGACAACGAGGCCATTAAAGCCAAAGAGTTGGAGGCTCGGCGGCAGGTGGCACTGGTGGTCTCGCCAGCGGAGGCAACCACCTCTGCACTGGGCAGCCTCACCAGTGGCAGCGACTACCTCAGCTCCGGGCGGCTCGCCAGCAGAGGCAACCACCTATGCAACGGGAAGCCCCGCCAGTGGAGGCGACCACCTCAGCACCGACGACAGCGGCCACCTCTGCACCGGTGGCTTACCGGCAACGGCAGACGCCTCAGCGCATGCAGAAAGGTCCTCGCCCCCGCCCTCCTATGGGGGTGAGGACAAGACCATCCAAGAATGTGACCGCCACCTCTGCGGCGTATGACGTCTTGTACAACCCCCTGGGCGGCGTCGGAGCAGTGCGGCCGGTTCCGTAGGGAACGCCACAGATGCGGCAGACCTGCGCACGGCGCGACCGTCGCCCGTGCGGTGGACGAACAGTCGTGCACCCCCTAGCAGCGGGAGGCAGCGCTGGAGGTGGCGCCATCCAAGCCAAGGAGCCAGACACGCGGCAGCTGACGGCGCCTGCAGCCGGCCGACCCCGCGTAGCCGAAGTTCGCCTCCCCTGCAAGGCTGGTGAACATCCTTCTCTTCCAAATGCTAGAGAAAGAAGTGGGTCACCAGCCCATGCGGAAGGCAGAACCCCAACTCGGCTCGCCTTCCACCCTAGCGGGGATGATGAACATCCTTGAAGCTGAGGGCAGGGGGGAGGCCGTAGCCCGGCTCGCTTCTCTCCACCACGAGGCTGGTGGTCATCCTTGTAGATGACCACTGGCAGGAGACTGCAGCCGGGCTGCATGATGAAAATCCTTGAAGCTGAGCAATGGCAAAAGAGCGCCAATCCCCATGAGGTCGCGCTCCTCCAACAGCAGCAAGAAGAAGACAAGATCGGCAGTACCACCGCGCAGGAAACAAAGAGCGCGAGCTCCCCGGCGGTGAGACCGCTGGGGGGTGACCCTAATGCGGATCCCCCCAGCGAACACAGGCGCGCCCCATCCAGAGGCTCGGAAGGCAGAAGGGCGCGGTGAATGCAAGAAAAGCGAGGCATGGCTACTGCCCGAGGGATGAACTCCTTTTTAAAGCAGATTTCCCCGCTCGTGCCCCGAAGCGTCACGGGCAAGTCTCCCCCAACGCACATCAAGGCACCCAGCCTATGGCATGGGGGCCCGACCCTGCGTAACTCACACAAGGAGCGTGCAACCACCCTGTGGTTATACGCCCTTCCATCTTCACCACAACCAGCGGTCAAGAAGGCGAACCGCCGCACAAGGAACGTGCAACCGCCCTGCGGTTATACACCCTTTCATCTCCGCCGCAACCAGTGGTCAAGGAGGCGAACCGCCGCACAAGGAGCATGCAACCGCCCCGCGGTTGCGCCCCCCTCAGCTTCGCTGCAACCGGTGGTTCAACCTCTGGCATGGGGGGCCCAGGCCCACATGTCATACACCCGGCGCGCCGGTTCCTGGGTATAGAAAAGTCGCACCGCCGCTCGCGCCAATACCGCGCCTCCTCGAGACCGTCGCAGAAGACTAAGAAGATAAATTTTCAAAAACCAATGCAGCGACTCGAGGCATCCCGCGCGTGGCCCAACAAAGGCATTAAGTATGGAGGTCACGGGTCAGTTAGCCGTGGGGGCAGGCATGGCAATCGGCGTGACCATAGGCGGGCCGACAGTAACTGCATCAACGGGCGCACAGGAGCAGCAAGCCGATCGCCAGTCAAACTCTGGCCCCGCCTGCAGGCTCGCATCCTCCCCTAAGGCGGGCCTAGGGGCCACTGTCGGTACCCTGGATTAGGGGTACCCCTTACTGCGGTATGAAGGCACGATGCCTGTGCGGCTACCCTTAGCCGTGTGGAGAACAGCCCCAGGGGTATCTCGTGGGCAGTTAAGGTGGCGTTCTCGGAGACAACGCCATCGGGCCCAGAAGGCGTAGGACCCCTGTGCGCACAACCCGGACCCCCGAAGTAAAGCAGCCCGAAGCCATTGGATAGGGTTCGAACCCTACCAAGTGAGCTCCGGACCGCCCATAACAAGGTCCCAGGAAAGGGAGTGTCATAACCTAGGCATGGGTCCGGCATTGACGCGTGTCCTGGATCTATCCGTAGCGCCTCCGCCTCCCGCTCAGCGAGGGTCTAATGCAGCCACATGGCTTATTGTCCGTGACGTAGGCCAGCGGGCGGAGCATGACGTAAGGGCTCTGAGCCGCACGGCCTCCGCATTTATTGCGGAGAGGACACGCCGCCTGACCACCCTTCTGACAGATGATGTGCCCCACGGCATTTATTGCGTCCTGTCCATTCCGCTGGCAGGCGGCGCCAGAGCCACCCTGCAGACGGCGCACCTGTCCAGTCCGTTGTCGAAACAGTGTGCCCGTGCTGCGCGGTGCACTGTACTCATCCCTTATACGAGAAGCTTCCCCCTGCGCGCCGAGGCTACGCGGATCTTGGGTGTCAGGACGCACGGAGATTACACGGACATGGCAAGCAGTAGTTCCATCCTTTCATTTGTCTCTGGGCCCACGTGTCGGGGCTCAGAACCCTTGTGCATGCCCCCCTTGAACTATAAAAGGGGAGGCATGCAACGTGAAGAGACTCAGACGCAAGTCATTCAGGCTTACACACAACTCAAGCTCTCGAGCAATACAACATTCAGTGGAGTAGGGTATTACGCTACGGCGGCCCGAACCACTCTAAATCCTTGTGTGTTCTTGTGTTCATCCCTCCGATCTCTAACAAACAAAACGTTTAAGCTCCCTCCACATCTTAGGACTTAGGACGGGTGCACTCCGCCACTCGGCCGGAGAATTTCCTCTCCAACACATACCATGCTTTCGAGGGCTTGGATGTGAATTCTTTACCATCTTTCACGTTATTCACGCGATTTCCCAAGCCTGCTATGGCCGTGCATCCACATTTCTTACAGTCCTCGAAGGTGCTGTCTTTTTTAAATCTTGTTTCTTCAGTCACATTTCATCCTTGTATGGAGTTATCAACTAATGTTAATGTGCTGCGATTTATTATTTATGAAATGTATATTTTCATGTGTTACAGATGGGCCTGTCGTATATGCGAGGTTGCATCAGCAAGTCTGCGTCCGTGTGATTTTAAATACAGCAAGCTATTCGCTTCTCTTCAAACTTTCAGATGCACATATAATTTTGAGATTAAGGTACTAAATCTAGCATTTCTTGTATCTTTATCACACAGATGGACAATGCCAGTTTGTCGGGTTTGAGTCTCTAATTACTGCACTTATTAGGCTAGCATCTGCATCTGTTCAAGCTAAGCCATTTAAGAAAATTATTTTGAAGGCAATCAGTCATCTCACAGAGGAAGTGTAGAATGCCAGAGCTTTGGTCGATGGGTGTCTGGTAAGTTACAATTCTTACCCTCTGTTGCAGTTGGAGAAGTACACAGATGCCACAAAGTTACAATTATCACCTAGATGAACAAGCACCGCTAGTTTCATGTAGGTTAAAAGGTTTTGTTGGCTCACGTTGACCTGCTTTGAAAATCTCTAAGGTCAAACTGATTCACTTCATGAAAATCAGCAATCTAAATAAAAAAAGGCGTCCCAGTGCTGCCACACATGGTGTGTCATAGGGAAGGGAATTTCTGGATTGAATTGAAGTCTGAATCGGCAATCCTTGAAGTGGATTGTCCAATTAATATAAAATTTGTCATCCCCTTTAACCCATGCCGATACTTCGTCATATTATGTAAGAGCATCTAACATCTGCACTTGAAATAATAAGATATAATTTATTAATTGAATGAGCCATAGCATAAAAGCACAAAAAAAGGTTACCCATTCTCAGCTTTTTCTTCTTCTTTTGTAGCTCCAGCTTCTAGGAGCAGCTGGGAATCTGGGATACATGCTTATTAGTTCAACACTCAACTAATTACGAACGGAGTTGCTGATTATATTTGATTGAGAATGTTGCTCGTACAACTTGCTAATTTTTATGAATTTTTGCACCTATTTTTTCCAAGCAGTTTTCAGAAGACATGAACACCAAGTTGATTTTCTTGTGCCATTCAATAATGCTATGACTGTTGAAGGCGTGCCTCAGCTAATGTTGTTACCTGTACTGTTTGATGGGGTATTTCTGTTGATGTCGTTACGAGGGCCTAACATTGTACGCTTGCACTGCAGAATGCAGTTTAGAGGGAGTTACTTGTTCGCTTTGCTGGATCTGTCAGTGCCTTGGCGTATTTAGGCCCCAAAGAAGCTATTTTAGAAGCTATATCTGATTTGAAGGTAGTTATAAAAATATCAATATCTATTGTTTAGTTGCACTGTTTTTCATGATGTGTGTATATGTAGTACCACAGTACCAGTTCCAGTTTGTTACATTACTGGCAGTTGTCTTTGGCAAATCTACTTCACTTATGCATTTGTTTGAGTCCTCCAGGTGAGAGTTTGTTGATGCACTGGTGATCGAAACATGACATGATTTCCGGGTTTTCGCAGTTGAACTTTGAATCTCAAGATTCTTATTCGAAATTAGTTTGATTGGGTTCAGTACATATGCTATTTTTATTTGACTGCATATATGTTGTAAAGTGGACATTGATTTGACTGATGTGGATTCTGGTGGTGGCAGAAGTTTAATTTAGCTGGCACTGTTGCATATGCATAGCTGAAACTGAATTCTTGTTTGAAGCATCATTTTATTTACAAAAACTCACAACTTTTTTTGTGTGTGTGCTGCTTATCTTACTCTGTATCAAGGCGGACATCATTACAAGTCTAAAAAGCAGGTTGGATATCATCCTCGATGAGGAAGATGATGACGACCCCCTGGCACTGATGAATTGGATAAATCACCATCTCAGAAGGTCACTCAAGTTATATTTCATGAGTCGAGATACATATGCTGTAGATAGCCTTTATTATACGCTAAAGATGATTTTTGTTTAAGTCTGGCCTGTTGATTAATTATGTAGATCGTATTGACATAATGACATTATTGTGTTGAGCTTAACAGGTTTCCTTTCCTCTGGAGGATAGAAGTCTCAACTGATTGCATGTTTTCTCCTTCAAACAGAGAACCTTACAGTTTTTCATTCCCAAGAAGAGTTCTGATACCTTGGTTGGGCGGCACCTATGTTTGTGATTACCTGCAACAATCAGAGAACAGCAGACGTAATTATGTTGTGTCCACAATATTTCATTTCCTCTCCTTCAGTCCTACTTGAGTGGAAGTGTTTAGCATTCTCAATTCTGCTAAAACACTTGACACACATGACTTTCAGGATGCACTGCAAGGAAGTGATAGCACTGGAAACAGCCGCGGAGAGCTCTTCAATCCTGGAACCAGAAAGTGCATCAGCTTGTAGCACATTAGAATCCCTTTGGGATATGGTGCCTGGATCTCGTAGCGGAGGACAAGGTGGATCCAGCAGGAGGAAGGAGTGGACAGTCGTTCGTCTCGTCTGTGTACAGAAGGATGATTCAAGCAAAAGACAAGGTGGTGGTTAGTGTTGTACCACCAGTAGATGAGATACCATTGAAATGGAGAACACACATCATCATTGCACATATCGGTTTACATACAATCCAATCGAATGTTAATACAGCTCGTCTCTTATACTGTCTAGGAACAATCTGAGCTCCCTCGCTTTCCTCTCGTGTTCTGGAGACTGACTGCTGCTGCCAGCCTCACAATCCTTCTTACCATTCCTTCTACTATTATCGACTTTAACTGGTGATGGAGAAGAGAGGTCGATCATGGCAGCTTCTACTACTTCCCTACTCTGCGCATCGCCTCTCCGTGAAGAATCAGCTTCGCCTGCCATCCCAGTCCCATGCCTGAACAATGGTGACTCTTCCACCTGCACATCACAGCCACTTGTTCCAGGTTCATGCTTGCAACAGGAGGGTTCTTTCTCGACCAAATTGCTTATATCCCAAAGGGCTCTTCTTTCTGCCTCCATACACAGTGGTGGTGCTTCTGGAGCAGCCTGGGGTTTATGAGCAGCACAAGGCGAGGGTGATGACAGATCAATTGGCTCAAGACCCAGTGCCGAATTTGACTCCATCGATCCAATCTGCAGACTTTGGTGCTGCAGATGAATCCCATCCATAGTTACTGTGTCTGAATCACTCAACTTTCTGGACCTGGCAATCTTACAAGATCGTATAGGTGGTGATGGAGAAGATAGATCAACAAATTCCTGGAGCGGTGCAACCATCTGTATAGCTGCTGTCTGAGGGCCATTGGCCGTACATGGAAAGCTACCACTTTCAGATTCAATTCCAAGTAGCAATTCTTGGAGCTGCACATCCACGTCTTTTACGGCAGCTTGACCTGATTTCTTTGGCCTAGCTCTCCTCTTTTGTTTCTTCTGAGCATCCTTGCTTTCCAAAAATTCAGTTATTTTTTCTGGGCAAGCACTGTAGTTGCATAGGTGACAGGTAAGGCATGTCAAATTTCCCATACATTAAATACAAATCCAAATGGAAACTTTATGTTAGCTAAATCATCACATCAGCCAAGTCAACTGATTCCATATCAAATGGAATCCAACTAGCAAATTTCATTTCTACAATAATCCCCACAGTATTATATTCAGAAGAAGCTCAATCGGAGCCGCGGCCGAGAAATGTCACGAAAGCTGCGAATAGAAACATGTGATGTTCTACTTCATGTATTGATTTGATTTCGAAAGGTGAGTCCAGTCTATGAAACATCACTGTCTAGATGGTAAAAGTAGATAAACAAACAAATGACTATGGGAGGAGGAAAAGTGTAATTACCTTCTAACAAGTTCCCCTGGAACAACTGAAACTTGGAGCCCATCTATGTTTCTCCATGAAACCTCATAATATTCACTTCCTTGAACTTTTCGCTGTTTCACAATCGCCAGTACAGGACACGGTACAGGAATCTGTGAATTAGATAATCAGACTTGAAAAGTAGATGTAACATGACCAGTTCAGAAATGCGCTCAGAAATCAAATCTTATACCTCATCCAGCGAAGGTTTCATTCCTAGATCTGAAGACGTGGAGCGGAGATTTGAAAATCTTCGAAGTTCTCTCTCAGCAATCTTTGGAAGGATATATTCATCTGTAGACACGTTTTCAAGGAAATAGCTCAGGGGAATTCTCTCATGTACACATAAATCTGATAAAAGGAAGCACAACAGTTAGGGATTTCAAGGGTACCAGTTTTCACAGGGCTCCACACAAAGTATTGCTCGCATATCTGATGGAGTTGTGAGCGAAGAAATGGCCGCTGGCTGCATGCCCTGGAGGTAGAATGAACACTCAACATCAACCAATAAGCCAACTAGACCAGCATTTGACAACATGGGTCATTCCTACTGGTCATTCAAGAGAGTAAGGAAAGATGGAAGCCAACCTCTGCACAGCTTCTGAATCTGGTGAATGACATTTTGGCTCCAGATATGCATTTATTATGTCACGAAATTGACTACCAGAATCTTGGTTAATCCCAACCTCTGTAACAAAAAAACAATATATAAACAGCGAATTTCCAATTGTATGTAGATAAATATCTGGAGAAAAGTACAGAAGATTGCTTACCGCAGGTACTTGCTTTTGGGCACGTTCCACCAACCGTCCCTGCATTGGCGCCACTGCTTTTTCCTTTACATTTTCTTGCAGGTTTAACTCCATCGGACAAAATTTGACCAAGAACGGTGTCATCCCCTACAGACTTAACAAGGCGGCATGCTGCTTCCTGTACGATTACAGACAGAATTACAAGAAAGAGAAAACAGTGATAAGCTTCACTACTTTGATTTTACGATTACATGGAGTTGTGGACAGTAAACAAAAACAGTAGCAATGAAGTTAGTACAAGACACTACTAAACAATTAGTATTGCTGAGTCGAAAGTCCATGTGTGGATGCTGTCTGTGATTTTTGGTACTTACTGGGCCAAAGCCATGGACTCCATTAGAATAGTCACTACCAAGAAGGACTGCAAGTGATATCTGAAAAGATTATGAAAGTTGAAAGAAAGAAGTCATAAATTATGCAGTCTTGCATAAAAAATTAGGGAACACCATACAAAAGACTATTAGTCAGAAGCAAAGAATAAATGAGCAGGTGAAGGCAAGGGAACAAAAAATAATGAGAAGACTTTAAGTTGGGTAAAAATGGTATCTTTATTGCACATTCATTTCAGGGTCAAGCAGATTGGGAGATGAGTTATCTGAATTATCTAGATTATATAACTTCCAGTAACCTTCAGCCAAACCAAGAAACAAATGCAAGGTTGCACTATGGTTCACTGGAAGATTCTTCTACCATAAGATATTACAACTTAACTAGTACTTTGACACTGTATTTAGAAAGGGCAACTAAAAACTCGATTCACTGTATCTCTCAAAGACAATCATTTGTTTTCTGGTAACTGAAGGGGAACATTTGATTTTCCTGTATTCCTACAAGATATGGTATCGGATGGAGCTTATCAATGATTGTTAAGAAGAGATACCATAAGTTTAGCTAAAGCAGGAAAAATCATGCAATGTACCAGTGAGTTCCTGCCGAAACCAAGCTTATTCTGAATGTCTTCCATTTCATAGCAAATTACATAACCACCCTCTCCTGATCAGAGAGAGCGAGAGCATAAGAAAATCACTAGGGTCTAGGCTACATAAACAAGGCATTTCCTAGTATAAAAATGAGGGCAGAAAATGCATATAATATAAGACTTCTTAGCGTGATTAACAAAATAGAGCAATAAGGCTCAGAAAAAAGACTGTTACCTATGAAAACATCTCTATAAACTGTCTTTGCACCAAACAAGAATGCATCTGAATCCGATGTAAAACAGCCATCCTGAAACAGAATAGATGGTACATCAGAAACATGCGCCTAATTTTGGTTTCGTTAGTATCATGACAAGGCATTGTACTTACACACAAGGAAGAAAAATTAAGCAATGCACACTGTGCTTCGGCTTCTTCCATGCTGATAAAGAACAGAGCAGTTAAACAAAGAGGCAGGATTAGTCATGTGGCCATGGCATTACTGATTTACTGGTACATGTGCTACTTAAAGTAGAGTTTTCTTGGGGCAGAGAGTAGTAGTACCCATCCAAGCAAGGGATGCCAAGGGCCAACCCGAGATGCTTGGCTTCTTTGATCATGCGTGAGAACTCTGAGCTCTTGTTCCGACGCAAAGAAGTCAGAGGTTGTGAGTTGGCCTCCTCTCGAGTAGCCTGGGGTGAATTGATTCCAAGGGAGAATTTAATAGCGTGTTTGGTTTGAGGAATGAGGTAGTCCATCATCTTTTCGCTCCTCACTTTCTTGTTTGGTTTATGAAATAGGATGAGTTGATCCATCACCATTCCATTCATCATAGGCTAATAATTAGTAATAATATGAGGAATGGATTCATTCCACTAAATTTATGGAGTGAACCCATGATGCATTTAGAATGGATTGATTCTTCAAACCAAACACCCCCTAAATGACCCAAAAAAATAAGGGGACAGAGCATCAGCAGCAACCTCAGCAGCATTTAATCCCAGTCGGCGCCTATAAGTAGCCAATTTGACTGAAGGAATCGCCCCATCTGAAGGCAAGAGCGAGAAATGAAGAAATTTTAGGCTGATTTGTTATCTGATTCAACATGGCCATTATGCATTGCCATTTCATTTCGGGTCCTAGAAGAAACGGTGAGAGAGAACCTGAGACGAAAATGAGGCTGCAGTTGAGGGCGATGAGGGCTCGGATGCGGTGGAAGAGGTTCTTGAGGTACACCTTGTCCCTGAGGAAGGCCGGGGAGCGGTTGGCGCTGCAGAACTGCACGAGCCAGCAGGAAAGATCCACGCACACCTTCTTGTTCCTTATTCCAGCACCATTCATAAGAAGAGAGGAATTGGAGGCGGCGGATGAGGGAGGACCCGCAGTCAGGGTTTGGGAAGGGGATACAGGTACAGTGGGAGCGGAGTGCTGATCTACTTACTGGAGGTGCTGGAGCGGGAGCTTCTTCTTGCAGGAGTCAAGGATGTCCCAGAGGTTCTTCACCCCCATCGCCGCCGCTGCAGCTGGAGGTTGCCTGAGCCGGGGAAGACGAGAAGCCTCTAACGGAAAACAGCCACTGTCGGAGGGTCGCGGATTCGTTTGCTTTTACACCCTGATTGCGGAAAATTAGTCAGTGGCGCTATTGAATTCATAAATATTGGTCCGGTTTGGTACAGCTGGTGCTCGTTGAAAAAATAGTTTATCTGTCGCGCGATATAAAATAAAATCGGTGATAACACTATTATATCGTTTTAAACAAGTCGTATATATACATTTCGTAATACAAGTGATAACTAAGCAAGCTATCACTTGGTTGTCGACTTTAGATCCAGCCTAAGAACTCTAATTTTTCAAGGGATTCCTATTTTTCAAGGGAAAATGAACTAATTTCCCTTAGAAAAATAGAAATTTATTAGGAGAATAGGTTCCCAAACAAACCCTTAATATATAGAAAATTCCCTGGAAGACCAAAGAAAAGAAATCTGACTAAAAATCAAGATGAGGCTACCACTTGGTTCACACACCAAGAATGCATTTTTGGGCAGTTACGCTATGCGAAATATGTTGTAAACTTTGAGAAATAAGTGACATGCTATCAACATATTTAAATATATTAAATATTTTAATTTCAAATAAAACAATTATATAACTCAAATAAATGTCATATGTAATTATAAAAGTAATGAACAATAGTAATTCCACTATACGAAAACCTGAAACATAGCTACTCAGGTCCATTAGATGATTAAACATGGCTTGTAGATGAAGAAGGTGGATTAAATACATAAACATAATTGTTTATATTAAGATATTGCTCTCAAAATAGCGGGTTGCTGCACTAGACAGCCTTCCAACGCTAAAGGGGTGTTTGGTTTGCCCCTGCTAAAATTTAGCCCCTATCACATCGAATGTTTGAACCTCCGTTCGGGGTATTAAATGTAGTCAGATTATAAAACTAATTTCTTAGCCGAAGATTAAAAAGTGAGACGAATCTAGTACAGTTGGTTGGGTCTATATTTCATACTCCTACTTGAAAGTCAAACGCTTGATGTGACCCGGGCTAAACTTTAGTCCACAGAACCAAACACCCCCTAAATAGTGATCAGAGATCCTCGACTAACGTGACAGTCCTACCTTACATTTTAGAACAAATATTATAAGCCTAGAAATCCAGCATCAAAATCAAAATTAAAGCAGTGTGTACAAGAATTAAAGAACAATAATGAACTTAAATGATCAGCTCGCACAATTATGAAAGAAATTACTAGATATAAATAATATTATTGCTGAAAATAACAACACACTAAAACCCAGACTGTCACGTTGTCTCACTTCACCGCTATTATCATTGAGCAAACAAATCCACCCACAATAGTGCAATCACACCCAAGTATTTAATACTAGCAGATTGCACAAAATTAAATAGTAAATAAAGTGAGGCAACGAACAACTCACAACACGTAGATTGTCTACGTGGGAAGACCAGCTCAGCGAACACAAGGTTCTGTCCCAGAAAACCAATTCCGCCGCCCACGTCCGGGCCTGCACGGTGGGAGGTTGATGGAGATACTGGAGCCGCTGCCGGAGCCGAAGGAGACGTCCACAGCACCAGCCCGAGAAGAGGAACACCGCGCAGCAGAGAGCCCAAGCACCAGGCCACGGTGGATAGAGATCAGAATAGACAGAGCACCAGACAGGCGCACTGATAAATCAACGAACCACAGGAGAACCTCACTGCGCACGAGCAGTGCCACCTCCACCTTCTTCCACCACCAAGATGAACACCAGAACACCAAGAATCAACGAAATCGATCCAAACTGTGACTGGAACCGAGAGGGGAAGAAGAACAGGGAGTTGGTGATTTTTGGCTAGATACCCAGCAGGAAGTAAATCTCCATACTTAAGAAGGCAGGCTCGAGGAGATTGCGTAGGGGGCGCCATGGATCTCGGGCGAGCCCTCAACCACATGCAGAGCGTCGCCGCCAGAAAGCCAACTGCTGCTGCTTCGCTCGGTCTCAACCTCCCCGTGCTTAGCAGCACGTAGGGTTACGACGCTGCTTGCTGGGCTGCTCGGCCAGCCGGCCTATTATATTAGTGGCCTAGCTGGCCGGCCTTTTATCTTTTTTTAATAAAGTGAAAAACTTCAATATGGATAGCAATCCCCACCATTTTCACTCTTATTTTCTGATCAATGTCATTGAGCTCCCGTACTGTTTATATACTACTTTTCGGCAGAGGTAATTGTTAGGTTTGAACCAAAGCCTATCCCAGTGTACTCCAACCCTGCACGAGTAAGCGGAGGACTACGCCTTGATCCACAAACCCTAGTGTGAGAATCTTCGCACAAAAGGCATATAGTACTAGGCAGATTATCTGCTTCTCTTACGGGGCAGGGCGTTACGGTCATGCCCTTTAGTATCTATTCATGAGCTCACTAGAGAGAAAACCCCATTCTCTCCCGGACTGCGACCCCACAGTCAGCTCATATAGGTGAAATCGTTAAGGAAATTCTGTAGGACAATTTCCCTGCTTATAGCATTGACTTCATTAAGAGCATATCGCTCAACCTGCCATACAGATAGAGCACAGCAACTCATGAGACTCTTTATCTTTTGTGCTCTTGGTTCCACAGTGCTTCGTTTCCTGGAGCCTAGATCTCGGGACCTTCGGTCACACAGGACAGTTATCCGCAGTTGAAACCGCTAACAGGGTACGAGTCCTATTCCCATGCACGCTGCTTGGATTGGCTTTTGAGCCAGTCCTTTGGTGAAAGGATCAGCAAGGTTCCTTTCAGACTTGATGTAATCTACGGTTATTACACCCGTCTCTCTAGCATGCCGACATGAATCAAGTCGTCTTCTGATATGCCTCGGGGATTTTTGGTTGTCCTTTCTACTGTTCACTTTCAGTAACACAGAAGTGTTGTCATAGTATACTAGGACAGCCAGTATCGACTTTGCTAGCATTGGAAGGTCTGACAACAGGTCTCTCAACCATTCAGCCTCCAATGCTGCTGAATCAAGTGCAACTAATTCAGCCTCCTTGGTGGAATGTGTCGACACTGATTGTTTAGACGATCTCTATGACACGACCCCACTAGCTAAAGCGAACACATAGCCACTTGTAGACTTCATTTGATCCGAGTCAGAGATCCAGTTTGCATCATTGAATCCTTCAAGTACTGACAGAAATCCGGTATATTTAATACCAAGATTCATCACTCCCTTCAAATACTGAAGCACTCTGTACAAGGCTACCCAGTGTCTATCTCCTAGACTGGCCGAATAACGAGCCAGTCTGCATACTGCATATGAGATATCTGGTCTAGTTGCACTGCTCAGGTACATGAGGGATCCGATGATCTGCGAATATAGTAGCTGGTTCACAGGCTCACCTTCATATTTACTGAGCGTGTAGGATGGATCATAGGGCGTGGTGATTGGTTTATAGTCCATATGTCCAAAGTGAGTCAGGACCTTTTCCACATAATGGGATTGTGACAAAGTAATCCCATCCTCACCCTTTATCAGCTTGATGTTCAGTATAACATCAGCTTCACCCAAGTCCTTCATATCTTGGAGAGGAATACTTTTGTCTCCATGATAGCCTCCAAATCGGTCCCAAATATCAATATGTCATCAACGTATAAACACATGATTACACCTTTGCCCCCAGAGAAGCGATAATACACACACTTGTCGGCTTCGTTTACACAAAACCCGACAGTGGTCAGAGTATTATTAAACTTCTCATGCCATTGTCTAGGAGCTTGCTTAAGACCGTATAAGGATTTAATCAAGCGCTACACTTCGCTCTCTTGTCCTTTAACCACAAATCCTTCTAGTTGCTGCATATAAATTTCCTCTTCTAGCTCTCCATTTAGGAATGCTGTCTTTACGTCCATTTGATGGACAAGAAGTTTATAAGTAGCCACCAGCGCTAAGAGCACACAGATTGTGGGCAATCGATCCACCGGAGAATAAGTATCAAAATAATCCTCCTCTTTCTTTTCAGTAAAACCCTTAGCTACAAGACGGGCCTTATACTTTTCAATACCATCGGGTCTCCTCTTCCTCCTAAAGATCCATTTGCAGCCCACAGGCTTGCAACCAGCTGGGAGATCAGTTATCTCCCAAGTTCTGTTCGAGATGATTGAATCCATCTCGCTACAGACAGCCTCCCTCTAGTACTCTGCATCCAGAGATGTATATGCCTTTGTGAGGGAGCGTGGTTCTTCATCCACTAGATAAATAATATAATCATCACCCAGAGACTTTTCAGTCCTTTGTCTCTTACTCCTCTTTAACTCCAAATCTAGAGTCTGGTCATTGACACTCGAGGGCAGCGAATATGTCCGAGATGGACCATCTGGGGCTACTACTACCTTATCCTGCATAGGGAAGATGCTCTCAAAGAATGTCACATCCCGAGACTCCATTATTACATTTACAGTGACTTCGCTCGTCTCGGAATGGACCACTAGAAATCTATAAGCTGCACTGTTATGTGCATAACCCAGGAAGACACAATCTACAGTCTTAGGGTCGTGCTTTCTCTTCTTCAGCAACGGGACATTCACCTTCGCAAGGTAGCCCCAAGTCTGAAGATGCGAAAGATCTGGCTTCCTTCCTGTCGGTGTTTCGACCCCGGGGGGTCCCTAGACCGACGAGTAAATTGTCGCTGCGTGCCCCAGCCCAGATGGGTCGGCGTGAGACGGGACACAAAGAGGGGAGAACAGCAAGGGGAAACTACGGCCTTCGTGTTGTCCTGCGCCCAGGGCGGTTGGATGCACTTGCAGTAGGGGGTTACAAGCGTTCGCGTGGGAGAGAGAGAGAGAGAGGAGAGCGAGAGCCTTACGCGCCGACCCGTCCTCCCTCGCGGCCAACCCCTCCGTACGAGAGCCCTGGACCTTCCTTTTATAGACGTAAGGAGAGGGCCCAGGTGTACAATGGGGGGGTGTAGCAATGTGCTAACGTATCTAGCAGAGAGGAGCTAGAGCCCTAAGTACATGCCGTCGTGGCAGTCGGAGAGGTTTTGGCACCCTGTTCATGTGTAACACCCGGCTTTAAGGAACAAAGCCAGGTGCATCTCATACATGCGCCAAAGAAGACAACATATATAATAACAGAATGTATAGAGATAAATGTCATAAAACATCAGAGTATTTATTACATAGCGGAAGACTTAATACAAAATAAAAGAATAAACATAAAACAATCTAAGGATCGTTGGCGCCAATGTCAACTGAGAAACGCCACCTAGATCAGATCATACTCCTCGCCTTGTGGCTCCTCCTGAACCACCTGTTCTTCTCCTGTGGGGGGGGGTGTGAGACAGCAAGAGTGAGCTCACACATGTTCATCGCTCAACAAGTTGTGGGGAATAATGTGGCATGAACTCACCAAAGGTGGGAGTTCATGAAGTGTAAGGCTGATCAATGAAATAAAGGCTGAGGCTAAGCATTGCTTTTATAAGTTGGTCAAAATTTTATTAGCAATTACTAAGTGTAAGTAAATACCAAACCATAGTAATAATAAGTAAAAGTAATGATAAAATAATCCCAAATGCAATGAAATGACATATTAAGTTTAGGTTCCATAAATTAATCATGTGAGTGTCCGAGCCGCTCATGACCGTGAGCACGGCTAGTATACCAGTTTTACACTCTGCAGAGGTTGCGCATCTTTACCCACAAGTCGTGTTACCCATTTGCCACGGAGTTGATCAGACCCCATACACCTCTACCAAGGAAGCGAGGCAGGGTACCACTATGAGGCCTTTACAAAGTTCCACTAGCTTCAGACTACCCGCTACAGTTTATAGGAAGCTCCAGTGCAGGGTTCTTGTCTGACCGCCATCGCTGCAAAATCAACCCAAGGACCTCCCTACACTGACCACTCCCCTACTGCCCTTGCCACTTTCGGGTAAGGTAGCCCTCCACTAGCTTTCCTAGTTAATCAGCCAAGGGCGTCCCATTAAACCCTTGTGGTAGCACTGTTTTCCCGGGTGGTTCTCCATGTTCCCATTAACATAATGATCTTATCATGAACATAAAATAATGAACAGATAATAACAAGTGTAATAATGAGTGATGAATATCTCTATACCCAAAACCATTTAAAGCAATAGCATGTACTACCCAAAACTTTAGTAGTAAAACCAGTGGTGAATCAAGGTATAAAGATAGTCAAAATCTAGGGTATCCTATTGGGTCCCAGCAAAATTATCCTATGCAGATCATTATGAATAATAAGAACATGGATAGGTAAAAGAAGTGATCAAGGGCATAACTTGCCTTCCACGAGCTCCTGCTCAGCAGTCTCTACATGCTGAACCTCAGATTCCACAGTGGCTTGCTCGTCTACTCGCGTAAACACAATACATGCATAGCATAGCATAAATTAACATCACATCAAACATGCAAATAGAATATACAGTAATAAACTAGACATTAAAATATGATCACAGGAACTAGAATTATTAATTTTGGAGTTACAGATTTTAAGATATGAATTTCTGAAGCTTTTATGTACTTAATACAAGATTAAGTATTAGATAAATTTAAATGAGTCTTTCATGCCAAAACAGAGGCACCAATGGTTAGACAATAATATTATGAAAATTTAGAAACTGGAATGGTCCAATTTGGAGTTCATATGGATTTTCTACAATTTAAACAAGTTTCTGCAATTAAATTTGTACTAAAAACCATTTTCTAACCTATTTTCCTGATTTTATTAATTTTCTGGACTGGGCGTCAAATATAGAGAAGTGCAGGGGGTTAAACCAACATTTTCCCATGACTCAGGCCACTATCGCATGGATGGCGAGTTGATTCAGGGATAATGCAAGGTCTCTTTTACAAAACGCACGAGGCCAAAGGGTTACGGTTAACTCTCATCCACTCGATCTGCTACGGACGGCCCAGATTAGATTGAATCTCATCTGAACCGGTACGCAACTGTAGCCCTCAGATCTAAATCCGATGGTCCGCGCTTAATGAGTTCAAGATCGGATCTCCTCCACCGGATATCGCATCAACGGTCACTGTTTGCTTCAGCTGAATCGGTATCAGGATCTAATCCTACCCGTACGTCTAGATCGGACGGTCAGGAGCCGTCTGCTTTCTTCCCCCCGGCCACCAGCGGCGCTGCCTGCCGGAACACGGCGGAGGATCGCCGGCGCACGCCCGGTTGCGCACCGGAGCCCTATTCCTATTCCCGTTTCGAGCTATACAGTGCCGAGGCCCTAACGAATCCACCAGAGACATTCCTCTGGTAGGTTGGCCGAACAAGGAGGGCGCCCATGTCACGGAGCGGCTCCGCGGCGGTGGTCGCACGACGGCGAGCAATTGCCGACCCATCACCCCCCTAACACTTACGATTCTAGGTGTTCTGCAAATTGCGAAGGCAATGGAAGTCATGACAGCGAGTCTCACCTCGGTTTGGTGCCCGCGAGTGCGCTGTCCACAACGAGCAGCGGAGCTGCGGCGAAGGTGTTGCCCCGGCGGCGGATTCCTCGTGCTCCGGGCGCTGATTACCCACGGTGCTAAAACGACGACCCGCCCAAGCTCCGTAGAGTGCACCCAGGATAGGCCCGAAGGCTTCACCGGCGGCGGCCGATCGAGTCCGCGGCGGCGGCGGGGCCTTCCTATGGTTTCGGCGGCGGTGCAGTGGCTACGGTGTGCTGGCCCTCGTTTGCGGGATTCAAGGCGACCAAGCAGAGCACTAATTTATACCAGGTCGCCCTCCTCCTCCACTTCCCCCGCGCGCCGAGCTCCACGGGATCTGGTGGTCAACCAACTGCGCCGAGAACCACGGGAAGAAGAGGATCACGCCAGCAAGGTGGGTCTCGCGTGCAAGCGACTGATTCATCCCGCGCGGAGTGTTCGCTGCGACTGTCCCTAGGGTCCCACCAGCCGGTGTAACGGGTGCACGGCCCGAACTGGCGACGAGCGAGCGACTGACGGGGGGGCCCTCGCATGCCAGAGCTTTCGCGCGCATGGAAGGACACCCTGACGGGAGGGGCCTGGGTGCCAGCGCGCGAGTGCACATAGGGAGGTGGGTCGCGCGGGAAGAGGTAAAGTGGGCCGCGCAGATGGGAAAACGGCCCATGGGGCGGTTTGGGGATATTTCCAATTTTTTGTTTTATTTCTTTTGATTTCTTTTCAAATTCAAATTTCCTTTCAAATTTAAATCTGACACTGTGGCAAACTTGTCTTCAAATTTCCTTGCACATTTAAAGTACCAACTCTGAAAATATAATTCTAGGTATATTTTATGTAATTCTCTTATTCCTCTATTTCTTTTCTTACTTCTCTTTTATCTCTAATTTTATTTCCAAATCCTATAATTGAATTTGAATTAACTCCCTAATCCTCATCATTAATGTGCCCATAGTAATATTATCAGTATTATTAAATACACAAGAAATCAAAGCTCCCACATGAGACATGATTTATTTTAGTGGTCTTAATCATTTGTTTTTTCTCATATGTGATTATTACCATGTGATGATGAGTACGAGGAAATACATAGGTTGAGATGTACTCTTTTATTTTTATTTATTTATATTTTTTTATCTACAAATTGGGTGTTACAAATCCTACCCCCCTTAAAAATAATCTCGTCCCCGAGATTTAGGAAGTACTACGGAAAAGATGGGGAAAATCTATGCGAAGCTCTTCTTCTCTTTCCCACGTGGCTTCATCTTCACCATGGTGGCTCCATTGCACTTTGCACATCTTTATCACCTTATTTCTTGTAACTCGAGTCAAAGTGTCCAGAATCTTGATAGGATACTCAGCATAAGTCAGACCATCTTGCACACTGAGGTCCTCCAGTGGTAGCTGCTCCTCAGGTACCCTGAGACATTTCCTCAGCTGAGATACATGAAAAACATCATGAACATCCGCAAGATGATCAGGTAACTCCAATTGGTATGCAACCTCTCCCACTCGCTTTAAGATCAAGAAGGGTCCAATAAAGCGAGGAGACAACTTTCCTTTGACTTTGAATCTTCTCATACCCCTGAGTGGTGACACCTTCAAATAGACATAATCTCCCTCCTTAAACTCAAGTAGTCTTCTCCGGGTATCAGCATAGCTTTTCTGCCTGGACTGTGCAATTCTCAAATTCTCCCTTATTTGCTGGACTTGTTCTTCTGCTTCTTGTATAATCTCAGGCCCAAACAACTGCCTTTCACCAGTTTGATCCCAATACAATGGAGTCCTGCTCTTTCTGCCATACAAAGCCTCAAACGGTGACATCTTCAAACTGGCCTGATAGTTATTATTGTAAGAGAACTCTGCATAGGGTAGACTCTTGTCCCAACTTCCACCATGCTTAAGGGCACAAGCTCTTAACATATCTTCTAGCACTTGGTTAGTCCTCTCAGTCTGCCCATCAGTTTGGGGATGGTAAGCCGAACTAAAATTCAATCTTGTATCCAATGACTCGTGCAACTTCTTCCAATACCGAGAGGTAAACTGTGATCCCCGGTCTGACACAATCTTCTTTGGCACACCATGTAGGCATACAATCCGTGCCATGTACAACTCTGCCAACTTAGCTCCTGAATATGTGGTCTTCACTGGAATAAAGTGGGCTACTTTAGTTAGCCTGTCCACAGTCACCCATATAGAATCATATCCAGCAGACGTGTGGGGTAATCCAACAATGAAGTCCATGCCAATCTCTTCCCATTTCCACTCAGGTATCTTCAGTGGATGCAGTAGTCCGGCTGGCCTCTGGTGTTCGGCCTTGACTCTTTGACACACATCCCACTTAGCCATATGTGCAGCAACATCTCTTTTCAGTCCATACCACCAATACTTTTGCTTCAAATCCTGAAACATCTTAGTGCTACCAGGGTGGATAGAGTAATCAGAATCATGAGTTTCTTTCAATATAGTCTCACGGAGGCTATTAATCTCTGGAACACATATCCGATCCTTGAACCATATAGTACCTTGCTCATCCTCCGTGAATTCCGGAACTCGACCCTCAGTAATCAGATCCTTAACCTCTTGGATTTTTGCATCTCCAACCTGGCCTTTACGAATCTCTTGCTCCAAGGTAGGTTCCAATTCAATGATGACTCCTTCCGTGTGTGTAACAATTCCCAGGTTGAGCCTCTCAAAATCTTTTGCTAATTCATCGGGTAGCTGGACGACAAAAGCGGAGTGAACATGCTCCTTCCGACTCAAGGCATCTGCAACCAAATTTGCCTTGCCTGGGTGGTAATGAATCTCCAAGTCATAATCTTCAATAAGCTCCAACCAACGACGTTGCCTAAGGTTGAGATCCTTCTGAGTGAATATATACTTCAAACTCTTATGATCCGTATATACTTGGCACTTAGTTCCCATAATGTAATGTCTCCAAATCTTAAGTGCATGCACAACTGCTGCCAGTTCTAAGTCATGAGTGGGGTAGTTCAATTCATGTTTCCGCAACTGACGAGATGCATAGGCGATCACATGTCCTTCTTGCATAAGAACACATCCCAATCCTTGGCCACATGCATCACAATAGATATCAAATCCTTTCTGTAAGTCTGGCATTACCAACACTGGAGGTGACATCAATCTCTCCTTCAATTGATCAAAGCTCTCTTGACATTTCTCATCCCACTCGAATTCTCTTCCTTTCTCCAAAAGCGATGTCATAGGCTTGGCAATCTTAGAGAATCCCTCAATGAATCTCCGATAATACCCTGCAAGCCCCAAGAAACTCCGAATCTCAGTAACTGTAGTGGGCACTCTCCACTCCATTATCTCCTTCACTTTAGCAGGATCCACTGCTATTCCTCCATTAGAAATAATATGACCAAGGAATGGCACCTTGTCAATCCAAAACTCGCACTTGCTGAACTTAGCATAGAGTTGATTATCTCGCAACTTTTGTAGCACCAACCTTAGATGTTGTTCATGATCACTTTCATTCTTAGAATAGATAAGAATATCGTCGATGAACACCACGACGAATTTGTCCAAATACTCCATAAACACCTTATTCATCAAATTCATGAAATAAGCCGGTGCATTGGTTAATCCAAATGACATAACAGTAAACTCATATAATCCATATCGAGTCGAGAAAGCCGTCTTAGGAATATCTGATGGTCTAATCCTCATCTGATGGTATCCCGATCGGAGATCAATCTTCGAGAATACCCTGGCTCCTCTCATCTGATCAAACAAATCCTCAATACGGGGTAATGGATACTTGTTCTTCATCGTGACATCATTAAGTGATCTATAGTCCACACACATCCTCTAGGATCCATCCTTCTTCTGTACAAATAGAACCGGTGCTCCCCAAGGTGAGGAACTCGGACGAATGTAACCAGCCTCTTGCAACTCAGTTAACTGCTTCTGAAGTTCCTTCAACTCCTCTACGGACATCCTATATGGCCGTTTAGAAATAGGGGCAGTTCCAGGTAGGAGATCAATCACAAACTCAACTTCCCTATCCGGTGGCATCCCTGGTAACTCCTCTGGAAAGACATCCGGAAAATCTCTAACCACCCGGATGTTGTCACCAACAAACTCCTCAGGCATAAAGAACATTGCACGCATGGATGAGGAGGTTACTGCAATATTAACTTGAAATCTTTCTCCTTTAGTGGTAGTGAGTTCTACGGTACCTCTACCACATGCTATAATGGCCTTTGCCTTTCTTAGCCATGACATACCAAGGATCAGATCTATACTGCTTGACTCTAATATTATAGCAGTAGCTCCAAATTCTCTACCCATAATGGTCAATGTCAATCTACGTGTCATTTGATTCGCCTCAACAGGCCCTTTAGGTGTAATTACTATCAGGGGTTTTCTCATATTTAGTAGTGGTATTTCATTTGTGTTGGCATATCTAGCAGACATGAATGAATGTGTAGCACCAGAATCAAATAATATGGTTGCAGGAATTGCATTAACATAAAACATACCAAGTACGATGTCACCACCATCAGGAGTATCATCAACGCTGACTTGATTCACCCTGGCTATAGAATATCCCTTGCCAGGGGTCTGTTGCTTGTTCTTAGCTGGTGTACCAGAATTCCCCATCGGGCAAGCATTAGCATAATGCCCAATCTGACTGCACTTGAAACATGTAGGGCCAGTCTTCTGTCCTATAGACCTCGTCGGGGTGCCAGTGGGGGTAGCCTGTCGAGGAGGTGGAGTCCTCAGTGGTGATTGCTGAACTGGGCGCGGTCCTCCTGGTCGAGTCGGTGTACCCTGTGGTGAACTGTAGCGAGGACGAACACTGCTGCTACCCTGTCCTTGTGAGATTGCCTTCCTCTTCAAATCACCCAATTGAACACGCTTGTGTTCAATAGCAAGAGCCTTATCCAGTAGCCTCTGAAATGATGGAAAGGTGTGTGCAACCAGTGCATACTGCAAGGGTCCATTAAGTCCTTCAATAAAGTGCTCCTGCTTCCTCTCATCCTCAGCAACTTCCTCCGGAGCATATCTCGACAGCTGAATAAATTTGTCTTTGTACTCGCTGACTGACATGTTACCTTGCTTCAATGACAGAAACTCCTTCTTCTTGATCTTTATCATACCAGCTGGAATATGGTAGTTCCTGAATTGTGTACTGAACTCTGCCCAAGTAATAGTATCAGCAGCATCATGGGCAGCAGTATAAGAATCCCACCAGTCAGCAGCAGGACCTGTCAGACGACCAGAGGCATAAAGAACTTTCTCCCGGTCTGTACATTGTGCAATATTCAGCATCTTCTCAACGGACTTCAGCCAATCATCCTCGTCCAGTGGATCAGGTGAGCTAGCGAATGTAGGTGGCTTATGACTCATGAACTCTCTATGCTTGTCTCGGGGTGGGACTGGTGGTGGTGGTGGAGGCAGTGGTACTTGTTGTTGTTGTTGTTGTTGTGCCCTCCTTTCCTGGCGTATCTCCTCTCGTTCCTGGCGCAACTCCTGTCGTATATCTTCTCTTTCCTGACGCATCTCCTGGCGTTCTTGCTGCATCTGGGCACGCATATCAGCCATAGTGTCCGCCATTTGCTGCAACCGCCATCTGAGCAGCAACCAGTGGGTCAACTCCGCCTGGTGGAGGATTAGGAGGATTCATCCCTGCAGGCTGTGGCTGAGGTTGTCTATATATCCTTTGAGTGTGTCGATTAGGAGGCAAATCAATTCCACCACCCCTCCTGGTATTGACCATCTGAGTTAGATACATATGGTAAGAAAGAGCAGTAGACAAGGCAGTAATTACAAATCATGTTACTTTGGGGGATTTATTAGCTAAGCAGTTTAATGTTTTACCTACCATAGCTAATTTATTACCTTATGCTGACACATGCTAAGATGTCCATATAATATTTCAATCAATCAAAGAAGCAAATCAGGCATTGATCATCAGAACAATCAATCAACATCTTTAATAGAGAAAATAGTTTTAATTTTGTCTTAGGCTTCCTATCTCTTAAAAATGTCATAAGGGTAGGGATTCCAAGGTGTGAAATCCATCTTGTCTAAGAGTATAAAAAGGTAAGAATGATCAGAGTAGAACAGTAGAAGGTGAGACAGGATCAAGATAAGTATAGAAAGAATTAGAATAAGATAAGAAGGTAAGGGTCTGTCCATTTCTATCTAGGTTTCGTCCTACAGTCAACATTTCCTCTGATACCACTTCTGTAACACCCGGCTTTAAGGAACAAAGCCAGGTGCATCTCATACATGCGCCAAAGAAGACAACATATATAATAACAGAATGTATAGAGATAAATGTCATAAAACATCAGAGTATTTATTACATAGCGGAAGACTTAATACAAAATAAAAGAATAAACATAAAACAATCTAAGGATCGTTGGCGCCAATGTCAACTGAGAAACGCCACCTAGATCAGATCATACTCCTCGCCTTGTGGCTCCTCCTGAACCACCTGTTCTTCTCCTGTGGGGGGGGTGTGAGACAGCAAGAGTGAGCTCACACATGTTCATCGCTCAACAAGTTGTGGGGAATAATGTGGCATGAACTCACCAAAGGTGGGAGTTCATGAAGTGTAAGGCTGATCAATGAAATAAAGGCTGAGGCTAAGCATTGCTTTTATAAGTTGGTCAAAATTTTATTAGCAATTACTAAGTGTAAGTAAATACCGAACCATAGTAATAATAAGTAAAATAATGATAAAATAATCCCAAATGCAATGAAATGACAGATTAAGTTTAGGTTCCATAAATTAATCATGTGAGTGTCCGAGCCGCTCATGACCGTGAGCACGGCTAGTATACCAGTTTTACACTCTGCAGAGGTTGCGCATCTTTACCCACAAGTCGTGTTACCCATTTGCCACGGAGTTGATCAGACCCCATACACTTCTACCAAGGAAGCGAGGCAGGGTACCACTACGAGGCCTTTACAAAGTTCCACTAGCTTCAGACTACCCGCTACAGTTTATAGGAAGCTCCAGTGCAGGGTTCTTGTCTGACCGCCATCGCAGCAAAATCAACCCAAGGACCTCCCTACACTGACCACTCCCCTACTGCCCTTGCCCCTTTCGGGTAAGGTAGCCCTCCACTAGCTTTCCTAGTTAATCAGCCAAGGGCGTCCCATTAAACCCTTGTGGTAGCACTGTTTTCTCGGGTGGTTCTCCATGTTCCCATTAACATAATGATCTTATCATGAACATAAAATAATGAACAGATAATAACAAGTGTAATAATGAGTGATGAATATCTCTATACCCAAAACCATTTAAAGCAATAACATGTACTACCCAAAACTTTAGTAGTAAAACCAGTGGTGAATCAAGGTATAAAGATAGTCAAAATCTAGGGTATCCTATTGGGTCCCAGCAAAATTATCCTATGCAGATCATTATGAATAATAAGAACATGGATAGGTAAAAGAAGTGATCAAGGGCACAACTTGCCTTCCACGAGCTCCTGCTCAGCAGTCTCTACTTGCTGAACCTCAGATTCCATAGTGGCTTGCTCGTCTACTCGCGTAAACACAATACATACATAGCATAGCATAAATTAACATCACATCAAACATGCAAATAGAATATACAGTAATAAACTAGACATTAAAATATGATCACAGGAACTAGAATTATTAATTTTGGAGTTACATATTTTAAGATATGAATTTCTGAAGCTTTTATGTACTTAATACAAGATTAAGTATTAGATAAATTTAAATGAGTCTTTCATGCCAAAACAGAGGCACCAATGGTTAGACAATAATATTATGAAAATTTAGAAACTGGAATGGTCCAATTTGGAGTTCATATGGATTTTCTACAATTTAAACAAGTTTCTGCAATTAAATTTGTACTAAAAACCATTTTATAACCTATTTTCCTGATTTTATTAATTTCTGGACTGAGCGTCAAATATAGAGAAGTGCAGGGGGTTAAACCAACATTTTCCCATGACTCAGGCCACTATCGCATGGATGGCGAGTTGATTCAGGGATAATACAAGGTCTCTTTTACAAAACGCACGAGGCCGAAGGGTTACGGTTAACTCTCATCCACTCGATCTGCTACGGATGACCCAGATTAGATTGAATCTCATCTGAACTGGTACGTAACTGTAGCCCTCGGATCTAAATCTGACGATCCGCGCTTAATGAGTTCAAGATCGGATCTCCTCCACCGGATATCGCATCAACGGTCACTGTTTGCTTCGGCTGAATCGGTATCAGGATCTAATCCTACCCGTACGTCTAGATCGGACGGTCAGGAGCCGTCTGCTTTCTTCCCCCCGGCCACCAGCGGCGCTGCTTGCCGGAACACGGCGGAGGATCGCCGGCGCACGCCCGGTTGCGCACCGGAGCCCTATTCCTATTCCCGTTTCGAGCTATACAGTGTCGAGGCCCTAACGAATCCACCAGAGACATTCCTCCGGTAGGTTGACCGAACAAGGAGGGCGCCCATGTCACGGAGCGGCTCCACGGCGGTGGTCGCACAACGGCGAGCAATTGCCGACCCATCACCCCCTAACACTTACGATTCTAGGTGTTCTGCAAATTGCGAAGGCAATGGAAGACATGACAGCGAGTCTCACCTCAGTTTGGTGCTCGTGAGTGCGCTGTCCACAACGAGCAGCGGAGCTGCGGCGAAGGTGTTGCCCCGGCGGCGGATTCCTCGTGCTCCGAGCGCTGATTACCCACGGTGCTAAAACAGCGACCCGCCCAAGCTCCATAGAGTGCACCCAGGATAGGCCCGAAGGCTTCACCGGCGGCGGCCGATCGAGTCCGCGGCGGCGGCGGGGCCTTCCTATGGTTTCGGCGGCGGTGCAGTGGCTACGGTGTGCTGGCCCTCGTTTGCGGGATTCAAGGCGACCAAGCAGAGCACTAATTTATACCAGGTCGCCCTCCTCCTCCACTTCCCCCGCGCGCCGAGCTCCACGGGATCTGGTGGTCAACCAACTGCGCCGAGAACCACGGGAAGAAGAGGATCACGCCAGCAAGGTGGGTCCCGCGTGCAAGCGACTGATTCATCCCGCGCGGAGTGTTCGCTGCGACTGTCCCCAGGGTCCCACCAGCCGGTGTAACGGGTGCACGGCCCGAACTGGCGACGAGCGAGCGACTGACGGGGGGGCCCTCGCATGCCAGAGCTTTCGCGCGCATGGAAGGACACCCTGACGGGAGGGGCCCGGGTGCCAGCGCGCGAGTGCACATAGGGAGGTGGGTCGCGTGGGAAGAGGTAAAGTGGGCCGCGCAGATGGGAAAACGGCCCATGGGGCGGTTTGGGGATATTTCCAATTTTTTGTTTTATTTCTTTTGATTTCTTTTCAAATTCAAATTTCCTTTCAAATTTAAATCTGACACTGTGGCAAACTTGTCTTCAAATTTCCTTGCACATTTAAAGTACCAACTCTGAAAATATAATTCTAGGTATATTTTATGTAATTCTCTTATTCCTCTATTTCTTTTCTTACTTCTCTTTTATCTCTAATTTTATTTCCAAATCCTATAATTGAATTTGAATTAACTCCCTAATCCTCATCATTAATGTGCCCATAGTAATATTATCAGTATTATTAAATACACAAGAAATCAAATCTCCCACATGAGACATGATTTATTTTAGTTGTCTTAATCATTTGTTTTTTCTCATATGTGATTATTACCATGTGATGATGAGTACGAGGAAATACATAGGTTGAGATGTACTCTTTTATTTTTATTTATTTTTATTTTTTATCTACAAATTGGGTGTTACATCATGTGATGTCGTGGTCGTCGGAGGAGCGCTGGAGCCCTGCGGAAGTACAGCTGTCGGGGCTGTCGGGTCCATGCTGACGTCTCCTTGCTGACATAAGGGGCTGGGAGCTGCCGCCGTCATGGAGCGTGCGGGGTGTCATCATTACTTGTTTACTGGGGCGAGCCAGATAGGACGCCGGTCTTGTTCCCCGTAGCCTGAGCTAGCTAGGGGTAGGGTAATGATGGCCCCCCTAGCGACGTGGCTGGTCCGAACCCGAGTTTAGGTGAGGTAGCGATTCCTCCGAGGTCGAGGTTGAGTCCGAGCCCTGGGGTCGGGCGAGGCGGAGTTCATCGTCTTCCGGAGCCGAGGCCGAGTCCGAGCCCTGGGGTCGGGCGAGGCGGAGTTCGTCGTCTTTCGGAGCCGAGGCCATGTCCGAGCCCTGGGGTAAGGTGAGGCGGAGTTCGTCGTCTTCCGGAGCCGAGGCCGAGTCCGAGCCCTAGGGTCGGGCGAGGCGGAGTTCGTCGTCTTCCGGAGCCGAGGCTGAGTCCGAGCCCTGGGGTCGGGCAAGGCGAAGTTCGTCGTCTTCCGAAGCCGAGGCTGAGTCCGAGCCCTGGGGTCGGGCGAGGAGGAGTTCGCCGTCTTCCGAGGCCGAGACGGGGGCCGAGCCTTGGGGTCGGGCGAGGCGGAGCTTCCTATGTCGCCCGAGGCTGGACTTAGCCGCTGTCGACCTCACTCTGGCGAGTGGCATGACAATCGGAGCAGGGCAGGCGGCGCTGTATTCCTGTTAGGTCAGTCAGTGGAGCGGCGAAGTGACTGCGGTCACTTCGGCCTTGTCGACTGGAGCGCTAAAAGTTCCCTTTGACCCGGGAACAGGATCTGGATGTCGCCTAGAGGGGGGTGAATAGGCGAATAAAAATTGTCACTTTAAAACTTAAATCTTACTTTACTCGAAGAAGGATCGCAGTGGAGTGAAGAACCCTTCGAGTAGGTTGCCGCGTAATTGAAGTTCCTGTCTTAAGAATATCCTGCACTTCAAGGAAAGCTAGTACCACAAGTAAGCAGTGAAGTGCAGATATAAAAGCGAGTAAGACAGAGAGTCAGAATACAATACGGAATAGAGCACACAGATGCAAGGATTTATCCCGAGGTTCGGCCAAGCCTGAAATGCTTGCCTAGTCCTCGTTGGAGTTAGCCACACCTGGGCTTGGAGTCTGTTTCAACTCCTTCCTTCGTTTGCTCAGATCTATCAGTATGACAGATAGAGCATTTCACTATGTTGAGTTGGGTTACAACAAAAACCGCGGCTGCTTACAAACTTGTTGACAGCACCCCGGCAGAGTAACACTACGCTCAAAACCTTGCTCTTGCTCTTAGCAGCACTTCTCCTCTCTCTAAAGGCTTATAGCTTTGCCTTCTACACAAACTAGAGAGATATACACGAGAGGGAGAGAGAGAATTGATCCGAGTGATGTCTACACTTGTTGGCTGCGCTTCTTATTTGATTGAGGCGCCTAGAGGTCCCTTTTATAGGCACAAGGGGCCTAGGAGCCGTTGAGAGCAATCCAGGAAGGCAAATCTTGCCTTCTATCGGGTGGTGCACCGGACACTGTCCGGTGCCTGATTTCCTTCCATAAATGGCGCCGTCGACCGTTGCAGTCTTGGAGCCGTTGGCGCACCGGACACTGTCCGGTGCACACCGGACAGTCCGGTGCCCCCATCTGACCGTTGGCTCGGCCACGCGTCATGCGCGGATTGCGCGGTCGACTGTTGGCCCAGCCGACCGTTGGCTCACCGGACAGTCCGGTGAATTATAGCCGTACGCTGTCGGCTTCTCCCGAGAGTGGCCTGTTCACCAGAGTTCAGCCTGGCGCACCGGACACTGTCCGGTGCACCACCGGACAGTCCGGTGTGCCAGACTGAGCTGAGTCTTGGCTGTACACAGCCAAGCATTTTGCATCTTTTTTCTTTTCTTCTTTTCTCTGTTTCTAACACTTAGACAAATATGTTAGTACACAAAAACCAATGTACTAAGTCTAGAAACATACCTTCTCTTTGATTTTTACATCTATAGCATTTGACATGCTTGAGCTTTGATGTTGGACTCATAAATCATCAAGTCAGCTTGACTTGATCTAGATTGACATTTCTTAGCTCCAACATCCTGTAAAGGTCACATAGAACATCTCCAAACATAGGAACAACCCAAACTAAAAGTCAAGGTGCACTTAGCTCTTTTTGGGCTGCTTCCAGTTCTGGTTTTGACACTGCTTCTTCTTCTAGTAACCTTGATCTCCTTCTTAGAGCTTGGTCTTGAGCCTTATGACTTACACCACATAACTAGATATGTTTCCTCATTGGTTGTAAGTCACGCCCTTATGTAGTGATCCTTGATGTGCCGTAGCTGTTCTCAACTCGATCACCCTTGACTTTGCAAGTCTTCTTCTTCACCCTTGGCTTTGGGTTCCTCAGCCTCTTTGACCTTCTCCCGTGCACTTGGTACCTCGAAGCTCTTCTTGCCTCCATCCTTGGCTTGATCAGTTGTCTCCAAGCTACGCACCCGAGTCTCACTTTATGCAATGTCCATCTTACTTGTGATGTCCATTATGTATCCATAATCCAGTTCTTGGACCATCACATTTGTTCACTTGTGTTGAACCCTGTTAGCTTTACCTTAAGCACCTGTTCAACACTTAGTACACTTGTTAGTCCTTTAATTGAGTTGTCATCCAAACACCAAAACTCACAAGAGAGCTTTCAATCTCCCCCTTTTTGGTGATTGATGGCAACACAATTAAAGCTTACATAAGAGTAAGATTTTAAGCACAAATTTTGAATTCTAAGTTTATAGAATGCTCCCCCTAAATATGTGCTTACTTCAAAAACATAATTTTGACCTCAGACGCCAATTTGCACATACTTAGGCAATTCGAACATTTCTACACCTTAGCATTTTTTGGGATGCATTGTGTCAAGAATCAAACCATGATGCTATAACACACAAATGCACATAATCAGAGTTAAACACCATTCAATTTAGTGGATATATCACAGGAATATCAACCTACCACTATTCACCATTAAGATACCAAATTAAACTAAGATACTAATTTAAAACAATCTTAAAGCACCATTAACCACATGCACCATTATCCACATGAACACAATAGATGCCAATTAATTCATAGCAGCGGAAACACTAGTCCATATGATGCAACACATATAATACTGCAAGAAGCATATGAATAACACACTAGCAAAGCTCAAACTAACACATCACCCCTTAGGATAAGCTTTCCTCTCAGGTTGAGATAAGCTTTAATGCACAACTTCTCCCCCTTTGACATCAAACACCAAAACCATATTCAAGCAAGAACATAGAATGATGTCAAGGGACAGTAGGGTATTGACAAGAACATAGGATGATGTCAAGGGACAGCAGGGTGTTGAGGAGGTAAACACACACTAACAATACTCCCCCTTATTCATTCAACAAATGTACCACAAGCATTTGGAGGAAAGTTAAGGTACATATACGCAAAAGATCAATACTTCCTTTGTACCTTTGCCCGGATGTGGTGTACTTCCTCTCTTGAAAGTATTAGTCTCTTGGGAGTTTCTCCACACTTGTGCCTGATCCTTTATCCTAACCTTTTCTTGTTTCTAAGTCACCAAGCTTAGAGCAAGTTATAGTATTGTGGCACAAGGTAAAGCTTCTATTCTAGTGATTACCAAAAGATGTCAATTGAAGCAAACTATCACGGCTACCAATTGAAAGATACTAATTGCAAGATCATTTATTATCATAGCTCCATGATTTTTAAGGATAAGCATCTAGTATCACCAAATTTTATAGAGCATGAGCAATCTAAAAATATGCAATTGCTCACGACTTAAGATACCAATTCCTTGACTTACAGAGGTACCCCAGTCCTGATTGCTCCATTTCTTGCTCATCTCCTCTTTTCCACCTTGAGACTACACAAGATTGCTCAAAATACAATTAGTCTCAAAAGACGCAAGTTATGTGTGCTCCCCCTACACTTGTGCATCAAGTATTTGAATAACTTGCACTTTGCACATTCTAGCTTTCTCAGAACTAGAGGGGATCACAACATATCTTGGTCAAGGAATACTCTCAATTTCATCGCAAAGAGATAACAATTGAATACCAAATTAAGGGTTGATTTAATACAACAATGCATGCCTCAAGAAGTATAACATTTACACGCAACCTAGACATGCTTCATACTTGACTATCATTGCACCACATATACCAATTGAAAAACAATACGATCATGTTTATAAAGCATAATGTCTAAGCACATCATAATTAAGAAGGTTCTTTAGGTACACCAGAAGAAACAACATTTTAAAGTAAGGAGCACCTAGGCCAAGATACTACCAATTCAGAGGCAAGATCATAGCTGTGATCACAATCAATGGAACTTCAAGATATTCACTGAAATTGCATAGTTTCATTCTCCATACCTTTGCCTTTTCCTGAGTTGCCATGAGAGCACCAGTTGTCACTAATTGAGGGCTCCTTTTGCTCATGCGCTTTAGCTCAAAAGGGTGCATTAGAGGCACAACTTGGAGTTGGTATTCACACAATACCAGACTAGAGTAATCATGTGAACATAAACTAAACAATATGTCATATTTGCACACATGTTAATCATTAAAATCATATAGCATAACTCACAACAGGATACAGGTTCATTCACGAACACAAAAAGAGTTAATCATGGTGGATATATCTAATGAAAAACTACCCATTAAATGATTCAAGAGACATGACCTCTAAAGCACACAATCATGATTAAGCAAGCATGGTTACGATCTTGGTGATTATTAATCATTGATTGAAAGGTACTCAACACAGGTAATCAACAAAGTATAACTGCTCCAAGGACAGGTAGCACATCAATCAGACTTAAGAGCAGTACTGATTATCAAAAAAGTACTTAAGATACAAGGGTACCATCCTATGCAGCGCAAGTTGCAGAATCTCATTAAGGTCCTCTGCTTGAATCACCAATAATGATTAAGGACCTATTCAACTTTTCACTTGAGATGAACATGGGATTAGTATCTCACAATAATTCAACCTTGGGTCAATGAATAAACATCAAAACAATTAACAGCTTAAGCATAGAGTTTGAGATAACCGTCTTAAGCTCTCTCATGGTCTCCAGTTCATCTCAAGGCACCTGCATGGTCTAGTTAGCACAATTTGGTACCCATCTCGGGATGGGTCCATATTGATCATCCAGAAAAGCCTTTGATACCCAAATAGCATGTGTGCTAGTCCTAGGTGATCTCATGATTGATCTAGCACAAGAGTATGATTTGGGTCTCCTAAGCGAATAAGATTGAGACAAATTTACTTGCTTAGGAACCTCACCTTTATTACATACCTTGGATAGATGACCCTGCTCACCACACTTGTTGCAGAAGCGTCGCTCAACCTGACATGACGCTTGTTGTTTGTCATTTTCCTTGGTGAGAGTCATCTTGGAGAATGCACATGCTTGGTTCATCAATAGCGGACATGAAGTGATCATGTGGTCCTTGTTGTTGCATCCAAAACATCTCCTTATCCCTTCGTCCTTGTCTTTGTATGGACAAGATGCGATGAGGTGGCCTAATGCCTTGCACTTGAAGCATCTCCGTTTTTCTCTTCTCTTGTTACTTTTAGATGACATAGAGACATGGTCAGTGCCAACAACATGATTAATTAAATCTTTACCTTTTTCCAGGCTCATGTTGATTTCTTCATCTTTAGGAACATCCTTCTTATGGAGCTTAACACTTGCTGCAGTTTTTCCTTTCTCAAGCTTCTTCACCACGCGCCCGTGGATATCTTGAGAAAGTTGAGCGATGTGTCTTCTCCTTAGTTGTCTTTGCTTCTTGTTCCCACACAATTTCTTTTGTGACCCTAAAACTTGTTGCTCAATCAATGATTGGCTTTCTTTTAAGCAACAGGGGTTAGCACATGGTGATATACAATTCAAATGCGCACACGTGCGAGATTGAGATTCACATGAATTTAAGTTCGCAATTATAACCTCATGAGCAGCATTAAGCATGATATGTCTATCCAAGAGATTATCATGATAACAAGACAATAAGTCATATTTTTCAGTTAGAGCAAGGTTATCATGACTTAACAATTCTACTTGACTCCTAAGCATAGAATTTTCAGTTTTAAGTTGAGCAGCATTAGATAATACATCATGATTATTTCTTTGCTCAATTAAAACAGATTCATACCGTTGGACCAAATCATCATGAGAGCACTTTAGCTCCTCATGTTCTTTGGTCATCTTCTCCAGGCCGTTGTTTGTTTTGATGAGTGTCTCCTCTAGCCTGAGAAGCGTCTCGCCTTGTTTCTTGTTCCTTCTCAACAGCTTAATCAAGAGCGCTTTGTCTTCTTTGTTGAGATGGGTGTAGAAACGGTGAATCTCCTCTTCTTCCACATCGTCGGTCTCATTTTCCCTGTCATTACTATTAGTGGAAGCAAAACAGGAAAATGTACCTTGTGATGATGTAGACTCCTCATCCTCTCCCTCATCATTGCTTTTGTCTCCATCATCATTGTTAGCAATAAAACATTTATTACTAGTGGAAGAAAAACCTGTTGATGAGGTGGATTCATCGTTTGGTTGCCATCGTTCTCCCTTGGACAAGTTAGTATCACCAGCAATAGAGGGAGCAGAGGTAGTGCATATGGACTTAAAAAATTTTAACTTAAATTTAGTACATAGATCATGAGCATCAGCAAATAAGTCACTATCACTACTCATGATGGCAAAATAGGCACCTCTAGAAAGAGAATCAACTAAGATGTTGCAAGCATGGTGATTTAGAGTTAGACATCTTAGTTCTTCATTAGAAGGATTTTTACTAACATTAGAAGGAAAAAATACTTCTACTAAAGACCTGTCTCAAATCAGGATCAACACTCATGAAAGCATTATAAATAGAGACAGACCAAGACTTGTAATTAGAACCATCGCCTAAAAGAGGTTCTACAGTTACCTCTTGTGACGACATCGTCATCTCCGGACGGCTAAGCCCACACTGGAGAGGCCTAGCTCCGATACCAATTGAAAGTTCCCTTTGACCCGGGAACAGGATCTGGATGTCGCCTAGAGGGGGGGAGTGAATAGGCGAATAAAAATTGTCACTTTAAAACTTAAATCTTACTTTACTCGAAGAAGGATCGCAGTGGAGTGAAGAACCCTTCGAGTAGGTTGCCGCGTAATTGAAGTTCCTGTCTTAAGAATATCCTGCACTTCAAGGAAAGCTAGTACCACAAGTAAGCAGTGAAGTGCAGATATAAAAGCGAGTAAGACAGAGAGTCAGAATACAATACGGAACAGAGCACACAGACGCAAGGATTTATCCCGAGGTTTGGCCAAGCCTGAAATGCTTGCCTAGTCCTCGTTGGAGTTAGCCACACCTGGGCTTGGAGTCTGTTTTAACTCCTTCCTCCGTTTGCTCAGATCTGTCAGTATGACAGATAGAGCCTTTCACTATGTTGAGTTGGGTTACAACAAAAACCGTGGCTGCTTACAAACTTCTTGACAGCACCCCGGCAGAGTAACACTACGCTCAAAACCTTGCTCTTGCTCTTAGCAGCACTTCTCCTCTCTCTAAAGGCTTATAGCTTTGCCTTCTACACAAACTAGAGAGATATACACGAGAGGGAGAGAGAGAATTGATCCGAGTGATGTCTACACTTTTTGGCTGCGCTTCTTATTTGATTGAGGCGCCTAGATGTCCCTTTTATAGGCACAAGGGGCCTAGGAGCCGTTGAGAGCAATCCAGGAAGGCAAATCTTGCCTTCTGTCGGGTGGTGCACCGGACAGTCCGGTGCACCACCGGACAGTGTCCGGTGCCTGATTTTTCCTTCCATAAATGGCGCCGTCGACCGTTGCAGTCTTGGAGCCGTTGGCGCATCGGACACTGTCCGGTGCACACCGGACAGTCCGGTGCCCCCATCTGACCGTTGGCTCAGCCACGCGTCATGTGCAGATTGCGCGACCGACCGTTGGCCCAGCCGACCGTTGGCTCACCGGACAGTCCAGTGCTCCACCGGACAGTCCGGTGAAATATAGCCGTACACTGTCGGCTTCTCCCGAGAGTGGCCTGTTCACCAGAGTTCAGCCTGGCGCACCAGACACTGTCCGGTGCACCACCGGACAGTCTGGTGTGCCAGACTGAGCTGAGTCTTGGCTGTACACAGCCAAGCATTTTGCATCTCTTTTCTTTTCTTCTTTTCTCTGTTTCTAACACTTAGACAAATATGTTAGTACACAAAAACCAATGTACTAAGTCTAGAAACATTCCTTCTCTTTGATTTTTACATCTATAGCATTTGACATGCTTGAGCTTTGATGTTGGACTCATAAATCATCAAGTCAGCTTGACTTGATCTAGATTGACATTTCTTAGCTCCAACATCCTGCAAAGGTCACATAGAACATCTCCAAACATAGGAACAACCCAAACTAAAAGTCAAGGTGCACTTAGCTCCTTTTTGGGCTGCTTCTAGTTCTGGTTTTGACACTGCTTCTTCTTCTAGTAACCTTGATCTCCTTCTTAGAGCTTGGTCTTGAGCCTTATGACTTACACCACATAACTAGATATGTTTCCTCATTGGTTGTAAGTCACGTCCTTATGTAGTGATCCTTGATGTGCCGTAGCTGTTCTCAACTCGATCACCCTTGACTTTGCAAGTCGTCTTCTTCACCCTTGGCTTTGGGTTCCTCAACCTCTTTGACCTTCTCCCGTGCACTTGGTACCTCGAAGCTCTTCTTGCCTCCATCCTTGGCTTGATCAGTTGTCTCCATGCTACGCACCCGAGTCTCACTTTATGCAATGTCCATCTTACTTGTGATGTCCATTATGTATCCATAATCCAGTTCTTGGACCATCACATGTGTTCACTTGTGTTGAACCCTGTTAGCTTTACCTTAAGCACCTGTTCAACACTTAGTACACTTGTTAGTCCTTTAATTGAGTTGTCATCCAAACACCAAAACTCACAAGAGAGCTTTCAAGCGCGCGTCAGGATAAGATGTCAGACGATCCTTGCATTAAATGCTCCTGCGATACGATCGGTTGGCATGGTGATCTGGCCAAGGTTGCTTCTCTGCGAAGACTGGGCCTCGGGCGAGCCGAAGGTGTATCCGTTGCTTGAGGGGGCCCTCGGGCGAGACGTGAATCCTCCGGGGGTTGGCTGTCTTTGCCCAAGGCTGGGCTCAGGCGAGGCGAGATCGTGTCCCTTGAGTGGACTGAGCCTTGACCTTAATCGCGCCCATCAGGCCTTTGCAGCTTTGTGCTGATGGGGGTTACCAGCTGAGATTAGGAGTCTTGGGGTACCCCTAATTATGGTCCCTGACAGTAGCTGTAACACCTACTTTGTAAGTGCTAGGAATAATATCAATAGAGAAACATTTTCTCTTTATGTGAGTGTGATCTTTATTCATCATTATATGAGAACACCATGTCCAAGAACAATTAATAAAAGACATGCTACTAAATTGTTGCATCATGCTGGATATTTTATTTTTGTGTGCATTTTGTGACAAGAAAAATATTAAAATTCCAAATGAGAAAATAAAACCTAAAAGAAATGCTAAACTTTGGAAAGAAAGAAAGGAATAATATAAAATATAAAACAAAATTTATAAATATACAAACTCAACTATATTGGTATGATTGAAATTTATCTATAGTTTGAGTACAAGTTCAAAGTCAAATTTGGAATTCAAATTGGGAATTGAAAAATAAAAGAAAAGAAAAACAGAAAATATAAAAAGAGAAGAGATACTATACCTAACTGGGCCACGGAACCGCATTTCGGCCCACCACCCGTTTCCCTCAGCGCGGCCCAGACCACCAAAAGCCGGCGCCGACAGGTGGGACCCGTCGGTCAGCTCCGCTCGCGCGCGTGCTTACTCCTGCGTTTCGCTTACAAGCGGGCCCGCTTCGTCAGCTGTCACAGCCTCTCCATCCGCGCATGTGTTCACCTCCTCTCGCTGCGCTGCGGGACCTTTCCGTCAGTCGCGTACTCACTCGCGATCGCGTGCTCACTGGCGAGTGGGGCCCGTGGAACAGATCGAGCTGCTCGTCGTCCCCTTCTTTCGGCCGATTCCGTTCGAGCTCGCGCGTAAATCGGGTGATGGCGCCGCAAGGACTCGAGGATAAGAACCTCCCCTGGGTGCCTCCTTGATCCCCAGTACGCCGTATTAGGCTCTAGTGGACACCACCCGCCGCGAAAAGAGAGAACAGAGGTGGGGATCGGGCGTCGCCAGGGGGGAGCTGGTCGTGTCGCCGGTGAACTCCTCCGGTGCGGGCGATTTCGCGTCGGCGAGGGGCCGAGTGGGATCGCAATCGTCCAAGGAAGTCGTTCGAGCGCTCAATTGGAGTTTGGCGTTGGTGTAGTGCGCGAATTGCTCGCCGCCGTGATCACTGTTGGCGAGATTCCGCCCCTCTCCGTGAGCGAACGTCGTCAGGCCTCGGCCGTCCGTCGGTGAGTCGCCATTGCATCCGTCCTCTCTCCCTTTAAGCTATGCGCTATCGAATTGTGAAATGGTGTAGATATGTCCCTCGGTCCGCTATCCGGCAATGGCGCCGCCGCTGTGTGCCGTGTACCGGGTCGGACACTCGGGGTCGTCCAAAATTGATTGGGGAATCGGGTTTGGGGAGGCATCAGCTTTGCGTGGCACAATTTAATCGCCGATGGGTGCTCGGGCCGGCCGGATTTGAAATCCCGGCGGGCCTCCGCCGCGGTCGGAGGGGAAACCACGGCCGTGGGTAGCCTCGGTTGGGGAAGACGGGCCGTAGCCGTCGGTTCGGCGATGAACGGCCGAGATTAGGCCAGGGGATACCCCTCCGCTCGATCGCATGGTGACCGTTGATGCGAGATCCAGCGGTGCAGAGTTGATCTGGGGTTCATTAAATCCGTGCCGTCGATCTCGGATCCAACGGCTGTTGTCGCGTACCGGTTCAGGGTGATAGGATTCTAATCTGGGCCGTCGGTTTAGATCTGACGGCTGATGTCACGCCATACCCTTTCGCGCTGGCATATTTGTTAAAGAGCCCCTGGACTTCATAGGAATCAACCCGCCGTCCACTGTAATAGTGTTCTGAGTCTTAGGAAATTATGCGCAGAAGCCCCTGGGTTTCTCCAGAATTGAGGCCCAGTCCAGGACTTTATAAAACCAGAGAAATTGATTATTAAATAGATTTTTAATAGGAAAATAATGGCTAGAACTTTATAAATTCATAGAAAATTCATACTAACTCCAAATTAATCCATTCCAGTTCCTAAAATTTTGTAATTTTATTCTTTATCACTTAATGTCTCTGTTTTGGGCATAACAACAGTAAGAAATTTATTTATTACTTAATCCTATTTAAAGCACATAAAACCTTTGAAAATGCATAACTTAAAATCTATAACTCAGAAAATTATGATTTCTGTTCCTAGGATTTTATTTTAATATGTAGAATATCTCTGTGCATTTTGTTTATATGTTTGGTGTAATGTTAATTTCTCTATATGCACTGTGCTTGTTTGTATTGTGGCGAGTAGAAGAGCCCGTTGCTGAGGATCCTGGTGTGCAGCAAGTTGAAGTAGCTGAGCAGGAGCTCATTGAAGGCAAGTTGTGCCCTTGACCACTTTTTTTCCCAATAATGTTCTTTAAAATCACATACTCATGCATAGGTTAATTTTGATGGGACCCAATAGGTCACCCTAGATTGTTTATCTCATTACCTTGTTTACCCCTGAATCACTTGGGTAGTTTTTGCTATTGCTTTACATGGTTTTGGGATAATCATTTATTACCTCTATGTTCCAATTCTTGTTGTTATTCTGTTTATGTTCATGTTGTTATCATTAATGTTAATTGGAACATAGAGCTTAACTTGAGAACCACGTGCCACCACAAGGGTGGAATGGGACGCCCTTGGCTGACTAATTAGGAAAGCTAGTGGAAGACTACCTTACCCGAAAGGGGCAAGGGCAGTAGGGGAGAGGTCAGTGCGGGGAGGTCCCTGGTTGATTTTGCTGCGATGGCGGTCAGCCAGGAACCCTTTACTGGATCTTCCCATAAACTGTAGCGGGTTTTCGGAAGCTAGTGGAACTTTGTAAAGGCCTCGTAGTGTTGCCCTGCCGTGCTTCCTAGGTAGAGGTATATGGGATTCATGACCCCTTGGCAGATGGGTAACATGACTTGTGGGTAAAGGGTACAACCTCTGCAGAGTGTAAAACTGGTATACTAGCCGAGCTCACGGTCACGAGCAGCTCAGGACTCTCTGATGTTTAAATTATGGAACTTAAATTCAATTTGTCATTCGCATTGCATGGGTTTGTTATTAATTTTGTTCTATTACTTTACTTATGGTTTGGTATTTACTTACACTTAGTAATTGCTAATAAAATTTGACCAACTACTTAAAAGCAATGCTCAGCTTTAACCCCTGTCATTGATTAAGCCTTACACATCACATAGACTCACACCTTTGTGAGTTTATGTCCACTGGTTCCCCACAACTTGTTGAGCTATGATCATGTGTGAGCTCACCCTTGCTGTCTCACACCCCCCCCACAGGAGATGATCAGGTGGTTCAGGAGGAGCTGCCTAACACTGAGGAGTTCGATCTGATCTAGGTGGCGTTTCCCAGTCGACATTGGCGCCGACGATCCTTAGTTCGTTTTATCTTTATTATTTTATTTTGTAATAAGTCTTCCGCTATGTAATAAATACTCTGATGTTAATGACATTTATCTCTATACACTCTGTTATTATATATGTTGTCTTCTTGGCGCATGTATGAGATGCACCCGGCTTTGTTCTTTAAAACCGGGTGTTACAGAAGTGGTATCAGAGGAAATGTTGACTGTAGGACGAGACCTAGATAGAAAATGGACAAACCCTTACCTACTTATCTCATTCTGATTCATTCTACACTCACCTTACTCTGATTCTTTCTACACTTATCTTGATCTTGTCTCATCTTCTACTATTCTACTCTGATCAATCTTACCTTTTCTACTCTAAGACAAGATGGATTTCAAACCTTGGAATCCCTACCCCGATGACATTTTTAAGAGATAGGAGACCTAAGACAAAAAAATTGAAACTATTTTCTCTATTAAAAAAATGTTGGTTGATTGTGCTGATGCTAAATGCCTGATTTGCTTCTTTGATTGATTGAAACATTATAGTTGGGCATCTTCGCATGTACCACCATAAGGTAATGTATTAGCTTTAGTGGATAACACACTAATTTACTTAGCTAATAAATCCCCCGCAGTAACATTCCTCGTAATTACTCGCTTTGTCTACAATTCTTCCTTTCTTACCCTATATTCCTAACTCAAATGGGCTACCCCTATACTGTTAGAAGAGAGCAGTATAGGCTTGATCCTTGGTACGTCATGGTAAGAAAGGTAAAGGCAGTATATACACTATGCTAAGGGAACCGTAGAACACACCAGTTCCAAAGGACAAAGGTTCGAAGTTGAAGTTGCAGTAACTACCACCATCAGACTAGTGGCATTCTTAGTAGATGAGAAGTTTGTGGGTGACAATATCCGGGTGGTTAGAGATTTTCCGGATGTCTTTCCAGATGAGTTACCAGGGATGCCACCTGATAGAGAAGTTGAGTTTGTTATTGACCTCTTACCTGGAACCGCCCCTATTTCTAAACGGCCATATAGGATGTCCGTAGAGGAGTTGAAGGAGCTTAAGAAGCAGTTAACTGAGTTACAAGAGGCTGGGTACATTCGTCCGAGTTCCTCACCTTGGGGAGCACCGGTCTTGTTTGTACAGAAGAAGGATGGATCGCAGCGGATGTGTGTGGATTATAGATCTCTTAATGATGTTACAGTGAAGAACAAGTATCCGTTGCCCCGTATTGAAGATTTATTTGATCAGATGAGAGGTGCAAGAGTATTCTCGAAGATTGATCTCCGATCCGGGTATCATCAGATGAGGATTAGACCATCGGACATTCCCAAGACGGCTTTCTCGACTAGATATGGATTATATGAGTTCACAGTTATGTCGTTTGGATTGACTAACGCACCAGCCTATTTTATGAACTTAATGAACAAGGTGTTTATGGAGTATTTGGATAGATTCGTCGTGGTATTCATCGACGATATTCTTATTTATTCTCAGAGTGAGAGTGATCACGAGGAACATCTGAGGATGGTGCTACAGAAGCTACGAGGTAATCAGCTCTATGCTAAGTTCAGCAAGTGCGAGTTTTGGATTGGCGAAGTGCCATTTCTTGGACATATTATTTCTAATGGAGGAATAGCAGTGGATCCTGCTAAGGTTAAGGAGATAATGGAGTGGAGAGTACCCACTACAGTTACTGAGATTCGAAGTTTCTTAGGACTTGCTGGATATTATCGGAGGTTTATCGAAGGATTCTCTAAGATTGCCAAACCTATGACTTCGCTTTTGGAGAAAGGAAGAGAATTTAAGTGGGACGAGAAGTGTCAAGACAGCTTTGATCTATTGAAGAAGAGGTTGATGTCGCCACCAGTATTGGTTATGCCGGACTTACAAAAAGGATTTGACATCTATTGCGATGCATGTGGCCAAGGCTTAGGATGTGTGCTCATGCAAGAAGGACATGTGATCGCTTATGCTTCTCGTCAGTTGCGGAGACATGAATTGAACTACCCCACTCATGACTTGGAATTGGCAGCCGTTGTGCATGCACTTAAGATTTGGAGACATTATATCATGGGGACCAAGTGTCAAGTGTATACGGATCATAAGAGTTTGAAGTATATATTCACTCAGAAGGATCTCAACCTTAGGCAACGCCGTTGGTTGGAGCTTATTAAGGATTATGATTTGGAGATTCACTATCACCCGGGCAAGGCAAACTTGGTTGCAGATGCCTTGAGTCGCAAGGAGCATGTTCATTCAGCTGTTGTTGCCCAGCTACCCGATGAGATTGTTGAGGACTTCAGGAGACTTAACCTGGGGATAGTTGCTCATACTGAAGGAGTTACTATTGATGTGGAACCTACTCTGGAGCAAGAGATCCGCAAGGGACAAATTGGTGATGATAAGATAAAAGAGATTAAGGATCTGATTACTGAAGGTCGAGTTCCGGAATTCACGGAAGATGAGCAAGGCACTGTATGGTGCAAGGACAGGATATGTGTTCCTAATATTAAAAGCCTTCGAGAGACTATATTGAGGGAGGCCCATGACTCGGATTATTCTATTCATCCTGGAAGTACCAAGATGTATCAGGATTTGAAACGTAAGTATTGGTGGTATGGATTGAAAAGAGATGTAGCTGCACATGTGGCTATGTGCGATGTATGTCAAAGAGTTAAGGCGGAACACCAGAGGCCAGCTGGACTACTGCATCCACTGAAAATACCCGAGTGGAAGTGGGAAAAGATTGGTATGGACTTCATGACTGGATTGCCTCGCACCTCGAAAGGATATGATTCTATATGGATTATTGTGGATAGACTGACCAAAGTGGCTCATTTCATTCCGATCAAGACTACTTATAATGGATCACAATTGGCTAAGTTATACGTGTCTCGGATGGAGTCTCTACATGGTGTACCGAAGAAGATCGTTTTGGATAGAGGATCACAGTTTACCTCAAGGTTTTGGAAAAGTTTTCATGAGAAAATGGATATGAAGTTGAATTTTAGTTTGGCCTACCATCCTCAGACTGATGGACTGACCGAAAGGACTAATCAAGTATTGATAGACATGTTGAGAGCTTGTACCCTTCAGCGTGGTAGTAGTTGGGATAAAAGTCTACCTTATGCTGAGTTCTCGTATAATAATAGTTACCAGGCCAGTCTGAAGATGTCACCTTTTGAAGCTTTATATGGGAGAAAGTGCAGGACTCCCCTATATTGGGATCAGACTGGAGAGAGACAGTTCTTTGGGCCTGAATTGATTCAAGAAGCAGAAGAACAAGTTCGTATAATTCGAGAGAATTTGAGAGTGGCTCAAACCAGGCAAAAGAGCTATGCTGATAATAGAAGGAGACCACTGGAATTTGAAGAAGGAGATTATGTGTATCTCAAAGTGTCACCACTTCGTGGAATGAGGAGATTTAAAGTTAAGGGCAAATTATCCCCTCGCTACATTGGACCATTCTTGATCTTTAGAAGAGTTGGGGAGATGGCATACCAACTCGAGTTACCTGCTAGTCTATCAGATGTGCATAATGTGTTCCATGTATCTCAACTGAAGAAGTGTCTCCGTGTTCCCGAGGAACAGTTACCCATGGAAGAGCTCAGTGTTCAAGGTGATTTGACTTACATGGAGTACCCGATCAAGATTTTGGATACTTTGACTCGAGTTACAAGGAATAAGGTGATAAAGATGTGTAAAGTCCAATGGAGTCACCACAGTGAAGATGAAGCAACTTGGGAAAGAGAAGAAGAGCTTCGCATAGATTTTCCCCACCTTTTCTCTAGTTCTTCTTAAATCTCGAGGACGAGATTATTTTTAAGGGGGGTAGGATTTGTAACACCTACTTTGTAAGTGCTAGGAATAATATCAATAGAGAAACATTTTCTCTTTATGTGAGTGTGATCTTTATTCATCATTATATGAGAACACCATGTCCAAGAACAATTAATAAAAGACATGCTACTAAATTGTTGCATCATGCTGGATATTTTATTTTTGTGTGCATTTTGTGACAAGAAAAATATTAAAATTCCAAATGAGAAAATAAAACCTAAAAGAAATGCTAAACTTTGGAAAGAAAGAAAGGAATAATATAAAATATAAAACAAAATTTATAAATATACAAACTCAACTATATTGGTATGATTGAAATTTATCTATAGTTTGAGTACAAGTTCAAAGTCAAATTTGGAATTCAAATTGGGAATTGAAAAATAAAAGAAAAGAAAAACAGAAAATATAAAAAGAGAAGAGATACTATACCTAACTGGGCCACGGAACCGCATTTCGGCCCACCACCCGTTTCCCTCAGCGCGGCCCAGACCACCAAAAGCCGGCGCCGACAGGTGGGACCCGTCGGTCAGCTCCGCTCGCGCGCGTGCTTACTCCTGCGTTTCGCTTACAAGCGGGCCCGCTTCGTCAGCTGTCACAGCCTCTCCATCCGCGCATGTGTTCACCTCCTCTCGCTGCGCTGCGGGACCTTTCCGTCAGTCGCGTACTCACTCGCGATCGCGTGCTCACTGGCGAGTGGGGCCCGTGGAACAGATCGAGCTGCTCGTCGTCCCCTTCTTTCGGCCGATTCCGTTCGAGCTCGCGCGTAAATCGGGTGATGGCGCCGCAAGGACTCGAGGATAAGAACCTCCCCTGGGTGCCTCCTTGATCCCCAGTACGCCGTATTAGGCTCTAGTGGACACCACCGCCGCGAAAAGAGAGAACAGAGGTGGGGATCGGGCGTCGCCAGGGGGGAGCTGGTCGTGTCGCCGGTGAACTCCTCCGGTGCGGGCGATTTCGCGTCGGCGAGGGGCCGAGTGGGATCGCAATCGTCCAAGGAAGTCGTTCGAGCGCTCAATTGGAGTTTGGCGTTGGTGTAGTGCGCGAATTGCTCGCCGCCGTGATCACTGTTGGCGAGATTCCGCCCCTCTCCGTGAGCGAACGTCGTCAGGCCTCGGCCGTCCGTCGGTGAGTCGCCATTGCATCCGTCCTCTCTCCCTTTAAGCTATGCGCTATCGAATTGTGAAATGGTGTAGATATGTCCCTCGGTCCGCTATCCGGCAATGGCGCCGCCGCTGTGTGCCGTGTACCGGGTCGGACACTCGGGGTCGTCCAAAATTGATTGGGGAATCGGGTTTGGGGAGGCATCAGCTTTGCGTGGCACAATTTAATCGCCGATGGGTGCTCGGGCCGGCCGGATTTGAAATCCCGGCGGGCCTCCGCCGCGGTCGGAGGGGAAACCACGGCCGTGGGTAGCCTCGGTTGGGGAAGACGGGCCGTAGCCGTCGGTTCGGCGATGAACGGCCGAGATTAGGCCAGGGGATACCCCTCCGCTCGATCGCATGGTGACCGTTGATGCGAGATCCAGCGGTGCAGAGTTGATCTGGGGTTCATTAAATCCGTGCCGTCGATCTCGGATCCAACGGCTGTTGTCGCGTACCGGTTCAGGGTGATAGGATTCTAATCTGGGCCGTCGGTTTAGATCTGACGGCTGATATCACGCCATACCCTTTCGCGCTGGCATATTTGTTAAAGAGCCCCTGGACTTCATAGGAATCAACCCGCCGTCCACTGTAATAGTGTTCTGAGTCTTAGGAAATTATGCGCAGAAGCCCCTGGGTTTCTCCAGAATTGAGGCCCAGTCCAGGACTTTATAAAACCAGAGAAATTGATTATTAAATAGATTTTTAATAGGAAAATAATGGCTAGAACTTTATAAATTCATAGAAAATTCATACTAACTCCAAATTAATCCATTCCAGTTCCTAAAATTTTGTAATTTTATTCTTTATCACTTAATGTCTCTGTTTTGGGCATAACAACAGTAAGAAATTTATTTATTACTTAATCCTATTTAAAGCACATAAAACCTTTGAAAATGCATAACTTAAAATCTATAACTCAGAAAATTATGATTTCTGTTCCTAGGATTTTATTTTAATATGTAGAATATCTCTGTGCATTTTGTTTATATGTTTGGTGTAATGTTAATTTCTCTATATGCACTGTGCTTGTTTGTATTGTGGCGAGTAGAAGAGCCCGTTGCTGAGGATCCTGGTGTGCAGCAAGTTGAAGTAGCTGAGCAGGAGCTCATTGAAGGCAAGTTGTGCCCTTGACCACTTTTTTTCCCAATAATGTTCTTTAAAATCACATACTCATGCATAGGTTAATTTTGATGGGACCCAATAGGTCACCCTAGATTGTTTATCTCATTACCTTGTTTACCCCTGAATCACTTGGGTAGTTTTTGCTATTGCTTTACATGGTTTTGGGATAATCATTTATTACCTCTATGTTCCAATTCTTGTTGTTATTCTGTTTATGTTCATGTTGTTATCATTAATGTTAATTGGAACATAGAGCTTAACTTGAGAACCACGTGCCACCACAAGGGTGGAATGGGACGCCCTTGGCTGACTAATTAGGAAAGCTAGTGGAAGACTACCTTACCCGAAAGGGGCAAGGGCAGTAGGGGAGAGGTCAGTGCGGGGAGGTCCCTGGTTGATTTTGCTGCGATGGCGGTCAGCCAGGAACCCTTTACTGGATCTTCCCATAAACTGTAGCGGGTTTTCGGAAGCTAGTGGAACTTTGTAAAGGCCTCGTAGTGTTGCCCTGCCGTGCTTCCTAGGTAGAGGTATATGGGATTCATGACCCCTTGGTAGATGGGTAACATGACTTGTGGGTAAAGGGTACAACCTCTGCAGAGTGTAAAACTGGTATACTAGCCGAGCTCACGGTCACGAGCAGCTCAGGACTCTCTGATGTTTAAATTATGGAACTTAAATTCAATTTGTCATTCGCATTGCATGGGTTTGTTATTAATTTTGTTCTATTACTTTACTTATGGTTTGGTATTTACTTACACTTAGTAATTGCTAATAAAATTTGACCAACTACTTAAAAGCAATGCTCAGCTTTAACCCCTGTCATTGATTAAGCCTTACACATCACATAGACTCACACCTTTGTGAGTTTATGTCCACTGGTTCCCCACAACTTGTTGAGCTATGATCATGTGTGAGCTCACCCTTGCTGTCTCACACCCCCCCCACAGGAGATGATCAGGTGGTTCAGGAGGAGCTGCCTAACACTGAGGAGTTCGATCTGATCTAGGTGGCGTTTCCCAGTCGACATTGGCGCCGACGATCCTTAGTTCGTTTTATCTTTATTATTTTATTTTGTAATAAGTCTTCCGCTATGTAATAAATACTCTGATGTTAATGACATTTATCTCTATACACTCTGTTATTATATATGTTGTCTTCTTGGCGCATGTATGAGATGCACCCGGCTTTGTTCTTTAAAACCGGGTGTTACAGTAGCCCTCGAGCCTCGAAGGGAGTGTTGGCACTCGCTTGGAGGCTTTTGTCGCACTTTTTTGCAAGGGGACCGGCCTTTCTCGGTTGCATTTTGTTCCGGTGGGTGCGCGCGAGCGCACCCGCCGGGTGTAGCCCCCGAGGCCTCGAAGGAGTGTTTTGACTCCTTCGAGGTCTTAGTGCCTTTCGTGATGGCTTAGCCGGTCTGGTCGTTCCCTCATGCGAACTGGCCGTAGCCTGGGCGCATAGTCGAGTCCCAAGTTCTCGGGCTGGTATGTTGACGCTGTCAACGATTTGGCCGGAGCCGGGTTCACGAGAGCAGCCCCCGAGCCTTCGCACAGAGTGAAAGGACGGTCAAGGACAGACTCGGCTTTTTTCATACGCCCCTACATCGCCTTGCCGCAAGGAGGAGGGGGGGGGAGCGCCATGCTGCCCTCGGAGGGCGCCGAACATGGTGTCTCCAGTGAGTTGCTAGCGGGTAATCCGAGTGGACGCCTGTGCCCCATTCGTTAGGGGTTGGCTAGTGGCCCGGCGGCGCGCTCCAAAAGTACCTGCGGGTGATTCGCCGGACCCGGTCCCCTTTTGATGGGGTCCGAGGGCTCAATGCCTCCCTCTGGTGGGATTTCGTTATGAAAATCGCTCCCGCTGGTCTCGGAAATGTCCTAGGGTACCTCGGGAGCGTAGCCCGAGCCTTGGTTATGTATCGAACGTACCCAGGGTCATCCCTCGCTCTGCGTGCTCTGAGGCGGCTGTCGAACCCTTCGGGGGCCAGCCTACGAACCCCTGATCAGTAGTGGGCGCGGAGCCCGAGTGGCCTGAGGCGGCCGTTGAACCCTTCCGAGGGGCCAGCCTTCGAACCTCTGACCAGTAATGGGCGTGGAGCCCGAGTGCTCTGAGGCGGCTGTCGAACCCTTCCGAGGGGCCAGCCTTCGAACCTCTGATCAGTAGGGGGGCTCGGGGCCCGTTTCCTTCGTGGAGAAGGATCCCTTTCGGAGTATCCCCTTTCCCGGTCCCTGTGGCAAGAGAGAGAAAGAGGAAGTGGAAAAGGATACGAAATCAAACGTCGTGGCGTACCTTTTTGACGAGGTCATTATGGTGGAGGTGAAGCGTCGCCGGCTTTGCCTGCCAAAGGTGCCGCCTGCCCTGCCGCAGAGTTAATGCGACGGGACGAGTGGTTCGCGGGGCGGCCGTTGTGCGTGCGCGAGCCGATCGGGCGTCTCACCTTTGAGTTTTGAATCTCGCGGCGGGTTCGGGCGAAGTGTTGAACGGGTCTCGCCTGGGCCTTTATATATTCGGGAGAGGGACCGGTGACGGTTCTTTACTCTGCTGCTCGCCTCCCACTTAGGTTTTTGCAACCTGAGGGAATAGTCAGAGAAAGGAAACCGCGCACCTTGTCCTCTCTGCCGCCACCTCTTCTGCTTGGTGATGGCCGAGCGAGTGACCGTTGTTTCGCCGCACGACCCGTGGCCTTTCTCCACCATCACGGTGGATGATCTGGAGGCCCTTGTTGCCGATGGTTTGCTTCACCCTCTCTCCGGTGACTCGCAGCCGGAGTGGATGGCCCCTCCGAGCGGAGCCGCCCCGTCCCCGCCGCCGGGGTATGTGCTGAGCTTCGTCTCTTTTCACGAGCGGGGGTTTGGAGTGCCGGCAAGCCGTTTTATGCGGGCGATTCTGCATGTCTACGGGGTGGAGCTGCACAATCTTAGCCCCAACTCTATCTCGCAAGCAGCCATTTTCGCGGCGATTTGCGAAGGATATTTGGGGATTGCCCCCCACTGGGACCTGTGGACCCACCTCTTCTCCGTGGAGCTTTTTGCCTTGACAACGGGGGAAAGAAGAGTTCGCATGGCGGTGCGGGCCGGTGGCTGCATCCTCCAGTTGAGGCAGGCGCGGGCGCAGCAGTACATCCCTGCCATCCTCGCGTCTTCGAACAAAGGGTGGCAGCACCGGTGGTTTTATCTCCGAAATGACGACGGGAGGCTCCCGTCGTTTTCTCAGCGAGTGGTGACCGCCGCCGGTGATAACTGGCGCTACGGGGCCCCGCGCGAGAGACAGAAGAATCTCGAGCCCCTTTTGAAGGCCTTGGAGGAGCTGTGAAAAGGAGGACTCACCGCCGCGGGGGTGGTTGCCGCCATTCATCGCCGGAGGGTGCTCCCCTTGACGGAGCGGCGGCTGCCGCTTTGGGAGATGACACGGGGGGTTGACTTGGATGGTTTGCAGATGTCCTCGGACCCCCTTCCCGCCGACGACCTCCACTGGCGGGTAGCCAGCACAGTGGGGAAGTTAGACACCGGCGCCTTTTCCCATCTCTCGATGCGTCCCGATCGCGGGTGCGTGTCCCTGGTGAGTGTCCGCTCCTTCTTCCTTCTCGTGTCGGATTGCCCTTGGTTCTCACAGCCGAGACTTTTCACCCGTCTCCAGGAGGTGGGGTTGCACAAGCCTTCCCTGCCACCGGTCCCGGAGGACGCGGTGGACCAAGCTGCGCGGAGGGTCGCCGCGGAGAAGAGGAAGGAGAAGAAGGACACGAAGAAGGCTCGGGCCCGCGAGCGGATGTGGGCTCGGGATGCCTTGGAAAGGCTTCGTCGTCGGCAGGAGAGGGATGGGCTCCCGAGGGAGCCGTCGCCGGAGACGCCTGATGATGACGATGACGACGATGATGACGAAGACGACGATATGGTCGCCCGCCTTGGCCTCAGCCCGGATCTGAGGCTGGGCCAGGGGTCATCGAGCCAGCCCCCGAGTGGGATGGTGCTGTCGGTATCCGGGGCGGGGGCATCAGGGTCCCGGCCCAAAGAACAGGGGCAGGCTGAGGGGGTTTTTGACCCTTCGGCCCAGGTAGCTGAGGTGACCCCGGGGAGCCAGGCCATCCCGCCTGTGCCCCCAGAGCCGTTGTCCGTGCTGGCGGCAGAGGAGGCCGATCCTCGGGTCGCCGTGTTCGTGCCTAGGCGGACCGTCCCTTCGGTGCCCCGGGCGCCCGAGGCAAGGATGGCACCGAAGCCGGTAGCGGCGCAAGCCTCGGCGGTGCCTGCCGGGGCTGAGACTCTAGGGGCCTCCCCGCAGGCGCAATTGATCGTGGCCCGGAGTGGGTAAGTATCTGAGGACACTTCTGTCCCGGCGCCTTCTTTGTGTGTCCTAATCCTGCTTTTTCCCTTTCTTCCCAGCAAGCGGAGGCATGGTTCGACCGGTCTGGCTCCCCGAAAAGCCCTTAAGACAGCGCCAGCTTCGGCAGCTGGTGCCGCATCAGGCCTCGGCGGCCGGCTGGCCTCTGCACAAGGTGTCCCCGATCAGGGGGTTCAGTCGACACAAGTTGCTGTGGGGCGAGCTCCCGAGGCTGAATCCTCTGTCGAGGCGGCTGTCGTGCAGGGGGAGACTGCTGGCGCGGCTGCGACCTCGAGCCCACCAGACGCGTTGTCGGCGCTGGCACCGGCTTCTGCCGAGGTGGTTACCGTTTTGGCCATGGAGCCACCCATCGCTGCCGACGCTGAGATGGCCGAGGTGTCGCTACTTGATGCCTCGGAGGAGGGGGGCACAGAACCGCGACCCGTCCTAGGGGGCGGCAACCTCGTCCCCGCTCGGCGCAGTCCCGACGGGCGGTGTCAGTCGCTCCGGTTCTAGACCAGTGGGGCTTCGGATCCCCTCTTCGTTCTTAACGATGAGCGAGAGGAGCAGTCTTGGGACAGGCTTCGTGAGTGCGCCGAGGCAACGGTGGGGTCGCTTCGGTCGACCTTGGAGGTCCTTTGCAAGGACATTCCCAAGATCCTCCAGGTAATGATTTCAAGCATACCTTTCACGTGACCAAGGCATTCTTCGTGACGCCCCGCTTCCTTTCCTCAGGATCTGACGGATCTGAGCGCCGCCAAGTCGTCGTTCATCCGCCGCGAGGCTGATGTCTGGGGTTCGCTGCGGTCCCTGAGGGCCACGCTTGCCGGGGCTACCGAGCGCCTCTCCTAACGGAGCGCCGAGGTGGCGGACCTTCAGTTGCTCTGTGTCGATCTGGGAGCAGAGGCAGTGGCGGCACGCGCGGAGGCGCAGCGGCAGCAGTTGGAGCTTGGCCAGGTCATCGGCGAGCGGGACCAATCTCGGGGCCGGGCCGCCAAGGCTGAAAGCCGGGCTGAGGCTCTTGGAGTCCAGTTAGCCGAGGCGTCTGCTCGGGCTGGAGCCCTTGCGGCAGACCTAGCCGTGGCCCAAGCCGCATCCTCGGAGCAGCGTGCCCGAGCCAAAGGTATGTCTTGGCTGTTTTAAGTTTTTGATTCAGCTTCGTTCCTCAACTCGTGTTTGAAGTCTTCTGCTTTGGCTGTTTTCAGAGCTCGAGTCTGCCCTCGATGAGTCCACCAAGGCACTTGCCCAGGCGGCCGAGCAGAGGGAGGCCGACCACGCGGCCATGTCCGAGGCCATCTCGGCCTTCTGTCGGGTCTTTGGTTTCGACGACGTCCCCTCGGGAAGCTCCCTTCAGAGTCGCCTGTAGGCCTTGGGTGACCACGCGCGTGGCAGACTCCGTGAGGCGCTGCATCACGGCGTCAGGCGGGCCTTCGCCGTGCTCGCTTCCCACTATGACATGGATCTAGATCGGGTCAGCGAGGGGTATTGTCTTCCCGACGAAGATGAAGCTGCCCTGGCCAAAGTCCAGAGGCTTGACGCGGCCGCCGCGAGCCCAAGCGCGGTGCTGGCGACCACCTTTGAAGCAGAGATCCTCCCTCTTGCGCCGCCGTCCGAGGCCGGGGCGGATCTTGCCGAGGGTGGAGGCAAAGCCGAGGGCGCGTCTCCTTCTCCGGGCGACGCCTGATTCTGCCGGAGCAGTTTATTTTGAATGCACATGTGTCTTTTGCGGCCGCCGAGGCCCGAACTCTTTATCATCGTAATATAAGGTTGTGTCTCTTCTCCTCCTGTTTTGTGTATCCGGACTCGTTCGCCAGTAGCAGGATTGCTTACCCAAGTAAGAGTTATTTTTCGCGGTAGGCATCGAGTGAGGTATCCGTATCCTAGAGGCGTAGGAATCCCTTGGCTCAGTCGGCCTTGCCACTTACATGCACTCTTATTCGTTTCTTGGGGTCCTGTTACTGATATAGCCGGGAGACGCGAAAGTCGTTTTGATGGAAGACTTTTTTCGAGGAAAATTTTGACGCAGAGGGGGTTCGCCCCTTCTAGCCCCTGAGGGAGGGTCGGGCTTTGCCGAGGCAAGGCTGACCCTTCCTTGATGGTTAGACTTCATATGTAAATGAGGTATATGAACGGCTTGAAAACATCTTAAGGGTAGAAGCAATGTAGCTGTCGGATGTTCCAAGCGTTGTTGTAGACCTCGCCTTGACTGTTGGCCAGCTTGTATGTCCCGGGCTTCAAAACCTTGGCGATGATGAATGGCCCTTCCTAGGGAGGCGTGAGCTTGTGCCGCCCTCGGGCGTCTTGTCGTAGTCGAAGCACCAAGTCGCCCACCTAGAGGTCTCGGGACCGAACCCCTCGGGCGTGGTAGCGTCGCAGGGACTGCTGATACCGCGCCGAGTGTAGTAAGGCCACGTCCCGAGCCTCTTCCAGCTGGTCCAGTGAGTCTTCTCGGTTGGTCTGGTTGCGTCGGTCGTCGTAGGCCCTCGTCCTTGGGGAACCGTATTCCAAGTCTGTGGGTAAGATGGCCTCGGCCCCATAGACTAGAAAGAACGGCGTGAAACCCGTGGCTCGACTTGGCGTCGTCCTCAGGCTCCAGACCACCAAGGGGAGTTCCTTCATCCATCGCCTGCCGAACTTGTGGAGGTCATTGTAGATCCTCGGCTTGAGTCCTTGTAGAATCATGTCATTGGCACGCTCTACCTGCCCATTCGTCATGGGGTGAGCCACGACGGCCTAGTCCACCCAGATGTGGTGATCCTCGCAGATGTCCAGGAACTTTCTGCTGGTGAACTGGGTGTCGTTGTCGGTGATGATGGAGTTCGGAACCCCAAAGCTATGGATGATGTTGGTGAAGAACGCCACCGCCTGTTCGGACCTAATGCGGTTTAGGGGTCGGACCTCGATCCACTTGGAGAATTTGTCGATGGCAACCAGCAGGTGCGTGTAGCCCCCGGGTGCCTTCTGCAAGGGACCGACGAGGTCCAGACCCCACACAGCAAACGGCCAGGTGATGGGTATTGTTTGCAGAGCCTGAGCGGGTAGGTGCGTCTGCCTTGCGTAGAACTGACACCCTTGGCAGGTGCGGACAATTCTAGTGGCGTCGGCCATCGCGGTCGGCCAGTAGAAACCTTATCGGAAAGCGTTTCCAACAGGGGCTCGAGGCGCTGCGTGGTGACCGCAAGCCCCCGAGTGTATTTCTTGTAAGAGCTCCTGGCCTTCGGCGATGGATATGCATCGCTGGAGGATGCCGGAGGGGCTGCGGTGGTAGAGCTCCTTCCCGTCGCCCAGCAAGGCGAATGACTTGGCGCGCCGCGCCAGTCGCCGAGCTTCGGCTCTATCAAGGGGTAGCTCCCCCCGGTGGAGATATTGCAGGTATGGGGTCTGCCAGTCCCGATTAGGCATGACCCCATTCCTCTCTTCCTCGATGCGCAGAGTCTCACCCTCGGTAGCCGGGGGTGCCTCGGGCGGAGCCGAGGGTGCCTCGGGCTCTGCCGAGGGTGCCTCGGGCTCGGTCGTGTCGCTGGTCTTGACCGAGGGTTGATGTAGGTCTCGGGAGAAGACGTCCGGGGGAACCGTTGTCCGCCCCGAAGCTATCTTTGCCAGCTCGTCCGCAGTCTCGTTGTATCATCGGGCAACGTGGTTGATCTTGAGCCCGTAGAACTTGTCTTCCAGGCACCGAACCTCGTCGCAGTAGGCTTCCATCTTTGGGTCGCGGCAGTGGGAGTTCTTCATGACTTGGTCGATGACAAGCTGCGAGTCACCGCGAGCGTCGAGGCATCGGACCCCTAGCTCAATGGCGATGCGCAACCCGTTGACCAGAGCCTCGTACTCAGCCACGTTTTTGGACGCCGGGAAATGGAGGCGCAGCACGTAGCGGAGGTGCTTCCCGAGGGGCGTGATGAAGAGCAGGCCCGCGCCTGCCCCTGTTTTCATCAGCGACCCATCGAAAAACATGGTCCAGAGTTTCAGTTGGATCGGAGCTGCCGGAAGCTGGGTGTCGACCCATTCAGCCACAAAGTCTGCCAAGACTTGGGACTTGATGGCCTTCCGAGGGGCGAACGAGATTGTCTCGCCCATGATTTCCACCGCCCATTTTGCAATCCTACCCGAGGCCTCTCGGCACTGGATGATCTCCCCGAGGGGGAAGGATGACACCACAGTTACCGGATGAGATTCGAAGTAGTGTCGCAACTTTCGCCGCGTCAGAATTACCGCATACAGTAGCTTCTGAATTTGTGGGTAGCGGATCTTGGTCTCGGATAGTACCTCACTGATGAAGTAGACCGGCCTCTGGATGGGCAACACATGCCCTTCTTCTCGTCTCTCGACCATGATCACGGCGCTGACCACCTGAGTGGTAGCGGCAACGTAGATCAAGAGGGCTTCTCCGGCAGCGGGGGGCACCAGGACGGGTGCGTTCGTAAGGAGCGCCTTCAGGTTCCCAAGGGCTTCCTCGGCCTCGGGGGTCCAAGTGAAGCACTCGGTCTTTCTTAAGAGGCGGTATAGAGGTAGGCCTCTTTCGCCGAGGCGCGAGATGAAGCGGCTCAGAGCCGCAAGGCATCCCATGACCCTCTGCACGCCTTTCAAGTCCTTGATGGGCCCCATGTTGGTGATGACCGTGATTTTTTCCGGGTTGGCCTCGATGCCCCGCTCGGAGACGATGAACCCCAAGAGCATGCCTCGGGGGACTCCGAAGACGCACTTCTCGGGGTTGAGTTTTACGCCTTTCGCGTTGAGACACTTGAATGTCGTTTCAAGGTCGGAGGCTCTCCTCGTCTTGACTACGATGTCATCGACGTAAGCCTCGACGGTCCGACCAATGTGCTCTCCGAACACGTGGTTCTTGCACCTTTGGTACGTGAAAGGGAAATGTGCCCTTGGGCCATTTCTAAGTATTTTGGTGATTGAGTGCCAACACAAGTGCTTTTGTGTTAATCTATGCAAAGTGGTGGACAAAGTGCAAATCATGTCAAAGGTATGTTTCTAGACTTAGTACATTGTTTTATGGACTAATGTATTGTGTCTAAGTGCTGGAAACAGGAAAAATTGAGTTAGAAAAGAGATGGCTTTGTTCAGCCAAAATCTGCTTAGTCTGGGTGCACCGGACAGTGTCCGGTGCGCCAGGCTGACTCTAGCGAACTTGCTGCTCTCGGGACTTCGACGGTGGTGTACGGCTATAATTCACCGGACTGTCCGGTGGCGCACCATACTGTCCGGTGAGCCGTTCACAGGCGAACTCGTCGCTCTCGGGAGATGATTAACGGCGTACGGCTAAAATTCACCGGACTGTCCGGTGGTGCACCGGACTGTCCGGTGAGCCAACGGTCAGCCGAGGATTCCGCGCGTGACGCGTGGCCGAGCCAACGGTCACATTGGAGCACCAGACTGTCCGGTGTGCACCGGACAGTGTCCGGTGCACCAACGGCTCTTAATCTGCAACGGTCGGCTTCGCCAAATAAGGAAGGAGATCCGCACCGGACAGTGTCCGGTGGTGCACCGGACTGTCCGGTGCGCCAGTCGACAGAAGGCAAGATCTGCCTTCCTAGAATGCTCTCAACGGCTCCTAGCTGCCTTGGGGCTATAAAAGGGACCCCTAGGCGCATGGAGGAGTAGATCAAGCATACTAAAAGCTTTCCTAAGCACCAAGACTTCGATTACACGCATTTGTTTCTTTGTGATAGCATCTAGAGCTCTATTTGAGTTGTGAACTCGTCGGGTTGTGTTGCGAGCTCTTGTTGCGACTTGTGTGCGTATTGTCACTGTGTTTTTGTGTCTTGTGTGCGTTGCTCATCCCTCCCTTACTCCGTGCTTCTTTGTGAACTTCAAGTGTAAGGGCGGGAGACTCCAAGTTGTGGAGATTCCTCGCAAGCGGGATAAAGAAAAGCAAAGCAAAACACCGTGGTATTCAAGTGGGTCTTTGGACCGCTTGAGAGGGGTTGATTGCAACCCTCGTCCGTTGGGACGCCACAACGTGGAGTAGGCTAGCGTTGGTCTTGGCCGAACCACGGGATAAACCACTTTGCCATCTCTGTGTTGATATCTTTGTGGTTATTGTGTTTTGTTGAGACTCTTCTCTAGCCACTTGGCATTATTGTGCTAACACCTAATTAAGTTTTTGGTGGCTTAAGTTTAAGTTTTACAGGATCACCTATTCACCCCCCTCTAGGTGCTCTCAATTGGTATCGGAGCCGTTCTCTTCACGAAGGGACTAATCGCCCGAAGAGATGGATCCTAAGGGGAAGGGAATTGTGATCAACGATAAGGAGAAGGAGTCCTTCGTCAACGAGCCGAAGGATGACAAGCCTACCGACTCGGGCTCGGGCCACAAACGCAAAGATGGGAAGAAGAAGAAGACAAGACGCATCAAAGAGATCGTCTACTACGACGACAGCGATGAGTCCACTTCTTCCCAAAAGGACGACTACGACTACGAGAAACGAAAGACGGTTAATTCAAACTTTTCTTTCGATTACTCTCGTATTCCACAGAGTTCAAATGCACATTTGCTTTCCATCCCTCTTGGCAAACCTCCACACTTTGATGGGGAGGACTATGGATTTTGGAGTCACAAAATGCGTAGTCACTTGTTCTCTCTCCATCCAAGCATATGGGAGATTGTTGAGAATGGAATGAAATTTGATAGCTCGGATAGTCCTATATTTATTAATGAACAGATTCATAAAAATGCACAAGCTACTACTGTGTTGTTAGCCTCTTTGTGTAGGGACGAGTATCATAAGGTGAGCGGCTTGGACAATGCCAAGAAGATCTGGGACACCCTCAAGATCTCTCATGAGGGGAACGACGTCACCTTGCTCACCAAGATGGAGTTGGTACAGGGCGAGCTTAGAAGATTCGCGATGATAAGGGGCGAGGAGCCAACCCAAACATACAACCGGCTCAAGACCCTTATCAACAAAATAAGGAGCTACGGAAGCACGCGATGGACGGACCACGACGTCGTCCGCCTATTGCTAAGGTCCTTTACTGTACTTGATCCACATCTGGTGAACAATATTCGTGAAAATCCTAGGTACACCAAGATGTCGCCCGAAGAAGTTCTTTGGAAATTCGTAAGCGGGCGAATGATGATCAAGGAGGTGAGATACGTGGACAACGCGTTAAATGGTCCAATCAATGAGCCTCAACCTGTTGCTCTCAAGGCAACGAGAAGCAAGGAGGCGCTACCTAGCAAGGTGGCGCAAGTTGAGGCAGCAGGGCTCAATGATGAAGAGATGGCCCTCATCATCAAGCGCTTCAAGACGGCGCTAAAGGGTCGCAAGGGACAGCCAAGCAAGACCAAGACAAAGGGGAAGCGCTCATGCTTCAAATGTGGTAAGATTGGTCATTTTATTGCTAACTGTCCCGATAATGATGGTGACCAGGAAAAAGGGAACAAAAGGGAAAAGAAGATGAATTACAAGAAGGCGGGCGAGGCACATCTCGGAAAGGAGTGGGATTCGGATTGCTCCTCTTCCGACTCCGACAATGAAGGACTCGCCGCCACCGCCTTCAACAAGTCATCCCTCTTCCCCAACGAGCATCACACATGCCTCATGGCAAAGGAGAAGAAGGTATGTACTCGGGATACCACCTATGCTTCTTCAAGTGATGATGAGTCTAGTGATGACGATGAAATAGACTATTCTAGTTTATTTAAAGGTTTAGATAGAATTAAAATTGGCAAAATAAATGAGTTAATTGATGCCCTGAATGATAAGAATAGGTTACTAGAAAAGCAAGAGGATCTTTTGTACGAAGAACATGATAAGTTTGTAGAGGCTCAAAAATCCCTTGCTTTAGAAATCAAAAGAAATGAAATGCTTTCTAGTGAACTATCTACTTGTCATGAAACCATTTCTACTTTAAAAGGTGTTAATGATAATTTAAATGCTAAACTAGAAGTAGCAAGTAAATCTAACTCTTGTGTGGAACATGCTATGATTTGCAATAGGTGCAAAGATTTTAATGTTGATGCTTGTAGTGAACATCTAGTTTGCATTTCTAAATTAAATGATGAAGTGGCTAGTCTTAATGCCCAACTTAAGACTAGCAAGAATGAATTTTACAAGCTAAAATTTGCAAGGGATGCCTACACGATTGGTAGACACCCCTCAATTAAGGATGGTCTTGGCTTCAAGAGAGAGGTCAAGAACTTAACAAGCCATAAGGCTCCCATCTCCGCCAAGGAGAAAGGGAAGGCCCCTATGGCTAGTAGTGCTAAAAAGAACCATGCCTTCATGTATCATGATAGGAGACATTCTAGGAATGCCTATAGAAGTTATGATACTTTTGATTCTCATGACATGTTTGCTTCTAGTTCTTCCTATATGCATGGTAGAAATGTTGTTCATCATATGCCTAGGAGAAATATTGTTAATGTTCCTAGGAAAATAAATGAACCTTCTACAAATTATTATGCTTGCAATGCTTCCTTTGCTATTTGTAGAAAGGGTAAAAAGGTAATTGCTAAGAAGTTAGTGGCCAAATGTAAGAGAGACAAAACTTGCATTTGGGTCCCTAAGACTATTGTCACTAAACTTGTAGGACCCAACAAGAGTTGGGTACCTAAGACCCAAGCCTAAATTTGCCTTGCAGGTTTATGCATCCGGGGGTACAAGCTGGATTATCGACAGCGGATGCACAAACCATATGATGGGGAAAAGAGGATGTTCTCTTCCTACGTCAAGAACAAGGATCCCCAAGATTCAATAATATTCGGTGATGGGAACCAAGGCAAGGTAAAAGGGTTAGATAAAATTGCTATTTCATCCGAGCACTCGATATCTAATGTGTTTTTAGTTGAGTCTCTTGGATATAATTTGTTATCTGTTAGTCAATTATGCAATATGGGATATAATTGTCTATTCACAAATGTAGATGTGTCTGTCTTTAGAAGGTGTGATGGTTCACTAGCTTTTAAGGGTGTACTAGACAACAAACTTTATTTAGTTGATTTTGCAAAAGAAGAGGCCGGTCTAGATGCATGCTTAATTGCTAAGACTTGCATGGGCTGGCTGTGGCATCGCCGCTTAGCACATGTGGGGATGAAGAACCTCCACAAGCTTCTAAAGGGAGAACACGTGATAGGTCTAACTAATGTGCATTTCGAAAAAGATAGACCTTGTGCAGCTTGTCAAGCAGGCAAATAGGTGGGAGGCTCTCATCACACCAAAAATGTGATGACCACATCAAGACCCTTGGAGATGCTTCATATGGACCTCTTCGGACCCATCGCCTATCTAAGTATAGGAGGAAGTAAGTATGGTCTTGTTATAGTTGATGATTTTTCCCGCTTCACTTGGGTATTCTTTTTGTAGGATAAATCTGAAACCCAAGGGACCCTCAAGCGCTTCCTCAGGAGAGCTCAAAATGAGTTTGAGCTCAAGGTGAAGAAGATAAGGAGCGACAACGGGTCCGAGTTCAAGAACCTTCAAGTGGAGGAGTTCCTTGAGGAGGAAGGGATCAAGCACGAGTTTTCCGCTCCCTACACACCACAGCAAAATGGTGTGGTAGAGAGGAAGAACAGGACGCTCATCGATATGGCGAGGACGATGCTTGGAGAGTTCAAGACCCCCGAGCGCTTTTGGTCGGAAGCCGTGAACACGGCTTGCCACGCCATCAGCAGGGTCTACCTTCACCGCCTCCTCAAGAAGACTTCGTATGAGCTTCTAACCGGTAACAAACCCAATGTGTCTTACTTTCGTGTATTTGGGAGCAAGTGTTATATTCTTGTGAAGAAAGGTAGAACTTCTAAATTTGCTCCCAAAGCTGTAGAAGGGTTTTTATTAGGTTATGACTCAAATACAAAGGCGTATAGGGTCTTCAACAAATCATCGGGTTTGGTTGAAGTCTCTAGCGACGTTGTATTTGATGAGACTAATGGCTCTCCAAGAGAGCAAGTTGTTGATCTTGATGATGTAGATGAAGAAGACGTTCCAACGGCCGCAATGCGCACCATGGCGATTGGTGATGTGCGACCACAGGAACAATTGGAGCAAGATCAACCTTCTTCCTCAACAATGGTGCATCACCCAACTCAAGACGACGAACAGGTTCATCAGGAGGAGGCGTGTGATCAAGGGGGAGCACAAGATGATCATGTGAGGGAGGAAGAAGCACCTCAGGCACCTCCAACCGAAGTTCGAGCGACGATTCAAAAGAATCATCCCGTCGACCAAATTTTGGGTGATATTAGCAAGGGAGTAACTACTCGTTCTAGATTAGTTAATTTTTGTGAGCATTACTCCTTTGTCTCTTCTATTGAGCCTTTCAGGGTAGAAGAGGCCTTGCTAGATCCGGACTGGGTGTTGGCCATGCAGGAAGAGCTCAACAACTTCAAGCGCAATAAAGTTTGGACACTGGTGCCTCGTCCCAAGCAAAACGTTGTGGGAACCAAGTGGGTGTTCCGCAACAAACAGGACGAGCACGGGGTGGTGACAAGGAACAAGGCTCGACTTATGGCAAAAGGTTATGCCCAAGTCACAGGTTTGGACTTTGAGGAGACTTTTGCTCCTGTGGCTAGGCTAGAATCAATTCGTATTTTGCTAGCATATGCCGCTCACCATTCTTTCAGGTTGTATCAAATGGATGTTAAGAGCGCTTTCCTCAACGGGCCGATCAAGGAGGAGGTGTACGTGGAGCAACCCCCTGGCTTCGAGGATGAACGGTACCCCGACCACGTGTGTAAGCTCTCTAAGGCGCTCTATGGACTTAAGCAAGCCCCAAGAGCATGGTATGAATGCCTTAGAGATTTTTTAATTGCTAATGCTTTCAAGGTTGGGAAAGCCGATCCAACTCTTTTCACTAAGACTTGCGATGGTGATCTTTTTGTGTGCCAAATTTATGTCGATGACATAATATTTGGTTCTACTAATCAAAAGTCTTGTGAAGAGTTTAGCAGGGTGATGACGCAAAAATTCGAGATGTCGATGATGGGCTAGTTGAACTACTTCCTTGGGTTCCAAGTGAAGCAACTCAAGGACGGCACCTTCATCTCCCAAACGAAGTACACGCAAGACTTGCTAAAGCGGTTTGGGATGAAGGACGCCAAGCCCGCAAAGACACCGATGGGAACCGACGGACACACCGACCTCAACAAAGGAGGTAAGTCCATTGATCAAAAGGCATACCGGTCAATGATAGGGTCATTACTTTATTTATGTGCTAGTAGACCGGATATTATGCTTAGCGTATGCATGTGTGCTAGATTTCAATCCGATCCAAGGGAATGTCACTTGGTGGCTGTGAAGCGAATTCTTAGATACTTAGTCGCTACGCCTTGCTTCGGGATCTGGTATCCAAAGGGGTCTACCTTTGACTTGATTGGATATTTAGATTCCGACTATGCTGGATGTAAGGTCGATAGGAAGAGTACATCGGGGACGTGCCAATTCTTAGGAAGGTCCCTAGTGTCATGGAATTCTAAGAAACAAACTTCTGTTGCCCTATCCACCGCTGAGGCCGAGTATGTTGCCGCAGGACAGTGTTGCGCGCAACTACTTTGGATGAGGCAAACCCTCCGGGACTTTGGCTACAATCTAAGCAAAGTCCCACTCCTATGTGACAATGAGAGTGCTATCCGAATAGCGGAAAATCCTGTTGAGCACAGCCGCACAAAGCACATTGACATCCGGCATCACTTTTTGCGAGACCACCAGCAAAAGGGAGATATCGAAGTGTTTTATGTTAGCACCGAGAACCAGCTAGCCGATATCTTTACCAAGCCTTTAGATGAAAAGACCTTTTGCAGGCTACGTAGTGAGCTAAATGTCTTAGATTCGCGGAACTTGGATTGATTTATAGCATACATGTGTTTATGCCTTTGATCATGTTCCTTATGCATTTTGTTGCTTACTTGTGGTGCTCAAGTTGTACAAACACTCCCCGGACCTCACAAGTCCTTTTGCAAGTGATGCACATATTTAGGGGGAGTTGTGCTACAACTTGACCCTTTGAGACTAACCGTGTGTGCTTGAGTTTGCTTGTTTTAGTCTCAAAGGAGGTTTGAAAGGGAAAGGTGGACTTGGACCATTAAAGACTTCCACTGCACTCCGATGAGAGGGTAACTTATTCCAAGTTCATCTCATGTACTCTTATTGCCTTTGTATTCTTATTTGAAGATTTTGGTGAGGCAATGGGGTTCAAGGGCCAAGATTGATCCCGTTTTGGTGCTTGATGCCAAAGGGGGAGAAAATAAAGGCCAAAGCAATAAATGGATCAACTACCACTTGAGAAATTTTGAAAATAGTAGAATAGAGCTTTTGGTTTGTCAAAACTCTCTTGTTGTCTCTTTTGTCAAAAGTTGGCCTCTTGTGGGGAGAATAGTCGATTATGGAAAAAAGGGGGAATTTTTGAAATCTTGAATCAATTTCTCTTGGAACGACTCTCTTTATGTCTTAACAAGTGTGTTTGACTTAGAGATAGGAATTTGAGTTTGATTTGCAAAAACAAACCAAGTGGTGGCAAAGAGTGATCCATATATGCCAAATTTGAATCAAAACAATGTTGAGTTCTCATTTGTATTGATGTTGCACTTGTTCTAGTTGCTTTATGTTGTGTTGGCATAAATCACCAAAAAGGGGGAGATTGAAAGGGAAATGTGCCCTTGGGCCATTTCTAAGTATTTTGGTGATTGAGTGCCAACACAAGTGCTTTTGTGTTAATCTATGCAAAGTGGTGGACAAAGTGCAAATCATGTCAAAGGTATGTTTCTAGACATAGTACATTGTTTTATGGACTAATGTATTGTGTCTAAGTGCTGGAAACAGGAAAAATTGAGTTAGAAAAGAGATGGCTTTGTTCAGCCAAAGTCTGCTCAGTCTGGGTGCATCGGACTGTCCGGTGGTGCACCGGACAGTGTCCGGTGCGCTAGGCTGACTCTAGCGAACTTGCTGCTCTCGGGACTTCGACGACGGTGTACGGCTATAATTCACCGGACTATCCGATGGCGCACCGGACTGTCCGGTGAGCCGTTCACAGGCGAACTCATCGCTCTCGGGAGATGATTAACGGCGTACGACTAAAATTCACCGGACTGTCCGGTGGTGCACCGGACTGTCCGGTGAGCCAACAGTCAGCCGGAGCAACGGTCGGCCGAGGATTCCGCGCGTGACGCGTGGCCGAGCCAACGGTCACATTGGAGCACCGGATTGTCCGGTGGGCACCGGACAGTGTCCGGTGCGCCAACGGCTCTTAATCTGCAACGGACGGCTTCGCCAAATAAGGAAGGAGATCCGCACCGGACAGTGTCCGGTGGTGCACCGGACTGTCCGGTGCGCCAATCGACAGAAGGCAAGATCTGCCTTCCTAGAATGCTCTTAATGGCTCCTAGCAGCCTTGGGGCTATAAAAGGGACCCCTAGGCACATGGAGGAGTAGATCAAGCATACTAAAAGCATTCCTAAGCACCAAGACTTCGATTCCACGCATTTGTTTCTTCGTGATAGCATCTAGAGCTCTATTTGAGTTGTGAACTCGTCGGGTTGTGTTGCGAGCTCTTGTTGCGACTTGTGTGTGTATTGTCACTGTGTTTTGTGTCTTGTGTGCGTTGCTCATCCCTCCCTTACTCCGTGCTTCTTTGTGAACTTCAAGTGTAAGGGCGAGAGACTCCAAGTTGTGGAGATTCCTCGCAAGCGGGATAAAGAAAAGCAAAGCAAAACACCGTGGTATTCAAGTGGGTCTTTGGACCGCTTGAGAGGGGTTGATTGCAACCCTCATCCGTTGGGACGCCACAACATGGAGTAGGCAAGCGTTGGTCTTGGCCGAACCACGGGATAAACCACTGTGCCATCTCTGTGTTGATATCTTTGTGGTTATTGTGTTTTGTTGAGACTCCTCTCTAGCCACTTGACATTATTGTGCTAACGCCTAATTAAGTTTTTGGTGGCTTAAGTTTAAGTTTTACAGGATAACCTATTCACCCCCCTCTAGGTGCTCTCAGTACGTCACACCCGCATTCCTCAAACCAAACGGCATAGTAACGTAGCAGTACATGCCAAAAGGTGTGATGAAAGAAGTCACGAGCTGGTCGGACTCTTTCATCCTAATTTGGTGATACCCTGAGTAGGCATCAAGGAACGACAGGGTTTCGCACCCAGCAGTGGAATCCATGATTTGATCGATACGAGGCAGAGGGTAGGGAACCTTCGGATATGCTTTGTTTAGACCAGTGTAGTCTACACACATCCGCCATTTCCCTCCTTTCTTTCTCACAAGCACAGGGTTGGCAAGCCATTCGGGATGGAATACCTCTTTGATGAACCCAGCGGCCATCAGCTTGTGGATCTCCTCGCCTATGGCTCTGCGCTTTTCTTCGTCGAATCGGCGCAGAGGCTGCTTCACGGGTTAGGCTCTAGCTCGGATATCTAGTGAGTGCTCAGCGACTTCCCTCGATATGCTAGGCATGTCTGAGGGACTCCACGCAAAAACCTCGGCATTCGCGCAGGGAAAGTCGATGAGCACTGCTTCCTACTTGGGATCGAGCTTGGAGCCGATCCGGATCTGCTTGGAGGTGTCGTTGCTGGGGTCGAGAGGGACGGATTTAACCGCCTCTGCTGGTTCAAAGTTGCCGGCGTGGCGCTTCACATCTGGAACCTCCTTGGGGAGGCTTTCCATGTCGGCGATGAGGGCCTCAGATTCGGCAAGGGCCTCGGCGTACTCCACGCACTCCACGTCGCATTCGTACGCGTGTCGGTACGTGGGGCCGACGGTGATGACCCCATTGGGGCCCAACATCTTGAGCTTGAGGTAGGTGTAGTTGGGGACGGCCATGAACTTGGCGTAACATGGTCTCCCCAGCACTGCGTGGTAGGTTCCTCGGAACCCGACCACCTCGAACGTGAGGGTTTCCCTTCGGAAGTTGTTGGGAGTCCCGAAGCAGACGGGTAGATCGAGTTGTCCGAGGGGTTGGACGCGTTTCCCGGGGATGATCCCGTGAAAAGGCGCCGTGCCTGCCCGGATCGAGGACAGATCGATCTGCAGGAGCCCGAGGGTCTCAGCGTAGATGATGTTGAGGTTGCTGCCTCTGTCCATGAGGACCTTGGTGAGCCTGACGTTGCCGATGACGGGGTCGACAACGAGCGGATATTTCCCCGGGCTCGGCACGCGGTCGGGGTGATCGCCCTGGTCGAAGGTGATGGGCTTGTCGGACCAGTCTACGTAGACTGGCGCTGCCACCTTTACCGAGCAGACCTCCCGACGCTCTTGCTTGCGGTGCCGAGCCGAGGCGTTCGCCACTTGCCCACCGTAGATCATGAAGCAGTCGTGGACCTCAGGAAACTCCTCTGCCTTGTGGTCCTCCTTCTTATCGTTGTTGTGGGCCCTGCCACCTTCCGCTGGTGGCCCGGCCTTGTGAAAGTGGCGCCGAAGCATGACGCACTCCTCAAGGGTGTGCTTGACGGGCCCCTGATGATAGGGGCACGGCTCCTTGAGCATCTTGTCGAAGAGATTGGCACCTCCAGGAGGTTTTCGAGGGTTCTTGTACTCAGCGGCGGCGACAAGGTCTGCGTCGGTGGCGTCGTGTTTTGCTTGCGACTTCTTCTTGTTCTTCTTCTTGGTGTCGCGCCGAGCGGACGGCTCGGGGACGTCTTCCGGCTAGCGGCCCTGGGGCTGCTTGTCCTTCCGGAAGATGGCCTCAGCCGCCTCCTGGCCAGAGGCGAACTTGGTGGCGATGTCCATCAGCTCGCTCGCCCTGGTGGGGGTCTTGCGACCCAGCTTGCTCACCAGGTCGCGGCAGGTGGTGCCGGCGAGGAATGCGCCGATGACATCTGAATCGGTAATGTTGGGCAGCTCAGTGCGCTGCTTCGAGAATTGCCGGATGTAGTCTCGGAGAGACTCTCCCGGCTGCTGGCGGCAGCTTCGGAGATCCCAGGAGTTTCCAGGGCGCACGTACGTGCCCTGGAAGTTGCCGGCGAAGGCTTGGACCAGGTCGTCCCAGTTGGAGATCTGCCCCGGAGGCAGATGCTCCAACCAGGCTCAAGCGGTGTCGGAGAGGAACAGGGGGAGGTTGCGGATAATGAGGTTGTCATCGTCCGTTCCACCTAGCTGGTAGGCCAGTTGGTAGTCCGCGAGCCTCAGTTCCGGCCTCGTCTCCCTCGAGTACTTTGTGATGGTAGTCGGGGTTCGGAACCGGGTCAAGAACGGCGCCCATCGTATGGCCCGGCTGAAAGCCTGCGGACCGGGTGGTTCGGGCGAGGGGCTTCGATCCTCCCCGCTGTCGTTGCGTCCCCCACGCCTGGGGTGGTAGCCTTGACGCACCCTTTTGTCGAGGTGGGCTCGACGATTGCGGTGGTGGTGCTCGTTGCCGAGGCGACCCGGAGCCGCAGGCGCCGTGTTGTGCATGCGCCCGGTGTGGACCGAGGCTTCCCGCACGAATCGGGAAGTCACGGCGCGATGCTCCGGGGGGTACCCCTGCCTTCGGGAGGCAGAGCTTTCAGCCCGTCGGACCGCAACATCTTCCAGGAGGTTCTTGAGTTCTCCCTGGATACGCCGCCCCTCGGTGGTGGAGGGTTTCGGCATCGCTCGGAGTAGTATCGCAGCTGCAGCCAGGTTCTGGCTGACCCCACTAGAAACTGGGGGCAGCCTTGGCCTGGTATCGTCGGTGATGCGGTGCTGGACGTCCTGGGGCAGACGACACGCTTCTCCGGCAGGAGGTCGTCCTGCCCACTCCTATCCGAGGTTCAGCCGAGGCTGCGCAAGTGTTCCTGCCTCCTCGTCGAGCCTGGCCTGTATATCGCGGATTTGCTCGAGCTGTGCGTCCTGACCCCCTGCAGGGACTGGGACCACAGCTAGCTCCCAAAGGATGTCAATGCGAGGCGCAGGCCTAGGTGGATCGCCGTTTTCCGGCATACCAAGATGGTTGCCTTCGCCGGGACCCCCTAGATCGACGTGGAATCATTCACGACTTGGGCCACAGTCCTCGTCGCCGAGTCTATGGCTACCATCGGAACAATCGGAGAGGCAGTAGTCACATGCGGTCATGAAGTCCCGCATGGTACTGGGGTTACCAAGCCCGGAGAAATCCCAACCAGAGTCGGGCTCGTCATCTTCCTCGGAACCCGAGGGCCCGTAGGTCGAGACGGCCGTCAGTCTGTCCCAGGGTGACCGCACATGGTACCCCGAAGGGTTTGGACATGCCTTTACGAAAGCCTCCACCGAAGCAGGGTCGCTTGGTGGATCGAAGCTGAATCTGAAAGGCATGGGATGGGAAACGGACGATACCTCTTGATCGACGGGTGGTGACGAAGTCGCGTCAGGGGCGGGCTGCACCGTTGTCTCAGGTACGAGGGTGACGCCCAGCAAGCCCTTCGCGAGCGTGCTGGCGTCATCCGTCAGCTCGATGTTGGCGTGTTGCAGGGAAACGGCGCTCGTCTTCGTCTCCGACGCGAGGTCAACGCCCGGCGTGTCCCCCGCTGGGGCGCCAGCGCCGTCGACTCGCTCGACAGCCGACGAGGTGTCGCCCCCTGCTTGGCCATGCCTACCCCGCCTCCTCCTCCGTCGGTGGGGGAGGCGATGGGATAGAACTGAATGTTGCTCTTCCGCCACGTGGGGAAGACGTCATCAATTCCGCCGCCGGCGGGTGGGCTGACGGCCGCCATTGTCGTCGTCGCACGGCGGAAGGAGTACCATGTCGTAGCTGCCGTCGAGAGACATGAACTCGAGACTCCCGAAACGGAGCATCGTCCCGGGTTGGAAAGGTTGCTGGGGACTACCCATCTGGAGCTTGACGGGAAGCTGTCTGTCAACACGCAGCAGGCCCCTACCTGGCGCGCCAACTGTCGGCGTTCCGACCCCGGGGGTCCCTAAACCGACGAGTAAATTGTCGCTGCGTGCCCCAGCCCAGATGGGTCGGCGCGAGACGGGACACAAAGGGGGGAGAATAGCGAGGGGAAACCGCGGCCTTCGTGTTGTCCTGCGCCCAGGGCAGCTGGATGCGCTTGCAGTAGGGGGTTACAAGCGTTCACGCGAGAGAGAGAGAGAGAGCGAGAGCCTTACGCGCCGGCCCGTCGTCCCGCGCGGCCAACCCCTCCGTACGAGAGCCCTGGACCTTCCTTTTATAGACGTAAGGAGAGGGCCCAGGTGTACAATGGGGGGTGTAGCAATGTGCTAACGTGTCTAGCAGAGAGGAGCTAGAGCCCTAAGTACATGCCGTCGTGGCAGTCGGAGAGGTTTTGGCACCCTGTTCATGTGATGTCGTGGTCGTCGGAGGAGCGCTGGAGCCCTGCGGAAGTACAGCTATCGAGGTTGTCGGGTCCATGCTGACGTCTCCTTGCTGACATAAGGGGCTGGGAGCTGCCGCCGTCATGGAGCGTGCGGGGTGTCATCATTACTTGTTTACTGGGGTGAGCCAGATGGGACGCCGGTCTTGTTCCCCATAGCCTGAGCTAGCTAGGGGTAGGGTAATGATGGCCCCCTGGCAACGTGGCTGGTCCGAACCCGAGTTTGGGCAAGGTGGCAATTCCTCCGAGGTCGAGGTTGAGTCCGAGCCCTGGGGTCGGGCGAGGCGGAGTTCGTCGTCTTCCGGAGCCGAGGCCGAGTCCGAGCCCTGGGGTCGAGCGAGGCGGAGTTCGTTGTCTTCCGGAGCCGAGGCCGAGTCCGAGCCCTGGGGTCGGGCGAGGCGGAGTTCATCGTCTTCCGGAGCCGAGGCTGAGTCCGAGCCCTGGGGTCGGGCGAGGCGGAGTTCGTCGTCTTCTCAGAGCCGAGGCCGAGTCCGAGCCCTGGGGTCGGGCGAGGCGGAATTTGCTGTCTTCCGAGGCCGAGACGGGGGCCGAGCCCTGGGGTCAGGCGAGGCGGAGCTTCCTATGTCGCCCGAGGCTGGACTTAGTCGCTGTCGACCTCACTCTAGCGAGTGGCACGGTAGTCGGAGCAGGGCAGGCGGCGCTGTATTCCTGTTAGGTCGGTTAGTGGAGCGGCGAAGTGACTGCGGTCACTTTGGCCTTGTCGACTGGAGCGCGCGTCAGGATAAGATGTCAGGCGATCCTTGCATTAAATGCTCCTGCGATACGGTCGATTGGCGTGGCGATCTGGCCAACGTTGCTTCTCTGCGAAGACTGGGCCTCGGGCGAGCCGAAGGTGTGTCCGTTGCTTGAGGGGGCCCTCGGGCGAGACGTGAATCCTCCGGGGGTCGGCTGCCTTTGCCCGAGGCTGGGCTCAGGCGAGGCGAGATCGTGTCCCTTGAGTGGACTGAGCCTTGACCTTAATCGCGCCCATCAGGCCTTTGCAGCTTTGTGCTGATGGGGGTTACCAGCTGAGATTAGGAGTCTTGGGGGTACCCCTAATTATGGTCACCGACACTTCCTTTAAATCCTTCATAGGGCATGGCCTCACGTTGCGAGGCGGCACCCTGTTCAGGACATAGCACACCGTGAGTACTGCCTCGCCCCACCAGATGTCAGGCATCCCCGAACTTTGCAACAAAGCATTAGCTAAGTCACACACTGTTCAGTTCTTCCTTTCATCTACCCCATTTGACTGAGGTGAATATGGAGCGGTGGTTTCATGAATGATTCCACACTCTTTGCAGTACCCATCAAAAAGGTTGGAAAGGTATTCGCCTCCTCTATCAGACCACAGTCTTTTAATTTTCTTGTCTAGCTGGTTTTCAACTTCAGTCTTATAGATCTTAAAGTGTTCTAGTGCCTCATCTTTAGTTCTGAGTAAGTAAATATAACAGAACCTGGTAGCATCATCTATCAAGGTAAGAAAGTATCTTTTACCGCCTTTTGTGATTATACCATTCATCTCACAGATATCTGAGTGAATTAGCTCTAAAGGAGTGGTACTTCTGCCTTCAACCGTATGAAACGGTTTTCTAGGCTGCTTAGCTTGCACACAAATACCACATTTTACACCTTTAACATGTTTATATTCAGGAATTAAAGACATGTCACTTAATCTCTTAATGGCCTCAAAATTCACATGACACAAACGAGAATGCCATATATTATTAATGGAATCGTTATTACAGACCACATTAACATGGTAAGAAGAATGATTGTTCAAAACAGAAAGACAGAACAAACTGCCTGACTCATATGACTTTCCAACAAAAGTACCAAACTTAGACAGGACCACTTTATTAGACTCAAACACTAATTTGAGACCCTGTCGACATAGCAGCGACACTGATATGAGGTTTTGGCTCATCGAGGGCACATAGAGTACGTCCTTCCGCACGAGCGTCTTTCCTGAAGTTAACTTCAGGTAGACCTGTCCAGTACCTCGAACTGCTACCGGAACACCATTTCCCATCAAGACTGGTGCGCTGTTGTATCCCTGGAATGAAGAGAACATGGATCGATCAACACAAATATGAACAATAGCACCGAAATCCATCCACCAGTCATCTGATGGACTTGCCATAAAGGCCCGAGGTGCATACCCTGCCACCCTAGGGTGGAATTTACCACCACGTTCCCTTCTTTGCGTTGAGGTGGAGGACCTTTTCCTTTCCTAAGTTTGCACCTCCGAGCTGTATGCCCGGAGACACCACAAACGTAGCAGATAAAGTCCTCCTTTTTCTTCTTCATCCTTTTGGACTTAGGTTGGTTCAGATTCTTCTGTGGAGTTCTTCTTCTTCTGGAATTTTCTATCTCCACCCTTCTCAACAACGTGAGCCTGGAGTTGCTGGGATGGCTTGTTACTGGACCTTGCACGCTCTTCCACATTTATCGCAGCTGACAACTCAGTGAGAGTCATTTGCTTCTTCATGTGGCGGCGTGAAGTCACAAAGTCTCGCTAAGAAGGCGGGAGCTTTGCCAGTATTGCATTCACCTGAAAACTGTCTAGTAGGACGCAACCATATTGGACCAAGTCCCTAACAAGGAGTTGAATCTCCTGTAGCTACTCCATAACAGACCTTCCCTCAGCCATTTTATAGTTGAGGTAGTTTTCCATTGTGAATGACTCATTGTCATTGTCAACTTCAGAGAACTCGTCTCAAGTTCAGTCCATAGACCCTTAGCGGAGGTAAAACCAGAGTACATGTCAAATAAGTGGTTCGACAAGACGTTCAGTAGACGAGACAAGCATGCCTCATTGGCTTCGTCCCACTTAGCCTTCTCCGCTAGTGCGGTGGCCTTCGCTGCATCATCAGAATCATCTGATGCAACCTGGAAAACAACCGACGTCACTAACCAAAATAATTTTAGGTCAGTGAGCCACATGCGAGTCATAATCTGCCAGCGCTTAAAGCTTGCGCCGTCGAACGCTTCAGGCTTAATGACATCAGAACTGGAGGCCATTATATGAATTGGTTTTCTGGATTGTTGTAAACTTTGAGAAATAAGTGACATGCTATCAACATATTTAAATATATTAAATATTTTAATTCCAAATAAAACAATCATATAACTCAAATAAATGCCATATATAATTATAAAAGCAACGAACAGTAGCAATTCCATTATACGAAAACATGAAACATGGCTACTCAGGTCCATTAGATGATTAAACATGGCTTGTAGATGAAGAAGGCAGATTAAATACATAAACATAATTGTTTATATTAAGATATTGCTCTCAAAATAGCGGGTTGCTGCATTAGACAGCCTTCCAACGCTAAATGGTGATCAGAGATCCTCGACTAACGTGACAGTCCTACCTTACCAAATTAGGGTTTTAGAACAAATATTATAAGCCTAGAAATCCAGCATCAATATCAAAATTAAAGCAGTCTGCACAAGAATTAAAGAACAATAATAAACTTAAATGATCAGCTTGCACAATTGTGAAAGAAATTACTAGACATAAATAATATTACTGCTGAAAATAACAACACACTAAAACCCAGACTATCACGTTGTCTCACTTCACCGCTATTATTATTGAGCAAACAAATCCACCCACAATAGTGCAATCACACCTAAGTATTTTTAATACTAGCAGATTGCACAAAATTAAACAATAAATAAAGTGAGGCAACGAACAACTCACAGCACGTAGATTGTCTACGTGGGAAGACCAGCTCAGCGAACATAAGGTTCTGTCCCAGAAAACCAATTCCGTCGCCCACGTCCGGGCCTGCACGGCGGAAGGTTGACGGAGATACTAGAGCCGCTGCCGGAGCCAAAGGAGACGTCCACAGCACCAGCCCGAGAAGAGGAACACCGCGCAGCAGAGAGCCCAAGCACCAGGCCACGATGGACAGAGATCAGAACAGACGGAGCACCAGACAGGCGCACTGATAAATCAACGAACCACAGGAGAACCTCAGTGTGCACGAGCAGTGCCACCTCCACCTTCTTCCACCACCAAGATGAACACCAGAACACCAAGAATTGACGGAATCGATCCAAACTGTGACTGGAACCGAGAGGGGAAGAAGAACAGGGAGCTAGCGATTTTTGGCTAGATACCCAGCAAGAAGTAAATCTCCATACTTAAGAAGCCAGGCTCGAGGAGATTGCGCAGGGGTGCCATGGATCTCGGGCGAGCCCTCAACCACCTGCAGAGCGCCGTCACCAGGAAGCCAACTGTTGCTGCTTCGCTCGGTCTCAACCTCCCCGTGCTTAGCAGCACGTAGGGTTACGACGCTGCTTGCTGGGCTGCTCAGCCAGCCGGCCTAGTAGTGGCCCAGCTGGCCGACCTTTTATCTTTTTTTAATAAAGTGAAAAACTTCAATATGGATAGCAAAATATATAGAGAGAGAGAGGATCGAGGTAATATGTAACGCCCAAAATCCTATTTTGGATGTTAAAAAATGATTATTCTAAGATCTAAATAAAAGGTCATGGATAAAGAATTTATTAGTTTAGAAATTATTTCTTGAAAATAAGTATATGTCAGTATTATATTTTAAATTGTCAAAGTTAGATTTGAGTCTCAAAACTAGAGATTAAAATTTAAAATCCTTTAATAAACATAAAGATTTTCAATTGTTGATATAAGTGAATTATTTTCTTCTTCACGCTCTCATGAAATAAGCATCAATACTATTCAAAATAATAAAATGAATAATAAAATATTATTGCAACATATTGGGAATATTTTGTTTGTTGCATCTAAATTGGAGCTTGAATTTCAAAACCTAGACTTAAATTGAAAATGAAAGCTAAAATAGAAAGAGAATTGAAAGAAAAGAAAAGAAAGAAACCTGCACCTAGGCCGATTTCCACTCTGAAAGTCGCCTAGAGGGGGGGTGAATAGGGTGAAACTGAAATTTACAAAGTTAATCACAACTACAAGCCGAGTTAGCGTTAGAAATATAAGCGAGTCCGAGAGAGAGGGTGAAAAACAAATCGCAAGCAAATAAAGAGTGAGACACAAGGATTTGTTTTACCGAGGTTCGGTTCTTGCAAACCTACTCCCCGTTGAGGTGGTCACAAAGACCGGGTCTCTTTCAACCCTTTCCCTCTCTCAAACGGTCACTTAGACCGAGTGAGCTTCTCTTCTCAATCACATGGGACACAAAGTCCCCGCAAGGATCACCACACTATTGGTGTCTCTTGTCTTGTTTACAATTGAGTTGATCACAAGAAAGAATGAGAAAGAAAAGAAGCAATCCAAGCGTAAGAGCTCAAATGAACACAAATGTCACTCTCTCTAGTCACTATTTGATTTGGAGTGATTCCGGACATGGGAGAGGATTTGATCTCTTTGGTTGTGTCTAGAATTGAATGCTATAGCTCTTGTAAGGTGTTGGAGAGTGGAAAACTTGGATGCAATGAATGGTGGGGTGGTTGGGGTATTTATAGCCTCAACCACCAAACTAGCCGTTTGGTGGAGGCTGCAGTCGACGGGCGCACCGGACACTGTCCGGTGCGCCAGCCACGTCACCCGGCCATTAGGGTTCGACCGTTGGAGCTCTGACAGGTGGGGTCTTCTGGCTGTCCGGTGGTGCACCGGACATCTCCTGTAGACTGTCCGGTGTGCCTTCTAGCGCTGCTCTGACTCTGGCGCGCACTGTAGCGCATTGAATGCGTTGCAGGTTGCCGTTGGCGCTGTAGTAGCCGTTGCTCCGCTGGCACACCGGACAGTCCGGTGCGCAACCGGACACTGTCTGGTGCTTCACCGGACGGTCCGGTGAATTATAGCGGAGCGCCCTCTGATTTTCCCGAAGGTGACGAGTTTGGAGCTGAGTTCCCTGGTACACCGGACACTGTCCGGTGGTGCACCGAACAATGTCCGGTGGCACATCGGACAGTCCGGTGCGCCAGACCAGGGCACACTTCGGTTGTCTTTGGCTCTCTTTGTTTGAACCCTTTCTTGGTCATTTTATTGGTCTATTATGAACCTTTGGCACCTGTAAAACTTATAATCAAGAGCAAACTAGTTAGTCCAATTATTTGTGTTGGGCAATTCAACCACCAAAATCAATTAGGAAAAGGTGTAAGCCTATTTCCCTTTCAATCTCCCCCTTTTTGGTGATTGATGCCAACACAAACCAAAGCAAATATGGAAGTGCAAAATTGAACTAGTTTGCACGATGTAAGTGCAAAGGTTGCTTGGAATGAAACCAATAAATATTACTTACTAGATGCGCATGGATGGCTTTTCTTCTTATTAACATTTTGGACCACGCTTGCACCACATGTTTTGTTTTGCAAAATGTTTTGGAAATTCTTTTCAAAGTTCTTTTGCAAATAGTCAAAGGTAAATGAATAAGATTTTGAGAAGCATTTTCAAGTTTTGAAATTTTCTCCCCCTGTTTCAAATGCTTTTCCTTTGACTAAACAAAACTCCCCCTTAATGAAATCCTCCTCTTAGTGTTCAAGAGGGTTTTAGATATTAATTTTGACGAGGGTATACCAATTTGAAATTATATCAAAATAAGATACTAATTGAAAAACTTCTTTTAATACCAATTAATAGACTACATTTTGAAATTGGTGGTGGTGCGGTCCTTTTGCTTTGGGCTAATACTCTCTCCCCCTTTGGCATGAATCGCCAAAAACGGATATTTGAGTGAAATATAAGCCCTCCTAAACTACTCTCTCCCCCTTTGGACGGAAGTAAAGGAGTGAAGATTATACCAAAGTTGGAGAGTTAGTGCGGAGCGACGGCGAAGGATGAATGATTCGATGGAGCGGAGTGGAAGCCTTGTCTTCGCCGAAGACTCCTTTTGCCTTTCAATCTATGACTTAGCATGAAATGGACTTGAAAGAACACATTAGTCATAGCACATGAAAGAGATGATCAAAGGTATATATATGAGCTACGTGTGCAAAACATCATTCAAAATTCCTAGAATCAAAAATATTTAGCTCATGCCTAAGTTTGGTAAAAGTTTGTTCATCCAATGGCTTGGTAAAGATATCGGCTGATTGTTCTTTGGTGCTAACATATGCAATCTCGATATCCCCCTTTTGTTGGTGATCCCTTAGAAAATGATACCAAATGGCTGTGTTTAGTGCGGCTATGTAACACCTACTTTGTAAGTGCTAGGAATAATATCAATAGAGAAACATTTCTCTCCTTATGTGAGTTTGATCTTTATGCACCATCATATGAGAACACCATGTCCAAGAACAATTAATAAAAAGATATGCTACTAAATTGTTGCATCATGCTGGATATTTTATTTTTGTGTGCATTTTGTGACAAGAAAAATATTAAGGCCAAAAAGGGAATTTAAAACCTAAAAGAAACTCTTGAGAATAGAGAAGAGAAAGGAATGTTATTCAATACAAATAAAATTATCATTAAAATTACTTCATCACAGTTGGTATGATCAAATTAAATAATTAGCCAGTATCTAAAATGCCACAAAGTTTGAATTTGAATTGAAGTTTGAATTTGAAAAAGAAATGAAACAGAAAATAAAAAGAAAAAGATAAAGAACCTTACCTGGGCCGCAGGCTCCTTATTCGGCCCACTTACCATTTCCCTTCGCGCGGCCCACTCCCTGCCCAGCCTTTTTCTTTTGTTTGATCACGCTGACCCGTGGGCCACCAGTGGCAGCGAAGACCCGCTCGACTGCCGCTCACTCAGCGCCCGCGCATCTGGCTGGATGTTTTCCCCTCGCTGGCGAGTGGCCCCTCTGGTCAGCAGCGCTTCACTGAGAACCCTCTGCTCGGTCACGGCTTGGTGGGGCCTGGTGGTCAGATGCCCCAACTAACCCCCCCGATCCCGACGGAGCTCCTCCGGTATACCGTGGCCGCTCCGGCTAATGCGGGGTCGTCGTCCCCATAAGACCCGGGGAGTGGAGCGTCCTCCCATGCCCATACTGCTTGGAGCAATCCCGAACCCAATCCGTGCAAGTTCGAGCGGCCGTGGCGAAGGAGGCGGGGAAGAACATCACCGCCTCGTCGGATTTGCGCCGGCGGTGGGGAAGTGGACTGCGATTGGGCCATTCGGTGGCGGTTGGGTCCCTAACGGTGCGCCGGGCGGAGTTAATCGGAGTTCAATTGACGGCAGCGGGGGGAATTCCTCGCCGAGGCTGTGTTTTCGCCACATCTCCGCCGTGCGCCGCGGGTAGCCGCGTTCGTCGTCGAATCCCAGTGAGTAAACCTTGCACCATGTATACTTGTGCCCTAGGATGGTGTAGCACCTGTAGATTTGAGTATTGCGGCGCTGTACGACGGTAAATTCCTCGCCGTAGACCGTAACGGGGGGCGGAATCACACCCTTTCCGTGGGCTGCGCGCGTCGCACTGCCATCACCGGTATGAGCTGGGCACCTGCTTTTGCCTTCGTCTACTCGTTGCGTGGCACCTCCTAGATTAGAGCTAGGGCCCTTGGGCGCCGGGGTGCTGTTTTCCGGCGATGCTCCGCCGCGCTCGGCGTGCTGGGGCCGTCGCGCGGTGCCTCGGTTGGGGAAGACGCGTTCGCGGCCGTCGATCGGGGCATGGACGGTTGAGATTAGAATGGGAGATAACGGTTCGGTGGTTTGGATCCAGACCGTCCGTCTAGATCGGGCGAACCTGAGTGATCCCCGCGTTTTAAAATCTGAGCCGTTGATCTCGGATCCAACGGCGCGCGCTGCGTACCGGTTCGGAGTATAATAAATCTAATCTGGGCCGCTCAGTTCAGATCGTGCGGCCGAGATTCAATCATACCTTTCCGCGCTGGCACTTTTATTAAAGAACCCCCTGGAAACCAGAGAATCAACCCGCCGTCCATTTTTACTGTGCGCTGTGTCTGGGGCGACTTACACCGAGCCCCCTGGGTTTTCCAGGAATTGACGCCCAGTCCAGTTAACATGAAAACCAGAGAAAATAAATAGAAAATGAATTTTTAATATAAAAATAATTGCTAGAACTTTATAAATTCATAGAAAATTCATACTAACTCCAAATTCATCCATTCCAGTTCCTAAAATTTTGTAATTTTATCCTCTAGCACTTAGTGTCTCTGTTTTATCATGAAAACAGTAAGGAAATTTATTTATCACTTAATCCTATTTAAAACACATAAAACCTTTAAAAATGCATAACTTAAAATCTATAACTCAGAAAATTATGATTCCAGTTCCTAAGTTTTTATTTTAATATGTAGAATACCTCTGTGTAATTTGTTTATATGTTTGGTGTAATGTTAATTTCTCTATATGCACTGTGCTTGTTTGTATTGTGGCGAGTAGAAGAACCCGTTGCTGAGGATCCTGGTGAGCAGCAGGTTGAAGTAGCTGAGCAGGAGCTCATTGAAGGCAAGTTGTACCCTTGACCACTTTTTACCCAATAATGTTCTTTAATATCACTTATCCATGCATAGGTTAATTTTGATGGGACCCAATAGGTCACCCTAGATTGTTTATCTCATTACCTTGTTTACCCCTGAATCACTTGGGTAGTTTGCTATTGCTTTATATGGTTTTGGGATAATCATTTATTACCTCTATGTTCCAATTCTTGTTGTTATTCTGTTTATGTTCATGTTGTTATCATTAATGTTAATTGGAACATAGAACTTAACTTGAGAACCACGTGCCACCACAAGGGAGGAATGGGACCCCTTGGCTGACTAATTAGGAAAGCTAGTGGAAGACTACCTTACCCAAAAGGGGCAAGGGCAGTAGGGGAGAGGTCAGTGCGGGGAGGTCCCTGGTTGATTTTGCTGCGATGGCGGTCAGCCAGGAACCCTTTACTGGATCTTCCTATAAACTGTAGCGGGTTTTCGGAAGCTAGTGGAACTTTGTAAAGGCCTCGTAGTGTTGCCCTGCCGTGCTTCCTAGGTAGAGGTATATGGGATTCATGACCCCTTGGCAGATGGGTAACATGACTTGTGGGTAAAGGGTACAACCTCTGCAGAGTGTAAAACTGGTATACTAGCCGAGCTCGCGGTCATGAGCAGCTCAGGACTCTCTGATGTTTAAATTATGGAACTTAAATTCAATTTTGTCATTTGCATTGCATGGGTTTGTTATTAATTTTGTTCTATTACTTTACTTATGGTTTGGTATTTACTTACACTTAGTAACTGCTAATAAAATTTTGACCAACTACTTAAAAGCAATGCTCAGCTTTAACCCCTGTCATTGATTAAGCCTTACACATCACATGAACTCACACCTTTGTGAGTTTATGTCCACTGGTTCCCCACAACTTGTTGAGCTATGATCATGTGTGAGCTCACCCTTGCTGTCTCACACCCCCCCCCCCCCCACAGGAGAAGATCAGGTGGTTCAGGAGGAGCTGCCTAACACTGAGGAGTTCGATCTGATCTAGGTGGCGTTTCCCAGTCGACATTGGCGCCGACGATCCTTAGTTTATTTTATCTTTATTATTTCATTTTGTAATAAGTCTTCCGCTATGTAATAAATACTCTGATGTTTTATGACATTTATCTCTATACACTCTGTTATTATATGTGTTGTCTTCTTGGCGCATGTATGAGATGCACCCGGCTTTGTTCCTTAAAACCGGGTGTTACAGAAGTGGTATCGGAGCAAATGTTGACTGTAGGACGAGACCTAGATAGAAACGGACAAACCCTTACCTACTTATCTCATTCTGATTCATTCCATACTTATCTTACTCTGATTCTTTCTACACTTATCTTGATCCTGTCTCACCTTCTACTGTTCTACTCTGATCATTCTTACCTTTTCTACTCTAAGACAAGATGGATTTCACACCTTGAAATCCTATGACTATGATCTTTCTAAGAGATAGGGAACCTAAGACAAAATTAAAAATTATTTTCTTTAAAAATGTTGTTTGATTGTGCTGATGCTAAATGCCTGATTTGCTTCTTTGATTGATTGAATAATTATAGATGGACATCTTAGTATGTACCACCATAAGGTATTGAATTAGCTAGGATAGGTGAAATATTAATCTGCTTAGCTAATAAATCCCCCAAAGTAACCTGATTTGTAAATACCTGCCTTGTCTATTATCTTCTTACCATATGTATCTAACTCAGATGGTCAATACCAGGCGGGGTGGTGGAATTGACTTGCCTCCTAACCAACACACTCGAAGACAACCTCAGCCACAACCTGCTGGGATGAATCCTCCCAATCCTCCACCAGGCGGAGTTGACCCACTGGTTGCTGCTCAGATGGCGGTGATGCAGTAAATGGCAGATACTATGGCGGATATGCGTGCTCAGATGCAGCAGGAACGCCAGGAGATGCGTCAAGAAAGAGAGGATATACGCCAGGAGTTGCGCCAGGAGCGAGATGAGATACGCCAGGAAAGGAGGGTACAACAACAACAGCTGCAACAACAAATGCAACAGCAGCAGCAGCAACAGCAACAAGTACCACTGCCTCCACCACCACCAGTTCCTCCCCGAGACAAGCATAGGGAGTTCATGAGTCATAAGCCACCTACATTTGCAAGCTCACCTGATCCACTGGACGCAGATGATTGGCTGAAAGCAATTGAGAAGATGCTGAATATTGCACAATGCACGGACCGGGAGAAGGTTTTATATGCTTCTGGACGTCTGATTGGTCCTGCTGCTGACTGGTGGGATTCTTATACTGCTGCCCACGATGCTGCGGATACTATTACTTGGGCAGAGTTCAGTACACAGTTCAGGAACTACCATATTCCAGCTGGGATGATAAAGATCAAGAAGAAGGAATTTCTGTCGCTGAAGCAAGGAAGTATGTCAGTCAGCGAGTACCACGACAAGTTTATTCAGTTATCCAGATATGCCCCTGAAGAAGTTGCTGAAGACGAGAGGAAGCAGGAGCATTTTGTTGAGGGACTTAATGGACCACTGCAGTATGCTCTTGTGGCACACACATTTCCATCATTTCAGAGGCTGCTTGATAAGGCACTGGCTATTGAACACAAGCGTGTTCAACTGGGAGATTTGAAGAGAAAGGTTTCAAGTTAACATTGCAGTAACCTCCTCATCTATGCGCGCAATGTTCTTTATGCCTGAGGAGTTTGTTGGTGACAATATCCGGGTGGTTAGAGATTTTCCTGATGTCTTTCCAGAGGAGTTACCAGGAATGCCACCTGATAGAGAAGTTGAGTTTGTGATTGACCTCTTACCTGGAACCGCCCCTATTTCTAAACGGCCATATAGGATGTCCGTAGAGGAGTTGAAGGAACTTAAGAAGCAGTTAACTGAGTTACAAGAGGCTGGGTACATTCGTCCGAGTTCCTCACCTTGGGGAGCGCCGGTCTTGTTTGTACAGAAGAAGGATGGATCGCAACGGATGTGTGTGGATTATAGATCTCTTAATGATGTTACCGTGAAGAACAAGTATCCGTTGCCCCGTATTGAAGACTTGTTTGATCAAATGAGAGGTGCTAGAGTATTTTCGAAGATTGATCTCCGATCCGGTTATCATCAGATGAGGATTAGACCATCGGATATTCCCAAGACGGCTTTCTCGACTAGATATGGATTATATGAGTTCACAGTTATGTCGTTTGGATTGACTAACGCACCAGCCTATTTTATGAACTTAATGAACAAGGTGTTTATGGAGTATTTGGACAGATTCGTCGTGGTATTCATCGACGATATTCTCATTTATTCTCAGTGTGAAAGTGATCACGAAGAACATCTGAGGATGGTGCTACAGAAGCTACGAGATAATCAACTCTATGCTAAGTTCAGCAAGTGCGAGTTTTGGATTGGCGAAGTGCCATTTCTTGGTCATATTATTTCTAATGGAGGAATAGCAGTGGATCCTGCTAAGGTTAAGGAGATAATGGAGTGGAGAGTACCCACTACAGTTACTGAGATTCGGAGTTTCTTGGGATTAGCAGGCTATTATCGGAGGTTTATCGAAGGATTTTCTAAGATTGCTAAGCCTATGACTTCACTTCTGGAGAAAGGAAAAGAATTTAAGTGGGACGAGAAGTGTCAAGACAGCTTTGATCTATTGAAGAAGAGGTTGATGTCGCCACCAGTATTGGTTATGCCAGATCTACAGAAAGGATTTGATATCTATTGTGATGCATGTGGCCAAGGCTTAGGATGTGTGCTCATGCAAGAAGGACATGTGATTGCTTATGCTTCTCGTCAGTTGCGGAGACATGAATTGAACTACCCCACTCATGACTTGGAATTGGCTGCCGTTGTGCATGCGCTTAAGATTTGGAGACATTATATCATGGGGACCAAGTGCCAAGTGTATACGGATCATAAGAGTCTGAAGTATATATTTACTCAGAAGGATCTCAACCTTAGGCAACGCCGTTGGTTGGAGCTTATTAAGGATTATGATTTGGAGATTCACTATCACCCGGGCAAGGCAAATTTGGTTGCAGATGCCTTGAGTCGCAAGGAGCATGTTCATTCAGCTGTTGTTGCCCAGCTACCCGTTGAGATTGTTGAGGACTTCAGGAGACTTAACCTGGGGATAGTTGCTCATACTGAAGGAGTTACTATTGATGTGGAACCTACTTTGGAGCAAGAGATCCACAAAGGACAAGTGGGTGATGCCAAAATAAAAGAGATTAAGGATCTGATTACTGAAGGACGAGTTCCGGAATTCACGGAAGATGAGCAGGGCACTATATGGTTCAAGGACAGGATATGTGTTCCTGATATTAAAAGCCTTCGAGAGACTATTTTAAAGGAGGCCCATGATTCGGATTATTCTATTCATCCTGGTAGTACCAAGATGTATCAGGATTTGAAACGGAAGTATTGGTGGTATGGATTGAAAAGAGATGTGGCTGCACATGTGGCTATGTGCGATGTATGTCAAAGAGTTAAGGCTGAACATCAGAGGCCAGCTGGACTACTGCATCCACTAAAGATACCCGAGTGGAAGTGGGAAGAGATTGGTATGGATTTCATTACTGGATTGCCTCGCACCCAGAAAGGATATGATGCTATATGGGTGATTGTTGATAGATTGACTAAAGTGGCTCACTTTATTCCTGTCAAGACTACTTATAAAGGTTCTCAGCTAGCAGAGTTATATATGGCTCGGATTGTGTGTTTACATGGAGTACCAAAGAAGATCGTGTCTGATCGAGGTTCGCAGTTTACCTCAAGATTTTGGAGAAGCTTTCATGAGAATATGAGTACGAAGTTGAATTTTAGCACGGCTTATCACCCTCAGACGGATGGACAGACTGAAAGGACAAATCAAGTTTTGGAAGATATGTTGAGAGCATGTGCCCTTCAGCATGGAGGAAGTTGGGATAAAAGTCTACCGTATGCTGAGTTCTCGTATAATAATAGTTATCAGGCCAGTCTGAAGATGTCACCTTTTGAAGCTTTGTATGGGAGGAAGTGCAGGACTCCTCTATATTGGGATCAGACTGGAGAGAGACAGTTCTTTGGGCCTGAACTGATTCAAGAAGCAGAAGAGCAAGTTCGTATAATTCGAGAGAATTTGAGAGTGGCTCAAACCAGGCAGAAGAGTTATGCTGATAATAGAAGGAGACCACTGGAATTTGAAGAAGGAGATTATGTGTACCTCAAGGTGTCACCACTACATGGAATGAGGAGATTTAAAGTCAAGGGAAAATTGTCCCCTCACTACATTGGACCATTCCTGATCTTTAGGAGAGTTGGAGAGATGGCATACCAACTGGAGTTACCTGCTAGTCTATCAGATGTGCATAATGTGTTCCACGTATCTCAACTGAAGAAGTGTCTCCGTGTTCCCGAGGAACAGTAACCAATGGAAGAGCTCAGTGTTCAAGGTGATTTGACTTACACGGAGTACCCGATCAAGATTTTGGATACATTGACTCGGGTGACAAGAAATAAGGTGATAAAGATGTGCAAAGTGCAATGGAGTCACCACAGTGAAGATGAAGCAACTTGGGAAAGAGAAGAAGAGCTTCGTATAGATTTTCCCCACCTTTTCTCTAGTTCTTCTTAAATCTCGAGGACGAGATTATTTTTAAGGGGGGTAGGATTTGTAACACCTACTTTGTAAGTGCTAGGAATAATATCAATAGAGAAACATTTCTCTCCTTATGTGAGTTTGATCTTTATGCACCATCATATGAGAACACCATGTCCAAGAACAATTAATAAAAAGATATGCTACTAAATTGTTGCATCATGCTGGATATTTTATTTTTGTGTGCATTTTGTGACAAGAAAAATATTAAGGCCAAAAAGGGAATTTAAAACCTAAAAGAAACTCTTGAGAATAGAGAAGAGAAAGGAATGTTATTCAATACAAATAAAATTATCATTAAAATTACTTCATCACAGTTGGTATGATCAAATTAAATAATTAGCCAGTATCTAAAATGCCACAAAGTTTGAATTTGAATTGAAGTTTGAATTTGAAAAAGAAATGAAACAGAAAATAAAAAGAAAAAGATAAAGAACCTTACCTGGGCCGCAGGCTCCTTATTCGGCCCACTTACCATTTCCCTTCGCGCGGCCCACTCCCTGCCCAGCCTTTTTCTTTTGTTTGATCACGCTGACCCGTGGGCCACCAGTGGCAGCGAAGACCCGCTCGACTGCCGCTCACTCAGCGCCCGCGCATCTGGCTGGATGTTTTCCCCTCGCTGGCGAGTGGCCCCTCTGGTCAGCAGCGCTTCACTGAGAACCCTCTGCTCGGTCACGGCTTGGTGGGGCCTGGTGGTCAGATGCCCCAACTAACCCCCCCGATCCCGACGGAGCTCCTCCGGTATACCGTGGCCGCTCCGGCTAATGCGGGGTCGTCGTCCCCATAAGACCCGGGGAGTGGAGCGTCCTCCCATGCCCATACTGCTTGGAGCAATCCCGAACCCAATCCGTGCAAGTTCGAGCGGCCGTGGCGAAGGAGGCGGGGAAGAACATCACCGCCTCGTCGGATTTGCGCCGGCGGTGGGGAAGTGGACTGCGATTGGGCCATTCGGTGGCGGTTGGGTCCCTAACGGTGCGCCGGGCGGAGTTAATCGGAGTTCAATTGACGGCAGCGGGGGGAATTCCTCGCCGAGGCTGTGTTTTCGCCACATCTCCGCCGTGCGCCGCGGGTAGCCGCGTTCGTCGTCGAATCCCAGTGAGTAAACCTTGCACCATGTATACTTGTGCCCTAGGATGGTGTAGCACCTGTAGATTTGAGTATTGCGGCGCTGTACGACGGTAAATTCCTCGCCATAGACCGTAACGGGGGGCGGAATCACACCCTTTCTGTGGGCTGTGCGCGTCGCACTGCCATCACCGGTATGAGCTGGGCACCTGCTTTTGCCTTCGTCTACTCGTTGCGTGGCACCTCCTAGATTAGAGCTAGGGCCCTTGGGCGCCGGGGTGCTGTTTTCCGGCGATGCTCCGCCGCGCTCGGCGTGCTGGGGCCGTCGCGCGGTGCCTCGGTTGGGGAAGACGCGTTCGCGGCCGTCGATCGGGGCATGGACGGTTGAGATTAGAATGGGAGATAACGGTTCGGTGGTTTGGATCCGGACCGTCCGTCTAGATCGGGCGAACCTGAGTGATCCCCGCGTTTTAAAATCTGAGCCGTTGATCTCGGATCCAACGGCGCGCGCTGCGTACCGGTTCGGAGTATAATAAATCTAATCTGGGCCGCTCAGTTCAGATCGTGCGGCCGAGATTCAATCATACCTTTCCGCGCTGGCACTTTTATTAAAGAACCCCCTGGAAACCAGAGAATCAACCCGTCGTCCATTTTTACTGTGCGCTGTGTCTGGGGCGACTTACACCGAGCCCCCTGGGTTTTCCAGGAATTGACGCCCAGTCCAGTTAACATGAAAACCAGAGAAAATAAATAGAAAATGAATTTTTAATATAAAAATAATTGCTAGAACTTTATAAATTCATAGAAAATTCATACTAACTCCAAATTCATCCATTACAGTTCCTAAAATTTTGTAATTTTATCCTCTAGCACTTAGTGTCTCTGTTTTATCATGAAAACAGTAAGGAAATTTATTTATCACTTAATCCTATTTAAAACACATAAAACCTTTAAAAATGCATAACTTAAAATCTATAACTCAGAAAATTATGATTCCAGTTCCTAAGTTTTTATTTTAATATGTAGAATACCTCTGTGTAATTTGTTTATATGTTTGGTGTAATGTTAATTTCTCTATATGCACTGTGCTTGTTTGTATTGTGGCGAGTAGAAGAACCCGTTGCTGAGGATCCTGGTGAGCAGCAGGTTGAAGTAGCTGAGCAGGAGCTCATTGAAGGCAAGTTGTGCCCTTGACCACTTTTTACCCAATAATGTTCTTTAATATCACTTATCCATGCATAGGTTAATTTTGATGGGACCCAATAGGTCACCCTAGATTGTTTATCTCATTACCTTGTTTACCCCTGAATCACTTGGGTAGTTTGCTATTGCTTTATATGGTTTTGGGATAATCATTTATTACCTCTATGTTCCAATTCTTGTTGTTATTCTGTTTATGTTCATGTTGTTATCATTAATGTTAATTGGAACATAGAGCTTAACTTGAGAACCACGTGCCACCACAAGGGAGGAATGGGACCCCTTGGCTGACTAATTAGGAAAGCTAGTGGAAGACTACCTTACCCGAAAGGGGCAAGGGCAGTAGGGGAGAGGTCAGTGCGGGGAGGTCCCTGGTTGATTTTGCTGCGATGGCGGTCAGCCAGGAACCCTTTACTGGATCTTCCTATAAACTGTAGCGGGTTTTCAGAAGCTAGTGGAACTTTGTAAAGGCCTCGTAGTGTTGCCCTGCCGTGCTTCCTAGGTAGAGGTATATGGGATTCATGACCCCTTGGCAGATGGGTAACATGACTTGTGGGTAAAGGGTACAACCTCTGCAGAGTGTAAAACTGGTATACTAGCCGAGCTCGCGGTCATGAGCAGCTCAGGACTCTCTGATGTTTAAATTATGGAACTTAAATTCAATTTTGTCATTTGCATTGCATGGGTTTGTTATTAATTTTGTTCTATTACTTTACTTATGGTTTGGTATTTACTTACACTTAGTAACTGCTAATAAAATTTTGACCAACTACTTAAAAGCAATGCTCAGCTTTAACCCCTGTCATTGATTAAGCCTTACACATCACATGAACTCACACCTTTGTGAGTTTATGTCCACTGGTTCCCCACAACTTGTTGAGCTATGATCATGTGTGAGCTCACCCTTGCTGTCTCACACCCCCCCCCACAGGAGAAGATCAGGTGGTTCAGGAGGAGCTGCCTAACACTGAGGAGTTCGATCTGATCTAGGTGGCGTTTCCCAGTCGACATTGGCGCCGACGATCCTTAGTTTATTTTATCTTTATTATTTCATTTTGTAATAAGTCTTCCGCTATGTAATAAATACTCTGATGTTTTATGACATTTATCTCTATACACTCTGTTATTATATGTGTTGTCTTCTTGGCGCATGTATGAGATGCACCCGGCTTTGTTCCTTAAAACCGGGTGTTACAGGCTATGCTCAACGGGATTATCCGCCATGCGGATTGCACTCTCATTATCACATAGAAGAGGAACTTTGGTTAATTTGTAACCTTAGTCCATGAGGGTTTGCCTCATCTAAAGCAATTGCGCACAACTATGGCCTGCGGCAATATACTCGGCTTCGGCGGTTGAAAGAGCCACAGAATTTTGCTTCTTTGAAGCCCAAGACACCAGAGATCTTCCCAAGAACTGGCAAGTCCCCGATGTGCTCTTTCTATTAATTTTGCACCCTACCCAATTAGCATCAGTATAACCAATTAAATCAAATGTGGATCCCCTGGGGTACCAAAGGCCAAACTTGGGAGTATAAACTAAATATCTCAAGATTCATTTTACGGCCCTAAGGTGAGCTTCCTTAGGATCGGCTTGGAATCTTGCACACATGCATACGGAAAAGCATAATATCCGGTCGTGAAGCACATAAATAGAGTAAAGAACCTATCATCGACCGGTATACCTTTTGATCTACGGATTTACCTCCCGTGTCGAGGTCGAGATGCCCATTGGTTCCCATGGGTGTCTTGATGGGCTTGGCGTCCTTCATCCCAAACTTGGTTAGAATGTCTTGAATGTACTTCATTTGGCTAATGAAGGTGCCCTCTTGGAGTTGCTTGACTTGGAATCCTAGAAAATACTTCAACTCCCCCATCATAGACATCTCGAATTTTTGTGTCATGATCCTACTAAACTCTTCACAAGTAGATTCGTTAGTAGACCCAAATATGATATCATCAACATAAATTTGGCATACAAACAAATCATTTGCAAGTGTTTTAGTAAAGAGAGTAGGATCGGCTTTTCCGACTTTGAAGCCATTAGCAATAAGAAAATCTCTTAGGCATTCATACCATGCTCTTGGGGCTTGCTTGAGCCCATAAAGCGCCTTAGAGAGTCTATAAACATGATTAGGATACTCACTGTCTTCAAAGCCGGGAGGTTGCTCAACATAGACCTCTTCCTTGATTGGTCCATTGAGGAAGGCACTTTTCATGTCCATTTCGTAAAGCTTGAAGCCATGGTAAGTAGCATAGGCAAGTAATATACGAATTGATTCAAGCCTAGCTACAGGTGCATAGGTTTCACCGAAATCCAAACCTTCGACTTGTGAGTATCCTTTGGCCACAAGTCGGGCTTTGTTCCTTGTCACCACACCATGCTCGTCTTGTTTGTTGCGGAAGACCCACTTGGTTCCTACAACATTTTGGTTAGGACGTGGAGCTAAATGCCATACCTCATTCCTTGTGAAGTTGTTGAGCTCCTCTTGCATCGCCATCACCCAATCCGAATCTTGAAGTGCTTCCTCTACCCTGTGTGGCTCAATGGAGGAAACAAAAGAGTAATGCTCACAAAAATGTGCAACACGAGATCTAGTGGTTACCCCCTTATGAATGTCACCGAGGATGGTGTTCACGGGGTGATCTCGTTGGATTGCTTGGTGGACTCTTGGGTGTGGCGGTCTTGGAACTTGCTCATCCTCCTTGTCTTGATCATTTGCATCTCCCCCTTGATCATTGCTGTTGTCTTGAGGTGGCTCATCTTCTTGATCTTCTTCTTCATCATCTTAAGCCTCATCCTCATCTTGAGTTGGTGGAGATGCTTGCATGGAGGAGGATGGTTGATCTTGTGCTTGAATGGGCTCTTCGGATTCCTTAGGACACACATCCCCAATGGACATGTTCCTTAGCGCGACACACAAAGCCTCTTCATCATCTAATTCATCAAGATCAACTTGCTCCACTTGGGAGCCGTTAGTCTCATCAAACACAATGTCACAAGAAACTTCAACTAGTCCAATGGACTTGTTAAAGACTCTATATGCCCTTGTGTTTGAATCATATCCTAGTAAAAAGCCTTCTACAGCCTTAGGAGCAAATTTGGACTTTCTACCTCTTTTAACAAGAATAAAACATTTGCTACCAAAGACTCTAAAATATGAAACATTTGGCTTTTTTACCGGTGAGGAGTTCGTAAGATGTCTTCTTGAGGATTCGGTGTAGATACAACTGGTTGATGGTGTAGCAAGCGGTGTTGACCGCCTCGGCCCAAAACCGATCCGAAGTCTTGTACTCATCAAGCATGGTTCTTGCCATGTCCAATAGAGTTCTATTCTTCCTCTCCACTACACCATTTTGTTGTGGCGTGTAGGGAGAAGAGAACTCATGCTTGATGCCTTCCTCCTCAAGGAAGCCTTCGATTTGTGAGTTCTTGAACTCCGTCCCATTATCGCTTCTAATTTTCTTGATCCTTAAGCCGAACTCATTTTGAGCTCGTCTCAAGAATCCTTTCAAAGTCTCTTGGGTATAAGATTTATCCTGCAGAAAGAATACCCAAGTGAAGTGAGAATAGTCATCCACAATAACAAGATAGTACTTACTCCCGCCGATCCTTATGTAAGCGATTGGGCCGAATAGGTCCATGTGGAGGAGCTCGAGTGGCCTGTCAGTCGTCAAGATGTTCTTATGTGGATGATGAACACCAACTTGCTTCCCTGCTTGACATGCGCTACAGATCCTGTCTTTCTCAAAATGTACATTTGTTAGTCCCATAATGTGCTCTCCCTTTAGAAGCTTGTGAAGATTCTTCATCCCAACATGGGCTAGTCGGCGATGCCAGAGCCAACCCATGTTAGTCTTAGCAATTAAGCAAGTATCGAGTTCAGCTTTATTGAAATCAACTAAGTATAGTTGACCCTCTAATATTCCCTTAAAAGCTATTGAATCGTCACTTCTTCTAAAGACAGTAACACCTGTATCCGTAAAAAGACAGTTGTAGCCCATTTTACATAATTGGGAAACAGAAAGCAAGTTGTAATCTAAAGAGTCTACAAGAAAAACATTGGAAATAGAATGGTTAGGTGATATAGCAATTTTACCCAATCCTTTGACCAAACCTTGATTTCCATCCCCGAATGTGATAACTCGTTGGGGATCTTGGTTTTTCTCATAGGAGGAGAACATCTTTTTCTCCCCAGTCATGTGGTTTGTGCACCCGCTATCGATGATCCAACTTGAGCCCCCGGATGCATAAAAACCTACAAAACAAGTTTAGTTCTTGATTTTAGGTACCCAAACAGTTTTGGGTCCTTTGACATTAGATACAAGAACTTTGGGTACCCAAACACAAGTCTTTGATCCCTTGTGTTTGTCCCCAACATACTTGGCAACTACCTTGCAGGATTTGTTAGTCAAAACATAAGATGCATCAAAGGTTTTAAATGAAATACTAGGTTCATTTGATGCACTAGGAGTTCTCTTCGTAGGCAATTTAGCATGGGTTGATTGCCTAGAACTAGATGTCTCACTCTTATACATAAAAGCATTATTAGGACCAGAGTGAGACTTTCTAGAATGAATTCTCCTAATCTTATGCTCGGGATAACCGGTAGGGTACAAAATGTAGCCCTCATTATCCTGAGGCATGGGAGCCTTGCCCTTAACAAAGTTTGATAATCTTTTAGGAGGGGCATTAAGTTTGACATTGTCCCCCTTTTGGAAGCCAATACCATCTTGATGCCAGGGTGTCTCCCACTATAAAGCATACTACGAGCAAATTTAAATTTTTCATTATCTAGCTCATGCTCGGCAATTTTAGCATCTAATTTTGCTATATGATCATTTTGTTGTTTAATTAAAGTCATATGATCATGAATAGCATCAATGTTAACATCTCTACATCTAGTGCAAACAGAAACATGCTCAATGGTAGATGTAGAGGGTTTGCAAGTTTTTAGTTCAACAATCTTAGCATGTAAAATATCATTTTCACTTCTAAGATCGGAAATGGAAGCATTGCAAACATCTAAGTCTTTGGCCTTAGTAATCAATTTTTCATTTTCAATCCTAAGGCTAGCAAGAAAGGTATTCAATTTTTCAATCTTAGCAAGTAAACTAGCATTATCATTTCTAAGATTGGAAATTGAATCATCACAAACATTAGCATCAACCTTAGCAATTAATCTAGCATTCTCATTCCTAAGGTTGGCAATCAAATCATGGCAAGTGCTTAGCTCACTAGTTAATTTTTCACATTTTTCCATCTCTAGAGCGTAAGCATTCTTAACCTTAACATGCTTCTTATTTTCCTTAATTAGGAAGTCCTCTTGGCTATCCAAGAGTTCATCCTTATCATGAATGGTGCTAATCAGTTCATTTAACTTCTCTTTTTATTGCATGTTAAGATTAGCAAAAAGAGTAAACAAATCATCCTCATCATCACTAGAATTAGCCTCATCACTAGAGGTGGCATATTTAGTGGAGGATTTAGATATAACCTTCTTCTTTTTGCCGTCCTTTGCCATGAGGCACTTGTGGCCGACGTTGGGGAAGAGGAGTCCCTTGTTGACGACGATATTGGCGACGTCCTCGTCGGAGGAGGAGTCGGTGGAGCTCTCATCGGAGTCCCACTCCCGGCAAACATGGGCATCGCCTGTGACACCCCAGGTGTCAGTTTCGTGTTACGTCGCGAGATTTATCCAAATCTCGGATGCTCAGTAAAAATTTCTATTTCTCGATCGTGCCTATCTCTGTTTATCAGGCTTTCTCTTGGAAGTTCACCGAATTCAGAGATATTCGATCGCGAGAAAACAACCAATTTTGGAGCCTGTTAAAACTTTTATTTCTTGGAACGAATGCGAACTCGATAATCAATCTCGACTTATAAATCTCGTCTGAAGCTCATTTAATCAAACTCTCGACGGCTGTTATCTGATCTGAGCCCGAGTTTAATTCCTCGAACGTTGATCTATGTCGGACTATTTTATCCGAGTCCGTACTCTCACACGGAATACTCAGTATGTCGTCTCTAATCAAATTTATCCGACTCAGCCAAATATCTCATATCCGAACCGAATTAAAAACCCCGTATCGGCAGCGATTTTAAATTGTCACGCTTCGCCTTCTCCGACTAAAAATCCGAAACCAATCGGTCTCAATTCATTTTGTTCCTAATTTGGCGCAAGGAATTATTTTTCCGAGCGGCGCTAAACAAATCAAATTCTTCGTACGGATAATCTGTCGTTCTGTCCAACCGAGCACCAGCTCATTCTGTTTTTACACAGACGGCTTCCGCGAGAGCATTTTTATTTCGGAAAATAAATTAGCGCAGCCCGATAACGTGTTTGGGCCAGCCCATTTGGCCCACTAAGGAAACCATAACCCTAGCCATCTTCTATAAATAGGGGTGCTCACTTGGACATTTTCCATTCCCACCCCTCTAATTCCCCTAGCCGCCATTTTCTTCTCTCCCTGGCTTTTTCCCCACGCGCAGCACCTTCTTCCCCAGCGCGCAGGGAGCTCGGCTCCCTTCCTCTCCATGGCGCGAGCTCCATTTCTTTTTCCAGAGCCGTCGAAGCTCCTCCCATGGCCGCCCTCCTAACGCACCTCAGCAGTAGCGGGATTCCTCCTCTCCCTTTTCCTCTGCTGTCCTGCTCGACCACGTGAGGTCGTTGGCCCCTGCTCCATCTGCCGACCAGCCTCCCCTTCCCTGCTCTTGCCGTGGTGAGCTCCTTTCCTCCAAGCGCTCGGCTGCAGTGACCTCCCCTGGCCCGAGCTCGAACAGCCGATCTTCTTCCCCCAATGCCGGCCTCCATGGATGCACAACTCCCACTCCCATGGCGCCTAGTTCACATGCACGGCCGAGCTCCATCGGTTCCTGTGTTCCCCATGGCTGAGCTCGCCCATGGCCTTGGCCCCTTGTTGCTTCTCTCACGTACGCACCCTCCAACCTCCAGCACGTCCCCAAGCTACATGCCGACGCCCCCTGCTTCCCTGCGCCCTACATCTCCCCTGGAAACTAGCCGGCCTCCATAGCACACAGGCATTTTCCCCAGCAGCGGCTCTGCTATTCCCTCCTCATGGCACGACGCCGCTGCTCGGCTCCCTTTCCCGGCAGCGCAGCTCCTCGCAACCGAGTTTCCCCCGCAGCCCCGCAATATTGGCGCTTCGCGGGTGTTCGATGAAATGTCCGAGTGAAGCTCTACGTCGTGAACAGCAGCGATGTCACAGTCGCCGTGACCTCGCCTTCGTGCGCGGCCCACGTTGCTCCGCGTCATCATCGAATCTCCTTGCAAGCTTGTGGTTCAACCAAAACCTTGCTTGCGTGCGAGTGGAGAACCTCGACGAAGTAAATAATGAAGAGTAAGATGTCCCTTTTGTTTCCCAATTAATATTAGGCGATATATTGTAATGCGTTGAATGTTGGTAAAGTTTATTATTCATATGTAGTGGCGTGAACGAGTGTGCGAATCGTGGGAATAACTAAGTAATGTTGGTTGGACGTGATGGGTAAATTTAAAGATTGTAGGTTTGTGTGTAGGTGTATTATTGAACATGTATGTCGATGTATTATAATAGTGATTTCGTTAGAGTTGTTTGAAGTATTTTGAATGCATCCCGAGTATGGTTGCATTCGAAATAGGGAAAGAGACATGTAGTGCGATGAAAAGGCTAGATTGATTTTATAGGTCGTATGAAAAACGTTCTATTAAGTGTATACGTCGAGTGTGTTAAATGGATCCTACGTATGTAGAGTGTAGTGTATTGGTTAGGCGAAGAATTTTTGAATAGACGAGTATGAGGCGTGCAGTTAAGTCGAGATTGAAGTGCAAATACTACGCAATGTGATGAGATTCGTGATTATATAGGAGTTATAATTGTTGATGTGACGAGTAGTTTAGCAAATGCTCGTCTGCGTGGAGGATGTATCGTTAAGACATGAGTGTTGGAGTTCATTTATATTAGTGGTCGCACCATATTGATTGAAGTGTCTCGAGTGCACGCCACAATATGGTTGTATGCGAGACAAGGTAAAATAAAGTGTGCTCGATATGAATGTTGGTCGTTGCAGGTAGAAATTGTCTTTGCTTGAATAGAGAGGCAGTGACATGCCGAAGTAGTCATCGCTTCCTCTATGTTTATGAGTTGAGTCAAAATATGGGGTACTAGTGGTACGCTAGGCAGGCGGTGTCCAAATAAATTAACCGGTTGATGTGGTAGTTGTCGTGCGTGATTTATTGTTAGTGAGTAGTGGGATTACGAGTTATGTAAGGATTATGTTGGAAACTAGAATGCGGCGCGTAACTGTGTTCGAGTTGTGAATAATAGATAAGTAGGTCTTGTTGATGTCATTAGCAAAGTGGGATGATTCCTGTGGTGCGATAAATTTTGATGGGCAAAGAACATGCGTAGTGAGTCGATCAAGTTACCCAAAAATGGTGTTAAGTTGAGGGTTAATTGTGCGTGAAAGTAATAATGTGTTTAATACTTAGAACTCTTAGTCGATAATAGAATTTATCTCGGCTTAAATGGAGGGGTGGTGACATGCCAAGGTAGTCATCAATTCCTCTATGTTTATAAGTCGAGTCAAGTCGATGCGAAATTGGTGTTCGTTAAATTATGTTTTGCATATAGTGTAATGGAGTTAGTTGTTTTGGGATCATTATCAAAATGCTCTGTTCATATGATAAATATGTATGATTGCAGAAATGTTGAAGTGTATGTTGTGTCTCAGTCTGCGATCATAATAGGCAAGCCGACGTGTATGCTGTCGGGCGGACCGTGTCGTTGCTCTAGTGAGCCAAATTGTTCGATCAATTGGTTAAGGTCGTAGCCATGATAATTTGCTTGTGTATTCTAAATGCGTATGGTTACGGTCGCGGATGAAAAGTAGTAGCGCTCATGTGATATCTAATTTAAAAAGCAAATTGTTGGGTGATTATCGTGAAGAATGCGTTGTTAATTGGTTGTAGTAATTTTAGTGCACTAAATGATTTGGATAAAATTTGTAAGCCTACTTGCTAGTCCTCATGTAATTAATTTAACTCTAAGAAGTGGTAAAGTGCTAGAATGATTCAAGTCTTTAGAATGCTGCAATTCTTGAATTATATAGAAACTGGAATTTATTGATTGCTGTTTTGGGCTGCACGCATTGTTTTTGTTGTGCTGTTTGTTTGATAAACCAAATCATGTTTTCTGTAGAAAAGTCATATATAAGAGTTGTAGATAACATAATTATCTTTCTTGTACTAAAATTTGACAGCCATAGGTCTGACAGTTTAGGAGTTATGCTTTTTACAAATTCAGTAACTGAATCTGTCCAAATTCTGTACAGATTTCAGAAGCTGCATTGTTTGCTTAAGTTAATGTTAGAATCAGTCCTTGTCGATTATAAGAAAGTTGTAGATGCTTTTCTCATCTCGCTTGTGTTAAAATTTCATAACCATAGGCCTGACGGTTTAAGAGTTATGAATTTTACAACTTGGTCGATGTGTTCTGTCCACCGTCAGAACAGATTTTGAAAACTACGATTGTTTGATTCAGTTAAGCACAGAATCACTTCTTGGTGCTTATAAAAGTTATGTAGTGCTTTTGCCAAGCTTTCCAAAAAGTCTTGGATCACTATTTTTGGTGGTCTGAAGCTTAAGTTATGAATGTTTCAAATATGAAGACTGAATCTGTCCAGTTCTGGACAGCAAAGTCTTATAGTGATGTTTATCCTTAGTTAAATATTGAACCACCTTGAGATGTCTATAAATAGTATGTAGACAATTTCATTACCTTTCCAGAAAGTCTAGGATCACTTCGTTTGGATGTCTGAATCTTCAGTTAAGAATTTTTAAAGTCACAAGTCTAAATCTGTCCAAATCTGGACAGCGCTGTTGTATTAGCACGTTTTGACCTTGCTAAGTGTTGAATCATGTTGTGATGAAAATACCAAAGTTGTAGTTCACTTTTTAAGCTTTCCAGAAAGTCCTAGTTTGATATTTTTGGACTAATAATTAAAGAGTTATGATTAAAACAAGTGACTGCTGTATTGCTGTCCAAAAATCTGCAAGTGCCCATTTGATGATTGAGTTCACCCGTTTGGCTAAAAATGCTTAGTTAGCACTTAGCGGGCATAGACTCGTAATGGCTAAACATAGACTAACATGTGTTCCATGATTAAGGTGCTTGCTTGCTGTAGTTGATTGTGATAGATGAGTCCGTCGACTTGGATGCATCGGTCCTCTGTTAAACTTGTTTGTGATGGTTTTGTGTGATCAATAGAACTAATGCAAAGTCGTAGCAATTAAATAAATGCGTGTACCTGTGATATCGTATTTGTGTTGCGTAAATAAATAAGATATGGTCGTCTTGTTAATGGTGTTAATGATGAACGCTGATAACGTACGAATAGCTAGCGCTTGTGTATAGTCGTTGCGGTGTCTTACTACTTGGTGTTTAGTTCGCTACCGTGTATTGTATATCTTGTGATAACTTTTCATTATATTCATACATATGCATCTTGCATCTCATTTAGGACCGAGAGATGGTGATCGTGCACGTGATATGGTGCCAAACACAGGATGCCGTTGGTGGACGACCCAAGGAAGGATGGACTTAACCACTGGATGCTCGCCAAGCGAGTACCCACCCCAGCAAACACTATCTAAGTGTCAAAATAAAGGCAAGCCCCGGTTTTATGCATAACCTGTTCTATATGTTATTTTACTACACTTAATGTTTGTAGGCTTGTATTGTGCACTTAAGTGTAGGAGTTGATTGAAACCCTAGTTGCATGAACTCAGGAATCCTTTTTGAGATGGATACTAGTATGCTAGGCCGAGTAGCTGCTTTGCTAATTAGGGATCTCGGTAGAAGTCAAGTGATTTTTCTAGCACTCGCGCGAGGTCAGGAATTGGTTGTACCCACTTTCATATCATATTGATGTTGGTTTGTGGACACGGATCCATGGGGATGCGTGGTCTACGAGATGAAATTGGAATAAGGATTAACGTGCGGATACCTGTGTCAAGCGTTTGAACGTACTAAACACATACCGAGAAATATGGTAAATCGGTAAGCCTAGTACCTGATTGAACCTGGCAGCAGATTGCCCTCCTCATGCGACCTGAGACGTGGTCTCCCATTCCGGTTATGGTGGGTACAAGTGCGGTCACTGCACGACGGCAGTCGGGGTCAGTGAGGCATTGTACGCCAAGGCGGTGAGCCCCTCTCTGCTGACGGGGAATCGATGGGGACGGTTGATGTGTGTGGGGACGGAGTGCCTCGCCACGTCGTGTGTTTAGGTTTACCTTGCAAGGTTAAAAACTCGATTCGAATCGTCTGCTTCTCGCAGCTAATGAGACTGCTTGATCCATTGTACTGCATTGAGTAATAAGTGGAAATGAGGTGACTAGCAAAAGATGTTGATTGATAAAATGTTTGATACCATGTATGCATAGCTCACATCTAGTTTAAAAAGGATCATACTAAAACTGGAAAAGCTAAAACTTGATTTTAGACTCAGCTAGTGCTTTTGGCAAACCAAACCCCTCAGCCAAACAGCTGCATGTCTAGAGGTAGAGGAGTAGACTCCTCACACCGGGTAAGTCTAGCTGAGGATTAGTATACTCAGCCTTGCTTGTGGCATAATTTTTGCAGGTACCTCCTTGCTTTAGTTGATGGTGTGACTTGGCCTTCATCCCTGCCACCGGGATAGACGGTCGAGTGGGTTACTGCTTCCGCAGGAGAGTACCGGGAGGAGTAGCGTGGCCAGGCTTCGCCATGTTACTCGGTTCTTCTCCGTTAGTTATTTCCGCTGCATTAAAATTTATGGTTATTATTTTTGAAACTCCGATAATGTAATCACTAATGATACTTATTAAATTTGTGGTATTATGTTTTATTGTATTTCTCTGTGCCTCACCTTCGACTGAGCTAGTGGTATTCGATCCTGGATAAGTGGCTTTATCGGACTAGATCCGAGGGACTGACGGGTTATTCCTATTTAAGTGTGGTCTAGCCTCTAAGGCGGGACTTAGGCACTTAAGTTGGAATAATTCGGGCGGTTCCGCCACAGCGCCGCCCTTCTTATGGTATTTCTTCTTCTCCTTTCTTCTCCCCTTCTTGTCATCGCCCCTGTCACTGTCACTAGAAATAGGACATTTTGCTATAAAGTGACCGGGCTTACCACACATGTAACAAACCTTCTTGGAGCGGGGCTTGTAGTCCTTTCCCCTCCTTTGCTTGAGGATTTATCAAAAGCTTTTGATGATTAAAGCCATCTCCTCATTGTCGAGCTTTGAGGCGTCGATGGGGAGCCTACTTGATGTAGACTCTTCCTTTTTCTCCTCCGTTGCCTTGAATGCGACGGGTTGTGCCTCGAGCGTGGAGGAGGTGCCTTGCTCGATGATTTTCTTTGAGCCTTTAATCATTAGCTCAAAGCTCACAAACTTTCCTATAACCTCCTCGGGAGACATTAGCGTGTATCTAGGATCACCTCGAATTAATTGAACTTGCGTAGGGTTAAGAAAAACGAGGGATCTAAGAATAACCTTGACCATCTCATGGTCATCCCATTTGGTGCTCCCGAGGTTGCGCACTTGGTTCACCAAGGTCTTCAAGCGGTTGTACATGGCTTGCGGATCCTCTCCTTGGTGAAGCATGAAGCGATCGAGCTCCCCCTCGATCGTCTCCCGCTTGGTGATCTTGGTCACCTCGTCTCCTTCGTGCGCGGTCTTGAGTACGTCCCAAATTTCCTTTGCACTCTTCAACCCTTGCACCTTATTATACTCCTCTCGACTTAGAGAGGCGAGGAGTATAGTAGTGGCTTGGGAGTTGAAGTGTTGAATTTGGGCCACTTCGTCCGAATCGTAGTCCTCATCCCCTACGGATGGTACCTGTACACCAAACTCAACAACGTTCCAAATGCTAGTGTGGAGTGAGGTTAGATGATGCCTCATTTTGTCACTCCACATATTATAATCTTCACTGTCAAAAACCGGTGGTTTGCCTAGTGGAACGGAAAGTAAAGCAATACACTTTGAAATACGAGGGTAGTGTAGGGGAATCTTACTAAACTTCTTGCGCTCATGGCGCTTAGAAGTTATGGATGGCGCGTCGGAGCCGGAGGTGGATGGCGATGAAGAATCGGTCTCATAGTAGACCACTTTCCTCATCTTATTTTTCTTGTCGCCACTCCGATGCGACTTTTGTGAGCAGGATTCCTTATCCTTCCCCTTGTTGCGGGACTCTCCCGATGGAGCCTTCCCGTGGCTTGTAGCGGGCTTGTCGCTGGTCACCATCTCCTTCTTGGCGTGATCTCCCGACATCACTTCGAGCGGTTAGGCTCAATGAAGCACCGGGCTCTGATACCAATTGAAAGTCGCCTAGAGGGGGGAGTGAATAGGGCGAAACTAAAATTTACAAAGTTAATCACAACTACAAGCCGGGTTAGCGTTAGAAATATAAGCGAGTCCGAGAGAGAGGGTGAAAAACAAATCGCAAGCAAATAAAGAGTGAGACATAAGGATTTGTTTTACTAAGGTTCGGTTCTTGCAAACCTACTCCCCATTGAGGTGGTCACAAAGACCGGGTCTCTTTCAACCCTTTCCCTCTCTCAAACGGTCACTTAGACCGAGTGAGCTTCTCTTCTCAATCACACGGGACACAAAGTCCCCACAAGGATCACCACACTATTGGTGTCTCTTGCCTTGTTTACAATTGAGTTGATCACAAGAAAGAATGAGAAAGAAAAGAAGCAATCCAAGCGCAAGAGCTCAAATAAACACAAATGTCACTCTCTCTAGTCACTATTTGATTTGGAGTGATTCCGGACTTGGGAGAGGATTTGATCTCTTTGGTTGTGTCTAGAATTGAATGCTATAGCTCTTGTAAGGTGTTGGAGAGTGGAAAACTTGGATGAAATGAATGGTGGGGTGGTTGGGGTATTTATAGCCCCAACCACCAAACTAGTCGTTTGGTGGAGGCTACAGTCGACGGGTGCACCGGACAGTCCGGTGCGCCACCGGACAGTCCGGTGCGCCAGCCACGTCACTCGGCCGTTAGGGTTCGACCGTTGGAGCTCTGACAGGTGGGGTCTTCTGGCTGTCCGGTGGTGCACCGGACATCTCCTGTAGACTGTCCGGTGCGCCTTTTGGCGCTACTCTGACTCTGGCGCACACTGTAGCGCATTGAATGCGTTGCAGGTTACCGTTGGCGCTGTAGTAGCCGTTGCTCCGCTGGCACACTGGACAGTCCGGTGCGCCACCGGACACTGTCCAGTGCTTCACCGGACGGTCCGGTGAATTATAGCGGAGCGCCCTCTGATTTTCCCGAAGGTGATGAGTTTGGAGCTGAGTTCCCTGGTACACCGGACACTGTCCGGTGGTGCACCGGACACTGCCTGGTGGCACACCGGACAGTCCGGTGCGCCAGACCAGGGCACACTTCGGTTGTCTTTGGCTCTCTTTGTTCGAACCCTTTCTTGGTCATTTTATTGGTCTATTGTGAACCTTTGGCACCTGTAAAACTTATAATCTAGAGCAAACTAGTTAGTCCAATTATTTGTGTTGGGCAATTCAACCACCAAAATCAATTAGGAAAAGGTGTAAGCATATTTCCCTTTCACACTCCCTTAGCCTAGCTCACTCTCAAGCGCCAGCCCATGGGCCTATTTCGTTTCTTGCCTGCCTCAGGCTAGAAGCCCTGCTTACATGTGGGTCCCGCCAGGCAGCCGCAGGGCATTGGTCTGGCATGGCTTGAACCGCTGATGGGTTCCGCCATGTCGGACTCATCTTGTCCGTGGAGATCCTTGCGAGCACCGTAGAACCCACCAACAACTCCTCGTCGATCTCCGACCATTGCGGGCATCCCGCGGGTATTTATGCCAACCCTCTCGACCTCCTTTGCACCCTGTCGAACTACCAATCCCTAGTGCCAAATGTCGCCGCAATGGCATGTGCCATGGTGGGGGATTGCGGAGGGCGTGGGGAGCCGCCGCATAGGTGCTTCGACTCCTCGTCAACCGAGTCCTCGGATACTGGCCTAGGGAGGGGGAGGCATCGTCGGTGTGCGCAGGATCTCCTCAGGGTGTCTCCACAGGTGGATACTGACTGGAGCTCGCGAAATTCATCATCGGAGCTTCATGCATGCCGTGATTCCGCCCTGCGCCGTGGCTGTCTCGATTACCATCACCTTTTCAGGTAAGAAGCACGGAACAAGTCTCTCTGTCACCTTTGGTATGTATAGCACCACTTGAGTCGAAGCTATAGGCACAGGATCAGGGAACTAGTGAGCTCCGGCCATGGCGCCGCCATCCCTACTCTGGTGACCGCCGCGTTTGGCCGTTGGGTTTGGGGAGAAAGCGTTGGTTGTTGATCACGAAATGGGCGGCCAAGATTGGATCAAGGGAAAAAATCGTTTGTGAGCCGTAGATTGTTGGATCAGTGGGTGGAGTTCGATCGTGATATTTTAAAATCCTGATCAAAGAATTTAAATCCAATGGCCCGAAGTGTGTACCGGTTCGCAGGGGTATAAGTTCTAATCTACACCTTTGATCTGGGATCCTATGGCCAGGATGGCCTGGTACCCTTCCAAGCGCGGCACTTTTCATAAGAAACCCTGACCTTTACTCTATTTAACCCACCATCCTAGACAGTTTAAGAATCATCACGTGTGGGTCCTTCTATTTATGAAACTGGCCCTGTAGTTTTAGAATTATGAACTCGGCGTCCCTAGGCTTTAATGATTTATATAAATAGTTATAGAAAATGATTTTTGGTAGAAAAATAAATCCAGAAACTTATTTAATTCATAGAAAATCCATTTTAACTCCAAATTAATTCATTCCAGTTGCATTAAATTCATAATAATGTTGTTTATCAGAGAGTAACCATATATTATTATGAAACATAAACTAAAATTATGCACTTTAGTTTCTTTTATCTAGCACTTAAAACTTTGGAAATCCATAACTTCTTCGTTTTAATTCCGATTTGGTCCGTTCAAGTCACATTAGCTTCATATGAATATTTACTATGCAATAACAATATTTATTGTACCATATCTCATTCTTTTATAATTAGATCTTTATTTAACTTATGTTGGTTAATCTTGTTAATCTGCCTATCATTATAATCTACTAAAATATGATCTACAATCAATTTATAATTTAGATTAAAGTTGAATTATTACTATTTTAGGTTATCTTTTCTCTTGATTTATAAAACAAACATAAAACCTAGTTTTAATCATTTAATCACATCATAACTTGATGACCGTAACTCCGATTTTAGTGATTCTCGAACCTGCGATCTCGTAGTGATGCGTAGATTATTATTATGCAGTTTGTTCTTATGTTTGGTGTGATGTTAATTTTGTCTATACCATGTTTGTTTGTATTGCTACGACTAGCAGTGAGGTTACAAGAACCTGAAGAGCAAGTTGGTACCTAGAATCTCAAGTCCCAAGCATGTTGTGCCCTTGATCACTTCTTTTTACCCACTCATGTTCTTATTAATCATAATGATCTGCATAGGTTACTTTTAATGGGACCCAATAGGTTACCCTAGTTTGACTATCTATATACCTTGTTTACCACTGAATTTTTGGGTAGTACCTGTTATTGCTTTATGTGGTTTTGGGTATAGAGATACACACTATTCATTATCATACTGATATTATCAGTTGTTATTTACTGTTCATGATAAGATCATTATGTTAATTGAAACATGGAGCGACCACCCAGGAAAATAGTGCTACCACAAGGGTGGTATGGGACGCCATTGGCTGACTAATTAGGAAAGCTAGTGGAAGACTACCTTACCCGAAAGGGGGCAAGGGCAGTAGGGAAGTGGTCAGTGTAGGGAGGCCCTTGGGTTGATTTTGCTGCGATGGCGGTCAGGCAAGGGGTCCCTGCGTTGGAGCTTCCTATAAACTGTAGCGGGTTTTCGGAAGCTAGTGGAACTTTATAAAGGCCTCGTAGTGTTACCCTGCCTCGCCTCCTAGGTAGAGGTGTATGGGAAGTCGTGATCCCTTGGCAGATGGGTAACATGACTTGTGGGTAAAGATGTGCAACCTCTGCAGAGTGTAAAACTGGTATATCAGCCGTGCTCATGGTCATGAGCAGCTCAGACCCTCACATGATTAATTTATGGAACTAAATTCAATTTGTCATATGCATTGCATTGCATTGCAGGTGTTGTTATTACTTTTGTTCTACTACTTAATTGGGTTGGTATTTACTTATACTTAGTAATTGCTAATAAAATTTTGACCAACTTTAAAAGCAATGCTCAGCTTCAACCATCCTCTTTGGTAAGCCTTACACTTTACGTGAGCTCCCACCTTTGGCGAGTTCATGCACATTATTCCCCACAACTTATTGAGCTATAAACGTATGTGAGCTCACTCTTGCTGTCTCACACCCCCACAGGTCAAGAACTGGTACCGCAGGATGAGGCACATGGAGAATGCTGTGACGAGTTCGTGAGAGGTCTAGACTGTCGTCTCCCAGTCAACTTTGGGTTGCTAGATCATTGTCTCCTTATGATGTAATTATTTATTTATTTTGTACAAATATCCTATTATATAGTAAAGATGTGACATTCGTTTTTGTTGGTCACTTGTTCTCAAATACTACGAGTTAAGAACAAGGCAACACACAAATGTTAGTGGTTAAAGACCTTCGTCCTCGAAGCATTATTTTCCTTAAGATATAATGATCTTCGAATGAAGGTTATAAAGGACTTACCTTCATCATTTCAATATATAAGAGTAAGAACAGAGGCGTATAAAATATGAAAGGAACATGAATAACCATCTTAAATCATTAGATTATCTTTATTCTTATTATATGATCATGAACAAACATTAATGACATTGAATTACATATGTACCTTCGGCTTGACAGAAGGTAAAACTCCAAGAGTGACGTGTGGGCGATTACAAGTCAGCGTGAACAGTATGGGGGTACTGTTCATCTATTTATAGGCACAGGACAGAGCCCGGAAAAAATTACATTCATGCCCTTGATAACTAATCACGACTATAACACAAACTGTTAGGGACTATGCAGTCTTTTCCTCTTTAAGTCGGTGCTACCCTTCGTCTCAAGCGTGTCATCATGCAGAAGCTTTTTCAGTTGTAGCTTCGACATACATCTTCATGTCACACCTGCTTCCTTGCTTTCTTGCCGAAGGTGTTTTTGCTTAGAGGACCTTCGACGGAGAAGAAGGCGCCCAACAGTTTCTGTACCACTATTCATCATATGTGTGAGACCTGGTCCCAGCACACCTGGTGATTATTTCACGCCCAGTTTTTGGACCCCTAGAATCCGGGTGTGACATAATGGAAGCCCTATGCTTCGATTAGTAGGGGAAGCCCCAGCCAGGACGTGGTCAGCCCACCACCCGCATGCTTGCGTCTGGATTTATGGTGGTATAACCAGGTTATGGAATTTGTGTATACCATGCACGCGACAGCCACAAGCCAGAATGCTATGCGTCAATAATTATACGAATGCATATACATATTGAGTAATGTGCATATACCATGCAACGAATCTAGGAAGGCAATTCACCTATGCATGCGTCAGCATTTATACCAGGATAAACAGATTGAATAATGTGCATAAACCATGCAAAAAGAATCTACTGACGCGCAAATCACGTGGGACGACTTTACAAGTTTGTTCAGTGTTTACGACTGCATAAGAACATGAAAAGTAACATCATAAACCATGCAATATCGCGACGTCAGACCATTTATGCTATTGTATATACGTGACCAGTGTGTGCATAGATCTGGGTTGGTTTGAGATTAGGAAAGTAGTGCTGTAAAATCGCAATAAATGTGGGGACAATTACCATTTTATTCTTAGTGTTGCAGTTTGAGGAGCATTAAAATAAGGAAGGAAATATTCTTTTGAGACTTTGACGCTACTTTGTAGTAGCCTTTCCTGTACGATAGCGTAAATGAGTACAAATTTTAGTGTAAATCGTAGATATGTTTTGTACGGCGAATGGGACCAAAAATTAAGGCATGAAAATCGCGCACATCCGACCGTGTGTGTGTTCTGGCTTAAGAAGATTTTAGCATAAAATGTGAACCAAAACAACGTAAATAGGTACAAATTTTAGCGTAAATCATTGATCTATTTCGTACGACGAATGGAGCCCGAATTACAGCGTGAAAATCGCATAGGTACGACAGTGAGTGGATTCTAGCTGGATAAATTTAAGCGTATAATGCGAATCAAAACATCGTAAATGAGTCCCAGCGCGTCCGACACGTCCTCGGGGGTCGGTCTTGAGGACCAGCGCGTCGAGGATAGCCTCGGAGTCGGGTGTTGGGGCCTCCTCGCCGTCGTCCAAGAACCCAAAGGTGGTGACCTCGACCATCTCGTCCACTTCACGGTCCCTCCAGCCCCCTTTCTTCAACATTGACCCCAGCTCGTCGAGGTAGCTATCGACCCACCGCGGGGTTGCCCGCCGGTGTGGCGATGGGCAGCCTGAGGAGGAGGAGGACGACGATGAGACGGTGGATGCTTCCGAGGACGATGAGTAGTAGCGGCGGTGGTCGGAAGCGGCGTCGCTCTAGAACTTGATCCAGCGCGGGGCTTGAACGACGTCGAGGCTCCGGAGCGTGCACGACGGCCTACTCGCGTCGGCGGAGAGCAGGGACGAGGAGGAGACGACGACGCGGTCCGCCGGCTGGAAGGAGGAGTCGCGCGTGAAGAAGTGGAGCAAGTCGAGGCCACAGCAGAGGACGCGGTCGTCGGCGACGAAGAACACCGGGTTCCCTGTGAGGCAGGGGTGTCATGGCAGGTAGCAGTGGTCGAAGAGTGGCACGAGCGGCGGCGCGCACGAGCCACAGTGCGCGGCACGGAGGAGACGCTCTTCCGGCGCTCCGCCATGGATCTCGTCTATGGGGACGCTTGTCCGCCGCGCTCGCTCGTGTCGTGCAACCGCTGCCATTGAAACCCTAGTCTCAGCCATCACAGAAGGCCAGGTAGAGCGGTTGTTTTTATACGATGATACATGAGCGTAAACCTGTATATAACTAAGCGTAAACATTATAGTGGGTGGACCGGATGGTGCGCCTGGTCAACCGAGCGGGTGGTCGGAGCTTACTGTAGTTAAACAGATCGTAGGGCTATATATATATATATATATAGGTTTCACCTTCGCATTCTCTGGGGGTCCACCACGTGTCGAGGTCATGGAGCTACGACCACCGACTGGGGGTCCACCGCCGCGCACGCTCTGGGGCAACCGCCGTCGTCGCACGCGGCGTTGCTAATGAATCGGGGTGGAGCGTAAAAAAACTGAACCCTAGCACTCTGAGTCTTGTTTTATAGACGTTTGGATCTAGTTCGGCTCGACCGGATTGCACCGTCCAACCTGGGGCTCGGCTGATTGCATGTTTAACCGAGTTACCTAGAATAGAATCATGTCACTAACACCCCGTCACCCAGTTGAAATGAAAATCATCCTTAGCAAAGCTCATTGTATGTTTCAGCTGCAACAAACAAGCGAGAGCCATGAATTGATCCCCTAATTTCCTCGTTCTGCTACACCTAGGCTATGCACTACTACCAACCACAGGCGCGCACTACGAAAATCTACTGTGATCAATAAATGAAACCAACCAAAATGTTTGATTTGCTTTTGGATTGGACAATTCCTCTGCTGTCTACGCCCGAAACGGCAGCATGGCACTGTAGTAGACAGGCTTCCATCCAGCATCTCCAGAGAATTGCGAGGAGAAGCTGATTTGCTTTTGGATTTGTTTTTATATTGCTTGATTTGCGCGAAATTGTGGAATCAAGTCCAAGTACTATTCAGATCGTTTTCGCGGAATATAAAATGAAAGATAATAAACGAGCAACTATGAGATGAGTGATAAAAATAAACTACATCATACAAACATGGGGGGTGGTTTAGGGAATTCGATCGACTTCCTTCATTGATGAATGAGTACAAGACAAGCGCAAGCAAGACGAATCAAGCGGCGGTAGTAGTAGTGGACTTGCGGTAGTATGCCATCCCCCTGATGCCGTCGGGGTCCATGGCGAAGTCCAGCAGGCGGTAGAACCCCACCACGCGCGTCTCGGCGTAGAGCACGATGTTGGCCACGCCGTCGCGCCGCAGCTCGTCGACGAGGCGCTCCATGACGGCGCGTCCCAGCCCGAGGCCCTGGCTCGACGGCTCCACCACCACGTCCCACACCACGGCGTTGAACACGCCGTCCCCGGCCGCGCGCGCGAACGCCACGGGCCGCCCTTCCTCCTCCCCGGCCGACAGCCACACCACACGGCTGTGCTCCAGCGCGCGCCGCAGCCGCTCCTCCTGACGCCGCGGGAAGCCCACGCGCACGAACACCTCGTTCAGCGCCGCCACGTCGATGCCCTCCGCCGTGCGCCGCACCGCGAACCCGCGGGACTCCAGCTCCGCGTCCGACACCGTCAGCCGCACGCCCGCGGTGGCGGCACGAGGCGGACGCAGCCGCAGCTGCCGGGAGGTCGTCGTCGTGGATGCCGCTGCAGCTGCAGGGGAAGGCCGCCGCGATCTCAATGCTGCCGCAGCAGAACACGCTTGCTGCGTCGGCATGGTTTGGCGCGCGGGAGATCCGATGGAGTACTCGACTGACTCTTTGTTGGATGGCCCATTGGCCCTGGATCACTCACTGCCTTATCCATCAATCCTACTATCTATCTATCGGCCGTCCGATCTAAAATCAAGGGCCTGAAATTCAATCACGATCTTCTTGGCCTATCTCCATGTTCCAGCATCTCAAACTTCACCCCATATGCACGCTCATCCAGAAAGGTAGGTGCTTCGTTTCGCATTGATTTTATATTCCTCTTCTCTATTATTTTTTTTTATATTTCAGACAACAAGTAAACACAGGCACGACAGGCCTTCAGTGTTTGTGTTTCAGACAAGAATTTCTCAGCATCCAAAGTTCAGAGGCGGCGTGGTGGTGTGTGCCTTCTCTGTCTCTCATCAGACACCGCCACCAGTCCACCCCGAATAAGCCAGAATTGTAACCAAAATACAGCTAAATTACAGTCGAAATTCCTGACACAAAAAGGAAAAAAATGTTTGTCTATGTGCTGTGGGAAGCAAGCTAGCCTGCCTGCCTGCCTGCCATCCTCATCTCTATCTCTTCTTCTAATGACTACTAGGCATGCGGTCTCTTGGCGCTAATACACAAAACACAGCCTAGCCTACGCACCCTTGAGTTTGCGTGATGGAGGCCGCCGGAATATGTTAATGAGATCATCAACACCCTGCCCAAGCAAGTGGCATGCACTTTTCTCAGTTGCGCCAAAGCACATTCTACCCAAAGTAAACCAAGCAAAGAAATCATCCATACCCGTGTAGTAATCACTAGGAAACAGAAGAGAACAATCAGGTAGGAGCCGAGCACCAGAAGGAACAGCAGATCAAAAGTAACACCTGCAACCTGGATCAATAATGGCTGTGTGAGATAGTCTCAACCTGCCTGGTGATGTCTCAAAAAGCACAACTAAAAAGTGGCACTGAATACCCTTTCATGGAGATTAATTAATATTCATTCGCCAGGTAATTTATCAGGACAGTATATAAGAGCATTACGGACCATGCTATTCTGAAATCAAAACAAGAACAAAATGCACATAGGCTTGTGTTGTGGCCACTTAAACATACCTGGTAGACATTTAGAGTTGCTTTCGTCGCATCATAGAAAGTGAACATGCCATCAAGCGCATCACTTTGAACACGCACATCAGTAGTGTGTGCAGACAGTTCCTGCACCAGGATACCAATGTCATGTCTTGCCAGAAAACCAGGAACCAGGTGAGAGAGATGAAACCATTTAAAGCAACCATCCAAAACCTTTTCCAGTGCTGCTATGAAGGGGTCGTTTTTCTGCAGAAAAGGTGCAACCCGTGGTGTCCGTGACAACAGATCCAACCAGGACCGGATATAGTGAGGATTAATGGCTAAGCTGCTATTCTCTGCAAAAACATCTATGTTCCTTCCCTTCAGTCCATAGATGCGTCTCTGTAAAAAGAGCATGAGGCAGCCAGTAGACTTAGTTTTCAATCATCATTTTGGTAGTAGCAATAATGCAATATGATGATCCAAGCCTCCAATGACTTCACATCAAACAACAAATATTGCACTGTAAACCCTTTTAATATAGATGAAACTAGATGTTACCCTCTCCAAATTGCATCAGCTTCTCCTCCCCTTAACCCACCCACCCGCATAAACATGTACACCGAAAACTCAAAAAACAACTGTCCAAGCACTAACTGAGAACCATATGGTTTATCTCACCGCAAGACTCTCAGAAACTAATCTGGCAGCTCGGATTACTGACTCAGCATCTGTAGATTCTCTGCCAAAAGCGGGGAAACAAACATATAAGTATTAGAATTGATTGGAGTGCTTGCCCCCAAAAGACTCAGGATGTATTGGATGTGACTCACCTAGTGTCATGAAGACCGCCAGTGCTTTCCAAAAAATCAGGAGGGGTAGACATTTCTGAAAGAGTAAGTGCAGTCACCCTAAACCTTGAGAACTGTTCGTGTTCCCATGCTACCTACAAGTTTGCACAGTATGATACACGGTGAGACAGACACAACAATAAAGTGCAATAGGAGAATTTAAGAACACAACTAGGCACATCATAATTCCAATTCACATTCAGTAACATTAAACAAGCACTAAGGTAAACGGCATGCAAACCCTGATTAGTATACACATGCACTATGTAGTGAGTGCGATGCAAGTTACAATAACAGTGGTGTAGATAGTGATGTCCATCAAAATGCAAAGTTTACTAAAACTCTACCGTCAACGGATAGGTGAATAAGAGGAACATAAGAAACATATGTTTTATTCCACATACTTGATGTATAGGTTTAGTCACCAGTTCTACACAGATTACTATTGTATATGTCCATTCAAAAGGAGTGTTGCCATCTAATGCCTATTGCATTTTTGTTGTTCAAATGTTCCTAACTGGAACTGAAATCAATGTGAGGGTATACTTAATCCTTGAAACATCAAGTACATACTCTGGGATTTGAGACATTAATCTTCTTGTGCTTGATTCCAACTGAAACACCCATTTCTTTAGAAACATCTGAAAATTCCTGAAAGCAAATAAATTCACAGATATCAATATGACTATCCTTACAGATAGCTAAGGTTATAGACCAACAAGCTTCAAATGATCAACATACTTTAAAGATTTGCTTGATATAGGGATTTTCTGGAGGCTTTGATACATGCATCCAGAGGTCACTGCCCCAGGAACCAACATTGTTCAAGCAAATTGCATAGTCAATGCTCTCGCGTACACGCTGATCAAAACTCCTAAGCCACTGCATCATTAAAAAAAACAGCTGTAAGTTGCTTACACAGATGACACAAAGGACCTAGTTGCTAAATCAAACAAATGGGTACTTACCTTGCTAGTTCCATTGTAATTGTAGGGTCCACCAGATGTTAACCCAAAGAGAATATTGTACTTGCCCCTTGTCTTAGGATTTGAATACAGACGTGAAAATAGTCTCGCAATCTCTAGAAGAGCCACAACTCCACTTCCATTGCTGTCGCTTCCCACAGAAAGTGCCTGAGAAAATCCACATTATCCAAGACATCTAGAAGAACTTTAACAAACATTCTGGGAACACTTGGATAAACATACAGGTACAGCACGGAAGGTGTCATAGTTTGCAACTATGGCAATAGTCGGAAGCTGTTCGCTATCACCCTCTCCTTTAAATCCAGGTAACCATCCCTGCAAGTCAAAAGATTCAGTTTCAATGTGTTCAGATTTCCAAAAGGAACAAGGGAAATAGTTTGGAACAGTCACTTATAGGGCTCCGAGTTTATTTAGCTGCTTCTGAAGGGGAAAACCCCACAAAGTGAACTTAAGAAAATAAAGCACATTTTAATTGACAGTAAATTGATTTTAGAATAAAGGCTACCTGGATATTAGAAATGGTTGGAGATGACACTTTTCTAGGCTCTGCTGAGGATACGACAAGTTTGTAACTACGAGTTGAAATAAAAAATATCAGAACAAAAAACCATGAGACTGGCAGTTTCAAACTTTCCATATATTGTAGTTGGGTTAGAGCTCGAAGTGCAAAAAGGCTGGCCACTTTAAAATATGCACAATTTCTCATGAGTATTACCCTCCTGTTGTTGCAGAGGCTGGTTGACCTGAGGAGGCAATTTTATGGATATCTGCCAGCAGGTTATCAAGATTGTCGTCATGCAAAGCAAAGTACACTGGATACTGCATGAAGCAATGAACACAGTTTAGCCAAGACGTAATATGAGACAGAAAAGTGGGCGGATTACTCAAGCAATTAGGGAATAGGCATAGATTATCTCAGGATCTTGAATGCAATCAATTCTTAGACTGTTAATCGATGAAGCAAGCCATTTTTCATGCAGATTAATGGAGTTGGATGCATCTTAGCTTTGTGGAATCAATGTTTTGTTGTTGTGTTATATGTTTATACCAGCGGCGTGTTATGTCACACACATGCTGAACCGTTACCAAAAAAAAGGTGAAGGATGTCTAGAATAACTAGTGTGATAGATGCGGAGTCAAACTGAGCTACTTGCTTAGATCAAAGAGAAAACTGCAGCTTACTGGAACTTGTTCATGCAGAAGCAACTTCTCCAGCTCAGTCAGTACACCTTTGAATTGCCCCTTGTCATCAACACTGTCATTATTTGTCGGGAGCAGAATGAGTAATCCCCCCAGATGTTTTTTCTCCACCAGGTACTCTGAGAAGGCATCGTAAGAGTTTTGAGCAACAAAGGTAAAAGGCGGTACTAGGTCTATAAGTTTTGGCTGCATTAGTAGAAATGTCATTCACAGTTCATGTTTGATGGTCGTTATTATCTTATAGGTGGAATGAGCACAGCAGATTTGGAAACAGTGGGTAGCAAAGCAACTAGGAAAAGTGTGTGTGGAGGCAGGAAGAGATCTACTTACTAGTAGTGCATAATGATTAAGAAGATGCAGCAGTAGTGCTAGAGTTAGCTGACCTCTGAGGAAAGAGAGCGGGAGGTCGAGGAGCGGCGCGACGAGGGCGGAACGGGAGAGGTCTGCGCCGGCGGGGAGAGGGAGCGCGGCAGCGTGGTGGTTGAGGACCGCGGCGCGGGAGCCGAGCGGGGCGCCGGCGAGGTCGTACTGGATGAGGCGGTAAACGCCGACGGCGGCGGCGGCGGCGTCGCCGAGCTCGACGCAGGCGAGGAGGACGAAGGCGACAGTGAAGACGGAGGAGATGGAAGCCAGCAGCTCGCCGGAGGGAGACATGGCTCCTTTGGATGGATGGCTGGCGGCGGGATCAAGGCTTGCAGATACGGGAGGGAGACGAGGTGGGAGATGCAGAATTGCAGATGCAGATGTCGCCGCTGCCCAGTTGTTGGCGTGGCTGCATTGCAGATGCCATGGGCTTCACTTCTTTGGAAACAATGCCATGGGCTTAGCAACAAGACACGGCCCAAAACTCCCGATTGGAAAAGCACCGTGACCACCATTATCGCTCATATGGACGCCGACTCCCTGTCCTGCTCACTGCAGAGTGCAGAGAGGTCCGGTGAGTTCTTCCACCCCATCCTTCTACCTTCTCGGCAAAGTGTTTTGACCTTCACCACCCGATGGATACAGCCATGGAGGAGAGTTTGCCGCCAGCTCCCTCGTGAGTTGTACCTCCCGATCTGTGTACTGTCCGTGTTATTGCTGACGCCTTCGTTCTCAGGTGCCGCCAGGTGGTTCCGTTTAGTCTGTATTTTGCTAAACGGAACGACTAAAGTAGAGATTAATTGATTTTAGACTTTAGTCCCTCACATGGGTGCTAAAAGAGACTAAAGGATAATATTTACTCTAATTACCCTGGTTAGAAAACTGGTGTCAAACATAAAAAGAGGTATTTTGGTCTTTATGTGTTGCATTTGATGTATTTAGGCCTCGTTTGGTTTCATTAGTCGTAGGACTAAATTTAGTCTAGGGACTAAATTTTAGTCCCTACCCTGTTTAGTTGTAGGGACTAAACAGATTCTAAATACATTAAATGCAATACATAAAAACCAAAATACTATTTTTTGTTTGACACCAGTTTTCTAACAAGGGTAATTGGAGTAAATGTTGCCTGAAAGTCGCCTAGAGGGGGGTGAATAGGGCGAAACTGAAATTTACAAAGTTAATCACAACTACAAGCTGGGTTAGCGTTAGAAATATAAGCGAGTCCGAGAGAGAGGGTGAAAAACAAATCGCAAGCAAATAAAGAGTGAGACACAAGGATTTGTTTTACCGAGGTTCGGTTCTTGCAAACCTACTCCCTGTTGAGGTGGTCACAAAGACCGGGTCTATTTCAACCCTTTCCCTCTCTCAAACGGTCACTTAGACCGAGTGAGCTTCTCTTCTCAATCACACGGGACACTAAGTCCCCGGAAAGACCACCACACAATTGGTGTCTCTTGCCTCGGTTACAATTGAGTGAATCACAAGAAAGAATGAGAAAGAAAAGAAGCAATCCAAGCGCAAGAGCTCAAATGAACACAAATGTCGCTCTCTCTAGTCACTATTTGATTTGGAGTGATTCCGGACTTGGGAGAGGATTTGATCTCTTTGGTTGTGTCTAGAATTGAATGGTATAGCTCTTGTAAGGTGTTGGAAGGTGGAAAACTTGGATGTAATGAATGGTGGGGTGGTTGGGGTATTTATAGCCCCAACCACCAAACTAGCCGTTTGGTGAAGGCTGCTGTCGAATGGCGCACCGGACAGTCCGGTGTGCCACCGGACACTGTCCAGTGCGCCAGCCACGTCACCCGGCCATTAGGGTTCGACCGTTGGAGCTCTGACAGGTGGGGTCTTCTGGCTGTCCGGTGGTGCACCGGACAAGTACTGTAGACTGTCTGGTGCGCCTTCTGACGCTGTTCTGACTCTGGCGCGCACTGTAGCGCATTGAATGCGGTTGCAGTCGACCATTGGCGCTGAAGTAGCCATTGCTCCGCTGGCACACCGGACAGTCCGGTGCGCCACCGGACACTGTCCGGTGCCTCACCGGACAGTCCGGTGAATTATAGCGAAGCGCCCTCTGATTTTCCCGAAGGCGACGAGTTTGGAGCTGAGTTCCCTGGTACACCGGACACTGTCCGGTGGTGCACCGGACAGTCCGGTGCACCAGACCAGGGCACGCTTCGGTGGTCTTTGGCTCTCTTTGTTTGAACCCTTTCTTGGTCATTTTATTGGTCTATTGTGAACCTTTAGCACCTGTACAACTTATAATCTAGAGCAAACTAGTTAGTCCAATTATTTGTGTTGGGCAATTCAACCACCAAAATCAATTAGGAAAAGGTGTAAGCCTATTTCCCTTTCAATCTCCCCCTTTTTGGTGATTGATGCCAACACAAACCAAAGCAAATATGGAAGTGCAGAATTGAACTAGTTTGCATAATGAAGGTGCAAAGGTTGCTTGGAATGAAATCAATAAATATTACTTACTAGATGTGCATGGATGACTTTTCTTCTTATTAACATTTTGGACCACGCTTGCACCACATGTTTTGTTTTGCAAAATGTTTTGGAAATTCTTTTCAAAGTTCTTTTGCAAATAGCCAAAGGTAAATGAATAAGATTTTGAGAAGCATTTTCAAGTTTTGAAATTTTCTCCCCCTGTTTCAAATGATTTTCCTTTGACTAAACAAAACTCTCCCTTAATGAAATCCTCCTCTTAATGTTCAAGAGAGTTTTAGATGTTAATTTTGAAGAGGGTATACCAATTTGAAATTATATCAAAATAAGATATCAATTGAAAAACTTCTTTTAATACCAATTAATAGACTATATTTTTGAAATTGGTGGTGGTGCGGTCCTTTTGCTTTGGGCTAATACTCTCTCCCCCTTTGGCATGAATCGCCAAAAACGGATGCTTGATTGAAATATAAGCCCTTTTAAACTACTCTCTCCCCCTTTGGACGGAAGTGAAGGAGTGAGGGTTATACCAAAGTTGGAGAGTTAGTGCGGAGCGACGGCGAAGGATGAATGATTCGATGGAGCGGAGTGGAAGCCTTGTCTTCGCCGAAGACTCATTTTCCCTTTCAATCTATGACTTAGCATGAAATGGACTTGAAAGAACACATTAGTCATAGCACATGAAAGAGATGATCAAAGGTATATATATGAGCTATGTATGCAAAATATCATTCAAAATTCCTAGAATCAAGAATATTTAGCTCATGCCTAAGTTTGGTAAAGGTTTGTTCATCCAATGGCTTGGTAAAGATATCGGCTAATTGTTCTTTGGTGCTAACATATGCAATCTCAATATCCCCTTTTGTTGGTGATCCCTTAGAAAATGATACCGAATGACTATGTGTTTAGTGCGGCTATGCTCAACGGGATTATCCGCCATGCGGATTGCACTCTCATTATCACATAGAAGAGGAACTTTGGTTAATTTGTAACCATAGTCCCTAAGGGTTTGCCTCATCCAAAGCAATTGCGCGCAACAATGGCCTGCGGCAATATACTTGGCTTCGGCGGTTGAAAGAGCCATAGAATTTTGCTTCTTTGAAGCCCAAGACACCAGAGATCTTCCCAAGAACTGGCAAGTCCTCGATGTGCTCTTTCTATTAATTTTACACCCTGCCCAATCAGCATCAGAATAATCAATTAAATCAAATGTGGATCCCCTGGGGTACCAAAGGCCAAACTTAGGAGTATAAACTTGTCGGTGTTTCGAAACCCGGGGGTCCCTGGACCGACGAGTGAATTGTCGCCGCGTGCCCCAGCCTAGATAGGTCGGCGCGAGGCGGAACGCGAAGGGGGGAAAAAGCAGCCGGAGGGAGACAGGCATGGGAGGTGGAACCCGTGGCCTTCGTGTTAGCCCCGCGCCCAGGTCGGGTGCGCTTGCAGTAGGGGGTTACAAGCGTCCACGCGGGAGGGAGCGAGCGGCCTTGCGCGAGCGCTGTCCCGTCCTTCCCCGCGCGGCCAACCCTCTGTAAGAGGGCCCTGGACCTCCCTTTTATAGGCATAAGGAGAGGATCTAGGTGTACAATGGGGGGTGTAGCAGTGTGCTAACGTGTCTAGCGGGGGAGAGCTAGCGCCCTAAGTACATGCCATCGTGGCAGCCGGAGAGGTTTTGGCACCCAGTTCGCGTGGTGTCGTGGCCGTCGGAGGAGCGCTGGAGCCTGGCGGAAGGGCAGCTGTCGGGGCTGTCGAGTCCTTGCTGACGTCCTCTTGCTTTCGTAAGGGGGCTGAGAGCCGCCGTCGTCACAGGGCATGCGGGGCGCCATCATTACTCGTATAGTGGAGCGAGCCAGATGGGACGCCGGTCTTATTCCCCGTAGCCTGAGTCAGCTCGGGGTAGGGTAATGATGGCGCTTCCTGTTGACGTGGTCGGTCCGTGCCCTAGGTTGGGCGAGGTGGAGGCTCCTCCGAGGTCGAGGTCGAGTCTGTCTTCCAAGGTCGAGGTCGAGTCCGAGCCCCCGGGTCGGACAAGGTGGAGACCGTCGGCTGAGGCCAGGGCTGAGTCTGAGCCCTGGGGTCGGGCGAGGCGGAGTTCGTCGTCTTCCGGGGCTGAGCCCGAGTCCGAGCCCTAGGGTCGGGCGGAGCGGAGTTCGTCGTCTTCCGGGGCTGAGATCGAGTCCGAGCCCTGGGGTCGGGCGGAGCGGAGTTCGTCGTCTTCCGGGGCTGAGCCCGAGTCCGAGCCCTGGGGTCGGGCGGAGCGGAGTTCGTCGTCTTTCGGGGCTGAGCCCGAGTCTGAGCCCTGGGGTCGGGCGGAGCGGAGTTTCCTATGATGCCTGAGGTCGGACTTGGCTGCTGTCAGCCTCACTCTGTCGAGTGGCTCAGCAGTAAGAGCGGCGCAGGCGGCGCTGTCCTCTTATCAGACCGGTCAGTGGAGCGGCGAAGTGACTGCGGTCACTTCGGCTCTGTCGACTGGAGAGCGTGCGTCAGGATAAAGGTGTCAGGCCACCTTTGCATTAAATGCCCCTGCAATTTGGTCGGTTGGCGTGGCGATTTGGCCAAGGTTGCTTCTTGGTGAAGACTGGGCCTCGGTCGAGCCGAAGGTGTGTCTATTGCTGGAGGGGGTCCTCGGGCGAGACGTAGGTCTTCCGAGGTCGGCTGCCCTTGCCCGAGGCTGGGCTCGGGCGAGGCGTGATCGCGTCCCTCGAATGGACCGATCCTTGACTTAATCGCACCCATCAGGCCTTTACAGCTTTGTGCTGATGGGGGTTACCAGCTGAGATTTAGGAGCCTTGAGGGTACCCCTAATTATGGTCCTCGATAGTAGCCCCCGAGCCTCGAAGGGAGTGTTAATACTCGTTTGGAGGCTTTTGCCGCACTTTTTTGCAAGGGGACCAGCCTTTTTTGGTTGCATTTTGTTCCGGTGGGTGCGCGCGAGCGCACCCGCCGGGTGTAGCCCCCGAGGCCTCGGAGGAGTAGTTTGACTCCTTCGAGGTCTTAGTGCGTTTCACAACACTTCGGCTGGTCTGGTTGTTCCCTCATGCGAGCTGGTCGTAGCCCAGGTGCACGGTCTGGTCCCAAGTTCTCGGGCTGGTATGTTGACGCTGTCAACGGTTTGGCCGGAGCCGGGTTTGCGAGAGCAGCCCCCGAGCCTCTGCACAGGGCGAGAGGACGGTCAAGGACAGACTCGACTTTTTTACATACGCCCCTGCATCGCCTTTCCGCAAGGAGGAGGGGGGGGGGGGGAAAGCGCCATGTTGCCCTCGGAGGGCGCCGAACATGGTGTCTCCGGTGAGCTGCTGGCGGGTAATCCGAGTGGACGCCCGTGCCCCATTTGTTAGGGGTCGGCTAGAGGCCCGGAGGTGTGCTCCAAAAGTACCTGCGGGTGATCTGCCGGACCCGGTCCCCTTTTGACGGGGTCCGAGGGCTCGATGCCTCCCTCTGATGGGATTCTGTTACAAGATCGTTCCCGCTGGTCTCGGAAATGTCCTAGGGTACCTTGGGAGCGTAGCCCGAGCCTTGGTTATGTATCGAACGTACCCAGGGTCATCCCTCGCTCTGTGTCTGAGGCGACTGTGAACCCTTCGAGGGCCAGCCTACAAACCCCTGATCAGTAGTGGGCGCGGAGCCCGAGCGGCCTGAGGCGGCCGTTGAACCCTTCCGAAGGGCCGGCCATCGAACCTCTGACCAGTAGTGGGCGCAGAACCCAAGCGCTCTGAGGCGGCCGTTGAACCCCTCCGAGGGGCCATCCTTTGAACCTTTGATCAGTAGGGAGGCTCGGGGCCTGTTTCCTTCATGGAGAAGGATCCTTTTCGGGGTATCCCCCTTTCCCGGTCCCTGTTGTAAGAGAGAGAAAGAGGAAAAGGAAAAGGATACGAAATCGAATGACGTGGCGTACCTTTTTCGACGCGGTCATTATGGCGAAGGCGAAGCGTCGCTTGCTTCTCCTGCCTGAGGCGCCGCCTGTCCCGCCGCGGAGTTAATGCGACGGGGCGAGTGGTTCGCGAGGCGGCCGTTGCGCGTGCGCGAGCCGTTCGAGGAACGGAACACGGGCGCGTCGTCTTCACGCCGTGAGAGAGGGTTCTCCCGCTGCCCCTGGATGGGACGTAAGCTTGGCTGACGACGTGACCGCTGCTCCCGCCCGCCTGCCACCGCCACTACTGCCGACCCATTTTTTGGCTGTATTGACCGTCGTGCCTGGCTGGCACTGCTGGGTCATACGCAGGGTTGCCTCGAGTCGTGGTACTGGTTCCGCAGTCGAGGAGGCGCGGTAGTGGCGCGAGGGGCGGTGCAGTTGCTCGCACGTAGCAACCGGCGCGCCGGTTGCATGACGTGTGGGCCTGGGCCTCCATGCTGGGTGCGTTGGAAGTCAAAGGGGCGCGCCCACCTGGCGCGGTTGCATGCCGACTGCATGGCTATCCACCCTTTCACCCGCTGGTCTGGGCGAAAGTGGAGGAATGCTTGTAACCGCTGGGTAGTTGCATGCCCTACGCACGGCGGTTTGGCTTCTTCTGCCCTGAACCAGCTTGCATGACGCGTGGGACCTAGCCCCCGCGCCGTAGGGGGAGGACCTTGGAGCGTGTTGGAGAAGACGCAGCCCGCGACGGCTAGGGACGCAAGTAGGGAGAGTCGCCTTTAAAAGGAGGGTGACTCCCTTGAAAGACGACCATGTCTTCGCGCTCCCTTATGCATCGTGTCTTTCCACCTTCCGAGCCCCCGGATGGGGGACGCCCGCAATCCTTCCGCCTTGTCGTCGAAGGAACGCAACTTCATGGAAGTTGGTACCTTTCAGCCATCGTTCGGCTTCAAGGATTTTCATCACGCAGCCCGGCTGCATCCCCTCGCCGGTGGTCACCCAAGACGGTGACCACCAGCCCCTGGGTGGGGAGAAGCAAGCCAAGCCACGACCTCTGCCCCTCCCTCAGCTTCAAGGATGTTCATCATCAGTGCTAGGGAGGGGAGTGTGCCGAGTTGGGGTCGGTCCCTGCGCGGGCGGCGGCCCGCTCCTTCCCTCAGTGATCGGGGGGAAGGGTGTCCACCGTTCATGGCGTTGGCAGCTGCCGCATGCCTGGCTCTCTGAGCCGAGTGGCTTTGGAGCCGCTCGCGGCACCGCCTTCCGCCACGGCAGCCGGAAGAGGTTTCTCCGCCGACGAGCTAGCCGGTGCCGCTCACGGACTGACCTCCAACTCTACGGCCTTCTGCCCGTCCTTGCCTCTTGAGTGAGGGCATGGGTGAGGGCCTCATGGCAGCAGCATCCGCCCTGAGGTCATCGCTGCTGCTGTTCGGCCCCCCGGAGCAGAAGTCGTCGTCGTCGCCGCTGCTGGAGCGGGCGACGGCGAGCCGTTCGTCGGTCTTCTATTGCTCCACAGGCCCCCCTATCGTGCGGGGTTGTTCGTACCTGCGGAGGTGGAACCGGAGTTCTGTTTGTAATGGCACTTTGAGTGTCGGTGTCTTGTTCATTGCGGCTGTCGGGGCCTGAACATGTATGTATTTTCGGCGCGGAGCCGTGTTTTTTCTTCATTTCGAGCACTAAGACTCGCCTGTTGGTTATCTGAACCGCTTCACCAAGCGTGAGTCACCTCGTGCGAAGGTGACGAGTGAGGTATCCGTATCCTGGAGGCGTAGGAGTCCCTCGGCTCGGTCGGCCTTGCTGTCCGAGGCTTCTCTTGCTTAGTTAAAGGAACCCCTCGGCCGCTCTTTGATGAGCCAAAGCCGGAGGTAGCGGTGTCAGCACGGACAGAGGCAGAGTTGGCTTCGAAAAGAAGATTTGGTCGGCTAGAGCCTGGCCGGGTTGTCCACTGGCGGGACCGACGCTGGAGTTGAGCTGTCGAGGCCACAAGCCGGGCTGATGTCTTCGGGGGACAGCTGGCCGAGGCCTCGGGGTGGCCGGCCGAGCCGTCTGCTCGAGCCGGATTCCTAGAGAAGACCCTGGCGGCGATGGCCCGGGTGTGGTGCTGATGTCGTCCTTCAGAGTGGAGATCCTCCGACTGCATCGCCGTCCGAGGCTAGGTCGGACCTCGCCGAAGGTGTAGTTGACGCCGAGGGTGCTGCTGCCCCCTTCAACCGTCGACGTCCGAGCCTGCAGGATCGGGTTGTCTTGTAGTGTGCGTATGTTTTCTGCGGCCGCCGAGGCCCAAACACACTGTCGTCGTGTTGTGAAGCTGTGTCCCTTTTCCTCTTGTTTCGAGTATCCGGACTTATTCGTCGGTAACAGAATTGTTTGTGCGGGCGAGAGTTGCTTTTCACGGAAGGTGATGAGTGAGGTATCCGTATCCCGGAGGTGTAGGAATCCCTCGGCTCGGTCGGCCTTGCCGCTTACGCGCACTCTTGCTCGTCCATAGGGTTCTGTCACCGACGCAGTCGAGAAGGCCCGAAAAATCGTTCCGACAGAGGAGATTTCGAGCGTGAAGACTTGTTTGGTCCGCGGAATCACTTATCCGAGCGCGAGTTACTTATCGCAGAAGGTGATGAGTGAGGTATCCGTATCCCGGAGGCGTAGGAGTCCCTTGGCTCGGTCAGCCTTGGCTGCTTACGTGTACTCTGTTGTTTTCAGGATCCACTTTCGAAGTAGTCGAAAAGCACGAAAGGCATTTTGGCAGAAAAGATTTTTTCCTTTTTTCGAGGAAAATTTCGACGCAGAGGGGGTTCCCCCCTTCAAGCCCCCGAGGGAGGGTCGGGCTTTGCCGAGGCAAGGCTAACCCTTCCTTGACGACCAGACTTTGTGTGTGAACAGGGTGTACGAATAACTTGGAAGCATCTTAAGGGTAGAAGCGACGTAGGTGTTGAATGTTCCAAGCGTTGCTGTAGACCTCGCCTTGACTGTTGGTCAGCTTGTATGTTCCGGGCTTCAGAACCTTGGCGACGACGAACGGCCCTTCCCAGGGAGGCGTGAGTTTGTGCCGCCCTCGGGCGTCTTGTCGCAGCCGAAGCACCAGGTCGCCCACCTGGAGGTCTCGGGACCGAACCCCTCGGGCGTGGTAGCGTCGCAGGGACTGCTGGTACCGCGCCGAGTGTAGTAAGGCCATGTCCCGAGCCTCTTCCAGCTGGTCTAGTGAGTCTTCTCGATTGGCTCGATTTCTTTGGTCGGCGTAGGCCCTCGTCCTCGGGGAACCGTATTCTAAGTCTGTGGGCAAGATGGCCTCGGCCCCATAGACTAGAAAGAACGGTGTGAAGCCCGTGGCTCGGCTCGGCGTTGTCCTCAGACTCCAGACCACCGAGGGGAGTTCCTTCATCCACCGCTTGCCGAACTTGTTGAGGTTGTTGTAGATCCGAGGCTTGAGTCCTTGCAGAATCATGTCGTTGGCACGTTCTACCTGCCCATTTGTCATGGGGTGAGCCACGGCGGCCCAGTCCACCCAGATGTGGTGATCCTCGCAGAAGTCCAGGAACTTTCTGCCGGTGAACTGGGTGCCGTTGTCGGTGATGATGGAGTTCGGGACCCCAAAGCGATGGATGATGTTAGTGAAGAACGCCACCGCCTGTTCGGACCTGATGCTGTTTAGGGGTCGGACCTCGATCCACTTGGAGAATTTGTCGATGGCGATCAACAGGTGCATGTAGCCCCCGGGTGCCTTCTGCAAGGGGCCAACGAGGTCCAGACCCCACACAGCAAACGACCAGGTGATGGGTATGGTCTGCAGAGCTTGAGCGGGCAGGTGGGTCTGCCTCGCGTAGAACTGACACCCTTCGCAGGTGCAGACGATTCTAGTGGCGTCGGCCACCGCCGTCGGCCAGTAGAAACCTTGTCGGAAGGCGTTTCCAACAAGGGTTCGAGGTGCTGCGTGATGGCCGCAAGCCCCCGAGTGTTTCTCTTGTAGGAGCTCCTGACCTTCGGCGATGGAAATGCATCGTTGGAGGATGCCCGAGGGGCTGTGGTGGTAGAGCTCCTTCCCATCTCCCAGCAAGACGAACGACTTGGCGCGCCGCGCCAACCGCCGAGCTTCGGCTTGGTCGAGGGGTAGCTCTCCTCGATGGAGATATTGCAGGTACGGGGTCTGCTAGTTTTGATTAGGCGTGACCTCGCTCCGCTCCCCCTCGATGCGCAGTGCCTCACCCTCGGGGGCCGAGGGTACCTCGGGCCGAGCCGAGGGTGCCTCAGGCTGAGCCGAGGGTACCTCGGACTGTGCCGAGGGTGCCTCGGGCTGGGTCGAGGCCTTCTTGGGCTCGGGCGTGTCGTCGGTCTTGACGGAGGGTTGATGCAGGTCTCGGGAGAATACGTCCGGGGGAACCGTTGTTCGCCCCGAGGCTATTTTAGCCAGCTCGTCCGCAGTCTCGTTGTGGCGTCGGGCGATGTGGTTGAGCTCGAGCCCGTAGAACTTGTCTTCCAGGCGCCGAACCTCATCGCAGTAGGCTTCCATCTTTGGGTCGCGGCAGTGGGAGTTCTTCATGACTTGGTCGATGATGAGCTATGAGTCACCGCGAGCGTCGAGGCGTCGGACCCCTAGCTCGATGGCGATTCACAACCCGTTTACCAGAGCCTCGTACTCAGCCACATTGTTGGACGCCGGGAAGTGGAGGCGTAGCACGTAGCGTAGGTGCTTCCCGAGGAGCGAGATGAAGAGCAGGCCCGCGCCGGCCCTCGTCTTCATCAGCGACCCGTCGAAAAACATGGTCCAGAGTTCCGGTTGGATCGGAGTTGTTGGGAGCTGGGTGTCGACCCATTCAGCCATGAAGTCCACCAAGACCTGGGACTTGATGGCCTTCCGGGGGGCGAACGAGATCGTCTCGCCCATGATCTCCACCGCCCACTTTGCAATTCTACCCGAGGCCTCTCGGGACTGGATGATCTCCCCCAGGGGGAAGGATGACACCACAGTCATCGGATGAGACTCAAAGTAGTGTCACAACTTCTGCCGCGTCAGGATCACCGCGTACAGCAGCTTCTAAATTTGTGGGTAGCGGATCTTGGTCTCAGACAGTACCTCACTGATGAAGTAGACTGGCCTCTGGACAGGCAATGCATGCCCTTCTTCTCGTCTCTCAACCACAATCGCGGCGCTAACCACCTGAGTGGTCGCGGCGACGTAGATCAAGAGGGCTTCTCCGGCCGCGGGGGGCACCAAGACGGGCGCGTTCGTGAGGAGCGCCTTCAGGTTCCCGAGGGCTTCCTCAACCTCAGTGGTCCAAGCGAAGCACTCGGACTTCCTTAAGAGGCGGTACAGAGGCAGGCCTCTTTCGTCGAGGCGCGAGATGAAACGGCTCAGAGCCGTGAGGCATCCCATGACCCTCTGTACGCCTTTCAAGTCCTTGATGGGCCCCATGCTGGTGATGGCTGTGATCATCTCCGGGTTGGCCTCGATGCCCCGCTCGGAGACGATGAACCCCAAGAGCATGCCTCGGGGGACCCCGAAGACACACTTTTCGGGATTGAGCTTCACGCCTTTCGCCTTGAGACATCAGAATGTCACTTCAAGGTCGGAAAGGAGGTCGGAGGCTTTCCTCGTCTTGACTATGATGTCATCGACGTAGGCCTTGATTGTTCGGCCAATGTGTTCGCCGAACACATGGTTCATGCACCGTTGGTACGTTTGAGAGCACCTAGAGGGGGGGGGGTGAATAGGTGATCCTGTAAAATTTCAAACTTAAGCCACAAAAACTTGTTAAGTGTTAGCACGATTATTGCCAAGTGGCTAAGGTGAAGTCTCAACAAAACACAGTACCACAAGAGAATCAAGCACAGAGTGACACAGTGGTTTTATCCCGTGGTTCGGCCAAGACCAACGCTTTCCTACTCCACGTTGTGGCGTCCCAACGGACGAGGGTTGCAATCAACCCCTCTCAAGCGGTCCAAAGACCCACTTGAATACCACGGTGTTTTGTTGTTCCTTTCACTATCCCGTTTGCAAGGAATCTCCACAAATTGGAGTCTCTTGCCCTTACAAGTATATGATCACAAATGAAACACAGAATAAGGGAGGGAAGCAACACACACAAATCCACAGCAAAAGCGCACACACACGGCCAAGAATCGAGCTCACAAGAATATCTCAGAGTTCTCACTAGAACAGAGCTCGATTCACTTAGAATCACAAACGAATGCGCAAAGAACAAGTGTGGATGATCAAGAATGCTTAAGAGTTGCTTGTGTGTCTCCTCCATGCGCCTAGGGGCTTCTTTTATAGTCCCAAGGCAGCTAGGAGCCGTTGAGAGCAAATCCGGAAGGCCAACCTTGCCTTCTGTCGTCGGGGGCACCGGACAGTCCGGTGCACACCGGACACTGTCCGGTGCCCGATTTGTTTCCTTTTCTGGCGCTGCCGACCGTTGCAGCCCGTTGGAGATCTGCGAGCCGTTGGCGCACCGGACAGTCCGGTGCCGTCTTCCGACCGTTGGCTCGGCCACGTGTCCCGCGTGGATTGCGCGGCCGACCGTTGGCTCTGGCCGACCGTTGGCTCACCGGACAGTCCGATGCACACCGGACAGTCCGGTGAATTTTAGCCGTACGCCGTCGGCGAAATCCCGAGAGCGGCCAGTTCGCGCCGAGTCGGCCTGGCGCACCGGACACTGTCCGGTGCACACCGGACACTGTCCGGTGCACACCGGACAGTCCGGTGCTCCAGACCGAACAAGGTCTTGGCTGCACACAGCCAAGTCTTTCTCTCCCCTTCTCTTTTCTTCTTCTTTCTGTTTCTAACACTCAGACAAGTATATTAGTACACAAAACCAATGTACTAAGGATTAGAAACATACCTTTACTCCATGATTTGTACTTTGTCCCATTTTACAATTAGGCACTTGTGTTGGGCACTAAATCACCAAAATACTTAGAAATGGCCCAAGGGCACATTTCCCTTTCAATCTCCCCCTTTTTGGTGATTTATGCCAACAACATAAAGCAAGTTGAACAAGTACAAAAACACTTCAAATAAAACTTAAATTTATTTTGAATCAATTTTGGCATATATGGATCATCCTTTGCCACCACTTGGTTTGTTTTTGAAAATCAAACTCAAATCTCTATCTCTAAGTCAAACACACATGTTGGAGCATGAAGAGAGTCATTCCAAAAGAGATTGATCAAGAATTTCAAAAACTCCCCCTTTTTCCCATGATTACTACTTCTCCCCACAAGAAGCCAACTTTTGACAAGAGAGACAACAAAAGAGTTTTGACAAACCAAAAGCTCTATTCTACTATTTTCAAAATCTCTCAAGTGGTAGCTGATCCATTTATTGCTTTAGCCTTTATTTTCTCCCCCTTTGGCATCAAGCACCAAAACGGGATCAATTTTGGCCCTTTAACCCCATTGCCTCACCAAAAATCTTCAATTAAGAGCAAATGGCGATAAGAGTTCATGAGATGAACTTGGAATAAGTTACCCTCTCATCGGAGTGCAGTGGAAGTCTTTCACGGTCCAAGTCCACCATTTCCCTTTCAATTCTCCTTTGAGACTAAAACAGGCAAACTCAAGCATATGGTTAGTCTCAAAGGGTCAAGTTGTAACACGTCTCCCCCTAAACATGTGCATCACTTTGCAACGGACTTGTGAGGTCCAGGGAGTGTTTGTACAACTTGAGCACCATAATAAGCAACAAAATGCAGAGTGGACATGATCAAAAGCATAAACACATGTATGCTACAATTCAATCCAGGTTCCGCGAATCTAAGACATTTAGCTCACTACGCAGCCTGCAAAAGGTCTTCTCATCTAAAGGCTTGGTAAAGATATCGGCTAGCTGGTTCTCGGTGCTTACATAAAACACTTCGATATCTCCCTTTTGCTGGTGGTCTCTCAAAAAGTGATGCCGGATGTCTATGTGCTTTGTGCGGCTGTGCTCAACAGGATTTTCCGCTATTCGGATAGCACTCTCATTATCACATAGGAGTGGGACTTTGCTCAGATTGTAGCCAAAGTCCCTGAGGGTTTGCCTCATCCAAAGTAGTTGCGCACAACACTGTCCTGCGGCAACGTACTCGGCCTCAGCGGTGGATAGGGCAACGGAGGTTTGTTTCTTGGAATTCCATGACACCAGGGACCTTCCTAAGAATTGGCACGTCCCCGATGTACTCTTCCTATCGACCTTACATCCAGCATAGTCGGAATCTGAGTACCCAATCAAGTCAAAGTTAGACCCCTTTGGATACCAGATCCCGAAGCAAGGCGTAGCGACTAAGTATCTAAGAATTCGCTTCACCGCCACCAAGTGACACTCCTTAGGATCGGATTGAAATCTAGCACACATGCATACGCTAAGCATAATATCCGGTCTACTAGCACATAAGTAAAGCAAAGATCCTATCATTGACCGGTATCCTTTTTGATCAACGGACTTACCTCCTTTGTTGAGGTCGGTGTGTCCGTCGGTCCCCATCGGAGTCTTTGCGGGCTTGGCGTCCTTCATCCCAAACCGCTTCAGCAAGTCTTGCGTGTACTTCGTTTGGGAGATGAAGGTGCCGTCCTTGAGTTGCTTCACTTGGAACCCAAGGAAGTAGGTCAACTCGCCCATCATCGACATCTCAAATTTCTGCGTCATCACCCTGCTAAACTCTTCACAAGACTTTTGGTTAGTAGAACCAAATATTATGTCATCGACATAAATTTGGCACACAAACAAATCACCATTACAAGTCTTAGTGAAAAGAGTCGGATCGGCTTTCCCAACCTTGAAAGCATTAGCAATTAAGAAATCTCTAAGGCATTCATACCATGCTCTTGGGGCTTGTTTAAGTCCATAGAGCGCCTTAGAGAGCTTACACACATGGTCAGGGTACCGTTCATCCTCGAAGCCAGGGGGTTGCTCCACGTACACCTCCTCCTTTATTGGCCCGTTGAGGAAAGCGCTCTTCACATCCATTTGGTACAACCTGAAAGAATGGTGAGCGGCATATGCTAGCAAGATACGAATGGACTCTAGCCTAGCCACAGGAGCAAAAGTCTCCTCAAAGTCCAAACCTGCGACTTGGGCATAACCTTTTGCCACAAGTCGAGCCTTGTTCCTTGTCACCACTCCGTGCTCGTCCTGTTTGTTGCGGAACACCCACTTGGTTCCTACAACATTTTGCTTGGGACGAGACACCAGCGTCCAAACTTCATTGCGCTTGAAGTTGTTGAGTTCCTCCTGCATGGCCAATACCCAATCCGGATCTAGCAAGGCCTCCTCTACCCTGAAAGGCTCAATAGAGGAGACAAAAGAGTAATGCTCACAAAAATTAACTAATCGAGATCGAGTAGTTACTCCCTTGCTAATGTCACCCAAAATTTGGTCGACGGGATGATCCCTTTGAATCATCGCTCGAACTTGGGTTGGAGGTGCCGGTTGTGCTTCTTCCTCCATCACGTGATCATCTTGTGCTCCCCCTTGATCACACGCCTCCTTTTGATGAACCTGTTCATCGTCTTGAGTTGGGGGATGCACCGTGGTAGAGGAAGAGGGTTGATCTCGTTCATCTTGTTCCTGTGGCCGAACGTCTCCAATCGCCATGGTTCGTATAGCGGCCGTCGGAACATCTTCTTCATCTACATCATCACAATCAACAACTTGCTCTCTTGGAGAGCCATTAGTCTCATCAAATACAACGTCGCTAGAGACTTCAACCAAACCCGATGATTTGTTGAAGACTCTATACGCCTTTGTATTTGAATCATAACCTAATAAAAACCCTTCTACAGCTTTGGGAGCAAACTTAGAATTTCTACCCTTCTTCACTAGAATGTAGCATTTGCTCCCAAATACACGAAAGTACGATACATTGGGTTTGTTACCGGTTAGAAGCTCATACGAAGTCTTCTTGAGGAGTTGGTGAAGGTAGACCCTGTTGATGGCGTGGCAAGCCGTGTTCACGGCTTCCGACCAAAAGCACACGGGGGTCTTGAACTCTCCAAGCATCGTCCTCGCCATATCGATTAGCGTCCTGTTCTTCCTCTCTACCACACCATTTTGCTGTGGTGTGTAGGGAGCGGAGAACTCATGCTTGATCCCTTCCTCCTCAAGAAACTCCTCCACTTGAAGGTTCTTGAACTCAGACCCGTTGTCGCTCCTTATCTTCTTCACCTTGAGCTCAAACTCATTTTGAGCTCTCCTGAGGAAGCGCTTGAGGGTCCCTTGGGTTTCAGACTTATCCTGTAAAAAGAATACCCAAGTGAAGCGGGAAAAGTCATCAACAATAACTAAACCATACTTACTTCCCCCTATGCTCAGATAGGCGACGGGTCCGAAGAGGTCCATATGTAGCAGCTCCAGGGGTCTTGATGTTGTCATCACATTCTTGGTGTGATGCGCTCCTCCCACCTGTTTACCTTGCCTTGATTCCCATCACCGAATATAATTGAATCTTGGGAATCCTTATTTTTGACGTAGGAGGTGAACATCTTCTTCTCCCCCGTCATATGGTTTGTGCATCCGCTGTCGATTATCCAGCTTGAACCCCCGGATGCATAAACCTGCAAGGCAAATTCAGGCTTGGGTCTTAGGTACCCAACTCATGTTGGGTCCTGCAAGGTTAGCACAAATATCTTTAGGGACCCAAATGCAAGTTTTATCTCCCTTGCATCTAGCCCCTAATTTCCTAGCAACTACCTTCTTACCCTTTCTACAAATAGCAAAGGGAGTATTGCAAGCATAATAATTGGTAGAAGGTTTGTTTACAACTTTTCTAGGAACATGAGCAAAATTTCTCCTAGGCATATGCGCAACATTTTTCCTACTCATATCTCTATCATGCTTATGAGAGGAACTAGAGGCAAACATGGCATGAGAATCATAAACATGTGAATCAAAAGTATTTCTAGCATGTCTCCTATCATGGTATAAGAAAGCATGGTTCTTTTTAGCACCACTAGCCATAGGGGCCTTCCCTTTCTCCTTGACGAAGATGGGAGTCTTATGGCTTGTTAAGTTCTTGGCCTCTCTCTTGAAGCCAAGACCATCCTTAATTGAGGGGTGTCTACCAACCGTGTAGGCATCCCTTGCAAATTTTATTTTATCAACTTCACTTTTGCTAGTCTTAAGTTGGGCATTAAGACTAGCCAATTCCTCATTTAATTTGGAAATTAAAACTAGGTGTTCACTACAAGCATTAATATCAAACTCCTTACACCTAGTGCAGATTGTAACATTTTCTACACAAGAATTAGATTTAATTGCTACTTCTAACTTAGCATTTAAATCATTGTTAACACCTTGTAAAGTAGAAATGGTTTCATGACAAGAAGACAATTCACTAGAAAGCACTTTATTTCTTTTAATTTCTAGAGCAAGAGAATTTTGTGCACTAACAAATTTATCATGCTCCTCATATAAAAGATCCTCTTGTTTTTCTAGTAATCTATCCTTATCATTCAAAGCATCAATCAACTCATTAATTTTATCTATCTTAGATCTATCTAAGCCCTTGAACAAGCATGAATAATCTATGTCATCATCATCACTAGACTCACTATCACTAGAAGAAGCATAAGTAGAGTCTTGAGTACTCACCTTCTTCTCCCTTGCCATAAGGCATGTGAGACGCTCGTTGGGGAAGAGGGAAGACTTGTTGAAGGCAGTAGCAGCGAGTCCTTCATTGTCGGAGTCGGAGGAGGAGCAATCCGAGTCCCACTCCTTTCCTAGATGCGCCTCGCCCTTTGCCTTCTTGTATTGCTTCTTCTTCTCTCTTTTGTTCCCCTTTTCCTGGTCACTTTCATTATCGGGACAGTTAGCGATAAAATGACCAAGCTTACCGCATTTGAAGCATGAACGCTTCCCCTTTGTCTTGGTTTTGCTTGGCTGCCCCTTGCGACCATTTAGCGCCGTCTTGAATCTCTTGATGATGAGAGCCATTTCTTCATCATTGAGTCCGGCCGCCTCAATCTGTGCCACCTTGCTAGGTAGCGCCTCCTTGCTTCGTGTTGCCTTGAGAGCGAGAGGTTGCGGCTCGTGGAGTGGTCCGTTCAACGCGTCGTCAACGTATCTTGCCTCCTTGATCATCATCCGTCCGCTCACGAATTTTCCAAGTACTTCCTCGGGTGTCATCATCGTGTACCTGGGATTCTCACGAATATTGTTCACGAGATGAGGATCAAGAACGGTAAAAGACCTGAGCATTAGGCGGACGACATCGTGATCCGTCCAACGCGTGCTTCCGTAGCTCCTTATTTTGTTGATAAGGGTCTTGAGCCGGTTGTACGTCTGAGTTGGCTCCTCTCCCCTTATCATGGCGAACCGTCCAAGCTCGCCCTCCACCAACTCCATCTTGGTGAGCATGGTGATGTCGTTCCCCTCGTGAGAGATCTTGAGGGTGTCCCATATCTGCTTGGCATTGTCCAAGCCGCTCACCTTATTGTACTCTTCCCTGCACAAAGATGCTAAGAGAACAGTAGTGGCCTGTGCATTTTTATGAATCTGTTCATTTATAAGCATAGGGCTATCCGAGCTATCGAATTTCATTCCATTCTCCACAATCTCCCATATGCTAGGATGGAGAGAGAATAAGTGACTACGCATTTTGTGACTCCAAAATCCGTAGTCCTCCCCATCGAAGTGTGGAGGTTTGCCAAGAGGAATGGAAAGCAAATGCGAATTCGAACTATGTTGAATACGGGAATAATCAAATGAAAAGTTCGAATTGACCGTCTTCCTGTAGTCGTTGTCGTCATCCTTTTGGGAAGAAGTGGATTCATCACTATCGTCGTAGTAGATGATCTCCTTGATACGCCTCGTCTTCTTCTTCTTCCCTTCCTTTCGTCTATGACCCGAGCCGGAGTCGGTAGGCTTGTCGTCCTTCGGCTCGTTGACGAAGGTCTCCTTCTCTTTGTCATTGATCACTATACCCTTCCCCTTAGGATCCATCTCTTCGGGCGGTTAGTCCCTTTGTGAAGAGAACGGCTCCGATACCAATTGAGAGCACCTAGAGGGGGGGGTGAATAGGTGATCCTGTAAAATTTCAAACTTAAGCCACAAAAACTTGTTAAGTGTTAGCACGATTATTGCCAAGTGGCTAAGGTGAAGTCTCAACAAAACACAGTACCACAAGAGAATCAAGCACAGAGTGACACAGTGGTTTTATCCCGTGGTTCGGCCAAGACCAACGCTTGCCTACTCCACGTTGTGGCGTCCCAACGGACGAGGGTTGCAATCAACCCCTCTCAAGCGGTCCAAAGACCCACTTGAATACCACGGTGTTTTGTTGTTCCTTTCACTATCCCGTTTGCAAGGAATCTCCACAAATTGGAGTCTCTTGCCCTTACAAGTATATGATCACAAATGAAACACAGAGTAAGGGAGGGAAGCAACACACACAAATCCACAGCAAAAGCGCACACACACGGCCAAGAATCGAGCTCACAAGAATATCTCAGAGTTCTCACTAGAACAGAGCTCGATTCACTTAGAATCACAAACGAATGCGCAAAGAACAAGTGTGGATGATCAAGAATGCTTAAGAGTTGCTTGTGTGTCTCCTCCATGCGCCTAGGGGCTTCTTTTATAGTCCCAAGGCAGCTAGGAGCCGTTGAGAGCAAATCCGGAAGGCCAACCTTGCCTTCTGTCGTCGGGGGCACCGGACAGTCCGGTGCACACCGGACACTGTCCGGTGCCCGATTTGTTTCCTTTTCTGGCGCTGCCGACCGTTGCAGCCCGTTGGAGATCTGCGAGCCGTTGGCGCACCGGACAGTCCGGTGCACACCGGACAGTCCGGTGCCGTCTTCCGACCGTTGGCTCGGCCACGTGTCCCGTGTGGATTGCGCGGCCGACCGTTGGCTCTGGCCGACCGTTGGCTCACCGGACAGTCCGGTGCACACCGGACAGTCCGGTGAATTTTAGCCGTACGCCGTCGGCGAAATCCCGAGAGCGGCCAGTTCGCGCCGAGTCGGCCTGGCGCACCGGACACTGTCCGGTGCACACCGGACAGTCCGGTGCTCCAGACCGAACAAGGTCTTGGCTGCACACAGCCAAGTCTTTCTCTCCCCTTCTCTTTTCTTCTTCTTTCTGTTTCTAACACTCAGACAAGTATATTAGTACACAAAACCAATGTACTAAGGATTAGAAACATACCTTTACTCCATGATTTGTACTTTGTCCCATTTTACAATTAGGCACTTGTGTTGGGCACTAAATCACCAAAATACTTAGAAATGGCCCAAGGGCACATTTCCCTTTCAACGTTGCACCCGCATTCCTCAAGCCGAACGGCATGGTAACATAGCAGTACATGCCGAAGGGTGTGATGAAAGAAGTCGCGAGCTGGTCGGACTCTTTCATCCTGATCTGGTGATACCATGAGTAGGCATCGAGGAAAGACAGGGTTTCGCACCCAGCAGTGGAAATCCACGATTTGATCGATGCGAGGCAGAGGGTAGGGAACTTTCGGACATGCTTTGTTTAGACCAGTGTAGTCTACACACATCCGCCATTTCCCCCCTTTCTTTCTCACAAGCACAGGGTTGGCAAGCCATTCGGGATGGAATACCTCTTTGATGAACCCTGCCGCCATTAGCTTGTGAATCTCCTCGCCTATGGCTTTGCGCTTTTCTTCGTCGAATCGACGCAGAGGTTGCTTCACGGGTCGGGCTCCAGCTCGGATATCCAGCGAGTGCTCGGCGACTTCCCTCGGTATGCCGGGCATGTCCGAGGGACTCCACGCGAAAACATCGGCGTTTGTGCGGAGAAAGTCGACGAGCACTGCTTCCTATTTGGGGTCGAGCTCGGAGCCGATCCGGATATGCTTGGAGGCGTCGTTGCACGGGTCGAGAGGGACGGACTTAACCGTCTCCGCTGGCTCGAAGTTGCCGGCGTGGCGCTTCACGTCTGGCGCCTCCCTAGAGAGGTTCTCTAGGTCGATGATGAGGGCCTCGGACTCGGCAAGGGCCTCGGCGTACTCCACGCACTCCACGTCGCATTCATACGCGTGTCGGTACGTGGGCCCGACGGTGATGACCCCGTTGGGGCCCGGCATCTTGAGCTTGAGGTAGGTGTAGTTGGGGATGGCCATGAACTTGGCGTAGCATGGCCTCCCCAACACTGCATGGTAGGTTCCTCGAAACCCGACCACTTCGAACGTGAGGGTCTCCCTTCGAAAGTTGGAGGGCGTTCCAAAGCAGACGGGTAGATCGAGTTGTCCGAGGGGTTGGACGCGCTTCCCGGGGATGATCCCGTGGAAAGGCGCAGCGCCCGTCCGAACCGAGGACAGATCGATCTACAGGAGCCCGAGGGTCTCGGCGTAGATGATGTTGAGGCTGCTGCCTCCGTCCATGAGGACCTTGGTGAGCCTGACGTTGCCGTTGATGGGGTCGACAACGAGCGGGTATTTCCCTGGGCTCTGCACACGGTCGGGATGGTCGGCCTGGTCGAAGGTGATGGGCTTGTCGGACCAGTCTAGGTAGACTGGCGCCGCCACCTTTACCGAGTAGACCTCCCGACGCTCTCGCTTGAGGTGCCGAGCCGAGGCGTTTGCCACTTGCCCACTGTAGATCATGAAGCAGTCGCGGACCTCGGGGAACTCTCCTGCCTTGTGATCTTCCTTCTTAGTGTCGTTGAGAGCCTTGTCACCCTCCGCGGGTGGCCCGGCCTTGTGAAAGCAGCGTCGAAGCATGGCACACTCCTCAATGGTGTGCTTGACGGGCCCCTGATGATAGGGGCACGACTCCTTGAGCATCTTGTCGAAGAGGTTGGCACCTCCGGGACGTTTCCGAGGGTTCTTGTACTCAGCGGCGGCGACAAGGTCCGCGTCGGCGGCGTCGCGTTTCGCTTGCGACTTCTTCTTGCCTTTCTTCTTGGTGCCGCGCTGAGTTGACGCCTCGGGAACATCTTCCGGTGGGCGGCTCTGGGGCTGCTTGTCCTTCCGGAAGATGGCCTCAACCGCCTCCTGGCCAGAGGCAAACTTGGTGGCGATGTCCATCAGCTCGCTCGCCCTGGTGGGGGTCTTGCGACCCAGCTTGCTCACCAGGTCGCGGCAGGTGGTGCTGGCGAGGAACGCGCCGATGACATCCGAATCGGTGACGTTGGGCAGCTCGGTGCGCTGCTTCGAGAATCGCCGGATGTAGTCCCGGAGAGACTCTCCCGGCTGCTGGCGGCAGCTTCGAAGATCCCAGGAATTTCCAGGGTGCACGTATGTGCCTTGGAAATTGCCGGCGAAGGCTTGGACCAGGTCGTCCCAGTTGGAGATCTACCCCAGAGGCAGGTGCTCCAGCCAGGCTCGAGCGGTGTCGGAGAGGAATAGGGGGAGGTTGCGGATGATGAGATTATCATCGTCCATTCCACCCAGTTGGCAGGCCAGCCGATAGTCCGCGAGCCACAGTTCCGGCCTTGTCTCCCCCGAGTACTTTGTGATAGTAGTCAGGGTTCGGAACCGGGGCCGGAACGGCGCCCGTCGTATGGCGCGGCTGAAAGCCTGCGGACCGAGTGGTTCGGGCGAAGGACTCTGATCCTCCCCGCTGTCGTAGCGTCCCCCACGCCTGGGGTGGTAGCCTCGGCGCACCCTCTCGTCGAGGTGGGCCCGACGGCTGTGGTGGTGGTGCTCGTTGCTGAGGCGACCCGGGGCCGCAGGCGCTGTGTTGCGCGTGCGCCCGATGTGGACCAAGGCTTCCCGTATGAATCGGGAAGTCGCGGCGTGATGTTCCGAGGGGTACCCCTGCCTTCGGGAGGCGGAGCTTTTGGCCCGTCGGACCGCGGCGTCCTTCAGGAGATTCTTGAGCTCTCCCTGGATACGCCGCCCCTCGGTGGTTGATGGCTCCGGCATCGCGCGGAGAAGTATTGCCGCTGCAGCCAGGTTTTGGCCGACTCCACTGGAGACCGGTGGCGGCCTTACCCTGATGTCGTCAGTGATGCGGTGCTGGATGCCCTGGGGGAGATGACGTGCTTCTCCGGTCGGAAGTTGGCCCGCCCCATTCCTGCCCGATGTCCCGGCGGATCGGCTCAAGCGTTCCTGCTCCCTCGTCGAGCCTGGCCTGCATCTTGCGGATTTGCTCGAGCTGTGGGTCATGACCCCCCGCCGGAACGGGGACCACAGCTAGCTCCCGAAGGATGTCGACGTGAGGCACGGGCCTAGGGGGATCACCGTTCTCCGGTATACCAAGATGGTTGCCTTCGCCGGGACCCCCTAGATCGACGTGGAAACATTCGCGACTTGGACCACAGTCCTCGTCGCCGGGGGTGCGGCTACCATCAGAACAGTCGGAAAGGCAGTAGTCGCATGCGGTCATGAAGTCCCGCACGACACTGGGGTTACCAAGTCCGGAGAAATCCCAACAGAGGTCGGGCTCGCCGTCTTCCTCGGACCCCGAGGGCCCGTAGGTCGAGACGGCCATCAGCCGGTCCCAGGGTGACCGCACACAATACCCCAGAGGGTTTGGACTCGCCTCTACGAGAATGCCCACCGAAGCGGAGTTGCTTGGCGGGTCGAGGTCGAATCCAAAAGGCGCGAGATGAGAATCGGTCGGTACCTTTTGGTCGACGGGCGGTGACGAAGTCACATCAGGGACTGACTGCACCGTCGTCTCAGGTACGAGGGTGACACCCAGCAAGTCCTTCACGAGCGTGCTAGCGTCGTCCGTTTGCTTGAGGTTGGTGTGTTGAGGGGAGACGGCGCTCGTCTTCGTCTCAAACGCGAGGTCGATGCCCGACGCGCTCTCCGTTGGGGCGCCGGCGCCGTCGACTCGCTCGACAACCAACAAGGTGTCGCCTCCTGCTTGGCCTTGGTTGCCCCGCCTCCTCCTCCGTCGGCGGGGGAGGGGACGGGACAAGCCCGAATGTCATCCTTCCACCACGTGGGGAAGGCGTCGTCGATTTCCCCGCTGGCGGGCGGGTTGTCGACCACCATTGTCGCTGTCGCGCGGCGGGGGAATGAGTATCATGTCGTAGCTGCCGTCGAAGGACATGAATTCAAGATTCCTGAAACGGAGCACCGTCCCGGGCTAGAGAGGTTGCTGGAGACTGCCCATCTGGAGCTTGACGGGAAGCTGTTCTTCAACACGCAGCATGCCCCTACATGGCGCGCCAACTGTCGGTGTTTCGAAACCCGGGGGGTCTCTGGACCGACGAGTGAATTGTCGCCGCGTGCCCCAGCCTAGATGGGTCAGCGCGAGGCGGAACGCGAAGGGGGGAAAAAGCAGCCGGAGGGAGACAGGCGTGGGAGGTGGAACCCGCGGCCTTCGTGTTAGCCCCGCGCCCAGGTCGGGTGCGCTTGCAGTAGGGGGTTACAAGCGTCCACGCGGGAGGGAGCGAGCGGCCTTGCGCGAGCGCCGTCCCGTCCTTCCCCGCGCAGCCAACCCTCTGTAGGAGGGCCCTGGACCTCCCTTTTATAGGCGTAAGGAGAGGATCTAGGTGTACAATGGGGGGTGTAGCAGTGTGCTAACGTGTCTAGCGGGGGAGAGCTAGCGCCCTAAGTACATGCCATCGTGGCAGCCGGAGAGGTTTTGGCACCCAGTTCGCATGGTGTCGTGGCCGTCGGAGGAGCGCTGGAGCCTGGCGGAAGGGCAGCTGTCGGGGCTGTCGAGTCCTTGCTGACGTCCTCTTGCTTTCGTAAGGGGGCTGAGAGCCACCGTCGTCACAGGGCATGCGGGGCGCCATCATTACTCGTATAGTGGAGCGAGCCAGATGGGACGTCGGTCTTATTCCCCGTAGCCTGAGTCAGCTCGGGGTAGGGTAATGATGGCGCTTCCTGTTGACGTGGTCGGTCCGTGCCCTAGGTTGGGCGAGGTGGAGGCTCCTCCGAGGTCGAGGTCGAGTCTGTCTTCCAAGGTCGAGGTCGAGTCCGAGCCCCCGGGTCGGACAAGGCGGAGACCGTCGGCTGAGGCCAGGGCTGAGTCTGAGCCCTGGGGTCGAGCGAGGCGGAGTTCGTCGTCTTCCGGGGCTGAGCCCGAGTCCGAGCCCTAGGGTTGGGCGGAGCAGAGTTCGTTGTCTTCCGGGGCTGAGCCCGAGTCCGAGCCCTGGGGTCGGGCGGAGCGGAGTTCGTCGTCTTCCGGGGCTGAGCCCGAGTCCGAGCCCTGGGGTCGGGCGGAGCGGAGTTCGTCGTCTTCCAGGGCTGAGCCTGAGTCCGAGCCCTGGGGTCGGGCGGAGCGGAGTTCGTCGTCTTCCGGGGCTGAGCCCGAGTCCGAGCCCTAGGGTCGGGCGGAGCGGAGTTTCCTATGACGCCTGAGGCCGGACTTGGCTGCTGTCAGCCTCACTCTGTCGAGTGGCTCAGCAGTCGGAGCGACGTAGGTGGCGCTGTCCTCTTGTCAGACCGGTCAGTGGAGCGGCAAAGTGACTACGGTCACTTTGGCTCTGTCGACTGGAGAGCGTGCGTCAGGATAAAGGTGTCAGGCCACCTTTGCATTAAATGCCCCTGCGATTTGGTCGGTTGGCGTGGCGATTTGGCCAAGGTTGCTTCTTGGTGAAGACTGGGCCTCGGTTGAGCCGAAGGTGTGTCTGTTGCTGGAGGGGGTCCTCGGGCGAGACGTAGGTCTTCCAGGGTCGGCTGCCCTTGCCCGAGGCTGGGCTCGGGCGAGGCGTGATCGTGTCCCTCGAATGGACCGGTCCTTGACTTAATCGCACCCATCAGGCCTTTGCAGCTTTGTGCTGATGGGGGTTACCAGCTGAGATTTAGGAGCCTTGAGGGTACCCCTAGTTATGGTCCCTGACAAAACTAAATATCTCAAGATTCGTTTTGCGGTCCTAAGGTGAGCTTCCTTAGGATCGGCTTGGAATCTTGCACACATGCATACGGAAAGCATAATATCCGGTCGTGAAGCACATAAATATAGTAAAGAACCTATCATTGACTGGTATACCTTTTGATCTACAGATTTACCTCCCGTGTCGAGGTCGAGATGCCCATTGGTTCACATGGGTGTCTTGATGGGCTTGACGTCCTTCATCCCAAACTTGGTTAGAATGTCTTGAATGTACTTCGTTTGGCTAATGAAGGTGCCTTCTTGGAGTTGCTTGACTTGGAATCCTAGAAAATACTTCAACTCCCACATCATAGACATCTCGAATTTTTGTGTCATGATCTTACTAAACTCTTCACAAGTAGATTCGTTAGTAGACCCAAATATGATATCATCAACATAAATTTGGCATACAAACAAATCATTTGCAAGTGTTTTAGTAAAGAGAGTAGGATCAGCTTTTCCGACTTTGAAGCCATTAGAAATAAGAAAATCTCTTAGGCATTCATACCATGATCTTGGGGCTTGCTTGAGCCCATAAAGCGCCTTAGAGAGTCTATAAACATGATTAGGATACTCACTATCTTCAAAGCCGGGAGGTTGCTCAACATAGACCTCTTCCTTGATTGGTCCATTGAGGAAGGCACTTTTCACGTCCATTTGATAAAGCTTAAAGCCATGGTAAGTAGCATAGGCAAGTAAAATGCGAATTGACTCAAGCCTAGCTACCGGTGCATAGGTTTCACCGAAATCCAAACCTTCGACTTGTGAATATCCCTGGCCACAAGTCGGGCTTTGTTCCTTGTCACCACACCATGCTCATCTTGCTTGTTGCGGAAGACCCACTTGGTTCCTACAACATTTTGGTTAGAACGTGGAACTAAATGCCATACCTCATTCCTCGTGAAGTTGTTGAGCTCCTCTTGCATCGCCATCACCCAATCCGAATCTTGGAGTGCTTCCTCTACCCTGTGTGGCTCAATAGAGGAAACAAAAGAGTAATGCTCACAAAAATGTGCAACACGAGATCTAGTGGTTACCCCCTTATGAATGTCGTCGAGAATGGTGTTCACGGGGTGATCTCGTTGGATTGCTTGGTGGACTCTTGGGTGTGGCGGTCTTGTAACTTGCTCATCCTCCTTGTCTTGATCATTTGCATCTCCCCCTTGATCATTGCCGTCTTCTTGAGGTGGCTCATCTTCTTGATCTTCTTCTTCATCATCTTGAGCCTCATCCTCATCTTGAGTTGGTGAAGATGCTTGCATGGAGGAGGATGGTTGATCTTGTGCTTGAATGGGCTCTTCGGATTCCTTAGGACACACATCTCTAATGGACATGTTCCTTAGCGCGACGCACGGAGCCTCTTCATCATCTAATTCGTCAAGATCAACTTGCTCTACTTGAGAGCCGTTGGTCTCATCAAACACAATGTCATAAGAAACTTCAACTAATCCAGTGGACTTGTTAAAGACTCTATATGCCCTTGTGTTTGAATCATATCCTAGTAAAAAGCCTTCTACAGCCTTAGGAGCAAATTTGGATTTTCTACCTCTTTTAACAAGAATAAAACATTTGTTACCAAAGACTCGAAAATATGAAACATTTGGCTTTTTACCGGTGAGGAGTTCGTAAGATGTCTTCTTGAGGATTCGGTGTAGATATAACCGGTTGATGGCGTAGCAAGCGGTGTTGACCGCCTCGGCCCAAAACTGATCCGAAGTCTTGTATTCATCAAGCATGGTCCTCGCCATATCCAATAGAGTTCTATTCTTCCTCTGCACTACACCATTTTGTTGTGGCGTGTAGGGAGAAGAGAACTCATGCTTGATGCCCTCCTCCTCAAGGAAGCCTTCAATTTGTGAATTCTTGAACTCCGTCCCATTATCGCTTCTAATTTTCTTGATCCTTAAGCCGAACTCATTTTGAGCCGGTCTCAAGAATCCCTTTAAGGTCTCTTGGGTTTGAGATTTTTCTTGCAAAAAGAATACCCAAGTGAAGCGAGAATAGTCATCCACAATAACTAGACAGTACTTACTTTCGCCGATGCTTATGTAAGAAATCGGGCTGAATAGGTCCATGTGGAGGAGCTCAAGTGGCCTATTAGTCGTCAAGATGTTCTTATGTGGATGATGAACACCAACTTGCTTCCCTGCTTGGCATGCGCTACAGATCCTGTCTTTCTCAAAATGCACATTTGTTAGTCCCAAAATGTGCTCTCCCTTTAGAAGCTTGTGAAGATTCTTCATCCCAACATGGGCTAGTCGGCGATGCCAGAGCCAACCCATGTTAGTCTTAGCAATTAAGCAAGTATCGAGTTCAGCTCTATTGAAATCAACTAGGTATATCTGACCCTCTAATACTCCCTTAAAAGCTACTAAATCATCACTTCTTCTAAAGACAGTAACACCTATATCCGTAAAAAGACAGTTGTAGCCCATTTTACATAATTGGGAAACAGAAAGCAAGTTGCAATCTAAAGAGTCTACAAGAAAAACATTGGAAATAGAATGGTCAGGTGATATAGCAATTTTACCCAATCCTTTGACCAAACCTTGATTTCCATCCCCGAATGTGATAGCTCGTTGGGGATCTTGGTTTTTCTCATAGGAGGAGAACATCTTTTTCTCCCCTGTCATGTGGTTTGTGCACCCACTATCGATGATCCAACTTGAGCCCCCGGATGCATAAACCTACAAAACAATTTTAGTTCTTAATTTTAGGTACCCAAACAGTTTTGGGTCCTTTGACATTAGATACAAGAACTTTGGGTACCCAAACACAAGTTTTTGATCCCTTGTGTTTGTCCCCAACATACTTGGCAACTACTTTGCCGGATTTGTTAGTCAAAACATAAGATGCATCAAAAGTTTTAAATGAAATGCTAGGTTCATTTGATGCACTAGGAGTTTTCTTCTTAGGCAATTTAGCACGAGTTGATTGCCTAGAGCTAGATGCCTCACCCTTATACATAAAAGAATGATTAGGGCCAGAGTGAGACTTCCTGGAGTGAATTCTCCTAATCTTATGCTCAGGATAACCGGCAGGGTACAAAATGTAACCCTCGTTATCCTAAGGCATGGGAGCCTTGCCCTTAACAAAGTTAGATAATTTTTTAGGAGGGGCATTAAGTTTGACATTGTCTCCCTTTTGGAAGCCAATGCCATCCTTGATGCCAGGGCGTCTCTATCGGTGTTTTGGGTCTGACCGCACACCCGGGGTTGCCCCTCGAGGTGTCTTTAGGAGTAGGGTGGTGTCGCCGACTGTAGCAAAATGGTTCGTGCCGGATGCACGAGAGACAAGAGACAATGTTTACAGGTTCGGGCCGCTTAGAGATGCGTAACACCCTACGTCCTGGCGAAGATGCTTCGTGTAATGGGTTACAAGGTGATTCTCTAGGGCGGGGATGTGGAAAGTATAGGTAGATGGCTGGATAGTGTGCCCGATCGTTCTGAAGGGGTGCCCCCTGGGCCTTATATATTCGGCCGTGGGGCGATACATGTGGATACGATAACAACGTGCGTCTAAAAGATAGTGAACTGTTTGAGTCTATCTCCCTATGATTCAGCCGACTTATCCTCGCCTGGTTCTACTGCATGATGCTCCAGTGCGGGGAAGTCGGATCTTCTGTTGTAATTTCTCGCTCAACGCTGTGGGGCCTATTTGGACTTGCGTCGATCCGGCTTTATATCGGTTTGTTTTGCTAATTGTCCTCCCCTCCGGGCCCATGAAGAAATGACCTTACGATTTATCGGGCCCTTGGGCCTTTCGTGAGGTCTTTTACTCTGCTAGTGGACCCGGGGGATATCTGTCCTCCACAAGCCCCTGATCTTTGGGTTGATTTTGAGATAATCGGCCCAAAGATCCTAGGCCCAACTTGCAGGTTATCCTTACAACAAGAAATGCTTCTCGGGCAGTCTGGTGAAGATGATTTCTTACTATCTTCTTCTGCTTTTCTTCACTCGAAATCTGTGGTTCTTCCTCACATCTGTGTCTTAGAAGTCGGCTTGTCATTTCGCAAGACCTTGAATTTCATTGGGTGCACCAGAGGTGCACCCAATGGGTGTAGCCCCCGAGCTTCGAGTAGATTTTAGAAGATAATCTACTCGAAGGTCTTCATCAGAAATCGTTTTTGTTTTCTTCTCGTGTTCTGGTTGAGGTCCAGCCTTGTCTTTTAATCTCGTCTTATGCCTTAGAAATCGGCACTACCTTGGCTTGAAATGGTGATCCATGGGGTGCACCGAAGGTGCACCCAATGGGTGTAGCCCCCGAGCTTTGAGTGGATTTTTGAAAACAATCCTCTCAAAGGTCTTTACCTCGTGTCCTTTTACCGAGAGCCATACTTTCTCTCCTTTTTCGTTTTTTGGATGCCTTAGAAGTCGGCATTATGTCATCCATATTATGCTTTAGAGGTCAGCATTATGTCATCACTATTATGCATCTGAGGTCAGCATGTATTTTGTCTTTTGCAGCCGAGTTCGAGATCTGCCCATATCTTGCTAAGTGGTGCAATTTATTTGCTCTGTGACTGATTGGACATTTGATGGACGTTCCCTAGCTAGTCTTTACGTCGCTTCCATCGGTCCGATTTTGTACTTCACCGGCTATATTTGGCTTTCCTCTGATCCTTACTGATATCTCATTTTTGTCTTGGGGTGTTCATTGCACGCCCTGCATGGATGTGACAGTTTTTTTTGAAAAATATACTGATAATTCCTGGGCGTCCCCCCCAATGGGTGTGGGTAAGAGATGGCTTGGTACGCTGAGTGTTTTAACCGGCTGCTTCTGAGTAGTAATGTGATGTGACGGCGGGTGTAATCATATCTTCTGTGCTGTTTGACTGGAGTCCCAATGGGTGTTGCATTGCGTGAAACGGCGTCAGCCGCGCGTCTTCAGACGGGTTGAAGTGTGTATTGAATGCTTCGCGACTGTTCAGTGACCATGGTTGGAGGTGAGCGGTTGCCTTCTTTTCCTATAAATAGTGCCTTTGCCTGTCTGGTTTTTTCACATCTCTCGCTGTTCTCCACTGCCTGCTTTCTTTCTTCTACCTGCATTTCCACCATGGGCAAGAAACGCAAGCGCGAGCCAACTCCTCCGTCTGAGGACTTTGGTGACTCAGAGTATTCAGAGGAGGAGTTCTCCTCTGAATCCGAGGGGTCTCTGGCTCCCATCCCTCTGCGTGAGTCGTCTGATGATTCAAACGACTCCCAGGGGCTCGCGGTGGAGGTCTGGACTTACATCCGGGCCGTCGAGCGTTCCGGGCTCGCGGGCTCGGATGAGTCGGAGGACTCCTCGGACGAGGAGGACTCCGAGGAGGACGGCGGCGACGGCGGCGAGGGCGACGATGACGACGACGATGACGACGACGACAACGGAGGCGGTGGCGGCGGTGATGACAGTGACTGCGGCGGCGGGGGCGACAGCAGCGGCAGGGGCAGCAACAGCGGCAGGGGCGGCAGCAGCGGCAGCAGCGGCGGCAACAAGGCCAGTGGCTAGATGCCACTGGTTTTTAAATATTAGTATAGATTAGAAGTAGTATAATGTAGTAATATTAGTAATGTAAAGTAGTATAGTGTAGCGTAGTAGTAGTAGTTGTAGCAATAGGGAAGTTATCAACTCATAATGAGTTGATTTGTAAGTATGAAAACTCCCTTAATGAAGAACAATTTCGTCCCTTCTGTGCAGATTTTGAGTCCTTAATCAACTAAATTGTCAATTATGATCAACGCCGAGTTTTTGAGTCCTTCCTCCGCCTGCTTTATTTACGAAGTTGACTCCTTTGGGATAGTAACTAAATAACTCGGGCATCACGCCGACGTTTTGTGATGGCCGAGCTATTTTTGTCACCATTTGCGCTTTTAAGATAGCGTCCGAGTGATTACGAAACTGTGTCAGCGACGGAATGACTGAAGGCTGCATCGGTGTTTTAGAGGTAACTGCCGAGCGAATGAAGACATCCTCGGCGCTTTAGAGATAGCTGCCGAGTGACCGAAGACATTATCGGCGCTTTAGAGGTAAATGCCGAGCGAATGAAGACATCATCAGTGCTTTAGAGATAGCCGCCGAGCAACTAAAGACATTGGTGATAACGTCGGCGTCTTAGAAATGACAGCCGAGTTAAAACGGGCCGCGTCGGCCACTTTTGAGGATAATGGCCGAGTGATGATGTGGCACACCGGTGTTTTAGAAGTAACCGCCGGGTGCTGACTGGGCGCTTTTGGAAACGGCATCCAGCTCAGGAATATCCCGCTTATATAGTGCTTTCAGCCGCCTTTGCTTTCCGTGCCCTAGTTCTTGTTTTTCTGCCTCCAAATTCTCTCTGCAATTCAGCTCTCGCTCTGTTCGCCGGTAAATTCGAGATGGCGCCCAAGAGAAAAGCTTCGAGTTCATCTGCTGCAGTAATTCCCCCTATCGACCCCAACAGCCAATTGCCTTTCGCGGGTAATCACATGTCCGTTGTCTTCGAGTCTGATCTCCTCCACCTCGTGTCCATCGGGGTTCTTCCCCCAAGGGAGCTTTGTTCTTGGCGGATTTGTCATGGGGTCACTGTCCCGACAGAGGATACTCATGAATCCGTGGTTTACGTTCCCTTTCTTCTCCGCGGTCTCGCTCTCCCCGTTTCACCTTTCTTCTGCGGCCTCCTTGATTTTTATCGCCTTAACTTGACCCACCTGAATCCCAATTCTATTCTTCAAATTTCTATTTATGTTCATTTGTGCGAAGCTTTCCTGGGTGTGCTGCCACATTTTGGGTTGTGGAAGTATTTGTATCACTGCCATCCTGGAATGGCCGGGGGTCAACATCAGCTGGTCGGGGGTGCTAGTTTGGAGATGCGCCGTGGGAGGAAGACTGAGTATCTCGAAATTCCACTTAAAGACAGCATCAAGGGATGGCGCTTGGAATGGTTTATTGTTGAGAACCATGGAAATTCCCTCCCTACACGGTCAGGAAGACAGCCGGATGTTCGCACTCTGAGCTGGACTGAGTCACCCACAGATCAGGAGGTAGCTGAAGTGAGGGCTTTGCTAGCTGAAGTTGGTCTGCTAAAAGAAAAGGGCCTGACTGCTGAAGCTGTGGTTGCTGATTTTGTTTTCAAGAATGTTCAGCCGTTGAAGGACAGAGCATACCCAGCTTATCTGTACAGAGGTTTGGCTGATCCGAATCGAGTTACCAACAGGAGAATTCCCTCTGTAGACTTGGTGAACCGACTTGAGACGATCCTTAGAGGCAAAGTATCAAATATTGGCGCCCCAATGGCATATTCAGCATGGAACCAGCCTTCTCCCAAGACCTTCACTCTTTTTGTGTCGAATCCACCTGTTACTGATGACGGTTTGGGTCTTAGAGTGCGACCCTCTGCCGAAGAGGTTAACACATTGGTTGCTTCACTCGGGGAAATTCCTGACGACGAACGACAAGTCCACTTTGAGGTGCCCTTGGATCCTAGTGATGCAGAAATAAGTGCTATGCTTGATTTTCTGGCTGAGGACTCCCCTGATGCTGCTCCCGCTGGGACATTGGTGGTGGCGCCTCTTTCAGAAGCTAGTATATCTTTGGATGTTCAGAAGCCTGCCAATGCTCGCTCAAGACGCCCTTGCCGAGCCAATCAACCTGGTCCTTCTGCGAATGAGCAGAAAAAGAAAAAGAGACGTCTCCAGCAAGTGTCTGGTTTGGATCAGGGTGTTGGTCCCTTGGCTCCTGCTGCTGAGGAGGTTCCCGTGCCTGATTTCACTGACGCTGACCCCAATGGGTGTGCTCCAGCTGCTGCTGACCCCAATGGGTGTGATGCTTATGTTGTTGTTGAAAATGACAGGGAGGAAGAAGACGAGGTCCCTCTGACCCGGAAGAACAGTCGACAGTATATTGCCAGTGGGGAGAGCAGTGGAGTTCCTTCTCCTGCTTTGTCAGCCCTCGTTGGCCTACAGGAGTTATCTCTGGCAAACTTTGATCAGACCCTGGAGGATATGGTTCCAGAGGACCTTTTGTTAGAGCCAGCGGATGATGGTGTGATGGAGGTTTGTGCTGATGTGCTTGATGCTAGGTTGAGGTCATCCCGCGCCTCATCGACCTTAGAGCGCGGTCCTGAGGGCCAGAAGACTGATTTGGATCATCTCGGTCCCATGGAAGCAACTGAAGGGCCTTTAGCCTTAGAAGTGGCCACTGCAGAGAACTCGGCTCTCAAGGATGGTGTTGACGCTTACCCAGCCCCCGAGGGTGTTGCCGAGGGTGACTCGGCTCGGGTGGAAAGTGCCAGCCACTGTCCAGCCCCCGAGGGTACTGCCGGAGATGATCCGGCTCATGTGGGTAGTGAAAACTACGACCCAGCCCCCGAGGGTGTCCCAGCAAGGTCCCCCTCTTGTACTTCCATGGACGTTCATGCGGGATCGCCCCACACTCCGGCTGTATGGTGGTCGCCCAAGCTTCGAACCAAGGAGTCGCTTTGGAGGGCAGCGTCCCCGCTGGCCAAGTTTTGAGCCCTGTTGATGGCACTGAGTTGGTTTCTGCTGGTTTGTTGCCAACTGCTTCGGGTGGTGACCTTACGCCAGGCCATCAATTGATCTCTCATGATCTGGGAGCCCCTTCATTCTTTTCCAATCTTCAGGTATTGTAATATATCTTGTCTTAACTTTCGCGTTGTGTGAACTGCTGTCATTACACTCATCTGTTCTTCTTATCAGGCTTTGGTAGACGGAATGGCTAGTCAGCTGAGGTTGCAGGGTGCTTCTGTTCCAGAAGGAGCTTTGTTTCTTACACGTTGGAATCTGGTGATACTTCAACAACGTGTTTCTGACTTGGAGGTGACCAACGCTGGTTAGTGCCTTTCTGCTTTTCTTTGTTCTGCATTACTGAACTGCTTTATATCCTGATCCTTTTTGTTTGATTATTTCTTGCTAGATATGACTCGGCAAATTTCCACTCTTGAAGAAAAACATTCCCGAGACCTAGCTGAGCTGGTCCAGCGGTGCTCTGATTTTGAAGAAAAGTATTCTCAAAGCCAGACTGAACTAGCTCAGGTTTCTGCTGCCTTAGATGATGCCAATGCCCTGAGCTCTTCTCTGCGCATTCAGCTTGATTCTGAAAAGGTGACTTGTGAAACTGTACTTTGCGTTTCTGTGTTCCTATTGTTTGTTTGATATTTAAAAGGAGTTGATTCTTGTTTGCAGGAAGAAAAAAGTGGCCTTGTTGCATCTTGCGACAATCTCGACAGACTGTATCGTGATTCTAGCAACTCGCTGACCATCCTGGAGAGGAGTCATCGCTTTTCCATGGAGGAGTTAGACAATCTTCGCTATAAGCTGCAGGAGTCCTTGGATGATGTGATTCGTCTTAGGGAGTTGATATCGGCTAAAGACGTTGTCATCAAGAATCTACGTGCTTCCAAGAAATCTGTTACCCAGGAGCTAGAGGCAGCCCAGTTGGCTGTCAAGGTTGCTGAAGAGACTTCCAGTACTCTGAGAGCCCAGCGCGACAGGGCCATGGATAAGGCCATTCGAGCAGGACGAATCTTGATGAGGAGACCTGGTGTAGTCGTTCCTGAAGATATAAGGGTTGATGTGAATGCTGCGCTTGATTCCTCAAGTCGCCCCTCCTCGTCGGTTGCTCCTGAGAAAGACATCACGAAATAGAGGGATGTTTTGCGTGCTTTGAGAGGATTGTTTTGCGTGCTTTGAGCGCGCGGTTAGCACGATCATATATTTGTTAGAGGACGCCAGTTTAACATTTGAATGATATTGCTATTCTCCTACTGTTTTAGAGTTCAACAGTGCATAAATTTGTAGCAGTAAAAAGGCTGTGTAATGGTTTTTGAGGCTTGTTTGCGGGATATAGAAGTCATCCCTCGAGTTTCGTAAGCGCGAGTATGTCGCATTGCCTTAAGTCGTTGCCAACTTAAGCCGATTGCTTCGTCAGTAGGGCATAGTGGTCACCCTGAGCTATGTAAGCGTGAGCGTGTTGCACCGTCTTAAGTCTTTGCCGACTTAAGCCGATTGCTCCGTTAGCAGGGCATAGTGGTCACCCCGAGTTATGTAAGCGTGAGCATGTTGCACCGTCTTAAGCCTTTGCCGACTTAAGCCGATTGCTCCGTTAGCAGGGCATAGTGGTCATCCCGAGTTATGTAAGCGTGAGCATGTTGCACCGTGTTAAGTCTTTGCCGACTTAAGCCGATTGCTCCGTTAGCAGGGTATAGTGGTCACCCCAAGTTATGTAAGCGTGAGCATGTTGCACCGTCTTAAGTCTTTGCCGACTTAAGCCGATTGCTCCGTTAGCAGGGCATAGTGGTCACCCCGAGTTAAGTAAGAGTGCTAGTCAATCATGAACAAATTGAGTATCTTTGAAGTCTTCTTTATTGATGACATATCTCCCGTTTTACAGAGTACATTGTCGTCCCGATAGCTTTTGAAATTCAGCTAGGGGTAAAACTTTCTGAGGTGTTTTATATTCCAGGAGTTCCCAACTTCTGTGCCGTCTATCTGAGTTAGACGATATGATCCCGGCCGAGTGATTTCTGCTACTATGAATGGTCCTTCCCATAAGGGCGACAACTTATGTCGTCCCTCCCCCGTTAGAATTCGGCGGAGGACGAGATCTCCCACTGAGAAGGATCGTTGTCGCACGGCCTTGTCATGATAGCGTCTCAGAGTCTGCTGGTACCGCGCTGATTGAATTACTGCATTCAGCCGTTCTTCTTCGAGTACATCGATGTCCTCCAGCCTAGTAGCTTCGGCTTCTGCTATGCTTTCGAAGACCAGCCTTGGCGCCCCGAACTTGAGATCAGCGGGTAATACTGCCTCTGACCCATAGACCATGAAGAAAGGAGTATTTCCATGTAGAGCTCGGCTTGGCTGAGTCCTTAAGCTCCAAACGACGTAGGGCAATTCCCTTATCCACTTCCTTGCGAACTTCTCATTCTTTTCGAAGACCCTTTTCCTGTGTGCCTCCAGTATCATCCCGTTGGCTCGCTCAACCTGCCCATTGGCCCTCGGGTGCGCTACCGAAGCGTATTTGATCTGAATGCCCTTTTGCTCGCAGAAATCGAAGAATTCTGAACTTGTGAAATTGGATCCCAAGTCAGTTATAATGTTGTTTGGTATTCCGAATCTGAATATTATGTCCTGTATGAATTCCACGGCCTTGGCTGAGGTTAAGGAAGCAATGGGTTTGAATTCTAACCATTTGGTGAACTTGTCGATTGCTACCAGTACATGAGTGTACCCTCCTTGAGCTTTCTTGAAAGGTCCAATCATATCCAGTCCCCAGCATGCGAAGGGCCAAGTTACTGGTATAGTCTGCAATTTCTGTGCTGGTAAATGTTGTTGTTTTGACAAGTACTGGTAAGTTTCGCACCTCTGAACTAACTCGGCTGCATCGTTTTTCGCTGTTGGCCAATAAAATCCTAACCTGAAGACCTTCCCGACTAGTGTCTTGGACGCCGCGTGTATTCCGCATTGCCCGGCATGGACCTCATCTAAAAGTTGCTTCCCAGTGGATGAGAGAATGCACTTCATGAAGACGCCCGATGCACCCCTTCTGTATAATGTTTCTCCAATGAGTGTGTAGTGGGCTGACTGTCTGGCGATGCGTTCGGCTGCATTTTTATCGTCTGGTTCCTCTTCATTCTTTATATATCTGATGATCGGCCTTCTCCAGTCATCAGGGTCTGACCCGGGTTGACCCACGATATTACATTCTTCCGCTTGATCTGTTGAGATGCTCGGTCGTGGTATTTCTTGCACGAAGACTCCGGGTGGGACCTGAGTTCGGCTGGATCCTAACTTGGACAATACATCGGCTGCTGTGTTTCGATCTCTCTCCACATGATGAAATTCTAGACCTTCAAACTTATCTTCTAGTTTCCGGACGGCGGTGCAGTATTTTCCCATCGAATCATTCGAACAGTCCCATTCTTTGTTTATTTGACTTATGACCTCCAGAGAATCTTCGTATACCATTAATCTCTTGATGCCCAATGATATGGCGATGTTTAGTCCATGGATCAGGGCTTCATACTCGGCTGCATTGTTACAGGCTGGAAATAACAGTTGGAGGGCATATTTGAGGTGTTCGCCTCCGGGCGCGATGAAGAGAATTCCTGCACCTGCTCCCTGCAGCTTCAGCGAGCCATCAAAATACATCTTCCCTACTTCTGCAGTTTCTGGGTCCTCTGGTATTTGTTGTTCAGTCCATTCTGAGACGAAGTCTACCAATGCTTGAGACTTAATGGCGGTACGAGGTCGAAATTCGATGTCGTGAGACCCCAGTTCACAGGCCCACTTGGCTATTCGGCCAATGGCTTCCTTGTTGTGGAGGATATCCCCTATCGGAAAACTGGTGACTACTATGACTTTGTGGTCATCAAAGTAGTGACGCAGCTTGCGGGCAGTTAGAAGTACTGCATATAATAGCTTCTGCACTTGAGGATACTTTTTCTTCGAGGGTCCCAGAACTTCACTGATGAAATAAACGGGGTGTTGCACAGGGTAGGCATGTCCTTCTTCCGCTCGCTCGACTACCAACGCGGTGCTTACCACGTGAGTCGTGCAAGAGATATATAGCAACAGATCTTCAGCCGGTTGAGTTGACGTGGCTCGCCGCGGTGGTTTCAGTACTGGTGGGGTTGTCAAGAATTTTTTCAGTGCGTCCAAGGCTTCCTGCGCTTCTGAAATCCACTGAAACTTGTCCACCTTCTTGAGCAGCTTGTAGAACGGTAAACCTTTTTCTCCCAACCTGGATATAAATCTGCTCAGAGCGGCCATACATCCGGTAAGTCGTTGAACCTTCTTTTGTGATCGTGGAGCTTCCATTTTCATGATAGCTTCAATCTTTTCCGGGTTAGCTTCAATTCCCCGGTGGCTGACAATAAATCCGAGTAGCTTCCCTGCTGGTACCCCGAAGACACATTTTTTGGGATTAAGCTTACACCGATACCGTCATAGACTGTTGAAAACCAGCTGCAAGTCTTCGATGAAGTTTTCCGAGTTTTCCGTTTTGATTACCACGTCGTCTACGTAGGCTTCCACACGCTTGCCCCAGTGATCGGCTAAGCATGTTTGAATGGCTCTCTGATAAGTTGCTCCAGCATTTTTGAGGCCGAATGGCATGGAGATATAACAGAAAGCACCAAACGGAGTGATGAACGCCGTTTTTTTCCTCGTCTTCTTTTGCCAGGCTGATCTGATGGTATTCCGAATAGCAATCCAAGAAAGACAACACAGAACATCCGGCGGTGGAGTCTACCACCTGATCTATCCTTGGGAGCCCGAAGGGATCCTTCGGACAATGTTTGTTGAGATCAGTATAGTCGATGCACATGCGCCAATCCACTTTATTCTTTTTGAGTACAAGAACAGGGTTGGCTAACCACTCGGGATGTAACACTTCTCTAATGAACCCGGCCGCGACCAAGCGAGCCAGCTCAGCGCGAATGACCTCTCTCTTGTCGGGCATGAAACGACGTAGCTTTTGCCGGATCGGTCTTGCTTGGGGGTAGACCTTCAGTTTGTGCTCGGCCAGTTCTCTCGGGACTCCCGGCATACTCGCAGGTTGCCATGCGAATACGTCTCAGTTGTCTTGCAGAAACTAGACGAGCGCGCTTTCCTATTTATCATCTAGGCTAGAGCTGATGATGGCAGTTTTGCGTTCATCAGCAAACCCCAGATTGATCCTTTTAGTTTCTTCAGTCGGCCGCATAGAGGTCGCAGCTCGAGCTTTATTCGCCGGTGCTGTATGGTCTTCCTCAGGCTTAGAGTTTGCCTGGATCGAAGAAGTTGCTGACGGTTTAGTAGCGAGGGCTGCCTGGATGGCCACTCGGAAACATTCCGCGGCGCCTTAGAGGTCGGCACGCACAGTTATGATTCCTTGCGGTCCCGGCATCTTCAATATCATGTACGTGTAATGCGGAATGGCCATGAATTTTGCCAGTCCCGGCCTCCCGACGATGGCGTTGTACCCGCAGTCGAAGTTTGCCACTTCAAACCTTAGGAACTCGGTTCTGTAGTTTTCCGGAGTCCCGAAGGTGACGGGCATGTAGATGTGGCCCAGCGGGAATTCTCCCTCAGTTGGCACGATGCCAAAGAAGGGAGTGTCTGACTCGTGGAGTGCTTTGAGGTGAACTCCCAAGCCTCGGAGTGTCTGGGGGAAGGTGACGTTGATGCTGCTCCCCCCGTCCACTAACACCTTCTTCACCCTGCTCTCTCAGATCACCGGATCGACGAGGAGCGGGTATTTGCCCGGATGGTCGAAGTTGAGCCATTGATCCGCCCGAGTGAAGGTGATCGGGTGCTCCGACCACCGGTATGGGGCGGGAGGACCGGTGGTCGCCACCAATATCTGGCGATCGTTGAGCTTTTGTTGTCTTCTGTTCTCCTGCGATCCGTGTCCGCCGAAGATGACGTTGACCTCCCTATCAACGCGCGGGAAGGCTCCTCCTCCTCCCTCCTCCTGCTGCTGGGGTTGTCGTGGTTCTTGTGGTCCTCCCCGCGGCGGAGGAGGAGGTAAAGGTTGGAAGGGTCGGCCGTGCCCAACGGAATGCTTGAAATCCCGGCAGTTCCGAAGAGTGTGGCGCACGTCCTTGTGGTATGGGCACTGGGCGTCGAGGATGTCATCCAGCGTGCGCTCGCCTCCGCGAGGTCCTCCTCGGGCGCGAGAGGCAGGTGGTCCGGCGGCGTGTACCTCTTCGTGCGGTCTCTTCTCCCAGCGTTTGTCAGGTTGCTGGTTCGCGTCGCGTCGTGGTGCTGCCGGTGCGGGCTTTGCTCCTCCGATGAGGTCCTGGGCTCGCTCGTCGGTGGTGATGTAGAGGTCGGCTTCCCGGAATAGCTCCTCGGAGGTAGTTGGTGCCTTCTGTAATATGGCTCGGACAAAGGCCGAGTCATTGGATCCTCTGTAGAAGTCCTCGATCACGGCCGCCTCTGTGACCTCAGGGATACGATTTCTCATGGTCTGGAATCTTTTGAGGTACGATCGGAGAGTTTCGTCCCCCCGGCGCTTGATGGATGTAACACCCATTTGTAAATTGCTAGGAAAATATACCAATAGAGAAAACAATTTCTCTTTATGTGAGTTTGATCTTTATGCATCATCCCATGTGAACAACATATTCAAAAGCAAATAATTAATAAAAAGAATATATGCCATTAAAATTATGCATCATGCTGGATATTGTTTTTGTGTGTGCATTTTGTGACCAGGAATATAGTAAAGAGTCCAAAGTGGAATTCAAAACCTAAAAGAGATTTTAGAATTTAGAGAAGAGAAGCAAACAAGTATTATGTGATATAAAAATATAAACAATATATATATCTCCAAATTGAAACTTGTCATGACACAATATAAAATAAGGATAAATTTGTCACAAGTTTAAACTTAAACTAGAATTTAAATTTGAATTTGGAAAAAAAGAGGGAAAGGAAAATCTAAAGTTAAGAGAGAAAAACAAAAGAAAAAGAGAAAAAAAAGCCAATTGGGCCACCGGCCACCCATTCGGCCCAATAACCCTTTTTTAACCGCGCAGCCCAACTCTCCCACTCGCGCTTGCGCTGGCTGGTGGGGACGCAGGGCAGCCACGCTGCTGCGCTCCCTTTCCACTGACGGGCGGGCCCACGCTGGCAGACCCCATTTCCTTCGCGTGTGGCTGGTCGTGGGGTCACATGGTCAGATCCGTCTCCACCGGGTCTGCACGTTCTTCACCTCCATTCAAACGGAGCCCGCAGACGCTGCATCAACCTCGCCGGGAACCTCGGGTGGTTGATGGTGTGCGCTGGCTAGCTCCGCACGTATAAGGAGACCACCGCACCAGTAGCGCCCCGCGACGACCATACCCTAGCCTCTACCTGGGGTCCGACACCATCGAATTCTGCGTTGAGGGAGAGAGAGAGAGCACCACCCGCCATTCTCGGCCTGGGCAGTGTATCAGCGTCGGCTTTGTACTTGTGATCTTCGCCATGGTGTTGCGATCGCAAGGGTGTCAATCGGGGCAACCGGGGGGGCATCGTATCGGCTGCAATTCCTCGCCGGAACACCGTATTCGCTGCGGGTCTGCCCTCTTCCGTGAGCTACGGGAGCCACTGCGTGACGTCGGTGAGTCTTCCGTTCCGCTTGTCCACATCGTTCTTCTCTTAGCGAAGCAACTAGTTAATTTCGTAGTTATGCGCTGGGTTGCTGGCACGAATTCCACCGACCATGGCGCCTCCGCGGCGCGCCATGGAGCGAGGCTTGCACTCGTTGACAGCCGAAATTGGTTTGGGAATTGAGTTCAGGGAGTCGTCAATCTCGCGGGGGCCGAACGAATTTGAGTATGGCGTTCGGGTTGGCCGGATTCATGGGCGCCGGTGACTCCGCCGCCGTGCGCAGAGGCGAGTTGGGTGGCTCGGGCTGGGTTGGAGACGATGCTTCCGCGGTCGTCGATCGGGGCATGGATGCTTGGGATTAGAGTGCGGATAACGTTTTGGGTTGGATGGCGCGCGATCGTCAGATCACGATCGGACGAATCGGCCACAAGTGGGTGCTGGGCCGTAGATCTGTGATCAAACGGCCAGCGAAGCGTACCGATTCGAGTTAAAACTAGTCTAATCCGTGGCATCCATTTTTGATCTAGCGGCTGATATCACGCGATACCCCTTCGCGGGTTCACTTTGCACTTGGACCCCTCTGTTTAGGTGAAATGAACCCGCGGTCCTCGCACGGCTGTTCACTGTGTCTGGGCTATTTTGCGCCAGAGCCCCTGCTCTTTTACAAATTTGAGGCCCAGTCCAGAACATAATAAAATCAGGGAAAATGATTATTAAATAGATTTTTAATAGGAAAATAATTGCTAGAACTTCAATAACTCATAGAAAATTCATACTAACTCCAAATTAATCCATTCCAGTTCCTAAAATTTTGTAATTTTATTATCTATCACTTAGTGTCTCTGTTTTATCATGAAAACAGTAAGAAAATTAATTTCCCACTTAATTCTATTTAAAGCACATAAAACCTTTGAAAATCCATAACTTAAAATCTATAACTCCAAAAATTATGATTCCTGTTCCTAGAATTTTATGTTAATGTGTAGATTATTACTGTGTATTTTGTATATATGTTTGGTGTAATGTTAATTTCTCTATATGCACTGTGCTTGTTTGTATTGTGACGAGTAGAAGAGCCTGTTGCTGAGGATCCTGGTGAGCAGCAGGTTGAAGTAGCTGAGCAGGAGCTCATTGAAGGCAAGTTGTGCCCTTGACCACTTTTTACCCAATAATGTTCTTTAATTTCACATACTCATGCATAGGTTAATTTTGATGGGACCCAATAGGTCACCCTAGATTGTTTATCTCATTACCTTGTTTACCCCTGAATCACTTGGGTAGTTTGCTATTGCTTTACATGGTTTTGGGATAATCATTTATTACCTCTATGTTCCAATTCTTTTTGTTATTTTATTTATGTTCATGTTGAGATCATTAATGTTAATTGGAACATAGAGCTTAACTTGAGAACCACGTGCCACCACAAGGGTTTAATGGGACGCCCTTGGCTGACTAATTAGGAAAGCTAGTGGAAGACTACCTTACCCGAAAGGGGCAAGGGCAGTAGGGGAGTGGTCAGTGTAGGGAGGTCCCTGGTTGATTTTGCTGCGATGGCGGTCAGCCAGGAACCCTGCATTGGAACTTCCTATAAACTGTAGCGGGTTTTCGGAAGCTAGTGGAACTTTGTAAAGGCCTCGTAGTGTTGCCCTGCCGCGCTTCCTAGGTAGAGGTGTATGGGACTCGCGACCCCTTGGCAGATGGGTAGCATGACTTGTGGGTAAAGGGTACAACCTCTGCAGAGTGTAAAACTGGTATACTAGCCGAGCTCACGGTCACGAGCAGCTCAGGACTCTCTGATGTTTAAATTATGGAACTTAAATTCAATTTTGTCATTTGCATTGCATGGGTTTATTATTAATTTTGTTCTATTACTTTATTTATGGTTTGGTATTTACTTACACTTAGTAATTGCTAATAAAATTTTGACCAACTACTTAAAAACAATGCTCAGCTTTAACCCCTATCATTGATTAGCCTTACACATCACATGAACTCACACCTTTGTGAGTTTATGTCCACTGGTTCCCCACAACTTGTTGAGCTATGATGATGTGTGAGCTCACCCTTGCTGTCTCACCCCCCCCCACAGGAGAAGAGCAGGTGGTTCAGGAGGAGCCACAAGAAGAGGAGTATGATCTGATCTAGGTGGCGTTTCTCAGTCGACATTGGCGCCGACGATCCTTAGTTCGTTTTATGGTTATTCCTTTATTTTGTAATAAGTCTTCCGCTATGTAATAAATACTCTGATGTTTTATGACATTTATCTCTATACACTCTGTTATTATATATGTTGTCTTCTTGGCGCATGTATGAGATGCACCCGACTTTGTCCTTTAAAACCGGGTGTTACAGAAGTGGTATCAGAGGAATGTTGACTGTAGGACGAAACCTAGATAGAAATGGACAAAACCCTTACCTACTTATCTTATTCTGATTCATTCCACACTTACCTTACTCTGACTCATTCTATACTCATCTCATCTTGATCTTGTCTCACCTTCTACTGTTCTACTCTGATCATTCTTACCTTTTCTACTCTAAGACAAGATGGATTTCACACCTTGGAATCTCTACCCCTATGATATTTTTAAGGGATAGGAAGCCTAAGACAAAATTAAAACTATTTTCTATATTTAAAAATGTTGTTTGATTGTTATGATGAAAAATGTCTGATTTGCTTCTTTGATTGATTGAGATATTATGGACATCTTAGCATGTGCCAGCATAAGGTAATAAATTAGCTATGGTAGGTAAAACATTAATCTGCTTAGCTAATAAATCCCCCAATTTAACATGATTCGTAATTACTGCCTTGTCTACTGCTTTCTCTTACCATATGTATCTAACTCAGATGGTCAATACCAGGAGGGGAGGTGGAATTGATTTGCCTCCTAACCGACACACTCGAAGGATATATAGACAACCTCAGCCACAGCCTGCAGAGATGAATCCTCCCAATCCTCCACCAGGCGGAGTTGACCCACTGGTTGCTGCTCAGATGGCGGTAATGCAGCAAATGGCAGACACTATGGCTGATATGCGTGCCCAGATGCAGGAAGAACGCCAGGAGATGCGTCAGGAAAGAGAAGATATACGCTAGGAGTTGCGCCAGGAGCGAGATGAGATACGCCAGGAAAGGAGGGCACAACAACAGCAGCTGCAACAACAAATGCAACAGCAACAACAGCAACAACAAGTGCCATTGCCTCCACCACCACCACCAGTTCCACCCCGTGATAAGCACCGGGAGTTCATGAGTCATAAGCCACCTACATTTGCAAGCTCACCTGATCCACTGGACGCGGATGATTGGCTGAAGTCCGTTGAAAAGATGCTGAATATTGCACAGTGCACGGACCGGGAGAAGGTTTTATATGCTTCTGGACGTCTGACAGGTCCTGCTGCTGACTGGTGGGATTCTTATACTGCTGCCCATGATGCTGCGGATACTATTACTTGGGCAGAGTTTAGTACACAATTCAGGAACTACCATATTCCCGCTGGTATGATAAAGATCAAGAAGAAGGAATTTCTGTCGCTGAAGCAAGGAAGTATGTCAGTCAGCGAGTACCGCGACAAGTTTATTCAGTTATCCAGATATGCCCCTGAAGAAGTTGCTGAAGACGAGAGGAAGCAAGAGCATTTCATTGAAGGACTTAATGGACCACTGCAGTATGCTCTTGTGGCACACACATTTCCATCATTTCAGAGGCTGCTTGATAAGGCACTGGCTATTGAACACAAGCGTGTTCAGCTGGGAGATTTGAAGAGGAAGGCAATATCTCAAGGACAAGGAAGCAGCAGTGTTCGTCCTCGCTACAGTTCACCACAGGGTACACCGACTCGACCCGGAGGACCACGCCCAGTTCAGCAATCACCACTGAGGACTCCACCTCCTCGACAGGCTACCCCTACTGGCACCCCGATGAAGTTTGCAGGACAGAGTCCAGGCACCACATGTTTCAAGTGTGGGAAGACTGGTCATTATGCAAATGTCTGCCCACAGAGGATTGCTACTACTCCAGTTCAGAACAGGCAGCAAACTCCAAGTTCTGGCAAGGGATATTCTATTGCCAAGGTTAATCAAGTCAGCGTTGATGCTACTCCGGATGGAGGGGACCTCGTAATTGGTATGTTTTATGTTAATGCAATTCCTGCAACCATATTATTTGATTCTGGTGCTACACATTCATTCATGTCTGCTAGATATGCCAACACAAATGAAATACCACTGCTAAATATGAGAAAACCCATGATAGTAATTACACCTAAAGGGCCTGTTGAGGCGAATCAAATGACACGTAGATTGACATTAACCATTATGGGTAGAGAATTTGGAGCTACTGCTATAATATTGGAGTCAAGCGGTATAGATTTGATCCTTGGTATGTCATGGCTAAGAAAGGCAAAGGCCGTTATAGCATGTGGTAGGGGTACCGTAGAACTCACTACCACTAAAGGAGAAAGGTTTCAAGTTAATATTGCAGTAACCTCCTCACCTATGCGTGCAATGTTCTTTATACCTGAGGAGTTTGTTGGTGACAACATCCGGGTGGTTAGAGATTTTCCGGATGTCTTTCCAGAGGAGTTACCAGGGATGCCACCTGATAGAGAAGTTGAGTTTGTTATCGACCTCTTACCTGGAACCGCCCCTATTTCTAAACGGCCATATAGGATGTCCGTAGAGGAGTTGAAGGAACTTAAGAAGCAGTTAACTGAGTTACAAGATGCTGGGTACATTCGTCCGAGTTCCTCACCTTGGGGAGCACCGGTCTTGTTTGTACAGAAGAAGGATGGATCGCAGCGGATGTGTGTGGATTATAGATCTCTTAATGATGTTACGGTGAAGAACAAGTATCCGTTGCCCGTATTGCGGATTTATTTGACCAGATGAGAGGTGCTAGAGTATTCTCGAAGATTGATCTCCGATCCGGTTACCATCAGATGAGGATTAGACCATCGGATATTCCCAAGACGGCTTTCTCGACTAGATATGGATTATATGAGTTTACTGTTATGTCGTTTGGATTAACCAACGCACCAGCTTATTTTATGAACTTAATGAACAAGGTGTTTATGGAGTATCTGGACAGATTCGTCATGGTATTCATCGACGATATTCTTATCTATTCCAAGAGTGATAATGATCACGAGGAACATCTGAGGTTGGTGCTACAGAAGCTTCGAGATAACCAGCTATATGCCAAGTTCAGCAAGTGCGAGTTTTGGATTGATAAGGTACCATTCCTTGGACATATTATTTCTAATGGAGGAATAGCAGTGGATCCTGCTAAGGTTAAGGAGATAATGGAATGGAGAGTACCCACTACAGTTACTGAGATTCGGAGTTTCTTGGGACTCGCAGGATATTATCGGAGATTTATTGAAGGGTTCTCTAAGATTGCCAAACCTATGACTTCGCTTTTGGAGAAAGGAAGAGAATTTAAGTGGGACGAGAAGTGCCAAGACAGCTTTGAGCAATTGAAAAAGAGGTTGATGTCGCCACCAGTATTGGTTATGCCAGACCTACAGAAAGGATTTGATATCTATTGCGATGCATGTGGCCAAGGCTTGGGATGCGTGCTTATGCAAGAAGGTCATGTGATCGCCTATGCATCTCGTCAGTTGAGGAAGCATGAATTGAACTACCCCACTCATGACTTGGAACTAGCAGCCGTTGTGCATGCGCTTAAGATTTGGAGACATTATATCATGGGGACCAAGTGTCAAGTGTATACGGATCATAAGAGTCTGAAGTATATATTCACTCAAAAGGATCTCAACCTTAGGCAACGCCGTTGGTTGGAGCTTATTAAGGATTACGATTTGGAGATTCACTATCACCCGGGCAAGGCAAATTTGGTTGCAGATGCCTTGAGTCGAAAGGAGCATGTCCATTCAGCTATTGTTGCCCAGCTACCCGATGAGATTGTTGAGGATTTCAGGAGACTTAACCTGGGGATAGTTGCTCATACTGAGGGAGTTACTATTGATGTGGAACCTACTTTGGAGCAAGAGATCCGCAAAGGACAAATTGGTGATGCTAAAATAAAAGAGATTAAGGATCTGATTACTGAAGGTCGAGTTCCGGAATTTACGGAAGATGAGCAAGGCACTATATGGTTCAAGGACAGGATGTGTGTTCCTGATATTAAAAGCCTTCGAGAGACTATATTGAAGGAGGCTCATGATTCGGATTATTCTATTCATCCTGGTAGTACTAAGATGTATCAGGATTTGAAGCGGAAGTATTGGTGGTATGGATTGAAGAGAGATGTGGCGGCACATGTGGCTATGTGCGATATATGCCAAAGAGTTAAGGCTGAACACCAGAGGCCAGCTGGACTATTGCACCCACTGAAGATACCTGAGTGGAAGTGGGAAGAGATTGGTATGGATTTCATTACTGGATTGCCTCGCACCCAGAAAGGATATGATGCTATATGGGTGATTGTGGATAGATTGACTAAAGTGGCTCACTTTATTCCTGTGAAGACTACATATAAAGGTTCTCAGCTAGCAGAGTTATATATGGCTCGGATTGTGTGTTTACATGGAGTACCAAAGAAGATCGTGTCTGATCGAGGTTCACAGTTTACCTCAAGATTTTGGAGAAGCTTTCATGAGAACATGAGCACGAAGTTGAATTTCAGTACGGCTTATCACCCTCAGACTGATGGACAGACTGAAAGGACAAATCAAGTATTGGAAGATATGTTGAGAGCATGTGCCCTTCAGCATGGAGGAAGTTGGGATAAGAGTCTACCTTATGCTGAATTCTCATATAATAATAGTTATCAGGCCAGTCTGAAGATGTCACCTTTTGAAGCTTTATATGGGAGGAAGTGCAGGACTCCTCTATATTGGGATCAGACTGGAGAGAGACAGTTCTTTGGGCCTGAATTGATTCAAGAAGCAGAAGAACAAGTCCGTATAATTCGAGAGAATTTGAGAGTGGCTCAAACCAGGCAAAAGAGCTATGCTGATAATAGAAGGAGACCACTGGAATTTGAAGAAGGAGATTATGTGTACCTCAAGGTGTCACCACTGCGTGGAATGAGGAGATTTAAAGTCAAGGGCAAATTGTCCCCTCGCTATATTGGACCATTCTTGATCTTTAGAAGAGTTGGGGAGATGGCATACCAACTCGAGTTACCGGATAGTCTATCGGATGTGCATAATGTGTTCCATGTGTCTCAACTTAAGAAGTGTCTCCGTGTTCCCGAGGAACAGTTACCAATGGAAGAGCTCAGTGTTCAAGGTGATTTGACTTACACGGAGTACCCGATCAAGATTCTTGATACTTTGACTCGAGTTACAAGAAATAAGGTGATAAAGATGTGCAAAGTCCAATGGAGTCACCACGGTGAAGATGAAGCAACTTGGGAAAGAGAAGAAGAGCTTCGCATAGATTTTCCCCACCTTTTCCCTAGATCTTCTTAAATCTCGAGGACGAGATTATTTTTAAGGGGGTAGGATTTGTAACACCCATTTGTAAATTGCTAGGAAAATATACCAATAGAGAAAACAATTTCTCTTTATGTGAGTTTGATCTTTATGCATCATCCCATGTGAACAACATATTCAAAAGCAAATAATTAATAAAAAGAATATATGCCATTAAAATTATGCATCATGCTGGATATTGTTTTTGTGTGTGCATTTTGTGACCAGGAATATAGTAAAGAGTCCAAAGTGGAATTCAAAACCTAAAAGAGATTTTAGAATTTAGAGAAGAGAAGCAAACAAGTATTATGTGATATAAAAATATAAATAATATATATATCTCCAAATTGAAACTTGTCATGACACAATATAAAATAAGGATAAATTTGTCACAAGTTTAAACTTAAACTAGAATTTAAATTTGAATTTGGAAAAAAAGAGGGAAAGGAAAATCTAAAGTTAAGAGAGAAAAACAAAAGAAAAAGAGAAAAAAAGCCAATTGGGCCACCGGCCACCCATTCGGCCCAATAACCCTTTTTAACCGCACAGCCCAACTCTCCCACTCGCGCTTACGCTGGCTGGTGGGGACGCATGGCAGCCACGCTGCTGCGCTCCCTTTCCACTGACGGGCGGGCCCACGCTGGCAGACCCCATTTCCTTCGCGTGTGGCTGGTCGTGGGGTCACATGGTCAGATCCGTCTCCACCGGGTCATCACGTTCTTCACCTCCAATCAAACGGAGCCCGCAGACGCTGCGTCAACCTCGCCGGGAACCTCGGGTGGTTGATGGTGTGCGCTGGCTAGCTCCGCACGTATAAGGAGACCACCGCACCAGTAGCGCCCCGCGACGACCATACCCTAGCCTCTACCTGGGGTCCGACACCATCGAATTCTGCGTTGAGGGAGAGAGAGAGAGCACCACCCGCCATTCTCGGCCTGGGCAGTGTATCAGCGTCGGCTTTGTACTTGTGATCTTCGCCACGGTGTTGCGATCGCAAGGGTGTCAATCGGGGCAACCGGGGGGGCATCGTATCGGCTGCAATTCCTCGCCGGAACACCGTATTCGCCGCGGGTCTGCCCTCTTCCGTGAGCTACGGGAGCCACTGCGTGACGTCGGTGAGTCTTCCGTTCCGCTTGTCCACATCGTTCTTCTCTTAGCGAAGCAACTAGTTAATTTTGTAGTTATGCGCTGGGTTGCTGGCACGAATTCCGCCGACCATGGCGCCTCCGCGGCGCGCCATGGAGCGAGGCTTGCACTCGTTGACGGCCGAAATTGGTTTGGGAATTGAGTTCAGGGAGTCGTCAATCTCGTGGGGGCCGAACGAATTTGAGTATGGCGTTCGGGTTGGCCGGATTCATGGGCGCCGGTGACTCCGCCGCCGTGCGCAGAGGCGAGTTGGGTGGCTCGGGCTGGGTTGGAGACGATGCTTCCGCGGCCGTCGATCGGGGCGTGGACGCTTGGGATTAGAGTGCGGATAACGTTTTGGGTTGGATGGCGCGCGATCGTCGGATCACGATCGGACGAATCGGCCACAAGTGGGTGCTGGGCCGTAGATCTGTGATCAAACGGCCAGCGAAGCGTACCGATTCGAGTTAAAACTAGTCTAATCCGTGGCATCCATTTTTGATCTAGCGGTTGATATCACGCGATACCCCTTCGCGGGTTCACTTTGCACTTGGACCCCTCTGTTTAGGTGAAATGAACCCGCGGTCCTCGCACGGCTATTCACTGTGTCTGGGCTATTTTGCGCCAGAGCCCCTGCTCTTTTACAAATTTGAGGCCCAGTCCAGAACATAATAAAATCAGGGAAATGATTATTAAATAGATTTTTAATAGGAAAATAATTGCTAGAACTTCAATAACTCATAGAAAATTCATACTAACTCCAAATTAATCCATTCCAGTTCCTAAAATTTTGTAATTTTATTATCTATCACTTAGTGTCTCTGTTTTATCATGAAAACAGTAAGAAAATTAATTTCCCACTTAATCCTATTTAAAGCACATAAAACCTTTGAAAATCCATAACTTAAAATCTATAACTCCAAAAATTATGATTCCTGTTCCTAAAATTTTATGTTAATGTGTAGATTATTACTGTGTATTTTGTATATATGTTTGGTGTAATGTTAATTTCTCTATATGCACTGTGCTTGTTTGTATTGTGACGAGTAGAAGAGCCCGTTGCTGAGGATCCTGGTGAGCAGCAGGTTGAAGTAGCTGAGCAGGAGCTCATTGAAGGCAAGTTGTGCCCTTGACCACTTTTTACCCAATAATGTTCTTTAATTTCACATACTCATGCATAGGTTAATTTTGATGGGACCCAATAGGTCACCCTAGATTGTTTATCTCATTACCTTGTTTACCCCTGAATCACTTGGGTAGTTTGCTATTGCTTTACATGGTTTTGGGATAATCATTTATTACCTCTATGTTCCAATTCTTTTTGTTATTCTATTTATGTTTATGTTGAGATCATTAATGTTAATTGGAACATAGAGCTTAACTTGAGAACCACGTGCCACCACAAGGGTTTAATGGGACGCCCTTGGCTGACTAATTAGGAAAGCTAGTGGAAGACTACCTTACCCGAAAGGGGCAAGGGCAGTAGGGGAGTGGTCAGTGTAGGGAGGTCCCTGGTTGATTTTGCTGCGATGGCGGTCAGCCAGGAACCCTGCATTGGAACTTCCTATAAACTGTAGCGGGTTTTCGGAAGCTAGTGGAACTTTGTAAAGGCCTCGTAGTGTTGCCCTGCCGCGCTTCCTAGGTAGAGGTGTATGGGACTCGCGACCCCTTGGCAGATGGGTAGCATGACTTGTGGGTAAAGGGTACAACCTCTGCAGAGTGTAAAACTGGTATACTAGCCGAGCTCACGGTCACGAGCAGCTCAGGACTCTCTGATGTTTAAATTATGGAACTTAAATTCAATTTTGTCATTTGCATTGCATGGGTTTATTATTAATTTTGTTCTATTACTTTATTTATGGTTTGGTATTTACTTACACTTAGTAATTGCTAATAAAATTTTGACCAACTACTTAAAAGCAATGCTCAGCTTTAACCCCTATCATTGATTAGCCTTACACATCACATGAACTCACACCTTTGTGAGTTTATGTCCACTGGTTCCCCACAACTTGTTGAGCTATGATCATGTGTGAGCTCACCCTTGCTGTCTCACACCCCCCCACAGGAGAAGAGCAGGTGGTTCAGGAGGAGCCACAAGAAGAGGAGTATGATCTGATCTAGGTGGCGTTTCTCAGTCGACATTGGCGCCGACGATCCTTAGTTCGTTTTATGGTTATTCCTTTATTTTGTAATAAGTCTTCCGCTATGTAATAAATACTCTGATGTTTTATGACATTTATCTCTATACACTCTGTTATTATATATGTTGTCTTCTTGGTGCATGTATGAGATGCACCCGGCTTTGTCCTTTAAAACCGGGTGTTACAATGGATTTGAGGTCCCATGGTTGCGCCGGTTTGTCGGAGAGGGACTGAAAATTGGCGGTGAAGCGCCGACTAAAGTCGCTCCAGTCGTCGATGCAGTATCGAGGTAGATGTCGTAGCCATTGCAGTGCGTCTTGCCCGAGGACAATGGGTAAGTACGCAGTCATCACGTCCTCGGATGCTCCGGCGGCTCGAGCGGCGGTGGTGTAGACAGCCAGCCAGCCTCCTGGGTCCTGCTTAGGTTCATATTTATCGACATTGGATACCTTGAAGTTAGAGGGCCATTGAATGGCCCTAAGGCGTGGAGTAAGGGCAGACACTCCACATGTGTCCTCCTGTCGTCGGGGATGATGTCTGTCCCGGGGAGGGGAGTAGTTGTTGTGGTTCCTCGATCGTCCCCGGGCAGTTCCGCCAGTCGAGGCCGTCGTTGATTCGGCTCTGGTGGCTTGACTCCGAGTGGGGATGTCATGATCCCTATCGTATTCCTCCCAGTGGCGTATCTCGTTCTCATGCCGTCGTTCGCGCGAAGCGTTGATGGAACTCCGCGCGTCTCGGCGACTGTTGATGGCGTGTCGCAAGTCGTTCGGCGGGTGAGCGAGAGGTAGAAGATGGTTGGCTGCCTGGGTGAGCAGGCGTCGATAGCCCTCGGCGTCTGGAGTGCGAGGGAGTCCGTTAGCTATCCGAGCTAGCACTCCTCCGACTTCACTCGGCGTGTTCATGGCTCGGGCGAAGTCGGGGTTCAGGTTACGGCCGAAGAGTGGATTTTCTCGGCACTGCCTCGCGTCTTGCTCGGCTTGTTCCTGTGCTCGTCGATGATCACGTCGTCGGGAGTTCCTTTGTTCCCTGAAGACGCGTTCTTCCGGAGTTTCTCCCATCTCCGAGACCTCGTCTCGCGAGACAGGCTGCTCTAGATCCCGTTCTCTGGCTTGGTGATGTCTCTGGATGTTTCGGCACTGATTTCTTTGTCGACGGGATTCCCGCTGAAGTGGTTCCTCCCCAGGCGTGGTCGGCTCGTCGTCAGAGACGGGAGGCGACTCCACTCTCCCGATGAAGAGAACATCGGGGTAGAATGGCGTGGCTATCATGGCGATCTTCTTTCGAAGAGCTGAGGGTAATGCTTCCCCGGTATTTTCGGAGTTCGTTGGAGGAGGCTTCCTTCCCGGCGGATCTGCAACGCGGTGTAGAATTCCCTTTTCGTCGGCTATGGATGAGATCGTTCCAAAGCAGAACATGGATCCAGGACGGAAGGTGATCCTACTGTGGATGGTGACGGCCATTGAGCTAGCTTAGATCGTTGACACCCCCCTACCTAGCGCACCAGCTGTCGGTGTTTTGGGTCCGACCGCACACCCGGGGTTGCCCCTCGAGGTGTCTTTAGGAGTAGGGTGGTGTCACCGACTGTAGCAAAATGGTTCGTGTCGGATGCACGAGAGACAAGAGACAATGTTTACAGGTTCGGGCTGCTTAGATATGCGTAACACCCTACGTCCTGGCGAAGATGCTTCGTGTAATGGGTTACAAGGTGATTCTCTAGGGCGGGGATGTGGAAAGTATAGGTAGATGGCTGGATAGTGTGCCCGATCGTTCTGAAGGGGTGCCCCCTTGGCCTTATATATTCGGCCGTGGGGCGATACATGTGGATACGATAACAACGTGCGCCTAAAAGATAGTGAACTGTTTGAGTCTATCTCCCTATGATTCAGCCGACTTATCCTCGCCTGGTTCTACTGCATGATGCTCCAGCGCGGGGAAGTCGGATCTTCTGTTGTAATTTCTCGCTCAACGCTGTGGGGCCTATCTGGACTTGCGTCGATCCGGCTTTATATCGGTTTGTTTTGCTGATTGTCCTCCCCTCCGGGCCCATGAAGAAATGACCTTACGATTTATCGGGCCCTTGGGCCTTTCGTGAGGTCTTTTACTCTGCTAATGGACCCGGGGTATATCTGTCCCCCACAGTCTCCCACTATAAAGCATACTACGAGCAAATTTAAAATTTTCATTTTCTAGCTCATGCTCGACAACTTTAGCATCTAATTTTGTTATATGATCATTTTGTTGTTTAATTAAAGCCATGTGATCATGAATAGCATCAATATCAACATCTCTACATCTAGTGCAAATGGAAACATGCTCAACGGTAGATGTAGAGGGTTTGCAAGAATTTAATTCAACAATCTTAGCATGTAATATGACATTTTCATCTCTAAGATTGGAAATGGAAGCATTGCAAACATTTAATTTCATTAGCCTTAGCAATTAATTTTTCATTTTTACTTCTAAGGCTAGCAAGAGAGACATTTAATTTTTCAATCTTAGCAATAGAAATAGCATGATCATTTCTAAGATTGGCATATGAATCATCACATTCATTTGAATCAACCTTAGCAATTAATCTAGCATTTTCATTCCTAAGGTTGGCAATCAAATCATGGTAAGTGCTTAGCTCACTAGATAATTTTTCATATTTTTCTACTTCTAGAGCATAAGCATTTTTAACCTTAACATGCTTCTTGTTTTCCTTAATTAGGAAGTCCTCTTGGCTATCCAAGAGTTCATCCTTATCATGAATGGTGCTAATCAATTCATTCAACTTCTCTTTTTGTTGCATGTTAAGATTGGCAAAAAGAGTAAATAAATCATCCTCATCATCACTAGAATTAGCCTCATCACTAGAGGTGGCATATTTAGTGGAGGATTTAGATTTAACCTTCTTCTTTTTGCTGTCCTTTGCCATGAGGCACTTGTGGCCGATGTTGGGGAAGAGGAGTCCCTTGTTGACGGCGATGTTGGCAGCATCCTCGTCGGAGGAGGAGTCGGTGGAGCTCTCGTCGGAGTCCCACTCCCGGCAAACATGGGCATCGCCGCCCTTCTTCTTGTAGTACTTCTTCTTTTCCTTTCTTCTCCCCTTCTTGTCGTCGCCCCTATCACTGTCACTAGAAATAGGATATTTTGCTATAAAGTGACCGGGCTTACCACACTTGTAGCAAACCTTCTTGGAGCGGGGCTTGTAGTCCTTCCCCCTCCTTTGCTTGAGGATTTGTGGAAAGCTTTTGATGATTAAAGCCATCTCCTCATTGTCAAGCTTTGAGGCATCGATGGGGAGCCTACTTGATGTAGACTCTTCCTTCTTCTCCTTCGTTGCCTTGAATGCGACGAGTTGTGCCTCGGGCGTGGAGGAGGTGCCTTGCTCGATGATTTTCTTTGAGCCTTTGTGAGAGCACCTAGAGGGGGGGTGAATAGGTGATCCTGTAAAGCTTGAAACTTAATGCCACAAAACTTGATTAGGAGTTAGCACAATAATGCCAAGTGGCTAGAGTGGAGTCTTAGCAAAAACACAATAACCACAAAGAGATCAACACAGAGATAGACACAGTGGTTTATCCCGTGGTTCGGCCAAGTACAACACTTGCCTACTTCCACATTGTGGCGTCCCAACGGACAAGGGTTGCAATCAACCCCTCTCAAGCGGTCCAAAGACCCACTTGAATACCATGGTGTTTTGCTTAGCTTTACTATATCTCGCTTGCGAGGAATCTCCACAACTTGGAGTCTCTCGCCCTTACAAAGATGTTCACAAAGAAGCACGGAGTAAGGGAGGGATGAGCAACTCACACAAGACACAAAAATCACAGCAAATACGCACACACAAGACCCAGACTTGAGCTCAAAAGACTATCACGAGGTTCTCACTAGAACGGAGCTCAAATCACTAAGAATGTCGAACAAGTGCGCAAGAATGAAGTGTGAGTGATCAACAATGCTCTAAGGATGCTTGGTGTACTCCTCCATGCGCCTAGGGGTCCCTTTTATAGCCCCAAGGCAGCTAGGAGCTGTTGAGAGCATTCCAGGAAGGCAATTCTTGCCTTCAGTCGCCTGGAGCACCGGACAGTCCGGTGCACCACCGGACACTGTTCGGTGCGGATTTCTTTCCTTATTTAGCGAAGCCGACCGTTGGAGATTCAGAGCCGTTGGCGCACCGGACACTGTCCGGTGCACACCGGACAGTCCGGTGCCCCCTTCTAGCCATTGGCTTGGCCACGTGTCCCGCGCAGATCGCGCGGCCGACCGTTGGCCTGGCCGACCGTTGGCTCACCGGACAGTCCGGTGAATTATAGCCGTACGTCGTTAATCATCTCCCGAGAACGACGAGTTCGCCTGTGAATGGCTCATCGGACAGTCCGGTGCACCACCGGACAGTCCGGTGATTTATAGCCGTACACCGCCGTCGAAGTCCCGAGAGCAGCAAGTTCGCCAGAGTCAGCCTGGCGCACCGGACACTGTCCGGTGCACCACCGGACAGTCCGGTGCACCCAGACCGAGCTGTCTTTGGCTGAACAAAGCATCTCTTTTCCAATTTGATTTCTCCTGTTTCCAGCACTTAGACACAATACATTAGTTCTCAAAACAATGTATTAAGTCTAGAAACATACCTTGAGATTTGATTTACACTTTGTCCATCAATTGGCATATATTTTCACTTAAGCACTTGTGTTGGCACTCAATCACCAAAATACTTAGAAATGGCCCAAAGGCACATTTCCCTTTCACTTTGATCATTAGCTCAAAGCTCACAAACTTCCCTATAACCTCCTCGGGAGACATTAGAGTGTATCTAGGATAACCTCGAATTAATTGAACTTGCGTAGGGTTAAGAAAAACGAGGGATCTAAGAATAACCTTGACCATCTCATGGTCATCCCATTTGGTGCTCCTGAGGTTGCGCACTTGGTTCACCAAGGTCTTCAAGCGGTTGTACATGGCTTGCGGATCCTCTCCTTGGTGAAGCATGAAGCGACTGAGCTCCTCCTCGATCGTCTCCCGCTTGGTGATCTTGGTCACCTCGTCTCCTTCGTGCGCGGTCTTGAGCACGTCCCAAATTTCTTTTGCGCTCTTCAACCCTTGAACCTTATTATACTCCTCTCGACTTAGAGAGGCAAGGAGTATAGTAGTGGCTTGGGAATTGAAGTGATGAATTTGGGCTACTTCATCTGAATCATAGTCTTCATCCCCTACGGATGGTACCTGTACACCAAACTCAACAACGTTCCAAATGCTTGTGTGGAGTGAGATTTGATGACGCCTTATTTTGTCACTCCACATATTATAATCTTCACCGTCAAAAACCGGTGGTTTGCCTAATGGAACGAAAAGTAAAGGAGTACGTTTTGAAATACGAGGGTAGCATAGGGGAATCTTACTAAACTTCTTGAGCTCATGGCGCTTAGAAGTTATGGACGACGCGTCGGAGCCGGAGGTGGATGGCGATGAAGAGTCGGTCTCGTAGTAGACCACTTTCCTCATCTTCTTTTTCTTGTCGCCACTCCGATGCGACTTTTGTGAGGAGGATTCCTTATCCTTCCCCTTGTTGCGGGACTCTTCCGATGGAGCCTTCCCATGGCTTGTAGCGGGCTTGTCGCCGGTCACCATCTCCTTCTTGGCGTGATCTCCCGACATCACTTCGAGCGGTTAGGCTCTAATGAAGCACCGGGCTTTGATACCAATTGAAAGTCGCCTAGAGGGGGATGAATAGGGCGAAACTGAAATTTACAAAGTTAATCACAACTACAAGCCGGGTTAGCGTTAGAAATATAAGTGAGTCCGAGAGAGAGGGTGAAAAACAAATCGCAAGCAAATAAAGAGTGAGACACAAGGATTTGTTTTACCGAGGTTCGGTTCTTGCAAACCTACTCCCTGTTGAGGTGGTCACAAAGACCGGGTCTCTTTCAACCCTTTCCCTCTCTCAAACGGTCACTTAGACCGAGTGAGCTTCTCTTCTCAATCACACGGGACACTAAGTCCCCGCAAGGACCACCACACAATTGGTGTCTCTTGCCTCGGTTACAATTGAGTGAATCACAAGAAAGAATGAGAAAGAAAAGAAGCAATCCAAGCGCAAGAGCGCAAATGAACACAAATGTCGCTCTCTCTAGTCACTATTTGATTTGGAGTGATTCCGGACTTGGGAGAGGATTTGATCTCTTTGGTTGTGTCTAGAATTGAATGCTATAGCTCTTGTAATGTGTTGGAAGGTGGAAAACTTGGATGCAATGAATGGTGGGGTGGTTGGGGTATTTATAGCCCTAACCACCAAACTAGCCGTTTGGTGAAGGCTGCTGTCGAATGGCGCACCGGACAGTCCGGTGTGCCACCGGACACTGTCCAGTGCGCCAGCCACGTCACCCGGCCATTAGGGTTCGACCGTTGGAGCTCTGACAGGTGGGGTCTTCTGGCTGTCCAGTGGTGCACCGGACAAGTACTGTAGACTGTCCGGTGCGCCTTCTGACGCTGCTCTGACTCTGGCGCGCACTGCAGCGCATTGAATGCGGTTGCAGTCGACCGTTGGCGCTGAAGTAGCCGTTGCTCCGCTGGCACACCGGACAGTCCGGTGCGCCACCGGACACTGTCCGGTGAATTATAGCGGAGCGCCCTCTGATTTTCCCGAAGGCGACGAGTTTGGAGATGAGTTCCCTGGTACACCGGACACTGTCCGGTGGTGCATCGGACAGTCCGGTGTGCCAGACCAGGGCACGCTTCGATGGTCTTTGGCTCTTTTTATTTGAACCATTTCTTGGTCATTTTATTGGTCTATTGTGAACGTTTGGCACTGTTGAGCACCAAATTGAGCGCGCGGACGGTTCTTGTTGAGTGTTTGGCGCTCCGAAAAGGCGTCAACATACTTTTTGGCGACTCCGCTGGGGACAACGCATATAGACCTATCAAATCGGCCCTCAATGGCCGGTTCAAAAGATAGCTCTGAGGTTTCCACTAGCAATATCATCACACCGACATGGGAAGCCTTGCCGGCTGAAGAACAGCTCCTGTTCGAGGAGCGCCAGGAGCAGCTGATCCAAGAAGCAAAGGCGAAGTTTCTGGCTGACTTCAAAGTGGATAGGAACAACAAAGTCGTTCGAAAACGGGCGACAGATCTGGCTTCGCTCCGACCTACTACGATTACCCCAAATGTAAGTAGCACCAACGAACTCCAATCTCTTAAAGCTTACATAGACGAACAGCGAGAACAGATGCAAAATATCATAGGGGTTATGCAAAACGATTGTAGGAGACTAGTACGTGCATTTGATAAATCTAGTATAGCAAATTTTCCTTCACACGAGGTTGAATTAGGAGATAATACATGTAATACATCGGTTAAAGGTTGTCACGACCAGTCACAACCCCCTTATGGGATGCCGATGGACATGTACCCTGAGCAAACGCAAATCGGCAGTAAACCAGCCGATCTACACATGTCCGGACCGTCCGCTCACGAGCGCGGACCGTCCGGGTCAGCCATAGCCGGACCCATTTTTAATGAGTTACCTAGACACGCACCCGAGCCACCACATAGGGCACCGAATTTAAACTATCCAGTCGGACGGTCTGCATACAACGACGGACGGTCCGCATATAATCACGGACGGTCTGGGTACGTATCCGGGCAGTCCGCGCATGAGTCTTTTGAGGGGGATTATTACCTGAATCCTCGCTCATCCCAACAACACTTCCCATCACATTATGCAATGCATCAGCCCATTAATTCAGGATCCAGAGCCCAGGAAAGATTTCCGGCCCCACCTAGAAGGCCGGAAAGAAACGATCAAACATATGAGCCATATAGGGCAAATGGAAATGCACCACGTAGCTCAAACCAATGGGGGGAACGACAACATACTAACATGCAACCAACCCCACCTATGTTTGACCAGAGAGCCGGTGGTCTTGCACCGGCTGCCATTGGTATAGTGAGGGAAGAAATAGCCAGGGCGTTCCGAGATAAGCTCGGAGTAAGCATGATCCCTGGGGGGCAATCATATCGGAAGCCTTATGACAGCCGATTTGACCGCCACCCATACCCACAGGGAACCAGGATACCCGAGTTTGCAAAGTTTTCGGGTGACCAAGGAATGAGCACGCGTGAGCACATAGGCCAGTTCCTAGCACAATTAGGAGAATTGGCCGACACCGAAGCATTCCGTGTGCGTTTATTTTCATTATCCTTAACAGGAACTGCATTCACATGGTATGCCACGCTCCCTCCTAATTCCATTTTGTCATGGGGAGACCTAGAGCAAAAATTTCATGAACATTTCTTCTCTGGTGATTATGAGCTAGATTTAGTAGACTTAGTGACCCTACGACAAGAAAAGGATGAATCGGTTAGTGATTATATCCGGAGATTCCAGGATACGAGAAACCGATGCTTTCAAATTCATTTAACAGATAAACAACTGGCGGGAATAGCCTTTGATGGATTGCGCTATTATTTAAAAGAGAGATTAGAAGGCATCCAGTTCTTTACTCTAGCACAATTACATCAGAGAGCTTCGGCTTGTGAAAGCCGAAGCAAAGAATTAGTCAGAACGGTTCATCATAATGTCCCTATAGTAGAACACAATCAAAGTAGTTCGGACGATGAACCAAAGAAAGTTTACACTGCCGAAATAGTTTGGCCCGAGCAGGCCAAATCTTCGGCTTGCTACTCCTTGCAGTCAGTTCAAAAGGAACGACAGGAGGAGGTTAAGTTTACATTTAATGTCGGCAAATGTGATAAGATATTTGATGAATTACTAAAAAATGGTAACATTAAAATTGATTATATCGTTCCACCTGCCGACGAACTAAAGCGTCACGCATACTGCAAGTGGCACAACTCATTTTCCCATGCCACTAATGATTGTAATGTGTTCCGACGACAAATTCAATCGGCCATTAATGAGGGACGATTGAAATTTCAGGAGGACACGGAGCCCTTCCCAATGAATGTGATCGACTTTAATGGCAAAAAGGTCCTAATTCGGCCCAACACAGCCGATAAGGGCAAAGACAAAGAAGTCATCATCGGCAACGCACGGGAGGCCGATGGAAACAACAAAATTTCTTGCAGGAAAGTGATGGCCGAGAAGACTCCTGATGGAGGGGAGACACTGAAGGTAACCATCACAAACTCCAGCGCTGGGGGGCAAGCACAGACAAAGGGATATGCACGAGAACCCATACTACGCATCGCGGACGGTCCGGTGTCTAGGCGCGGACGGTCCGTAACATCACCGGACGGTCCGAAGCGTTCCGACGGACGGTCCGGCAACGTCGAAGAGCCGCGGCGACCACGTACCTTCAAACCACGACGACCAGAAACAGGTACGTGGAAAACTAACACGTTCAAGGCAACTGGTCGGTTGGTAAAATCTAGCCCGACCTTTGATCAATTATTGTCTAAATATGTGAAAAAGAAGGCTGGCCCCAGCGACCGGCCACCAAAGGGACCTCGCTTACCCACCCAGGTGCGACGGCAGGTTAGGCCGATTGGACCACCACACCAATCGGAAAGGACGGGAGGTCATAATGTTCAATTAAGACCTAACGTACCTGCATGGACACCTCCACCACCATATCCACCTATGCCATATCCATACACATACATACCTCCACCATATGTCCCAAATCAAATGTGGGGCATGCCACCATACTCATTTGGGATGCCACAGTGCCCCGCTTGGGGGGCACCCCAAACATCTGTATTCAATAGGTTCACACCTCCAGTACAAGACCGATTGAGAGCCCCTCAATCCGGTCCACGAGCACACGCCCAGCAAGATTGCCGAACAACTCGGCCCCAAAGGCTGACTAATCCGGCAGGGAGGCATACAGCTACAACCTCCAACAGTACGAAAAAGGAAGATGTCATTAAAATAGGAACGACAGATGTCGTCGTACAACAAAATAACGAAGGGCCGATGATTTTTGGTGAATCGGCCAACACAAACAAAAAAGAAAGTACGACTGTCAATAAAATAGCCGATCCAAAATACTCCATGCCCCGATGGTGCCCATCGGGATTGACACGATCGCAAAAGCGAAAATTACAGCGCCTTAGGGCAAAGGAGAATCAGGAGAAGGAGGCGGAAAAAATATTCAATGACACACATCCGCAATATCTGCCACCACAAAAGAGATGGAGACCAAAGGCCGTTGAGGAAAATCAAACGGCCATAAAGACAGAAAATAAAACAGCAACTGTGCAGCTCTTTGCAGGTATAGCAGACAGTCCGACTATAAAGACCGGACCAACCGTACAGGGCGCGGACCGTCCGACCCCTGAGGCTGACTCATCTGCAATAAACCATAACACCTCCGACGACGTACCGACGCCCATGGAGGAAGACGACCTGCAAGGAGAAGACCTGGTCGACTACGGAGCTACGCCAGAACACTTAGAGAATTAGGAAGGCAATGTGACGAATTGGTCAGGACCAGTATGACGCTCGGCGATGTTGGGACTGACAGTTCGATCAAATCTAAAGGGATCACGTTCGTTGAGTCAACCATCGAGACCAAGGCCACTGCGTACCATCCTAGTAAGTGGCAAGATGCCTAAGAAAACTGATGTGATAACATCGAGTTAGTTGCTTTTGGTTCGCTCAGCTCCACCAAAAGGCAGGGGGGCATATGTTGAGCACCAAATTGAGCGCGCGGACGGTCCGGCCCTGAGGCCGGACGGTCTGCGGTCCGGACGGTCCGCGCCTGTGGGCCGGACGGTCCGCGCCTGTGGGCCGGACGGTCCGCGCGTGCGCAGAACAGATTAGGGTTCCGAGTTTTGTGCTACGGTTGTTAGCTAAAATCATGGGATAAGCTCGGAAATTAGTTTGTAAAGGGTCCAGCCCCCGCTCCTCTATAAATAGAGAGGTATACGGCCGATTTGTAATCATCAATCGAATCAATACAACTTCTATTTCGCATTTTATCTTAGGAGTAGTTCTAGTCTAGTTTAGGTTTAGCTATCCAATCCCCAAATTCCTCGTCTCTTTTCGGCTCTACGTCGATTAGAGGAGTCTAGGTCGGCCAGCCCGAGCCTAGACACCACCTAGGATCTCTACTCCCCGACGGGGTCCCTCCCGGGAGCGAGATCCAGGCGCTGTCGGCGATCTTCCGCCGTCCCTGCGTACGTGCGGACCGTCCGGCCCCAGGGCGCAGACCGTCCGGCCGTCAGGCAGGAGCCCTAGCCACGCATCAGGCCACGGACCGTCCGGCCCCAGGCCGCGGACAGTCCGCCCTTGCGCAGAGAGCACTACCGCGCCTCGCACCAGGCCGTGGACCGTCCGGCCCCTGCGCGCGGACCGTCCGCCCCTGTGCAGAAGGCACCGCCACGGTTCTTGTTGAGTGTTTGGCGCTCCGAAAAGGCGTCAACATACTTTTTTGATGCCTTTTCGGAGCGCCAAACACTCAACAAGAACCGTGGCGGTGCCTTCTGCACAGGGGCGGACGGTCCGCGCGCAGGGGCCGGACGGTCCGCGGCCTGGTGCGAGGCGCGGTGGTGCTCTCTGCGCAAGGGCGGACTGTCCGCGGCCTGGGGCCGGACGGTCCGTGGCCTGATGCGTGGCTAGGGCTCCTGCCTGACGGCCGGACGGTCGTCGCCCTGGGGCCGGACGGTCCGCGCGTACACAGGGACGGCGGAAGATCGCCGACGGCGCCTGGATCTCGCTCCCGGGAGGACCCCGTCGGGGAGTAGAGATCCTAGGTGGTGTCTAGGCTCGGGCTGGCCGACCTAGACTCCTCTAATCGACGTAGAGCCGAAGAGAGACGAGGAATTTGGGGATTGGATAGCTAAACCTAAACTAGACTAGAACTACTCCTAAGATAAAATGCGAAATAGAAGTTGTATTGATTCGATTGATGATTACAAATCGGCCGTATACCTCTCTATTTATAGAGGAGGGGGGCTGGACCCTTTACAAACTAATTTCCGAGCTTATCCCATGATTTTAGCTAACAACCGTAGCACAAAACTCGGAACCCTAATCTGTTCTGCGCACGCGCGGACCGTCCGGCCCACAGGCGCGGACCGTCCGGACCGCAGACCGTCCGGCCTCAGGGCTGGACCGTCCGCGCGCTCAATTTGGTGCTCAACATATGCCCCCCTGCCTTTTGGTGGAGCTGAGCGAACCAAAAGCAACTAACTCGATGTTATCACATCGGTTTTCTTAGGCATCTTGCCACTTACTAGGATGGTACGCAGTGGCCTTGGTCTCGATGGTTGACTCAACGGACGTGATCCCTTTAGATTTGATCGAACAGTCAGTCCCAACATCGCCGAGCGTCATACTGGTCCTGACCAATTCGTCACATTGCCTTGCTAATTCTCTAAGTGTTCTGGCGTAGCTCCGTAGTCGACCAGGTCTTCTCCTTGCAGGTCGTCTTCCTCCATGGGCGTCGGTACGTCGTCGGAGGTGTCATGGTTTATTGCAGATGAGTCGGCCTCAGGGGTCGGACGGTCCGCGCCCTATACGGTTGGTCCGGTCTTTATAGTCGGACTGTCTGCTATACCTGCAAAGAGCTGCACAGTTGCTGTTTTATTTTCTGTCTTTATGGCCGTTTGATTTTCCTCAACGGCCTTTGGTCTCCATCTCTTTTGTGGTGGCAGATATTGCGGATGTGTGTCATTGAATATTTTTTCCGCCTCCTTCTCCTGATTCTCCTTTGCCCTAAGGCGCTGTAATTTTCGCTTTTGCGATCGTGTCAATCCCGATGGGCACCATCGGGGCATGGAGTATTTTGGATCGGCTATTTTATTGACAGTCGTACTTTCTTTTTTGTTTGTGTTGGCCGATTCACCAAAAATCATCGGCCCTTCGTTATTTTGTTGTACGACGACATCTGTCGTTCCTATTTTAATGACATCTTCCTTTTTCGTACTGTTGGAGGTTGTAGCTGTATGCCTCCCTGCCGGATTAGTCAGCCTTTGGGGCCGAGTTGTTCGGCAATCTTGCTGGGCGTGTGCTCGTGGACCGGATTGAGGGGCTCTCAATCGGTCTTGTACTGGAGGTGTGAACCTATTGAATACAGATGTTTGGGGTGCCCCCAAGTGGGGCACTGTGAAATCCCAAATGAGTATGGTGGCATGCCCCACATTTGATTTGGGACATATGGTGGAGGTATGTATGTGTATGGATATGGCATAGGTGGATATGGTGGTGCAGGTGTCCATGCAGGTACGTTAGGTCTTAATTGAACATTATGACCTCCCGTCCTTTCCGATTGGTGTGGTGGTCCAATCGGCCTAACCTGCCGTCGCACCTGGGTGGGTAAGCGAGGTCCCTTTGGTGGCCGGTCGCTGGGGCCAGCCTTCTTTTTCACATATTTAGACAATAATTGATCAAAGGTCGGGCTAGATTTTACCAACCGACCAGTTGCCTTGAACGTGTTAGTTTTCCACGTACCTATTTCTGGTCGTCGTGGTTTGAAGGTACGTGGTCGCCGCGGCTCTTCGACGTTGCCGGACCGTCCGTCGGAACGCTTCGGACCGTCTGGTGATGTTACGGACCCTCCGCGCCTAGACACCGGACCGTCCGCGATGCGTAGTATGGGTTCTCGCGCATATCCCTTTGTCTGTGCTTGCCCCCCAGCGCTGGAGTTTGTGATGGTTACCTTCAGTGTCTCCCCTCCATCAGGAGTCTTCTCGGCCATCACTTTCCTGCAAGAATTTTTGTTGTTTCCATCGGCCTCCCGTGCGTTGCCGATGATGACTTCTTTGTCTTTGCCCTTATCGGCTGTGTTGGGCCGAATTAGGACCTTTTTGCCATTAAAGTCGATCACATTCATTGGGAAGGGCTCTGTGTCCTCCTGAAATTTCAATCGTCCCTCATTAATGGCCGATTGAATTTGTCGTCGGAACACATTACAATCATTAGTGGCATGGGAAAATGAGTTGTGCCACTTGCAGTATGCGCGACGCTTTAGTTCGTCGGCAGGTGGAACGATATAATCAATTTTAATGTTACCATTTTTTAGTAATTCATCAAATATCTTATCACATTTGCCGACATTAAATGTAAACTTAACCTCCTCCTGTCGTTCCTTTTGAACTGACTGCAAGGAGTAGCAAGCCGAAGATTTGGCCTGCTCGGGCCAAACTATTTCGGCAGTGTAAACTTTCTTTGGTTCATCGTCCGAACTACTTTGATTGTGTTCTACTATAGGGACATTATGATGAACCGTTCTGACTAATTCTTTGCTTCGGCTTTCACAAGCCGAAGCTCTCTGATGTAATTGTGCTAGAGTAAAGAACTGGATGCCTTCTAATCTCTCTTTTAAATAATAGCGCAATCCATCAAAGGCTATTCCCGCCAGTTGTTTATCTGTTAAATGAATTTGAAAGCATCGGTTTCTCGTATCCTAGAATCTCCGGATATAATCACTAACCGATTCATCCTTTTCTTGTCGTAGGGTCACTAAGTCTACTAAATCTAGCTCATAATCACCAGAGAAGAAATGTTCATGAAATTTTTGCTCTAAGTCTCCCCATGACAAAATGGAATTAGGAGGGAGCGTGGCATACCATGTGAATGCAGTTCCTGTTAAGGATAATGAAAATAAACGCACACGGAATGCTTCGGTGTCGGCCAATTCTCCTAATTGTGCTAGGAACTGGCCTATGTGCTCACGCGTGCTCTTTCCTTGGTCACCCGAAAACTTTGCAAACTCGGGTATCCTGGTTCCCTGTGGGTATGGGTGGCGATCAAATCGGCTGTCATAAGGCTTCCGATATGATTGCCCCCCAGGGATCATGCTTACTCCGAGCTTATCTCGGAACGCCCCGGCTATTTCTTCCCTCACTATACCAATGGCAGCCGGTGCAAGACCACCGGCTCTCTGGTCAAACATAGGTGGGGTTGGTTGCATGTTAGTATGTTGTCGTTCCCCCCATTGGTTTGAGCTACGTGGTGCATTTCCATTTGCCCTATATGGCTCATATGTTTGATCGTTTCTTTCCGGCTTTCTAGGTGGGGCCGGAAATCTTTCCTGGGCTCTGGATCCTGAATTAATGGGCTGATGCATTGCATAATGTGATGGGAAGTGTTGTTGGGATGGGCGAGGATTCAGGTAATAATCCCCCTCAAAAGACTCATGCGCGGACTGCCCGGATACGTACCCGGACCGTCCGTGATTATATGCGGACCGTCCGTCGTTGTATGCGGACCGTCCGACTGGATAGTTTAAATTCGGTGCCCTATGTGGTGGCTCGGGTGCGTGTCTAGGTAACTCATTAAAAATGGGCCCGGCTGTGGCTGACCCGGACGGTCCGCGCTCGCGAGCGGACGGTCCGGACATGTGTAGATCGGCTGGTTTACTGCCGATTTGCGTTTGCTCAGGGTACGTGTCCATCGGCATCCCATAAAGGGGTTGTGACTGGTCGTGACAACCTTTAACCGATGTATTACATGTATTATCTCCTAATTCAACCTCGTGTGAAGGAAAATTTGCTATACTAGATTTATCAAATGCACGTACTAGTCTCCTACAATCGTTTTGCATAACCCCTATGATATTTTGCATTTGTTCTCGCTGTTCGTCTATGTAAGCTTTAAGAGATTGGAGTTCGTTGGTGCTACTTACATTTGGGGTAATCGTAGTAGGTCGGAGCGAAGCCAGATCTGTCGCCCGTTGTCGAACGACTTTGTTGTTCCTATCCACTTTGAAGTCAGCCAGAAACTTCGCCTTTGCTTCTTGGATCAGCTGCTCCTGGCGCTCCTCGAACAGGAGCTGTTCTTCAGCTGGCAAGGCTTCCCATGTCGGTGTGATGATATTGCTGGTGGAAACCTCAGAGCTATCTTTTGAACCGGCCATTGAGGGCCGATTTGATAGGTCCATATGGGTTGTCCCCAGCGGAGTCGCCAAAAAGTATGTTGACGCCTTTTCGGAGCGCCAAACACTCAACAAGAACCGTGGCGGTGCCTTCTGCACAGGGGCGGACGGTCCGCGCGCAGGGGCCGGACGGTCCGCGGCCTGGTGCGAGGCGCGGTGGTGCTCTCTGCGCAAGGGCAGACTGTCCGCGGCCTGGGGCCGGACGGTCGGCGGCCTGATGCGTGGCTAGGGCTCCTGCCTGACGGCCGGACGGTCCGCGCCCTGGGGCCGGACGTTCCGCGCGTACGCAAGGACGGCAGAAGATCGCCGACGGCGCCTGGATCTCGCTCCCGGGAGGGACCCCGTCGGGGAGTAGAGATCCTAGGTGGTGTCTAGGCTCGGGCTGGCCGACCTAGACTCCTCTAATCGACGTAGAGCCGAAGAGAGACGAGGAATTTGGGGATTGGATAGCTAAACCTAAACTAGACTAGAACTACTCCTAAGATAAAATGCGAAATAGAAGTTGTATTGATTCGATTGATGATTACAAATCGGCCGTATACCTCTCTATTTATAGAGGAGGGGGGGCTGGACCCTTTACAAACTAATTTCCGAGCTTATCCCATGATTTTAGCTAACAACCGTAGCACAAAACTCGGAACCCTAATCTGTTCTGCGCACACGCGGACCGTCCGCGCGCTCAATTTGGTGCTCAACATATGCCCCCCTGCCTTTTGGTGGAGCTGAGCGAACCAAAAGCAACTAACTCGATGTTATCACATCGATTTTCTTAGGCATCTTGCCACTTACTAGGATGGTACGCAGTGGCCTTGGTCTCGATGGTTGACTCAACGGACGTGATCCCTTTAGATTTGATCGAACTGTCAGTCCCAACATCGCCGAGCGTCATACTGGTCCTGACCAATTCGTCACATTGCCTTCCTAATTCTCTAAGTGTTCTGGCGTAGCTCCGTAGTCGACCAGGTCTTCTCCTTGCAGGTCGTCTTCCTCCATGGGCGTCGGTACGTCGTCGGAGGTGTCATGGTTTATTGCAGATGAGTCGGCCTCAGGGGTCGGACGGTCCGCGCCCTGTACGGTTGGTCCGGTCTTTATAGTCGGACTGTCTGCTATACCTGCAAAGAGCTGCACAGTTGCTGTTTTATTTTCTGTCTTTATGGCCGTTTGATTTTCCTCAACGGCCTTTGGTCTCCATCTCTTTTGTGGTGGCAGATATTGCGGATGTGTGTCATTGAATATTTTTCCGCCTCCTTCTCCTGATTCTCCTTTGCCCTAAGGCGCTGTAATTTTCGCTTTTGCGATCGTGTCAATCCCGATGGGCACCATCGGGGCATGGAGTATTTTGGATCGGCTATTTTATTGACAGTCGTACTTTCTTTTTTGTTTGTGTTGGCCGATTCACCAAAAATCATCGGCCCTTCGTTATTTTGTTGTACGACGACATCTGTCGTTCCTATTTTAATGACATCTTCCTTTTTCGTACTGTTGGAGGTTGTAGCTGTATGCCTCCCTGCCGGATTAGTCAGCCTTTGGGGCCGAGTTGTTCGGCAATCTTGCTGGGCGTGTGCTCGTGGACCGGATTGAGGGGCTCTCAATCGGTCTTGTACTGGAGGTGTGAACCTATTGAAAACAGATGTTTGGGGTGCCCCCCAAGCGGGGCACTGTGGCATCCCAAATGAGTATGGTGGCATGCCCCACATTTGATTTGGGACATATGGTGGAGGTATGTATGTGTATGGATATGGCATAGGTGGATATGGTGGTGGAGGTGTCCATGCAGGTACGTTAGGTCTTAATTGAACATTATGACCTCCCGTCCTTTCCGATTGGTGTGGTGGTCCAATCGGCCTAACCTGCCATCGCACCTGGGTGGGTAAGCGAGGTCCCTTTGGTGGCCGGTCGCTGGGGCCAGCCTTCTTTTTCACATATTTAGACAATAATTGATCAAAGGTCGGGCTAGATTTTACCAACCGACCAGTTGCCTTGAACGTGTTAGTTTTCCACGTACCTATTTCTGGTCGTCGTGGTTTGAAGGTACGTGGTCGCCGTGGCTCTTCGACGTTGCCGGACCGTCCGTCGGAATGCTTCGGACCATCCGGTGATGTTACGGACCGTCCGCGCCTAGACACCGGACCGTCCGTGATGCGTAGTATGGGTTCTCGCGCATATCCCTTTGTCTGTGCTTGCCCCCCAGCGCTGGAGTTTGTGATGGTTACCTTCAGTGTCTCCCCTCCATCAGGAGTCTTCTCGGCCATCACTTTCCTGCAAGAAATTTTGTTGTTTCCATCGGCCTCCCGTGCGTTGCCGATGATGACTTCTTTGTCTTTGCCCTTATCGGCTGTGTTGGGCCGAATTAGGACCTTTTTGCCATTAAAGTCGATCACATTCATTGGGAAGGGCTCCGTGTCCTCCTGAAATTTCAATCGTCCCTCATTAATGGCCGATTGAATTTGTCGTCGGAACACATTACAATCATTAGTGGCATGGGAAAATGAGTTGTGCCACTTGCAGTATGCGCGACGCTTTAGTTCGTCGGCAGGTGGAACGATATAATCAATTTTAATGTTACCATTTTTTAGTAATTCATCAAATATCTTATCACATTTGCCGACATTAAATGTAAACTTAACCTCCTCCTGTCGTTCCTTTTGAACTGACTGCAAGGAGTAGTGTTGGGACTTGCTCTCAACTGCAAGGGGATCCAACATGGGTGAACGATGATGACAACGGGGCACTCGCGTGTGATGGCAAAAGCTCTGTTAATCTGGCCTCTCACGGGCACTGTACAGGGGTATTTATAGGTACCTGAGCACGCAGCACCTTGACCTAAGGACGCATGTGCCCTCAGGTACCTAGGTTATCCCAAGAATATTCCCATAAAGCGAGGTTACAGACCGTAATTACAGGGATGCTTTTACAACATAGGCCCGTAACACAGGGCGGCCAAGCGGGGCCCGTTACGACGGGCCGGATTGCACGTGGGCCTCCGAGCTGGGCGAGGCCGCGCCGTGGGATGCCCTTCGTCGCCAGTCTTCGCCTGGAACGGAAGGAGCGAAGGGTGTCCCCGCCTGTTTTGTTTCTGTCAGTTCAGCTGCTGCAGCGAAGGCTTCGAGCGAAGGGTGGCGCCTTTGCCTTCGCCCCAACATTTGCCCTCCGAGGGACCAGTTCGACAAAGTCACCTGGTGCCGAAGACGTCGTTAGATGGCGGAGACGCTGCCCTCGCTCGAAGTGGTTCCGCGGGGGTTTTTGATGTGACCGTTGACTGACGGCGTACTGTTGGATTGCGGGTTTCCCGAAGCGCCGCGCCCTGTCTATAAAAAGGGGCGGGGGGCGGCGCTTTTTGAACTTCACTTTACGCGCTCCGCGAAAACCCTAGCCGCCCTTTCTGCCGACTTGCTGCTCGTCTGCCTGCCGCGGTCTTGTTCGCCGGAGATCTGGCTCGAGTGAAGCAGACCGCCCGCCGCCGACGACGGTACGTTGCGATGCTGTCCTCGTCTTCTTCCGCTGCCGCTATGCCGCCGGCCGTTCCCTCGCCGCCGGCCGCCGCCTCGTCTGAGGAGACGCCGAGTAGCTTAATGGTGGAGGAGTTGCACGCCGGCGACTCTGTTGATTTCGGCGTATCGCGGATCTCGTCGGCCCGCGTGCAAGATATGCAGCGGTTGGGTTACTTCGGCAGCGGAGTTGGTCGAGTCCCGGGGGCAGAGGAAGTCCCCGAGCCAGAGGGCGAGTTGGTCGTTTTCGAGGCGTTCTTCGCCACCGGGCTCCGCCTGCCTGCGCATCGGTTTGTTGGCGAAGTCCTGCGCAGGTTCAACGTTCAAATACATCAGCTGACGCCGAATGCCATAGTGGCACTGTCGAAGTATGTCTGGGCGACGACTTCGTACGGTGGACAGCCGTCGGTGGAAGTTTTTGCGAAGTATTATTGTTTGCATTGGCAGAAGAGGGTGATTGGAGGCGAAGTCGCTCAGTTTGGATCCTGCACATTCACGCCGAAGACTGGTAAAACCACGATGCAGGTGGTTGAGTTGGTTCCTTGTGCCCGCAACAAGTGGGGCAACTGGAATGAATTTTGGTTTTACGTCACTGAGGGTACCGTCAAAGTCCATGAGGGACTCCCTGTGTCCGCGATGTGTTCTCATTTTTACTCAGTGTATCCGCCCTTCGAAGTGGCGGAGGAGGATGAGGACGAAGGGGCTCTTCGGTGCGCCGCCGGTTTGAGCAGTGGGCACGACTTGGTTGAAGAGTTTGTGGCATATGGGGTGTGGCCATTGGCGCGTGGCTGGGCGTTGGGCGAAGTATGCCCTCGCCAGATGCCTTTTCATGGTGGAAGGGTGGTGCGGAGTCCCGCCTTCGCCCTGAATATGCAAAGTCGCGATCCGGCCGCCGTTGTGCGTGAGGCGGAGGATGGGGCGGTGCGGCTTGTTGGACGCTACGTGCCGAGGACAGAGGGCCAGCGCAGCTGGGATATCCGTGGGTCGAATGACCGCTTGAACAGGGTGTTTGAATTAAATCAATTGCCGTATGACGGCTACCCTGGTCAAGACGATGTGGACCGCCGTGGGAAGAGACCGGCGGTGGAGACCGGAGATGACCCCGCGCCGGCGGCCGCCCCGTCCTCTAAAAAGAGAAAATTAGGTACTGCTACGGGAGGACTTGGGGTTTCTGATCGTTTTGCTAGAGAGTTGACGAAGACGTGCGCGGCCCCGGGGGAGAGGATGTCTTCGTCCGAGCTCCGGGAGTCTTCGGCTCGGATGCTGAGGGTTACCGGGGGTTGTTGGCCTAGGAATGTTCCTGTCCCCCGCGCGGCTGGCGAGGACTTTTTTATATCTCACATGGTTCGTGAATGGAGGGTTTTTCCTTACGGGCGGAATATTGCTGCTGTTGTGTCAGCAGTGATGGACAAGGATCGCCAGGGAGCTGCGCAAAAGCGCCAGGCGGCTATCAGGCTCGTTGAAGCTAGGCCGAAAAGGCAACGGGGGATGGCGAAGGCTGCGGCCTCCGGCGGAGGCCGGCCGCCGGCGGCGGCGAAGTCAAGCGTCCCTGCATCTAGCAAGGCGCCGGAGGCAACGGTAGGCGCCGAAGGCTCGAAGTCGGCGAAGGCGGTGCCGCCGACTGGCGGAGTGGCGGAGGTCGCGAGGGCGGCTCGAGCGTTGCCGTTGGCGAGCAAACGCGTCGCCGACTTCGCCACCGATATTAGCGTGGACGACTATCTCGGTGGTAGGTCGTTTTTTTTTGATCGTTTCATTGGTACGCTGCAGGGTTGGGCGAAGGCCAACTTGCTGTGGTTGCGCCTGGCGCGGCGGCCGCGACGGCTGCCGCAGCGCCGAAGGCGAAGGGCGGGGTTCTGAGCGCCGGAGGCGAGGCGTCGGCCCTCGCGGTTGTCATGGATGAGGCGGGCGCTGCGTCCCGCCGGCTGGCGGAGATGGCGGAGGCGCTACGTCAGGTCCGCTGAGTTGGACCTCGTCCCCCCCTTTTTTTTTTACACCGCAGTCTTACGATTGTTCTGTAGGTGGCTGACTTCGCTAGCCGCACTGCGTCGGGGGCCCTCACGGCAGTCGTGGCTGCCGAATTCGAAAGGCTTCGGACGCAACACGCTGACGCCGTCCGCGAAAAATCGGCCGCCGACAGCAAGTGCCGCAAGCTGGCGGAGAAGGTGGCCACACTGGAGGACGAGAAGGCCACCCTCCGTCGCCAGCTGGCGAGGGAAAGGAGGGAGGCCAATGAAGCCCTTGTCAAGGCGCAGGCTGCGCAGGCGGAGGCCAACCTGGCACGGGCGGAGGGCAACCTTGCCAGGGAGCGCGCCGAGCAGTTGCAGGAGCGGCTCACCGCCCTGGAGAGCCGCGTGACGGGGGCCGAGGCTGCGGCACGAGCGGAGGCAGAGCGGATGAGCCAGCTGCTCGTAGATACATACCGTGGCCTGGGCGCGGGGACCGGTGAATTCGAAGTACCGGACCGAGAGCCCGGACTTCGGTGCCTGGAGTGGGTGCAGGAGGAGCTGCAGGTGCTCCCCACCATCGTGGAGGGGTTTATGGCGTATGCCTCCCTGGTCACCTGCGAGGGGGCGATGAACGCGCTCTCCCGCGAAGGGTGCCGGCACTTCGAAGTCTTCGACCAAGTTGAAGAGGACTTTGAGCGAGATATTTTCAAGGTCGAGGACCCCGTAGTGAAGGATTCTGCCGGGGCTATCTTCGACCGGCTGTGGGGCCCATACAGGCGCGAGGTGGTCAGGGAGCGCGCCGAGACGGCGAGGGCTCAGGTAACGTTTTCGCTTGTTTGGTATTTGTTGGACGTGGGCTGTGTGCGTGTTTGATGAATTTTGTGTGTTTTGGCTTAGGCGGTGCGTGGCGAGAGGGTCGACGACTTCGGGGCGCTGAACAGCATGTTGGCTGACCCGGAGTCGGCCCCGGCGGAGGCTGTGTCTGAGGTCGCCCTGGCGCCAACCTCGGCCGCATCCGCGGCGGCCGGCGAAGGCCTGCCCCCAGAGGTCGCCGAAGGCGCGCCTGATGCTACTGCAGCTGCCACGCCGAGTGCTGAGGATCCCGCAGCGGTAGCGGCGGAGATAACAGCGGAAGCAGCGGCAGAGCCAGCAGCGGAGGCTCCCGCAACGTCAGGGCCGTCGCAGGTGGCGTAGTAGGTGTAGAGGGTTGGGGAAGTTTGTACATGTTACTGAATTTTGGTTGCTGCGCAGGTTCAAGATTTTGGGCCTGCGCACGCAACCGCTACCACTAAATTTTTGGCGGCTACGACCGCGGAAGATGGTAATGACTGTGGTGGTTCTTCATCTGAGTTTTTTGACTGTGCTGACTCTGAGAGCTCGATTGAGTGGACGGAGTCGTCGGAGGACTTGGACTACTTCACGGCCTTGGATGTGGCTGCGACGGAGGCCTCGCCGCACGCCGCGGATGCAGGAGATGTGCCAGGTCCTTGCACCGGGCGACGACGGCGAAGGGCAGTTGCCAAACGTATGGTTAGTGGGGTGGAGGGGGCTCGGCTTGGCGTAAGTGGGGCTGGTCGGCAGGAACTGTTGTCTTTGCCGGCCGCCGAGACTATAGGTGAAGGGGAACTGCGAAGTCTTTTTGCGGGTGAGGAGCTCAGGATAATGTTATTTAATTATAGGGAGATGGGAATTATTCCTAAGGTTGAGCCGATGTAGAGTGTGGTGCCCTCGCTTGTATATGTAGAGGCTTGTATGATGAAGTTGTGTGCCCTCGCGTGCATATGTGTGTGCGAAGGCGTTGTGTACTTTGTCTGGTTTGTTTTGTTGTGCTGTGTTGGCGTGATTATAGTTGGTCTTGGCGTGGACGGTTTGATGTTGTCGTTTCAGCCTTTTGTTGAGCTAGTCCGGTCTTCTGTACAGATAGTCTTCAGTTTTTTCGCACTTGTTGTGCTAATCCGGCTGCACCGTTAGGCGACTTCTGCGCGGGTAGTCTTCGCGATAGACTTAGATTTCTTTTTCCGCACTTGTTGTGCTAATCCGGCTGCACCCTTAGGCGACTTCTGCGCGGATAGTCTTCGCGATATGCTTAGATTTTTTTTTCCGCACTTGTTGTGCTAATCCGGCTGCACCCTTAGGCGACTTCTGCGCGGATAGTCTTCGCGATAGACTTAGATTTCTTTTTCCGCACTTGTTGTGCTAATCCGGCTGCACCCTTAGGCGACTTCTGCGCGGATAGTCTTCGCGATAGACTTGGATTTTTTTTCCGCACTTGTTGTGCTAATCCGGCTGCACCCTTAGGCGACTTCTGCACGGATAGTCTTCGCGATAGACTTGGATTTTTTTTCCGCACTTGTTGTGCTAATCCGGCTGCACCCCTAGGCGACTTCTGCGTGGATAGTCTTCGCGATAGACTGAGATTTTTTTTTTCCGCACTTGTTGTGCTAATCCGGCTGCACCCTTAGGCGACTTCGGCGCGGATTCGTCGCACGCGAGGGTAGCTAGCGCTTAGCCTCGCGGTGACCTCGTGGTGGTCGAATGTCGAAGACCGTCATCGCGGTCTTTTTCGACACATGTCTTTGCGGGGGATTTTTCACGCATATATTACATGGCTCCGCCTCGTTAAAAACCTCACCCCCCAGGAGGAAAAGAGTGCGGGCCGGTGCAAGATTGTTTTTGCGAATTACAAGGGCGAAGACAGCCCTGAGGAGTCAAACAAAAAATTTGCGGAGGTTGTCGATGTTCCAGGAGTGCTCCAAGTCCTCGCCGTTTGGCGTTGTGAGCCTGTAAGCGCTGGGGGAAGCTTTTGTCTTGACGATGAAAGGGCCCTCCCACCTGGGCTCCAGCTTGCCCTTGGACTCCGTCCGAGCTGTTCAAATGAGTACGAGGTCCCCCTCGCTGAACTCCCTCGGGGTGACTGAATGATCGCGCCATGCTTTGGTCTGGGCTTGATACTTGTTCAGGGCCTGTAGGGCGAAGACACGGTCTCCGTCGATGAGATCCTTTGAAGTTGGCTCGTCCACATCTGGGACGGCTGACGGAACTGTTCGCGGGGACCCGTGCTTTATTTCTTGCGGGGTCATGGCCTCCGATCCGTATAGAAGACGGAAGGGAGTAAACCCGGTCGCCCTGCACTCAGTCGTGTTTAGTGCCCAGACTGCCTCAGGCAAGAAATCGGTCCATCTGCCCTTTTTTTCATCAAGGAGCATTTTTTTGATAGCTGTGAAGATTTTCCCGTTGGCGCGCTCCACGACCCCGTTGGACTGCGGATGATAGACTGAGGCGAAGGCAAGCTTGGTGCCAATGGAGAAACAAAAATCCTTGAAGTCTTGGTTATCAAACTGCTTGCCGTTGTCGACTGTTAATTCGGACGGTACTCCGAAGCGGCAAACGATGTTCTGCCAAAAGAATTTTTGGGCAGTCTTTGATGTTATTGTAGAGACAGCCCGTGCCTCGATCCATTTGGAGAAGTACTCGACCGCGACGAAGGCGAACTTAAGGTTCCCCTGAGCGGTTGTCACACTCGGGTTTCGGGGCACCAAGACCCGGGCGCGAACATAAACACCAGGTATGCTGGGACCAAGTCTCACACATATGATGTATAGTGGCACAGGATCGAATGTCACATCTTTATATATAACAGGAGTTCTATACAAAATAAATAATTACATTATAAGGAGACAACGGTCCAGCAACCCAAAGTTGACTGGGAGACGACGACCTAGACCTCTCACGAACTCGTCACAGCATCCTCCAAGCGCCTCATCTTGTGGTACCTGTTCTTGACCTGTGGGGGGGTGTGAGACAGCAAGAGTGAGCTCACATACGTTCATCGCTCAACAAGTTGTGGGGAATAATGTGCATGAACTCGCCAAAGGTGGGAGCTCACGTGAAGTGTAAGGCTTACCAAAGAGGATGGTTGAAGCTGAGCATTGCTTTTAATGTTGGTCAAAATTTTATTAGCAATTACTAAGTATAAGTAAATACCAACCCAATTAAGTAGCAGAACAAAAGTAACAACAACATCACCTGCGATGCAATGCATATGACAAATTGAATTTAGTTCCATAAGTTAATCATGTGAGTGTCCGAGCTGCTCATGACCGTGAGCACGGCTAGTATACCAGTTTTACACTCTACAGAGGTTGCGCATCTTTACCCACAAGTCATGTTACCCATCTGCCAAGGGATTGCGACTTCCCATACACCTCTACCGAGGAGGCGAGGCAGGGTAACACTACGAGGCCTTTACAAAGTTCCACTAGCTTCAGAAAACCCGCTACAGTTTATAGGAAGTTCCAATGCAGGAATCCCTTGCAGGACCGCCATCGCAGCAAAATCCTCCCGAGGGCCTCCCTACACTGACCACTCCCCTACTGCCCTTGCCCCTTTCGGGTAAGGTAGTCTTCCACTAGCTTTCCTAATTAATCAGCCAAGGGGTCCCATTCCTCCCTTGTGGTAGCACTGTTTTCCCGGGTGGTTCTCCATGTTCCAATTAACATAATGATCTTAACATGAACAGTAAGTAACAACTGATAATAAAAGTATAATCATGAATAGTAATGTGTATCTCTATACCCAAAACCACATAAAGCGATAGCAAGTACTACCCAAAGATTCAGTGGTGAACAAGGTATAAAGATAGTCAAACTAGGGTAACCTATTGGGTCCCATCAAAATTAACCTATGCAGATCATTATGATTAATTAGAACATGAGTGGGTAAAAAGAAGTGATCAAGGGCACAACTTGCCTGGGACTTGAGATTCCAGGTACCAGGATGATCTTCAGGTGACTCGTAACCTCACGCTAGTCGTAGCAATACAAACAAGCAGTGTATAGGCAAAATTAACATCACACCAAACATGTAAACAAAATACATAATAATAACCTACACATTAAAATAAGATTCTAGGAACAGGAATCATTAATTTTGGAGTTATAGATTTTAAGTTATGGATTTCCAAAGATTCTATGTGCTTAGTACAAGATTAATTAAGATAACAATTTTAATGTGACTTTTATGTAAAACCAGTGGCACTAAATGATAAACAATAATATTACAAAATTATAGGAACTGGAATGGGCTAATTTGGACTTAATATGAATTTTATATGGATTATACAAGTTTTACAATTAATTCTATACTCAAAATCAATTTCTAAATCTATTTTCTGGTTTTATTTAATTTCCCGGACTGCGCCTCAATATCAGATAAGTGCAGGGGCTAAACCATAATTTTTACACAGACATAGGAATCCCAGAGTTGGACGGCGGGTTGGTTTTAAAGGAATCGAGGGTCCTTTTAAGAAAACGGCCACAACGAAGGGGTATGGGCATTTCTCAGCCACCCGATTAGGTTTGGACGGCCCAGATCAATCGCAGAAGGGGGCATTCCGAGATCTAATCTAAGCCGCTCGTACGAGATCAAACGGCCACGATTAGAAATACTATGGATCGGATCGCGATGCCATCAGAGCCACCGGATCCGAAATCAAGTGTTCGGATTTAAATGACCCCGATCACATCGCATACGTCCACGACCGGATCAACGGCCACACTTCCCTCCAGGACGAGCCGGTGTGCTTCTTTAATCTTGGCCGCACGTACTCAGATCGACGACACACCATCTTCTTCCACCTCCCGTCGGCGCAATAGGCACTGGTGCTCGGTTCCGCGGCGGTGCAGCCCACCGGCGAACCCAACACCGGCAGAGACACCCCCAAACCCAATTCGAACCAGAGATTCTAGAGCTATATAACACGACGAACTCGAGGGGAAGCATTTTACCGACGGAGGTGGCACAGAGGCCCTTGACCACGCAGAGCGGCGGGACCATGGCGAAGCCCGTCACCGGCGACGAATTCTGGCGCCGCTTGCCCACAATCGTGCCCGGGAAAGACCCTGTACACCACCAGAGCGACACACCGAAGTTTCCAGGCCCAAATCTGAGGCCTCGCCGATGGAGCGCCCGTGGTTCAACGTCGGCGGCACGATCAGGAAGGGATGCCTCGACCCGACCCCGAGGTGCAGATGAGATGAGAGGAAGCATCACGTCCGGTATTTATACGCCCAGAGAGAGGGGATAAAGTCCGACTTCCCCACCGACCGCGCGCAGTTCACGGGGAACCGGTGAAGCCGCCCGCGCTCAGCCCGCCGCCAGAAGCGGAGCTCGTGAGGTTGAAGCCAGACCTGACCGATGGGGTCCACCAGTAGGTGTTCAAGGCGCAAGCGCTACTTACCCGTGAACCCGACCGGACGGGCCCACATGCCAGACAACCAGTGCGGCGCGGCGGGAGGGTTGGGTTGGCTGCCCACGATGGCCCACGCAGCAGAGGCGCTGGGATGAATCCAAGTTCGCAAGTGCGCATCAGCCAGAGCATGCGCGTGGAGCCGCTGACCACAAGGGCCCATATGTCGGGCACGGTAGGGTTTCTGGGCCATGCGCATGCGTGGAGCAAAAGGGAAAGTGGGCCGAATTGGTGTATGTTGGCCCAATGGTGCACAGTTTCGTTTTTATTTTTCCTTTCTCCACTATTTCCTTCCCTTTTGATTTAAAACTTTGAATTTCAATTCAAATGTTGTTGTGGATTTGTTTTTTTCCAATTAAACATGTTATTTGAACATACCAATATTAATTTCATTTATAAAATTTATTTTGTATTTATAGTATCTCTTTTTATTATTTTCCCTTTCTCACTTATAAATTAAGTCTAAACTCTAATTTTGAACCTTAATGATTCCTACTGATGTGATCACTATTTTTGGTAAATGCACACACACACAACTCCAGCATGATGCATGATATATTTTATATGTTATTAGCTAATTACTCACCTAAAATGAGATTATTCACAAGCTATATTATATAGAGGCAAACATATGAGTGATTCAACTCCATCTTCAATATTTACATTTTTGAGCATTACAAATCCTACCCCCCTTAACAGAAATCTCGTCCTCGAGATTTGTAGAAAGAGGATGCAACAAGTTTGGTTTGTAGTCTAGGATTCAATTTCTAAGTAGTTTTAAAAGTTTTTTTTTGTTCAAGTTTATAACACAAATTAGCAGACGGTTAGGAAAGCGTGGGTATATATATGTATAATCACCTTATTATACAGGATAAAAGATATCTTTAAAGCATTTATAGGTTTGGGTAAGAAAGAGTAGGGTAAGAAAAGACTCCATCCAAGATTGTGGCTCTTGATTCTTTTTAAGATCTGGCTTGAATCTTATCTTTCCTTGATTTGATGAGGTTGGTCATCTTTGATCTTCGTTTTTGAAGTTGTTATCCAAATTAGGGACATGTAGTTAAGATAAAGTAGTAGGTAGAGCATCTAGTTTAGTAGATGGCTATAAGCTAAATGATATTAGTCATAATTTGGTTTGACTGTTTTGCTTCTGAATGGTTTGGATGGGTTATGTAACCTATTATGTAGGTCAGGTTGTTGGGTATGGCCGGGTTGACCTAAGTCACCAATTTAGGCTTAAGTGGATTTGGAGTATGGCTTTATCCTTGTACCAACATTAAGTTACTCACACTAGGTTGGATCATAATAGATTAGATAAAATCTAGATTAGGTTGGATATAACTAGATTAGACTAGTTTAATTTAGATAAATCCACTAGGGTAGGATATATCTTATTAGAATATGTTAGAATCTATTGGGATAGTATGGATCATATGGTGTAGGTAGGTTAAAAGCTCTATTAGGTTAACACAGAGGGATTATGCAACCATCGGATGGTTAGGATAGTTGCATGAGGCCGAGTTGGTATAAGACATTAATTTAGGTTAAGTTATGTTTGTGGAGGCAATGTCTAACCCATATCACTAGATTAACTAACATGTTAATAGCTCACTTTAGATTGGATAATATTAGATTAGATGGGATCTAGATTAGATCGGTTAAGATATGAGGTCAGTTAGATCTATTAGGATAAGGATAAAATCTTTTCTAGATAAGATGTATCTATTAAGGTAATAGAGTATCTTTTAAGATAAAATGGATCTATTAAGATGAGATATATTTCAATTAGGATAAGTTGGGATCTTTTGAGATGAGATGGATATTGTTAGGCTGGATATTTTAATGGGGAATAATCTAGTTTGTCTAGTTATTTTTATAAGCATTTTCTTATATGTATATACAGATGTAATTATGGACATTACTCCACAATTCATCACACTCAATCAAAGATCCAAATCAAACAAGTATCATAAGAACAAACACTCAAGCGTATAGATACCTATAAAAATAGTTTTGTTTTTTTGTTCCTAAGAGTAGGTCTCCTATTCCTAAAGGTCACTTTAGGTACGAGATTTCAAAGTGTGAAATCCACATTTGTCTTTAGAAGGAGAAGGTAAGAATAGTCAGAGTAAAGCGAAAATAGATGAGAAAAGATTAAGAAGAGTTTAGAAAAGAATCAAAGTAGCAAAGGTAAGTAGACAATGGTTGTCCAGTTCTATCTAGGTTTCGTCCTACAGTCAACATTCCTCTGATACCACTTCTGTCACACCCGGGTTTCAGGGCACCAAGACCCGGGCGCGAACATAAACACCAGGTATGCTGGGACCAAGTCTCACACATATGATGTATAGTGGCACAGGATCGAATGTCACATCTTTATATATAACAGGAGTTCTATACAAAATAAATAATTACATTATAAGGAGACAACGGTCCAGCAACCCAAAGTTGACTGGGAGACGACGACCTAGACCTCTCACGAACTCGTCACAGCATCCTCCAAGCGCCTCATCTTGTGGTACCTGTTCTTGACCTGTGGGGGGGTGTGAGACAGCAAGAGTGAGCTCACATACGTTCATCGCTCAACAAGTTGTGGGGAATAATGTGCATGAACTCGCCAAAGGTGGGAGCTCACGTGAAGTGTAAGGCTTACCAAAGAGGATGGTTGAAGCTGAGCATTGCTTTTAATGTTGGTCAAAATTTTATTAGCAATTACTAAGTATAAGTAAATACCAACCCAATTAAGTAGCAGAACAAAAGTAACAACAACATCACCTGCGATGCAATGCATATGACAAATTGAATTTAGTTCCATAAGTTAATCATGTGAGTGTCCGAGCTGCTCATGACCGTGAGCACGGCTAGTATACCAGTTTTACACTCTACAGAGGTTGCGCATCTTTACCCACAAGTCATGTTACCCATCTGCCAAGGGATTGCGACTTCCCATACACCTCTACCGAGGAGGCGAGGCAGGGTAACACTACGAGGCCTTTACAAAGTTCCACTAGCTTCAGAAAACCCGCTACAGTTTATAGGAAGTTCCAATGCAGGAATCCCTTGCAGGACCGCCATCGCAGCAAAATCCTCCCGAGGGCCTCCCTACACTGACCACTCCCCTACTGCCCTTGCCCCTTTCGGGTAAGGTAGTCTTCCACTAGCTTTCCTAATTAATCAGCCAAGGGGTCCCATTCCTCCCTTGTGGTAGCACTGTTTTCCCGGGTGGTTCTCCATGTTCCAATTAACATAATGATCTTAACATGAACAGTAAGTAACAACTGATAATAAAAGTATAATCATGAATAGTAATGTGTATCTCTATACCCAAAACCACATAAAGCGATAGCAAGTACTACCCAAAGATTCAGTGGTGAACAAGGTATAAAGATAGTCAAACTAGGGTAACCTATTGGGTCCCATCAAAATTAACCTATGCAGATCATTATGATTAATTAGAACATGAGTGGGTAAAAAGAAGTGATCAAGGGCACAACTTGCCTGGGACTTGAGATTCCAGGTACCAGGATGATCTTCAGGTGACTCGTAACCTCACGCTAGTCGTAGCAATACAAACAAGCAGTGTATAGGCAAAATTAACATCACACCAAACATGTAAACAAAATACATAATAATAACCTACACATTAAAATAAGATTCTAGGAACAGGAATCATTAATTTTGGAGTTATAGATTTTAAGTTATGGATTTCCAAAGATTCTATGTGCTTAGTACAAGATTAATTAAGATAACAATTTTAATGTGACTTTTATGTAAAACCAGTGGCACTAAATGATAAACAATAATATTACAAAATTATAGGAACTGGAATGGGCTAATTTGGACTTAATATGAATTTTATATGGATTATACAAGTTTTACAATTAATTCTATACTCAAAATCAATTTCTAAATCTATTTTCTGGTTTTATTTAATTTCCCGGACTGCGCCTCAATATCAGATAAGTGCAGGGGCTAAACCATAATTTTTACACAGACATAGGAATCCCAGAGTTGGACGGCGGGTTGGTTTTAAAGGAATCGAGGGTCCTTTTAAGAAAACGGCCACAACGAAGGGGTATGGGCATTTCTCAGCCACCCGATTAGGTTTGGACGGCCCAGATCAATCGCAGAAGGGGGCATTCCGAGATCTAATCTAAGCCGCTCGTACGAGATCAAACGGCCACGATTAGAAATACTATGGATCGGATCGCGATGCCATCAGAGCCACCGGATCCGAAATCAAGTGTTCGGATTTAAATGACCCCGATCACATCGCATACGTCCACGACCGGATCAACGGCCACACTTCCCTCCAGGACGAGCCGGTGTGCTTCTTTAATCTTGGCCGCACGTACTCAGATCGACGACACACCATCTTCTTCCACCTCCCGTCGGCGCAATAGGCACTGGTGCTCGGTTCCGCGGCGGTGCAGCCCACCGGCGAACCCAACACCGGCAGAGACACCCCCAAACCCAATTCGAACCAGAGATTCTAGAGCTATATAACACGACGAACTCGAGGGGAAGCATTTTACCGACGGAGGTGGCGCAGAGGCCCTTGACCACGCAGAGCGGCGGGACCATGGCGAAGCCCGTCACCGGCGACGAATTCTGGCGCCGCTTGCCCACAATCGTGCCCGGAAAGACCCTGTACACCACCAGAGCGACACACCGAAGTTTCCAGGCCCAAATCTGAGGCCTCGCCGATGGAGCGCCCGTGGTTCAACGTCGGCGGCACGATCAGGAAGGGATGCCTCGACCCGACCCCGAGGTGCAGATGAGATGAGAGGAAGCATCACGTCCGGTATTTATACGCCCAGAGAGAGGGGATAAAGTCCGACTTCCCCACCGACCGCGCGCAGTTCACGGGGAACCGGTGAAGCCGCCCGCGCTCAGCCCGCCGCCAGAAGCGGAGCTCGTGAGGTTGAAGCCAGACCTGACCGATGGGGTCCACCAGTAGGTGTTCAAGGCGCAAGCGCTACTTACCCGTGAACCCGACCGGACGGGCCCACATGCCAGACAACCAGTGCGGCGCGGCGGGAGGGTTGGGTTGGCTGCCCACGATGGCCCACGCAGCAGAGGCGCTGGGATGAATCCAAGTTCGCAAGTGCGCATCAGCCAGAGCATGCGCGTGGAGCCGCTGACCACAAGGGCCCATATGTCGGGCACGGTAGGGTTTCTGGGCCATGCGCATGCGTGGAGCAAAAGGGAAAGTGGGCCGAATTGGTGTATGTTGGCCCAATGGTGCACAGTTTCGTTTTTATTTTTCCTTTCTCCACTATTTCCTTCCCTTTTGATTTAAAACTTTGAATTTCAATTCAAATGTTGTTGTGGATTTGTTTTTTTCCAATTAAACATGTTATTTGAACATACCAATATTAATTTCATTTATAAAATTTATTTTGTATTTATAGTATCTCTTTTTATTATTTTCCCTTTCTCACTTATAAATTAAGTCTAAACTCTAATTTTGAACCTTAATGATTCCTACTGATGTGATCACTATTTTTGGTAAATGCACACACACACAACTCCAGCATGATGCATGATATATTTTATATGTTATTAGCTAATTACTCACCTAAAATGAGATTATTCACAAGCTATATTATATAGAGGCAAACATATGAGTGATTCAACTCCATCTTCAATATTTACATTTTTGAGCATTACAGCGGTGGGCAGGGGTCCGACAATGTCGAGACCCCAGCGCTGGAGAGGCCATGTATGGGCGATCAGCTTTGTATACTGCGAAGGGCCGCCTGACCGAGGGGAAAACTTCTGGCAGGCTTCGCAGGATCGAGTGACCCGATTTGCGGCGCAGATCATTGCGGGCCAGTAAAAACCCTGGTGGATCACTTTAGCAGCTAGGGCCCTCGGCCCCGCGTGCGAGCCGCACGTGCCACTGTGGACTTCACGTAGAATCTGCATGCCTTCGGCCTCGGTGACGCACTTAAGCATTGGCTGACTGACCCCTTTTTTGTAGAGTTGGCCTTCAATCAGAGCGAAGTCTCGGCTTCGATGTCTGAGACGCTTGGCCTCACTAATGTCGGCTGGATGATAATACCCCTGCAGGAACAGGGTTATGGGTGCCCGCCAGTCTTCGGTCATGATGAGGTTGACTGTGCGGTGGCCCTCGCTGTCATTGGTTATTTGGAGCCCTTCGGGGCTCCGGACTGCTGGCGTGCCGATGACATGGAAGAACACGTCGGAGGGCAGAGTTTCGCCCCTGGCCGCGGCCTTGGCCAATGCGTCGGCCTCCTCATTCTTGGCCCGGTCCACATGCTGCACGGTGAACCCCTTGAAGTGCCTCTCGAGACTTTGGATGGCCGCGAGGTACTGCATGAGTGCGGGGTCCTTGGTTGCGTAGTCTTTCTCGACTTGGCCGGCAACTACCTTGGAGTCTGTTTTGATGATGCAAGTGGTGACTCCGAGGGCCCTTAGCTTGCGGAGGCCGAGGATGACTGCTTCGTATTCTGCTATATTATTTGTGCATCTGTCGGATTCCAGATTGAAGCTGAGTCGTGCTGCATATCTGTGCTTGACCCCGACTGGTGAGGTTATGACTGCAGCGACGCCTGCCCCCGCATGGCACCATGCGCCGTCGCAATGGATCGTCCAAGTCTTCTCTGCGGACGGATCCGGCTGTGTAGCTGGCCCAGTCCAGTCGACGACGAAGTCTGCCAAGACTTGAGACTTAATAGCTGTCCTGGGCTCGAAGCAGATGTGGTAGCCGGAGAGTTCGGCCGCCCACTTGGCAATCCTCACCGACGCCTCCGGGTTTCTGAATAATTCGCCGAGCCCCCTGTTTGAGGTGACTCGGACCTTGAATGCTTCGAAGTAGTGGCGCAGTTTGCGCGACGACATGACGACTGCGTAGGCAATCTTCTCTAGCTCTATCATGTTGCACTTGGACGGTGTCAGCACTTCAGAGACATAATACACGGGGCACTGCCGAACCACGCCCTCGACGGTCTGCTCCTGCACTAGGGCCGCGCTGACCGCATGTGGCGAGGCCGCGACGTAGAGCAGCAAGGGGAGCGAGGGGTCGGGGCTGGTAAGGACGGCCAACTCTGTCAGGTACTGCTTTAATGAGGCGAAGGCCGCCGCCTGCTCTGGTCCCCAAGCGAAGTCTTTTGCGCCGCGGAGTGTCTTGAGGAAGGGGAGACTTCGCTCGGCGGACCTGGATATGAATCTGTTGAGAGCGGCCAATCTGCCTGTCAGGCGCTGGAGGTCCCTGACGGACTGCGGAGGCGTCATGTCCAAGATAGCCTGAATCTTGGTTGGGTTGGCCTCGATGCCGCGGTGCGATACCAGGTAGCCCAATATTTTGCCCTGGCGAACGCCGAAGACACACTTTTCCGGGTTTAGGCGGAGTTGTGCGTCCCGCATATTCGCGAATGTTTCGGCGAGGTCGGCGAGGTGGTCCTCCTTGCTCTTGCTGGCGACGACAATGTCGTCTACATATGTGAATATATTTCTGCCAACCTGCCCCTCGAGCACTGTTTTAGTGAGCCTGGAGAAGGTGGACCCGGCGTTCTTGAGTCCCTCCGGCATTCTGATGAAGCAATATGTGCCGAAGGGTGTTATGAAGCTGGTGCTAGCCTTGTCTTCTTCTTTCATGTATATCTGGTGGTAACCGGAGAAGCAATCGAGGAGGGACATGACCTCACATCCGGTCGCGCTATCGACTATTTTGTCGATCCGTGGCAACGGGAAATTGTCCTTTGGGCAGGCTTTATTGAGGCTGGTGAAGTCGATGCACATTCGCCACTTCCCGCTCTTTTTCTGCACCATTACGACATTGGAGAGCCATGTGGGGTAAGCCACCGGCTCGATGAATTTGGCCTCCAGGAGGCGGTGCACCTCTGCCTTGGCGGCCTCCGTCTTTTCGTCAGACGTCTTGCGAAGCCGCTGCTTTTTTGGCCGTACCGAAGGGTCGATTCCCAGACTATGCTCAATTATTGAATGGCTGACCCCGACCAGATCGAGGGCCGACCAGGCGAAGACATCTTTGTTCTTGGACAGGCAGCAGAGGAGCTTTTCTTCTTCATGCGAAGTAAGGTCTTCGCTGATAGTGACTGTCTGCCTGGGCGTGGCCTGGTCGAGGGGGACAGTCTTGGTCCCGTCGTGGCTCTGCAGCTGCGCCTTGTCATGTTGCTTATTGGTTGGGCTGGCAGGCATGGGGGCTTCGCGTTGGGCCGTGAGGCAGTGCACGTTTCTTTGACTGGGCACGAAGTCCCGCTCTATGTTACGCGCAGTCTGTTGATTGCCGAAGACTGTGATAACGCCTAACGGACCTGGTATCTTCATACATAGGTACAGTCCGTGAATGGCTGCTTCGAACTTATTAATGGAGCCCCGGCCCATGATGGCATTGTAAGGGTACACCATATCCACAATGTCAAAGGTTATTTGCTCGCTTCGGGCATTGGGTGCTACACCGAAGGAGAGAGGCAGCTCTATTTTGCCGACGGGGAAGGTGCCTTTGCCGCCGAAGCCGTACAACGGGTTGTCCGAAGGCTTAAGAAGGCTGTGGCTTATGCCCATGCGATCGAAGGCGTGGAGGAAGATGATGTCCGCCTGGCTGCCGTTGTCAACGAGGACCTTGTGTAGGTCCCAGCCTGCCACGCTGCAATTGATAACCATGGCATCGCAGTGGGGGGCGCTGCGCAAGTCGACGTCCCGTGCGTCGAAGGTGAGCGGTATGTGGGACCACTTTGTCTGCACGACCGGGCCCGTGACGGCGACATGGTTTATGCTGCGGTAGTGGTCCCGCTTCTGCCGCTTGGTGTCGAAGTCGGTGCTGGACCCCCCAGTTATCATGTGGATGACTCCGCGATATGGTTGATCGGCGAAGTCTTCTTGCTTTGGGGCATGGGGGATGTTTTGGTGTTGCTGATGTGGTGGTGGGGGTGGAGGAGGTACGATTTGTACTTCCTGATGGTGTTGGTAAGCGTGGTGCGGTGGATGCGGGGCAGGAGCGTGGATATATGGTGGAGGGGGTTGCTGGTAATTGTGCGCGACAATTCTGGGGTTGTCGGCTGGCTGCGCCCGTGCCATTCTGTCTCTGGTGGCCTTCGTCTCTGGGCAGTCTTTGGTGTGGTGGGCGCAGTCTTCGCCATGGAATAGGCAGTAGAATCGGCGCGGCAGCTGCGCACGCCCTCGGCCCCTTCCGCGAGTGCCGTTTCCGCGGCCCTGGGGGGGATAGTCCTGGCGACGAGGGGGGTCGGCAGCGGGGTGCTGGTTGGCGATGTTGTGCACCTGCTGCTGAATGCGGCCGTCTTGACCGGAGTCTGGCTGCGGAGTCCTTGTCCACGTGCGGCTGGACTGTGGAGCATCTTTTGGCTTCCTCTGGGACTCAATCTTGCGCTGGTGGAGCTCTTCGGATCTGGCGTACTTTTCAAACAGCTGGTATAACTCTTGGAGGTTCTTTGGCGGATCTCTGATGCAGTGGCTGTAAAGGACGCCAGCGCGAAGACCACTGATAGCATAGTGGATGGCAATCTGGTCATCGACTGAGGGTAGCTGTGACTTGAGTGTCAGGAATTTGCGGTAATATTCCCTCAGGGTCTCCTTCTCTAGCTGCTTGCAGAGCGAGAGTTCGGCCAGGGCATCGGTGTCTGGGCGGTACCCTTGGAAGCTGAGCAGGAACTTGTCCCGGAGACTTCTCCAGGAATCGATGGACAGCGGAGGCAACCTGGTGAACCAGGTGAGTGCGGGGCCCTCGAGGGCGATGATGAACGACTTCGCCATTGTGGCGTCATCCCCCCCGGACGATGCGACGGCGACCTGGTAACTCATTATGTATTGAGCCGGGTCGGTGCTGCCGTTGTACTTGGGATAGGTCCCTGCCCGGAAGTTAGCTGGCCACGGCGTTACTTGCAGGTGAGGCGCCAGGGGACTTCGCTCATCGAGATAGTTGACCCCCTGGAATGGCGCGGCGTGTGGGAAGGTGTGGTCGCGTTGAGGGAAACGCGGGTCCTCTGGCTGCGCGCGGTGTTGTAGGGGTGGCCCATGCTGCAGGCCGGGGTGGCCTTCGCGCGTGTCGTCGTCGTGTGCGCGCTGCTGGAGGGGTGACTCGTGCTGCAGGCCGAGGTGGCCTTCGCGCTGCATCAGCGCAATCTCCCGCTCGAGTTCCTGGGCCTTGTGCTCTTCGTCACGTATCATTTGCCGCACTTTGGCTAGTGCGGACACACGTTGGCGCTTGGCCTCCAGTATCTCCTTCTGCCTCTGGAGATTGCGGGTCTTGAGGCGCAGGGCGCGCAGCTGTAGCTGTTCTTCTGCCGAGACGCCGAGGACCTCACCGTCCTCGGCGAGGTCCACGCCCTCTGGCGGTGCGAAGCCTGAGGGTGGCTGCGGTTGTCCCTCAGGGTCGCAGGTGCGGAGGGTGTCGTCTTCAGTGGCCTCTTGGTGGGTGGATTGGGTGAGGGCGAGGGCCTTGCCCTTTCTTGCGGCGAGCAGTGCTGCCTTCGCAGCTTCGTCAGCCTTCGGGTTAGCTCTCTTGGGTGCCATCGCGGGTGGTTTTTCTCGTAGCACGAACGGTGGGCGCCAAATGTTGGGACTTGCTCTCAACTGCAAGGGGATCCAACACGGGTGAACGATGATGACAACAGGGCACTCGCGTGTGATGGCAAAAGCTCTGTTAATCTGGCCTCTCACGGGCACTGTACAGGGGTATTTATAGGTACCTGAGCACGCAGTACCTTGACCTAAGGATGCATGTGCCCTCAGGTACCTAGGTTATCCCAAGAATATTCCCATAAAGCGAGGTTACAGACCGTAATTACAGGGATGCTTTTACAACATAGGCCCGTAACACAGGGCGGCCAAGCGGGGCCCGTTACGACGGGCCGGATTGCACGTGGGCCTCCGAGCTGGGCGAGGCCGCGCCGTGGGATGCCCTTCGTCGCCAGTCTTCGCCTGGAACGGAAGGAGCGAAGGGTGTCCCCGCCTGTTTTGTTTCTGTCAGTTCAGCTGCTGCAGCGAAGGCTTCGAGCGAAGGGTGGCGCCTTTGCCTTCGCCCCAACATTTGCCCTCCGAGGGACCAGTTCGACAAAGTCACCTGGTGCCGAAGACGTCGTTAGATGGCGAAGACGCTGCCCTCGCTCGAAGTGGTTCCGCGGGGGTTTTTGATGTGACCGTTGACTGACGGCGTACTGTTGGATTGTGGGTTTCCCGAAGCGCCGCGCCCTGTCTATAAAAAGGGGCGAGGGGCGGCGCTTTTTGAACTTCACTTTACGCGCTCCGCGAAAACCCTAGCCTCCCTTTCTGCCGACTTGCTGCTCGTCTGCCTGCCGCGGTCTTGTTCGCCGGAGATCTGGCTCGAGTGAAGCAGACCTGACGGCCGGACGGTCCGCACCCTGGGGCCGGACGGTCCGCACGTACGCAGGGACGGCGGAAGATCGCCGACGGCGCCTGGATCTCGCTCCCGGGAGGGACCCCGTCGGGGAGTAGAGATCCTAGGTGGTGTCTAGGCTCGGGCTGGCCGACCTAGACTCCTCTAATCGACGTAGAGCCGAAGAGAGACGAGGAATTTGGGGATTGGATAGCTAAACCTAAACTAGACTAGAACTACTCCTAAGATAAAATGCGAAATAGAAGTTGTATTGATTCGATTGATGATTACAAATCGGCCGTATACCTCTCTATTTATAGAGGAGGGGGGCTGGACCCTTTACAAACTAATTTCCGAGCTTATCCCATGATTTTAGCTAACAACCGTAGCACAAAACTCGGAACCCTAATCTGTTCTGCGCACGCGCGGACCATCCGGCCCACAGGCGCGGACCGTCCGGACCGCAGACCGTCCGGCCTCAGGGCCGGACCGTCCGCGCGCTCAATTTGGTGCTCAACATATGCCCCCCTGCCTTTTGGTGGAGCTGAGCGAACCAAAAGCAACTAACTCGATGTTATCACATCGGTTTTCTTAGGCATCTTGCCACTTACTAGGATGGTACGCAGTGGCCTTGGTCTCGATGGTTGACTCAACGGACGTGATCCCTTTAGATTTGATCAAACTGTCAGTCCCAACATCGCCGAGCGTCATACTGGTCCTGACCAATTCGTCACATTGCCTTCCTAATTCTCTAAGTGTTCTAGCGTAGCTCCGTAGTCGACCAGGTCTTCTCCTTGCAGGTCGTCTTCCTCCATGGGCGTCGGTACGTCGTCGGAGGTGTCATGGTTTATTGCAGATAAGTCGGCCTCAGGGGTCGGACGGTCCGCGCCCTGTACGGTTGGTCCGGTCTTTATAGTCGGACTGTCTGCTATACCTGCAAAGAGCTGCACAGTTGCTGTTTTATTTTCTGTCTTTATGGCCGTTTGATTTTCCTCAACGGCCTTTGGTCTCCATCTCTTTTGTGGTGGCAGATATTGCGGATGTGTGTCATTGAATATTTTTTCCGCCTCCTTCTCCTGATTCTCCTTTGCCCTAAGGCGCTGTAATTTTCGCTTTTGCGATCGTGTCAATCCCGATGGGCACCATCGGGGCATGGAGTATTTTGGATCGGCTATTTTATTGACAGCCGTACTTTCTTTTTTGTTTGTGTTGGCCGATTCACCAAAAATCATCGGCCCTTCGTTATTTTGTTGTACGACGACATCTGTCGTTCCTATTTTAATGACATCTTCCTTTTTCGTACTGTTGGAGGTTGTAGCTGTATGCCTCCCTGCCGGATTAGTCAGCCTTTGGGGCCGAGTTGTTCGGCAATCTTGCTGGGCGTGTGCTCGTGGACCGGATTGAGGGGCTCTCAATCGGTCTTGTACTGGAGGTGTGAACCTATTGAATACAGATGTTTAGGGTGCCCCCCAAGCGGGGCACTGTGGCATCCCAAATGAGTATGGTGGCATGCCCCACATTTGATTTGGGACATATGGTGGAGGTATGTATGTATATGGATATGGCATAGGTGGATATGGTGGTGGAGGTGTCCATGCAGGTACGTTAGGTCTTAATTGAACATTATGACCTCCCGTCCTTTCCGATTGGTGTGGTGGTCCAATCGGCCTAACCTGCCGTCGCACCTGGGTGGGTAAGCGAGGTCCCTTTGGTGGCCGGTCGCTGGGGCCAGCCTTCTTTTTCACATATTTAGACAATAATTGATCAAAGGTCGGGCTAGATTTTACCAACCGACCAGTTGCCTTGAACGTGTTAGTTTTCCACGTACCTATTTCTGGTCGTCGTGGTTTGAAGGTACGTGGTCGCCGCGGCTCTTCGACGTTGCCGGACCGTCCGTCGGAACGCTTCGGACCGTCCGGTGATGTTACGGACCGTCCGCGCCTAGACACCGGACCGTCCGCGATGCGTAGTATGGGTTCTCGCGCATATCCCTTTGTCTGTGCTTGCCCCCCAGCGCTGGAGTTTGTGATGGTTACCTTCAGTGTCTCCCCTCCATCAGGAGTCTTCTCGGCCATCACTTTCCTGCAAGAAATTTTGTTGTTTCCATCGGCCTCCCGTGCGTTGCCGATGATGACTTCTTTGTCTTTGCCCTTATCGGCTGTGTTGGGCCGAATTAGGACCTTTTTGCCATTAAAGTCGATCACATTCATTGGGAAGGGCTCCGTGTCCTCCTGAAATTTCAATCGTCCCTCATTAATGGCCGATTGAATTTGTCGTCGGAACACATTACAATCATTAGTGGCATGGGAAAATGAGTTGTGCCACTTGCAGTATGCGCGACGCTTTAGTTCGTCGGCAGGTGGAACGATATAATCAATTTTAATGTTACCATTTTTTAGTAATTCATCAAATATCTTATCACATTTGCCGACATTAAATGTAAACTTAACCTCCTCCTGTCGTTCCTTTTGAACTGACTGCAAGGAGTAGCAAGCCGAAGATTTGGCCTGCTCGGGCCAAACTATTTCGGCAGTGTAAACTTTCTTTGGTTCATCGTCCGAACTACTTTGATTGTGTTCTACTATAGGGACATTATGATGAACCGTTCTGACTAATTCTTTGCTTCGGCTTTCACAAGCCGAAGCTCTCTGATGTAATTGTGCTAGAGTAAAGAACTGGATGCCTTCTAATCTCTCTTTTAAATAATAGCGCAATCCATCAAAGGCTATTCCCGCCAGTTGTTTATCTGTTAAATGAATTTGAAAGCATCAGTTTCTCGTATCCTGGAATCTCCGGATATAATCACTAACCGATTCATCCTTTTCTTGTCGTAGGGTCACTAAGTCTACTAAATCTAGCTCATAATCACCAGAGAAGAAATGTTCATGAAATTTTTGCTCTAAGTCTCCCCATGACAAAATGGAATTAGGAGGGAGCGTGGCATACCATGTGAATGCAGTTCCTGTTAAGGATAATGAAAATAAACGCACACGGAATGCTTCGGTGTCGGCCAATTCTCCTAATTGTGCTAGGAACTGGCCTATGTGCTCACGCGTGCTCTTTCCTTGGTCACCCGAAAACTTTGCAAACTCGGGTATCCTGGTTCCCTGTGGGTATGGGTGGCGATCAAATCGGCTAACATAAGGCTTCCGATATGATTGCCCCCCAGGGATCATGCTTACTCCGAGCTTATCTCGGAACGCCCCGGCTATTTCTTCCCTCACTATACCAATGGCAGCCGGTGCAAGACCACCGGCTCTCTGGTCAAACATAGGTGGGGTTGGTTGCATGTTAGTATGTTGTCGTTCCCCCCATTGGTTTGAGCTACGTGGTGCATTTCCATTTGCCCTATATGGCTCATATGTTTGATCGTTTCTTTCCGGCCTTCTAGGTGGGGCCGGAAATCTTTCCTGGGCTCTGGATCCTGAATTAATGGGCTGATGCATTGCATAATGTGATGGGAAGTGTTGTTGGGATGGGCGAGGATTCAGGTAATAATCCCCCTCAAAAGACTCATGCGCGGACTGCCCGGATACGTACCCGGACCGTCCGTGATTATATGCGGACCGTCCGTCGTTGTATGCGGACCGTCCGACTGGATAGTTTAAATTCGGTGCCCTACGTGGTGGCTCGGGTGCGTGTCTAGGTAACTCATTAAAAATGGGCCCGGCTGTGGCTGACCCGGACGGTCCGCGCTCGCGAGCGGACGGTCCGGACATGTGTAGATCGGCTGGTTTACTGCCGATTTGCGTTTGCTCAGGGTACGTGTCCATCGGCATCCCATAAGGGGGTTGTGACTGGTCGTGACAACCTTTAACCGATGTATTACATGTATTATCTCCTAATTCAACCTCGTGTGAAGGAAAATTTGCTATACTAGATTTATCAAATGCACGTACTAGTCTCCTACAATCGTTTTGCATAACCCCTATGATATTTTGCATCTGTTCTCGCTGTTCGTCTATGTAAGCTTTAAGAGATTGGAGTTCGTTGGTGCTACTTACATTTGGGGTAATCGTAGTAGGTCGGAGCGAAGCCAGATCTGTCGCCCGTTGTCGAACGACTTTGTTGTTCCTATCCACTTTGAAGTCAGCCAGAAACTTCGCCTTTGCTTCTTGGATCAGCTGCTCCTGGCGCTCCTCGAACAGGAGCTGTTCTTCAGCTGGCAAGGCTTCCCATGTCGGTGTGATGATATTGCTGGTGGAAACCTCAGAGCTATCTTTTGAACCGGCCATTGAGGGCCGATTTGATAGGTCTATATGCGTTGTCCCCAGCGGAGTCGCCAAAAAGTATGTTGACGCCTTTTCGGAGCGCCAAACACTCAACAAGAACCGTGGCGGTGCCCTCTGCACAGGGGCGGACGGTCCGCGCGCAGGGGCCGGACGGTCCGCGGCCTGGTGCGAGGCGCGGTAGTGCTCTCTGCGCAAGGGCGGACTGTCCGCGGCCTGGGGCCGGACGGTCCGCGGCCTGGTGCGCGGCTAGGGCTCCTGCCTGACGGCCGGACGGTCCGCGCCCTGGGGCCGGACGGTCCGCGCGTACGCAGGGACGGCGGAAGATCGCCGACGGCGCCTGGATCTCGCTCCCGGGAGGGACCCCGTCGGGGAGTAGAGATCCTAGGTGGTGTCTAGGCTCGGGCTGGCCGACCTAGACTCCTCTAATCGACGTAGAGCCGAAGAGAGACGAGGAATTTGGGGATTGGATAGCTAAACCTAAACTAGACTAGAACTACTCCTAAGATAAAATGCGAAATAGAAGTTGTATTGATTCGATTGATGATTACAAATCGGCCGTATACCTCTCTATTTATAGAGGAGGGGGGGCTGGACCCTTTACAAACTAATTTCCGAGCTTATCCCATGATTTTAGCTAACAACCGTAGCACAAAACTCGGAACCCTAATCTGTTCTGCGCACGCGCGGACCGTTCGGACCGCGGACCGTCCGGCCTCAGGGCCGGACCGTCCGCGCGCTCAATTTGGTGCTCAACAGGCACCTGTACAACTTATAATCTAGAGTAAACTAGTTAGTCCAATTATTTGTGTTGGCAATTCAACCACCAAAATCAATTAGGAAAAGGTGTAAGTCTATTTCTCTTTCATTGCCCTTTAGTCCCGTTTAGCACCCATGTGAGGGACTAGACACTAAAGTCAATTAGTTTCTACTTTAGTCCTTCCGTTTAACAAAATAGAGACTAAACGAAACTAAAAATCAGAGACTAAAGATTAGTCCCTTTAATCAAACAGGGTCTTAAAATATGTTTAGTTCCTATAACCAAATAAGTAGGGACTAAAATTTAATCTCTAAACTAAACTTTAGTCCTAGACTAATAAAACCAAACGGGATCTAAAGCTTGATGCTTCTAAATGAAGTCACAACGTCTGTTCCAATCGGAGCTCAAGGTGCGAGATGACGAGAGCTTTTCCAAACGGGAGTTTTAGGCCATGTTCCGTTGCTATTCAGTCAAAGCCCACTGTATTGTTTCTAAACAAGCGAAGCCCAGCAAGTTGTTTTCCATAATCGCAATAATCTCGCCTCAGCCTGTAGCCCCTGTCCGACACAATTAATAGTTTTACCAGTAGGATGCTCGTGTGTTGATAAAATGTTAGATAGTCTGTAAGTGATATTTAACTTGTAAGTTTGTAACTGTCAGTTCAATCTTGCCTGCGATTAGGACTGGAAAATAAGGTTGAGGCTCGTGAGCCGGTTCGAGCTCGGAGCGGCTCGGCTCGGCTCGGAGCGGCTCGCAAGCCTCGAGCGAGCCGAGCCGAGCTAGTATTTTGAGCTCGTTGTGCTAGCGAGCCGAGTCGAGCCGGCTCGTTCCGGCTCGCGAGCTTTGCCAAATTATTTAATACGTAGAATAATAATGGATATTAGGTAATTTTATAGATAGTCAGTTTGTTTCTTAACGTTTCATGATAAATATATGCCAATTAATAATTTAGATTACTCATAATGATGAATGATATCTATATATTTATATTTATATACTAATAATTCACTAGATAATGCAATTATATATATGAGGGTGTGACTCACGAGCCGAGCCGAGCCGGCTCGCGAGCCACCTTCGAGCCGAGCCGAGCCTGTCTCCCTAGCTCGTGAAATGGGCGAGCCGAGCCGAGCTCGGTCAGCCACCAAACTGCACCGAGCCGAGCCAAGTTCGGCTCGGCTTGTTTCCAGCCCTACCTGCTATATCACTTCCGTTCTCAAAAAAACAAATGGAAAAAAGTTTGCCAAATATTTATTAATGCACATTGATGATTCTGACTTTTCAGATACTGAGCAACTAAAATAAGATTACCTACAAACATTGTAACTTGTAAATGTAAACCTTAGGCTTGGTCTATTGCCTCTCCAACTTTAGGCTATCGCAATAGCAAGATTGAACCTGTACTAATCAAGATTCATGGTTGAGCGCATGCAAAGAGACGAACACATGGGCCTTCTTATTCCAATTGCCCCAAATCAGTCTGAACCATTGAATTTCAAACATTAAATAAATCAGTTAACAAAACGTAGCAAAAATAAATATGTATTTTTCTCACACGGACCGGATTTAAATTTGGCATCTCCATTCTCTAATCTCATTCCAAGCACGACAATCATTGAAAACTAAATAAGAAAAAAAACACTTGAACTCACGTACCGTAGGGCAAGGGTCATAGAACTCACAAGCGGTCTAGGAGGCAAGGTGCACGGGGTCCTTGTAGATAGGATGCTGCCACTTGGCCTTAGGTACCAGAACCTTCATCTCTTAGACGACGTGGACAGCCCATGTGACCTTGAGATCCGACGCGTGCCGAGACAGAAATCGTTGGCGCCGACGCCGTCCCCGACGGGGAGCTCACGGGAGACAGCCCCCACGTTTGTTGCGGCCCCACCGGGGACGTGGGGTCATTGGACTGGTGCATGCTCTTCATCCCTCTCTGACTCCCCGTAGCTCGACGACTAGGGTTTGCTTGCGTTGAGCGTTCCTGCGTCCTGATCGGCGAAGGGAGACGACGACGAGTGATGAGGAAGCAACGGTCGAGGGGTGGAAGCGCGAAGGATTAGATGAGGGCAGGGCGCGCGAGCGGGCGGTAAGGGCCCTAGCTAGAGCAAAGATTAGGGTAGGGCGTGCGGACGGTAAGGGCCCGGGCTTGAGCGCAAAGGGCCCATGTCGCCACCGCCGAGCTCGATGGCTTTCCTGCCTACCTTCATCCTGGCAACGTAGTCGGTCACGCGGGAATACGGTGGCTGAGTCATGAAAGTGGCGAGGGGAGGGGGCAGGGAAACGGTGGTGGCTGGGTGCCTAATTCATTACGACAGTGTGGGAGAGGGCAGCATCCATGTGCGGTTGAGGGCGAGATCCGCAGGCGTGGGGGAGGGGAAATGGCTTGGGCTGGGTGCCTAGTTCGTTACGCGGGCGTGGGAGGGGGCGGGGGAACAAGGGGCTATGGACGCTGCCCTTAGAGTCTCAGGGGTGTTTGAATGCACTAGAGCTAATAGTTAGTTATCTAAAAATATACTAGTAGAATTAGCTAGCTAACAAATAGTTAACTAACTAGTAGCTAATTTACTAAAAATAACTAATAGTTGAACTATTAACTAGGGTGTTTGGATGTCTCTAGCTAATTTTAGCTACTAACTATTATCTTTAGTGCATTCAAACACCCCCTTAATAGAGTAATATAGATATTTTTATTCAACTCCCTAAGCCCACTTTTACTCTTCCAATTATTATTACTAAAAATGTTGGTTACCTTTGCATATTCTCATATCTCAAGTTCAGGCATGTACAATTGTCACAGTGGTTAGGATAATAAAGATACTCAAAGAGCTTATTGTATAGAGCGAGGAGCATAGGCTACAATTATATTATTTGGGTACAACCTTGTTACCTCATTATCAGTACACAAGTAGTTTATAGAGGTTCAGGTTGCACGATACGTGTAATACTCAAAAGTGTAATAAAAGTGGATAGAGACAAACTCATTAGTTTGTGGCCTCTACTATTCATTACATGTGATCAACACTAGTTAAAAGTGGGTAATTAGAACCAAGAACACCCAAATAAAATGTGCATCATGCCGAAGTTCTTGTAATGTTGCATTTGCACTTTAAATTATGGGACAAGTTTAAATAAGAATTTGGAAATGGAATTTGAGACCTAAAAGAAATCTTAGAATGGAGAAAAGAAAAGGAAAAAAAAGGAGAGAAAGCCTATGAAAATATAAAGAATAAATATATAATTATAATTCTAAAAGTGGTATTTCTAAACTTCACAATAAGATGTGGCGCAAGTTTGAATTCAAATTCGAAATTTAAAATGAACTTGGAAATGAAGAAAAGAAATTATAGCATAAAACAGAAAAGAATAAAAGGCTTCATGGGCCAACTTCATCCAATTCGGCCCAGTAACCAAAACACTCCATGCGGCCTGTCCAGCAACCTGGTGGTGGTGCCGACAGGTGGGCCATCCCTGTCATTCGCCTATGGGCGCGCTGATCTGGCCTTCTCTGGCGCCGCGGACCCACTGGTCAGCTCCTCTCATCGCGGCACTCAACCGGTTGGAGCTGACACTCGGGCCCCGCCCGTCGGTCTATCCCTCTCGTCCGCACGCGCTCCCGGTTTTTCCTCTCGCCGTTCTCACTCAAGTCACCGCGGCATGGGCCCAACTCCATAGCTCCGTGCAGCCTAGTGAGCATCATGCCCTCTACCACTTACCTGTGGGACCGGTCGTCAGGAAGGGGGAATCCTCCCTCGGGTTGTTGAGCCACCTCCGATGGCGATGGATTCACCGCGGGAAAATCGGACCAGCAACGGATGAGGGAGTTCTCGCATGCGGGGACGTATGCCATGGCTATATATGCGGCACCCTCCGACCGCCCTAAGCGAGCACACCCTGATTCCTCACGGTTGCCAACAAAACCACCATTACCACCAGCCGAGCTACGTATCCAACTCGTCGCCGCCGCCGCGCCATACCCTGATTCGGGGGTGTTCCGGTACCTGGGTGGGTGTTGGGAGCTTCCCCGCGTGGGCGCAAACGTGGTTATGCCAACCTGGGAGATCGGCGGCCACCGTTGCGCCCGTAATCGCTCGTCGGCACAAGAACATCGTAGCGTATCCGCCTCGCGTCGCGAGCAGTGGGGTTGTCGCCTCTAATTCCGGTAAGAAGCCCATCCAAACGATTCGTCTTCATCTCCTCGTTGTGTAGCACCCGTTAATTTTGGGCTTGGGGCATTGGAAACGTCGAATCGCGGGCGCGCCGGCGTGCCTCCGCCGCATGCCGTGGGCGGCGCCGCCGTCGCGTTGGAGGAAGGGGGGCGGACAACTCCTGACCGTCCGATCTAGATGTGCGGGTAGGATTAGATCCTGATACCGATTCGGCCATATTCACCCATGACCGTCGATCCAGTCTTAAACGGTTGGGATTAGATGACTCCTATCGCGTTGATCGAGCAATCGGTGGTCAGGGGCGTGGATCCAACGGTAGGAAGTGAGTCTGGGATTCATTAAACACTAGCCGATGGATCTAGATCCAAGGGTCCGAATGGCTTACCGATTCATGTAATCTGGGATCTAATCCGAGGCATCGGCTGTTGATCCAACGGCCAGGTTTGACGCGTACCCTTTCGCGCTGGTAGTTTTGCTAAAGAGTCCTCGAGGAATTCACCAATCAACCCGCAATCCAGTGAATAGTAGCCTGAGTCTGTAGAATTCTTACCCGAGACCCCCTGGAGTTGCTTGTAATTGAGGCCCGATCCAGAGACTTGGGGAAAATAGGAAATAATCACAGAAATTGATTTTTAATGCATAAATAAATGTTAGAACTTGTTTAATTTGTAGAAAATCCATATGAACTCCAAATTAGACCATTCCAGTTCCTAAATTTTCATAAAATTATTGTCTATCTATTAGTGCCTCTGTTCTGACATGACAAACACATTAAAATTATTCTTTCACTTAATCTTGTATTAAATGCATAAAACCTTAGAAAATCTATAACTTAAAATATATAACTCTAAATTTAATAATTCCAGTTCCTGTGATCCTATTTTAATGTCTAGTTTATTACTGTATATTTTATTTGCATGTTTGATGTGATGTTAATTTATGCTATGCTATGTATGTATTGTGTTGATGCGAGTAGACGAGCAAGCCACTGTGGAATCTGAGGTTCAACAAGTAGAGATAGCTGAGCAGGAGCTCATTGAAGGCAAGTTGTGCCCTTGATCACTTCTTTTACCCATTCATGTTCTTATTATTCATAATGATCTGCATAGGATAATTTTGCTGGGACCCAGTAGGATACCCTAGATTTTGACTATCTTTATACCTTGCTTCACCACTGGTTTTATTACTAAAGTTTTGGGTAGTACATGCTATTGCTTTATGTGGATTTGGGTATAGAGATATTCATCACTCATTGTTATACTATTTATTGTTATCTGTTTTATTCTTCCTTGTTCATGTTAAGATCATTATGTTAATGGGAACATGGAGAACCACCCGGGAAAACAGTGCTACCACAAGGGTTTAATGGGACGCCCTTGGCTGATTAACTAGGAAAGCTAGTGGAGGGCTACCTTACCCGAAAGGGGCAAGGGCAGTAGGGGAGTGGTCAGTGTAGGGAGGTCCCTGGTTGATTTTGCTGCGATGGCGGTCAGCCAGGAACCCTGCATTGGAACTTCCTATAAACTGTAGCGGGTAGTCTGAAGCTAGTGGAACTTTGTAAAGGCCTCGTAGTGGTACCCTGCCTCGCTTCCTAGGTAGAGGTGTATGGAGTCTGATCAACTCCGTGGCAAATGGGTAACACGACTTGTGGGTAAAGATGCGCAACCTCTGCAGAGCGTAAAACTGGTATACTAGCCGTGCTCACGGTCATGAGCGGCTCGGACACTCACATGATTAAATTATGGAACTTAAACTTAACCTGTCATTTCATTGCATTTGGGATTATTTTATTATTACTTTTACTTATTATTACTATGGTTTGGTATTTACTTACACTTAGTAACTGCTAATAAAATTTTGACCAACTTATAAAAGCAATGCTCAGCTTCAGCCTTTATTTCATTGATCAGCCTTACACTTCATGAACTCCCACCTTTGGTGAGTTCATGCCACATTATTCCCCACAACTTGTTGAGCTATGATAGTATGTGAGCTCACTCTTGCTGTCTCACACCCCCCCCACAGGAGAAGAGCAGGTGGTTCAGGAGGAGCCTCAAAGCGAGGAGTATGATCTGATCTAGGTGGCGTTTCTCAGTCGACATTGGCGCCGACGATCCTTAGTTCGTTTTATGGTTATTCCTTTATTTTGTAATAAGTCTTCCGCTATGTAATAAATACTCTGATGTTTTATGACATTTATCTCTATGCACTCTGTTATTATATATGTTGTCTTCTTTGGCGCATGTATGAGATGCACCCGGCTTTGTCCTTTAAAACCGGGTGTTACAGAAGTGGTATCAGAGGCAAATGTTGACTGTAGGACGAAACCTAGATAGAAATGGACAACCCTTACCTACTTATCTTATTCTGATTCATTCCACACTTACCTTACTCTGATTCTTTCTATACTTATCTTGATCCTGTCTCATCTTCTACTGTTCTACTCTGATCCTTCTTACCTTTTCTAATCTAAGACAAGATGGATTTCACACCTCGGAATCCCTACCCCTATGACATTCTTAAGAGTTAGGGAACCCGAGACAAAATTTAAAACTATTTTCTAAAAAAAAATGTTGGTTGATTGTGCTGGTGCTAAATGCATGATTTGCTTCTTTGATTGATTGAATTATTATAGATGGACATCTTAGCATGTACCAACATAAGGAATTGAATTAGCTTTAGTAGGTGAAATATTAATCTGCTTAGCTAATAAATCCCCCAAAGTAACCTGATTTGTAAATACCTGCCTTGTCTACTGCTCTTTCTTACCATATGTATCTAACTCAGATGGTCAATACCAGGAAAGGAAAGATTATCACGCAACAGCAAACAGAAATGAATCCTCCAAATCCTCCACCTGTTGAAACCGATCAAGTGATTGCAACCCAAAGGCTGGTAATACAACAATTGACAGACATGGTGACCGAAATGCAAAACCAGATAAGACAAGAACGCGAGGAAATACGTCAGGCCCGTCTGGAGATACATCAAGAAATAAGGCAATCACGGTTGGAGAGACAACGACAACAACCACCATCTCCACCACCACCAGCTCCACCAAGCTACATAAACATATATATAAATTACTACTATTTGTAAGATCTACATGTTCCTTTAGTTAGTATTCGGTATGATACTATTTTAGGAGGAATAAAAAGGTCTATCTGACCCCATGTGTTGCTAATAAAATTATGCGTCATGCCGAGATTTTGGTTTGTGCATATGTGTTGGACAAAATGAGAAAACCCATGAGAGTAATTACACCTAAAGGGCCTGTTGAGGCGAATCAAATGACACATAGATTGACATTAACCATTATGGGTAGAGATTTTGGAGCTACTGCTATAATATTAGAGTCAAGCAGTATAGATCTGATCCTTGGTATGTCATGGCTAAGAAAGGCAAAGGCCGTTATAGCATGTGGTAGAGGTACCGTAGAACTCACTACCACTAAAGGAGAAAGATTTCAAGTTAATATTGCAGTAACCTCCTCATCCATGCGTGCAATGTTATTTATGCCGGAGGAGTTTGTTGGTGACAACATCCGGGTGGTTAGAGATTTTCCGGATGTCTTTCCAGAGGAGTTACCAGGGATGCCAGCTGATAGAGAAGTTGAGTTTGTTATTGATCTCTTACCTGGAACCGCCCCTATTTCTAAACGGCCATATAGAATGTCCGTAGAGGAGTTGAAGGAACTGAAGAAGCAGTTAACTGAGCTACAAGAGGCTGGGTACATTCGTCCGAGTTCCTCACCGTGGGGAGCACCGGTACTGTTTGTACAGAAGAAGGATGGATCGCAACGGATGTGTGTGGATTATAGATCTCTCAATGATGTTACTGTGAAGAACAAGTATCCGTTGTCCCGTATTGAGGATTTATTTGATCAGATGAGAGGTGCTAGAGTATTCTCGAAGATTGATCTCCGATCGGGTTACCATCAGATGAGGATTAGACCATCGGATATTCCCAAGACGGCTTTCTCGACTCGATATGGGTTATATGAGTTTACTGTTATGTCGTTTGGATTGACCAATGCACCGGCATATTTCATGAATTTGATGAATAAGGTGTTTATGGAGTACTTGGACAGATTCGTCGTGGTGTTCATCGACGATATTCTTATCTATTCTAGGAGTGAAAGTGATCATGAAGAACATCTAAGGTTGGTGCTACAAAAGCTACGGGATAATCAGCTCTATGCCAAGTTCAGTAAATGCGAGTTTTGGATTGACAAGGTGCCATTCCTTGGTCATATCATTTCTAATGGAGGAATAGCAGTGGATCCTGCCAAAGTGAAGGAGATAATGGAGTGGAGAGTGCCCACTACAGTTACTGAGATTCGTAGTTTCTTGGGACTCGCAGGCTATTATCGGAGATTTATTGAAGGATTCTCTAAGATTGCTAAGCCTATGACATCGCTTTTGGAAAAAGGAAGAGAATTTAAGTGGGATGAGAAGTGCCAAGAAAGCTTTGATCAATTGAAGGAGAGACTAATGTCGCCACCAGTATTGGTTATGCCAGACTTGCAGAAAGGATTTGACATTTATTGTGATGCATGTGGCCAAGGATTGGGATGTGTTCTTATGCAAGAAGGCCATGTGATCGCCTATGCATCTCGTCAGTTGCGGAAACATGAATTGAACTACCCCACTCATGACTTGGAACTGGCAGCCGTTGTGCATGCACTTAAGATTTGGAGACACTACATCATGGGAACTAAGTGCCAAGTATATACGGATCATAAGAGTCTGAAGTATATATTCCCTCAGAAGGATCTCAACCTTAGACAACGTCGTTGGTTGGAGCTCATTAAGGATTATGATTTGGAGATTCACTATCATCCCGGCAAGGCAAATTTGGTTGCAGACGCCTTGAGTCGGAAGGAGCATGTTCACTCCGCTTTTGTTGTCCAGCTACCCGACGAATTAGCAAAAGACTTTGAGAGACTCAATTTGGGAATTGTTACTCACACTGAAGGAGTTACCATTGAGTTGGAACCTACCTTGGAGCAAGAGATTCGTAAAGGTCAGGTTGGTGATGCTAAGATTCAAGAGATTAAGGATCTGATTACGGAAGGAAGAGTTCCAGAATTCACGGAAGATGAGCAAGGTACTATATGGTTCAAAGATCGGATATGTGTTCCAGAGACCGATAGCCTCCGTGAGGCTATATTGAAAGAAGCTCATGATTCTGATTACTCCATCCACCCTGGAAGCACTAAGATGTATCAAGATTTGAAGCAAAAGTATTGGTGGTATGGACTGAAAAGAGATGTGGCTGCTCATGTGGCTAAGTGTGATGTATGTCAAAGAGTTAAGGCTGAACATCAAAGACCCGCTGGATTATTGCACCCATTGAAGATACCCGAGTGGAAATGGGAAGAAATTGGTATGGATTTTATTGTTGGACTACCCCGCACCCCTGCTGGGTATGACTCTATTTGGGTAATTGTGGACAGATTAACAAAAGTGGCTCATTTCATACCAGTGAGGACTAATTACACGGGAGCCAAGCTAGCAGAATTGTATATGACTCGGATAGTTTGTCTACATGGAGTGCCTAAGAAGATCGTGTCTGATCGAGGATCACAGTTTACTTCTCGATTTTGGAAGAAGTTGCATGAGAGTTTGGATACAAAGTTGAATTTTAGTTCAGCCTACCATCCCCAGACTGATGGACAGACAGAGAGGACTAACCAAGTGCTGGAAGATATGTTAAGAGCTTGTGCTCTTAAACATGGTGGAAGTTGGGATAAGAGCTTACCATATGCAGAGTTCTCTTATAATAATAGCTACCAGGCCAGTTTGAAGATGTCACCATTTGAAGCTCTGTATGGTAGAAAATGCAGGACTCCACTGTATTGGGATCAGACTAGAGAAAGACAGTTCTTTGGGCCTGAACTTATACAAGAGGCAGAAGAACAAGTTCGAATGATAAGAGAAAATTTGAGAATCGCACAATCAAGGCAAAAGAGTTATGCTGATAATAGGAGAAGATTACTGGAGTTTAAGGAGGGTGATCATGTCTACTTGAAGGTGTCACCACTTCGTGGTATGAGGAGATTTAAAGTTAAAGGAAAGTTGTCCCGTCGCTTCATTGGACCTTTCTTGATCTTAAAGCGAGTGGGTGAAGTTGCATATCAACTGGAGTTACCCGATCACCTATCAGATGTACATAATGTATTTCATGTATCTCAGCTAAAGAAGTGCCTCAGGGTACCTGGGGAGCAGCTACCAATGGAGGACCTTAGTGTTCAAGAGGATTTGACTTATGCTGAGTACCCTATCAAGATTCTGGACACTTTGACTCGAGTTACAAGAAGCAAGGTGATAAAGATGTGCAAAGTACAATGGAGTCACCACGGTGAAGATGAAGCAACTTGGGAAAGAGAAGAAGAGCTTCGTATAGACTTCCCCCATCTTTTCCCTAGATCTTCCTAAATCTCGAGGACGAGATTATTTTTAAGGGGGGTAGGATTTGTAATACTCAAAAGTGTAATAAAAGTGGATAGAGACAAACTCATTAGTTTGTGGCCTCTACTATTCATTACATGTGATCAACACTAGTTAAAAGTGGGTAATTAGAACCAAGAACACCCAAATAAAATGTGCATCATGCCGAAGTTCTTGTAATGTTGCATTTGCACTTTAAATTATGGGACAAGTTTAAATAAGAATTTGGAAATGGAATTTGAGACCTAAAAGAAATCTTAGAATGGAGAAAAGAAAAGGAAAAAAAAGGAGAGAAAGCCTATGAAAATATAAACAATAAATATATAATTATAATTCTAAAAGTGGTATTTCTAAACTTCACAATAAGATGTGGCGCAAGTTTGAATTCAAATTCGAAATTTAAAATGAACTTGGAAATGAAGAAAAGAAATTATAGCATAAAACAGAAAAGAATAAAAGGCTTCATGGGCCAACTTCATCCAATTCGGCCCAGTAACCAAAACACTCCATGCGGCCTGTCCAGCAACCTGGTGGTGGTGCCGACAGGTGGGCCATCCCTGTCATTCGCCTATGGGCGCGCTGATCTGGCCTTCTCTGGCGCCGCGGACCCACTGGTCAGCTCCTCTCATCGCGGCACTCAACCGGTTGGAGCTGACACTCGGGCCCCGCCCGTCGGTCTATCCCTCTCGTCCGCACGCGCTCCCGGTTTTTCCTCTCGCCGTTCTCACTCAAGTCACCGCGGCATGGGCCCAACTCCATAGCTCCGTGCAGCCTAGTGAGCATCATGCCCTCTGCCACTTACTTGTGGGACCGGTCGTCAGGAAGGGGGAATCCTCCCTCGGGTTGTTGAGCCACCTCCGATGGCGATGGATTCACCGCGGGAAAATCGGACCAGCAACGGATGAGGGAGTTCTCGCGTGCGGGGACGTATGCCATGGCTATATATGCGGCACCCTCCGACCGCCCTAAGCGAGCACACCCTGATTCCTCACGGTTGCCAACAAAACCACCATTACCACCAGCCGAGCTACGTATCCAACTCGCCGCCGCCGCCGCGCCATACCCTGATTCGGGGGTGTTCCGGTACCTGGGTGGGTGTTGGGAGCTTCCCCGCGTGGGCGCAAACGTGGTTACGCCAACCTGGGAGATCGGCGGCCACCGTTGCGCCCGTAATCGCTCGTCGGCACAAGAACACCGTAGCGTATCCGCCTCGCGTCGCGAGCAGTGGGGTTGTCGCCTCTAATTCCGGTAAGAAGCCCATCCAAACGATTCGTCTTCATCTCCTCGTTGTGTAGCACCCGTCAATTTTGGGCTTGGGGCATTGGAAACGTCGAATCGCGGGCGCGCCGGCGTGCCTCCGCCGCATGCCGTGGGCGGCGCCGCCGTCGCGTTGGAGGAAGGGGGGCGGACAACTCCTGACCGTCCGATCTAGATGTGCGGGTAGGATTAGATCCTGATACCGATTCGGCCATATTCACCCATGACCGTCGATCCAGTCTTAAACGGTTGGGATTAGATGACTCCTATCGCGTTGATCGAGCAATCGGTGGTCAGGGGCGTGGATCCAACGGTAGGAAGCGAGTCTGGGATTCATTAAACACTGGCCGATGGATCTAGATCCAAGGGTCCGAATGGCTTACCGATTCGTGTAATCTGGGATCTAATCCGAGGCATCGGCTGTTGATCCAACGGCCAGGTTTGACGCGTACCCTTTCGCGCTGGTAGTTTTGCTAAAGAGTCCTCGAGGAATTCACCAATCAACCCGCAATCCAGTGAATAGTAGCCTGAGTCTGTAGAATTCTTACCCGAGACCCCCTGGAGTTGCTTGTAATTGAGGCCCGATCCAGAGACTTGGGGAAAATAGGAAATACTCACAGAAATTGATTTTTAATGCATAAATAAATGTTAGAACTTGTTTAATTTGTAGAAAATCCATATGAACTCCAAATTAGCCCATTCCAGTTCCTAAATTTTCATAAAATTATTGTCTATCTATTAGTGCCTCTGTTCTGACATGACAAACACATTAAAATTATTCTTTCACTTAATCTTGTATTAAATGCATAAAACCTTAGAAAATCCATAACTTAAAATATATAACTCTAAATTTAATAATTCCAGTTCCTGTGATCCTATTTTAATGTCTAGTTTATTACTGTATATTTTATTTGCATGTTTGATGTGATGTTAATTTATGCTATGCTATGTATGTATTGTGTTGATGCGAGTAGACGAGCAAGCCACTGTGGAATCTGAGGTTCAACAAGTAGAGATAGCTGAGCAGGAGCTCATTGAAGGCAAGTTGTGCCCTTGATCACTTCTTTTACCCATTCATGTTCTTATTATTCATAATGATCTGCATAGGATAATTTTGCTGGGACCCAGTAGGATACCCTAGATTTTGACTATCTTTATACCTTGCTTCACCACTGGTTTTATTACTAAAGTTTTGGGTAGTACATGCTATTGCTTTATGTGGATTTGGGTATAGAGATATTCATCACTCATTGTTATACTATTTATTGTTATCTGTTTTATTCTTCCTTGTTCATGTTAAGATCATTATGTTAATGGGAACATGGAGAACCACCCGGGAAAACAGTGCTACCACAAGGGTTTAATGGGACGCCCTTGGCTGATTAACTAGGAAAGCTAGTGGAGGGCTACCTTACCCGAAAGGGGCAAGGGCAGTAGGGGAGTGGTCAGTGTAGGGAGGTCCCTGGTTGATTTTGCTGCGATGGCGGTCAGCCAGGAACCCTGCATTGGAACTTCCTATAAACTGTAGCGGGTAGTCTGAAGCTAGTGGAACTTTGTAAAGGCCTCGTAGTGGTACCCTGCCTCGCTTCCTAGGTAGAGGTGTATGGAGTCTGATCAACTCCGTGGCAAATGGGTAACACGACTTGTGGGTAAAGATGCGCAACCTCTGCAGAGTGTAAAACTGGTATACTAGCCGTGCTCACGGTCATGAGCGGCTCGGACACTCACATGATTAAATTATGGAACTTAAACTTAACCTGTCATTTCATTGCATTTGGGATTATTTTATTATTACTTTTACTTATTATTACTATGGTTTGGTATTTATTTACACTTAGTAACTGCTAATAAAATTTTGACCAACTTATAAAAGCAATGCTCAGCTTCAGCCTTTATTTCATTGATCAGCCTTACACTTCATGAACTCCCACCTTTGGTGAGATCATGCCACATTATTCCCCACAACTTGTTGAGCTATGATCGTATGTGAGCTCACTCTTGCTGTCTCACACCCCCCCCCCCCCACACGAGAAGAGCAGGTGGTTCAGGAGGAGCCTCAAAGCGAGGAGTATGATCTGATCTAGGTGGCGTTTCTCAGTCGACATTGGCGCCGACGATCCTTAGTTCGTTTTATGGTTATTCCTTTATTTTGTAATAAGTCTTCCGCTATGTAATAAATACTCTGATGTTTTATGACATTTATCTCTATGCACTCTGTTATTATATATGTTGTCTTCTTTGGCGCATGTATGAGATGCACCCGGCTTTGTCCTTTAAAACCGGGTGTTACAATACGTAATACACTATGTCCTCTGGATTGATAAACACAAATATCAAGAAGATTACATGCTTAGAGATCGAGTGTCGTGACCTTCTAGCTCTCCAAGATTACAAATTGAGAGATCAATTGAGTGTCGTGACCTATGTCAGCGCCCTTGGGTATATGTACCCTAAGCGCTACAAACAATGGCCTACACAAAGAAGACAGGCTACGAGCCCCACTTATGAGAAGGTTTAAAGTGACAATATTCCTCTGAAGAAGTAGATGTATAATTGGCTGGGGGCCCCACCACACATTAACTAGGGCGGCCTCCATCTCTTAGGCCATTAGAGAAGCACCCTTCCACAACGACACCTACCAGCCAACTGAAGGGCTCCGAATGCGACACGTAGCTTGGCCTAGCCCTATGTAATACTCAAAATTGTATAAAAAGATTATATGGTGATATCCTCAATTTTATGTGTCTCATTTACTTCATAAAAAGAGCATACTCAAAATTTAGGGAATAATCAAAACAAATGATTCTAAAATAAAATAAAGTGCATCTTGTTGGAGTTTTATATGTTTGTGCATTAAATAAAAATAAGAATAATAATAATAATAAGATAATGATTCTAAGGTTGGATTAAACCCTAGATTGAAAATTGGGATTTGAAAAAAATAAAATAAGACAAATGATATAAAAATATAAGTAATATAATTAAATTTACAAGATTAGTACTTTAAGGTCACACTATAATTTGAGAATGAAATTTTCACAATGTTTAAAGTTAAATTTGAATTCAAATTGATCTTGAAAATAGATAAAAGAAAATGGAGGTAAAAAGAAAAAGAAAAGCAAATCTAACCTAGTTGGACCGCCCACCTCATTTCGGCCCAATGCCTCCTCACCGCTGCACAGCCCACTCGGAGGATGGCGCCGACACGCGGGCCCCTCCCGTCAGCCGCGCTTGCGCCTCCGCGTGCATCAATCTCAGGTGACCGACAAGTGGGGCCCATCGGTCAGCTCCGCGCGCGCGTGCCTGCTCTTTCTCACCTCACTGATCCGCGGGGCCGTCTCGTCAGCCGTCGCGTGTCCTTCTCTGGTGCTCTCACCGCGGATTCCGCCGCACGCTAACAGCTCTTCGTGGCGTCGCCGGCAGAATCGGCGGCCGTTGCGCGCGACCGCTGACCACTTCGCGTAGACCATATCCTCCCCATGTGGATAAAGGAACTCATGGCCGCTTTCTTTCCCTCGACGTCAACCGAGTAGCTCCAGAAAAGAAGCCGCCGTGCCACCCATGTTGCCGCCGCTACGGATATCCGTGTTCACCCAAAATTAGTGACCCGAAAGTAGTCGTGAAGCTTTAGCAGGAACCCTAGGATCTAGCCCTGGCCGCCTGGACCGGGAAGGAGCTCCCTATCGCCGTGAATTGGTCGCCGGAATCCCTCCACCGCCGCGGATCGCTTCTTGCCGCGGTCAGACCTCCACGCAGCATCGCAGCCGGTGAGTCCGTGCCTCGCATGTTCGCCTTCATCTCCGCTTTGCGCATGTGCCTTCGGATTAGAGTTTGGGGCCGGGAATCGCGCCCGGGAGACTCGCCGGTGATGGCACCGCCTTGAGGGTGCGGCCGCCGTCATCGCCGGCGGCGTCTCGGGCTGGGTCGTTGTGCGCCGTTGGATCGGGCGCTTGCGGCCAGGATTACATCGGGCGCGTATCGCTTCGGGTGGTCAGCGCGCGCCGCCCGATTGGGATCGGACGCGTAGAATCTAATTAGGGCATTTTAAATCGTGGGCCATAGATCACCGATCCGACGGCCACGGCAGCGTACCGGTTCACTTAAAATCCCGATCTAATCTGGGCCGCTCAGATCAGATCTAGCGGCCGAGATCTAACCGTACCCTTTCGCGCTGGCAATCTTTGTAAAGAGACCCCCTGTTTTCGCAGAATAAACCCGCAGTCCAGTGGAACTGTTCTCTGTGTCTTAGGTAATTTGCGCAGAGACCCCTACCTTCTCTGAAAATTGAGGCCCAGTCCAGAGGCGTTTAAAAACAGAGAAATAATATTAGAAATTCATTTTTAATACAAAAACAATTCCAGAAACTTGTAAAATGCATAGAAAATTCATTTTTACTCCAAATTGAACTATTCCAATTTCTAAAATTTTGTAATAATATTCTCTATCATTTAGTATCTCTGTTTTGACATGAACACAGTAAGAAAATTAATTTATCATTTAATCCTATTTCAAGCACATTAAATTTTAGGAAATCCATAACTTGAATTCTATAACTCCAAATTTAATGATTCCAGTTCCTATGATTTCATTTTAATGTGTAGATTTTTACTGTCTAGTTTATTTGCATGTTTGATGTGATGTTAATTTGTGCTATACTATGTATGTATTGTGTTGATGCGAGTAGACGAGCAAGCCACTGTGGAAACTGAGGTTCAACAAGTAGAGATAGCTGAGCAGGAGCTCATTGAAGGCAAGTTGTGCCCTTGATCACTTACTTTCCCAGCCATGTTCTTATTAATTTTAATGATCTGCATAGGTTAATTTTGATGGGATCCTTTATGTTACCCCAGTTTTGATTACCTCTATACCTTGTTCACCCCTGAAATATTTTTGGGTAGTACTTGCTATTGCTTTATGTGGATTGGGTATGGAGTTACACTACACATGATTATTCTGTTATTATCTTGTTATTATTACTGTTCATGTTAAGATCATTAAATTAATGGGAACATGGAGCGACCACCCGGGAAAACAGTGCTACCACAAGGGTTTAATGGGACGCCCTTGGCTGATTAACTAGGAAAGCTAGTGGAGGTCTTCCTTACCCGAAAGGGGCAAGGGCAGTAGGGGAGTGGTCAGTGTAGGGAGGTCCTTGGGTTGATTTTGCTGCGATGGCGGTCAGGCAAGAACCCTGCACTGGAGCTTCCTATAAACTGTAGCGGGATTTCTGAAGCTAGTGGAACTTTGTAAAGGCCTCGTAGTGTTACCCTGCCTCGCCTCCTCGGTAGAGGTGTATGGGATTGGCCATCTCTTGGCAGATAGGTAACATGACTTGTGGGTAAAGATGCGCAACCTCTGCAGTGTGTAAAACTGGTATACTAGCCGTGCTCACGGTCATGAGCGGCTCGGACCCTCACATGATTAATTATGGAACTTAAATTTAATTTGACATTTGCATCGCATTTGGGATTATTTTACTATTACTTTTCTTTATTATTATTAAGGTTTGGTATTTACTTACACCTAGTAATTGCTAATAAAATTTTGACCAACTTATAAAAGCAATGCTCAACCTTAGCCTTTATTTCATTGATCAGCCTTACACTACATGAACTCCCATCTTTGGTGAGTTCATGCCACATTATTCCCCACGACTTGTTGAGCTATGAACGTATGTGAGCTCACTCTTGCTGTCTCACACCCCCCCACAGGAGAAGAACAGGTGGTTCAGGAGGAGCCACAGGGCGAGGAGTATGATCTGATCTAGGTGGCGTTTCTCAGTCGACATTGGCGCCGACGATCCTTAGTTCGTTTTATATTTAGTCTTTTACTTTGTAATAAGTCTTCCGCTATGTAATAAATACTCTGATGTTTTATGACATTTACCTCTATACACTCTGTTATTATATATGTTGTCTTCTTGGCGCATGTATGAGATGCACCCGGCTTTGTCCTTTAAAACCGGGTGTTACACCCTACGTGGACCTCCATAGGTCTAAGGGTGCCATATGTACAAAAAGAAGCCATGGAGGGCTCTGAATCCCTCTAATGGGATCTCGACCTACTCCTATAAAGGTTGGGCAAGCCAGGAGCCCCTAAGCACCTAGACGCCGGAGGCCCCTAATGCATAAGGGGTCTGGGGGCACATTACGTGTCTCTTGGACCATCACGAGGACTATGGTCAATAGAGGACCACTCATCCCTAGACTAGACGAGTCCGATGATGCCACCTAGCTCCACACTAAGCATGTCACATACCTAGTCAAGGGGGTGGTTCAAAAGATGTGTGGGTTATGCCCGACGGAGCGGGCACAACTATTAACACTCATATCTGTCTCCTTGTTATCAGGACCCATTACTACATTCCTTCAAAAATGGCACAATGGTGTTTTTGTCAGTGCTCACACACCTAGCCACATAGTTAAGGATAGTATGGATGATCGTGTACCAGGACTGCCACTTCTCTAGACCTCCATGGCATACGACACAGGGGTGTGCAACCTTAGATATCTAGGGCGTGTGCCATAGTATTCAAGGACACTTGTAGCAGTATGGAAGGTGTACTCCTTTGATTATCACTTCTCTAGATCTCCCTATACATACTGCATGGGCTACATCATTCTTTGAGGACCAAAAGGTGCGACTATAAGACTTTGGATGACATCAACAAACAGTAAAGTAGGGCTAGTTATGGCTTGGCCCACACCTAACTATTGTACCCACCCTTTCCCTTTTTTTACTTTTGGTGTTCGGTTTTCGGTTTTTATGTCAAGGCCTAATTCCTAATGGAGTCCAGTGGTAGAACGAGTCCTCAATCCCAAAACTAGAGGGTCATAATGCTAGCACGTCAAAATCTCCTAGCCGAACTTTACTAGAGGCACATTATCATACTTGTGGCTAACAAAACACTGTCAGCCTCCTAACTCTCCCATCACGTCTGTTTCTAGTAATAGTTGTAGACAATTGGTCTCTAGTTCACCTCTAGGTCTGCCCTAAATGAGAAAAAAGTGTGAAGACTATCCTATCTATTCTATGTTATTCTACCTCTCTCTTAATAGTCAAATAGAGGATAGACTGATACAATTATGCTTGACAATGGATCCCACCTACCAGAGGCTCATCAATTCATATCTTCTTATGGTCATAGAGTCATACGTAGTAGTATGCCTTGTCATGCCATAGTGATAGGGATGTCTCGCTATAATGTTAGATACGCACCACTATCATCTAATAAGAGGTTGTCTCACTGTAATAAGAGGACGTCTCACTATAGTGTATATGATTAGAGTTGAAAGTTGAACTGTGTTGGGCCAGCGTGGCCCAAGCCTATCATGCTTTAGACAATTTTTTTGGGCTGGCACAACGCAAATCAATTTCATGTCGTGTCATGTGCTTATGTCTAGGGATGGCAACATGTATATACCCCATTGGGTAGTATCATTCTATAATCGTAGCCATAAAAAATTTATCCATCGGGTTACCTATATCCTCTCACAGATATAGAATCTTTCTCGTACACATACTCGCACATGTAATTTTAACCGTTAGGTAACCTGTACCGGCTAGCAAAGTCTCATATTCTGATATGTCAATCACAAGTTGAGAGCACCTAGAGGAGGGGTGAATAGGTGATCCTGCAAAATCAACTCTAAACAAGACAAACTCGGTTTATAACGAGTGTTAGTGAAAGCTAAAACCAAATTGTGATGAATAGAGATGGATATAAAGAGGAGAACTCTTCACTTGATTGCTCCTTTTAAATGTGTATCAAACTTAGGAGCAATAACCCAAGTGAATATGATAAATCAAACAATCAACAATAACAATAAAGTAAATGCACAAGAGACACGACAATTTTATCCGTGGTTCGGTCAATGCCTACTCCACGTTGTGGTGACCTCCTTCGGTCAAGGGTTGCACTCAACCCCTCTTAAGTGATCCAAAGATCAAACTTGAGTACCACATTGTTCTTCCTTAATCAAATCCCTTTTGTGAGGAATATCCACAAGCTAAAGTCTCTCACACCTTACACGGATGATCTTAATCAAGGCACAAGAGTAAGGGGGGAGTAGCAACACACACAAGAGCACAAGTGCAGCAACACCATGCACACAAGCAAAGAAGAGAGCACAAGGATCAAAATGACAGAGTTTCTTTCAAGAAAATGCTTAGTTCTTCTCTAAAATAAGTCGAAAGCGTGGTCACGTTGAATTGGAGTTTTAGTGTGCTCTTGGTATGCTTGAGTAACAGCTCCATGCGCCTAGGGGGTCCTTTAATAGTTCCAAGGGGGCCAAGAAGCCGTTTGATCTTCATTTAGAAGGCTCTGGTTTCCTTCTGCCCGAGGGTGCACCGGACTATCCGGTGCACACCGGACAATGAACAGTGTGTGATTCCCTTTCTTTCTCGGCGAAGCCGATCGTTGCCGACCGTTGGCCCCATGGCACACTAGACAGTCCATCAGCACACCGAATAGTCCGATGCAACCTGGTGACCGTTGGCCTGGCACACGTGACAACCGATGATTGTGCGCCGACCGTTGGCGCTGGAGGGAGCTGTTGGCCGCCTGGCTCACCGGACTGTCCAGTGCACACCGGACTGTCCGGTGAATTATAACCAGAGTGCCCAGCCAGTTTCCTGAGAGTGGCTAGTTCACCTGGCTAGCTAGCCTGGGCACCGGACACTGTCTGGTGCACATCAGACAGTTTGCTGCTCCCTAGACTGGTGCAAGTTTGACCAAACTTAGCCAAACTTCTTCACTCCAATATGTCTCGACTTGGAGAGTTTCTAGCACTTTGATGAACATAGTTAGCAACTAAAATAATTGACTAAGTGCTAGATTCATACCTTTGTTCTTCCATTTCAATAGGATTTGCAATGTGCTCATACTCATAGTAGGCATGTTAGTTCAAAGTGATGTGTTGGGCACTTAATCATCAAAACACTTAGAAATGGCCTAAGGGCACATTTCCCTCTCACAAGTCAAACAAACACAAAAGAATTTCAACTTCAAACACAACAAACTATATAATTACATAACCTGATAGCTAAAAGAAGGATATCTTGAGAAGGAATTTCTTTTTGATAAGATGGACTTTATTAGATGGTAATAGTGGTATATTTTACCTATGGGTACATGGGTATGAGTAGTACCACCCGTACCCGTATCGGTCTACTCGATGGGTAGATGTTCTTGTCCATTAATATATACATGGGTAAAGAAAACATTTTATACTCGCCTTCATATTGAGTATTACCATCTCTAGCCATGCCATGCCTAAATACCAAAAACCTAGGCGCAACGCGACCAAAAGCACGAAATGTCGATGTCGTGTCGTGCCGACCTAAGTACGTCATAGATAAAAAAACTTATATATATAAGGTATATTGGAAGCTCTGGGCTTCCAAATGGTAGAGGAAACCCTGGCCGACCACCCCTGCGACCTGGTTGGACCACACCGGCGCGTCCGCCCACATCCGAGGTATGTGTGCACCAGGTCAAACCTCTCCCCCGCGTGTCAGTCAAACCCCCGGTCCAACATCCCAACCCCCACATGGGATGCACGGCATAAATTGTGGTCATGTTTTTTTTGCAAATAGCATAAATACTTCACGGAAATAGCGTAAATAGTTCAAAGAGATAGCATAAAAACCTCGCCTAGCCATTGGACCACGTGCACGCGCGCAGGCACTTGCATGCAAATCCTATTTTTATGGTAGATCTTATAATTATGGCAGATCATGGGAGTTTTCATTGCATGTGTGAAAATTTTGGAAGATATTTTCGTTTCCACTACATACGTGCAAAAATCGGATGATTCCATAAATATAGGATTGCTCCAACAACCATGCGGCTAGACTCGTTATAACCAATTTATGATATATATTGATATTAATTATACTATACGATGTAGGTATTTATGCAACTTGATATACTGCGTAAAAATCTGGCATGCCGTTCACTGGTGAACACATATGTTCGAGCGTAAAAACCTTCAATTTTGAGCATAAAAACCTTCAGTTATGATCGTAATACCGAGTCAAAGTGAGAGACGTTGGTAACTCTGTTGCCTTGTATTATTGATCATAAAAATCCTCAAGTTGGAACACAGATAGTGATAGATAACAACGTAAATGATGATTAACTCTCAACCAACAACTCCAACGTCCATGTGACCACCATAAATCAAGGGATTTGATTAGTGGGTTGATTAGGAGAGTTAATTAGGGGTATTGATTAGGTGATTTGATTTTAATGGCAGTTATGAACACCATAAATTAAGGGATTCCCTTTCTACTATGCATACGAAAAATATACATGCGGGACATTGGTGGGCACATCCACATGTTTGAGCATAAACATTCTTAATTTTAAGCATAAATATTGACAATGGTAAGCATAAAAATCTGTGATGTTATTACAATGGTCAGCGTGATATAATGTTTGACACCCTCGTAACAAATGTGCTTGATTCAGGTGGTTACCATAAAAAATCGAAGCCACACGAGAGACATCATATTCATCATCATAAAATTTTTCAATAGAATGCATAAATAGTGTAGGTAGTAAATATAAAACATAATCATGAAAGGCATAAACACGGATTAGTGGGAGGACGTCGCTGGAGGACGGCCCTAGGGCCGCTAGATCGGCGAACGACTCTGAAGCTACCAGATCGGAGGCGGTCTTCGTCGAAGGACCCCGAGATGCGCTGGATTGGAGGAGATCATCGTCTTCGAATGCTGCCACAAGCGGTCATTGCCACCATCGCCGCTTGACGTCGGGCGGTTGCCACCACAGACGCTCGCGCCGTCGCTCGTGTCTCATACAGCCACGACCACCGCAACGCTTGCGCTGCCGCTTGTCACTCGCGTCTCGCGCCACAGGAAGCCGTCGTCGATGTTCGACCATTTCTCACCACTGCTAGGCCTCGAAACCCTAATTCCAAAGGGTCTGAGTTGCTTTTATAGATGCTCTGGCATGGTCCTGCTTAACCAGATGGCACCGTCTGGTATGAGCTTCCTTTAATTATTGGAAGCCCAATGCTTTATATATATATATAAATCATAGAGAACCCCCTTAAAAATAGATTCCTACCACTAACCACTTGACTCAAATTGTATATATATATTAATAAAAACATATATTCTACTAAGATATATAAGTATCAATGTTTTCTGACGAGATAAAAATTATTAGAAAATTAAAAAACCATTTAAACATTAGTTTTCTAATTCATCTCACTTATTCCAATTATGATCCATCTAGTCGTGTTACCCATCGTGCTAAACTTTAAGACATGAATGTTTCTGTATTTTAGGTCGTAGTCAGTTAGGTCGTAAGAGTTCAACCTTTTGCTTATGTTGGGCCGTGCTTTGGGCTCCATTTTAGGCCATGTTTTGGTGACTCCAAATGACTCGACCGAAACTTTCAATGTCTATATATGATATATAATGGTGTCGCGCACTGCCATGCTATGAGAATATATTGTCTTGTCTTCAATGGTTCGCTCTAAATTTTTTCCCCTACATCCTACTTTTGTGTCACATCACCAACATTTTTCTCTAAAGTCTCCCCTGGTCGGCCCTCTATCGTACCCCACTACAACCATAAAATATCATTTTCTACCTACCACTATCAATTTTTTATTCAACTAACAATTTCTTTCCGCGTGAAAACCGAGCCATCGTTTAGGCTCTCTAACTCCAGGGGGAGAGAGAGTGCTGCATCCATTTAGGGTGTATTTGGTTGGATATACAAGGAGAGATGAAAGAGGATGACCATAGTTTTTATAGTGTTTGGACGAGAGTCACGTTGAGACGAGGTAAACACCGAAGTAATTTTTTGGTGGTGGCATGATCCCAAAAAATAGAGGAGGTGGTGTCACCCCGCCTCATCCTACTTTAACCTCGGAACAAACACATTAGATGTACGTGGAGGGCTTCAATGAAATGAAAGCAGGCAACAAAATATATAACCGGCCCTGGATCATATCGGAGGTTAGTGGTCTCATGTTTTATTAGCCAACCAACTATATTTTATCTTGTTAGCTAATAACAAAATAAATGGCGAGGCGGCGTAAGTACGTGATACATGCATGATGAATGAATTGATTTGCAAACACTTTATTACTAATTTATGTAGATGATGTATTGCAGTCATGCAGGCAGCTGGTTCCACGTGGAAGGGGTAGCATCCATGGCCAACAACACAAGAGAAACAAGACAAGAATATGTAATAAGAGAAACAAGCAAACAAGAGTCGTCCAATCCATTGCAGCAGCGTAGGGGTAGGGTGCAGGCAGGCATGTTCTGTTCTACAATATAAAAGGGACTTTATTACTCAATCAGCTTGCAAGCAACTGCTCTCTAGGTAATTAACCTACCCCGGCCGCCCGCTCTCCGTTCCCTCCAAATAACATATATAAACGATCATCATCAATCCATCGATCCCTATCTTCTTCCTTGCTTGTTGTGTCCAACTCCAACGCATCTCGTCCATCTAGCCACTAGCTAGCTACTCCTGTCTTCTTCCCCAGCTAGCTGCTCTCTCTTCCCTGCTCCTTTGGCCAGCTGCATCTGCCATCATGGTCAAGAAGCAACAGCTTGCTGTTGGCGGCTTCACTTGTATTCTCAGCAGCAGCAGCAGCAAGAGTTTTAATAAGCAGCAGTACAATGCTGCATGTCCTAGTGTTGCTTCTGCTATTAGTCCAGTGTTGCCGCGCCATCCGTCCTCTTCCTCCTCTGCATGGCAATGGCCATGGACATCCTGCGGCATGCACCCAAGAACGCTCTCGTTCCGCCAGCAGCCAGAGCAAGGGGAGACTACTGGGCATGGCCGTCACCACCATGACAGTCACAGTGATGACAAGTACCACGGCGTCAGGGTGGCGAAGCAGCAGCAGGAGGAGGAGAAGGCTGCTTATCACAAGACCTGGAACTCGGTCTCCTCCGGCGACTTCAGCTTCACGTCCACAGCGTCGTCTGACGCGGAGGCTGTCATCATCCAGGCTCTGCGCTCGGACCGCCTCTTGTACGAGCCTGCAGATCATATGGACGACCACGACGACGCCTCCTGCTGCAGGCTTATCAAGCAGCCGCCGAACAGCAAGCAGTCCATCAGCAGGCAGAAGCAGGCCGCCGTGGGCGACGACGAGCCGCAGCTGGACACCAGCAGCATCGTTTTGAGCAGCGGCGGCGGCAAGGCTAATAAGGCACCAGTATTAGACTTAGTAACGACGGCGGAGGCCTTGGCGACGTTCTGTGGCGCGACGGCCATGTCTGTGGAGTCGCACAACCCCTACCGCGACTTCAGGGACTCGATGCAGGCTATGGTGATGAGCCAGCAAGGCACCACTAAGGACTGGCGCTGGCTTGAGGACATGCTGGGCTGGTACCTGAGCGCCAACGGCAAGACGACCCACGCCCTCATTGTCGCCGCCTTTGTCGACCTGATTGTGGCGCTCGCCATCTCGCCTCCGGCTGCAGAAGATTATAATTACTCCTCCTCTTCTTCTTCGTCGTCCTTGTGTCTGCTGGCTACCCCTCCTGCCAGTGCTAGTGCAACCAACTGCTCTGCTGCTTCATCGTCCTCATCCATTGATGATTGCTCTTGCTGATCCTCCTCCCTCTCCTCCTTGTAGTCTATGATGAGTAGCAATGGCGAAGCTAGAGTTAAGGAGGGTGTAATTGGTCTAGTGAATGTATACTAATTCTTTCTAAGGGTGTATATATAGTTGTCGATCGAGCATCATTTGTGGTATTGGGCATGGCCGGACGCGACGGTCCGGCTATAGGCGCGGACGGTCCGGCTATAGGATTAGATCTGATGATTAAACTCCTATCCCCTCGTGTGTTTATCACTCTAATCTCGCGGGAGCGGTTAGAGGACGTCTAGCAATGGATCTATACCCCCTTATATCTTTGAAGCGGAACGACCGATTGAAAAACCAACAATCGATCAAACAATCAATTCATCTTCAATTCTTTACTTTTCACCCTAGGAGTAGACATTAATATAGACTTCTTCCTCTAATCTTCACCTCTCTCCAGCTCTACGTCGTTTAGAGTCGTTTGGGTGGCATGCCGATCCCCAGACAAACCCTAAAATCTCTGCTCCTCGACGGGGTCCCTCTCGGGAGCGAGATCCAGGTGTTGTTGATGAATTTCGTTGCCTCTGCGCACGCGCGGACCGTCCGGCTTATCGGGCAGAAACCCTAGCCTCTGCGCCAGGTCGTGGACTATCCAGCCCTCGACTGCGGACCATCCGCACTTCGCTGAGAGCACCACCGCCAGTACTCATCGCGGTGATTAGCACCCGAATCAACGCCAACACACTTTTTGGCGACTCTGCTAGGGACACATCGTGTAAAGGTCTATAGATCGGCCACAATGGATGGTTCAAAAGATAGCTCTGACGTCTTCCCAGCAACATCATTGAGCTGACTTGGGAAACTCTGCTGGCTAAAGAACAACATGAGTTTGAGGAGCACAAGGAGCAGCTGATCAAGTAAGCACAAGCGAAGTTCCTAGCTAGCCAACTTCAAAGTGGACAGGAATAACAAGGTCGTTCGACAACGGACGACTGATCTGGCTTCGCTGCGACCTGCTACAGATACTCCAAGGTAAGCGAGACAAACAAAATCCAATCCCTTAGATCTCACATAGATGAGCAGCGAGACCAAATGCAACAGATTATATGGGGTATGCAAAACGACTATAAGAGGCTAGTGCGCATGTTTGATAAATTTACTGTCGCAAATTTTCTCTCGCACGAGGTTGAATCAAGGGAAAACACACATGATTCATCGGCTGTAGATTGGCATGGCCAATCACAACCCCTTTACGAGATGCCGATAGACATATACCCGGACAACCATATCCTCCTACGCAAATTGAGGGTAAACCCACCGATCAGCGCACGGTTAGACCGTCCGCTCGTGAGTGCGGACCGGCCGGGCCAACGACGGCCGATCCTATTTTTAGAAATGAATTACCGAAACTCAAGCCCGAGCCGCCACGTTTGCCGCCACGTTTTGTGCAAATCCCAAATGAACAATTCGGATCGTCCGCGCATGACGCCGGACCGTCTACGCGCACAGCCGGACGGTCCGCCTATGTAACGCCCTAAATTTGGGGGTAATAAATTTTGTCTCCGATATTCACCAAATTCAGGCATTACTCTCTTTTCTCTTCCCGTTTCGCTCCTTCCTCCCATTTTCAAAGCAATATATAGAGACTTGAGTCCGTATCACGTGTAAACAAAACCTAAGTTGATATTGTTGCTGCATCATGCCGAAGCATATTTATTTTGCCTGATGTTGTGCCTAATCGCGCGTTCGTCTCGTTTTGGTTTTCGATTCGCGATTTAATCTCGATTAGAAGCAGGCGAGAGCGAGCAACGAGTAGTCAGCTCGGTCCGCGGCCCAGCCTAGCCCGTGGCACGGCCCACCCCAGCCTAGGCGCGCGCCCCTAGCCCCCTCCCCTAGGCGTGCCCATACCCCCTCTCCCTCATTCTTTCTTTCCCGCGTAGCAACTTCCCTCTCCCTCTCTTCCATCTTTCCTTGCCCTAGGCTGGATCTCGGTGAGTGGTTGCCGCCGATCGTCGAGCCCCGAGGTGAGCTTCCCCTTTCCCCTCTTCTCCCTCCCTCTCCCTACGTAGCCCCTCACTAGCGTGTTCCTACGCAGCCCCCCGGCACGCCCTTGTGTAGCCCCAACACGGCCCCCGGCGCGCGCAGCCCCGTCCCCGTGCACGCAGCCCTAGCGCGCGTAACGTTTAAATTCAGTTTTAAATTTAGTTTAGTTCATGCGTTGCGTCGCATGCTTCGTCGCGCGACAATTCATTTTAAATTCAGATTTATTAGTGTGTTGCGACGCGTGCTTCATCGTGCGACAATTCGTTTTAATTTCAGTTTAGGTAATGTGTTGCGTCGCGTGATATTTCGTTTTAAATTCAGTTTAATTAGCATGTACCATCGCGTGATGTTTCATCTTAATTTCAGATTTAATTCGCGTGTAGCGTCGCGCAACGATTCATTTTAATTTCAGTTTAGTTCATGTGTGCTGTCGCGCACTTCGTCTTGCGACGATTCGTTCTAATTTTAGCTTAATTCGTGCATGATGTCGCGCGCTTCATCGCATAGCAACTCGTCTTAATTTCAGTTTAGATCACGTTGAGTCATGCGCTTCGTCGCTTGACGATTCATTTTAATTCCATTTAAATTATGCGTTGTGACGCGCGCTCCGTCGTGCGGCGATCTTTTAAATTTACCTAGAGTAATTTATAATAATTAAGTGTGTAACATAACTTTATTTTATGCATAGCGTGATTGTTAGATTAATATGATTATGTTTAGACAAATATTTGAATCATAGCTGCCTTACATAATTACATTTCGACCATAGCCTTGACCGTTGTATTTTCTTTCTCGCATAGTCGTAGATGCAACTCCTGCACCACGCGTATGTTTATTTGTCATATTTTATTGTGTGGTGTATTGTTTCTTTCTATATTAAGATTGTGCAATATATGTTTGAACTCGTATAGATAACGATCCGTTGGTGGAGTCCGAAGGAGTTGCAGGTGAAGACCTTGAGCAACAGCTGGTTGGTGAAGGCAAGTGTACTTTGACCTATCTATGTCCTATACATTTTATAATTTACCTCCCCTCATTTACATAATTTATACCTAAGAATTGACTTGCTTTGTTTATTCTGTCCTTGTTCACCTATTTAGGTTGGATCATTTTTGGTTTAGCCCTATGCTCGCGCTTTACTCTAATCAATGAACATGATGAGATTATTTATGATACGATGATTATCTTTTGATTATGATGATGGTATTGCGACATTTATGGGGGCTCAAGTGGTTTCTCGAGTGCCTCTCTGTGAGGATGATTCATTGGATGACCACCCGGGAAAACAGTACAACCATGAGGATGGCATGGGACACCCTTAGCCAAATAATTAGAGGAACTGAGATGTAGTTTGCTTCACCATCGAGTCGTCAATGGGGCTCGGTGTATGTGGCTCGCTCTGCCGAGGGTGGTTTGCCCCTTGGAAGAAGTGTGGTACATTTAGGAAACCTAACGGGCGGCTACAGCCTCAAAAAATCTTTGTAAAGGCTACGTAGTGAAACCTTGCCTATTCACCTTGCTAGTGTTTAAGGGTTTGATCGGACCGAGGCAAAAACGAATCACGGCTCGTGGGTAAAGTATGCAACCTCTGCAGAGTGTTATGAAACTGATATATCAGTTGTGCTCATGGTTTTGAGCGGCCTTGGGAGCTCCATTGATTAAAGACACATTGATTAGAGATACTTTGATTAAAGATGATGATGAGGATAATTATGGTTTTGATGATTATGATTATTGTCATACCCGGATTTATGGGACAAAGCCGGGTGCATCTCATATATGCGTCAAAGAAGACAACACATATAATAACAGAGTGTATAGAGATAAATGTCACAATATAATAAGAGTACGTATTACATAGCAGAAGTCTCACAAAATAAAAGATAAATATAAAACGAACTAAAGTCCATCCTTGGCGCCATAAAGTCGATTGGGAGACGCCACCTAGATCAAATCAAACTCCTCGTTGTGTGGCTCCTCTTGAACCACCCGATCTTCTCCTGTGGGGGGTGTGAGACAGCAAGGGTGAGCTCACACATGTTCATCACTCAACAAGTTGTGGGGAATAATGTGCATGAACTCACCAAAGGTGGGAGTTCATGTGATGTGTAAGGCTGATCAACAATAGGGGTTAAAGCTGAGCATTGCTTTTAATAAGTTGGTCAAATTTTATTAGCAGTTACTAAATGTAAATAAATACCAAACCATAATAATAGTAGAACAAAATTAATAATAAATCCTATGCAATGCAAATGACAAATTGAATTTAGTTCCATAGTTTAATCATGCGAGAGTCCTGAGCTGCTCTTGACCATGAGCTCGGCTAGTATACCAGTTTTACACTCTGCAGAGGTTGTACCCTGTACCCACAAGTCATGTTACCCATCTGCCAAGGGATCGCGACTCTCATACACCTCTACTAAGGAAGCGAGACAGGGCAACACTACGAGGCCTTTACAAAGTTCCACTAGCTTCCGAAAACCCGCTACAGTTTATGGGAAGAGCACTTGCAAGAATCCCTCGTCTGACTGCCATCGCAACAAAATCAACCCGAGAACCTCCCTGCATGCAACTCCCCTATTGCCCTTGCCCCTTTCGAGTAAGGTAGTCTTCCACTAGCTTTCCTAATTAGTCAGCCAAGGGCGTCTCATTCCACCCTTGTGGTGGCACGTGTTTCTCAAGTTAAGCTCCATGTTCCAATTAAAGATAATGATGATCTTGACATGAACGTAAATAACATAACAGAATAATTGGAACATGGATATAATAAAATATTAACCCAAAACCATATAAAGCAATAGCAAACTACCCAAATGATTCAGGGGTAAACAAGGTAAGAGATAGTCAGACTAGGGTGACCTATTGGGTCCCATCAAAATTAAACCTTTGCATAAATAAGTGATACTAAAGAACATTATTGGGTAATAAATGTGGCCAAGGGCATAACTTGCCTGGGACTTAAGATTCTAGGTACCAGGATGATCTTCAGATTCTCGTGACCTCACCGCTAGTCGTAGCAATACAAACAAACATGGTATATACAAAATTAACATCACACCAAACATAAGAATAAACTGTGTAATAATAATCTACGCGTCTCTACAAGATCGTGGGTTCGAGAATTACTAGGGTCAGAGTTACGATTAAGGAGTTATGGTTTTATAGAAGATATATGTGATTAAAATATTAAACTATACTGTAAATTGGTTAGTATAAATCATATGAGAGGTTATTCTATAAATAATTATCTCAACTTTAATTTAAGTCATTATTTGATTAAAGATAATCTAGTCAAATTATAGCCATAAGATCATAATACTATATTAATATTAAATAAGTTAATCAAATAGATATAGATTAATCCAGTTAGTTACCTAATTATAAAAGTAGGGGATATCATATAACAAATGTTGCTACTGCGTAGTAATTATTTATATGAGGCTAACACAACTGGAACGGGTTAAATCGGAATTAAAACAAAGAAGTTATGAATTTTCGAAGTTCGTATGTGCTTGCTACAAAATTAATTGAGTAATCAATTCTAGTATGGGTTTCATGTTAAAACAATGCTACCAAGTAATAGACAATATTAATACAAAATTATATGAACTGGAATGGACAAAAAAGGATTTAAAATGAATTTTCTATGAATTAAATAGGTTCTGGAATTCTTTTTACATTATAAATCCATTTCCTAAATCCTTTTCTCAAAGCTCTGGACTGCGCCTATTATATTGCAAAGGTGCAGGGTCTCAACTGCTAAAATACGGTCCTTATTCACATGTCCTGTCCCTAGGTTAGGATGGCAGTTTCATATGTGCTATCTCGAGGGGCTTCTTTGTAAAACATTTTAGCCGACGGGTAGTGTTTATTCCCAGCCGTCCGATCCAATCCCAACAGATCAGATTAGATTGAGCCCACCGTGAAGCGGTATGCATTCCCAGCTTTTGGATCAATGGCTAGCGGCCCGGATTTAATGTATTGAATATCAATCCCGATCCATCCTATGCTAGATCAATGGTGTGCACCCCACATCCGAACTGGCATCTTTTAGGTTTAATCATGACCGCCCATCACACGTTCAGCGGTCCCGCGCGCGTCATCAACCTCACGGCGCCTAACCACAGCCACCCACAGCACCGGCGCGGTGGTGGCCATTACTGGCGAATCTTTCCCCCCGGATTTAGTGTAATCAACGCGGAGTTCCTGAGATCATGATAGGTACAGGTAGTGCTTACTGAGAGCACCTAGAGGGAGGGGGGTGAATAGGTGATCCTGTAAAAATCAAACACTTGTAGCCACAAAACTTGATTAAGTGTTAGCTCAATAGAATCAAGTGGCTAAAGACCAAGCTCTTGTGAAACACAATGGTCACGAAGAAAACAAGCACAAGAGACACGGTGATTTATCCCGTGGTTCGGCCAAGTATCACACTTGCCTACTCCATGTTGTGGCGTCCCAATGGACGAGGGTCGCTCTCAACCCCTTTCAAGTGATCCAATGATCAACTTGAATACCACGGTGTTTTGCTTTCTTTTACTATCTCCCGTTCGCGAGGAATCTCCACACTTTGGAGCCTCTCGCCCTTACAAATGATGATCACAAAGAAGCACAGAAGTAAGGGTGGGGAGAGCAACACACACAAGACTCAAAAAACGAGCACAAACACGCACACAAGCCACAACTTGAGCTCACAACACAATGCGGGGAGTTCTCTACTCAACTAGAGCTCAAGTCACTTATCACAAAGAATCGAATGCGCGGGAATGGAGTCTTAGTGCTTAGAGATGATCAAAGAATGCTTGGGTTTCTCCTCCATGCGCCTAGGGGTCCCTTTTATAGCCCCAAGGCAGCTAGGAGCCGTTGGAAGCAATCTAGGAAGGCAATTCTTTCCTTCTGTCGGGTGGCGCACCAGACAGTCCGATGCACCACTGGACAGGTACTGTTCATAGTCCGGTGCAGATCTCCTTCCAAAAATAGCACAATCGACCATTGCAGAAATGGAGCCGTTGGCGCACCGGACACTGTCCGGTGCACACCGGACAGTCCGGTGCTCCTTGCCGACCATTGGCGCGCCCATGCGTCGCGCGCGGATTGCGCGGCCGACCGTTGGCGCAGTCGACTGTTGGCTCACCGGACAGTCCGGTGCCTCACCGGACCGTCCGGTGAATTTTAGCCGTACGCCGTTGAACGATTCCCGAGAGCGACGACTTTGCCGCAGATGGCTCACCGGACAGTTCGGTGCACCACCGAACAGTCCGGTGAATTATAGCCGTACACCGTCGTCAGTTCCCGAGAGTGGCCTGTTCATCGGAGGCTGGCCTGGCGCACCGGACACTGTCCGGTGCACCACCGGACAGTCCGGTGTGCCAGACTGCGCTGAGTCTTGGCTGTTCCAGCCAAGATCTTTTCTTCTTCTCTTTTCTCTGATTCCAGCACTTAGACAAATATATTAGTACACAAAAACCAATGTACTAAGTCTAGAATCATACCTTCTTGTTGATTTGCACTTCATCAGTCATTTGGCACAAGATTACTCACTCAATACGTGTTGGGCACTTAATCACCAAAACTATACTAGAAATGGCCCAAGGACACATTTCCCTTTCACTTACCACGGAGGTGATGAGGACGATACCGGCGACGACGCAACGCAGGTTAGCTCGAGGCACGAACTCCGGTGGTGAGCAGACAATCGTCGGAGATGGCGATGCCCCCACCCTTCAACCACGTACGGTTCTGTCGAGCTCGGGGATTATCCTCAACCAACCACAGACGCAAGTACACAACGGACGGGGTGACTGTGGCACTTGCGGCTCAACTCTCTCTCTCCTGGTCTCTAATTCTTGCCGGCGGTGGCCTATCGCACGACCCAGAGCAGTTGCACACGAGGGGAGAAAGCGGCGCGTGGTCCCTTTTGTAATCCCGAGCAAGCTGGGTCCGGATGCCGAGCTCGAGAGGAAAGTGGGGCGACGGTTGTAACCACCCGTGGCGAGAGCGCGCGATCGTGGGACGTCCGTGGCAGGGAAGAAGTAGTCCACGATGACCTGGCCCACCAGTCAGCTAGAGCATGCAAGCGCTAACCAGAGGGAGGAGTAGTGGCCCACATGATAGACAAAGTGCGCCCATACTCGCGGTGGAGAGAACTGAGCAAGGGGGGTCCACCCATCGGTGATGGCTTACGTGCGCGCATGGCTACGGAGTGTGGGGTTGACCTGTGGGTCCCTCGCCTCGGCATGGGTGGTTGCGCGCTGGTAGGCCGCGTGGCTGAGGAAGAAACGGGCCGAGGGAATTGGTTTGGGCCTCAAATTCCCATTTTGAGTTACAATTTTAAATTTAAATCCGAGTTATGTTTTCAAAATTCTATTTTAATGCACAATGAAATCTCCATCATGCAAAATTTTAAGTTTATTCATATTTAATTATTTCATTCCTTTAATTAAGTGCTCCAAAACAAATAATAAAGAGTAGCTCCTATTTTAAACTTCAAATTTGTTTCTAGTTCCAAGTTTAAATCCAAATTCAAATTCAACTCCTATTTTGAAGTTCAAATTTCCTACTGAATATAACTTCTATTATTTACAATACTATTAATTATTATTTTTCCTTGTCATCTATTTATGGGAGGAATAAATGGTTTCATAAACATTTTCTTTCTCATTTACTATTTTATGTTTTAATTCAGAATTACAGGTCAAGTTTATGTTCTCCATAAAATGCATTACCACAAATTCATCATCTAGAGGTCAACCTTTATCAATTTATGAGTTACTCAACTAATTTAATATTATTGTTTGAATATGAGGAGGAAGAATCCTAATAGATTAAAGGTCTTCAAAAATTCTCACCATACTATTATATATATATTTTATCTCTCTATTTTATTATTCCATGATATATTATTTTTTTTCTTCTACCAAATTTTGGGCTTTACAAATCCTACCCCCTTAACAGAAATCTCGTCCTCGAGATTTGTATGGAAATGGTGTATAACCATATTGTCTGAGAACATATACACAAACAAAAATCTCAGCATGATGCACAATTTATTAGCAACACATAGGGTCAATTAGACCTTATTATTCCTCATAAAATAGTATCATACCAACTACTAACTAAAGTAACATTTAACTAAAATAGTAATATATATATATATTTATGTAGCTTGGTGGAGCTGCTGATGGTGGTGGAGGTAGGGGGTGTTGTTGTCTTTCCAATCGTGCTTGTCTTATTGCTTGTCGCATCTCCAGCTGGTCCTGACGTATTTCATGGCGTTCTTGTCTTATCTGATTTTTGCATTTCGTTAGCCATGTTTGCCATTTGTTGTATTACCGGCATTTGGGTGGCAACCACTTGATCGATTCCAACCGGTGGAGGATCTGGAGGTTCATTTCTGTTTGTTGTCGCCTGATAATCTTCCCTTCCTGGTATTGACCATGAGAGTTAGAAGCATATGATAGGATAGTTTTGCAAGGGAAAGTATTTGGTAAGCAAAATGAATAGGCTAACAACTGGTTATGATCTGAAGATTCTTTAGCAGGGCTTAATCTTTGTTTAATTTATGTCCAGATTGGGGTAACTAGTCGTATAAGGTGAATATCCAAAGGTAGGATAGAATTTTGTCAAAATAAGATAGTCTACATGGTGTAGGTTAAAAGTTTGTTTGATGTTAGGTGGGGATAGATAGATTATACCATTCATCATGACTCTATGGGTTGGGTTAGCTCTTATGCTCATTGTTGAGTTGGTCTAATGTGCTAAGTTAAGTTAACACCTGGCTAGTAGGGTTTAATCTCTTCTACCAGTATCACTAATCTGTTTAAGTAGACCACATTAGATTAGGTCATATTAGCTTAGATCACATTAGATTATGTCACACTAGAATATCATTTAGTTAAGCATATCAAGTTGACTTTATCTTTACGGAGTTCTAGTATATTTTTTTTTCTAAGTGGAACTTCCAGTATATATATATATATATATATATATATATATATATATATATATATATATATATTGTATACACCTAAAATTTTCATGTTATTAGCAGGTGTGGCATAGAAAACAAGGGTACATCAGGTTTTAACTATTAGGTGAGTGTAGAGAAGATTTGAGGTAAAAGAAAGTTAGGTAAGGGAGACTTTTATTCCGGGTGGTGGATCCTGATTCATCTGAAGATCGGTTTCTATTCATATCCTTCATTGCCGAATTTAACCTTCTTCTTGGGTTTGATTCAGGGACCATCGGTTGTGGTGTTATGTAACACCCTGAATTTGGGGGTATAAAATTTATTTCTAGTTACCAACCAAATTCAGGTGTTACTCTTCTCTCTCTTGTTTCTCTCCCTCTCTCTTTTCCTTTTGGATAGATTTGGTTTAATTATGGAGGGAATTAATTATTTATTTTTGCCAAAACATTATGAGTCATGAAATGTTGCATCATGTTGAGCTTAAATATCCTTTGAATGGTTGCACATGTTTGAATTAGTTTGAATTTGAAACTTGGTTTGAATTTGAATTGAAAACCCTAGAGAAAATAAATAGAAAAGTAATTGGAAAATCCCTGGAAAATAGAAAAAGCCAATTCGGCCCAGTCGGCCCACTAAGCCCAGCCGCGCGCGTGCCCGCTCCCGCGCGCCTCCAGTCCCTGACAGGTGGGCCCCGCCTGTCGGCGCCGACCCGCGCATCTCTTCCTCTCTCCCTCCCGCTGCCTAGTGGGCCAGTCCTGTCAGTGCCGTTACTCTCGCACGCGTGCCCGCCCTCTCTCTGTCCCACGGACCCCACACGTAAGTCCATCCCCAACCTCCCGCCCACGTCCCTCGCCGTGGATGCGCCCACGACTACACGTTCTCCGGCCATGTTCCCAAGCCCGCGCCCCTTTAGAAGCCGCACGCTGGTCGCCCACTTCCCCTCGCTCACTTGCGCCCTCAGTCGAACTCTCTCGCCCCCTCTCTTGCCCTGCGCACGCGACCAGACAAGCTCCGTCGCCGCTCACCGGAGACCACCATCAAGCTCGCTCCTCGTCCGTTGCCTCGGTGAGTTCAGCCTCGCCTCAGCTACTTGGGACACCCCTCGGTTTGCCCTTTCCCTCTCTGTTTGGCCCGGTCCGCGCTTGTCACACTCGGATTTAAGGAACAAAGCCGGGTGCATCTCATACATGCGCCAAGAAGACAACATATATAATAACAGAGTGTATAGAGATAAATGTCACAATAACATCAGAGTACTTATTACATTGCAGAAGTCTTACAAAATAAAAGATAAATATAAAACGAACTAAGGATCATCCTTGGCGCCAATAAGTCAACTAGGAAACGCCACCTAGATCAGATCAAACTCCTCGTTTTGCGGCTCCTCTTGAACCACCTGTTCTTCTCCTGTGGGGGGTGTGAGACAGCAAGGGTGAGCTCACACATTATCATAGCTCAACAAGTTGTGGGGAATCCAGTGGGCATGAACTCACCAAAGGTGGGCATTCATGTGATGTGTAAGGCTGATCAACAACAGGGGTTAAAGCTGAGCATTGCTTTTAATAAGTTGGTCAAATTTTATTAGCAGTTACTAACTATAAGTAAATACCAAACCATAATAAATAATAGAACAAAATTAATAAATAATCCCATGCAAATGCAAATGACAAATTGAATTTAAGTTACATAAATTAATCATGTGAGTGTCCGAGTCGCTCATGATCGTGAGCACGATTAGTATACTAGTTTTACACTCTGCAGAGGTTGTACCCTGTACCCACAAGTCATATTACCCATCTACCAAGAGACGGCCAATCCCATACACCTCTACCGAGGAGGCGAGGCTGGGTAACACTACGGGGCCTTTACAAAGTTCCACTAGCTTCAGAAAACCCGCTACAATTTATGGGAAGAGCACTTACAAGAATCCCCCGTCTGAACGCCATCGCAACAAAATCAACCCGAGAACCTCCCTGCATGCAACTCCCTGCATCAATCCTAATTAGTTAGCCAAGGGGTCCCATTCCTCCCTTGTGGTGGCACGTTTTCCCGGGTGGTTCTCCATGTTCCCATTAACATAATGATCTTATCATGAACATAAATAACATAACAGAATAATTGGAACATGGATGTAATGAAATATTAACCCCAAAACCATATAAAGCAATAGCAAAACTACCCAAGTGATTCAGGGGTAAACAAGGTAAAAAGGATAAACAGACTAGTGACCTATTGGGTCCCATCAAAATTAACCTATATAGATCATTATGATTAATAAGAACATGACTGGGTAAAAGAAAGTGATCAAGGGCACAACTTGCCTTCAATGAGCTCCTGCTCAGCTACTTCTATCTGCTGGGCACTAGGATCCTCAGCCACCGGCTCTTCTACTCGCCACAATACAAACAAGCACAGTATAAAAGAGAAATTAACATCACACCAAACATGCGAATAAAATACACAATAATAATCTACACATTAAATTAAGATCCTAGGAACATGAATTATTAATTTTGAAGTTATGGATTTTAAGTTATAAAGTTCCAAAGGTTTTATGTGCTTGATGTATGATTAATTGATAAATTAATTTTATTACTGTTTTCCTGTCAAAGCATGGACTCTAGGTGATAAACAATAATCTTACAAAATTTTAGAAACTGGAATGGCTCAATTTGGAGTTAAGATGAATTAAATATGAATTTCCCAAGTTTCTAGAATTATTTTTGTATTAAAAACCAATTTCTGTAATTATTTCTCTATTTTTGTTCCTCTCTGTACCGTGCGCCAAATCCTAGAAAGGCCAGGGGCTTTCTCGCAAACACCCCACAGACACAGAGAACCCCGAGGGAAGGACCGCAGGTTGAATCTATAGTAATCCAGGGACTCATATGGAAAATTACCAGAGCGAACGGGTATCTTCTATTGTGGGCCGGACGATCTAGATCCTGTGGCCTAGATTAAATTATTCTGGTGCCAGAGACAGCACTACTCGGAGTCGTTGGATTCGATCCGATGGGTCGGATTTAATGAAGCGCGATCCTCACATAACCCTACGATCGACGATGAATGGCTGGTATTCTCCCGAGCGAAACGTTACCGCTGTATTAGATCTAGGCCATCTGATTATGATCTGACCAACGAGATGCACTTAATGAAGGGGTACGCTTGGCTTCTAATCTAGACCGCCGAAGAATATCCAACGATCCGCGGTCGTCTTCCCAATTCGACCACGAACGCGGCGGCGCAAGAACACACCACAGCGACGCATGTCACCGGCGCACATCGATTGGCCGATACACGGACCCATCCCGCAATCTACTGACGCTACATCACCTGCGGAAGACGAAGAACACGTATAGGTAACACTTACCGATGATAGCGGCGTGCAGACGTGGGGCCGCGGCGAGATGCGGGCGCGCGAGTATTCCCAGCTCCGGCAAGAAATTCCGGAGACCACCGCCGCCCGAGCCACAAATATGAGTTGTGGTCGACTTCAGCGCGACCCGAAGAATAGCCGAGGCGCACCCTTGAGCCCTTCCCAGTGAACAACGTCGGATCCAACCGCGGTGGAGCTCTACTTCTCTTCCTCTCGGCTCCGCTCCCCAATCCCTCTTTGCTATGGTGGTGGTCGCGAAGGTCGGAAGAAGATGAGGGAGAGGCGAACCCAGGGGTCGGGGCTCCCTATATGGGCGCGACGTGGCCAGTGCACCAACAGATTCGCGCGAGGATTGTGCATGCCGCCATGCTCGAAGATTCTGTTGAGGGCGAAGCTGACATGGGGGTCCACGTGCTAGTGAATGGAAGGAAGCGAGCGCAAAAGAGGAGTGGCTGGCCAGGGGGACCCGCATGTCGGCGTCGGATTATGAGCGGAGCTAACGCGCTGACTGACGAGCGGGGCCCAGGTGTGAGCGCCAGATATTCAGGTGGCCGCGTGGGAGTGGGCTATGTGGGCCACCAGGTGCAGATTCGGCCCAAGGCACAGTCACCCACATCCTTTTTCTTTTTCCATTTTATTTCTCCTATCCATTTCAAGTTCAAACTTAAATTCCAATTTAAACCCAAACCTTGGTGACAAATTTGTCTTCATTTTAAAATGTTTATTTTGAACATAGTATGGTAATTAATTATTTATTTATTTATAATTTTTATTTTGTTTTGTATAGTATTTCTCTCTTTCTATTTTATTTCCATTTTTTTTCCATTTTGCACTTTTGGGATTAAATCCAAATTCTCGACTCTTTATTATATTTTTATCCATATTACTATTTTATTAAATGCACAAATAACTAAACTCCAGCATGATGCACATTCTTTTATTTAGCATGTTTATTGGTAGTTAGGGTTAATCCGATGATTTGAAACATACAAAAATGAAAATAACAACACCAGTGGTCACATGAACCTTTTATATCTCTCTTTTCTTGTACATTCTATTACTCTTACTATTTGGGTATTACAACGCTCACTAGAGCATTTCTTGCGTAGCCGAAGCCCGTCGCCGTTGACCCGAGACTTCCCTGCCTCCCTGCCGTCCTCCAGGCGCTCCTGAGTTCGCGCTTGTGGTAATCAACCTTCCTATGTCCTTAATTCACCCATTACTATCCTTGTGCTTGCGCATTTCCTCGCCGGAGTTGATCCGCGTCGCCGTTAGCCCGCCTCGTCGTATCCCGCGTTCTCTGGTGCCCCTGCGCTAGCATGGTACATACAGTCGAGTTTGCCATGTAGCCCTGAACACGCATGACCCTCTCCCTAAGTCCCTGGAGCCCCGCCGTGATCGTCCCCCTCGTCTCCAGTGAGACTTCGCCGCGGGGTCGAGCGGCGCCATCGCGCCTGTGTCCGGCTATCGGCTGTTGGATCTCGGGCGTCCGTCCGAGATCTGGCAATCTAGATTTAACCAGAGCAGACCTAATCTCAGCCCTACGATCCGGATCTGGCCGTTCTCCTCTTTCTCCGTCACCTGTGCCCCTGCTGCTGGGCCTGGCCTGTCAGCCCCGCCCTGGTTCGCTGACACCCTGAGCCCACCTGTTGGCGCTCACTGCGCACGCGTCCACAGGATCTAATCCTGTCCGTTGATCTGCGATCCGATGGTTGAGATCGTCCGATACCCCTTCGCGTGTATTTTTGCTTAAGAGACCCTCGGGTTTTAGGAAATGAACTCGTTGTCCCTGGTTTTCGTGCACAGGCCCATGTGTTCTTTTAAAAAGCCCCCTGTGCTTTTAAATAATTACATAATTAGACCTAATTTCATATTTTAAACTTCAAAACTTGTTTATTTCATATCTTTTTCATATGAACTCCAAATTTAGTGGTTCAAATTGAAAAATGTTCATAAGATTATTCTCTGTCCAAATAAATTATGTTCATCTATAGTCTGTACACTTTAATTTTATACCTAGAATATAAGATTAATGTATATGTAGATTTATTCCTTTAGTAGAATAAATAAGAAGGAGAACCTTAGGGGTAAATGGATGTTTAATCTTGTGGGTTTAATAATGCGTAAGGTAAGAATTAATCTCTGGTTTAACCTTTAGGTCTCAATAAAATGAATAGTATTAGATTATGTAATCATGGGCAACACTTAAAGAGTAATCAACTCCTAATTAAGATTAGTTCATTTTATAATTTGATCTCCTTCTTCTTTAATTAATACTATACCTTTTGAGATGTGTTCCAATATTTGTATATGTTTGATGTGCTGTTCATTTATACTTTCCAAATGTATTGAATGTATGATCGCTTTATTTAGACAACGAGTAGCCCGTGGTTCCTGAGTGTGTTGCTGATGATCTTCCTGAGCAGCAACCTGGTGAAGGCAAGTGTCCTCTGACCCATTATGTCCTATTTACTTTATAATTTACTGTTGTAAAACCCAAAATCTTATTTTGGGAGATCAGTAAATTTCTCCAAAGATTGTGAGTTAAACTTTTCCTAATACAAAAAATGTTTTGTAGGAAAAGATTAAATAAAAAGATTCCTATATGAATTCACTAAAGGATTTAAGTTAAATCAAAACTCAATCAAGGTTATATACTAGGAATTATTTTTCTTAAAACAATTATATTATTTTATATGAACCTCATATTTAAAACATTTACTTAAATAGGATAATAATTAAAATTAAACTTTGCATTCATGTTGTGATCTCTGATTGTGCATTTAAAAATTCAGTTTATTCAAACTTGATTTGAAACAATATTAGTGGAATTGGATTAAGAAAATAGAAAACAGAAATATAATGAAAAAAACAACTAATGGGAAGATGGACCGGTTTCCCTTTTGCCCATTTCTTTGAACCCCTTGGACGGTCATTTTTTCTCTTTCTCTCTTTATATTACGTGTGGATGCTTGTGTGACGCCAGCACATTTGTTTATTCATTCCGTTGCTGGCACATGGACCCACTTGTCATCCAACCATGCACACTTGAACCCACAGCGCATCCGTGCCTCTAGTCCAATCTCCTTGCCGAGCTCCGCGCGTAACAGACTTGGTGGCGGGCGATTTGTTGGGGATTTCCGGAATCCTACTGTAACAGCCCAAGCCGTATCTATTTTTTTATTCCATCTTTATCCGAGCATGTTGTTGTGAACGAATCTCATTTGTCGTATCGTCTGGCCTAGTTTGTTGCAACTGGGGCAGGGTTGTTGGGACCAGGCTCTGTCTCCGGGGTATAAATGCCACGGCACTGCTGGCCCTTTGCCCATCTCGTTGATGATGCACCAGGCGAAGAAGAGCTGAAGCTGCCGCACGCCGAAGGCCGGTGTCGCCATCACCTGATCTCCGGTGAGACCTCTCCCCAAAGTAGCAATTTGATTCTTGCTTAGTGTAGCATCTATCCGAGTCCTATTTAGACTAACTGCAGCGGTAGACACTGCCCCTCCCCCTCCCCTTGCATGCGGCGTGTAGGGGGCACTCTACATCCGCAGCGGTGCCCCCAACAGCGCCCCCTATGCGTCGGTCCCCTTCTCTCCCCCCCAGATCTAGCGTGTCACTGTTCATCACCCTAAACACTGTGCTGTGGGTCCACGATTAATTATTAGTAGATAAAAATTGATAGTTGATATAGAAAATGATATTTTATAGTTGAAGTGGGGTATAGGGGAGTATTTAGGGGGAACCACTGCGGGAGATGCAAAAATAGGTAGAAAAATAGGGGGAAAAAGTGATATAGGGGAAAAAATTTAGGGGTAATGGTTGCGGATAGCCTTAGTCCACCGATGGCCCGGGTGGGTACCGTGCCGACAAGACGTCGCTGTCACCGAAAGTCGTAAGCCAATGCCGCGCCACAGTATGCGACGCGCGTACCACGCCGAAGATCCATCCTACCACAGCCCGCCCCGTAACCGCTGCAGCGTGCGCGCTCTTCCTTGAGCAAGCGCTCGTCTTGAGCTGTGGTCGTGCTCTCCCTCGAAGCAGCTCCCAGCGACCTCACCTTGCACTCTAAACCGTGCACGTGCATCCCTCTTCCCACCCCACCTGCGTGCGTGTGTGTGTCATGCTGCCTGTTGCAGCAGCGAGCAGCTGTCGCGCCCCTCCCTTGCCTCCTGACTCGCCCGACGGCCGATCGTATGCCACCCCCTGGCTGGTGCAGCGCCCGGGACACACCCTTCTCCATCCAGCCGAGCATGGCGGCAAACCTAAAGCCCCAGCGCCTCATCGGAGAAGTGTGGGAGGGAGAGAACCGCGAGGGATCCGACCTTCGCCGTCGCTTGGGGGTGCGTGCCATAGCACGGCCAGGACCTCGTGGACCGCCTCGCGCAGGGATCCACGGGCCTGCTCCGGATGCCGCCGCAGTTCCCATGGCCACCGGCGCCGCACCCGTGGGGGCCTTGTTCGCGGTCGCAGCTGTCGCGCGGGAGGAAGAAGATGGCCCCTGGCCTTTAGATCAAGAATGGAGAGTCACGATTAGATCGGTGGATACCGATTAGAGGGGGGAAAATCGGGGCATTGATGTGAGATCGTGCGGCTGGGGGCGCATTCGGCTCAATATGAAGCTGGGTCGTTAATCTTGGATCCAATGGGCCGCGTGGAAAACCTATTTGTCCGCGTCATCGGTTTAATCCAAGCCACTCTGTTGTGATCGGACGGCTCACATGCCGTGATACCCCTTCGGCCAGGTTATCTTACTAAAGAGACCCTGTATTTTATTTAAACTAACCCGCCATCCACCTACTAGGCAATCTGTGTCTGGAGAATCTTTCACGTTGACCCCTGACCTTTTGTTTATTCATTCATGCGCGCAATGTTGGGGGCCTTCGGCTTCCGAAGGTCCTCAAAAACATGATTTGACAATATTTTCCAAGTGAAATATGTGAACAGGTATCTTCGGAATCGGGTCACGAGTATACAAGAATATGGTCAAGACGAAGCTTGAGTAGGACGGAAGGCGATCATGACGAAGGATAAGATAATCACGAAGCTATGCGCAGAAAAAGCTTCGGCATGATAGCAGAAAAGGGGAACCGACTTATATGATGAAAAGCCAAATTAGACCTCGAAGAATTACTATAGAGTTATTGATAAATATAAAGGGCATTAATGTAATTCTCCACGGGCTGCGTCCTATGCCTATAAATAGATGAATAGTACTCCCGTACTGTTCACGCTGATCTGGCATTTTGCTTTTCGCATCACGCCTGTACCTTTACTTTTCGTCAATCCGAAGGTACATTTATAATTTGTTATTACGTTTCTGATAATACAAAATAAAAATAAGTTGTTGATAATATCTGTATTATTATTCGTATTTCATATATGTGTTATTCTTCATCATCCATCGAACTTACGAAGGTCTCTTCCTTCATAACCTTCGTCCAGAATTCATTATATCCGAAAGAACATAATGCCTTGAAGGACGAAGGACTTTAACATTTAACACTTTTTATGTTGCCTTGTTCTTAACTCTTAGCATTTGAGAACAAGTCTCCAACATTGGCGCCCACCTCCGGTGAACTCACGTCCATTTTTTGAGTTTTGAACATCTTCGGCAAGCATCACCTTCGTCATGCCGCCGAAGAAAGCTTCAGCCACAGGGGCTGCCACTCTGCAGCCGCTGGATCCCAATCAGGATGTCCTTTCTCTTAGGGAGGCCCGAAGCCAGAAGAGGAAGGCCACCAGTCCAACGCCTCCAGAGGACGACTTGGATCAAGAAATCCAAAAATTGGAGATGCTCCATCAACAGGTCCAACGGAAGAAGGAAAAGATGGCTCGTCTAGCTGACCTACAAAGGCAGATAGACGAAGCCTCTGAAGAAGTTCGTCATCTTGCTCAAGATGACCAGAACCGAAGGCCTCCGCGCAGAGAGCTTCATCAGGAGGGCTTCTACAACGAGGACGACTAGTATGAAAATTTCCATCATGGAAATTTTGCTTTTGATGATACTTCTCCCCTGTCAACAGAACTGCAGGCTACACCTTGGCCACAGTCTTACAAGCCACCCCAGCTCCCCATGTACGACAGTCATTCAGACCCGAAGCAATTCTTGATGAGCTACGAAGCAACCATATCTTCGTATGGTGGCAACACGGCGGTCATGGCAAAGTCTTTCGTCATGGCTGTCAGGAGTGTTGCACAAACCTGGTACTCCTTTCTTCGGCCAGGGACAATCACCTCATGGCAAAAGCTGAAGGACATGTTGATAACCAGCTTCCAAGGGTTTCAAACGAAGCCAGTCACTGCTCAAGCTTTATTCCAGTGCACCCAGGATCACGAAGAATACCTTCAGGCGTATGTCCGAAGGTTCCTGCATCTGAGGGCACAGGCACCAACAGTGCCCAATGAAATTGTCATTGAGGCCATGATCAAGGGCCTTCGGCTGGGACCTTCAGCTCAGTACCTTGCCAGAAAGCCTCCTCAAACTTTGGAGAAGCTGCTCCAGAAGATGGACGAGTATATTCGAGCTGACAATGATTTTCGCCAAAGAAGGGAGGAAGCATTCAGGTTCTCTGAAATGACCAGGGGCTTCGGAGGAAGATTCCATCCGAGGCACGTCAGGTCAATTCACAACTCTACTCAAAGTGATGACAGAGGGAGTCAACAGCAAAGGCCACAGAGCTCCTCGCAAGCTTCGGGGCAGCAGCAAAGCTCTTTCCGGCCGCCAGCGCCAAGGGGCAGAGGCGCCAGGGGCTTTGGGGGAAGATTTGGGGATCAGCCAAGAAAAATTTACTGCCTATTCTGTGGTGAAGACAAGGGCCATACCACCAGGATGTGCCATGTTACCATCCAGAAGCAAAAGGAGATAGCAGAAGCTGCAGCACAACAGAGTCAGCCGAAGCAAGTCATGCATACTGCTTCGTACCATTCGCCTTACATTCCAGAATATGTAGGCAATCACCCTGCAGCTTCTATTGCTTCGGCAAGTCAACCCCAAGCATCTTGGCAGCAACCTCCACCGCCACCACCAATGCAACGAGGTCAACAGCCAGAAGGGAGTCAGCACACTCACCTTCAGCGGGACTTCAGAGAGGAGTCCGAAGCTCGCACAGTCAATATGTAATACTCAAATTTGTATACAAAGGATATAGTAGATCTCCTTATTTTATGTGCCACATTGCATCATAAAAAGAGCATCCAAGTAATTAAGAGTGATTAAATTACAAATTAAATGATACCAAAATAAAATAAAATGTATCATGTTGGAGTTTTATTGTCTGTGCATTTAATAAAATGATAATGTTGATAATAATAATAATAAAATAATTCTAAAGGTTGAATTGAATCCCTAAATTAAAATTTAGGGTTTTTGAAAGTAAGAAGTGAAATGATATGAAAATATAAATAATATAAATATATTCCTAAAAAAATTGTATTTTACATTCCATAATATGATTTGATAACAAATTTACACAAGGTTTGAGAGTAAATTCAAATTCAAATTTAAACCTAGAAGAGAAGAAGAAAGAAAACAGAAAAAATAAAAAGAAAAAGAATAAAAACCTTACCTGGGCCGGCTAACCTCATTTCGGCCCACCTCCTGGTGTACACCACGCGGCCCAGCTTCTGATACACACGCGCGCGGCTGACTTATGTGCGGGCCCCACCGGCCAGTCGCACTCGCGCCCTGCCTCTGGTCCGCGGGGTCCACTGGTCAGCGCGTCTTCCACCTCCCGCAGTGGACGCCGGACTTGGCGGGAGCTCGCGCCAGGATCGTAGGGCCGTTAGATCCGACTCCGTGCTATACCTGCGCATAAAGCCTCTGCTACGGCCCTATACCTGGCGCTTTGCCGCACTTGACCCACAACTCGAGCGCCACCACCGTAGAGAGAAAGAGAGAGGTCGAGAACCTGTTCGCGGCCGCGCGGAGAAAAGCTTGTCCCCTTGCCGATCTGGTCGCGTGATCGAGCCGTGGTGCATCGTGGACACGTGGTAGTACTAATCGTGGTCTCGCGGCGGTCGAAGAAGTGCGGTGCCGCCAGGAATTTCTCGCCGGAGTTTTTCTTGGCCGCTGTGCCGTGGCCGGAGCGTTCTACAACCGCATCGCCGGTTTGAGGTACCTCATCGCCTCTGCTACTGTCTACCCTACGTATAGCACCGGTCATAGCATATCTTAGGTCCCTATTTCGCTTAGTGGGTGTGCGCCGGTGAGACTCCGCCGTGAGAGTTGGTGCGCCGCCGCGCCTGTGTGTGAGATGGGGAAGACAAGCGTGCGCCGTTGGATGGATGTTGGACGGCTCAGATTAGGCTAGCGTACCCTTTCAGGCAGACATGATCCAAACCGTTGATCCATCGGCGGGCGACTAGGATTCAAGTTTCCATTCATTAACTTCGGGCCGCAGATCGTTTGATCGACGGCTCTAGGTGTGTACCGGTTCGGGCCGGACCCGATCTAATCCTCGCTGTTAGTTGTGGATCGGACGGCCAGAACGGCCCGATACCCCTTCGCGGGTCTAAATTGCATTTGGGCCCCTCGGTTTATGTCAAAACAACCCGCAGTCCACCTGGTGGGTTTTCTGAGTCTAGGAATTTATTCGTGCAGCCCCCTGAGCTTTCTGAAATTCGTGCGCCCAGTCCAAAGATCATGAAAAATCAAATAAATAAATTCAGAAATAGATTTTTAATATAAAAACAATTCCTGGAACTTATTTAATCCATAGAAAATTCATTTTTAGTCCAAATCACTCCATTCCAGTTTCTAAAATTTTGTAATAATGTTCTCTATCATATAGTGGCTCTGTTTTGGCATGAGAACAGTAAGAAAAATTATTTATCATTTAATCCTATTTTAATCACATTAAACCTTAGGAAATTCATAACTTGAAATCTATAACTCCAAATTTGGTGATTCCAGTTCCTATGATTTCATTTTAATGTATAGATTTTTACTGTTTATTTTATTTACATGTTTGGTGCAATGTTAATTTTTGCTATACTATGTATGTATTGTGTTGATGCGAGTAGACGAGCAAGCCACTGTGGAAACTGAGGTTCAACAAGTAGAAGTAGCTGAGCAGGAGCTCATTGAAGGCAAGTTGTGCCCTTGATCACTTACTTTTCCCAGCCATGTTCTTATTAATTTTAATGATCTGCATAGGTTAATTTTGATGGGAGCCTTTATGTTACCCCAGTTTTGATTACCTCTATACCTTGTTCACCTCTGAAATATTTTTGGGTACTACTTGCTATTGCTTTATGTGGATTGGGTATGGAGATACACTATTCATGATTATTCTGTTATTATCTTGTTATTATTACTGTTCATGTTAAGATCATTAAATTAATGGGAACATGGAGCGACCACCCGGGAAAATAGTGCTACCACAAGGGTTTAATGGGACGCCCTTGGCTGATTAACTAGGAAAGCTAGTGGAGGGATACCTTACCCGAAAGGGGCAAGGGCAGTAGGGGAGTGGTCAGTGTAGGGAGGTCCTTGTTTGATATTGCTGCGATGGCGGTCAGGCAAGAACCCTGCACTGGAGCTTCCTATAAACTGTAGCGGGTAGTCTGAAGCTAGTGGAACTTTGTAAAGGCCTCGTAGTGTTACCCTGCCTCACTTCCTTGGTAGAGGTGTATGGGATTCATGATCCCTTGGCAGATGGGTAACACGGCTTGTGGGTAAAGATGCGCAACATCTGCAGAGTGTAAAACTAGTATACTAGCCGTGCTCACGGTCATGAGCGGCTCGGACCCTCACATGATTAATTATGGAACTTAAATTTAATTTGACATTTGCATCGCATTTGGGATTATTTTACTATTACTGTTCTTTATTATTAAGGTTTGGTATTTACTTACACTTAGTAATTGCTGATAAAATTTTGACCAACTTATAAAAGCAATGCTCAGCCTCAGCCTTTATTTCATTGATCAGCCTTACACTTCATGAACTCCCACCTTTGGTGAGTTCATGCCACATTATTCCCCACGACTTGTTGAGCTATGAACGTATGTGAGCTCACTCTTGCTGTCTCACCCCCCACAGGAGAAGAGCAGGTGGTCGAAGAGGAGCCGCCTAACACTGAGGAGTTCGATCTGATCTAGGTGGCGTTTCTCAGTCGACATTGGCGCCGACGATCCTTAGTTCGTTTTATGGTTATACTTTTATTCTGTAATAAGTCTTCCGCTATGTAATAATTACTCAGATGTTTTATGACATTTATCTCTATACACTCTGTTATTATATATGTTGTCTTCTTCGCGCATGTATGAGATGCACCCGGCTTTGTCCTTTAAAACCGGGTGTTACAGAAGTGGTATCAGAGGAAATGTTGACTGTAGGATGAAACCTAGATAGAAATGGACAAAACCCTTATCTACTTATCTTACTCTGATTCTTTCTACACTTATCATGATCCTATCTCACCTTCTACTGTTCTACTCTGATCATTCCTACCTTTTCTATTCTAAGACAAGATGGATTTCACACCTTGGAATCCCTACCCCTATGACATTCTTAAGAGTTAGGGAACCCAAAACAAAAGTTAAAACTATTTTCTTAAAAAAAAATGTTGGTTGATTGTTCTGATGATCAATGTCTGATTTGCTTCTTTGATTGATTGAAATATGATATATGGACATATTAGTATGTACCAGCATAAGGTAATAAATTAGCTATGGTAGGTAAAACATTAAACTGCTTAGCTAATAAATCCCCCAAAGAAACATGATTGTAATTACTGCCTTGTCTACTGCTCTTTCTTACCATATGTATCTAACTCAGATGGTCAATACCAGGAGGGGTGGTGGAATTGATTTGCCTCCTAATCGACACACTCAAAGGATATATAGACAACCTCAGCCACAGCCTGCGGAGATGAATCCTCCTAATCCTCCACCAGGCGGAGTTGATCCACTGGTTGCTGCTCAGATGGCGGTGATGCAGCAAATGGCAGACACTATGGCTGATATGCGTGCCCAGATGCAGCAAGAACGCCAGGAAATGCGTCAGGAAAGAGAAGATATACGCCAGGAGTTGCGCAAGGAGAGAGTGTAACACCCACTTTGTAAATTGCTAGAAATAATGCCAATAGAGAAACAATTTCTCTTTATGTGAGTTTGATCTTTATGCATCATCTTATGTGAACATCATGCCCAAAAACAATTAATAAAAATATATACTACCAAAATTATGCATCATGCTGAATATTTTATTTGTGTGTGCATTTTTGTGACAATATTATAGTAATGCAAAAAGAAATATGTTAAATATCCAAATGGGGATTTAAATCCTAAAATATTCCTAGAATTAAGAAAAGATAGAAGGAAGAGATTATACAAAATAAAGGAAAATGAATATATGAAAGAATACATTTTGTCCCCACTAATATTTTAATTTAAGTGTTTAACCCAGTTAAGAAGCTCACAAACAAGTTTGAATTCAAATTGGGATTTAAATTTGAAAACAGAAAATAAAACATAAAAGAAAAAGTAAAGGAAACTTACCTGGGCCGGCTGACCACAATTCAGCCCACTTAAGGATCTTCCCCGCGCAGCCCACTCCACTGTGTTGATACTCTCTTACACGTGGGGCCCGGCTGCCAGCCGTCGCTAGCTCGACCTGGCCGCATTGCTTTCTTCGTCTCCGTCGCTGACGCTCGGGGCCCACTTGCCATCCGCGTGCACCCCGCCTATTACACTGTCGCGCGGGCCCATGATGTCATCTCCCAGCTCCTCTACTCAACAGAAACGCAACGGCGATCCACGATAAACCAGCCGGGTCCTCCGGGAGGGCTTCGGGGGGGTTGTTACCGCCGATTGGGGGAGCATAAGACCGCTGCCGTGCGCGTCGTGACCCGACCACATCGCATACCGAGTGCCGATCCTCCACCATAGCTGAGAGGGCAAAGAAAGCTGGAGCTCGCGCCGCCTCCGTCGTTACGCTCTCGGCCCGGCCTCCGGTCGCGGCTTTCCGTCCCGAGAGCATCCGGGGATTCCATCGTACGGATCGGGGCCAAACTCGGGTTGGATCCGCAAGCTGGGCGCGCGTAATTTCTCGCCGTCGACCACGAATCGCCAGGAAACCGTGGGTGACCGTGGACTGCACGCCTGTGCAAACGATTCTCGGTATGGATCCCTTAATCGTGCTCGCCTTCGTTCCCGCAACACGTAGAACCGATTGATTCGAGGTAGGTGCACCTATGTCGAGGATCTGCCTCACCGGCCATGGCGCCTCCGTGAAAACCAGGGCGCCGCCATGTTCTAAGGGAACCAGTGAGGAAGACGCAGTGTTGGTCGTCGAACGTGTGATGGACGGCCACGATCAAACCCAGTTTCCCCTTTCTCCCGATTGAATCGCGTCCGTTGGATCCTTCACCAACGGTGTTGATTAGATTAAGTGTACCGATTCGAGGAATCCCACCTGGAGCGCTAGATCGGAATCCATGGGCCACGATCGCTGGCCGCTTCATTATAATGTTGATCTGATCCGGTCCGTCCATGCTCGATCTGGCGGTCCTCGTCGCGTAACGTTTTGCGGCCACTCCGATGCAATCTGGGGCACACGTCCCTGATCCAACGGCTCTGATTAGATTATACCCCTTCGCACTGGTAGTCTTTTAAAAGAGCCCCTGTAGTTTTACAGAATTAACCCGCCGTCCATGCGGCTGTAACCCTGTGTCTCTGGAATTTTAGTAGATTAGCCCCTGGGTTCTCTGGAAATAGTGCGCCCAGTCCAGAGATCATTTAAATTGAATAAATGAAATAGAAAATAGATTTTTAATAGGAAAATAATTGCTAGAACTTTATAAATTCATAGAAAATTCATACTAACTCCAAATTTATCCATTCCAGTTCCTAAAATTTTGTAATATTGTTCTCTTTCACCTAGAGCCTCTGTTATGTCATGAAAACAGTAAGAAATTTATTTATCACTTAATCCTATTTAAAGCACATAAAACCTTTGGAAATGCATAACTTAAAATCTATAACTCAGAAAATTATGATTCCAGTTCCTAAGTTTTTATTTTAATATGTAGAATATTACTGTGTATTTCATTTATATGTTTGGTGTAATGTTAATTTCTCTATATGCACTGTGCTTGTTTGTATTGTGGCGAGTAGAAGAGCCCGTTGCTGAGGATCCTGGTGTGCAGCAGGTTGAAGTAGCTGAGCAGGAGCTCATTGAAGGCAAGTTGTGCCCTTGACCACTTTTTACCCAATAATGTTCTTTAATATCACATACTCATGCATAGGTTAATTTTGATGGGACCCAATAGGTCACCCTAGATTGCTTATCTCATTACCTTGTTTACCCCTAAATCACTTGGGTAGTTTGCTATTGCTTTACATGGTTTTGGGATAATCATTTATTATATCTATGTTCCAATTATTCTTGTTATTCTGTTTATGTTCATGTTGAGATCATTAATGTTAATTGGAACATAGAGCTTAACTTGAGAACCACGTGCCACCACAAGGGAGGAATGGGACCCCTTGGCTGACTAATTAGGAAAGCTAGTGGAAGACTACCTTACCCGAAAGGGGCAAGGGCAATAGGGGAGTGGTCAGTGTAGGGAGGTCCCTGGTTGATTTTGCTGCGATGGCGGTCAGCCAGGAACCCTGCATTGGAACTTCCTATAAACTGTAGCGGGTTTTCGGAAGCTAGTGGAACTTTGTAAAGGCCTCGTAGTGTTGCCCTGCCGCGCTTCCTAGGTAGAGGTGTATGGGATTCGCGACCCCTTGGCAGATGGGTAACATGACTTGTGGGTAAAGGGTACAACCTCTGCAGAGTGTAAAACTGGTATACTAGCCGAGCTCACGGTCATGAGCGGCTCAGGACTCTCTGATGTTTAAATTATGGAACTTAAATTCAATTTGTCATTCGCATATGCATGGGTTTGTTATTAATTTTGTTCTATTACTTTACTTATGGTTTGGTATTTACTTACACTTAGTAACTGCTAATAAAATTTTGACCAACTACTTAAAAGCAATGCTCAGCTTTAACCCCTGTCATTGATTAAGCCTTACACATCACATGAACTCACACCTTTGTGAGTTTATGTCCACTGGTTCCCCACAACTTGTTGAGCTATGATCGTGTGTGAGCTCACCCTTGCTGTCTCACACCCCCCCCCACAGGAGAAGAACAGGTGGTTTCAAGTGGAGTCAAGTATCGAGGAGTTTGATCTGATCTAGGTGGCGTTTCTCAGTTGACATTGGCACCGACGATCCTTAGTTCGTGTTATATTTATATATTATTTTTGTAAGTCTTCCGCTATGTAATAAATACTCTGATTATTGTGACATTTATCTCTATGCACTCTGTTATTATATATGTTGTCTTCTTGGCGCATGTATGAGATGCACCTGGCTTTGTTCCTTAAAGCCGGGTGTTACAGAGAGATGAGATACACCAAGAAAGGAGGCGCAACAACAGCAGCTGCAACAACAACTTCAACAACAGCAGCAACAGCAACAAGTGCCATTGCCTCCACCACCACCACCAGTTCCACCTCGTGATAAGCACCGGGAGTTTATGAGTCATAAGCCACCGACCTTCGCCAGTTCGCCAGATCCACTTGATGCAGACGATTGGTTGAAGTCAATCGAGAAGATGCTGAATATTGCACAATGCACTGACCGGGAGAAGGTTTTATATGCTTCTGGACGTCTGACTGGTCCTGCTGCTGACTGGTGGGATTCATATACTGCTGCCCACGATGCTGCTGATACTATTACTTGGGCAGAGTTCAGTACACAATTCAGGAACTACCATATTCCAGCTGGTATGATAAAGATCAAGAAGAAGGAGTTTCTGTCATTAAAGCAAGGCAACATGTCAGTCAGCGAGTACAGAGATAAATTCATTCAGTTGTCGAGATATGCTCCAGAGGAAGTTGCTGAGGATGAGAGGAAGCAGGAACACTTTATTGAAGGACTTAATGGACCCTTGCAGTATGCACTGGTTGCACACACCTTTCCATCATTTCAGAGGCTACTGGATAAGGCTCTTGCTATTGAACACAAGCATGTTCAACTGGGTGATTTGAAGAGGAAGGCTATCTCACAAGGACAGGGTAGCAGTAGTGTCCGTCCTCGCTACAGTTCACCACAGGGTACCCCGACTCGACCAGGAGGACCGCGCCCAGTTCAGCAATCACCACTGAGGACTCCACCTCCTCGACAGGCTACCCCCACTGGCACCCCGACGAAGTTTTCAGGATAGAGTCCAGGCACTAATTGTTTCAAGTGTGGGAAGACTGGTCATTATGAAAATGTCTACCCACAGAGGATTGCTACTACTCCAGTTCAGAACAAGCAACAGACCCCTGGCAAGGGATATTCTATAGCCAGGGTGAATCAAGTCAGCGTTGATGATACTCCTGATGGTGGGGACCTCGTAATTGGTATGTTTTATGCTAATGCAATTCCTGCAACCATATTGTTTGATTCTGGTGCTACACATTCATTCATGTCTGCTAGATATGCCAATACAAATGAAATACCACTGCTAAATATGAGAAAACCCATGATAGTAATTACACCTAAAGGGCATGTTGAGGCGAATCAGATGACACGTAGATTGACATTAACCATTATGGGTAGAGAATTTGGAGCCACTGCTATAATATTAGAGTCAAGCAGTATAGACCTGATCCTTGGTATGTCATGGCTAAGAAAGGCAAAGGCCGTTATAGCATGTGGTAGAGGTACCATAGAGCTCACTACCACTAAAGGAGAAAGATTTCAAGTTAATATTGCAGTAACCTCCTCATCCATGCATGCAATGTTCTTTATGCCTAAGGAGTTTGTTGGTGACAACATCCGGGTAGTTAGAGATTTTCCAGATGTCTTTCTAGAGGAGTTACCAGGGATGCCACCTGATAGAGAAGTTGAGTTTGTTATTGATCTCTTACCTGGAACCGCCCCTATTTCTAAACGACCATATAGAATGTCCGTAGAGGAGTTGAAGGAACTGAAGAAGCAGTTGACGGAGTTACAAGAGGCTGGTTACGTTCGTCCGAGTTCCTCACCTTGGGGAGCACCGGTCTTGTTTGTACAGAAGAAGGATGGATCGCAGCGGATGTGTGTGGATTATAGATCTCTTAATGATGTTACGGTGAAGAACAAGTATCCGTTGCCCCGTATTGAGGATTTATTTGATCAGATGAGAGGTGCTAGAGTATTCTCGAAGATTGATCTCCGATCGGGTTACCATCAGATGAGGATTAGACCATCGGATATTCCTAAGACAACATTCTCGACTCGATATGGTTTATATGAGTTTACTGTTATGTCATTTGGATTAACCAATGCACCGACTTATTTCATGAATTTGATGAACAAAGTGTTTATGGAGTATTTGGACAGATTCGTCGTGGTGTTTATCGACGATATTCTTATCTATTCTAAGAATGAAAGTGATCATGAACAACATCTAAGGTTGGTGCTACAGAAGTTACGAGATAATCAACTCTACGCTAAGTTCAGCAAGTGCGAGTTTTGGATTGACAAGGTGCCATTCCTTGGTCATATTATTTCTAATGGAGGAATAACAGTGGATCCTGCTAAAGTGAAGGAGATTATGGAGTGGAGGGTGCCCACTATAGTTACTGAGATTCGGAGTTTCTTGGGACTCGCAGGATATTATCGGAGATTTATTGAAGGGTTCTCTAAGATTGCCAAGCCTATGACCTCGCTTTTGGAGAAAGGAAGAGAATTCAAGTGGGATGAGAAATGCCAAGAAAGCTTTGATCAATTGAAGGAGAGATTGATGTCACCCCCAGTATTGATTATGCCAGATCTGCAGAAGGGATTTGACATTTACTGTGATGCATGTGGCCAAGGACTTGGATGTGTGCTTATGCAAGATGGTCATGTGATTGCCTATGCATCTCGTCAGTTGCGGAAGCATGAATTGAACTACCCCACTCATGACTTGGAATTGGCAGCGGTGGTGCATGCACTTAAGATTTGGAGACACTACATTATGGGAACTAAGTGCCAAGTATACACGGATCATAAGAGTTTGAAGTACATATTCACTCAGAAGGATCTCAATCTTAGGCAACGCCGTTGGTTGGAGCTCATTAAGGATTATGACTTGGAGATTCACTATCACCCAGGCAAGGCGAATTTGGTTGCAGATGCCTTGAGTCGGAAGGAGCATGTTCACTCCGCTTTCGTTGTCCAGCTACCTGATGAATTAGCGAAAGATTTTGAGAGGCTCAACCTGGGGATTGTTACACATACGGAAGGAGTTACTATTGAATTGGAACCTACCTTGGAGCAAGAAATTCGTCAAGGTCAGGTTGGTGTTGCTAAAATCCAGGAGATAAAGGATCTGATAACAGAGGGTAGAGGCCCAGAGTTCACAGAGGATGAGCAAGGCACGATATGGTTCAAGAATCAGATCTGTGTTCCCGATATTGATAGCCTTCGGGAAACTATATTGAAGGAGGCACATGATTCAGTTTATTCTATTCACCCTGGGAGCACTAAGATGTATCAGGATTTGAAGCAAAAATATTGGTGGTATGGATTGAAGAGAGATGTGGCTGCACATGTGGCTATGTGCGATGTGTGCCAAAGAGTTAAGGCTGAACACCAGAGGCCAGCCGTACTACTGCACCCACTGAAGATACCTGAGTGGAAATGGGAAGAGATTGGCATGGACTTCATTGTTGGATTACCCCGCACGTCTGCTGGTTATGATTCTATATGGGTGATTGTGGACAGGCTAACTAAAGTAGCCCACTTTATTCCAGTGAAGACCACTTATTCAGGAGCTAAGTTGGCAGAGTTGTACATGGCACAGATTGTCTGCCTGCATGGTGTGCCAAAGAAGATTGTATCAGACCGGGGATCACAGTTTACCTCTCGGTATTGGAAGAAGTTACACGAGTCATTGGATACGAGATTGAATTTTAGTTCGGCTTACCATCCCCAGACCGATGGGCAGACTGAGAGGACTAACCAAGTGTTAGAAGATATGTTAAGAGCTTGTGCCCTTAAACATGGTGGAAGTTGGGATAAGAGTTTGCCGTATGCGGAGTTCTCTTATAATAATAGCTATCAGGCCAGTTTGAAGATGTCACCGTTTGAGGCTTTGTATGGCAGAAAGTGCAGGACTCCCTTGTATTGGGATCAAACTGGTGAAAGACAGTTATTTGGACCTGAGATTATACAAGAAGCAGAGGAACAAGTTCAGCAAATAAGGGAGAATTTGAGAACTGCACAATCCAGGCAGAAAAGTTATGCTGACACCCGGAGAAGACTGCTTGAGTTTAAGGAGGGTGATTATGTCTATTTGAAGGTGTCACCACTCCGGGGTATGAGGAGATTCAAAGTCAAAGGAAAGTTGTCCCCTCGCTTTATTGGACCCTTCTTAATCTTAAAGCGAGTGGGTGAGGTTGCATATCGATTGGAGCTACCGGATCATCTTGCGGATGTTCATGATGTATTTCATGTATCTCAGCTGAAGAAATGTCTCCGGGTGCCTGAAGAACAGTTACCAATGGAAGACCTTAGTGTTCAGGAAGATTTGACTTATGCGGAGTACCCCATCAAGATTATGGATACTTTGACTCGAGTTACGAGGAATAAGGTTATAAAGATGTGCAAAGTGCAATGGAGCCACCACGGTGAAGATGAAGCAACTTGGGAAAGAGAAGAAGAGCTTCGCATAGATTTTCCCCACCTTTTCTCTAGATCTTCTTAAATCTCGAGGACGAGATTATTTTTAAGGGGGGTAGGATTTGTAATACTCAAATTTGTATACAAAGGATATAGTAGATCTCCTTATTTTATGTGCCACATTGCATCATAAAAAGAGCATCCAAGTAATTAAGAGTGATTAAATTACAAAATAAATGATACCAAAATAAAATAAAATGTATCATGTTGGAGTTTTATTGTCTGTGCATTTAATAAAATGATAATGTTGATAATAATAATAAAATAATTCTAAAGGTTGAATTGAATCCCTAAATTAAAATTTAGGGTTTTTGAAAGTAAGAAGTGAAATGATATGAAAATATAAATAATATAAATATATTCCTAAAAAAATTGTATTTTACATTCCATAATATGATTTGATAACAAATTTACACAAGGTTTGAGAGTAAATTCAAATTCAAATTTAAACCTAGAAGAGAAGAAGAAAGAAAACAAAAAAAATAAAAAGAAAAAGAATAAAAAACCTTACCTAGGCCGGCTAACCTCATTTCGGCCCACCTCCTGGTGTACACCGCGCGGCCCAGCTTCTGATACACGCGCGCGCGGCTGACTTACGTGCGGGACCCACCGGCCAGTCGCACTCGCGCTCTGCCTCTGGTCCGCGGGGTCCACTGGTCAGCGCGTCTTCCACCTCCCGCAGCGGACGCCGAACTTGGCGGGAGCTCGCGCCGGGATCGTAGGGCCGTTAGATCCGACTCCGTGCTATACCTGCTCATAAAGCCTCTGCTACGGCCCTATACCTGGCGCTTTGCCGCACTTGACCCACAACTCGAGCGCCACCACCGTAGAGAGAAAGAGAGAGGTCGAGAACCTGTTCGCGGCCGCGCGGAGAAAAGCTTGTCCCCTTGCCGATCTGGTCGCGTGATCGAGCCGTGGTGCATCGTGGACGCGTGGTAGTACTAATCGTGGTCTCGCGGCGGTCGAAGAAGTGCGGTGCCGCCAGGAATTTCTCGCCGGAGTTTTTCTTGGCCGCTGTGCCGTGGCCAGAGCGTTCTACAACCGCATCGCCGGTTTGAGGTACCTCATCGCCTCTGCTACTGTCTACCCTACGTATAGCACCTGTCGGGGACCATAATTAGGGGTACCCTCAAGACGCCTAATTCTCAGCTGGTAACCCCCATCAGCATAAAGCTGCAGAGGCCTGATGGGTTTGATTAAGTCAGGGATCAGTCCATACGAGCGACTTGATCACGCCACGCCCGAGCCTAGCCTCGGGCGAGGGCAGCCGACCCTAAGATGACTCTGTCTCGCCTGAGGTCTCCTCTTTTATGGCAGACGCATCACCGGCTCGCCCGAGGCCCCGCCTTCGATAAGAAGTAACCCTGACTAAATCACCGCGCCAACCGACCAAATACCTGGTGCCTTCAACGCAAAAGGTAAGACTGACGGGTAGCCAGGCTTGGCCAAAAGCGCCAGAGGAAGCTTCGCCCGACCCAGGGCTCGGACTCGGGCTAAGGCCCCGGAAGACGGCGAACTCCGCCTCGCCCGACCCAGGGCTCGGACTCGGGCTAAGGCCCCGGAAGACGGCGAACTCCGCCTCGCCCGACCCAGGGCTCGGACTCGGGCTAAGGCCCCGGAAGACGGCGAACTCCGCTCCGCCCGACCCAGGGCTCGGACTCGGGCTAAGGCCCCGGAAGACGGCGAACTCCGCTTCGCCCGACCCAGGGCTCGGACTCGGGCTAAGGCCCCAGAAGACGGCGACCTCCGCCTCGCCTGACCCAGGGCTCGGACTCCGCCTCGGCCTCTGCCGAACGATCTCCGCCTCGCCCGACCCAGGGCTCGGACTCTGCCTCTGTCTTGCAGGACGGACTCGACCTCGGCTTCGGAGGAGCCTCCACGACGCCCGACCTAGGACACGAGACCACCACGTCAACAGGAAGCATCATCATCACCCTGCCCTGAGCCGACTTGGGTCGCAGAGAACAAGACCGGCGTCCCATCTGGCCAGCTCCGCCAGATAGGCAATGATGGCGCCTCACTAGACCATGACGACGGCGGCTCCCAGCTCCCTTACGAAAGCAGGAAGACGTCAGCAAGAGCACAGCTGTTCCAACAGCTGTCCCTCCGTCAAGCTCCATTGCTTCTCCAACAGCCACGACGCCACACCAACAGGGTGCCAAGATCTCTCCGGCTGCCACCTTGGCATGTACTTAGGGCGCTAGCTCTCCCTCGCTAGACACGTAGCACCTTGCTACACCCCCATTTTGTACACCTGGCTCCTCTCCTTACGCTTATAAAAGGAAGGACCAGGGCCTTCTTAGAGAAGGTTGGCCTCGCGGGAACGAGGGCAGGGGCAGGCGCTCTCTTGAGGCCGCTCGCTCCCCTCACCCGTGCGGACGCTTGTAACCCCCTACTGCAAGCGCACCCGACCTGGGCGCGGGACGAACACGAAGGTCGCGGGAACCTCCGTCTCTCTCTCTCTCTCTCTCTCTCTCTCGACCCGGCTCCGGCCACCGACCTCGCTCTCTCTTCCCCCCTTCGCGCTCGCCCACGCGCTCGACCCATCTGGGCTGGGGCACGCGGCACTCTCACTCGTCGGCTCGGGGACCCCCCGGTCTCGAAACGCCGACAGTTGGCGCGCCAGGTAGGGGCACGCTGCGTGTTGACGAGCAGTTTCCCGTCAAGCTCCAGATGGGCAGTCTCCAACCACCTCTCCAACCCGGGACGGTGCTCCGTTTCGGGAGCCTCGAGTTCATGTCTCTCGACAGCGGTTACGGCATGGTACTCCTTCCACCGCCGTACGGCGGCGACAATGGCGGTCGACAGCCCGCCCGCCGGCGGCGGAACCGACGACGCCTTTCCCGCATGGGGGAAGGACAACTTTCGAGCTCGCCCCATCCTCTCCCTCGCCATCGGAGGAGGAGGAAGCGGGGCAACCAGGGCCGAGCGGGAGGCCGCGCTCCGACGGCTGTCGAGCAAATCGACATCCCCGGCGCCCCTGAGAGCACCTAGAGGGGGGGTGAATAGGTGATCCTGTAAAAACTTCAAACTTAAGCCACAAAAACTTGTTAAGTGTTAGCACGATTATTGCCAAGTGGCTAAGGTGAAGTCTCAACAAAACACAGTACCACAAGAAAATCAAGCACAGAGGTGACACAGTGGTTTTATCCCGTGGTTCGGCCAAGACCAACGCTTGCCTACTCCACGTTGTGGCGTCCCAACGGACGAGGGTTGCAATCAACCCCTCTCAAGCGGTCCAAAGACCCACTTGAATACCACGGTGTTTTGTTGTTCCTTTCACTATCCCGTTTGCAAGGAATCTCCACAAATTGGAGTCTCTTGCCCTTACAAGTATATGATCACAAATGAAACACAGAGTAAGGGAGGGAAGCAACACACACAAAACCACAGCGAAATGCGCACACACACAGCCAAGAATCGAGCTCACAAGGCTATCTCAAAGTTCTCACTAGAACGGAGCTCGAATCTCTTAGAATCACAAATGAATGCGCAAAGACTAAGTGTGGATGATCAAGAATGCTCAAGAGTTGCTTGTGTATACTCCTCCATGCGCCTAGGGGCTCCTTTTATAGCCCCAAGGCAGCTAGGAGCCGTTGAGAGCAATTTTAGAAGGCCATCCTGGCCTTCTGTCGACGGGGGCACCGGACAGTCCGGTGCACACCGGACACTGTCCGGTGCCCGATTTGTTTCCTTAACTGACGCTGCCGACCGTTGCAGACTGTTGGAGATCTGCGAGCCGTTGGCGCACCGGACAGTCCGGTGCACACCGGACAGTCCGGTGCCGTCTTCCGACCGTTGGCTCGGCCACGTGTCCCGCGCGGATTGCGCGGCCGACCGTTGGCCCTGGCCGACCGTTGGCTCACCGGACAGTCCGGTGCACACCGGACAGTCCGGTGAATTTTAGCCGTACGCCGTCGGCGAATTCCCGAGAGCGGCCAGTTCGCGCCGAGTCGGCCTGGCGCACCGGACACTGTCCGGTGCACACCGGACAGTCCGGTGCTCCAGACCGAGCAAGGTCTTGGCTGCACAGAGCCAAGTCTTTCTCTCCCCTTCTCTTTTCTTCTTCTTTCTGTTTCTAACACTTAGACAAGTATATTAGTATACAAAACCAATGTACTAAGGCTTAGAAACATACCTTTACTTCATGATTTGCACCTTGTCCACCATTTTGCAATTAGGCACTTGTGTTGGGCACTAAATCACCAAAATACTTAGAAATGGCCCAAGGGCACATTTCCCTTTCAGCCCCAGCGGAGGACACGCCAAGTGTCACCCTCGCGTTCGAGGCGGAGGCGAGCGCCATCCCCCCGCAACACATCGACCCCGAGCAGGTGGACGACGCCAGCACGCTCGCGGAGGGCCTGCAGGACGTCGCCCTCGTACCCAAGACGGCGGCGCGGTCAGCCCCCGACATGACTTCGTCGCTCTTCGTCGACAAAAAGGTACCAACTGCTCCCCATCTTTTGTCATTTCGACTCGACCTCAACCTGCCTAGCGATCTCGCTTCGGCGGATACTCACGTTGAGGCGAGTGCAACCTCTCTGGGGTTTCGTGTGCGGTCGCCCTGGGACCGAGTGACGGGCGTCTCAACCTACGGACCCTCTGGGTCCGAGGAAGACGACGACCCCAGCATCTGCTGGGATTTCTCCGGATCTGGCAACCCTAGTGCCATGCGGGACTTCGTGACCGCATGCAACTACTGCCTCTCCGATTGTTCCGACGACAGCCGCAGCCTTGGCGACAAGGACTGCGGCCCGAGCCGCGAATGTTTCCACATTGAGCTGGGGGATCCCTCCGGAGGCTGCCATCTCGGCGAGCCGGAGGATGGCGATCTCCCTAGGCCAGCGCCTCGCGCCGACATCCCGCGGGAGCTAGCTGTGGTCCCCGTTCCGGCGGGGGGTCACGACCCACAGCTCGAGCAAGTCCGCGAGGCGCAGGCCGGGCTCGATGAGGGAGCAGGAGCGCTCGAGGCGATCCGCCGGGACGTCGGGCAGGTATGGGCGGGCCAGCCCCCGGCCGGAGAAATACGTCACCTGCCCCAGGGTCTCCAGCACCGCATCACCAACGATGCCAGGGCCAGACTGCCTCCCGCATCCGGCGGAACCGGTCAGGACCTGGCAGCGGCAGCGATGCTCCTCCGCGCGATGCCGGAGTCATCAACCACCGAGGGACGGCGAATCCAGGGAGAGCTCAAGCATCTCCTGGAAGGCGCTGCGGCCCGGCGGGCCGAGAGCTCTGCCTCCCGAAGGCAGGGGTACCCCTCGGAACCACGTGCCGCGACTTCCCGACCCATGCGGGAAGCCTCGGTCTACACCGGGCACACGCGCAACACCGCGCCTGCAGCCCCGGGCCGCCTCGGCGACGAGCACCCTCATCGCGACCGTCGGGCGCGCCTCGACGAAAGGGTGCGCCGAGGCTACCACCCCAGGCGTGGGGGACGCTACGACAGCGGGGAGGATCGGAGTCCCTCGCCCGAACCACCCGGTCCGCAGGTCTTCAGCCGAGCCATTCGGCGGGCGCCGTTCCCGACCCGATTCCGACCCCCGACTACTATCACAAAGTACTCGGGGGAAACGAGACCGGAATTGTGGCTCGCGGACTACCGCCTGGCCTGTCAGCTGGGTGGGACGGACGACGACAACCTCATCATCTGCAACCTCCCCCTGTTCCTCTCCGACACTGCTCGTGCCTGGTTGGAGCACCTGCCTCCGGGGCAGATTTCCAACTGGGAGGATCTGGTCCAAGCTTTCGCCGGCAACTTCCAGGGCACGTACGTGCGCCCCGGGAATTCCTGGGACCTCCGAAGCTGTCGGCAACTGCCGGGAGAGTCTCTTCGGGACTACATCCGGCGGTTCTCGAAGCAGCGCACTGAGCTGCCCAACATCACCGACTCCGATGTCATCGGCGCGTTCCTCGCCGGCACCACCTGCCGTGACCTGGTGAGCAAGTTGGGTCGCAAGACCCCCACCAGGGCGAGTGAGCTGATGGATATCGCCACCAAGTTCGCCTCCGGCCAGGAGGCGGTAGAGGCCATCTTCCGGAAGGACAAGCAGCCCCAGGGCCGCCCATCGGAAGATGCTCCCGAGGCGTCTACTCCGCACGGTGCCAAGAAGAAGGGCAGGAGGAAGTCGCAAGCGAAACACGACGTTCCCGATGCGGACCTTGTCGCCGCCGCCGAGCATAAGAACCCTCGGAAGCCTCCCGGAGGTGCTAACCTCTTCGACAAGGCGCTCAAGGAGGCGTGCCCCTACCATCAGGGGCCCGTCAAGCACACCCTCGAAGAGTGCGTCATGCTTCGGCGCCACTTCCAACGGGCCGGGCCACCCGCAGAGGGCGGCAGGGCTCACGACGACGACAAAAGGGAGGATCACCAAGCAGGAGAGTTCCCCGAGGTCCACGACTGCTTCATGATCTACGGAGGGCACGCGGCGAATGCCTCGGCTCGGCATCGTAAGCAAGAGCGTCGGGAGGTCTGCTCAGTGAAGGTGGCGGCACCAGTCTACCTAGACTGGTCCGACAAGCCCATCACCTTTGACCGGGACGACCACCCCGACCACGTGCCGAGCCCGGGGAAGTACCCGCTCGTCGTCGACCCCGTCGTCGGCGACGTCAGGCTCACCAAGGTCCTGATGGATGGGGGCAGCTGCCTCAATATCATCTACGCCGAGACCCTCAGGCTCCTGCGCGTCGATCTGTCGTCCGTCCGAGCAGGCGCTGCGCCCTTCCACGGGATCATCCCCGGGAAGCGCGTCCAGCCCCTCGGGCAGATCGACCTTCCTGTCTGCTTCGGAACGCCCTCCAACTTCCGAAGGGAGACTTTGACGTTCGAGGTGGTCGGGTTCCGAGGAACCTACCACGCAGTGTTGGGAAGGCCATGCTACGCGAAGTTCATGGCCGTCCCCAACTACACCTACCTAAAGCTCAAGATGCCAGGCCCCAACGGGGTCATCACCGTCGGCCCCACGTACAAACACGCGTTCGAATGCGATGTGGAGTGCGTGGAGTACGCCGAGGCCCTCGCCGAGTCCGAGGCCCTCATTGCCGACCTCGAAAGCCTCTCCCGAGAGGTGCCGGACGTGAAGCGACACGCCGGCAACTTCGAGCCAACGGAGACGGTCAAGGCCGTCCCTCTCGACCCCAGCGGTGACACCTCCAAGCAGATCCGGATCGGTTCCGGGCTCAACCCCAAATAGGAAGCAGTGCTCGTCGACTTTCTCTGCGCAAACGCCGACGTCTTTGCGTGGAGTCCCTCGGACATGCCTGGCATACCGAGGGATGTCGCCGAGCACTCGCTGGATATTCGGGCCGGAGCCCGGTCGGTCAGACAGCCTCTGTGCCGATTCGACGAGGAAAGGCGCAGGGTGATAGGCGAGGAGATCCACAAGCTGATGGCAGCAGGGTTCATCAAGGAGGTATTCCATCCCGAATGGCTTGCCAACCCTGTACTTGTGAGGAAGAAAGGGGGGAAATGGTGGATGTGTGTAGACTACACTGGTCTTAACAAAGCATGTCCGAAAGTCCCCTACCCTCTACCTCGCATCGATCAAATCGTGGACTCCACTGCAGGGTGCGAAACCCTGTCTTTCCTTGATGCCTACTCAGGGTATCATCAAATTAAGATGAAAGAGTCCGACCAGCTCGCGACTTCTTTCATCACGCCCTTCGGCATGTACTGTTATGTCACCATGCCGTTCGGTTTGAGGAACGCGGGTGCAACGTACCAGCGGTGCATGAACCATGTGTTCGGCGAACACATCGGTCGCACGGTCGAGGCTTACGTCGATGACATCGTAGTCAAGACGAGGAAAGCCTCTGATCTTCTCTCCGACCTCGAACTGACATTCCGGTGTCTCAAGGCGAAGGGCGTCAAGCTTAATCCCGAAAAGTGCGTCTTCGGGGTGCCCCGAGGCATGCTCTTGGGATTCATCGTCTTCGAGCGAGGCATCGAAGCCAACCCGAAGAAGATCGCAGCCATCACAAACATGGGGCCCATCAATGACTTAAAAGGCGTACAGAGGGTCATGGGATGTCTCGCGGCCCTGAGCCGTTTCATCTCGCGCCTCGGCGAAAGAGGCCTACCCCTGTACCGTCTCTTAAGGAAGGCCGAATGCTTCACTTGGACCCCCGAGGCCGAGGAGGCCCTCGGGAACCTGAAGGCGCTCCTCACCCAGGCGCCCATCTTGGTGCCCCCAGCTGATGGTGAAGTCCTCCTGGTCTACGTCACCGCTACCACTCAGGTGGTCAGCGCCGCGATCGTAGTCGAAAGGCAGGAAGAGGGGCATGCTTTGCCCATTCAGAGGCCAGTTTACTTCGTCAGCGAAGTGCTGTCCGAAACCAAGATCCGCTACCCACAAGTTCAGAAGCTGCTATATGCAGTGATCCTGACGAGGCGAAAGATGCGACATTACTTCGAATCCCATCCGGTGACTGTGGTGTCATCCTTCCCCCTGGGGGAGATCATCCAGTGCCGGGAAGCCTCGGGACGGATCGCAAAGTGGGCGGTGGAAACTATGGGCGAGACAATCTCGTTCGCCCCTCGGAAGGCCATCAAGTCCCAGGTACTGGCGGACTTCGTAGCCGAATGGGTCGACACCCAGTTGCCGACGGCTCCGATCCAACCGGAGCTCTGGACCATGTTTTTCGACGGGTCGCTGATGAAAACGGGAGCCGGCGCGGGCCTGCTCTTCGTCTCGCCCCTCGGGAAACACCTGCGCTACGTGCTACGCCTCCATTTCCCGGCGTCCAACAATGCGGCTGAGTACGAGGCTCTGGTCAACGGATTGCGAATCGCCATCGAGCTAGGGGTCCGACGCCTCGATGCACGCGGCGATTCGCAGCTCGTCATCGACCAAGTCATGAAGAACTCCCACTGCCGCGACCCGAAGATGGAAGCCTACTGTGAGGAGGTTCGACGCCTGGAGGACAAGTTCTACGGGCTCGAGCTCAACCACATCGCCCGGCGCTACAACGAGACTGCGGACGAGCTGGCAAAGATAGCCTCGGGGCGAACGACGGTTCCCCCGGACGTCTTCTCCCGGGATCTGCACCAACCCTCTATCAAGATGGGCGACGCGCCCGAGCCCGAGGTACCTTCGGCCCCGTCCGAGGTAACCTCGGCCCAGCCCGAGCCACCCTCGGTTCGACCCGAGGAACCCTCGGTCCCCGAGGGCGAAGCGCTGCGCATCGAGGAGGAGCAGAGCGGGGTCATGCCAGATCAAGATTGGCAAACCCCGTACCTGCAATATCTCCACCGAGGAGAACTGCCCCTCAACCGAGCCGAGCTGGGCGATGAGAAGGAGCTCTACCACCGTAGCCCCTCGGGCATCCTCCAGCGATGCATCTCCATCGCCGAAGGTCAGGAACTCCTGCGGGAAATACACTCGGGGGCTTGCGGCCATCATGCAGCACCTCGAACCCTCGTCGGGAACGCTTTCCGCCAAGGCTTCTACTGGCCAACGGCGGTGGCTGACGCCACTAGAATTGTCCGCGCCTGCGAAGGGTGCCAATTCTATGCGAAGCAGACCCACCTGCCCGCTCAGGCTCTGCAGACGATACCCATCACCTGGCCCTTCGCTGTGTGGGGTCTGGACCTCGTCGGCCCTCTGTAGAAGGCGCCCGGGGGCTACACGCACCTGCTGGTCGCCATCGACAAATTCTCCAAGTGGATCGAGGTCCGACCCCTGAACAGCATCAGGTCCGAGCAGGCGGTGGCATTCTTCACCAACATCATCCACCGCTTCGGGGTCCCGAACTCCATCATCACCGACAACGGCACCCAGTTCACCGGCAAAAAATTCTTGAATTTTTGCGAGGATCACAACATCCGGGTGGACTGGGCCGCCGTAGCTCATCCCATGTCGAATGGGCAAGTGGAACGTGCCAATGGCATGATCCTACAAGGGCTCAAGCCTCGGATCTACAACAACCTCAACAAGTTCGGCAAGCGGTGGATGAAGGAACTCCCCTCGGTGGTCTGGAGCCTGAGGACGACGCCGAGCCGAGCCACGGGTTTCACGCCTTTCTTCCTGGTCTATGGGGCCGAGGCCGTCTTGCCCACGGACCTGGAATACGGCTCCCCGAGGACGAAGGCCTACGACGATGAAAGCAACCAAGCAAGCCGAGAAGACTCGCTGGACCAGCTGGACGAGGCTCGGGACAGGGCCTTACTACACTCGGCGCGGTACCAGCAGTCCCTGCGACGCTACCACGCCCGAGGGGTCCGACCCCGAGACCTCCAGGTGGGCGACCTGGTGCTTCGGCTGCGGCAAGACGCCCGAGGGAGGCACAAGCTCACGCCCCCCTGGGAGGGACCGTTCATCATCGCCAAAGTTCTGAAGCCCGGAATGTACAAGCTGGCCAACAGTCAGGGCGAGGTCTACGGCAACGCTTGGAACATCCAACAGCTACGTCGCTTCTACCCGTAAGATGTTTCCAAGTTGTTCATATACCCCGCACCCACGCAAAGTTTAGTCAACAAGGAAGGGTCGGCCTCGCCTCGGCAAAAGCCCGACCCTCCCTCGGGGGCTAAAAGGGGGGAAACCCCCTCTGCGTCATCAAAATTTTCCTCGAAAAGAAAATCACTTTTACCAGAACATCTTTCGTGCTTTTTGACTACTTCGAGAAGTGAGTCCTGGAAACAACGGGGTACACGTAAGCAGCCAAGGCTGACCGAGCCGAGGGACTCCTACGCCTCCGGGATACGGATACCTCACTCATCACCTTCTGCGATAAGTAACTCGCGTTCGGCTAAGGCGACTCTGCGGATCGAATAAGTCTTTACGTCCGAAAGCCCTTCTGTCGAAGCGATTCTTCGAGCCTTCTCGATCGAGTCGGTGACAGGGCCTCATGGATGGGTGAAAGTACGCGTAAGCGGCGAGGCTGACCGAGCCGAGGGACTCCCACGCCTCCGGGATACGGATACCTCACTCGTCACCTTCCGCGAGAAGCAACTCTCGCTCGCACTAACATCCCTGCTACCGACAAAAAGTCCAGATACTCGAAACGAGAGGAAAAGAGACGCAGCTTTATAACGCAGCAAGGGTGTGTGTTCTGGCCTCAACGGCCGCACAAGGCCCACGCTACAAGACAATTTGACCCTGCAGGCTCGGATCTTGACGCTGGAAGAGGGCGACAACACCCTCGGCATCGACATCACCTTCGGCAAGGCCCGACCTAGCCTCGGACGGCGACGCGGTCCCAAGGCCTCCGCTTCGAAGGACGACGTCATCACCACGCCCGAGCAATCTCTGCCAGGGATTTCCCCGGGCCTCGGCCGACCGCCTTCCGAGGGCGCCAGCCTGGTCCGAAGCATCGACCGATCAGCTCCGACGACCATCTCGCCGACAGACAACCAGGCTAGGCTCCGGCCAACCAGGTTTCATTTCCGAGCCAACTTCGCCTCTGCTCGTACTGATATCGCTACCCCTGGCCTCGGCTCGTCGAAGAGCGGCCGAGGGGTCTCTTTAACTAAAGCTAGAGGAGCCTCGGACAACAGGTCCGGCTGAGCCGAGGGATTCCTACGCCTCCGGGATACGGATACCTCACTCGTCACCTTAGCACGGGGCGACTCACGCTTGGTGAAGCGGTTCGTACAAACAACAGGCGAGTCTTAGTGCTCGAAAATGAGGAAAAAACACGGCTCCGCGCCGTAATTACATACATGTTCAGGCCCCGAAAGCCGAAATGAACAAAAAACCCGGCACTCGAAGTGCCACTACAAACGGAACTCCGGTTCCCCCCCCCCCCGCAGGTACAAACAACCCCACTCGATAGGGGCGGGCCTGCGGGGCGGCGGAAAAAACTCTCACCCCCCGAGGACGAGAGCCAGCCATTCAGGCCGGGAGACGGAGACCCAGGGCTACTGACGGAATTGGCAATCTCATCGGTAGAGAAGCCACTTCCGTCCGTCGACGCCTCGGGACCCACCACTTCCGACATGGCTGGAGGAAGTCTCCATGAAGCTGGAGGATGCCGTTCTCCCCCAGGCGCACGGGGAAGAAGAGGGCAACCGACCCACACGGAGACAGCTCCCTGACTCGCCTCGTCCTCCCTCTTGGCCTGGTGATGAAAATCCTTAAGGCTGAGGGAGGGGCGGGTGCCGCAGCCCGGCTCGCTTTCCCCCACCATCAAGCCGGAGGTCACCACCCTGGGCGACCGCCGGTGGAGGGGGTGCAGCCGGGCTGCATGATGAAAATCCTTGAAGCCGAGCGATGGCTGAAAGGTACCGACTCCCCCGGAGTCGCGTTCCTCCAACGATGGGGCGAAGAGGCGGCGGTTTCCCCCATCCGGGGGCTTGGAAGATGGAGAGACACGATGCATAGGGGAGGAAGGAGACATGGTCGCCTTACGAAGGGGGACGCCCTCCTTTTAAAGGCAACTCCCCCTGCTTGCACCCTCAACCGTCACGGGCTGAGTCTTCTCCAACACACCTCCAAAGTCCTCCCCTGCGGCGCGGGGGCTGGGGCCCGCCTGTCATGCAGACCGGCTCCAAGCAGAAGAAGCCAAACCGTCGCGCACGACGCACGCAACCACCCAGCGGTTACAAGCAACCCTCCACTTTCGCCCAGACCGGCGGGCGGAAGGGGCAGGCGGCCATGCAGACGGCATGCAACCGCGCCAAGTGGGCGCGCCTCTCCGACTCCTGACAGGCCAGCGCGACGGCTCAAGCCCACGCGTCGTGCAACTGGCGCGCCGGTTGCTGCATGCGAGCCGCTGTGCCACTCGCTCCACCACCGCACCTCCTCGATTGCGGAACCGATACAGCGACTCGAGGCGACCCAGCCCGCGACCCAGTGGCGCCAGCCTGGCGCAGTGATCAAACGCGGTCAAAAATGGGCCGGCAGTAATGACGGTGGCAGGCGCGCGAGAGCAGCGGTCACGCCATCTGCCAAGCTCATGTCCCATCCGGAGGCAGCAAGAGAACCCCCTCTCCCGGCGTGGGGACGACGCGCCCGTGACCCGTACCTCGAACGGCTCGCGCACGCGCAACGACAACCTCGCCAACTACTCACCCCGGCGCATTAACTCCGCGGCTCGACGGACAGCGCTACGGGTGGGAGCGGCTGGCGACGTTTCGCCTTCGCCAAAACGACCACACCTAAAAAAGGTACGCCACGACGTTCAATTTCGAACCCTTTTTTCCCTTTTCCTTCTTTCTCTATCTCTTGCAACAGGGACCGAGAAGGGGGATAACCCCAAAGGGATCCTTCCCCGTGAAGGAACTAGGCTCCGAGCCTCCCTATTGATCAGAGGTTCGAAGGCTGGCCCCCCGAAGGGTTCGACAGCCGCCTCAGATCGCGTGGGCCCGACACCCACTACTGGTCAGGGGTTCGAAGGTCGGCCCCCGAAAGGTTCCACGACCGCCTCAGGCTACTCGGGCTCCGTGCCCCCTACTGATCAGGGGTTCGAAGGCTGGCCTGTCGAAGGGTTCACGGTCGCCCCAGACGCCGAGCGAGGGATGACCAGGGGTACGTTCGATACATAACCAAGGCTCGGGCTGCGCTCCCGAGGTACCCTAGGACATTTCCGAGACCAGCGGGAACGACTCTGTAACGGAATCCCATCGGAGGGAGGCAACGAGCCCTCGGACCCCGTCGCTAGGGGACCGGGTCCGGCAGATCACCCGCAGGTACTTTTGGGCGTGCCTCTGGGCCCCTAGCCGACCCCCAACGAACGGGGCACGGACGTCCACTCGGATTACCCGATCGCAGCTCACCGGAGACACCATGTTCGGTGCCCATCGAGGGTAACATGGCGCACTCCCCCCCTCCTCCTTGCGGAAAGGCGACGTAGGGGCGTATATAAAAAAGCTGAGTCTGTCCCTGATCGTCCTCTCGCTCCGTGCGGAGGCTCGGGGGCTGCTCTCGCAAACCCGGCTCCGGCCGAACCGTTGACAGCGTCAACATACCAGCCCGAGAACTTGGGCCCCGACGGTGCACCTGGGCTACGCCCTGCTCGCATGAGGGAACCGCCAGACCAGCCGAGGCATTACGCAAGGCATTAAGACCTCGAAGGAGTGAAACCACTCCTCCGAGGCCTCGGGGGCTACACCCGGCGGGTGCGCTCGCGCGCACCCACCGGAACAAAGTACCACCGAGAAAGGCTGGTCCCCTTGCAAAAAAGTGCGACGCAAGCCTCCAAGCGAGTGTTAACACTCTCTTCGAGGCTCGGGGGCTACTGTCGGGGACCATAATTAGGGGTACCCTCAAGACGCCTAATTCTCAGCTGGTAACCCCCATCAGCATAAAGCTGCAGAGGCCTGATGGGTTTGATTAAGTCAGGGATCAGTCCATACGAGCGACTTGATCACGCCACGCCCGAGCCTAGCCTCGGGCGAGGGCAGCCGACCCTAAGATGACTCCGTCTCGCCTGAGGTCTCCTCTTTTACGGCAGACGCATCACCGGCTCGCCCGAGGCCCCGCCTTCGATAAGAAGTAACCCTGACTAAATCACCGCGCCAACCGACCAAATACCTGGTGCCTTCAACGCAAAAGGTAAGACTGACGGGTAGCCAGGCTTGGCCAAAAGCGCCAGAGGAAGCTTCGCCCGACCCAGGGCTCGGACTCGGGCTAAGGCCCCGGAAGACGGCGAACTCCGCCTCGCCCGACCCAGGGCTCGGACTCGGGCTAAGGCCCCGGAAGACGGCGAACTCCGCCTCGCCCGACCCAGGGCTCGGACTCAGGCTAAGGCCCCGGAAGACGGCGAACTCCGCTCCGCCCGACCCAGGGCTCGGACTCGGGCTAAGGCCCCGGAAGACGGCGAACTCCGCTCCGCCCGACCCAGGGCTCGGACTCGGGCTAAGGCCCCAAAAGACGGCGACCTCCGCCTCGCCCGACCCAGGGCTCGGACTCCGCCTCGGCCTCTGCCGAACGATCTCCGCCTCGCCCGACCCAGGGCTCGGACTCTGCCTCTGTCTTGCAGGACGGACTCGACCTCGGCTTCGGAGGAGCCTCCACGACGCCCGACCTAGGACACGAGACCGCCACGTCAACAGGAAGCGTCATCATCACCCTGCCCTGAGCCGACTTGGGTCGCAGAGAACAAGACCGGCGTCCCATCTGGCCAGCTCCGCCAGATAGGCAATGATGGCGCCTCACTAGACCATGACGACGGCGGCTCCCAGCTCCCTTACGAAAGCAGGAAGACGTCAGCAAGAGCACAGCTGTTCCAACAGCTGTCCCTCCGTCAAGCTCCATTGCTTCTCCAACAGCCACGACGCCACACCAACAGGGTGCCAAGATCTCTCCGGCTGCCACCTTGGCATGTACTTAGGGCGCTAGCTCTCCCTCGCTAGACACGTAGCACCTTGCTACACCCCCATTTTGTACACCTGGCTCCTCTCCTTACGCTTATAAAAGGAAGGACCAGGGCCTTCTTAGAGAAGGTTGGCCTCGCGGGAACGAGGGCAGGGGCAGGCGCTCTCTTGAGGCCGCTCGCTCCCCTCACCCGTGCGGACGCTTGTAACCCCCTACTGCAAGCGCACCCGACCTGGGCGCGGGACGAACACGAAGGTCACGGGAACCTCCGTCTCTCTCTCTCTCTCTCTCTCTCGACCGGCTCCGGCCACCGACCTCGCTCTCTCTTCCCCCCTTCGCGCTCGCCCACGCGCTCGACCCATCTGGGCTGGGGCACGCGGCACTCTCACTCGTCGGCTCGGGGACCCCCCGGTCTCGAAACGCCGACAGCACCGGTCGTAGCATATCTTAGGTCCCTATTTCGCTTAGTGGGTGTGCGCCGGTGAGACTCCGCCGTGAGAGTTGGTGCGCCGCCTCGCCTGTGTGTGAGATGGGGAAGACAAGCGTGCGCCGTTGGATGGATGTTGGACGGCTCAGATTAGGCTAGCGTACCCTTTCAGGCAGACATGATCCAAACCGTTGATCCATCGGCGGGCGACTAGGATTCAAGTTTCCATTCATTAACTACGGGCCGTAGATCGTTTGATCGACGGCTCTAGGTGTGTACCGGTTCGGGCCGGACCCGATCTAATCCTCGCCGTTAGTTGTGGATCGGAGGGCCAGAACGGCCCGATACCCCTTCGCGGGTCTAAATTGCATTTGGGCCCCTCGGTTTATGTCAAAACAACCCGCAGTCCACCTGGTGGGTTTTCTGAGTCTAGGAATTTATTCGCGCAGCCCCCTGAGCTTTCTGAAATTCGTGCGCCCAGTCCAGAGATCATGAAAAATCAAATAAATAAATTCAGAAATAGATTTTTAATATAAAAACAATTCCTGGAACTTATTTAATCCATAGAAAATTAATTTTTAGTCCAAATCACTCCATTCCAGTTTCTAAAATTTTGTAATAATGTTCTCTATCATATAGTGGCTCTGTTTTGGCATGAGAACAGTAAGAAAAATTATTTATCATTTAATCCTATTTTAATCACATTAAACCTTAGGAAATTCATAACTTGAAATCTATAACTCCAAATTTGGTGATTCCAGTTCCTATGATTTCATTTTAATGTATAGATTTTTACTGTATATTTTATTTACATGTTTGGTGCAATGTTAATTTTTGCTATACTATGTATGTATTGTGTTGATGCGAGTAGACGAGCAAGCCACTGTGGAAACTGAGGTTCAACAAGTAGAAGTAGCTGAGCAGGAGCTCATTGAAGGCAAGTTGTGCCCTTGATCACTTACTTTTCCCAGCCATGTTCTTATTAATTTTAATGATCTGCATAGGTTAATTTTGATGGGAGCCTTTATGTTACCCCATTTTTGATTACCTCTATACCTTGTTCACCTCTGAAATATTTTTGGGTAGTACTTGCTATTGCTTTATGTGGATTGGGTATGGAGATACACTATTCATGATTATTCTGTTATTATCTTGTTATTATTACTGTTCATGTTAAGATCATTAAATTAATGGGAACATGGAGCGACCACCCGGGAAAACAGTGCTACCACAAGGGTTTAATGGGACGCCCTTGGCTGATTAACTAGGAAAGCTAGTGGAGGGCTACCTTACCCGAAAGGGGCAAGGGCAGTAGGGGAGTGGTCAGTGTAGGGAGGTCCTTGTTTGATTTTGCTGCGATGGCGGTCAGGCAAGAACCCTGCACTGCAGCTTCCTATAAACTGTAGCGGGTAGTCTGAAGCTAGTGGAACTTTGTAAAGGCCTCGTAGTGTTACCCTGCCTCGCTTCCTTGGTAGAGGTGTATGGGATTCATGACCTCTTGGCAGATGGGTAACACGGCTTGTGGGTAAAGATGCGCAACCTCTGCAGAGTGTAAAACTAGTATACTAGCCGTGCTCACGGTCATGAGCGGCTCGGACCCTCACATGATTAATTATGGAACTTAAATTTAATTTGACATTTGCATCGCATTTGGGATTATTTTACTATTACTGTTCTTTATTATTAAGGTTTGGTATTTACTTACACTTAGTAATTGCTGATAAAATTTTGACCAACTTATAAAAGCAATGCTCAGCCTCAGCCTTTATTTCATTGATCAGCCTTACACTTCATGAACTCCCACCTTTGGTGAGTTCATGCCACATTATTCCCCATGACTTGTTGAGCTATGAACATATGTGAGCTCACTCTTGCTGTCTCACCCCCCCCCACAGGAGAAGAGCAGGTGGTCGAAGAGGAGCCGCCTAACACTGAGGAGTTCGATCTGATCTAGGTGGCGTTTCTCAGTCGACATTGGCGCCGACGATCCTTAGTTCGTTTTATGGTTATACTTTTATTCTGTAATAAGTCTTCCGCTATGTAATAATTACTCAGATGTTTTGTGACATTTATCTCTATACACTCTGTTATTATATATGTTGTCTTCTTGGCGCATGTATGACATGCACCCGGCTTTGTCCTTTAAAACCGGGTGTTACACAATAGCACTGTGCCGGAGTCGAAGCATATTTACTGACAAATATCCTACCTCGACAGCGGCTTTTCGCATTTTCGCATTTCAGTCTTACTTTCTTTTTAATAAGGAACAATTATGGGAAGTTTAAGTGCTTTTTATTGTTTTTTAATTTCTTGTAACAGTTTCGCTTTTTACCATAATAAAAATATGTCTTCTCCATAGGCTTAAGTTGCAGAAGCATAAGAATTTATGGTGGCAAGGAGGACCTTCTAATTATCAAAAATTTGTTCTAAGGAATACAGTGCAATTTCTTCGAAGCAGCAAAAAAAAGTCGTTCCTAAGGGAGCGCAGTGTAAGTTTTCTGCTCAAAAGTCGTTCCGAAGGGAATGCAGAGCTTACAGCGAAAAATAAACGCTGATTCCGCTGAAAGTAAAAGGCGAAGAAGCTCCTAAGGGAGGCTTACAGCGAAAAATAAACGCTGATTCCGCTGAAAGTAAAAGGCGAAGAAGCTCCTAAGGGAGGCTTACAGCGAAAAATAAACGCTGATTCCGCTGAAGTAAAAGGCGAAGAAGCTCCTAAGGGAGGCTTATAGTGAAAAATAAATGTCGATCTTCGGCAAATATCATTTTGCATAACATCACATCATTACATCATTTGCATAGCATAACATCATACATCATAGTGCATCAATAACACAAGAAGGGGGGTCTCAATATTGATATTCGAAGATCGTTTTCAAGAAATAGTGACACGGCACAAACAATAGCCATTGAAGAGTTATATCTTCGTCAAATTCTGAAACGGAAAGATCTATTCATTATTGATTTTACGAGGATTGGCTATTGATTTTATGAGAACACGGATATTATTTACGAAGCATGAAAAGAAGGGAAGGTGTTTTTTCGCCGAAGGTTCAAAAACGGTATGTATATAATGTTTCATGCATCGCAAAGAATAGAACTATAAACAGATAATATATTACACCCTAAGTTACACAATATTACACATGATTCTCAACAAACATTACATTCTAAATGTTTTTGCAACAGCATCTAATCTTCCCTTAAGACTACTTCTGCAGCTTCGTTTAGAAGCTGATCAACAACTCTATCCATGATGGCTTCGGCCATTTGTCTAATTTCGTCATCCCCCTTCGTGTGGGGGCCCGCAGATGACTCAGCAGGTTTTGAGGGAAGAGGAGATACTGATTTATTACTATTACAAACCGTGAACAAGTTCGAAATCAAAAAATTACAACAAAGAGCCAAAAACCACTAGTTAATACCTATTTGCCCTTCGGGCTCTGCGCTTTTCTCAGCGGCCTCTGCTACTTTTCTAGCATCATGAATGCCTTTTTCGTTTTTTTGAATAATTTCTTGGGCCATTTCCCGGCCACCATTGTCCCAGATGTCGGTGAAAAATTTTCCACCAACCATGCTTGCTTCGGCCGAGGGGTCTTTTATATCTTCGGAGGATAAGGCAGCTTCAGATTGTGCTAAAGATTTCACATGCTCACAACCTTTCCTCTCCAAAATAGTAGCAATCCCTCTGGCACCCGAAAAGGCACATATGTCTCTGCGGCTATTCAAAATTTCCTCAAAGGCCTCAGCTTCGTGATTGATCCATTCAATCGGGCCTTCGGGGTTACCCCTTGTGAAGTTTTCCTCGCTCGAAAATGCGCCAACGCTGGCGAAGCTAGTTTTTATTTTCTTAACGCATTCTATAGATTTGTCATAGCACCTTTTCTTGGATGCACGAAGCTCTTCAACGTTTCCTTCTAAATGATTTGCCCATTGATCGCTAAGTTCTCGTTTCGTCTTTTCAAGTATGTGTTCTTCTTTAGCTCTGGCTAACTGTTTCCAAAGGTCCTCGATTTCGTGCTTCTGAGCCTCAGTTTGAGCTTTAGAAGTAGCTTCGTCTTCCTTTATCTTATCCACCAATGTAAGCAGAATTTTATCTTTTTCCAAAGCTTCGTTCCTCAGCTTAATAACCTCCGTTCGTAGGTTGTTAAAAGCAATATTATAGCTCTCGTCTTCAGCATTCCTTTGCGCTCTCAAAGCGTTGCTAAGTATTAAACCCTTTATAAAAAGAATTAGTATAAGAATAAAAGAACAATTCAAAAATTATAAATTTCCAAATATACAATTTTTATACCTTCAGACTATTATATGCGAGGCTATCCGCAAGATCGTCCTTTGTCATAGCGCAGAGGCCAGCCTCAAGCTTCCGGAACCCCATACTTCTAGCCATCTCCCGGCAGACGGATAATTCTTTGTTATCTGGGAGACAGTATAAGAAGTCATCTTCGTCTGTGCCATTGAATACTAAGGCCCCCTTTGGATACTTCAGTTCTCGGGCATAGTGATTAGCTTCAAAAATCTCTTCTTCAGATAATCTTTTTCCCGAAGCATATCGTACAATATAATCGAGGGCTTTGGAGGATGCTTCGGGGGCAGCAGTACCAGTTTCTTCAACCAAAATTGGCTCTGCCATTTTTGTTTCTTCGGCTTCCAAGGATTTTACCTTGGTAGGCTCTGAAGGCCCAGCTTCAGTTTCAGATTGTTGCTTTGAAGCTTCGGCAACAAAGGCTTCAGTATGCACTTCGGAAGTTTCAACAATTTTCTTCGGAGTTGTGCTTGAAGACTTAATTGTCTCCAAAACATCTAGCACATTAACCATCCTTTTTCTTTTCAGGGTCACTGCTGGACCCTTTTGGCTTTTTGCTGCCTCAATTTTTGCTGAAGGACTTAAAACTTCTGATGTCTTTGTTTCTTCAGTCCTCGGTTCTTCTGTTTTTTCTGTTGCTGGCACTTCGGCCAGCTCTTCGATTTTTGGCAGTGGAGTTGGTTCTTTAGCTTCGGTGGCCGAAGAGGTCTCACCGATAAACTCAGGCACTGTGGCCGGTTCAATATAACGTGGCTGGTGTGTGAGAACCTTTACCCTTTTCCTCTTCGGCGCCGGCTCGCTAAAAGCGGCTGAAGCAGTTTCCTTCGCAGAAGATGTATTCTTTCTTTTTTGACCCCGCGTTGGATAACCGTAGTCGGGGTAAACAAACCCAATTGCATCAAATACTCGGTTGAGTCTCTTCTTCTTTCGGCCTCAGAAGGCCGCTGATAATGCAGTATCTTCGGCCTTTGAGTATACCCCAAGCAATTCGTCACTTATGGCCTCAATACTTTTCAACCAGTCATCATCTGGCTCAACGAACTTATCTCCGTATTTGAATGTGTATTTTAGCCTGACTAGTCCACCTTCGTCAGTCTCTTTAATGGTCTCCTCTGGCATTTCCCACTTTTCCACAAGTGGCCATACTCTGAAAGCAATGTGTTCTTGGACCAAATCCCTTGTCCCAATAAAAGAGCAAACAACGCCGAAGGCTCTCTGTCATTCTTTGGCTGCTTCATTCATTTCCACCTTCGGCTTCCGGAGGCCAAAGCGTTGCCAGATAGGGCGCATAATGATACCTTTAATATCTTCCCATGATTTCAAGTCATTTTTCACATAAAACCATTCCGTCATCCAGTCGCCGGGCCACCTCTTTCGAAAGGTTGGCACGGGGCAGCTTGACCCAGACCGGGCGCCGAAGCTGTAGCAGCCAAAATTGTTGTGATACTGCTCTTTACCCCAGGGTTTTGTCTCATACAATAGCTCATGTATGTTGCAGAAGCTTTTTGCATTAGGTTCCAAACCTTGGCTCCTCACGGCCCACACAAAGATGTTCATCCTTATGATTGCTTCGGGGGTAAGTTGGTGAAGATAGATTTCAAATATCTTCAGTATTTCCACGACAAAACTGCTCAAGGGAAATCGCAGTCCAGCCTTTAAGAAGCTTCGGAATATCACGACTTCATTTTCCTCAGGAGTCGGACAAGTCTTCTCTCCTTCGTCAGCCCTCACAACAGACAAGTCCCGAAAATATCTGCCCCTCATATTGACAAGATGATTTTCTTTAATACTGGATTTACCAAAAACCGCATGGCTTGGTCGCCAAGGTCGATCTTCGGAATCTTCACCACCACTATCCACATCATAACTGTCACTGTCACCAGTATCTTTAGATAACCCCCCAAAATCTCCCTAGTAATCTTCTCTGTATTAGTCTTTGATATTGATTCAAGAAAGCCCAGATGCATCTCCTCAGAAAGGCTTAGCTTTGAATCACCAACAGCTTTCTTATCTTCAGACATCTTCGCAAACGCTGAGAAAGTGCTCTCGAAACCGAAGCTTAAAAATTTAAAAAGCCAAGCAAGTGTTGTTGCACATAGGCTAAAAGCTGGGTGAGTAAAAGTAGATGGCAAGGGAGCGTGCCAAATAAACTGGTGGTGAGCTCTTATTTATACACCTAGTGCGTTGAAAACTGGAGGGTCCCGCTTGTCAAAGACTGTTGCTATTCTAGCAAAGGGAAGGTGTTTTTTCGGACCTTTGGCTTAAAGCCTTCGTCCATATCGCAATATGAATTTATCATTCCAGCAAATTAATATTGCGAGAGGCTACTGTTGGGGGCCTTCGGCTTCCGAAGGTCCTCAAAAACATGATTTGACAATATTTTCCAAGTGAAATATGTGAATAGGTATCTTCGGAATCGGGTCACGAGTATACAAGAATATGGTCAAGACGAAGCTTGAGTAGGACGGAAGGCGATCATGACGAAGGATAAGATAATCACGAAGCTATGCGTAGAAAAAGCTTCGGCATGACAGCAGAAAAGGGGAACCGACTTATATGATGAAAAGCCAAATTAGACCTCAAAGAATCACTATAGAGTTATTGATAAATGTAAAGGGCATTAATGTAATTCTCCACGGGCTGCGTCCTGTGCCTATAAATAGATGAACAGTACTCCCGTACTGTTCGCGCTGATCTAGCATTTTGCTTTTCGCATCACGCCTTTACCTTTACTTTTCGTCAATCCGAAGGTACATTTATAATTTGTTATTACGATTCTGATAATACAGAATAAAAATAAGTTGATGATAATATCTGTATTATTATTCGTATTTCATATATGTATTCTTCTTCTTCATCCATCGAACTTACGAAGGTCTCTTCCTTCATAACCTTCGTCCGGAATTCATTATATCCGAAAGAACATAATGCCTTGAAGGACGAAGGACTTTAACATTTAACACTTTTTATGTTGCCTTGTTCTTAACTCTTAGCATTGGAGAACAAGTCTCCAACACGCAATCCAGGCAATAGTGAAATAATTATAGAAATAGATTTTTAATACAAAAATAAATCCATAAATTTATATAATTCATATTAAATTCATTTTAGCTCCAAATTAAGTCATTTTAGTTGCTATAAATTCATATTAATATTGTTTATCTTCTGGTAACTTTATTTTACTATGAAACTTAAGGATAAAATTGTGTGTTTAATTTCTTTTGTACACCACTACTAAATCTTTAGAAATTCATAACTCAATAATCGTAACTCCGTTTTGATCCATTCTAGTTGCATTAGTCTCACAATAATATTTATTATCTGGTAACTTTGTTTTGTCATGAAATATAGGTTAAAATGTTGCACTTAGTCTATTCTATATTTAACCACGTGGATCTTTGGAAAACCATAACTTCTTAATCGTAGTTCTGAATTTAGTGGTTCTTGTTTCCACGATCTCGTTACAACGCATAGATTATTATTACGCAGTTTGTTCTTATGTTTGGTGTGATGTTAATTTTGCCTAAACCATGTATTGCTACGTTTAGCAGTGAGGACACGTGTCATCTGAAGAGCAAGTTGGTACCTGGAATTCAAGTGCCAGGCAAGTTGTGCCCTTAATCACTTCTTTTTACCCACTCATGTTCTAATTAATCATAATGATCTGCATAGGTTAATTTTGATGGGACCCAATAGGTTACCCTAGTTTATCTATCTTTATGCCTTGTTTACCACTGAACTTTTTGGGTAGTACTTGCTAGTGCTCTATGTGGTTTTGGGTATGAAGATACATTATACATGATCACACTTTTATTATCTGCTTATTATTACTGTTCATGATAAGATCATTATGTTAATTGGAACATGGAGCGACCACCCGGGAAAACAGTGCTACCACAAGGGAGGAATGGGACCCCTTGGCTGATTAATTAGGAAAGCTAGTGGATGACTATCTTACCCGAAAGAGGCAAGGGCAGTAGGGGAGTGGTCAGTGTAGGGAGGTCCTTGGGTTGATTTTGCTGCGATGGCGGTCAGGCGAGGGATCCCTGCACTGGAGCTTCCTATAAACTTGTCACACCCGGATTTAAGGGATAAATCCGGGTGCATCTCATATGTGCGCCAAGGAAGAACAACACACATAATAACAGAGTGCATAGAGATAAATGTCATAAATATCATAAATGTACTTATTACATAGCGAAAGTCTTACAAAAATAAATGATAAAATAGAATGAAATAATTATTATTCCCTGGCGCCACAAAGCTGACTAGGAGACGCCACCTAGATCAAGTCGAATGCCTCCGTGTTAGGCGGCTCCTCTTCGACCACCTGTTCTTCTCTTGTGGGGGGGGGGGCGTGTGAGACAGCAAGAGTGAGCTCACATACATTCATATCTCAACAAGTTGTGGGGAATAATGTGGCATGAACTCACCAAAGGTGGGAGTTCATGAAGTGTAAGGCTGATCAATGAAATAGAGGCTGAAGCTGAGCATTGCTTTTATAAGTTGGTCAAAATTTTATTAGCAGTTACTAAGTGTAAGTAAATACCAAACCTTAATAATAATAAAGAAAAAAAATAGTAAAATAATCCCAAATGCGATGCAAATGTCAAATTAAATTTAAGTTCCATAAATTAATCATGTGAGGGTCCGAGCTGCTCATGACCGTGAGCACGGCTAGTATACCAGTTTTACACTCTGCAGAGGTTGCGCATCTTTACCCACAAGTCATGTTACCCATCTACCAAGAGACGGCCAATCCCATACATCTCTATCGAGAAGGCGAGGAAGGGTAACACTACGAGGCCTTTACAAAGTTCCACTAGCTTCAGGAATCCCGCTACAGTTATAGGAAGCTCAAGTGCAGGAATCCCTCGCCTGACCGCCATCGTAGCAAAATCAACCGAAGGACCTCCCTACACTGACCACTACCCTACTGCCCTTGCCCCTTTCGGGTAAGGAAGACCTCCACTAGCTTTCCTAGTTAATCAGCCAAGGACGTCCCATTAAACCCTTGTGGTAGTACTGTTTTCCCGGGTGGTCGCTCCATGTTCCCATTATCATAATGATCTTAACATGAACAGTAATAATAAAAGATAATAAAAGAATAATCATGAATAGTGTATCTCCATACCCAAACCACATAAAGCAATAACATGTACTACCCAAAAGTATTTCAGTGGTGAACAAGGTATAAAGATAACCAAAACTAGGGTAACCTATTGAATCCCATCAAAATTAACCTATGCAGATCATTATAATTAATAAGAATATGGCTAGGAAAAAGTAAGTGATCAAGGGCACAACTTGCCTTCAATGAGCTCCTGCTCAGCTACTTCTACTTGCTGAACCTCAAAATCCACAGTGGCTTGCTCGTCTACTCGCATCAACACAATACATACATAGTATAGCATAAATTAACATCACATCAAACAGATAAATAAAATATACAATAAAAATCTACACATTCAAATGAGATCATAGGAACTAGAATCATTAAATTTGGAGTTATAGATTTCAAGTTATGAATTTCCTAAGATTTAATGTGCTTGAAATAGGATTAAATGATAAATTAATTTTCTTACTGTTTTTATGTCAAAACAGAGACCCTAAGTGATAAATAATGATATTATAAAAATTTAGAAACTAGAATGGGTCAATTTGGACTACAAATGAATTTTCTATGAATTAAATAAGTTCTAGGAATTGTTTTTGTATTAAAAATACATTTACTAATTCACTTATTCATTTTAAACGGGCTTTGGACTGGGCGTCAATTATCAGAAAGACCAGGGGCTAGCGTAGAAGATTCCTAGGACTCTATGAACAGTGTATGCGGATGGCGGGTTGTTTAGTGCTTTCTTCAGGGGGTTTTCTCCAAAGTGGGAGGGTCGAAACGGTATGATGCAGTTTCGGTTGATGGATCGCGGATGAACGTTCCTGATTAGATCGGTGTAACTGTGAACCGGTATGCGATTGCAATCGTCAGATCACAGATTAGTGGCCAGTATTTTACGAATCCGAATCGAAGCACGAGCGTTCGATTCAAAACAGACGTACCCGATCAACCCCGTGAACCCGTACGCCCCTGTTCTAATCGCAGCCGCCCATTGGCCATCTAACGGCCGAACGATACCCCCATCTCCTCCTACCCCGCGATGGCGGCGCCGCCGCTCCTACGGCCGAAAAGTCTGGCGAGTATGTAATCTGGCCTCCCCACTACCCCAAGTCCAAAATTAACCGGCGCTAGACCCCAAGGATAACCTGGTGAATCAGGTGAAGGGCGGATTACCTCGGTTCGGTCACGAGGAGCAGCTGGCCACGACAAGAAGCAGGTTGGCGGAGGCGCTGTCGCAGCGACGAGGAATTCCGGTGGCGTAGGCGACAATCCCCGAGCGATGTGGCCACAGACACTTCTCCCAGGGTCTGGAGGAGCTCCTGGGGACAAATCCGAGGACCCGGGTACGGCCAGTCGAATTTTCCCCAGCGGCAGCGCGGCCCCTCCCTTCCGCGCGGCGGCGTCTGTACTCTGCGCGGCGCGGTCTAGGTGGATGGAGTTGATAGGTCTCGAGGGGGGGTGCGGGACCGAGTAATTTATAGCTAGGACCAAGCTCGCGATGGGAGTTTGGCTGTTATCGCGCGGAGTCCACGGCCGCGGATTTGCCGCGGTTATGTTGGGATCCAAAGGGGGACGCTGAAGATGACAAGGTGGGGTCCATGCATCGGTGACTGATCCGTCTGGTTGTGCGGAGGAGCGGAGAGAAGGCTACGGCTGACAGAAGGGGGTCCACCCGTCGGCACATGCGGAGGAGAGAAGGCTGGGCTTGCGCGGAAGGAATTCTCTTGTGGGCCAAAAAGCACAGATCTGGCCCATGCGGCAATTTTACCCTTTTTCTTTTTATTTTCTTTTGATTTCTCTCCAAATTCAAATTCCAAATTCAAATTAAATTTCAACTTGTGGCAATTTCACTCTCAGATTAACAGTACCATTTGGACATACCTAGAAGTGTGATGAATTTATTTATTTATAACTTTATTTTGTGTTGTATAATATTTCTCTCTTTCTTATTTTCAAAAACCCTAATTTTAAGTTAGGGTTTGATTTAACTTCTAGTATTTATTATCTTATTATCCTTATTATTATTATTATTTTATTTAATGCACAAACATATAAACTCCACATGATGCATTTTCTTTTATTTTGGTATCATTGGTTTTAATTAATCACTCTCGATTACATGTGTGCTCTTTTTATGATGCAAATATGGCACATGAAATAAGGAACTCACTCTATTATTCTTTGTATACAATTTTGAGCATTACAAATCCTACCCCCCTTAAAAATAATCTCGTCCTCGAGAATTAAGAAGATCTAGGGAAAAGATGGGGAAAATCTATGCGAAGCTCTTCTTCTCTTTCCCAAGTAGCTTCATCTTCACCGTGGTGACTCCATTGCACCTTGCACATCTTTATCATCTTATTTCTTGTAACTCGAGTCAATGTATCAAGAATCTTGATGGGGTACTCAGCATAAGTCAAATCATCTTGAACACTAAGGTCCTCCATTGGTAACTGCTCTTCAGGTACCCTGAGACATTTCTTCAGCTAAGATACATGAAAGACATCATGAACATCTGCAAGATGATTCGGTAACTCCAATTGATATGCCACCTCTCCCACTCGCTTTAAGATTAGGAAGCGTCCAATAAAGCGAGGGGATAACTTTCCTTTGACTTTAAATCTTCTCATACCCCGGAGTGGTGACACCTTCAAATAGACATAATCTCCCTCCTTAAACTCAAGCAGTCTTCTCCGGGTATCAGCATAGCTTTTCTGCCTTGACTGTGCAGTTCTCAAATTCTCCCTTATTTGCTGAATTTGTTCCTATGCTTCTTGTATAATCTCAGGCCCAAACAACTGCCTTTCTCCAGTCTGATCCCAATACAGGGGAGTCCTGCACTTTCTACCATACAAAGCCTCAAATGGTGACATCTTTAAACTGGCCTGATAGCTATTATTGTATGAGAACTCCGCATACGGTAGACTCTTAACCCAACTACCACCATGCTTAAGGGCACAAGCTCTTAACATATCTTCCAGCACTTGGTTGGTTCTCTCAGTCTGCCCATCAGTCTGGGGATGGTAAGCCGAACTAAAATTCAATCTTGTATCCAAGGACTCGTGCAACTTCTTCCAATACTGAGAAGTAAACTGTGATCCTCGGTCTGACACAATCTTCTTTGGCACACCATGTAAGCAGACAATCCGTGCCATGTACAACTCTGCTAACTTGGCTCCTGAATATGTAGTCTTCACTGGAATAAAGTGGGCTACTTTAGTTAGCCTATCCACAATCACCCATATAAAATCATATCCAGCAGACGTGCGGGGTAATCCAACAATGAAGTCCATGCCAATCTCTTCCCATTTCCACTCAGGTATCTTCAGTGGATGCAGTAGTCCGGCTGGCCTCTGGTGTTCAACCTTAATTCTTTGGCACACATCACACATAGCCACATGTGCAGCCACATCCCTCTTCAATCCATACCACCAATATTTTTGCTTCAAATCCTGATACATCTTAGTGCTCCCAGGGTGGATAGAATAAACTGAATCATGTGCCTCCTTCAATATGGTTTCTCGAAGACTATCGATTTTAGGAACACAAATCTGATTCTTGAACCATATCGTGCCTTGCTCATCCTCCGTGAACTCTGGGCCTCTACCCTCTGTTATCAGATCCTTGATCTCCTGAATCTTAGCATCACCAATCTGACCTTTACGAATTTCTTGCTCCAAGGTAGGTTCCAATTCAATGGTAACTCCTTCCGTATGTGTAACAATCCCCAGGTTGAGCCTCTCAAAATCTTTTGCTAATTCATCGGGTAGCTGGACAACAATAGTGGAATGAACGTGCTCCTTCCGACTCAAGGCATCTACAACCAAATTTGCCTTGCTTGGGTGATAGTGAATCTCCAAATCATAATCTTTAATAAGCTCCAACCAACGGCGTTGCCTAAGGTTTAGATCCTTCTGAGTGAATATGTACTTCAAACTCTTATGATCCGTGTATACTTGGCACTTAGTTCCCATAATGTAGTGTCTCCAAATCTTAAGTGCATGCACAACGTCTGCCAGTTCTAAGTCATGAGTGGGTAATTCAATTCATGTTTCCGCAACTGATGAGACGCATAGGCGATCACATGTCCTTCTTGCATGAGCACACATCCTAATCCTTGGCCACATGCATCACAATAAATGTCAAATCCCTTCTGTAGATCTAGCATAATCAACACTGATGGTGACATCAATCTCTTCTTCAATTGATCAAAGCTGTCTTGGCATTTCTCATCCCACTTTAATTCTCTTCCTTTCTCCAAAAGTGAGGTCATAGGCTTGGCAATTTTAGAGAACCCTTCAATAAATCTCCGATAATATCCTGCGAGCCCCAAGAAACTCCGAATCTCAGTGACGGTAGTGGGTACGCTCCATTCCATTATCTCCTTGACTTTAGCAGGATCCACCGCTATTCCTCCATTAAAAATAATATGTCCAAGGAATGACACCTTATCAATCCAAAACTCGCACTTGCTAAACTTGGCATAGAGTTGATTATCTCGTAGCTTCTGTAGCACCAACCTTAGATGTTCTTCATGGTCACTTTCACTCTTAGAATAGATAAGAATATCGTCGATGAACACCACGACAAATCTGTCCAAATACTCCATAAACACCTTATTCATCAAATTCATGAAATAAGCTGGTGTATTGGTTAATCCAAATGACATAACAGTGAACTCATATAATCCATATCGGGTTGAGAAAGCCGTCTTAGGAATATCCAATGGTCTAATCTTCATCTGATGGTATCCCGATCAGAGATCAATCTTCGAGAAGACTCTAGCACCTCTCATCTGATCAAATAAATCCTCAATACGAGGTAATGGGTACTTGTTTTCTTCACAATAACATCATTAAGTGATCTATAGTCCACACACATCCTCTATGATCCATCCTTCTTCTATACAAATAGTACCGGTGCTCCCCATGGTGAGGAACTCGGACAAATGTACCCTGCTTCCTGTAACTCAGTTAACTGCTTCTTAAGCTCTTTTAGTTCTTCTACAGCCATCATGTATGGTCGTTTAGAAATAGGGGCAGTTCCAGGTAAAAGATCAATGACAAACTCAACTTCCCTATCTGGTGGCATCCCTGGTAACTCCTCTGGTAAAACATCCGGAAAATCTCTAACCACACGGATGTTGTCACCAACAAACTCTTCCGCTATAAAGTATATCGCCCGTTTGGAAGCGGTGGTTACTGCAATTTGAACTTGAAATGTTTCTCCTTGAGGGCTAGTGAGTTCTATAGTACCCCTACCACATGCTATAATGGCCTTTGCCTTCCTTAACCATGACATACCAAGGATCAGATCTATACTACTGGCCTCTAATATTATAGCAGTAGCTCCAAATTCTCTTCCCATGATTGTTAATGTCAATTTACGTGTCATTTGATTTGCCTCAATAGGCCCTTTAGGTGTGATTACTATCATTGGTTTTCTCATATTTAGCAGGGGTATCTCATTGGTGTTGGCATATCGAGCAGACATGAATGAATGTGTAGCACCAGAATTAAATAATATTGTTGCAGGAATGGCATTAATGTAAAACATACCAAGTACGATGTCAGCACCATCAGGAGTATCATCGACGCTGACTTGATTAACTTTGGCTATAGAATATCCCTTGCCAGAAGTCTGTTGCTTGTTCTTAGCTGGTGTACCAGAATTCCCCATCAGACAAGCATTAGCATAGTGCCCAATCTGACTGCACTTGAAGCATGTAGGGCTGGTCTTCTGTCCTGCAGACCTTGTCGGGGTGCCAGTGGGAGTAGCCTGACGAGTAGGAGGTGTCCGTGGAGACCCCTGTGGAGCATACTGAGCTGGGCGTGGTCCTCCTCCTGGACGAGTAGGTGTACCCTGTGGCGAAACGTAGCGGGGACGAACACTGCTGCTACCATGTCCCTATGAGATAGCCTTCCTCTTCAAGTCTCCTAGTTGAACACGCTTGTGTTCGATAGCAAGAGCCTTATCCAGTATCCTCTGAAATGATGGGAATGTGTGTGCAACCAGTGCATACTGTAGGGGTCCATTAAGTCCTTCAATAAAGTGCTCCTGTTTTCTCTCATCCTCAGGAACCTCATCCGAAGCATATCTCGATAGCTGAATGAATTTATCTCTGTACTCGCTGACAGACATGTTGCCTTGCTTCAATGACAGAAACTCCTTCTTCTTGATCTTCATCAATCTAGCTGGAATGTGGTAGTTTCTGAACTATTTACTGAATTCTGCCCAAGTAATAGTATCAGCAGCATCATGGGCAGCAGTATAAGAATCCCACCAGTCAGCAGCAGGACCTGTCAGATGACCTAAGGCATAAAGAACTTTCTCCCGGTCTAAGCATTGGGCGATGTTGAGCATCTTCTCAATTGACTTCAACCAATCATCTGCATCAAGTGGATCTGGCGAACTGGCGAAGGTCGGTGGCTTATGACTCATAAATTCGCGGTGCTTATCACGAGGTGGAACTGGTGGTGGTGGTGGAGGCAGTGGTAATTGTTGCTGTTGCTGCTGTTGTTGAAATTGCTGTTGCAGTTGCTGTTGCGCCCTTCTCTCCTGGCGTATCTCTTCTCGCTCCTGGCGCAACTCCTGGCGTATCTCTTCTCTTTCCTGACGCATCTCCTGGCATTCCTGCTGCATCTGTACCCGCATATCTGCCGTAGTGTCCGCCATTTGCTGCATCATCCTCATCCGAGCTGCAATCAGTGGGTCAACTCCGCCTGGTGGAGGATTAGGAGGATTCATCTCTGCTGGCTATGGCTGAGGTTGTCTATGTATCCACCGAGTGTGTCGATTAGGAGGAAAATCAATTCCACCACCCCTCCTGGTATTGACCATCTGAGTTAGATACATATGGTAAGAGAGAGTAGTAGACAAGGCAGTAATTACGAATCATGTTACTTTGGGGGATTTATTAGCTAAGCAGATTAATGTTTTACCTACCATAGCTAATTCATTACCTTATGGTGGCACATGCTAAGATGTCCATATACAATATCTCAATCAATCAAAGAAGCAAATCAGACATTTATCATCAGAACAATCAAACAACATTTTAAATATAGAAAATAGTTTTGGTTTGGTCTTAGGCCTCCTATCTCTTAGAAATGTCATAGGGGTGGGGATTCCAAGGTGTGAAATCCGTCTTGTCTTAGAATAGAGAAGGTAAGAATGATCAGAGAAGAACAGTAGAAGGTGAGACAGGATCAAGGTAAGAAAAGAATCAGAATAAGATAAGTAGGTAAGGGTTTTGTCCATTTCTATCTAGGTTTCGTCCTACAGTCAACATTTCCTCTGATACCACTTCTGTCACCCCCAGATTTAAGGGACAAATCCGGGTGCATCTCATATGTGCGCCAAGGAAGAACAACACACATAATAACAGAGTGCATAGAGATAAATGTCATAAATATCATAAATGTACTTATTACATAGTGGAAGTCTTATAAAAATAAATGATAAAATAGAACGAACTAATTATTATTCCCTGGCGCCACAAAGCTGACTGGGAGACGCCACCAAGATCAAGTCGAATGCCTCCGTGTTAGGCGGCTCCTCTTCAACCACCTGTTCTTCTCCTGTGGGGGGTGTGAGACAGCAAGAGTGAGCTCACATACGTTCATAGCTCAACAAGTCGTGGGGAATAATGTGGCATGAACTCACCAAAGGTGGGAGTTCATGAAATGTAAGGCTGATCAATGAAATAGAGGCTAAAGCCGAGCATTGCTTTTATAAGTTGGTCAAAATTTTATTAGCAGTTACTAAGTGTAAGTAAATACCAAACCTTAATAATAATAAAGAAAAGTAATAGTAAAATAATCCCAAATGCGATGCAAATGTCAAATTAAATTTAAGTTCCATAAATTAATCATGTGAGGGTCGGAGCTGCTCATGACCGTGAGCACGGCTAGTATACCAGTTTTACACTCTGCAGAGGTTGCGCATCTTTACCCACAAGTCATGTTACCCATCTGCCAAGAGACGGCCAATCCCATACATCTCTATCGAGGAGGCGAGGAAGGGTAACACTACGAGGCCTTTACAAAGTTCCACTAGCTTAAGAAATCCCGCTACAGTTTATCGGAAGCTCCAGTGCAGGAATCCCTCGCCTGACCGCCATCGCAGCAAAATCAACCCAAGGACCTCCCTACACTGACCACTCCCCTACTGCCCTTGCCCCTTTCGGGTAAGGAAGACCTCCACTACCTTTCCTAGTTAATCAGCCAAGGGCGTCCCATTAAACCCTTGTGGTAGCACTGTTTTCCCGGGTGGTCGCTCCATGTTCCATTATCATAATGATCTTAACATGAACAGTAATAATAAAAGATAATAAAAGAATAATCATGAATAGTGTATCTCCATACCCAAACCACATAAAGCAATAGCAGGTACTACCCAAAAGTATTTCAGTGGTGAACAAGGTATAAAGATAACCAAAACTAGGGTAACCTATTGGATCGCATCAAAATTAACCTATGCATATCATTATAATTAATAAGAACATGGCTGAGAAAAAGTAAGTGATCAAGGGCACAACTTGCCTTCAATGAGCTCCTGCTCAGCTACTTCTACTTGCTGAACCTCAGAATCCACAGTGGCTTGCTCGTCTACTCGCATCAACACAATACATACATAGTATAGCATAAATTAACATCACATCAAACAGATAAATAAAATATACAATAAAAATCTACACATTCAAATGAGATCATAGGAACTGGAATCATTAAATTTGGAGTTATAGATTTCAAGTTATGAATTTCCTAAGATTTAATGTGCTTGAAATAGGATTAAATGATAAATTAATTTTATTACTGTTTTAATGTCAAAACAGAGACTCTAAGTGATAAATAATAATATTATAAAAATTTAGAAACTAGAATGGGTCAATTTGGACTACAAATGAATTTTCTATGAATTAAATAAGTTCTAGGAATTGTTTTTGAATTAAAAATACATTTACTAATTCACTTATTCATTTTAAACATGCTTTGGACTGGACGTCAATTATCAGAAAGACTAGGGGCTAGCGCAGAAGATTCCTAGGACTCTGTGAACAGTGTATGCGGACGGCGGGTTGTTTAGTGCTTTCTTCGGGGGTTTTTCTGCAAAGTGGGAGGGTCGAAACGGTATGATGCAGTTTCGGCCGATGGATCGCGGATGAACGTTCCTGATTAGATCGGTGTAACTGCGAACCGATATGTGATTGCAATCGTCAGATCATAGATCAGTGGCCAGTATTTTATGAATCCCGATCGAAGCACGAGCGTTCGATTCAAAACAGACGTACCCGATCAACCCCATGAACCGGTATGCCCCTGTTCTAATCGCAGCCGCCCAATGGCCATCTAATGGCCGAACGATACCCCCATCTCCTCCTACCCCGCGACGGCGGCGCCGCCGCTCCTACGGCCGAGAAGTCCAACGAGTATGTAATCTGGCCTCCCCACTACCCCAAGTCCAAAATTAATCGGTGCTAGACCTCGAGTATAACCTGGCGAATCAGGTTAAGGGCGGATTACCTCGGTTGGGTCACGAGGAGCAGCTGGCCACGACACGAAGCGGGTTGGCGGTGGCGCTGTCGCAACGACAAGGAATTCCGGTGGCGTAGGCGACAATCCCCGAGCGATGTGGCCACAGACACTTCTCCCAGGGTCTGGAGGAGCTCCTGGGGACAAATCCGAGGACCCGGGTACGGCCAATCGAATTTTCCCCGGCGGCAGCGTGGTCCCTCCCTTCCGCGCGGCGGCGTCTGTACTCTGTGCGGTGCGGTCTGGGCAGATGGAGTTGATAGGTCTCGAGGGGGGGTGCGGGACCAAGTAATTTATAGCTAGGACCAAGCTCGCGATGGGAGTTTGGCCGTTATCGCGCGGAGTCCACGGCCGCGGGTTTGCCGCGGTTCTGTTGGGATCTGAAGGGGGATGCTAAAGATGACAAGGTGGGGTCCATGCGTCGGTGACTGATCCGTCCAGTTGTGCGGAGGAGCGGAGAGAAGGCTACAGCTGACAGAAGGGGGTCCACCCGTCGGCACATGCGAAGGAGAGAAGGCTGGGCTTGCGCGATAGGAATTCTCTTGTGGGCCGAAATGCGCAGATCTGGCCCATGCGGCGATTTTACCCTTTTTCTTTTTATTTTCTTTTGATTTCTATCCAAATTCAAATTCCAAATTCAAATTAAATTTCAACTTGTGGCAATTTCACTCTCAGATTAACAGTACCATTTGGACATACCTAGAAGTGTGATGAATTTATTTATTTATGACTTTATTTTTTGTTGTATAATATTTCTCTCTTTCTTATTTTCAAAAACCCTAGTTTTAAGTTAGGGTTTGATTTAACTTCTAGTATTTATTATCTTATTATCCTTATTATTATTATTATTTTATTTAATGCACAAACATATAAACTCCACATGATGCATTTTCTTTTATTTTGGTATCATTGGTTTTAATTAATCACTCTCGATTACATGTGTTCTCTTTTTATGATGCAAATATGGCACATAAAATAAGGAATTCACTCTATTATTCATTGTATACAATTTTGAGCATTACAAAACTGTAGCGGGTTTTCTGAAGCTAGTGGAACTTTGTAAAGGCCTCGTAGTGTTACCCTGCCTCGCCTCCTCGGTAGAGGTGTATGGGAAGTCACGATGCCTTGGCAGATGGGTAACATGACTTGTGGGTAAAGATGCGCAACATCTGCAGAGTGTAAAACTGGTATATCAGCCATGCTCACGGTCATGAGCAGCTCGGACCCTCACATGATTAATTTATGGAACTAAATTCAATTTGTCATATGCATTGCATCACAGGTGATGTTGTTACTCCTTTTGTTCCACTACTTAATTGGGTTGGTATTTACTTACACTTAGTAATTCCTAATAAAATTTTTACCAACTTTAAAAGCAATGCTCAGCTCTAACCATCCTCTTTGGTAAGCCTTACACTTCACGTGAGCTCTCGCCTTTGGCGAGTTCATGCACATTATTCCCCACAACTTGTTGAGCTATGAACGTATGTGAGCTCACTCTTGCTGTCTCACACCCCCACAGGTCAAGACCAGGTACCACAAGATGAGGCGCATGGAGGATGCTGTGATGATTTCATGAGAGGCCTAGGCCGTCGTCTCCCAGTCAACTTTGGGTTGCTGGACCGTTGTCTCCTTATAATGTAATTATTTATTTATTTTGTATGGAACTCCTATTATATAGTAAAGATGTGACATTCGATCCTGTGCCATGCTTCATCATATGTGTGAGACTTGGTCCCAGCACACCTGGTGATGATGTTCGCGCCCGGGTTTTGGTGCCTTGAAACCCGGGTGTGACAATTGTCCCGCATTACATTATTAAAACCTAAGGATTGACTAGTCTGTATTTACCATATCCTTGTTTACCTTTTTGGGTTATCATGGTTAGTTTATGCTATTGCTTTAACTTAATCAATGAACATGATGTGATTATTTATGATACGATGATGTTATCCCGATGATGATATTGTGATACTCTAGGGGGCTCAGGCCATTTTCCTGAGTACCTCTCCGTAAGGACCTGTTCGTGGAGTGACCACCCGGGATAACAGTGCAACCATGAGGGTGGAATGGGATGCCCTTAGCTGATTAATTAGATGAACCTGTGGGTGTAGTTGGCTTTGCCTGAGGGCCTTCAATGGGGGCTGGGGCGTAGTGCTCGCTCTGCCAAGGGGGGTGCTAAGGTTCATTCGATTTGGTTTTGTTAGTCACCCACCTTGGGGAGGTGTACTTCGTTTGTATGACTGGCGAAACCTAACGAGTAGCTATGCACCAGGGGAGTCTTTGTAAAGGCTACATAGTGTATCCTTGGCCATTCACCTCGGTAGTGAAGATCGGATCTGTACAACCTAGGCTGAAAAGGGATCACGACTCGTGGGTAAAGTGTGCAACCTATGCAGAGTGTTAGAAACTGGTATATCAGCCGAGCTCACGGTTAAGAGCAGCCTTGGGATCCTCTTTGATTAGAAGAACTTTGATTACTTTATGATGATGGTTAAAATGTTGGTTACAATTCTGGTCTCTGGTATTTCCTCTTGGAGGGAGTACTTTTGGGTAATAACTGGGTTTATTACTAAAACTTGGCTCTACTAATAGTAATAAATGTTTGACCAACTAAAAGCAACTGCTTAACCTCAACCCCACATACAGCTAGTCCACTTTAGCCAAACGGGACATTTGCTTAGTAGGTTGATGTGTACTCACCCTTGCTTTACAAACCACCCCCACCTCAGGTTGTCCCCACTATACTCAGTGCTCAGGAGGAGATGCTGGCAACATGGAGGACTTTGAGGAATTCCAGGACTATAACGAGTTCTAGTTTTTCTTAGTGGCAAACCCCTAGTCAGCTGCCTGTGTAGGCTTATCTTCTACGTTTTGTTTTCCACACTTTGATATTAATGTTAAAGACAATGGTTATGTATTAGACTCTATGGATGTCTGGACATCTTGATTTAATTAAAGTACATTTCTGCTATTTATTTTGAGCATTGTGTGATGATGTCCAATTATGTAATCGCTGTGTACGTGAGTTCTGATCCTGGCACATACATGGTTCGCATTCGGTTTGCCTTCCAAAACCGGGTGTGATATAAGTGGTATCAAAGCCTTGCTGACTGTAGGACCGCTAACCTAGACTAGAATGGTCGCCTTAAGGACTATAGACCCCAACCCTTACCTTGACCTTAGTGTTCTTTCAAAAGTTGGTCATCTCGACCAATTCTATGTTACTTACTTATCTTACAAAATTTTGTCTTACTTTTCTTTCTAGTTACTTTCTGGTCTTATATTTCTGCTCTCACTCTTGTGCTTACGATGACTTTTGTAGATGGCTCGTATTAGATGCACTGCACGTAAGTCAGTGATCCCCTTTTTGCCTTCTCGCCTGGCGGAGCGTCCACTACGTTGCATGGTGCCAGGTCTGTCCAGTCACCTGGAGAGACTACATCATCGCCTACACGAGGAGCAGGAGCATCGACGCCAGGAGCAAGAGTAGGACCAGGAGTAGTAGGACTCTTCTCCCTCTCCTTAACAAGAGGTGGAGTCTGGTAGGCCGCCTTCCCCTGCACCTCAGCCAGAGATGCCCCCTGCACCACCACAGGGCATCCCGGCTGCTGGAGGAGACCTTGACAGAGACGGAGACGACGAAGACGCCGCTGACAGTGCGAGCCACGACACAGAGCACTTAGAGGAGCCGGAGCTGAAGGGATGGATCGCTAGACCCATCACTCGCGACGCCGCTCACGGTGCACTTCCACGATGTTCTCGACACCTTACTACATCGGGCCTTCGAACGACACAATTGGTCCATCGAGTGCCGTTGTGTAGTCTACCAGCATTGTCGCGGATTATTCCCAGACCAGTGGGAGGCTACTTGCTTGGTGCGCCGTCTAGACGATGATCTCTAGGGTGTAGAGGCCTTCTTAAAGAACTATTCAATTACTGAGAGGGATACTACCGAGGCAGGTATGCAAGATGCAGGACGACAGACACTTTCTCGGTATTGCTCATTGTTCAGCGGGGTAGCTGATGGCCTTGACCTGAAATACTACCCTCGATGTTCGACCGGTAGTGCTGGAGGTGTGATTGTCTTGCCTATTGGTGAGGGCAATCCCAGGCTGAACAGCATGGTCAACCTGGCCACCGTGCTCAACACCAAGCTGGACCACGCCCTTGATGAGTTGGGCAAGGTTCAGGCGGAGGTTGCAGAATTGCGTGCTGGGTGCACAGCACGCCACTATGTGGATGGTGGTTCTCCCGCCCCTGTCAGGATTCAGCACCCTTATCGTTCACCGCCCCGTGGTCGCTTTGACTATGGTACCCCTGACTACAAGACACGGATAGATTTGGATCCACAGATCAACAGAGTCAGAGTCTGTAATAATGCTTAATTCAGGGTCTTAGCCTAGTCAGTCTTAGTTAGAGTTAGTTTGCTTATCGTAAGTTGGATGCTTGTCATGATGAACATGTAATGAAGTTGGATCTTTGTAATGATTGTCATCAAGGTGTGGGTATCCCCTGCAACTTGGTGTAGTTATTAATAAAGTCAGTTATTTAGTTGGGTAATCCATTTACTTCCACTTTCCTCTTTATCTGAGAAGCTATCAGTGAAGATAATCATTTGTTTAGTGCTATGAAGATTTCCATATATCTTTTTCTTATGCTGAAAGACTGTAGATTCAGATCTGATGTGTGTGTGATTTCTACAGATGTCTGAGAACAGGCGCCGAGGTGCAAGGCGTGCTCAGGCAGAACAGTAGGCACCCCAGGAAGATGCAGCTTAGCAGCAGTTTCCACCGCCACCTCCGATGACCATTAAGTAGATGTTCCTGATGTAGATCCAAGCAGTCCAAGCAATTGGTCAGACCTTAGCAGTGATGCAGCAGGTGCAGCAGCAGGCACCCCACCTCAACCTCAGGTGCAAGTCCAGATGCCAAAGGTGCCCAAATACAAGAGGACATAATTCATGAGGGGCCATCCCCCTATTTTTGCCCATTCTGCTGATCCCATGGACGCTGAAGATTAGCTGCGTACCATGGAGCGTGAGTTGCACACTTCTCAGTGCAATGATCGTGAGAAGGTGTTATGGTCCCCGACAGCTAAGGGGAGCTACACAGTCTTGGTGGGAGTCTTACCTCACCACCCATGCCAACCCTGAAGCCATCACCTAGGAGGAATTCAGGGACAACTTCCGTCGCTACCATATGCCCGAGGGACTGATGATAGTGAGGAAGGAGGAGTTTCTCGCCTTGAAGCAAGGTCCCTTGTCTATCAGTGAGTACAGGGATAAGTTTCTACAGCTATCATGTTATGCCCTAGAAGATGTCAACACGGATGGCAAGAGGCAGTACCACTTCCTAAGAGGATTGGTTGATCCCCTCCACTACCAGCTGATGAACCACACTTTCTCTACCTTCCAGCATTTGATCGACAGAGCAATCATGACTAAAAGGAAGCGTCGGGAGATGGAGGATAGGAAACGCAAGATTGGTGGATCTCAGGTCGTGAGTAGCAATCGTCCCCGCTACTCAGGCAACCCACCTCAGCAATTCAAGCAAGGTTACCAGCATCGGCGTCAGCGTCAGAACCAGCAGCAGCAGTACCAGAGGCAGTTTCCTCAGCAGCAGCAATACCATCAGAACAACCAGCAGGGAGGAAATCAATATCAGCGTTAGAGCAACCAGGCACCCCGCCTTCCTGCCCCAGCAAACAATCAAAACAACCAAGCAGCGCCAGCGCAAGGATGTCACACCCGGCTTTAAGGAACAAAGCCAGGTGCATCTCATACATGCGCCAAGAAGACAACATATATAATAACAGAGTGTATAGAGATAAATGTCAATAACATCGGAGTACTTATTACATAGCGGAAGACTTAATACAAAATAAAATAACAAATATAAAACGAACTAAGGATCGTCGGCGTCAATGTCAACTGAGAAACGCCACCTAGATCAGATCATACTCCTCGCCTTGTGGCTCCTCCTAAACCACCTGCTCTTCTCCTGTGGGGGGTGTGAGACAGCAAGGGTGAGCTCACACGTGATCATAGCTCAACAAGTTGTGGGGAACCAGTGGACATAAACTCACAAAGGTGTGAGTTCATGTGATGTGTAAGGCTAATCAATGATAGGGGTTAAAGCTGAGCATTGCTTTTAAGTAGTTGGTCAAAATTTTATTAGCAGTTACTAAGTGTAAGTAAGTACCAAACCTTAAATAAAGTAATAGAACAAAATTAATAATAAACCCATGCAATGCAAATGACCAAATTGAATTTAAGTTCCATAATTTAAACATCAGAGAGTCCTGAGCTGCTCATGACCGTGAGCTCGGCTAGTATACCAGTTTTACACCCTGCAGAGGTTGTACCCTTTACCCACAAGTCATGTTACCCATCTGCCAAGGGATCGCGACTTCCCATACACCTCTACCGAGGAGGCGAGGCAGGGTAACACTACGAGGCCTTTACAAAGTTCCACTAGCTTCAGAAAACCCGCTACAGTTTATAGGAAGCTCCAATGCAGGGTTCTTGTCTGACCGTCATCGCAGCAAAATCAACCAAGGACCTCCCTACACTGACCACTCCCCTACTGCCCTTGCCCTTTTCGGGTAAGGTAGTCTTCCACTAGCTTTCCTAATTAGTTAGCCAAGGGCGTCCCATTAAACCCTTGTGGTGGCACGTGTTTCTCAAGTTAAGCTCTATGTTCCAATTAACATTAATGATCTTAACATGAACATAAATAGAATAACAGAAGAATTGGAACATAGATATAATAAATGATTATCCCAAAACCATGTAAAGCAATAGCAAACTACCCAAGTGATTCAGGGGTAAACAAGGTAATGAGATAAACAGTCTAGGATGACCTATCGGGTCCCATCAAAATTAGCCTATGCATGAGTAAATGATATTAAAGAACATTATTGGGTAAAAAGTGGTCAAGGGCACAACTTGCCTTCAATGAGCTCCTGCTCAGCTACTTCAACCTGCTGCTCACCAGTATCCTCAGCAACGGGCTCTTCTACTCGCCACAATACAAACAAGCACCGTGCATATAGAGAAATTAACATTACACCAAACATATAAATAAAATACAGTAATAATCTACACATTAAAATAAAATTCTAGGAACAGGAATCATAATTTTTGGAGTTATAGAATTTAAGTTATGTATTTTCAAAGGTTTTATGTGTTTTAAATAGGATTAAGTGTGAGATTAATTTTCTTACTGTTGTCATGTAAAAACAGATACTCTAAGTGAAAGAGAATAATATTACCAAATTTTTGCAACTGGAATGGAGTGATTTGGAGTTCATATTCATTTTCTTTGGAATAAACAAGTTCTAGGGTTTATTTTCATATTAAAAATCCAATTTCTATTTCATTTAATCCATTTAATTCACTACTGGACTGGGCCTCAAAATCTGAGAATAGCAGGGGGCTCGGGATAATATTCCGCAAACTCAAGACATAGCGCTAGAGGATGGCGGGTTCTATTTCAGATAAACCTAGGGTCTCTTAAGCAAAACGCGCGCCGCGAATGGGTATCCGATGATCCTAGCCGTCAGATTAGGAACGGACGCCCCAGATTAAATCTGACCAACCCGAACCGGTATGCATCCTGAGTGCTCGGATCCATATCCAACGGCTCGGATTTTAAACACTCGCCAGGTAATCACGATCGTCTAACCCGAGATCAACGGCCCAGATTGCAACCCGCGAAGGGGTACGCGGCCGACTAATCCTGACTGTCGAACGCCAGATCAAGGGTTCCCAGCTAACTCCCCTATCTCCGGTCATTCCGCTGGCGGCGCCGCTCCTGGTGTACGGTGGTGCCATCACCGGCGCATGCAATCCACGCCACCGTGCACTAATGCTCCTACCCGAGACGTTCTACGCGCAGCAGAGGATGATTCAAATACAAGGGAAGGACTTACAGGGGGAGGAACATGCACAAGACGCCTGACCACGGTGAGGCGCGTCCGCGGCAGCGGAGAAGTACGACAAGCCACCACTTGCCCACGGTGGTGTCCAACTTGAATTGGGGGCGCAGACAGGTTTACACAGGCGACGACGAACCCCTCTGACCTAACACTGAGGGCAGGCGACACGGTATGACGAGATTCACCGGCAGCGGCGGAATTCTCGTCACACAGCTAATGGCGCGCGATGGCTGCGATTGGCTAGTGTCCGGGTCTGCGTGAAAGGATGGAAGAGAGGAGGAACGGGTCGCGGGGAGGGTACTTGTAGACCCGCGATGCCGAGTCCGCAGCTGGGCCAAGTACACCGGTCGTCCGAGATCCCCGCCTGCGCCACCGCTGGACGCGGTGTGGTCGTTCGTGGGGAAGCCGCATCCGACAAGTGGGCCCGGACCGCAGTGTCCTAGACAACCGCCCGCGAGAGGGAAACATGGAAGGGGACTGACTCAGTGGACCCAGTTGTCGGCGCACGCGGGATGGAGTGGGCTGCGCGCGCTGGATTGACCAAGTGGGCCGAAATGGGAGTCTGCAGCCCATGTAAGGTTTTATTCTTTTCTCCTTTTATTTTCTGTTTTCTTCTTTCTCTTTTTTTATTCATAATTATTTGAATCCAGATTTGAATTTGAATATAAATTTCAGCTTTGGGTTAAATTATACAAGTTCAAAATCTAGTCTTGGAATAATATATTTTTTTAATTACTTATTTTATCCACACAATACTTATTTTCTTTTCCCTTCTAAATTCTAGAATTTCTTTCAAATCTTAAATTCCCATTTGGGTATTAATATATTTCTTTTTCACATTATTATATGTTGTCACAAAATGCACACAGAATAAAATCGAGCATGATGCATAATTTGGTAGTATATATTTTTATTAATTGTTTTTGGGCATGATGTTCACATATGATGATGCATAAAGATCAAACTCACATAAAGAGAAATTGTTTCTCTATTGGTATTATTTCTAGCAAATTACAAAGTGGGTGTTACAAATCCTACCCCCCTTAAAAATAATCTCGTCCTCGAGATTTAAGAAGATCTAAGGAACAGGTGGGGAAAATCTATGCGAAGCTCTTCTTCTCTTTCCCAAGTTGCTTCATCTTCGCCATGGTGACTCCATTGCACTTTGCACATCTTTATCACCTTATTTCTTGTAACTCGAGTCAATGTGTCAAGAATCTTGATCGGATACTCCGTGTAAGTCAAATCACCTTGAACACTGAGCTCTTCCATCGGTAACTGTTCCTCAGGGACACGGAGACATTTCTTCAGTTGAGATACGTGGAACACATTATGCACATCCGATAGATTAGCAGGCAGCTCGAGTTGGTATGCCATCTTCCCAACTCGCCTAAAGATCAAGAATGGTCCAATATAGCGAGGGGACAATTTGCCCTTAACTTTGAATCTCCTCATTCCACGAAGTGGTGACACCTTGAGGTACACATAATCTCCTTCTTCAAATTCCAGTGGTCTTCTTCTATTATCAGCGTAGCTCTTTTGCCTGGTTTGAGCCACTCTCAAATTCTCTCGAATTATACGGACTTGTTCTTCTGCTTCTTGAATCAGTTTAGGCCCAAAGAACTGTCTCTCTCCAGTCTGATCCCAATATAGAGGAGTCCTGCACTTTCTCCCATATAAAGCTTCAAAAGGTGACATCTTCATACTGGCCTGATAGCTATTATTGTATGAGAATTCAGCATAAGGTAGACTCTTATCCCAACTTCCTCCATGCTGAAGGGCACATGCTCTCAACATATCTTCCAGTACTTAATTAGTCCTTTCAGTCTGTCCATCAGTCTGAGGGTGATAAGCCGTACTAAAATTCAATTTTGTACTCATATTCTCATGAAAGCTTCTCCAAAATCTTGAGGTAAACTGTGAACCTCGATCAGACATGATCTTCTTTGGCACTCCATGCAAACACACAATCCGAGCCATATATAACTCTGCTAGTTGAAAACCTTTATAAGTAGTCTTTACAGGAATAAAGTGAGCCACTTTAGTCAATCTGTCCACAATCACCCATATAGCATCATATCCTTTCTGGGTGCGAGGCAATCCAGTAATGAAATCCATACCAATCTCTTCCCATTTCCACTCGGGTATCTTCAGTGGATGTAACAATCCAGCTGGCCTCTGGTGTTCAGCCTTAACTCTTTGACATACATCACACATAGCCACATGTGTAGCTACATCTCTTTTCAATCCATACCACCAATATTTCCGCTTCAAATCCTGATACATCTTGGTACTACCAGGATGAATAGAATAATCCGAGTCATGGGCCTCCTTTAAAATAGTCTCTCGAAGGCTTTTAATATCAGGAACACACATCCTGTCCTTGAACCATACAGTGCCTTGCTCATCTTCCGTAAATTCTGGAATTCGACCTTCAGTAATCAGATCCTTAATCTCTTTTATTTTAGCATCATCAAGTTGACCTTTGCGGATTTCTTGATCCAAAGTAGGTTCCACATCAATAGTAACTCCTTCAGTATGAGCAAGTATCCCAGGTTAAGTCTCATGAAATCCTCAACAATCTCATCGGGTAGCTGGAAAACAATAACTGAATGAACATGCTCCTTGCGACTCAAGGCATCTGCAACCAAATTTGCCTTGCCCGGGTGATAGTGAATCTCCAAATCATATCCTTAATAAGCTCCAACCAACGGCGTTGCCTAAGGTTGAGATCCTTCTGAGTGAATATATACTTCAGACTCTTATGATCCGTATATACTTGACACTTGGTCCCCATGATATAATGTCTCCAAATCTTAAGCGCATGCACAACGGCTGCCAATTCCAAGTCATGAGTGGGGTAGTTCAATTCATGTTTTCGTAACTGACGCGACGCATAGGCGATCACATGTCCTTCTTGCATGAGCACGCATCCTAAGCCTTGGCCACATGCATCACAATAGATATCAAATCCTTTCTGTAAGTCCGGCATAACCAATACTGGTGGCGACATCAATCTTTTCTTCAATTGATCAATGCTGTCTTGGCACTTTTCATCCCACTTAAATTCTCTTCCTTTCTCCAAAAGTGAAGTCATAGGTTTAGCAATCTTAGAAAATCCTTCGATAAATCTCCGATAATAGCCTGCTAATCCCAAGAAACTCCGAATCTCAGTCACTGTAGTGGGTACTCCCCACTCCATTATCTCCTTAACCTTAGCAGGATCCACGAAAATTCCTCCATTAGAAATAATATGACCAAGAAATGACACCTCGCCAATCCAAAACTCGCACTTGCTGAACTTGGCATATAGCTGGTTATCTCGTAGCTTCTGTAGCACCAATCTTAGATGTTCCTCATGATCGCTATCACTCTGAGAATATATAAGAATATCATCGATGAATACCACGATGAATCTGTCCAAATACTCCATAAACACCTTATTCATCAAGTTCATAAAATAAGCTGGTGCATTGGTTAATCCAAACGACATAACAGTAAACTCATATAATCCATATCGAGTCAAGAAAGCCGTCTTGGGAATATTTGATGGTCTAATCCTCATCTGATGGTAACCGGATCGAAGATCAATCTTCGAGAATACTCTAGCACCTCTCATCTGATCAAATAAATCCTCAATACAGGGCAACGAATACTTGTTCTTCACAGTAACATCATTAAGAGATCTATAATCCACACACATCCGTTGTGATCCATCCTTCTTCTGTACAAACAAAACCGGCGCTCCCCATGGTGAGGAACTCGGACGAATGTACCCAGCCTCTTGTAACTCAGTTAACTGCTTCTTAAGTTCCTTCAACTCCTCTACGGATATTCTATATGGCCGTTTAGAAATAGGGGCGGTTCCAGGTAAGAGATCAATAACAAACTCAACTTCTCTATCAGGTGGCATCCCTGGTAACTCCTCTGGAAAGACATCCGGAAAATCTCTAACCACCCGGATGTTGTCACCAACAAACTCCTCAGGTATAAAGAACATTGCACGCATGGATGAGGAGGTTACTGCAATATTAACTTGAAATCTTTCTCCTTTAGTGGTAGTGAGTTCTACGGTACCTCTACCACATGCTATAACGGCCTTTGCCTTTCTTAGCCATGACATACCAAGGATCAGATCTATACTGCTCGACTCTAATATTATAGCAGTAGCTCCAAATTCTCTACCCATAATGGTCAATGTCAATATACGTGTCATTTGATTCGCCTCAACAGACCCTTTAGGTGTAATTACTATCATGGGTTTTCTCATATTTAGCAGTGGTATTTCATTTGTGTTGGCATATCTAGCAGACATGAATGAATTTGTAGCACTAGAATCAAATAATATGGTTGCAGGAATTGCATTAACATAAAACATACCAAGTACGATGTCCCCACCATCCAGAGTAGCATCAACGCTGACTTGATTAAGCTTGGCAATAGAATATCCCTTGCCAGATCCTGGTGTTTGCTGCCTATTCTGAACTGGAGTAGTAGCAATCCTCTGTGGGCAGACATTTGCATAGTGACCAGTCTTCCCACACTTGAAGCAAGTAGTGCCTGGACTCTGTCCTGAAAACTTCGTCGGGGTGCCAGTGGGGGTAGCCTGTCGAGGAGGTGGAGTCCTCAGTGGTGAATGCTGAACTGGGCGCTGGCCTCCGCCAGTGCGAACTGGTGTACCCTGAGGTGAACTGTAGCGAGGACGAACACTGCTGCTTCCTTGTCCTTGAGATATAGCCTTTCTCTTCAAATCTCCTAGCTGAACACGCTTGTGTTCAATAGCCAGGGCCTTATCAAGCAGCCTCTGAAATGATGGAAATGTGTGTGCCACTAGAGCATACTGCAGTGGTCCATTAAGTCCTTCAATAAAATGCTCCTGCTTCCTCTCATCTTCAGCAACTTCATCAGGGGCATATCTAGATAACTGAATAAACTTGTCGTGGTACTCGCTGACTGACATACTTCCTTGCTTCAGCGACAGAAATTCCTTCTTCTTAATCTTCATTAATCTAGCTGGTATATGATAGTTCCTGAACTGTGTACTGAACTCCGCCCAAGTATTAGTATCAGCAGCATCGTGGGCAGCAGTATATGAATCCCACCAGTCAGCAGCAGGACCTGTCAGACATCTAGAAGCATATAAAACCTTCTCCCAATCAGTGCATTGTGCAATATTCAGCATCTTTTCCACAGATTTAAGCCAATCATCTGCATCCAGTGGATCAGGAGAGCTTGCGAATGTAGGTGGCTTATGACTCATGAACTCCCTATGCTTATCACAGGGTGGAACTGGTGGTGGTGGAGGAGGCAGTGGTACTTGTTGTTGTTGTTGCATTTGCTGTTGCAGCTGCTGTTGTTGCGCCCTCCTTTCCTGGCGTATCTCCTCTCGCTCCTGGCGCAACTCCTGTCGGATATCTTATCTTTCCTGACGCATCTCCTGGCGTTCTTGCTGCATCTGGGCACGCATATCAGCCATAGTGTCCGCCATTTGCTGCATCACCGCCATCTGAGCAGCAACCAGTGGGTCAACTCCGCCTGGTGGAGGATTAGGAGGATTCATCTCTGCAAGTTGTGGCTGAGGTTGTCTATATATCCTTCGAGTGTGACGATTAGGAGGCAAATCAATTCCACCACCCCGCCTGGTATTGACCATCTGAGTTAGATACATATGGTAAGAAAATAGTAGACAAGGCAGGTAATTACAAATCATGTTACTTTGGGGAATTTTATTAGCTAAGCAGATTAATATTTTACCTACCACAGCTAATTCAATACCTTATGGTGGTACAAGCTAAGATGTCCATATATAATATATCAATCAATCAAAGAAGCAAATCAGGCATTGATCATCAGAACAATCAACCAACATTTTTAATAGAGAAAATAATTTTTAATTTGGTCTTAGGCTTCCTATCTCCTAAAATGTCATAGGGGTAGGGATTCCAAGGTGTGAAATCCATCTTGTCTCAGAGTAGAAAAGGTAAGAATGATCAGAGTAGAACAGTAGAAGGTGAGACAGGATCAAGATAATTGTAGAAAGAATCAGAGTAAGGTAAGTGTAGAATGAATCAGAATGAGATAAGTAGGTAAGGGTTTGTCCATTCTATCTAGGTTTCGTCCTACAGTCAACATTTCCTCTGATACCACTTCTGTCACACCCGGCTTTAAGGAACAAAGCCAGGTGCATCTCATACATGCGCCAAGAAGACAACATATATAATAACAGAGTGTATAGAGATAAATGTCGATAACATCAGAGTACTTATTACATAGCGGAAGACTTAATACAAAATAAAATAACAAATATAAAACGAACTAAGGATCGTCGGCGCCAATGTCAACTGAGAAACGCCACCTAGATCAGATCATACTCCTCGCCTTGTGGCTCCTCCTGAACCACCTGCTCTTCTCCTGTGGGGGGGTGTGAGACAGCAAGGGTGAGCTCACACGTGATCATAGCTCAACAAGTTGTGGGGAACCAGTGGACATAAACTCACAAAGGTGTGAGTTCATGTGATGTGTAAGGCTAATCAATGATAGGGGTTAAAGCTGAGCATTGCTTTTAAGTAGTTGGTCAAAATTTTATTAGCAGTTACTAAATGTAAGTAAGTACCAAACCTTAAATAAAGTAATAGAACAAAATTAATAATAAACCCATGCAATGCAAATGACCAAATTGAATTTAAGTTCCATAATTTAAACATCAGAGAGTCCTGAGCTACTCATGACCGTGAGCTCGGCTAGTATACCAGTTTTACACTCTGCAGAGGTTGTACCCTTTACCCACAAGTCATGTTACCCATCTGCCAAGGGATCGCGACTTCCCATACACCTCTACCGAGGAGGCGAGGCAGGGTAACACTACGAGGCCTTTACAAAGTTCCACTAGCTTCAGAAAACCCGCTATAGTTTATAGGAAGCTCCAATGTAGGGTTCCTGTCTGACCGTCATCGCAACAAAATCAACCAAGGACCTCCCTACACTGACCACTCCCCTACTGCCCTTGCCCCTTTCGGGTAAGGTAGTCTTCCACTAGCTTTCCTAATTAGTCAGCCAAGGGCGTCCCATTAAACCCTTGTGGTGGCACGTGTTTCTCAAGTTAAGCTCTATGTTCCAATTAACATTAATGATCTTAACATGAACATAAATAGAATAACAGAAGAATTGGAACATAGATATAATAAATGATTATCCCAAAACCATGTAAAGCAATAGCAAAGTACCCAAGTGATTCAGGGGTAAACAAGGTAATGAGATAAACAGTCTAGGATGACCTATCGGGTCCCATCAAAATTAGCCTATGCATGAGTAAATGATATTAAAGAACATTATTGGGTAAAAAGTGGTCAAGGGCACAACTTGCCTTCAATGAGCTCCTGCTCAGCTACTTCAACCTGCTGCTCACCAGTATCCTCAGCAACGGGCTCTTCTAGTCGCCACAATACAAACAAGCACAGTGCATATAGAGAAATTAACATTACACCAAACATATAAATAAAATACACAGTAATAATCTACATATTAAAATAAAATTCTAGGAACAGGAATCATAATTTTTGGAGTTATAGAATTTAATTTATGTATTTTCAAAGGTTTTATGTGTTTTAAATAGGATTAAGTGTGAGATTAATTTTCTTACTGTTGTCATGTAAAAACAGATACTCTAAGTGAAAGAGAATAATATTACCAAATTTTTGCAACTGGAATGGAGTGATTTGGAGTTCATATGCATTTTCTATGGAATAAACAAGTTCTAGGGTTTATTTTCATATTAAAAATCCAATTTCTATTTCATTTAATCCATTTAATTCACTACTGGACTGGGCCTCAAAATCTGAGAACAGCAGGGGGCTCGGGATAATATTCCGCAGACTCAAGACATAGCGCCAGAGGATGGCGGGTTCTATTTCAGATAAACCTAGGGTCTCTTAAGCAAAACGCGCGCCGCGAAGGGGTATCCGATGATCCTAGCCGTCGGATTAGGAACGGATGCCCCAGATTAAATCTGACCAACCCGAACCGGTATGCATCCTGAGTGCTTGGATCCATATCCAACGGCTCGGATTTTAAACACTCGCCATGTAATCGCGATCGTCTAACCCAAGATCAACGACCCAGATTGCAACCCGCGAAGGGGTACGCGGCCGACTAATCCTGACCGTCAAACGCCAGATCAAGGGTTCCCAGCTAACTCCCCTATCTCCGGTCATTCCGCTGGCGGCGCCGCTCCCGGTGTACAGTGGCGCCATCACCGGCGCATGCAATCCACGCCACCGTGCACTAATGCTCCTACCCGAGACGTTCTACGCGCAGCAGAGGATGATTCAAATACAAGGGAAGGACTTACAGGGGGAGGAACATGCACAAGATTCCTGACCACGGTGAGGCGCGTCCGCGGCGGCGGAAAAGTACGATAAGCCACCACTTGCCCACAGTGGTGTCCAACTTGAATTGGGGGTGCAGACAGGTTTACGCAGGCGACGACGAACCCCCCCGACCTAACACTGAGGGCAGGCGACACGGTATGACGAGATTCACCGGCGGCGGCGGAATTCTCGTCACCCAGCTAATGGCGCGCGACGGCTGCGATTGGCTACGGTGTCCGGGTCCGCGTGAAAGGATGGAAGAGAGGAGGAATGGGTCGTGGGGAGGGTACATGTAGACCCGCGATGCCGAGTCCGCAGCTGGGCCAAGTACACCGGTCGTCCGAGATCCCCGCCCGCGCCACCGCTGGACGCGGTGTGGTCGTTCGTGGGGAAGCCGCATCCGACAAGTGGGCCCGGACCGCAGTGTCCCAGACAACCGCCCGCGAGAGGGAAACGTGGAAGGGGACTGACTCAGTGGACCCAGTTGTCGGCGCACACGGGATGGAGTGGGCTGCGCGCGCTGGATTGACCAAGTGGGCCGAAATGGGAGTCTGCGGCCCATGTAAGGTTTTATTCTTTTCTCCTTTTATTTTCTGTTTTCTTCTTTCTCTTTTTTTTATTCATAATTATTTGAATCCAGATTTGAATTTGAATATAAATTTCAGCTTTGGGTTAAATTATACAAGTTCAAAATCTAGTCTTGGAAGAATATATTTTTTTAATTACTTATTTTATCCACACAATACTTATTTTCTTTTCCCTTGTAAATTCTAGAATTTCTTTCAAATCTTAAATTCCCATTTGGGTATTAATATATTTCTTTTTCACATTATTATATGTTGTCACAAAATGCACACAGAATAAAATCGAGCATGATGCATAATTTGGTAGTATATATTTTTATTAATTGTTTTTGGGCATGGTGTTCACATATGATGATGCATAAAGATCAAACTCACATAAAGAGAAATTGTTTCTCTATTGGTATTATTTCTAGCAAATTACAAAGTGGGTGTTACAAAGGAGGAGGTCGTGCACGTTTCCACTGTGGGGAACAAGGCCAATGGGCGAATCATTGCCCAAAGGAAGCAGCTCAGCAGCAGCCAGCTCCTAATGCCCTAGTCAAGCAGAATGCAATGCAACATGGAGGCAACAACCATGGGCAGCCTCGTGCCCAGTACGGAAAGGTGAATCACCTGGAGGCCGATACCATCCAGGAGACCCCAGGAGTGGCACTAGGTACGTTCTTAGTTGAGTACCATTCTGCAAATGAGTTATTTGATACTAGAGCAACACATTCTTTTGTGACTGCATCATGGGTAGAATTACACAAAATACCAGTAGCACCCATGTATCCACCTATGAGGGTTAGTTCAATTGGTGGGAGAACCCAAACAGATAGATTTTGCCCTAGTGCAAGAGTTCAAATAAAGGGGATAGAGTTCTCCGCTGATTTAATAGTTATGGGTAACCAGGATGCGACTATAGATGCCATCCTAGGGATGAATTGGCTAACCAAGTATCAAGCCAGTCTTAGTTGTGACAAGAGAATGATGAAGTTAGTGTCCTTATCAGGAGAAGAAGTGTTGGTGGAGTTGGTCTTGTCTGGACCAAGGAAGGGGAGCTGTCACCAAGTCACCGCCCATGTTGAGGAGGTTGAACTATCAGAGGCTATCAATGTAGTATCATAATTTTCAGATGTGTTTCCCGAGGAGTTACCAGGTATGCCACCTGAAAGGAAAGTTGAATTTGCCATAGAGCTTATACCAGGCACCGCCCTATTTCCAAGAGAGCATATCGAGTGTCCGGACTAGAATTGGTGGAACTCAAGAAGCAGATTGATGAGTTGTTAGAGAAAGGCTACATCAGACCAAGTACCTCGCCTTGGGCAGCCCCAATGCTATTTGTGGAGAAGAAGGATGGTACGAAGAGGATGTGCATTGATTACAGAGCTTTGAATGAAGTCACTATCAAGAATAAGTACCCCCTACCTCGAATCGAGGACCTATTCAATCAGTTGAGAGGAGCCAGTGTGTTCTCGAAGATAGATCTGAGGTCAGGTTACCATCAGCTCAGAATCCGACCTTTGGATATATCGAAGACAACATTCATCACCAAGTATGGACTATATGAGTTCACGGTCATGTCATTCGGTTTGACGAATGCGCCAGCTTATTTCATGTACCTGATGAACAGTGTGTTCATGGACTACCTCGACAAGTTCGTAGTGGTGTTCATTGATGATATCCTTGTATATTCCCAGAATGAGCAAGAGCATGAAGAGCATTTGAGGAAAGTACTGCAGAGGCTACGAGATTGCTAGTTGTATGCCAAGCTTAACAAGTGCGAGTTCTGGATCAGCGAAGTCCTATTCTTGGGTCACATCATAAACCAAGAGGGATTGGCTATAGATCCATAGAAGGTAGCAGCGATTCTGGACTAGGAAGCACCAAAAGATGTCCAAGGAATCAAGAGTTTCATTGGAAGGGCCAGTTATTATCGACGTTTCATTGAAGGTTTCTCCAAGATTTCCATGCCAATGACAGCCTTGTTGGCAAAGAAGGTTGAGTTCAAGTGGACCCCAGCATGCCAAAAGTCCTTTGAGACATTGAAGGAGAAATTGACAACATTGCCAGTATTAATTCTGCCAGATGTCCACAAGTCATTCTTAGTATATTATGAAGCTTCGTACACCAGACTGGGATGTGTGTTAATGCAGGAAGGTAGAGTAGTGGCATACTTGTCCCGACAGTTGAAGATTCATGAGAAGAATTACCCTACTCATGATCTGGAGCTAGCAGCAGTGATTAATGCACTGAAGACCTGGAGGCACTATTTGTCTGGGCAGAAGTGTGATATTTACACGGACCACAAGAGTCTCAAGTATATATTCACTCAGTCAGAGCTAAACATGAGGCAGCGAAGATGGCTAGAGTTGATCAAGGATTATGAGCTGGAGATTCATTATCACCGAAGCAAAGCAAATGTGGTTGCAGATGCTCTGAGCAGAAAAAGTCAAGTTAATATGTTGGCCACTCACCCCATGCCGTATGAGCTAGCGAAGGAATTCGACAGATTGAGTCTTGGATTTCTGAACAACATCTAAGGAGTGACAATTGAGTTGGAACCCACTCTAGAGCAAGAGATCAGGAAGGGCTAGAAGGATGATGAGAAGATCAACGAGATCTGGCAGCTGATCATAGATGGAAAAGGCAAGGATTTCCATGAAGACACAGAAGGAGTGGTATGGTTCAAGGATAGACTTTGTGTTCCCGACATCAAATCGATCCGGGAACTAATTCTCAAGGAAGCTCATGAGATAGCATATTCTATACGTCCTGGTAGCGAGAAGATGTACCAAGACCTGAAGAAACGATTCTGGTGGTATGGTATGAAAAGGGAGATAGCAGAGTATGTGGCTGTATGTGACAGTTGTCAGAGGATTAAAGCAGAACATTAGAGACCTACAGGTTTGTTGCAGCCGTTGTAGATCCCTCAGTGGAAGTGGGATGAGATTAGGATGGATTTTATAGTCGGTTTGCCTCACACTCGTACTGGTTATGACTCCATCTGGGTAGTAGTGGACCGTTTGACAAAGGTGGCCCATTTCATACCAGTCAAGACCACCTACAACAGTGCAGTGTTGGCCGAACTATACATGTCTCAGATTGTGTGCTTGCATGGCGTTCTGAAGAAGATAGTATCAGATAGAGGCACTCAGTTCACCTCTCATTTTTTGCAGCAGTTACATGAAGCTTTGGGAACACACTTGAAGTTCAGCTCAGCTTATCACCTGCAGACAGATGGTCAAACAGAGAGAACCGACCAAATCCTTGAGGACATGTTGAGGGCTCGTGCTTTGCAAGACAAGATAGGTTGGGACAAGAGGCTACCATATGCAGAATTCTCTTACAACAACAGCTATCAGGCCAGTCTGAAGATGTCACCATTCGAAGCACTTTATGGGAGGAATTGTAGAACTCCATTGCATTGGGACCAACCCGGCAAAAGGCGGGTGTTCGGTCCAGATATTTTGCTTGAAGCCGAAGAGAACATCAGAATGGTCCGAGAGAATCTGAAGGTAGCGCAGTCCAGACAGCGAAGCTATGATGACACCCGAAGAAGAGAACTGAGTTTTGAAGTAGGAGACTATGTCTACTTAAAGGTGTCACCGATCAGAGGAATCAAAAGATTCAGAGTCAAAGGCAAGCTAGCACCTCGGTATATCGGGCCGTATCAGATTCAAGCAAGGCACGGAGAAGTGGCATATCAACTCAGCTTACCAGAGAATCTGTCCACTGTGCACGATGTGTTTCACGTGTCTCCGCTGAAGAAATGCCTGAGAGTGCCAGAAGAGCAGTTGCCAATAGAGGACCTTGAAGTTCAAGAAGATCTGACATATATTGAGAGGCCAACTTAGATTCTAGAGATAGCAGATAGGGTCTCTCGGAGAAGCACCATCAAGATGTGCAAAGTCAAATGGGGCCATCACTTAGAGGAAGAAGCAACCTGGGAAAGAGAAGACGATCTGAGAGCCAAGTACCCTGAACTCTTTGCTAGCCAGCCCTGAATCTCGAGGGCGAGATTCTTTTAAAGGGGGTAGGTCTGTAACACCCTAAATTTGGGGGTATAAAATTTCTTGCTAATTATCAACCAAATTCAGGTGTTACTCTTCTCTCTCTAGTTTCTCTCCCTCTCTCTTTTCCTTTTGGATATATTTGGTTTAATTAGGGAGGGAATTAATTATTTATTTTTGCCAAAACATTACGAGTCATGAAATATTGCATCATGTTGAGCTTAAATATCCTTTGAATTGTTGCACATGTTTGAATTAGTTTGAATTTGAAACTTGGTTTGAATTTGAATTGAAAACCCTAGAGAAAATAAATAGAAAAGCAATTGGAAAATCCCTAGAAAATAGAAAAAGCCAATTCGGCCCAGTCGACCCACTAAGCCTAGCCGCGTGCGCGTGCCCGCGTGCCTCCAGTCCTTGACAGGTGGGCCACGCTTGTCGGCACCGACCCGCACATCTCTTCCTCTCTCCCTCCCACTGCCCAGTGGGCCAATCCTGTAGGCGTCGTTCCTTTCGCACGCGGGCCCGCCCTCTCTCTGTCTCGCGGAACCCACACGTCAGTCCGTCCCCAACCTCTTGCCCACGTCCCTCGTGGACGCGCCCACGACTAGCGTTCTCCGGCCACGTTCTCAAGCCCACGCCCCTTTAGAAGCCGCACGCTGCATGCCCACTTCCACTCGCTCACTTGCGCCCTCAGCCGAACTCTCTTGCCCCCTCTCTTGCCCTACGCACATGACCAGACAAGCTCCGCCACCGCTCACCAGAGATCGCCGCCCGTTCTGCGACCGCCGTCAAGCCAGCTCCCCGTTCGTTGCCTCGGTGAGTTCCACCTCACCGTCAGCTACTTGGGACACCCCTCGGTTTGCCCTTTCCCTCTCTGTTTGGCCTGGTCCACGCTCACCGGAGCACTTCTTGCGCAGCCAAAGCCTGCCGCCGTCGACCCGAGACTTCCCTGCCTCCCTGCCGTCCTCTAGGCGCTCCTGAGTTCGCGCTTGTGGTAAGCAACCTCCCCATGTCCTTAATTCATCTGTTACTGTCCTTGTGCTTGCATGATTCCTCGCCAGAGTTGATCCGCGCCGCCGTTAGCCCACCTCGCCGTGTCCCGCGTTCTCTGGTACCCCTGTGCCAGCGTGGTACCCACGGTCGAGTTCGCCATGTCGCCCTGAACATGCCTGGCCCTCTCCCTAAGTCCCTGGAGCCCCACCGTGGCCGTCTCCCTCGTCTCCAGCGAGACTTCGCCACGGGGTCGAGCAGCGCCACTGCGCCCGTGTCTGGCTATCGACTGTTGGATCTCGGGCGTTCGTCCGAGATCTAGCGGTCTAGATTTAATCAGAGCAGACCTAATCTCAGCACTCTGATCCGGATTCGGCCGTTCTCCTCTCTCTCCCTCACCCGCGCCCCTGCTGCTGGGCTCGGCCTGTCAGCCCTGCCCTAGTTCGCTGACACCTCGAGCCCACCTGTCAACGCTCGCTGCGCGCCTCCATCCACGCGCGCGCCCGTAGGATCTAATCCTGTTTGTTCATCGGCGATCCTGTAATACCCAACTTGTAATTGGTAAGAGATAATAAAAACGGGGACACAATTTCACTTCATCTATATGTGAGTTTGACCTTATGCATCATCACATGTGAGCACCCTATGTAAAAACAAATAATTAATGACATAAAAACCATTAAAAATATACATCATGCTGGGATTTATTGTGTGTGTGCATTTTGTGATAATATGCAAACAATGTAAAAAAAAATAAAATAAAATATGTGGACACCCAAATTAGAATTTAAGTTCCAAAGGAAAAGAGAATAAAATATTTACAAATAAGGTAAAATAAGTATATATAAATTTATTAAATTCGTTTCATATTGGTATTTTTAATTTAGGCATTTGACCTAGGTTTGAATCTCATAAAAGATAGGAATTGAAACTTGAAATTTAAATTTGAAATGAAAGTAAAGAAAGAAGGAAAACTAAGACAAATAAAAGAAAAGGGAAAAGGATGCCTATTGGGCTCGTGACATCCAATTTGGCCCACGATTCTTTTCCACCCCCGCGGCCCAACCGCGAGTTTACCGCGCGCCCGGTCGGCTGACCATCTCGCGGGGCCCACTGGTCAGCTGCTCCTCTCGCGCCCACCGATCTTTCTACCGCTGGCGTGTGGGCCCGGCGCGTCGGATGCTTCCCTTTCCTTCGCCGCGCGGACCGGAGGTGCGTAACCATGACGGGCTTCGCGGGACTCCGTTGGGGACGCCTCAATCGACCGTCCCAGCGACCATAAAGCACAGCACCAGACCCCATCTCTCCTCCACTTCCTTCGCCGCCCACAAATCTCTCCACCAGAACAAAACCGAAGCGAACAGGGCGCCGCCGCAGCTTGTTCTCGTCCTCGACTCCGTTGGGGACTTGGAATAGGGCCGTGGCGCTTCACCGTGTCTCCAGGAGATCGTTCTTGACGGAGCCGGTCGGGATTGTCCCTCGGGGCGGCCGTAATTCTTCGTTGGAGGCGCATCACCGCCGCAGACCCGCCATTCTTCGTGGCCAGGCTCGCCTGCGCAATAATCCGTGGTCAGCATGCCCTCAAACTATTCGTCCTACTCTCCGCTACGTATAGCACCGTTTGTAGCGTATCCTAGGTCCCTATTTCACATAGTCGGTGTGCACCGGTGGGTCTGCCGTCGTCCGCTCGGGCGGCGCCGCCGTGGGCTGGTCGGTCCTGGTGCGCAAATGGCGTGGGATGCTCGCGACCGTCGATCCGGTCAGTGACAGCTCTGATTAGATCATCGCGTACCGCTTCGCGGAGTTACTCGTGGCCGTAGGATGTGCAATCGGTGGTCGAGAGTAGATTGTGTCCTTATAAGCCCTGATCGTCGGATGTTGATCCAACGGTGGCGATTAGAGCAGGGCGTACTTTTCGGGTGTGCAGATTTGGGCAGTTGGATGTCGATCGGAGGGCTCAGGGTGGATCTCGGTTATTTAAAATCTGAGCCGTAAGATCTTGATCCGGTGGCCAGTGCGGCGTACCGGTTCGCGGGTTTAGATATCTAATCAGAGCCCCTGATTTTCTATCGGACGGCCAGAAATGCTTGATACCCCTTCGGCCTGCACCTTTTGTTAAAGAGACCCTGGGTAAAGCGAAAATCAACCCGCCGTCCGTATAGACTGTTCCCTGAGTCTGGAGTATTTTGCGCCAAGGCCCCTGTGTTTTCTGAAATTCGAGGCCTAGTCCAGGGGATATTAAAAACCGAGAAAATGATTATAGAAATTAGTTGTTAATACAAAAACAATTCTAGAAACTTGTAAAATTCATAGAAATTCCATTTTTGATCCAAATTGAACCATTCCAATTTCTAAAAATTTGTAATAATATTCTTTATCATTTTGTGTCACTGTTTTGACATGAACTCAGTTAGAAAATTAATTTCTCATCTAATCCTATTTGAATCACATTAAACCTTAGGAAATTCATAACTTGAAATCTATAACTCCAAATTTAGTGATTCCAGCTCCTATGATCCCATTTTAATGTGTAGATTTTTACTGTATATATTTTATTTACATGTTTGATGTGATGTTAATTTATGTTATACTATGTATGTATTGTGTTGATGCGAGTAGACGAGCAAGCCACTGTGGATTCTGAGGTTCAGCAAGTAGAAGTAGCTGAGCAGGAGCTCATTGAAGGCAAGTTGTGCCCTTGATCACTTACTTTTCCCAGCCATGTTCTTATTAATTTTAATGATCTGCATAGGTTAATTTTGATGGGAGCCTTTATGTTACCCCAGTTTTGATTACCTCTATACCTTGTTCACCCCTGAAATATTTTTGGGTAGCACTTGCTATTGCTTTATGTGGATTGGGTATGGAGATTCACTATTCATGATTATTCTGTTATTATCTTGTTATTATTACTGTTCATGTTAAGATCATTAAATTAATGGGAACATGGAGCGACCACCCGGGAAAACAGTGCTACCACAAGGGTTTAATGGGACGCCCTTGGCTGATTAACTAGGAAAGCTAGTGGAGGGCTACCTTACCCGAAAGGGGCAAGGGCAGTAGGGGAGTGGTCAGTGTAGGGAGGTCCTTGTTTGATTTTGCTGCGATGGCGGTCAGGCAAGAACCCTGCACTGGAGCTTCCTATAAACTGTAGCGGGTAGTCTGAAGCTAGTGGAACTTTGTAAAGGCCTCGTAGTGTTACCCTGCCTCGCTTCCTTGGTAGAGGTGTATGGGATTCATGACCCCTTGGCAGATGGGTAACACGGCTTGTGGGTAAAGATGCGCAACCTCTGCAGAGTGTAAAACTAGTATACTAGCCGTGCTCACGGTCATGAGCGGCTCGGACCCTCACATGATTAATTATGGAACTTAAATTCAATTTTGACATTTGCATCACATTTGGGATTATTTTACTATTACTGTTCTTTATTATTATTAAGGTTTGGTATTTACTTGCACTTAGTAATTGCTAATAAAATTTTGACCAACTTATAAAAGCAACGCTCAGCTTCAACCTTTATTTCATTGATCAGCCTTACACTACATGAACTCCCACCTTTGGTGAGTTCATGCCACATTATTCCCCACGACTTGTTGAGCTATGAACGTATGTGAGCTCACTCTTGCTGTCTCACACCCCCCCCCACAGGAGAAGAGCAGGTGGTTGAAGAGGAGCTGCCTAACACTGAGGAGTTCGATCTGATCTAGGTGACGTTTCCCAGTCGACATTAGCGCCGACGATCCTTAGTTCGTTTTATGGTTATTCCTTTATTTTGTAATAAGTCTTCTGCTATGTAATAAATACTCTGATGATTTATGACATTTATCTCTATACACTCTGTTATTATATATGTTGTCTTCTTGGCGCATGTATGAGATGCACCCGGCTTTGTTCCTTAAAGCCGGGTGTTACAGAAGTGGTATCAGAGGAAATGTTGACTGTAGGACGAGACCTAGATAGAAATGGACAAATCCCTTACCTACTTATCTTATTCTGATTCATTCTACACTTACCTTACTCCAATTCTTTCTATACTTAGCTTGATCCTGTCTCACCTTCTATTGTTCTACTCTGATCATTCTTATCTTCTCTATTCTAAGACAAGATGGATTTCAAACCTTGGAGTCCCTACCCCTATGACATTTTTAAGAGATAGGAAGCCTAAGACAAAATTTAAAACTATTTTCTTAAAAAAAATGTTGATTGATTGTGCTGATGCTAAATGCCTGATTTGCTTCTTTGATTGATTGAATTATTATAGATGGACATCTTAGCATGTACCAACATAAGGTATTGAATTAGCTATAGTAGGTGGAATATTAATTTGCTTAGCTAATAAACCCCCCAAAATAACCTGATTTGTAATTACTGCCTTGTCTACTGCTCTTTCTTACCATATGTATCTAACTCAGATGGTCAATACCAGGAGGGGTGGTGGAATTGATTTGCCTCCTAACCAACACACTCGAAGGATATATAGACAACCTCAGCCACAGCCTGCAAAGATGAATCCTCCTAATCCTCCACCAGGCGGAGTTGACCCACTGGTTGCTGCTCAGATGGCGGTGATGCAGCAAATGGCGGACACTATGGCTGATATGCGTGCCCAGATGCAGCAAGAACGCCAAGAAATGTGTCAGGAAAGAGAAGATATATGCCAGGAGTTGCGCCAGGAGAGAGATGAGATAAGCCAAGAAAGGAGGGCGCAACAACAGCAGCTGCAACAACAACTTCAACAACAGCAACAACAGCAACAAGTGCCATTGCCTCCACCACCACCACCAGTTCCACCTCGTGATAAGCACCAAGAGTTCATGAGTCATAAGCCACCTACATTTGCAAGTTCGCCAGATCCACTTGATGCAGATGATTGGCTGAAAGCAATTGAGAAGATGCTCAACATTGCACAATGCACTGAACGGGAGAAGGTTTTATATGCTTTTGGACGTCTGACTGGTCCTGCTGCTGACTGGTGGGATTCTTATATTGCTGCCCATGATGCTGCGGATACTATTACCTGGGCAGAGTTCAGTACACAATTCAGGAACTACCATATTCCAGCTGGTATGATAAAGATCAAGAAGAAGGAGTTTCTGTCATTGAAGCAAGGCAACATGTCGGTCAGCGAGTACAGAGACAAATTTATTCAGCTGTCGAGATATGCTCCGGAGGAAGTTGCTGAGGATGAAAGGAAGCAGGAGCATTTTATTGAAGGACTTAATGGACCGCTGCAGTATGCTCTAGTGGCACACACTTTTCCATCATTTCAGAGGCTACTGGATAAGGCTCTTGCTATTGAACACAAGCGTGTTCAACTGGGCGATTTGAAGAGGAAGGCTATCTCACAGGGACAGGGTAGCAGCAGTGTTCGTCCTCGATACAGTTCACCACAAGGTACACCGACTCGATGTAAAGCCCTAAAATTTGTATCAGGTAAAAAAAAATAATAAATACATAAATATATATATGTACGTAAAAGGTGTTTTGGGAATTATTTGATTTTCTTTTCTTTGTACATATTCAATTAAGGGAATTTAATTAGTCAAATAACAAACAATTAAGTACAGGAATATGCATCTCATGTGGAGGTTCTTATATGCTTGCATTTGTATCCAAATTAGTGAGGCAAGTTTAAAATTTGAAATTAGAATATGAAAAGGGAAGAAAATAAATAAATAATGCAAACAGTATGAAATATATTCACATTTGGAATTCTATTAAATTTTTGCAAGACTTAGAAATTCAAAACTAGAATTTGAATTTAGTTTGAATCTTTGAGTTGGGGATAAAACAGGAATTTTTAAAAGAAAAAGAAAAACCCTAGCTGGGCCGCCCATTCTCCTTTTCGGCCCACCATCTCCCCACTCCTGCAGCCGCCCACCCGAATTGCTTCACTGCCGTGCGGGCCCGCCTGGCCAGGAGCCCTGTGTGCGCCCCATTCCCTCTGACGTCCGGGCCCACGCGTCGGTCTCTGCGGCTTCTCCCTTTTCTCTCGCTGGCAATGTGAGGCCAGGGTCGTCCTCTACCTCGTGCGACGGTGATGGAAACGGCCACCGCGCATTTCGTGGAGGTCGGCGCAACTGGATCGCGATCATAACAACCTGCTGACCACACTACTTAGACCCCCCCATCTGCTGCGGGCGCCCTGTTTTCTTGTTGCGCGGCTGGTCACTGGCTGGTGGGCCCATGGGGTCTGGCCGCGGCCCTTGCTCCATTGCCGTGAACTCCGCGGGGTTGGTAAGCTTTCGGCGCCGATCTTCTCGGTGCGGACTCACCTCCTGCTCCTATAAAGGTATGGCCTCGCGACCCCGTGCCATCGCACCACAGCGCCTGGTACTGCATACGCCATTGCCGCCGAGGGAGAGAGAAGGCTGGCCGCCGGTGGGGGAAACCTCGGTTTGGCCTCGACGGCAGGACCCAAATCCTCCCAGAAGCTTCGCCATGTCGCGCTGTACATGATAGCGTCTTTGCCTGGGCGGTGCCGTGTTCCGGACCGCCTGAATTGCTCGTCGGAGCGACCTCCTTGCCGCCAACCCGCTCTGCACCGCGGCCGGATCTCCCTGCCATCTTCAATCCATGGTATGTGCCTCCAATCGATGCGCTATCGTTCTGGCGTTGTGTAGAAGTCTTCAGATTGGGGGATGGCACCGTGACATGCCCTGGGACCGCCTCGCCGGCGTGTGCTCCGCCGTGCAGAGCTCGGGCGCCGCCGCCCTGGGCGCTCGGTGTGGAGGGCTGGATTTCAGCCGTTGATCCCCTGATGGACAGCTCTGGTAGGCTCTAGGTTACCCCTTCGACCAAATTGAATCCGCGCCATGGGATCTTGATCGGATGGCCACGGTGGAGTGTACGGGTTGTGTTTAAAGTAGGATCTAATCTGTGCCATTGGCTATGGATCCAATGGTCCCGGCGCAGCGATACCCCTTCGTTGTGGCAGGTTAACATATGAGTCCCTGAGCTTTGTAGAAATAAACCCGCAGTCCACCACGTGGGTAGTCTGTGTCTGGGAAACTTTTCAATTTAGCCCCCTGCGCTTCTGTTTAATTGAGGCGCAGTCCTGTGGATAGGAAAATCATAGAAAATGATTTAGAAAATGATTTTTAGTGTTAAAATAAATCAGAAACTTATTTAATTCATAACTAATTCATTTTAGCTCCTTTTTGACCCATTCCAGTTGCAATAATTTTGTTTTAATATTATTTACCACTTAGAGCCTCTGTTTTGTCATGAAAACAGTTAGGAATTTAATCTCTCACTTAATCCATTTTAAACACATAAAACCTTTGAAAATTCATAACTTAAAATATATAACTCCAAAATTAATGGTTCCTGTTCCTATGATCTTATTTTAATATGTATATTATTAATGTGTATTTTGTTCTTATGTTTGGTGTAATGTTAATTTTGCCTATACCATGTTTGTTTGTATTGCTACGACTAGCGTGAGGACACGTGTCATCTGAAAAGCAAGTTGGTACCTGGATTCTCAAGTCTCAGGCAAGTTGTGCCCTTGATCACTTCTTTCTACCCACTCATGTTCTAATTAATCATAATGATCTGCATAGGTTAATTTTGATGGGACCCAATAGGTTACCCTAGTTTGTCTATCTTTATACCTTGTTTACCACTGAACTTTCTGGGTAGTACTTGCTAGTGCTATATGTGGTTTTGGGTATGAAGATTACACTATTCATGATTATACTTTTGTTATCAGTTGTTATTTGTTGTTCATGATAAGATCATTATGTTAATTGGAACATGGAGAACCACCCGGGAAAACAGTGCTACCACAAGGGTGGAATGGGACGCCCTTGGCCGATTAATTAGGAAAGCTAGTGGAAGACTACCTTACCCGAAAGGGGCAAGGGCAGTAGGGGAGTGGTCAGTGTAGGGAGGCCCTCGGGAGGATTTTGCTGCGATGGCGGTCCTGCAAGGGATTCCTGCACTGGAACTTCCTATAAACTGTAGCGGGTTTTCTGAAGCTAGTGGAACTTTGTAAAGGCCTCGTAGTGTTACCCTGCCTCGCCTCCTCGGTAGAGGTGTATGGGATTGGCCGTCTCTTGGCAGATGGGTAACACGACTTGTGGGTAAAGATGCGCAACCTCTGCAGAGTGTAAAACTGGTATACTAGCCGTGCTCACGGTCATGAGCAGCTCGGACACTCACATGATTAATTTATGGAACTAAATTCAATTTGTCATATGCATTGCATCGCAGGTGATGTTGTTACTTTTGTTCTACTATTTAACTGGGTTGGTAGTTACTTATACTTAGTAATTGCTAATAAAATTTTGACCAACTTTAAAAGCAATGCTCAGCTCTAACCATCCTCTTTGGTAAGCCTTACACTTCATGTGAGCTCCCACCTTTGGCGAGTTCATGCACATTATTCCCCACAACTTGTTGAGCGATGAACGTATGTGAGCTCACTCTTGCTGTCTCACACCCCCCACAGGTCAAGAACAGGTACCAAAGGATGAGGCGCTTGGAGGATGCTGTGATGAGTTCGTGAGAGGTCTAGGCCGTCGTCTCCCAGTCAACTTTGGGTTGCTGGACCGTTGTCTCCTTATAATGTAATTATTTATTTTGTATAGAACTCCTGTTATATATAAAGTTGTGACATTCGATCCTGTGCCACTATACATCATATATGTGAGACTTGGTCCCAGCATACCTGGTGTTTATGTTCGCGCCCGGGTTTTGGACCCCTAAAATCCGGGTGTGACAGAAGTGGTATCAGAGGAATGTTGACTGTAGGACGAAACCTAGATAGAACTGGACAACCCTTATTGACTTACCTCTGCTACTCAGATTCTTTCTAAACTTTTCTTAATCTTTTCTCATCTATTTCCGCTTACTCTGATTATTCTTACCTTTTCATTCTAAAAACAAATGTGGATTTCACACTTTGAAATCCCATACTTAAAGTGACTTTAGGAATAGGAGACCTACTCATATGAACAAAAACAAAACTATTTTAGTAAAGTATCTATATGCTTGAGTGTTTGTTCTTATGATACTTGTCTGATTTGATTCTTTGATTGAGTGTGATGAGTTGTGGAGTAATGTCCACAATTACATCTGCATATACATATAAAAAAATGCTTATAAAAATAACTAGACACACTAGGTTATCCCTCTTTAAAGTATCTAGCCTAACAATATTCATCTCATCTTAAAAGATTCTATCCTACACTCATAGATCCATCTTATCTCAAAAGATCCTAACTTATCCTAATTAAAATATATCTGGTGTAATAAATCTATCTTATCTTAAAGGATTCTCTCTTATCTTAATAGATCCATCTACTCCTATAAGATTCTCTTTTATCTTAGTAGATTCAACTTATCTTAAAAGATTCGTCTTATCCTAGCCACTTTACTTAACTCATCCTAGAGTAACAACCATGATCTAAAGCAACTAGATATTATCTAGTCTAACCTAGCTATACCGATCTAATCTAGATCCCAACCAATCTAATATGATCCAATCTAAAGTGAGTTATTAACAAGTTAGTTAAGTTGGTGATATAGGTTAGACACTGTCTCTACAAATATATCTTAACCTAAATTAATGTCTTATACCAACTCATCCTTGAACAATGACCTACCTACCTCATATAATCCATACTATCTTAAAAGATTCTAACATATCCTAATAATATTTATCCTACCCTGGTAGATCTAGCTAATCTTAACTAGTTTAATCTAGTCATACCAACCTAATCTGGATTCTATCTAATCCAATATGATCTAAGCTAGATTGAGTTACATAATGCTGATACAAAGGATAAGGCCATACTCCAAAATTCACTTAAGCCTAAATTGGTGACCTAGATCAACTCGGCCATACCCAACAACCTAACCTACATCATAGGTTGTCTAATCTAGATATCACAAAAGCAAAGTGAAACTTTGTTCAAACCCACCTACCTCGTGTACCTAGGCTATCCTAATTATATATACTTAGCCACATGTCCTTAACTCGGATGGCAACTCCATGAATAAAGGCCAAAGAAGATCAACCAAGTCAAAGGAGGATAAGCATCAACTCAAGTATTCAAAGATCAAGTTGGATCGCCAGAAGAATCAAGGTCCAGAGTTTAGGATGAAGTCTTTCCTTATTATACCCTTGCCACAACCCCTACTTGCCATAACCGTACCTCATCTGACCTAATAAATAGCTAGACATACAATATCCATATGTTCCAAATCCTCTACTAACTGTTATGAAAAAAAAACTTGAACAAAGCTTTGATTTCCAAAACCCAATGAGAAACTAAAATTCTAAACCAAACCTAGTGTATCCCTTTCCTTACAAATCTCGGGGACGAGATTTCTGTTAAGGGGGGTAGGATTTGTAAAGCCCTAAAATTTGTATCAGGTAAAAAAAAATAATAAATACATAAATATATATATGTACGTAAAAGGTGTTTTGGGAATTATTTGATTTTCTTTTCTTTGTACATATTCAATTAAGGGAATTTAATTAGTCAAATAACAAACAATTAAGTACAGGAATATGCATCTCATGTGGAGGTTCTTATATGCTTGCATTTGTATCCAAATTAGTGAGGCAAGTTTAAAATTTGAAATTAGAATATGAAAAGGGAAGAAAATAAATAAATAATGCAAACAGTATGAAATATATTCACATTTGGAATTCTATTAAATTTTTGCAAGACTTAGAAATTCAAAACTAGAATTTGAATTTAGTTTGAATCTTTGAGTTGGGGATAAAACAAGAATTTTTAAAAGAAAAAGAAAAACCCTAGCTGGGCCGCCCATTCTCCTTTTCGGCCCACCATCTCCCCACTCCTGCAGCCGCCCACCCGAATTGCTTCACTGCCGTGCGGGCCCGCCTGGCCAGGAGCCCTGTGTGCGCCCCATTCCCTCTGACGTCCGGGCCCACGCGTCGGTCTCTGCGGCTTCTCCCTTTTCTCTCGCTGGCAATGTGAGGCCAGGGTCGTCCTCTACCTCGTGCGACGGTGATGGAAACGGCCACCGCGCATTTCGTGGAGGTCGGCGCAACTGGATCGCGATCATAACAACCTGCTGACCACACTACTTAGACCCCCCCATCTGCTGCGGGCGCCCTGTTTTCTTGTTGCGCGGCTGGTCACTAGCTGGTGGGCCCATGGGGTCTGGCCGCGGCCCTTGCGCCATTGCCGTGAACTCCGCGGGGTTGGTAAGCTTTCGGCGCCGATCTTCTCGGTGCGGACTCACCTCCTGCTCCTATAAAGGTATGGCCTCGCGACCCCGTGCCATCGCACCACAGCGCCTGGTACTGCATACGCCATTGCCACCGAGGGAGAGAGAAGGCTGGCCGCCGGTGGGGGAAACCTCGGTTTGGCCTCGACGGGAGGACCCAAATCCTCCCAGAAGCTTCGCCATGTCGCGCTGTACATGATAGCGTCTTTGCCTGGGCGGTGCCGTGTTCCGGACCGCCTGAATTGCTCGTCGGAGCGACCTCCTTGCCGCCAACCCGCTCTGCACCGCGGCCGGATCACCCTGCCATCTTCAATCCATGGTATGTGCCTCCAATCGATGCGCTATCGTTCTAGCGTTGTGTAGAAGTCTTCAGATTGGGGGATGGCGCCGTGACATGCCCTGGGACCGCCTCGCCGGCGTGTGCTCCGCCGTGCAGAGCTCGGGCGCCGCCGCCCTGGGCGCTCGGTGTGGAGGGCTGGATTTCAGCCGTTGATCCCCTGATGGACAGCTCTGGTAGGCTCTAGGTTACCCCTTCGACCAAATTGAATCCGCGCCATGGGATCTTGATCGGATGGCCACGGTGGAGTGTACGGGTTGTGTTTAAAGTAGGATCTAATCTGTGCCATTGGCTATATGGATCCAATGGTCCCGGCGCAGCGATACCCCTTCGTTGTGGCAGGTTAACATATGAGTCCCTGAGCTTTGTAGAAATAAACCCGCAGTCCACCACGTGGGTAGTCTGTGTCTGGGAAACTTTTCTATTTAGCCCCCTGCGCTTCTGTTTAATTGAGGCGCAGTCCTGTGGATAGGAAAATCATAGAAAATGATTTAGAAAATGATTTTTAGTGTTAAAATAAATCAGAAACTTATTTAATTCATAACTAATTCATTTTAGCTCCTTTTTGACCCATTCCAGTTGCAATAATTTTGTTTTAATATTATTTACCACTTAGAGCCTCTGTTTTGTCATGAAAACAGTTAGGAATTTAATCTCTCACTTAATCCATTTTAAACACATAAAACCTTTGAAAATTCATAACTTAAAATATATAACTCCAAAATTAATGGTTCCTGTTCCTATGATCTTATTTTAATATGTATATTATTAATGTGTATTTTGTTCTTATGTTTGGTGTAATGTTAATTTTGCCTATACCATGTTTGTTTGTATTGCTACGACTAGCGTGAGGACACGTGTCATCTGAAAAGCAAGTTGGTACCTGGATTCTCAAGTCTCAGGCAAGTTGTGCCCTTGATCACTTCTTTCTACCCACTCATGTTCTAATTAATCATAATGATCTGCATAGGTTAATTTTGATGGGACCCAATAGGTTACCCTAGTTTGTCTATCTTTATACCTTGTTTACCACTGAACTTTCTGGGTAGTACTTGCTAGTGCTATATGTGGTTTTGGGTATGAAGATTACACTATTCATGATTATACTTTTGTTATCAGTTGTTATTTGTTGTTCATGATAAGATCATTATGTTAATTGGAACATGGAGAACCACCCGGGAAAACAGTGCTACCACAAGGGTGGAATGGGACGCCCTTGGCCGATTAATTAGGAAAGCTAGTGGAAGACTACCTTACCCGAAAGGGGCAAGGGCAGTAGGGGAGTGGTCAGTGTAGGGAGGCCCTCGGGAGGATTTTGCTGCGATGGCGGTCCTGCAAGGGATTCCTGCACTGGAACTTCCTATAAACTGTAGCGGGTTTTCTGAAGCTAGTGGAACTTTGTAAAGGCCTCGTAGTGTTACCCTGCCTCGCCTCCTCGGTAGAGGTGTATGGGATTGGCCGTCTCTTGGCAGATGGGTAACACGACTTGTGGGTAAAGATGCGCAACCTCTGCAGAGTGTAAAACTGGTATACTAGCCGTGCTCACGGTCATGAGCAGCTCGGACACTCACATGATTAATTTATGGAACTAAATTCAATTTGTCATATGCATTGCATCGCAGGTGATGTTGTTACTTTTGTTCTACTATTTAACTGGGTTGGTAGTTACTTATACTTAGTAATTGCTAATAAAATTTTGACCAACTTTAAAAGCAATGCTCAGCTCTAACCATCCTCTTTGGTAAGCCTTACACTTCATGTGAGCTCCCACCTTTGGCGAGTTCATGCACATTATTCCCCACAACTTGTTGAGCGATGAACGTATGTGAGCTCACTCTTGCTGTCTCACACCCCCCCCACAGGTCAAGAACAGGTACCGAAGGATGAGGCGCTTGGAGGATGCTGTGATGAGTTCGTGAGAGGTCTAGGCCGTCGTCTCCCAGTCAACTTTGGGTTGCTGGACCGTTGTCTCCTTATAATGTAATTATTTATTTTGTATAGAACTCCTGTTATATATAAAGTTGTGACATTCGATCCTGTGCCACTATACATCATATATGTGAGACTTGGTCCCAGCATACCTGGTGTTTATGTTCGCGCCCGGGTTTTGGACCCCTAAAATCCGGGTGTGACACTCGACCGGGAGGACCACGCCCAGTTCACCAATCACCACTGAGGACTCCACCTCCTCGACAGGCTACTCCCACTGGCACCCCGACGAAGTTTGCAGGACAGAGTCCAGGCACTACGTGTTTCAAGTGTGGGAAGACTGGTCATTATGCAAATGTCTGCCCCCAGAGGATTGCTACTACTCCAGCTCAGAACAAGCAACAGACCCCTGGCAAGGGATATTCTATAGCCAGGGTGAATCAAGTCAGCGTTGATGATACTCCTGATGGTGGGGACCTCGTAATTGGTATGTTTTATGTTAATACAATTCCTGCAACCATATTATTTGATTCTGGTGCTACACATTCATTCATGTCTGCTAGATATGCCAACACAAATGAAATACCACTGCTAAATATGAGAAAACCCATGATAGTAATTACACCTAAAGGGCCTGTTGAGGCGAATCAAATGACACGTAGATTGACCTTGACCATTATGGGTAGAGAATTTGGAGCTACTGCTATAATATTAGAGTCAAGCAGTATAGATCTGATCCTTGGTATGTCATGGTTAAGAAAGGCAAAGGCCGTTATAGCATGTGGTAGAGGTACCGTAGAACTCACTACCACTGAAGGAGAAAGATTTCAAGTTAATATTGCAGTAACCTCCTCATCCATGCGTGCAATGTTCTTTATGCCTGAGGAGTTTGTTGGTGACAACATCCGGGTGGTTAGGGATTTTCCGGATGTCTTTCCAGAGGAGTTACCAGGGATGCCACCTGATAGAGAAGTTGAGTTTGTTATTGATCTCTTACCTGGAACTGCCCCTATTTCTAAGAGACCATACAGGATGGCTGTAGAAGAGTTGAAGGAGCTTAAGAAGCAGTTAACTGAGTTACAAGAAGCGGGGTTTATTCGTCCGAGTTCCTCACCGTGGGGAGCACCGGTGTTATTTGTGCAGAAGAAGGATGGATCGCAACGGATGTGTGTGGATTATAGGTCTCTTAATGATGTTACGGTGAAGAACAAGTACCCATTGCCCCGTATTGAGGATTTGTTTGATCAAATGCGAGGAGCAAGAGTATTTTCGAAGATCGATCTCCGATCGGGATACCATCAGATGAGGATTAGACCATCGGATATTCCCAAGACGGCTTTCTCGACTCGATATGGATTATATGAGTTTACTGTTATGTCATTTGGACTAACCAATGCACCAGCTTACTTCATGAATTTGATGAATAAGGTGTTTATGGAGTATTTGGACAGATTCGTCGTGGTATTCATCGATGATATTCTTATCTATTCTAAGAATGAAAGTGATCATGAACAACATCTAAGGTTGGTGCTACAGAAGTTACGAGATAATCAACTCTATGCTAAGTTTAGCAAGTGCGAGTTTTGGATTGACAAGGTGCCATTCCTTGGTCATATTATTTCTAATGGAGGAATAGCCGTGGATCCTGCTAAAGTGAAGGAGATTATGGAGTGGAGAGTGCCCACTACAGTTACGGAGATTCGGAGTTTCTTGGGACTCACAGGATATTATCGGAGATTTATTGAAGGATTTTCTAAGATTGCTAAGCCCATGACCTCACTTTTGGAGAAAGGAAGAGAATTTAAGTGGGATGAGAAATGCCAAGAAAGCTTTGATCAGTTGAAGGAGAGATTGATGTCACCTCCAGTATTGATTATGCCAGATCTGCAGAAGGGATTTGACATTTACTATGATGCATGTGGCCAAGGACTTGGATGTGTGCTTATGCAAGATGGTCATGTGATTGCCTATGCATCTCGTCAGTTGCGGAAGCATGAACTGAACTACCCCACTCATGATTTGAACTAGCTGCCGTTGTGCATGCACTTAAGATTTGGAGACACTACATCATGGGAACTAAGTGCCAAGTATACACGGATCATAAGAGTTTGAAGTATATATTCACTCAGAAGGATCTCAACCTTAGGCAACGCCGTTGGTTGGAGCTCATTAAGGATTATGATTTGGAGATTCACTATCACCCAGGCAAGGCGAATTTGGTTGTAGATGCCTTGAGTCGGAAGGAGCATGTTCACTCCGCTTTCGTTGTCTAGCTACCTGATGAATTAGCAAAAGACTTTGAGAGGCTCAACCTGGGAATTGTTACACATACGGAAGGAGTGACTATTGAATTGGAACCTACCTTGGAGCAAGAAATTCGTAAAGGTCAGGTTGGTGATGCCAAAATCCAGGAGATCAAGGATTTGATAACAGAGGGTAGAGGCCCAGAGTTCACGGAGGATGAGCAAGGCATGATATGGTTCAAGAATCAGATCTGTGTTCCCGATATTGATAGTCTTCGGGAAACCATATTGAAGGAGGCACATGATTCAGTTTATTCTATCCACCCTGGGAGCACTAAGATGTATCAGGATTTGAAGCAAAAGTATTGGTGGTATGGTTTAAAGAGAGATGTGGCTGCACATGTGGCTATGTGCGATGTATGCCAAAGAGTTAAAGCTGAACACCAGAGGCCAGCCGGACTACTGCATCCACTGAAGATACCTGAGTGGAAATGGGAAGAGATTGGCATGGACTTCATTGTTGGATTACCCCGCACGTCTGCTGGATATGATTCTATATGGGTGATTGTGGACAGGCTAACTAAAGTAGCCCACTTTATTCCGGTGAAGACCACTTATTCAGGAGCCAAGTTAGCAGAGTTGTACATGGCACGGGTTGTCTGCCTACATGGTGTGCCAAAGAAGATCGTGTCTGATCGAGGATCACAGTTTACCTCTCGATATTGGAAGAAGTTGCACGAGCCATTGGATACGAGATTGAATTTTAGTTCGGCTTACCATCCACAGACTGATGGGCAGACAGAAAGGACTAACCAAGTACTGGAAGATATGTTAAGAGCTTGTGCTCTTAAACATGGTGGAAGTTGGGATAAGAGTTTGCCTTATGCGGAGTTCTCTTATAATAATAGTTATCAGGCCAGTTTGAAGATGTCACCGTTTGAGGCTTTATATGGCAGAAAGTGCAGGACTCCCTTGTATTGGACTCAAACTGGTGAAAGGCAGTTGTTTGGGCCTGAGATTATACAGGAAGCAGAAGAACAAGTTCAGCAAATAAGGGAGAATTTGAGAACTGCACAATCCAGGCAGAAAAGCTATGCTGATACCCGGAGAAGACTACTTGAGTTTAAGGAGGGAGATTATGTTTATTTGAAGGTGTCACCACTCCGGGGCATGAGAAGGTTCAAAGTCAAAGGAAAGTTGTCCCCTCGCTTTATTGGACCCTTTTTAATCTTAAAGCGAGTGGGAGAGGTTGCATACCAATTGGAGTTACCGGATCATCTTTCGGATGTTCATGATGTATTTCATGTATCTCAGCTGAAGAAATGTCTCAGGGTGCCTGAAGAACAATTACCAATGGAAGACCTTAGCATTCAAGATGACCTGACTTATGTTGAGTACCCCATCAAGATTTTGGATACTTTGACTCGAGTTATCAGAAATAAAGTTATTAAGATGTGTAAAGTGCAATGGAGTCACCACAGTGAAGATGAAGCAACTTGGGAAAGAGAAGAAGAGCTTCGTATAGATTTTCCTCACCTTTTCCCTAGATCTTCCTAAATCTCGAGGACGAGATTATTATTAAGGGGGGTAGGATTTGTAATACCCAACTTGTAATTGGTAAGAGATAATAAAAACGGGGACACAATTTCACTTCATCTATATGTGAGTTTGACCTTATGCATCATCACATGTGAGCACCCTATGTAAAAACAAATAATTAATGACATAAAAACCATTAAAAATATACATCATGCTGGGATTTATTGTGTGTGTGCATTTTGTGATAATATGCAAACAATGTAAAAAAAATAAAATAAAATATGTGGACACCCAAATTAGAATTTAAGTTCCAAAGGAAAAGAGAAGAAAATATTTACAAATAAGGTAAAATAAGTATAAATAAATTTATTAAATTCGTTTCATATTGGTATTTTTAATTTAGGCATTTGACCTAGGTTTGAATCTCACAAAAGATAGGAATTGAAACTTGAAATTTAAATTTGAAATGAAAGTAAAGAAAGAAGGAAAACTAAGACAAATAAAAGAAAAGGGAAAAGGATGCCTATTGGGCTCGTGACATCCAATTTGGCCCACGATTCTTTTCCACCCCCGCGGCCCAACCGCGAGTTTACCGCGCGCCCGGTCGGCTGACCATCTCGCGGGGCCCACTGGTCAGCTGCTCCTCTCGCGCCCACCGATCTTTCTACCGCTGGCGTGTGGGCCCGGCGCGTCGGATGCTTCCCTTTCCTTCGCCGCGCGGACCGGAGGTGCGTAACCATGACGGGCTTCGCGGGACTCCGTTGGGGACGCCTCAATCGACCTTCCCAGCGACCATAAAGCGCAGCACCAGACCCCATCTCTCCTCCACTTCCTTCGCCGCCCACAAATCTCGCCACCAGAACAAAACCGAAGCGAATAGGGCGCCGCCGCAGCTTGTTCTCGTCCTCGACTCCGTTGGGGACTTGGAATAGGGCCGTGGCACTTCACCGTGTCTCCAGGAGATCGTTCTTGACGGAGCTGGTCGGGATTGTCCCTCGGGGCGGCCGTAATTCTTCGTCGGAGGCGCATCGCCGCCGCAGACCCGCCATTCTTCGTGGCCAGGCTCGCCTGCGCAATAATCCGTGGTGAGCATGCCCTCAAACTATTCGTCCTACTCTCCGCTACGTATAACACCGTTTGTAGCGTATCCTAGGTCCCTATTTCGCATAGTCGGTGTGCACCGGTGGGTCTGCCGTCGTCCGCTCGGGCGGCGCCGCCGTGGGCTGGTCGGTCCTGGTGCGCAAATGGCGTGGGGTGCTCGCGACCGTCGATCCGGTCAGTGATGGCTCTGATTAGATCATCGCGTACCGCTTCGCGGAGTTACTCGTGGTCGTAGGATGTGCAATCGGTGGTCGAGAGTAGATTGTGTCCTTATAAGCCCTGATCGTCGGATGTTGATCCAACGGTGGTGATTAGAGCAGGGCGTACCTTTCGGGTGTGCAGATTTGGGCAGTTGGATGTCGATCGGAGGGCTCAGGGTGGATCTCGGTTATTTAAAATCTGAGCCGTAAGATCTTGATCCGGTGGCCAGTGCGGCGTACCGGTTCGCGGGTTTAGATATCTAATCAGAGCCCCTGATTTTCGATCGGACGGCCAGAAACGCTCGATACCCCTTCGGCCTGCACCTTTTGTTAAAGAGACCCTGGGTAAAGCGAAAATCAACCCGCCGTCCGTATAGACTGTTCCCTGAGTCTGGAGTATTTTGCGCCAGGGCCCCTGTGTTTTCTGGAATTCGAGGCCTAGTCCAGGGGATATTAAAAACCGAGAAAATGATTATAGAAATTAGTTGTTAATACAAAAACAATTCTAGAAACTTGTAAAATTCATAGAAATTCCATTTTGATCCAAATTGAACCATTCCAATTTCTAAAAATTTGTAATAATATTCTTTATCATTTTGTGTCACTGTTTTGACATGAACTCAGTTAGAAAATTAATTTCTCATCTAATCCTATTTGAATCACATTAAACCTTAGGAAATTCATAACTTGAAATCTATAACTCCAAATTTAGTGATTCCAGCTCCTATGATCCCATTTTAATGTGTAGATTTTTACTGTATATATTTTATTTACATGTTTGATGTGGTGTTAATTTATGTTATACTATGTATGTATTGTGTTGATGCGAGTAGACGAGCAAGCCACTGTGGATTCTGAGGTTCAGCAAGTAGAAGTAGCTGAGCAGGAGCTCATTGAAGGCAAGTTGTGCCCTTGATCACTTACTTTTCCTAGCCATGTTCTTATTAATTTTAATGATCTGCATAGGTTAATTTTGATGGGAGCCTTTATGTTACCCCAGTTTTGATTACCTCTATACCTTGTTCACCCCTGAAATATTTTTGGGTAGCACTTGCTATTGCTTTATGTGGATTGGGTATGGAGATTCACTATTCATGATTATTCTGTTATTATCTTGTTATTATTACTGTTCAAGTTAAGATCATTAAATTAATGGGAACATGGAGCGACCACCCGGGAAAACAGTGCTACCACAAGGGTTTAATGGGACGCCCTTGGCTGATTAACTAGGAAAGCTAGTGGAGGGCTACCTTACCCGAAAGGGGCAAGGGCAGTAGGGGAGTGGTCAGTGTAGGGAGGTCCTTGTTTGATTTTGCTGCGATGGCGGTCAGGCAAGAACCCTGCACTGGAGCTTCCTATAAACTATAGCGGGTAGTCTGAAGCTAGTGGAACTTTGTAAAGGCCTCGTAGTGTTACCCTGCCTCGCTTCCTTGGTAGAGGTGTATGGGATTGATGACCCCTTGGCAGATGGGTAACACGGCTTGTGGGTAAAGATGTGCAACCTCTGCAGAGTGTAAAACTAGTATACTAGCCGTGCTCACGGTCATGAGCGGCTCGGACCCTCACATGATTAATTATGGAACTTAAATTCAATTTTGACAATTGCATCGCATTTGGGATTATTTTACTATTACTGTTCTTTATTATTATTAAGGTTTGGTATTTACTTGCACTTAGTAATTGCTAATAAAATTTTGACCAACTTATAAAAGCAACTGTTGGGGGCCTTCGTCCTCCGAAGGTCCTCAAAAACATGATTTGACAATGTTTTCCAAGTGGACTATGTGAACAGGTACTTTCGGATTCAGAACTATGAACATGAAGTACGATCAGGACGAAGCCTGAACCAGACGAAGGACGGGCTGATTACCAAGCTCCACGAAGGATGGTGCACAACCGAAGCTGTGCGCAGGGAAGCTTCGTCGCGATAGCAGAGAGGGGAACCGACTTAAAGATGAAAAGACTACGTGGGCCTTGATAGATTTCCATAAGTCATTAACAAATGTAATGGACATAAATGTAATTTTACGGGGGCTGCGTCCCGCGTCTATAAATAGATGAACAGTACTCCCGTACTGTTCACGCTGACTTGGCATTTGCTTTTGCGTCACGCTTCTACTTTTTACCTTCTCTCAGGACCGAAGGTACATTGTAATTTGAAATAATTTCTACTGTCCCATGTTAATAAAATAGAAATGATTTTATGATAATGTTTATATTATGTTTCATGCTTTATATAAATCCTTCGTCATTACTTGTTGCATTTACGAAGGTATGCCTCTTATGACTTTCGTCCGAAATTCATTATTTCCCGAAGGGGAATAATGTTCCGAAGGACGAAGGACTTTAACACTTAACACTTTTATGTTGCCTTGTTCTTAACTCTTAGCATTTGGGAACAAGTCCCCAACATTGGCGCCCACCTCCGGTGAACTCACTTCCACTTCGAGTTTTTTGAACACCTTCGGAAGCTATAGACCTTCGCTATGGCGCCGAAGAAAGCTTCAGCGGCTGGGGCTGCAGCACTGCAACCGCTGGACCCCAACCAGGAGACCGTCTCTCTTCGGGAGGCCCGAAGCCAGAAGAGGAAGGCCGTCAGCCCGACGCTTCAGGAGGATGAACTAGACCAAGAAATCAGGGATATGGAGATGCTTCATCAACAGGTGCAGAGGAAAAAAGAGAAGATGGCCAGGTTAGCTGAGCTGCAAAGGCAGATAGACGAAGCCTCTGAAGAAGTCCGTCATCTTACCCATGATGAGCAAGACCGAAGGCCTCAACAAAAAGACCTTCGTCAGGAGGGCTTCTTCAACGAAGATGACTGGTATGAAAATTTCCATCATGGAAATTTTGTTTTCGATGATGCTTCTCCTCTGTCTGCTGAGCTGCAGGCTACACCTTGGCCTCCGTCCTATAAGCCACCCCAGCTTCCCATGTTTGATGGCCACTCAGACCCGAAGCAGTTCTTGATGAGCTACGAAGCAACAGTGTCTTCGTATGGGGGCAATGCTGCAGTCATGGCAAAGTCTTTCGTCATGGCTGTCAGGAGTGTTGCTCAGACCTGGTATTCCTCCCTTCGACCAGGAACTATCATCTCATGGCAGAAGCTGAAGGATATGTTATTAACCAGCTTTCAAGGATTTCAGACGAAGCCAGTTACTGCTCAAGCCTTGTTCCAGTGCACTCAGGACCATGAAGAATACCTTCAGGCGTATGTCAGAAGGTTCTTGCGTTTGAGGGCGCAAGCACCAACGGTGCCCAATGAAATTGTTATCAAGGCCATGATCAAGGGGCTTCGTCCTGGACCTGCAGCACAATACTTTGCTAGGAAGCCTCCTCAGACTCTGGAGAAGCTGCTCCAAAAGATGGACGAGTACATTCGTGCCGATAATGACTTTCGCCAAAGAAGGGAGGAGGCCTTCAGATTTTCTGAGATGACCAGGGGCTTCGGAGGAAGATTCTATCCGAGGCATGTCAGGTCCATCCACAACTCCACTCAAAATGATGATAAGGGGAGTCAGCAGAACAGACCGCAGTGCTCCTCACAGGCTTCGGGGCAACATCAAACTTTCTTTCGGCCACCAGCTCCAAGAGGCAGAGGCACCAGGGGCTTCGGCGGGAGATTTGGAGATCAACCAAGGAGGATATTTTGCTTATTCTGTGGTGAAAACAAGGGCCATACCACCAGGATGTGCCATGTCACCATCCAGAAACAAAAGGAGCTAGCAGAAGCTGCAGCGCAACAGGGCCAGCCGAAGCAGGTCATGCATACTGCTTCGTATCATCAGCCTTACATCCCGGAATACGTGGGCAACCACCCTGCAGTTTCCGTAGCCTCGGCAAGTCAACCTCAAGCTTCATGGCAACAGCCCCCACCTCCACCCCCGCTGCAACAAGGCCAACAGCCAGAAGGGAGCCAATATGCTCCGCACCAAAGGGATCTCAGAGAGCAATCTGAAGCTCGCACAGTCAATAGTACTGTGCCAGAGTCGAAGCACATTTACTGACAGATATCCTACTTTGATAGCAGTCTTTTCCGTTTAAGTTCTATTTTCTGTGAGATAAAGAACATTTCAGTTTTCATATAACAGTTTCGTGGTTGGTTATGAGGAAAACCTATCTTCTCCACAGGCTTAAGTTGCTGAAGCTTAAAAATTTGCGGTAATAAGGAGGACTTTCGAATTATTAAAAATCCTTCGAAGCAACAAAAAGTCGTTCTAAGGAACGCAGAGTAAGTTGCCGAAGTTACAAAAAGCCGTTCCAAAGGGAGCGCAGTGTAAGTTTTTTGCTCCAAAGACGTTCCTAAGGGAATGCAGAGCATACAGCGAAAAGTCAACGCTGATACCGCCTAAGTAAAAGGCGAAGAAGCTCCAAAGACGTTCCTAAGGGAATGCAGAGCTTATACCGCCTAAGTAAAAGGCGAAGAAGCTCCAAAGACGTTCCTAAGGGAATGCAGAGCTTATACCGCCTAAGTAAAAGGCGAAGAAGCTCCAAAGACGTTCCTAAGGGAATGCAGAGCTTACGAATATATTTTGTGCGTATCTTCGGAACAAATGTCATTTGCATAACATAACATCATCACATCATTTTGCATAGCATAAGCATCATACATCATGTTGCATATGGCAAAAGAAGGGGACACAGTATCAACCTTCGAAAGGATGCTTTGAGAAAGAGCAAATTGTGTAAAGTCACGAGGGAATACAATGATAATCTTCGGAAAATAGCTTCGGAAAATGTTTTTACGAAGCATGGATGAGCTTCATCAGAGTAATATCAAAATTGTATAACTTCGGAGAATGTTTTCACGAAGCATGGATGGGATTTATCAGAACAGTTTTAACGGAGAATGTTTTCACGAAGCATGGATGGGATTTATCAGAACAGTTTTAACGGAGAATGTTTTCTTCACGAAGCATGAAAAGAAGGGAAGGTGTTTTTTTCGCCGAAGGCTCAAAAATGGTATGTATGTAGAATTTCATGCATCGTAAAGAATTGAATAATGAAAAGAGACTTGTATATTACATTCAAATGTACAAAATATTACAAAGATCACACTTCGAATGTTTTTTCTTATAACATCTAGTCTTCCCTTAATACTGCTTCGGCGGCCTCATTTAGAAGTTGATCAACAACTTTATCCATGATAGCTTCGGCCATTTGTTTAATCTCCTCATCTCCTTTTGTGTGAGGGTCAGCAGTCGATCCAGCAGGTCCTGAGGAAAGAGAACATTTCTTCATTACTATTACAAATCGCGAACAAAGTTTGAAATAAAAATTACAACACAATAAGAACGATTAATTAGTACCTAATTGCCCTTCGGGCTCTGTACTTCTTTCGGCAGCTTCTGCCACTTTTCTAGCATCATGGATGCCTTTTTCACTTCTTTGAATTATTTCTTGCGCCATTTCTCGGCCGCCATTGTCCCAGATATCAGTGAAGAATTTACCGCCAACCATGCTTGCTTCGGTCGAGGGATCTTTGATGTCTTCAGAAGACAGGGCAGCTTCGGACTGAGCTAAGGATTTTATATGTTCACAACCTTTTTTCTCCAGAACAGCAGCAACTCCTCTGGCGCCTGAAAAAGCGCAGATGTCACCGCGGCTGCTCAGGATTTCCTCGAAGGCTTCTGCTTCGTGACTGATCCAGTCCAGTGGACCTTCGGGATTGCCTCTTGAAAAATTCTCTTCGCTAGAAAAGGCGCCAACACTGGCGAAGCTGGATTTTATCTTTTTGACACATTCTACAGATTTAACATAGCATTTCCTCTGAGATGCACGAAGCTCCTTAACACTTAACTCCAAATTATTGACCATATGATCACTAAGTTCTCGTTTTGTTTCCTCAAGCACGCGTTCCTCCTTAGCTCTAGCTAGCTGTTTCTGAAGATCTTTAATTTCACGTTTTTGGGCTTCGGCCTGGGTTTTTGAAGCAGCTTCGTCCTTCTTCACCTTTTCTACCAGTGTAAGCAGAATTTTATCCTTTTCCAGAGCTTCGTCTCTCAGTTTAATAACTTCGGAGCGTAAATTGTTGAACGCAATTTCATAGCTTTCATCTTCGGCGCTCTTTTGGGCTCTTAATGCGTTGCTTAGGATCAAGCCCTATACGAAAAAGAATCCATATAAGAATAAAAGAATGAATTGAGTATTAAAAAAGTTTTTTCAAGCGACTAATTCCCATACCTTTAGGCTATTGTATGCAAGACTGTCCGCGAGATCCTCCTTTGACATAGCACATAATCCAGCTTCGAGCTTCGGGAACCCCATACTCCTAGCCATCTCTCGGCAGACAGATAGTTCTTTGTTATCAGGCAGGCAGTATAGGAAGTCATCTTCATTTGTCCCATTGAATACTACTGCCCCCTTCGGATATTTTAGTTCTTTCGCATAGTGGTTGGCTTCATAAGTTTCTTCTTCAGATAATTTCTTCCCCGAAGCATGTCGTATGATGTAATCGCATATGCTGGCAGGAGCTTCGGGAATGGCAGTGTCAATTTCTTCAACTAAAACTGGTTCTGATGTCTTTATTGTTTCGGTTTCCAAAGATTGCTCCTTGGAGGGCTCTGAAGGTCCAGCTTCAGTTTCAGCTTGTTGTTTCGAAGCTTCAGTAGACGCTTCAGCAACTTCAACAGTCTTTTTTGGAGTTGTGCTTGAAGACTTAATTGTCTCCAAGACATCTAGTACGTTCACCATTCTTTTTCTTTTTGGGGTCACCGATGGACCCTTTTGGTTTTTTATTGTTTCGACATTTACCGAAGGACTTAAAATTTCAGACATTTTTGGCTCTTCAACCTTCGGTTTCTCTGCTTTTTCTGCTGAAGGCGCTTCAGTCTTTTCTTTCATCTTCGGCACTGGAGCTGGTTCGGTAGCTTCAGAGGCCAAAGAGACTTCACCAATAAATTCTGGCACTGTGGCCGGCTCAATAAAACGCACTGGGTGGGTGAGCACTTTCATCTTTTTCCTTCGTGGCACTGGCTCACTAGTAGCACTCGTTGTAGCCTCTGCCGCAGTAGAAGTATTTTTTCTTTTGCGACTCAATACCGGATAGTGGTAGTCAGGGTACACAAACCCGACTGCGTCAAATACCCGGTTGAGCCTTTTCTTTTTTCGGCCTCCGAAGGCTGCTGATAACACAGTGTTCTCGGCCTTCGAATATGCCCCAAGCAGTTCGTCACTTAATATTTCAATACTTTTCAACCAGTCATCATCAGGTTCAACAAATTTATCTCCATATTTGAATGTGTATTTCAGTCTGACCAGTCCGCCTTCGTCGGACTCCTTGATGGTCTCCTTCGGCATTTCCCACTTTTCTGCAAGTGGCCATACCCTGAAGGCAATATGCTCTTGGACCAAGTCCCTTGTCCCAATGAAAGAGCAGACCACGCCGAAGGCTCTTTGGCATTCCTCGGCTGCTTCATCCATTTCAACCTTCGGCCTTCGAAGTCCGAAGCGTTGCCAGATGGGGCGCATAATGATACTCTTGACATTTTCTTGCGCTGTTAAGTCATTCTTTACATAGAACCATTCAGTCATCCAGGCTCCGGGCCATCTCTTCCGAAAAGTCGGCACAGGTCGGCTTGACTCGGAGCGGGCACCGAAGCTGTAGCACCCAAAGTTGTTGTGATATTGTTCTTTTCCCCAGGGCTTCGTCTCATATAATAACTCATGAATGTTGCAAAAGCTTTTAGCGTTTGGTTCCAAACCTTGGCTTCTCGCAGCCCAGACAAACACCCCCATTCTTATAATGGCTTCGGGAGTAATTTGATGCAGGTAGACTTGAAATGTTTTTAGTACCTCAACAACAAAGTTGCTTAGGGGGAATCGAAGCCCTGCCTTGTGAAAGCTTCGGAAGATTACGACCTCATCTTCTTCGGGGGTGGGAGAAGTCTTTTCTCCAGCGTCAACCCTCACAATAGATATATCTCGAAAATACCGCCCCCTCATATTATCAATATGATTCTGCTTAGTAGTGGTTTTCCCGAAAACCGTGTGACTTGGCCGCCATGGCCTATCTTCGGACTCTTCCCCACCACTTTCTACATCAAAACTGTCGCTGTCATCAGTATCTTCGGACAAACCTTCAAGAATTTCCTTGGTGATTTTCTCTGTATTGGTTTCCGCCATCGCTATAAGGAACCCCAGGTTTTTCTCTTCGTCAAGACTCAGCTTTGTCTCAGCAGGGATCTTCTTACCTTCAGACATCTTCGGACGCGCTAAAAAATTGTTTCCAAGGTCGAAGCTTTAAAATCAAAAAGATCAGTAAATCTTAGTGCACAAGAGCTAAAAATGCAGTGGGCCGAAGCAGATGGCAAGTGTGCGTACCAAATAAGTTTGCGGTATGATCTTATTTATATCCCCGGGGCGGTGAAAATTGAAAGACCCCGCTTGTCAGTGAGTGTTGCTATTCTAGCAAAGGGAAGGTGTTTTTTCGAACCTTCGGCTCAGGGCCTTCGTCCATTTCGCAATCTGAATTTATCATTAACAAATTAATATTGCGAGGGGCTACTGTTGGGGGCCTTCGTCCTCCGAAGGTCCTCAAAAACATGATTTGACAATGTTTTCCAAGTGGACTATGTGAACAGGTACTTTCGGATTCAGAACTATGAACATGAAGTACGATCAGGACGAAGCCTGAACCAGACGAAGGACGGGCTGATTACCAAGCTCCACGAAGGATGGTGCACAGCCGAAGCTGTGCGCAGGGAAGCTTCGTCGCGATAGCAGAGAGGGGAACCGACTTAAAGATGAAAAGACTACGTGGGCCTTGATAGATTTCCATAAGTCATTAACAAATGTAATGGACATAAATGTAATTTTACGGGGGCTGCGTCCCGCGTCTATAAATAGATGAAAAGTACTCCCGTACTGTTCACGCTGACTTGGCATTTGCTTTTGCGTCACGCTTCTACTTTTTACCTTCTCTCAGGACCGAAGGTACATTGTAATTTGAAATCATTTCTACTGTCCCATGTTAATAAAATAGAAATGATTTTATGATAATGTTTATATTATGTTTCATGCTTTATATAAATCCTTCGTCATTACTTGTTGCATTTACGAAGGTATGCCTCTTATGACTTTCGTCCGAAATTCATTATTTCCCGAAGGGGAATAATGTTCCGAAGGACGAAGGACTTTAACACTTAACACTTTTATGTTGCCTTGTTCTTAACTCTTAGCATTTGGGAACAAGTCCCCAACAGCAACGCTCAGCTTCAACCTTTATTTCATTGATCAGCCTTACACTACATGAACTCCCACCTTTGGTGAGTTCATGCCACATTATTCCCCACGACTTGTTGAGCTATGAATGTATGTGAGCTCACTCTTGCTGTCTCACACCCCCCCACAGGAGAAGAGCAGGTGGTTGAAGAGGAGCCGCCTAACACTGAGGAGTTCGATCTGATCTAGGTGACGTTTCCCAGTCGACATTGGCGCCGACGATCCTTAGTTCGTTTTATGGTTATTCCTTTATTTTGTAATAAGTCTTCCGCTATGTAATAAATACTCTGATGATTTATGACATTTATCTCTATACACTCTGTTATTATATATGTTGTCTTCTTGGCGCATGTATGAGATGCACCCGGCTTTGTTCCTTAAAGCCGGGTGTTACAGATCCGATGGTTGAGATCGTCTGATACCCCTTCACGTGTGTTTTTGCTTAAGAGACCCTTGGGTTTTAGGAAATGAACCCGCCATCCCTGGTTTTCGTGTGCATGCCCATGTGTTCTTTTAAACAGCCCCCTGTGCTTTTAAATAATTACAGAATTAGACCTAATTTCATATTTTAAACTTCAAAACTTGTTTATTTCATATCTTTTTCATATGAACTCCAAATTTAGTAGTTCAAATTGCAAAATGTTCATAAGATTATTCTCTATCCAAATAAATTATGTTCATCTATAGTCTGTACAGTTTAATTTTATACCTAGAATATAAGATTAATGTATATGTAGATTTATCCCCCATCCGAGGTTGTCCCCACTGTACTCAGTGCTCAGGAGGAGATGCTTGCAACATGGAGGACTTTGACGAATTCCAGGACTATGACGAGTTCTAGTTTTTCTTAGTGGCAAACCCTCAGTTAGCTGCCTGTGTAGGCTTATCTTCTATGTTTCGTTTTCCGCACTTAGATATTAATGTTAAATACAATGGTTATGTATTAGACTCTGTGGATGTCTTGGACATCTTGATGTAATTAAAGTACCTTTCCGCTATTTATTTTGAGCATTGTGTGATGATGTCCAATTATGTAATCAATGTGTATGTGAGTTCTGATCCTGGCACGTACATGGTTCGCATTCGGTTTGCCTTCCAAAACCGGGTGTGACATGTTAGACGCCATTATCTGAGTTGGGATAAAAATTGTGGGTACATAGGGTAGGCAGGTTAAACAGAGTTTTACTTTGCTTTTAGGATAAATGGGTTGGGCAACCTATAACATAGGCAAGGTTGTGGTTTCACAAACGAGTTGGTCTAAGACACCAATTTAGGTTGAAAACTCATTTATAGGAATATGGTCTAATCTATGTTACCATAACTTGTTTAAGTAACTCCCTTTAGACCAGATCATATTAGATTAGGTTGGGTCTAGATTAGATTGGATATAACTAGATTAGACTAGTTTAAGTTAAATAGATCTACCATGGTAGGATATACATTATTAATATATGTTAGAATCTTTTGAGATAGGATGGGTCATATGGTGTAGGTAGGTCAGAATCTCTGTCAGGTTAAAACAGAGAGATTATGCAACTATCGGGTGGTTAAGGTAGTTGTATATGGTCGGGTTGGTCTGTCGTACTTAATTTAGTGCAGAGTGAATTAAGTTAAACATATTTTATAGGAGTACAATCTCATTTATTTTACCACTATTAACTGGTTAAGTGACTGTCCTTAGGTTAGCTCAACTTAAGGTTAGACTTTGTTAGGTTAGATTAACCTATTACATTGGATCAGATCTAGAATAAATTGATATGACTATTTTAGATTAGATAAGATCTAAACAAATTTTGGATTAGCTCATGGTTGTTATTCTAGAGTGAGATAAATATACTAATTAGGGCAAGATGAATCCATAAGGATAAGGTAGAATCTTTTGAGGTCAGTTAGATCTATTAGGATGACATAAAATCTTTTCAAGATAAGATGAATCTACTAAGGTAATAGAGTATCTTTTAAGATAAGATGGATCTATTAAGCTAGATAAATGTTAATTAGGATAGGTTAGGATCTTTCAAGATGAGATGGATCTATGAGTGTAGGATAGAATCTTTTAAGATGAGATGGATATTGTTAGGCTAGATACTTTAATGAGGGATAATCTAGTTTGTATAGTTAGTTTTATAAGCATTATGTATATGCAGATGTAATTGTGGACATTACTCCACAACTCATTACACTCAATCAAAGATCCAAATCAGACAAGTATCATAAGAACAAACACTCAAGCGTATAGATAAAAATAGTTTTGTTTTTTTTTTGTTCCTAAGAGTAGGTCTCCTAGTCCTAAAGGTCACTTTAGGCACATGATTTCAAAGTGTGAAATCCACATTTGTCTTTAGAAAGGAAATGTTAGAATAATCAGAGTAAAGTAGAAATAGATGAGAAGAGATTAAGAAAAGTTTAGAAAGACTAAGAGTAGCAGAGGTAAGTAAGGGTTGTCCATTTCTATCTAGGTTTCGTCCTACAGTCAACATTTCGCTGATACCACTTCTGTCACACACGGATTTAAGGGACAAAGACGGATGCATCTCATATATGCGCCAAAGAAGACAACACATATAATAACAGAGTGTATAGAGATAAAAATGTCACAATATAATCAGAGTATGTATTACATAGCGAAAGTCTTACAAAATAAAAGATAAATATAAAACGAACTAAAGTCCATCCTTGGCGCCATAAAGTCGACTGGGAGACGCCACCTAGATCAAATCAAACTCCTCGTTGTGTGGCTCCTCTTGAACCACCTGATCTTCTCCTGTGGGGGCTGTGAGACAGCAAGGGTGAGGTCACACATGTTCATCGCTCAACAAGTTGTGGGGAATAATGTGCATGAACTCACCAAAGGTGGGAGTTCATGTGATGTGTAAGGCTGATCAACAATAGGGGTTAGAGTTGAGCATTGCTTTTAATAAGTTGGTCAAATTTTATTAGTAGTTACTAAATGTAAGTAAATACCAAACCATAATAATAGTAGAAAAAAATTAATAATAAATCCCATGCAATGCAAATGACAAATTGAATTTAGTTCCATAGTTTAATCATGCGAGAGTCCTGAGCTGCTCTTGACCGTGAGCTCGGCTAGTATACCAGTTTTACACTCTGCAGAGGTTGTACCCTGTACCCACAAGTCATGTTACCCATCTGCCAAGGGATCGCGACTCCCATACACCTCTACTAAGGAAGCGAGGCAGGGCAACACTATGAGGCCTTTACAAAGTTGCACTAGCTTCCGAAAACCCGCTACAGTTTATGGGAAGAGCACTTGCAAGAATCCCTCGTCTGACCACCATCGCAGCAAAATCAACCCGAGAACCTCCCTGCATGCAACTCCCCTACTGCCCTTGCCCATTTCGAGTAAGGTAGTCTTCCACTAGCTATCCTAATTAGTCAGCCAAGGGCGTCCCATTCCACCCTTTTGGTGGCACGTGTTTCTCAAGTTAAGCTCCATGTTCCAATTAAAGATAATGATGATCTTGACATGAACATAAATAACATTACAGAATAATTGGAATATGGATATAATGAAATATTAACCCAAAACCATATAAAGCAATAGCAAACTACCCAAATGATTCAGGAGTAAACAAGGTAAAAGATAATCAGACTAGGGTGACCTATTGGGTCCCATAAAAATTAAACCTATGCATAAATAAGTGATATTAAAGAACTTTATTGGGTAATAAATGTGGTCAAGGGCACAACGTGCCTGAGACTTGAGATTCCAGGTACCAGGATGATCTTCAGATTCTCGTGACCTCACTGCTAGTCATAGCAATACAAACAAACATGGTATATACAAAATTAACATCACACCAAACATAAGAATAAACTGTGTAATAATAACCTATGCATCGCTACGAGATCGTGGGTTCGAGAATTACTAGGGTCGGAGTTACGATTAAGGAGTTGTTGGGGGCTTGTTCTCAAGTGCTAAGAGTTAAGAACAAGGCAACATAGAAAATGTTAAATATTAAGGTCCTTCGTCCTTCATCACATTATATCCTTTCGGAATATAAGGGACTTCGGACGAAGGTTACGAAGGACGTACCTTCGTAAACATAATAATGAAGGACGAAGTATTCGCATAGATCATGATGTATAAAATAGACATTTAAATGTTAACATGAAATCATTTCCATTTTTACTAATATGAATGAATGTAAATGATTTCGGATTACAAATGTACCTTCGGTCCTAAGGAAAGCGAGAGCACAAGTGTGATGCGAAGGCAAATAACAGGTTCCCGTGAACAGTACAGAGGTACTGTTCATCTATTTATAGACACAGGTCGCAGCCTGTGACAAATTACAATTACGCCCCTTACAAAAGTTTACAACATTGACTCAGACCTATATGTATAAAAAGGTCATTTTATCTCTATGTCGGTTTGTAACACCGAAGCTCCATGAAAAGGGACCTTCGGCCATCTCCTGGAGACGACTTCAGCCGAAGCTGCTTCTTCGTGCGAGACCTTCGGCGCACCGAAGCACGACCCCAACAGTAGCCCCTTTCGCGGTGCTAGATCGTTTTTCGTAACGAGCTTGACCCGTGAAAAAAGCCTCTTCAGCTTCGGTAAGCCGAAGGTCCAAAAAACACCTTCCCTGAGCTCGTTGCGGGGAAACGATCCGACTTCCGAGCGCGTGCCAGGCCCACTTTGCAGAGTTACTGTTTGACCTTTGCGGTCCACTGCACAGCGAGTACAAGTGACTGCCCGCGTGGTGCAAAAGTCCTGCCGCTTCGCCTTCTTACCTGCAGTACTATATAAACAAACGGGTAGGTGTGAAGTTACCACAGCATTCATTGCTATTTACACTGTTTTGCTGCCAAAATTTTCCACCATAGCCGAAGCTTAAGTCTCAGAATCGAACGAAGGTCCTTCTCAACGTCTGCTTCATCAGAAAGAAAAGCTTCGGAGAAAAGAAAAAGGAAAAAAGTTTCTGACTTCCCCAAACTCAGAATTAAATGGCGAGAGTACGATCTTGTAACACCCTAAATCTCATTTTGGGAATATAGTAAAAATTTTCAAAGATCTTGCATTAGAATTTTTCTTTTTCTCTCTCTTTAGAACTCTCATAACATTTGAAGACTCATCTCCCTATTTAAAAGCATTTACTTAAGTGAATAAAATAATAAATAAAAACCATATTTGGCACTCATGATGGAGTTTTAATTGTATGTGCATTTAAAATAATAATAAAATATAATAATGGAATTGAAAATTTGAAGTTAACCCAAGGTTGCACTTTGGGGTTTTGGAAATATTATGTAGAAGTGAATGAGAGAAGATATATATACATAATATAAGGGAAATTTATATATTTCCAAAATTTATACTTTTTATTCCACAAAATATAAATTGAGGATAAACTGGCACAAGATTTGAATTTAAAATCTGAATTCAAAATGGGAATTTGAATTTGATTTGGACATCTAAAATTTGAAATAAGAAAAGAGAAAAGAAAATGAAAAATTGAACTGTGCACTGGATGGGCCGTGCGCTACCTATTTGGCCCACCAATAAAAGCCTCCCGCGCGGCCCAGCTTCGGACGCGTCGCGCGCCCGCACTCCCCGCGCATAACTCGCCGACAGGTGGACCCCCGCTTGTCAGTCCCACATCCCCTGTGTTGCCGCACACTTCTCATTTCCATGCGGGCCCCGCTGCTCAGGCGTCTTCAACCTCCCAAACCGAAGCTGCCGCGCGGATCGAACGGAGCTTGCGCCAACAACCACCGCGGACTCCGCTCTTGCTGGCCGGACTCTTCTCGTGCATAAAACGAGGTCGCGACCCCCCCCTTTCTTTTGAACATCGGCCCATCGCCACCCGTTGCCTTCTCCCGCCTCGTCAGATGAGAGAGATAGAGAAAGGATCGGCCGCCACTGCTGTATTCCGGCCCGTCGTCAATTTGGCCGACTGGTTGGGTCGTGGTGGTACGCCGTGGTTCATGGATCGCGTATTAGCATCTGGGAGGACTCGGGGATCACCGTGCAGTTCGGAATTCGTCGCCGAATTTGCGTCTTCGCCGTATCTCCGCTCTACGCCGTGGCCAGCCCCTCTCTAGCTCTCAATCTCGGTAATTCCAACCCTCATTCTCCTCGCCATGTCCTTCTCAACATCTAGCACTGGCCAATTTTGGGCTCGGGGGGTGTTGGTGGCCGGATTTTGCCCTCGCCGGCGGGCTGGCCGCCGCGGGAGCCGCGTACCGTCGCCTGGGGGCGCTCGGGTTGGGGAGAAGGGCGCGGATCGTCGATCCCGCGGTCGACGGATCGGATCAGCCCACGCGTACCCGTTAGGTAGGTTGTATCCTGCGCGTCGATCGGCGATCGTAGGGCTGTTATGCCATCCGTATTATTTAGAGTCTTGACCGTTGGATTGTGATCGAGCGATCTAGGGCGCTTGCTGGATTATAATGGGCGAGATCTAATCCTAGCCCTCGATTCTGGATCCTGCGGCTGATATCCCCCTGTACCCCTTCGCCCAGGCCTTTTTGCACATGAGCCCCTCGGCTTTAACCAAAACAACCCGCCGTCCAGCTCGGTTGCGGCCTGTGTCTTGGGTTCAATTACCCCGAGCCCCCTGCCCTTTTACAAATTTGAGGCCCAGTCCGGCACAGTTATAAATTGATTAAATGATTAGGAAATTGAATTTTTAATACAAAAATAATTGCTAGAACTTTATAAATTCATAGAAAATTCATTTTTGCTCCAAATTGAACCATTCCAATTCCTAAAATTGTGTAATAATATTCTCTATCATTTAGAATCACTGTTTTGACATGAACTCTGTCAGAAAATTTATTTATCATTTAATCATATTATAATCACCTTAAACCTTAGGAAATTCATAACTTGAATTCTACAACTCCAAAATTAATAATTTTTTTTCCTGTGATCTTATTTTAATATGTAGATTATTATTATGTATTTTGTTTACATGCTTGGTGTAATGTTAATTTTGCCTATACCATGTATGTCTGAATTGCTACGACTAGCAGTGAGGTCACGAGTCCTCTGAAGATCATCCTGGTACCTGGAATCTCAAGGCCCAGGCAAGTTGTGCCCTTGATCACTTCTTTTCACCTACTCATGTTCTGATTAATCATAATGATCTGCATAGGTTAATTTTGATGGGACCCAATAGGTTACCCTAGTTTGACTATCTTTATACCTTGTTCACCACTGAATCTTTGGGTAGTACTTGCTAGTGCTATATGTGGCTTTGGGTATAGAGATACACCTTACTATTCATGATTATACTTTTGTTATCAGTTGTTATTTATGGTTCATGTTAAGATCATTATGTTAATTGGAACATGGAGCGACCACCCGGGAAAACAGTGCTACCACAAGGGTAGTATGGGATGCCCTTGGCTGATTAATTAGGAAAGCTAGTGGAAGACTACCTTACCCGAAAGGGGCAAGGGCAGTAGGGGAGAGGTCAGTGTAGGGAGGCCCTCGGGAGGATTTTGCTGCGATGGCGGTCCTGCAAGGGATTCCTGCACTGGATCTTCCTATAAACTGTAGCGGGTTTTCGGAAGCTAGTGGAACTTTGTAAAGGCCTCGTAGTGGATCCCTAGCCATTCACCTCGGAAGTGTCTAAGGGCTTTGCAAACCCTGGCGACATGGGATACACGACTTGTGGGTAAAGATGCGCAACCTCTGCAGAGTGTAAAACTGGTATACTAGCCGTGCTCACGGTCATGAGCGGCTCGGACCCTCACATGATTAATTTATGAAACTAAATTCAATTTGTCATATGCATTGCATAGCAGGTGATGATGTTATTACTTTTGTTCTACTAATTAATTGGGTTGGTATTTACTTATACTTAGTAACTGCTAATAAAATTTTGACCAACTTTAAAAGCAATGCTCAGCTCTAACCATCTTCTTTGGTAAGCCTTACACTTCACGTGAGCTCCCACCTTTGGCGAGTTCATGCACATTATTCCCCACAACTTGTTGAGCGATGAACGTATGTGAGCTCACTCTTGCTGTCTCACATACACCACAGGTCAAGACCAGGTACTGCAGGATGATGCTCATGGAGGATGCTGTGATGAGTTCGTGAGAGGTCTAGGTCGTCGTCTCCCAGTCAACTTTGGGTTGCTGGACCGTTGTCTCCTTATAATGTAATTATTTATTTTGTATAGAACTCCTGTTATATATAAAGATGTGACATTCGATCCTGTGCCACTATACATCATATGTATGAGACTTGGTCCCAGCATACCTGGTGTTTATGTTAACCCCGGGTTTTGGACCCCTAAAACCCGGGTGTTACAGAAGTGGTATCAGAGGAATGTTGACTGTAGGACGAAACCTAGATAGAACTGGACAACCATTCTTTACTTACCTTTGCTACTCTGATTCTTTTCTAAACTTATCCTAATCTTTTCTCATCTATTTCCGCTTTACTCTGATTACTCTTACCTTTATCCTTCTAAAGACAAATGTGGATTTCACACTTTGGAAATCCTGTGCCTAAAGTGACCTTTAGGAATAGGAGACCTAATCCTAGGAACAAAAACAAAACTATTTTTATAAGTGTTTATATATTTGAATGTTTGTTCTTATGGCATCTGTCTGATTTGGATCTTTGATTGAGTGTGATGGGTTGTGGAGTAATGTCCACAATTGCATCTGTATATACATAAAGGTATAAAAATATATATATTTATAAAATAACTAGACAACCTAGGTTATCCCCATTGGAACATATCCAGCTTAAGAGATTTATCTTATCCTAAAAGATCTCATTCTAACCAATTCCTCTTATCTTAAAAGGATTCTCCCTTATCTTAATAGATCTATCTTATCTTAAAAGATACTCTATAACCTTAGTAGATTCATCTTATCTTGAAAAAGATTTTATCTCATCCTAATAGATCTAACTGACCTCAAAAGATTTTATCTTATCTTCATGGATCCATCTTATCCTAATACGTATACTTATCCACCCTAGTTTAACAACCATGATCTAATGCAAAATTAATTAGATCTTATCTAGTCAAACAAGTCACACCAATCTAACCTAGATCTGATCAAATCTAAAATGACTTATCAAACATGTTAAGACTCTACCCCTATAGAACAAGTCTTAACTTAGTTCACCCTGCACTAAATTAAGAATGATAGATCGACTTGGCCATATGCAACTACCTTAACCATCTGATAAGATGCATAACCTCTCAATTATAAACTAGCAAGAGACTCTATCTTAACATAACATATCTAACTAATCTCAAAACATCCTAACATATTCTACCCTGTTAGACCTATTCAACCTAAACTAGTCTGATCTAGTCATATCCAATCTAATCTAGATCTTATCTTACCTAATGTGACCTGATCTAGTATGGTCTAATGTTATCTAACTTAATGTGGTCCATTTAAACAGATTAATGACACTAGTAGAAGAGATTAGACCCCACTAGTCATGTATTAACTTAACTTAGCACATTGGAATGATTTAACCATGAGCTAACCCAACCCATAGAGCCATGATGAATGGTATAACCTTTCTATTCCCACCTAATAACAAACAAACTTTTAACCTACACATAATCCATCCTACTCACATATATCTTAACCATATGTCCTTAACTCAGATGGCAACTCCAAGAAGAAAGGCCAAAGGAGACCAACCACATCAAAGAAGGATAAGCATTAACTCGAGACTTCAAAGATCAAGTTGAATCGCCAATGGAGTCAAGATCCACAAATCTTGGATGGAGTCTTTTCTTATCCTACTCTTTCTTACCCAAACCTCTCTATGCTTTAAAGACATCTTTTACCATATATAATAAAGTGGACATACATATATACACCCATGCTTTCCTAATCACCTGCCCATTTGGGTTTAGACTTGAAAAAAAAAAAAATCTTTTGGTACTAAAACCACTTAGACACTGAAATATAGATTTCAAACCAATCTCTCTGTAACCCTTTTCTTACAAATCTCGAGGACGAGATTATTTTTAAGGAGGGTAGGATTTGTAACACCCTAAATCTCATTTTGGGAATATAGTAAAAATTTTCAAAGATCTTGCATTAGAATTTTTCTTTTTCTCTCTCTTTAGAACTCTCATAACATTTGAAGACTCATCTCCCTATTTAAAAGCATTTACTTAAGTGAATAAAATAATAAATAAAAACCATATTTGGCACTCATGATGGAGTTTTAATTGTATGTGCATTTAAAATAATAATAAAATATAATAATGGAATTGAAAATTTGAAGTTAACCCAAGGTTGCACTTTGGGGTTTTGGAAATATTATGTAGAAGTGAATGAGAGAAGATATATATACATAATATAAGGGAAATTTATATATTTCCAAAATTTATACTTTTTATTCCACAAAATATAAATTGAGGATAAACTGGCACAAGATTTGAATTTAAAATCTGAATTCAAAATGGAAATTTGAATTTGATTTGGACATCTAAAATTTGAAATAAGAAAAGAGAAAAGAAAATGAAAAATTGAACTGTGCACTGGATGGGCCGTGCGCTACCTATTTGGCCCACCAATAAAAGCCTCCCGCGCGGCCCAGCTTCGGACGCGTCGCGCGCCCGCACTCCCCGCGCATAACTCGCCGACAGGTGGACCCCCGCTTGTCAGTCCCACATCCCCTGTGTTGCCGCACACTTCTCATTTCCATGCGGGCCCCACTGCTCAGGCGTCTTCAACCTCCCAAACCGAAGCTGCCGCGCGGATCGAACGGAGCTTGCGCCAACAACCACCGCGGACTCCGCTCTTGCTGGCCGGACTCTTCTCGTGCATAAAACGAGGTCGCGACCCCCCCCCTTTCTTTTGAACATCGGCCCATCGCCACCCGTTGCCTTCTCCCGCCTCGTCAGATGAGAGAGATAGAGAAAGGATCGGCCGCCACTGCTGTATTCCGGCCCGTCGTCAATTTGGCCGACTGGTTGGGTCGTGGTGGTACGCCGTGGTTCATGGATCGCGTATTAGCATCTGGGAGGACTCGGGGATCACCGTGCAGTTCGGAATTCGTCGCCGAATTTGCGTCTTCGCCGTATCTCCGCTCTACGCCGTGGCCAGCCCCTCTGTAGCTCTCAATCTCGGTAATTCCAACCCTCATTCTCCTCGCCATGTCCTTCTCAACATCTAGCACTGGCCAATTTTGGGCTCGGGGGGTGTTGGTGGCCGGATTTTGCCCTCGCCGGCGGGCTGGCCGCCGCGGGAGCCGCGTACCGTCGCCTGGGGGCGCTCGGGTTGGGGAGAAGGGCGCGGATCGTCGATCCCGCGGTCGACGGATCGGATCAGCCCACGCGTACCCGTTAGGTAGGTTGTATCCTGCGCGTCGATCGGCGATCGTAGGGCTGTTATGCCATCCGTATTATTTAGAGTCTTGACCGTTGGATTGTGATCGAGCGATCTAGGGCGCTTGCTGGATTATAATGGGCGAGATCTAATCCTAGCCCTCGATTCTGGATCCTGCGGCTGATATCCCCCTGTACCCCTTCGCCCAGGCCTTTTTGCACATGAGCCCCTCGGCTTTAACCAAAACAACCCGCCGTCCAGCTCGGTTGCGGCCTGTGTCTTGGGTTCAATTACCCCGAGCCCCCTGCCCTTTTACAAATTTGAGGCCCAGTCCGGCACAGTTATAAATTGATTAAATGATTAGGAAATTGAATTTTTAATACAAAAATAATTGCTAGAACTTTATAAATTCATAGAAAATTCATTTTTGCTCCAAATTGAACCATTCCAATTCCTAAAATTGTGTAATAATATTCTCTATCATTTAGAATCACTGTTTTGACATGAACTCTGTCAGAAAATTTATTTATCATTTAATCATATTATAATCACCTTAAACCTTAGGAAATTCATAACTTGAATTCTACAACTCCAAAATTAATAATTTTTTTTCCTGTGATCTTATTTTAATATGTAGATTATTATTATGTATTTTGTTTACATGCTTGGTGTAATGTTAATTTTGCCTATACCATGTATGTCTGAATTGCTACGACTAGCAGTGAGGTCACGAGTCCTCTGAAGATCATCCTGGTACCTGGAATCTCAAGGCCCAGGCAAGTTGTGCCCTTGATCACTTCTTTTCACCTACTCATGTTCTGATTAATCATAATGATCTGCATAGGTTAATTTTGATGGGACCCAATAGGTTACCCTAGTTTGACTATCTTTATACCTTATTCACCACTGAATCTTTGGGTAGTACTTGCTAGTGCTATATGTGCCTTTGGGTATAGAGATACACCTTACTATTCATGATTATACTTTTGTTATCAGTTGTTATTTATGGTTCATCTTAAGATCATTATGTTAATTGGAACATGGAGCGACCACCCGGGAAAACAGTGCTACCACAAGGGTAGTATGGGATGCCCTTGGCTGATTAATTAGGAAAGCTAGTGGAAGACTACCTTACCCGAAAGGGGCAAGGGCAGTAGGGGAGAGGTCAGTGTAGGGAGGCCCTCGGGAGGATTTTGCTGCGATGGCGGTCCTGCAAGGGATTCCTGCACTGGATCTTCCTATAAACTGTAGCGGGTTTTCAGAAGCTAGTGGAACTTTGTAAAGGCCTCGTAGTGGATCCCTAGCCATTCACCTCGGAAGTGTCTAAGGGCTTTGCAAACCCTGGCGACATGGGATACACGACTTGTGGGTAAAGATGCGCAACCTCTGCAGAGTGTAAAACTGGTATACTAGCCGTGCTCACGGTCATGAGCGGCTCGGACCCTCACATGATTAATTTATGAAACTAAATTCAATTTGTCATATGCATTGCATAGCAGGTGATGATGTTATTACTTTTGTTCTACTAATTAATTGGGTTGGTATTTACTTATACTTAGTAACTGCTAATAAAATTTTGACCAACTTTAAAAGCAATGCTCAGCTCTAACCATCTTCTTTGGTAAGCCTTACACTTCACGTGAGCTCCCACCTTTGGCGAGTTCATGCACATTATTCCCCACAACTTGTTGAGCGACGAACGTATGTGAGCTCACTCTTGCTGTCTCACATACACCACAGGTCAAGACCAGGTACTGCAGGATGATGCTCATGGAGGATGCTGTGATGAGTTCGTGAGAGGTCTAGGTCGTCGTCTCCCAGTCAACTTTGGGTTGCTGGACCGTTGTCTCCTTATAATGTAATTATTTATTTTGTATAGAACTCCTGTTATATATAAAGATGTGACATTCGATCCTGTGCCACTATACATCATATGTATGAGACTTGGTCCCAGCATACCTGGTGTTTATGTTAACCCCGGGTTTTGGACCCCTAAAACCCGGGTGTTACAGATCTACTGCCAAAGTTGTACGTGAGGGAGACGAAGCCGAAGGTTCAGGCACTGTGCCCATCTCCGAAGCGATGCAGCGCTCCGGTCTACTGACTGCGGAAGAAATGCCTGCTACTGAAACAAACCCAACAACTGCCGAAGGAGAAGAAGAAAATATTGAAGGGACTGAGTCCGAAGATGACTACCACATTGCTATGCCCAGCAAGCCCAGTCACCTGGATTTTGGGAAATCAACTGTTTCAAAAGCTGATCTTTCGAAGATGGTGAAAGCAGGTTATTTCAATGAAGATCAGAAGAAGCTACTCCGCTTCGGGGGAGAAGAAACCACCCCGAAGCCAGGGAAGGATGAGATTGTTGTCTTCAAGAGCTTTTTAAAGGCTGGGCTTAGATTCCCTCTCCACAATATTGTTGCAGAGATACTGAAGAAGTTTGGTATCTACTTTCATCAATTGACTCCTAACGCCATCGTTAGACTCAATGTTTATATTTGGGCGCTCCGAAGCCAAGCTGTGGAACCGTTTGCCGACAGCTTCTGCCGAGTTCACGAATTGCATTACCAAACAAAGGCCAGAAAAGATGGGCTACATGATAATTTCGGTTGCTATAATTTTGCCTACCGGAAGACAACAAAATGTCCTGTCATCAGCTACCGAAGCAAATGGCCAGCAGGCTGGAAATCTGAGTGGTTTTATGTAAAAGTTGATGAAGACAAAGAAAAATTGGTACAAAGCCCTCTGGATTTAATCTTCGGAGAGACAAGGCCACGATGCCGCATCGGCGATCTAGAAGGTCCCACCTGGGCTGCTCTGGGTGAATTTGAAATTATTTCAGAACATATTGGCACCAGGGATCTAGTTCAGGAGTTCTTGGCATTCAAAGTTTTCCCTACTCTAAGAGAGTGGGAAATGCCGAAGCTGGAGGGAGAGAAGAAGAAAGGTGAGCTCGTCCGACTTCCCTATCACTTCAAGTTTAAGAAGTACTTCAAAAAACCCTGCAAAGAGTGGTTAGACACAGTTGAGGTGATGTGCAACGAAATCCTGGGGAATTACTCCAAAAAAGAGGATCAACTAATGACAGCGGCCTTCGGTGCCCGACCGAAGCGAAGACTGAACCGAGTGCTTGATGCCCTGGGCTTCGAGTACTCAGACTATGAGCAGTTGAACAAGGGTGCCGAGGGCCACAAAAGAAAAAGAGTAGCCGAAACTCTGATCAGGGATGAAGAAATACCAGCAAAGAAGAAGAAAATTGCCATGAAAAGAAAAATATCTACTCCGAAGCGCAAATCACCCGAAGAAGAGGGGTCCCCCACACCGCCTTCTACCAGCGACGTGGAGGAAATTTTAAAGGTAATGACTGAACCCATGCCCACGAAGCTAAGTCCACTAGGGCTCCAACTGACGAAGCTTTTTCAAAAGGTGGACGAGCCGGATCAAACGAAGATAAACAAACCCAAGCGGCAAAGAATTATTGCGGTAACTGAAGTTATCGACAAGACGCCGCCTAGGGCGTCAATTCAGAAATCGGCAGCTGCTGAAGGTACAGAAATCGTCAAAGGCGTAGCTTCGGAGGTCGCGGCTACCGAAGCCGCTACAGCCGAAGATACAAACTTAGAAACTACCATTGAGGACATTAACAGGATTTTGGAAAACATAGCTGCAGAAGAAGCTGGTACTACTACTGAAAAAACCATGGCCACAGTGCCTGGGAAAGGAAAAGAAGTAGCCGAAGAAACTTCGGACGACGAAGCCTATTCTTTCCAGAATTTAATTGGGCAGAAACTGACGAAGGACGAAATAGAAGAACTCAAAGACTATGCCAAATCTTGCGGCTACAAGCCAGGAGCCCTTCTTTTTGGAGGCGTTGATGACGAAAAATTGGGCTGCATTCGAGACCAAACTGGAGCTAAGGTAATCGGTACTCTATCAAAGAGTATCGGTTTTCCGAAGCTAGAGACAGACATCAGCCGCTACCGACGACAACATATCGTCGGCAGCTTATTTTACTCCAACTTCAAGGTAAATAACATTTTCTCTGGTTTTTATTGTTGTTAATAATGAAAATACTACTAACGTAAGTTGTTTCTGTACAGAGCATGCTACTGAGCAAAGCTCTGAAGATGCAACAAGACTTGGAGGACAAAAAGCACGAAGCTATAATCGAAAATTTAGAGAACAAGATAAAAGAACAATCAACTATCATTGAGAAGAAAGACTTCGAGCTCCAATCCGCCGAAGGCCTGCTGGCAGAGACTGAGGCTAAGGTATCAGAATTGAATTCAAAGCTTATCAGTCAATCAGAACAATTCAATCAGGAGAAGCTGGAACTTAATTCGAAACTTAAAGCCAAAGTCCAGACCAGTTCAGAGTTGAAGAAATCGTTAGCAGGCCTTCAAGAGAAATGCTTAAAATTTAGCAACAATTGTATTGGACGATTAAAAAAGATATTTTACTCTGTTGGAGCCAGCAGCGGGAAATTTAACCCTTCAGCGGATAATTTACCCCAGGCCTTCGATCATATCGAAGCCGAAATCGAAGAACTTGACGAAGTTATAGCCGGGCACGGCGACTTCTGTGCCTGGGTAGCCTCTCGGGGGACCGCTGCTGCATTCCTGAGGGCCGGCTGCGAGCATGGAAAGATTGTCAACAGGCCCAACTTCACCCTATCTCCATCAATCCTGGATGATATACCTGACCTCGCCCGAAGCATCTCAAATAGATTTATAAAAATGATATGGACAAAAGGCGGGCGGGAGAAGGCTGGAGATGAAGCACGAAGTCATCTTGAACCAGTAAGAAATGATACTTCGTACTTACCTTTTCCTTTGCACTTGATTTTTACTTACGATTCCTTGATTTGTGTAGGATGACGAAGGTGAAGATAATGCTTAAGTTATATCGCCGAAGCTGTCGCCGAAGCTGAAGCTTAATGAAGATCAGTAGAAATGTACTATAGGATAAAAACTTAGGATACTTTTGTAACAACTTTTGTAAATACATTTAAACTACTCTCAAGGAACTTTGTACATACCTTGTAATATATTCTTACCCTTCGATTGAGGCGCTTTGATGTGGACGAAATCAGTATTTTGAGCCGAAGGCGAAAAAACACCTTCCCTTCTTTTCGTACACAACGAAGCATAAAAGCAATTCTTTCTTTCGCCGAGCAACGAAGCTTTTCTCTTTTGTATACAACAAAGCATAAAAGCAATTCTTCTGTTTACCGAAGCTTCTCCTTTTTTGTACACAACATAGCATAACGAATCATAAAAAACCACTTCTCCGAAGCTTTTCTTTTACATATCGAATCATAAAAAACCACTTCTCCGAAGCTTTTCTTTTTTGCCGAAGCAACCACTTAGGAACACAAATGCTATGAATGAATGCTTATGCATGCAAATGCCATGATGTAATGTAATGTGCAAATGAATGTCCGAAGCGTATGTCCGAAGCCACATTCTCAACCATTACTTCTTTAGATCCAACCACACATCAGCTCTGCATTCCCTTAGGAACGACTTTGGAGCATCTTTGCCTTTTACTTAGGCAGTATCAGCGTTGACTTTTCGCTGTAAGCTCTGCATCCCCTTAGGGACGTCTTTGGAGCTTCTTCGCCTTTTACTTAGGCGGTATAAGCTCTGCATTCCCTTAGGAACGACTTTGGAGCTTCTTCGCCTTTTACTTTCGGCGGAATCAGCGTTGACTTTTCGCTGTGAGCTCTGCATCCCCTTAGGGACGTCTTCGGAGCTTTCTCTCTTTTTCAGTTTCGGCACTCGATGGTGCGCTCTCAGCTTTTACATTTACATTCTTTGGGGGATTTTGCTCTTATAAAACTAAAAAGGAAAATTACATATGATGGCCCCATTAAAAACCTTTCTCCCCCTTTAGAAAGGAAAAGGGTGCCATGAAAAAGAAAAAGAAAAGAAAAAACATACAAAATTACATCGAGCTATACATAAAATCGCCGAAGCTCATCCGCATTCCAAGATCTTGGAATTTGATTGCCATCCATGTCCTTCAGTCTGTACGAACCAGGCCTTGACGAAGATGCTACTAAGAAAGGCCCTTCCCATTTCAATTGTAACTTGCCCACTGTATCTGGGTTGGCCACTCTCCGAAGCACCAAATGCCCTGGCTCAATATTTTTTAGCCGGACCTTTCTATCTCGCCATTTGATTGTTTCAGCTTGATATTTATTGATATTCTCCACGGCCTGAAGCCTGATCCCTTCTAGGGCATCTTTTTCCACAAGGCTAGTATCTTCGGCACCTGGCTCTGCCGAAGCTACCACTCTTATTGATCCAGCTTTAGCTTCTTCTGGAGTTATTGCTTCGTCATCGAATAATAACTTGAATGGGGTAAAGCCTGTAGACCTTGATGTTGTTGTATTGTGGCTCCACACCACTTTGGTCAACTGATCTGGCCACTTTCCCCTGGGTTGATTGAAGATTAACTTCATTATTCCTGTCATTATGATGCCGTTGGCCCTTTCAACAAGGCCATTCGACTCCGGATGCCTGACTGATGCAAAATGGATCTTCGTTCCAATTTGATCACAGAAGTTTCTGAAATCTTCGGAGTCGAACTGTGTTCCGTTGTCTACAGTGATGGCCTTCGGTACTCCGAAGCGACAGACAATGTTCTGCCAGAAAAATTTTTGGACAGTGGCCGAAGTTATTGTGGCTAATGGCTTCGCCTCAATCCACTTGGAAAAATATTCCACAGCTACTATAACATATTTCAGATTGCCTTGTGCCGGTGGTAATGGACCCAGCAAGTCGAGGCCCCACCTTTGCAATGGCCAGATGGGCTGTATCAGCTGCGTCAAAGACGAAGGTTGCTTCTGATCTCTTGCACATTTCTGACAACCTTCGAACTTTTGAACCAACTCCGCTGCATCCGAAGCTGCCTTCGGCCAATAAAACCCTTGGCGAAAAACTTTCCCAAGCAAGGGCCTGGATCCGATGTGGGATCCACACAGGCCTGCATGTATCTCTTTCATCAATTCTATACCTTCGACCCTAGATAAGCACTTGAGCAGCGGGGCACAAACTCCATGCTTGTATAGCTCCCCTTCTATCATGATATACGGACGAGCTCTTGCCTCTATTCTTTTATTATAAGCTTCGTCATCTGATAGGAAGTTACCCTGAAGGTAAGAGATTATTTCAGTTCTCCAATCTTCACTGTACACAGGAGAAATGTTAAGGACTGCTCTTTCAAGTAGCTCCACTGAAGGTGCCTTTATTGTTTCGAAGAACACATCCGAAGGTAGTGGCAGCCCCTGTGCTGCAGACTTGGCCAACAAATCAGCATGCTCATTTTGTCCTCGAGGGATATTCTTAACAGAAAATCCTTCGAAGGAAGCTTCGATCCTTCGGACCGTGTCTAGGTATTTTTCAAGCTTCGGGTCTTTAGCCTTGCAACTTTTGTCAATATGACCCGAAACAACCTGGGAATCAGTTTTAAGAATCGCCCTTCTGATCCCCATTGCCTTTAGTTTCCGAAGACCCAGGAGCAGAGCTTCGTACTCAGTTATATTATTTGTGCAGCTGAAGTCAAGTCTTGCTGCATAGCAAGTTTTAACCTTGGATGGTGAGACCAACACAGCAGCTGCACCTGCTCCGAAGGTTCCCCAAGAGCCATCACAAAACACTGTCCATACTTCGGCGTCTTTATTCGCTTCTTCGTCCTGAGCCCCTGGCGTCCAGTCGGCAATGAAATCTGCCAATGCTTGAGACTGAATTGAGGATCTATGCACATAATCAATGTAAAATTCATTGAGCTCCGCAGCCCATTTTCCAATACGCCCAGTAGCTTCTCTATTTTTCATGATGTCCTTCAACGGCTGCGAAGAAGGAACAATAATGTTGAATGCCTGAAAATAGTGCCGAAGCTTCCTGGATGCCATTAAAACGGCATACAACACCTTCTCCAGCTCTGTATAATTTTTCTTTGAGACACTAAGGACCTCAGATACAAAATATACTGGGACCTGCTTCTTGACTTGTCCATCAAACTTCTCCTGGACAAGTGCCGCACTTACTGCTGAGTGCGAAGCTGCCACATATAACAACAGAGGAGCCCCTGGCGTTGGTGGAGTTAATGTTGTGAGATCTATTAAGTATTGCTTCAGCTCTTCGAAGGCTTTTTGTTGACTTGGGCCCCATTGAAAGACTTCAGCTGACTTCAGCACCTCGAAGAATGGTAAGTTTCTTTCTGCTGATCTGGATATAAATCTGTTGAGAGATGCCAGCCTTCCTGTCAATCTTTGGGCCCCCTTTCTTGTGGTTGGTGGCTCCATTCGAAGTATAGCTTCGATTTTATTTGGATTAGCTTCGATCCCCTTTGTTGAAACCAAGCATCCAAGAAATTTGCCCTTCTTCACTCCGAAGACACATTTTTCTGGATTCAGCTTCAGACCAGCTTGTCTGAAGCTGGCGAAGGTCTCCTGCAGATCAGCAATATGATTTTCTTGCTTCGTGCTTTTTACAATGATGTCATCGACATAAGTCAACACATTTCTGCCTATCTGAGATTGGAGAACCTTCACAGTCATTCTGCTGAAACTCCCTCCAGCATTCTTGAGCCCCTCGGGCATCCGAAGATAGCAATATGTACCACTTGGGGTGATGAAACTAGTCTTCGGCTCATCTTCCTTCTTCATCCAGATTTGATGATAGCCTGAGTAGCAGTCCAGGAGACTCATGAGCTCCGAAGAAGCTGCTGCATCAACTAAAGAGTCTATCCTTGGCAGCGGGAATTCATCCTTCGGACAAGCCTTGTTGAGATCTGTGAAATCAATACACATTCTCCACTTGCCATTGGCCTTCTTCACCATAACAGTGTTAGCTAACCACTCTGGATACTTCACTTCTCTGATAACTCCTGCACTGAGGAGTCTTTTTACTTCGTTGCGAGCCCCTTCGGCCTTGTCATCAGACATTTTCCGAAGCCTCTGCTTTCGGGGTCTGAAGGAAGGGTCAACATTGAGCGAATGTTCAATAATATCCCGATTTACTCCACAGAGATCATTGGCTGACCATGCAAAAACATCTTTGTTGTTGAATAAAAACCTTATCAAGGTTTTCTCCTGGTCTTCAGATAATTGCGAGCCCAACAACACCTTTTGGTCTGCTATGTCTTCACATAATAACATGGGCTTCGGCTGATCTGCTGAAGCTGCCTTCTCCCTCCTGAATTTGTACTGTTCACAAGCTTCAGCTCCATCTATGTTATGGATTGCCTTGGAGTCAGTCCAGCTTCCTTCGGCCCTTCTAGCAGCTTCCTGGCTTCCATGAATAGCAATAGGCCCTTGGTCCGAAGGTATCTTCATGCAGAGATAAGCTGGGTGAAGAATTGCTTCGAAGGCATTAAGAGTACCTCGGCCAATGATGGCATTGTAAGGGTACTCCATGTCAACAATATCAAACACAATTTGCTCAGTCCTTGTGTTGTTAACAAATCCGAAGGTTACCGGCATGGTAATCTTCCCAAGTGCTACAATCTGCCGCCCTCCGAAGCCACAAAGGGGGTGCGTAGCATCATGAATCTTGTCTTCAGGCTCTTGCATTTGCCTGAAGGCTTTAGCAAATATAATGTCAGCTGCACTGCCTGTATCAACTAAGACATTGTGGACCAGAAATCCTTTGATCACGCAAGAGATAACCATGGCATCATTGTGAGGATAATCCTTAAGCTGAAGATCTTCCTGAGAGAAAGTAATTGGAATATGGGACCATTTTGACTTGATGAAGGGTCCCTGCACTCCAACATGCTGCACTCTTCTCTGAGCCTCCTTCTTCTGCTTCTTGTTAGCCGGCTCTGAGCAAGAACCGCCTGTTATCGGGAGCACCAGCTTCGAAGCCGAAGCAGCTCTAGCTTGATTGTTGAACGAAGCCATCAGCTCAGAAAAGTGGAAGTGAGTTCACCGGAGGTGGGCGCCAATGTTGGGGGCTTGTTCTCAAGTGCTAAGAGTTAAGAACAAGGCAACACAGAAAATGTTAAATATTAAGGTCCTTCGTCCTTCATCACATTATATCCTTTCGGAATATAAGGGACTTCGGACGAAGGTTACGAAGGACGTACCTTCGTAAACATAATAATGAAGGACGAAGTATTCGCATAGATCATGATGTATAAAATAGACATTTAAATGTTAACATGAAATCATTTCCATTTTTACTAATATGAATGAATGTAAATGATTTCGGATTACAAATGTACCTTCGGTCCTAAGGAAAGCGAGAGCACAAGTGTGATGCGAAGGCAAATAACAGGTTCCCGTGAACAGTACAGAGGTACTGTTCATCTATTTATAGACACAGGTCGCAGCCTGTGACAAATTACAATTACGCCCCTTACAAAAGTTTACAACATTGACTCAGACCTATATGTATAAAAAGGTCATTTTATCTCTATGTCGGTTTGTAACACCGAAGCTCCATGAAAAGGGACCTTCGGCCATCTCCTGGAGACGACTTCAGCCGAAGCTGCTTCTTCGTGCGAGACCTTCGGCGCACCGAAGCACGACCCCAACAGGAGTTATGGTTTTATAGAAGATATATGTGATTAAAATATTAAATTATACTATAAATTGGTTAGTATAAATCATATGAGAGGTTATTCTAAAAATAATTATCTCAACTTTAATTTAAGTCATTATTTGATTAAAGATCATCTAGTCAAATTATAACCATAAGATCATAATACTATATTAATATTAAATAAGTTAATCAAATAGACATAGATTAATCCAGTTAGTTACCTAATTATAAAAGTAGGGGATATCATATAACAAATGTTGCTACTTTGTAGTAACTATTTATACGAGGCTAACGCAACTGGAACGGGTCAAATCGGAATTAAAACGAAGAAGTTATGAATTTTCGAAGCTCGTATGTGCTTGCTACAAAATTAATTGAGTAATCAATTCTAGTATGGGTTTCATGTTAAAACAGTGCTACCAAGTAATATACAATATTAATATAAAATTATAGGAACTGGAATGGACTAAAAAGGATTTAAAATGAATTTCCTATGAATTAAATAGGTTCTGGAATTCGTTTTACATTATAAATCCATTTCCTAAATCCTTTCCTCATAGCTCTGGACTGCGCCTATTATATTGCAAAGGTGTAGGTTCTGAACTGCTAAAATACGGTCCTTATTCACATATTCTGTCCCTAGGTTAGGACGACAGGTTCATATGTGCTATCTCGAGGGGCTTCTTTGCAAAACATTTTAGCCGACGAGTAGTGTTTATTCCGAGCCGTCCGATCCAATCCCAACGAATCAGATTAGACTGAGCCCACCGCGAAGCGGTATGCATTCCCTTCCGTCAGATCAACGGCTAGCGGACCAGATTTAATGTATTGAATATCAATCCCGATCCATCCGATGCTAGATCAACGATGTGCACCCCACATCCGAACCGGTATCTTTTAGGTTTAATCGTGACCGCCCATCACACGTTCAACGGTCCCGCGCGCGTCATCAACCCGCGGTGCCTAACCACAGCCACCCACAGCACCAGCGCGGCGGCGACCATTACTGGCGAATCTTTCCCCCAGATTTAGTGTAATAAACATGGAGTTCTCGAGATCACGATAGGTACAGGTAGTGCTTACCGCGGAGGTGATGAGGACGAGACCGACGACGACGCCACGTAGGTCAGCTCGAGGCACAGACTCCAGTGGTGAGCAGACAGTCGTCGGAGATGGTGATGCCCCCACCATTCAACCACGTACGGTTCTGTCGAGCCCGGGGATTATCCTCAACCATCCACCAACGCAAGTACACCGTGGATGGGGTGACAGTGGCGCTTGCGGCTCAACTCTCTCTCTCCTGGTCTCTATATCTTGTCGACGGTGGCCTATCGCGCGACCCAGAGCAGTTGCACACGAGGGGAGAAAGCGGCGCGTGGTCCCTTTTGTAATCCCGAGCGAGCTGGGTCCGGATGCCAAGCTGGAGAGGAAAGCGGGGTGATGGTTGTAACCACCCGTGGCGAGCGCGCATGATCATGGGACGTCCACGGGGAAGAAGTAGTCCACGATGACCTGGCCCACCAGTCAGCCAGAGCATGCAAGCGCTAACCGGAGGGAGGAGTAGTGGCCCACATGAAAGACAAAGCGCGCCCATACCCGCAGTGGAGAGAACTGAGCAAGGGGGGGTCCACCTGTTGGCGATGACTTACGTGCGCGCATGTCCACGGGGTTTGGGGCTGACCCGTGGGTCCCTCGCGTCGGCACGGGTGGTTGCGCGCTGGTAGGCCGCGTGGCTGAGGAAGAAACGGGCCGAGGGAATTGGTTTGGGCCTAGGTAGCGTTTTATTGTTTTTCTTTTTCTTATTTCAATTTCCTTTTCAAATTCCCATTTTGAGTTACAATTTTAAATTTAAATCCGAGTTATGTTTTCAAAATTCTATTTTAATGCACAATGAAATCTCCATCATGCAAAATTTTAAGTTTATTCATATTTAATTATTTCATTCCTTTAATTAAGTGCTCCAAAACAAATAATAAAGAGTAGCTCCTATTTTAAACTTCAAATTTGTTTCTAGTTCCAAGTTCAAATCCAAATTCAAATTCAACTCCTATTTTGAAGTTCAAATTTCTTAGTGAATATAACTTCTACTATTTACAATACTATTATTTATTATTTTTTCTTGCCATCTATTTATGGAAGGAATAAATGGTTTCATAAACATTTCCTTTCTCATGTACTATTTTATGTTTTAATTTAGAATTGGAGGTCAAGTTTATGTTCTCCATAAAATGCATTACCACAAATTCATCATCTAGAGATCAACCTTTATCAATTTATGAGTTACTCAACTAATTTAATATTATTGTTTGAATATGAGGAGGAATAATCCTAATAGATTAAAGGTCTTCAAAAATTCTCTCCATAATATTATATATATTTTATCTCTCTATTTTATTATTTCATGATATATTTTTTTCTTCTACCAAATTTTGGGCTTTACAATTATGATTCTGGTTTCTGGTATTCTTTCCGTTTGGAAGGGATACTTTGGGCTAATAACTTGGGTTTAATGCTAAAACATGGCTCTCTACTAGTAATAATTATTTGACCAACTAAAAGCAACTGCTTGATCTTAACCCCACATAAAGCTAGTCCACTACAGCCAAACAGAGCAATTGCTGAGTATGTTGATGTGTACTCACCCTTGCTTTACACACCAACCTCCCAGGTTGTCCACATTGCAACCACTTCTCAGGAGAATATGAAGTCGTGGTGGAGGATTTCCAGGAGTTCCAAGAGTACGATGAGTTCTAGGCGTGGGTTAGTGGCAAATCCCTAGTCGGCTGCATGTGAAGGCCATGTTTAGCTACGTTTCGTTTTTGCACTTTGATATATGTTAATGACTCTGTGGATGTCTCAGGCATCATGATGTAATCAGACTATTACTCTTTTATGCTATTATTTGAGCACTACGTGATGATGTCCGGTTATGTAACTGTTGTGTACGTGAATCACTGATCCTGGCACGTACAAGGTTCGCATTTGGTTTGCCTTCTAAAACTAGGTGCGACAGCCTATTTAACCAGACAGTTCGATGCAGAATGCATAGAATCCAGTGATGATGATTATTACCTGAATACACAGTCGTCCCAGCTAAACCTCCCATCACATCCTATAGTGCCCCAGTATCGTAATATAAAATCCCAAACACATGGGGACGAGTACTTTTCGGCTCCTCCTAGAAGGTCAGAAAAGAATATCCAGTCATATGAGCCGCATAGGGCAAACATTAATGCCCCACAAAACCCAAGCCAGTGGGGAGGAAGACGACATAATACCCAAACACCCACACCTGTGCTGGACCAAACGGCCAATGGACTACCACCGGTCACTATTGACATAGTAAGGGAAGAGATAGCTAAGGCGTTCTGAGATAAGCTCAGAGTTAGCATGATCCCCGGGGGATAGTCATATCGGAAACCCTATGACAGTCGATTTGATTACCATCCGTACCCCCAGGGAACAAGGATACCCAAATTTGTAAAATTTTCCGGTGAGCAAGGTAAAAGCACGCACGAGCACATAGGCCAGTTCCTAGCACAGTTAGGAGAATTGGCCGATACAAAGGCATTCCACGTCCGTTTATTTTCATTGTCTCTAACTGGGACTGCATTTGCTTGGTACGCCACGCTACCACCTAACTCTATTTATTTGTGGGGGAATTTAGAATAGAAATTTTACGATCACTTTTCTCTAGTGATTATGAGTTAGACTTGGTAGATCTAGTAGCTCTGTGACAAGGGGAGGATGAATCGGTTAATGACTACATCCAGAGATTCTGGGACACAAGGAACCAATGTTTCTAGATTCACCTTAAAGAAAAACAACTAGCTGGATTAGCATTTGATGGAATGTCTTATTACTTAAGAGAGAGGTTAGAAGGCATTCAACTTTTATGCTAGCTCAATTATGCCAGAAAGCTTTGTCTTGCGAAAGTCGATGCAAAGACACAACTAAAGCAGTTCATCACAACATCCATAGAGTAGATTGTAACCCGAGTAGCTTGGATGACAAACCACAAGAGGTGTACACAGCTGAGTTGGTTTGGCTGAAACAGGCTAAATCCTTAGTGTGTTCCTCTTCGCAGCCGATTCAAAAGAAACGACAAGAAGAGGATAAATTTACATCTAATGTTGGCAAGTGTGATAAAATATTCGATAAATTACAAAAACGGCAATGTTAAAATAAATCATACTATTCCATCTATATAAAAGAACTTAAACATCGTGCATATTGTAAGTGGCATAATGTTTTCTCTCATGCGCTAATGATTGTAATGTGTTTCAACGACAGATCCAATCGGCCATTAACAAGGGACGATTCAAATTTTAGGAAATGCTTGTGGAGATAGATCCCTTCCCAATAAATATGATCCACTTTGATAATAAAATAAGTTTTGGTTCGATCTAGCGCATCCGACAAGGGAAAGTGCATGAAGGTCATCATCGGTAATACACGAGAGGCCGATGAAAATGTAAAAGTTTCCTGTAGGAAAGTGATGGCGTAAAAGATCCCAGATGGAGGGGAAACACTAAAGATCACCATCACGACCTCCAACGCTGGGGCAGGCACAGGAAGGTGGCCAGGCATGGGTCCTAGTTCTGCGCACCGTGGACGGTTCAGTGTGCAAACGAGGACGGTCCAGGACACCGTCGGACATAGGTGGGTGATGCGGACAATCCGGTAGCGCACAGGAACAATGACGACCATGTAGCTTCAAACCTCGATGACCAGAAATAGGTATGTGGAAGACGAATACTTTTGAAATGTTTGGTCAGCTGGTTAAAGCCGGCGCGACATTTGTTCATCATTATCTAAATATGTGAAAAATATGGCTTGACCTAAGAATCGACCAGCACAGAAACTTCGCTCACCTGCCAGCGAGCGATGACAGGTCAGACTAATTAGGTCTTCTCACCAATCGGAAGAGGTAGCTCATAATGATATTCATCTAAGACCCAATGTACCTACACGGACACCTCCACCCCCATACCCACTTGTGCCAGATTTTACAAGACAATATGCATATCTTCCAACACTTTATGTACCCAATCAAAGGTGGCATGCCTCGTACCCATATGGGATGCCACAGTACCCCACCTGGGGTCACCCCAAACTTCTGTATTTGATAGGTTAGCACCATCAGTGCAAGACCAATTGGGTTCACCTCAATCTGGTCCCCAAACACAGGTCCAACAAGATTGTCGGATTACTCGGTCATGAAGGCTGACCAATTAAACAAGGGAATATGGAGAGAGAACATCTACGAGTGCCAAGAGGATGACATGCGGAGATATCATCAAGATAGGTACAACAGATGTCGTCATATAAGGGAACAATAAATGGCTGATGAATTTTTTATAAATCGGCCAAGACAAATGAGGAGAAAGACACAAGAGCAATGAGCAAAGCAGTTAACTCGAAATACTCCATGCCCCGATGATGTCCATTGGGTCTAACACGGTCTCAAAAGCGCAAATTACAACGCCTGAGAACAAAGGACAGTAGAGAAAAAGAGGCAGAGAAAATGTTCAATGATAAACATCCGTAGTACCCACCACCACAAAAGAGGTGGTGACCAAAAGTCGCCATAGCAACTCAAGCGGCCACGAAGATAGAAGACGAAACAACAGCTATGCAGCTCTCTGCAGATAAGGCGGTAGCCGGACCGTTCGAGCACAGAGCGGACCGTTTGACCCCTAAGTTCGAACCGTCCGCACCTTGCCAAGAAACCCCCAACGACATGCTAACACCTATGGATGAAGATAACATCAAGGAGGAGGACCTACTAGGAGAGGATCTGTTCGACTACGAAGCCTCGCTCGAGCATGTAGAAAATTAGGTAAGTAGGACGACGAGCTAACATGACTAATATGACGCTTAGCGATATCAAGGGATATAGTTCGATCTAGGCCCTTACAAGATCACACAACGATATCATCCTAGTATGTAGCAAGACACTATGGAAAGTCGATGTTGTCTCATCAAGTTAATTTCAGCCTGCACCAATGCTTTTGGTTCCCTCTGCTTCCCTAAAAGGCAGGAGGCATGTGCTGAGCACCATCTGTGGCACTGGGCATGGTCGAACAGTCTGACGTTGAGGCCCGGATGATCCAGCCTGTGGACAGTCTGACTATAGATGTGGATGGTCCACGATAGGAATAGATCAGGCGATTAAACTCATATCTCCTTGTGGCCGATTGAAGAACCAACAATCGATCAAATAATCAATTTATCTTCAGTTCTTCACTTTTCGCCTTAGGAGTAGACAATAATATAGACTTCCTCCTCTAATCTTCACCTCTTTCCAGCTCTACGTCGCTTAGAGGCATCTTGGTGGACTGTTGATTCCAAGACAAACCCTATGATATCTCCCCCCCGACAGGGTCCCTCCCAGGAGCGAGATCGAGGTGCTGTTGGTGAACTCCGTCGCTTCTGTGCACGTGTGGACTCGTTTTTAATTCTAACGCTAACCCCGTCTTGTAGTTGTGCTTTAAGTTTGTAAATTTCAGTTTCCACCTATTCACTCCCCTCTAGGCGACTTTCAATTGGTATCAGAGCCTGGTACTTCATTAGAGCCTAACCGCTCGAAGTTATGTCGGGAGATCGCGCCAAGAAGGAGATCGTGACCGGCGGTGACAAGTCCACAAGCCACGGGAAGGCTCCATCAAGGGAGTCCGGTGCCAAAGGCAAGGAGGAATCCCCTCCCCGCGTCAAGTCGCATCGGAGTGGTGATAAGAAAAAGAAGATGAAGAAGGTGGTCTACTACGAGACCGACTCTTCGTCGCCATCCACCTCCAGCTCCGACGCGTCGTTCGTCACTTCTAAGCACCATGAGTGCAAGAAGTATAGTAACATGCCACTTTGTTATCCCCGTATCTCTAGACGCACTCCTTTACTTTCCATCCTACTAGGCAAACCACTAGTTTTTGATGGTGAAGATTATTGTATGTGGAGTGATAAAATGAGGCATCACCTAACCTCACTCCATGCTAGCATATGGGACATTGTTGAGTTTGGAGCGCATGTACCATCACTGGGGGACGAAGGCTATGATTCAGACAAGGTCGCCCAAATCAAGCACTTTGATTCCCAAGCAACTACTATACTCCTCGCCTCTCTATGTCGAGAGGAGTATAATAAAGTGCTAGGGTTGAAAAGTGCTAAGGAGATTTGGGACGTACTAAAGACCACACACGAGGGAGATGAGGTGACCAAGATCACCAAGCGGGAGACGATCAAGGGGGGGGCTCGGTCGGTTCATCCTCAACCAAGGAGAGGAGCCACAAGCCATGTACAACTGGCTCAAGACCTTGGTGAACCAAGTGCGCAACCTCGGGAGCACCAAGTGCGATGACCATGAAATGGTCAAGGTTATTCTTAGACCACTTGTCTTTTGTAATCCCACTCAAGTTCAATTAATTCGTGGTGATCCTCGATATAAGTTAATGTCTCCCGAGGAAGTTATAGGAAAGTTTGTGAGCTTTGAATTGATGATCAAAGGCTCCAAACAAATCATCAACTTGGAGCAAGGCGGCACCTCCACACCCAAGGTGCAACCCATCGCATTCAAGGCGACGGAGGAAGAAAAGAAGGAATCTTCACCAAGTAGGATTCCAATCGACGCCTCCAAGCTTGACAATGAGGAGATGGCGCTCATCATCAAGAGCTTCCGTCAAATCCTCAAACAAAGGAAGGGGAAGGACTACAAGCCCTGTTCCAAAAGGGTGTGCTACAAGTGTGGTAAGCCTGGTCATTTTATCGCTAAATGCCCTATGTCTAGTGATAGTGACAGGGACAACAACAAGAAGGGAAAGAGGAAAGAAAAGAAGAGATACTATAAGAAGAAGGGCGGCGATGCCCACGTGTGTCGGGAATGGGACTCCAATGAGAGCTCCACCGATTCCTCCGACGAGGACGCCGCCAACATCACCGTCAACAAGGGTCTCCTCTTCTCCAACGTCAGCCACAAATGCTTCATGGCAAAAGATGGCAAAAAGAAGAAGGTAAAATCTAGAGCCTCCACTAAATATACAACATCTAGTGATGAGGGTAGCTCTAGTGATGATGAAGATGATTTGCTTATGCTTTTTGCCAACCTTAACATGCAACAAAAGAAAAAATTAAATGAATTGATAGGAGCTATTCATGAGAAGGATGAACTCTTGGATAGCCAAGACCAATTCCTTATTAAGGAAAACAAAAAGCATGTTAAGGTTAAAAATTCTTATGCTCAGGAGATAGAGAAATGTGAAAAATTGACTAGTGAGCTTAGCATTTGCCATGACACTATTTCTTACCTTAGAACTGAGAATGCTAGTTTAAATGTTAAGGTTGGAAAATTAAATGTTTGTGATGATTCAATTGTCAATCTTAAGAATGAAAATGCTAGATTAACTGCTAAGATTGATCAATTGAATGAATCAATTTCTAGCCTTAAAGTTGAGAATGATAATTTAATTTCCAAGGCTAAAGATTTGATTGTTCACAATGATTCCATTTCCTGTCTTAGAGATGAGAATGCTATATTACATGCTAAGATAGAAGAATTAAATGCTTGCAAACCATCTACATCTAAAGTTGATCATGTTTCTATTTGTACTAGATGTAGAGACATTAATGATGATGCTATTCATGATCACCTGACTTTAATTAAACAACAAAATGATCACATAGCTCAACTAACTGCTAAAATTAATGAGCATGACTTAGAAAATAAAAAAATCAAATTTGCTAGAAGTATGCTCTATAATGGGAGACGCCCTGGCATTAAGGATGGCATTGGTTTCCAACAGGGAGGCAATGTCAAGCTTAATACCCCTAAGAAATTGTCTAACTTTGTTAAGGGCAAGGCTCCCATGGTTCAGGATAACGAGGGTTACATTTATATCCTGCTGGTTATCCTGAGCATAAAATTAGGATAATTCATTCTAGGAAGTCTCATTCTGGCTCTCATCATGCTTTTATGTATAAGAATGAGGCATCTAGCTCTATGCAATCAACCCATGTTAAATTGCCTAAAAAGAAATCTCTTGTTGCATCAAATGAATCTAACATTTCATTTAAGACTTTTGATGCTTCTTATGTCTTAACTAATAAATCAGGCAAAGTAGTTGCCAAATATGTTGGTGGCAAACACAAGGGCTCCAAGACTTGTGTTTGGATACCCAAGGTGCTTGTTTCTAATGTGAAAGGACCTAAGACCGTTTGGGTACCTAAGAACAAGGCCTAAATTATTTTGCAGGTTTATGCATCCGGGGGCTCAAGCTAGATAATTGATAGCGGATGCACAAACCACATCACAGGGGAGAAAAGGATGTTCTCCTCCTATGAGAAAACCAAGATCCCCAAAGAACTATCACATTTGGGGATAGAAATCAAGGTTTGGTCAAAGGACTTGGTAAAATTGCTATATCACCTGACCACTCTATTTCCAATGTTTTTCTTGTAGATTCATTAGATTACAATTTGCTTTTTGTTTCTCAATTATGCAATATGGGCTACAATTGTCTTTTTACAGATATAGGTGTTACTGTCTTTAGAAGAAGTGATGATTCAGTAGCATTTGAGGGAGTGTTAGAGGGTCAGCTATACTTAGTTGATTTCAATAGAGCTGAACTTGACACTTGCTTAATTGCTAAGACTAATATGGGTTGGCTCTGGCATCACCGACTAGCTCTTGTTGGAATGAAGAATCTTCACAAGCTTCTAAAGGGAGAACACATTTTAGGACTAACCAATGTTCATTTTGAGAAAGACAGGGTTTGTAGCGCCTGCCAAGCAGGAAAGCAGGTTGGTGTTCATCATCCACACAAAAACATCATGGCAACGGACAGGTCGCTCGAGCTACTCCACATGGATCTATTCGGCCTGATAGCTTACATAAGCATCGGCGGAAGTAAGTACTGTCTTGTAATTATGGATGATTATTCTCGCTTCACTTGGGTATTCTTTTTGTAGGATAAATCAAAAACCCAAGAAACCTTAAAGGGATTCTTGAGACGAGCTTAAAATGAGTTCGGCTTAAGGATAAAAAAGATTAGAAGCGACAATGGGACGGAGTTCAAGAATTCACAAATAGAAAGCTTCCTTGAGGAGGAGGGCATCAAGCATGAGTTCTCTTCTCCCTACACGCCACAACAAAATGGTGTAGTGGAGAGGAAAAATATAACTCTACTAGACATGGCAAGAACCATGCTTGATGAGTACAAGACACCGGACCGGTTTTGGGCCGAGGCGATAAATACCGCCTGCTACTCCATCAACCGATTATATCTACACCGAATCCTCAAGAAGACATCCTATGAACTCCTCACCGGTAAAAAGCCCAATGTTTCATATTTTAGAGTCTTTGGTAGCAAATGTTTTATTCTTGTTAAAAGAGGTAGAAAATCTAAATTTGCTCCTAAGGCTGTAGAAGGCTTTTTACTAGGATATGATTCAAACACAAGGGCATATAGAGTCTTTAACAAGTCCACTAGACTAGTTGAAGTATCTTGTGACATTATGTTTGATGAGACTAACGACTCCCAAGTGGAGCAAGTTGATCTTGATGAGCTAGATGATGAAGAGGCTCCGTGCGTCGCGCTAAGGAACATGTCCATTGGGGATGTGTGTCCTAAGGAATCCGAAGAGCCTTCACAAGCACAAGATCAACCATCATCTTCCGTGCAAGCATCTCCACCAACACAAGATAAGGAACAAGCTCAAGATGATGATGAAGAAGAAGATCAAGAAGATGAGCCACCTCAAGAAGAGGGCAATGATCAAGTGGGAGATGAAGAAAATCAAGACAAGGAAGATGAACAAGAAGTACAGGGTCAAAGACCGCCACACCCAAGAGTCCACCAGGTGATTCAAAGAGATCACCCCGTGAACACCATCCTCGGTGATATTCATAAGGGGGTAACCACTCAATCTCGAATCGCATATTTTTGTAAACATTACTCTTTTGTTTCCTCTTTTGAGCCTTACAGGATAGAGGATGCACTAAGAGATTCGGATTGGGTGTTGGCAATGCAAGAGGAGCTCAACAACTTCACGAGGAATGAGGTATGGCATTTAGTTCCACGTCCTAATCAAAATGTTGTAGGTACCAAGTGGGTATTCCGCAACAAGCAAGATGAGCATGGTATGGTGATAAGGAACAAAGCCCGACTTGTCACCAAAGGTTATTCACAAGTCGAAGGTTTGGACTTTGGTGAAACTTATGCACCCGTAGCTAGGCTTGAGTCAATTCGCATATTACTTGCCTATGCTACTTACCATGGATTTAAGCTCTATCAAATGGACGTGAAGAGTGCCTTCCTCAATGGACCTATCAAGGAAGAGGTCTATGTTGAGCAACCTCCAGGCTTTGAAGATAGTGAGTATCCTAACCATGTGTATAAACTCTCAGAGGTGCTTTATGGGCTCAAGCAAGCCCCAAGAGCATGGTATGAATGCCTTCGAGATTTTCTTATCACTAATGGCTTCAAAGTCGGCAAAGCCGATCCAACTCTCTTTACTAAAACTATTGCAAATGATTTGTTTGTATGCCAAATTTATGTTGATGATATTATATTTGGGTCTACTAACAAATCTACATGTGAAGAGTTTAGTAGGATCATAGTTCAAAAATTCGAGATGTCTATGATGGGGGAGTTGAAGTATTTTCTAGGATTTCAAGTCAAGCAACTCCAAGAGGGCACCTTCATCAGCCAAACTAAGTATATTCAAGACATTCTTAACAAGTTTGGAATGAAGGATGCCAAGCCCATCAAGACACCCATGGGAACCAATGGGCATCTCGACCTCGACACGGGAGGTAAATCCATAGATAAAAAGGTATACCGGTCGACGATAAGATCTTTACTCTATTTATGTGCATCTCGACCGGATATTATGCTTTCAGTATGCATGTGTGCAAGGTTCCAAGCAGACCCTAAAGAAGTTTGGGCTTTGGTACCCCAGAGGATCAACCTTTGATTTGATAGGATATTCCGATGTCGATTGGGCAGGGTGTAAAATTGATAGGAAGAGCACATCAGGGACTTGTCAGCTTCTGGGAAGATCCCTGGTGTCTTAGGCTTCAAAGAAACAAAATTCAGTAGCCCTATCAACCGCCGAAGTCGAGTATATTATCGCAGGCCATTGTTGTGCACAATTACTTTGGATGAGGCAAACCCTTAGGGACTATGGCTACAAATTGAGCAAAGTCCCTCTCCTATGTGACAATGAGAGTGCAATCTGCATAGCGGATAATCCCGTTGACCATAGCCGCACGAAGCACATAGACATTCGACATCACTTTCTGAGAGATCACCAACAAAGGAGGGATATCGAGATAGCCTATATAAACACGAAAGATCAATTAGTCGTTATCTTCACCAAGCCATTAGATGAGAAAACCTTTTGCAAACTTAGGAATGAGCTAAATATACTTGATTCTCAGAACTTTGATTGATACTTTGCACACATTGCTCATTTATATACCTTTGATCATATCTCTTTCTTTTTGCTATGACTAATGTGTTTTCAAGTGTGTCCTTATGCTAAGTCATAGATTGAAAGGGAAATGGAGTTCATCGACGAAGAGAAGGTTTCCACTCCACTCTATTGGTATCATCTTTCGTCGCTACTCCACATCACTCTCACATTGGTATAATCTTTCCACTCATATTTACTTGTACCAATGGGGAGAAAGTATAGGGCTCTCAAACGACTCCGTTTTTGGCGATTAATGCCAAAGGGGGAGAAATATTAAGCCCAAAGCAAAAGGACCGCACCACCACCTAATTTTTAAATTGTGTTTCGAAAATATTTATTGATATATTTCAAATTGGTATGTGTTATTTTCAAATGATATCTATCAAAACTCTCTTGAAAACTAAGAGGAGAATTCCAATTCAGGGGGAGTTTTGTTTTAGTCAAAGGAAAAGCATTTGAAACAGGGAGAGAAATTTCAAATCATGAAAATGCTTCTTACAATCTTATTCATATGCCTTTGACTATTTGTAAAAAAAATTTGAAAAGAATTTTACAAAGAATTTGCAAAAACAAAACATGTGGTGCAAGCGTGGTCCAAAATGTTAAATAAAAAAATGAAAGCAATCCATGCATATCTATTGAAGTTATAAATTGGTTTAATTCCAAGCAACCTTTGCACTTGCCTTATGCAAACTATTTGCTTTGGTTTGTGTTGGCATCAATCACCAAAAAGGGGGAGATTAAAAGGGAAATAGGGTCAAGCCTTTTCCTATAAATGATTTTGGTGGTTGATTGCCCAACACAAATAATTGGACTAACTAGTTTGCTCTAGATTATATATTCTACAGGTACTAAAGGTTCAACACAAACCAATAAAAAGATCAAAGTTGGGGTTCAAAAAGAAAGGAGCAAAAGAAACCGAAGGCTGCCCTGGTCTGGCGCACCGGACAGTGTCCGGTGCACCACCGGGCAATGTCCAGTGCACCAGGGACCGTACACTCCAAACTCCTCAGCTTTGGGTTTCTCGAAGGCCGCTCCACTATAATTCATCAGACTGTCCGGTGTAGCACTAGACTGTTCGGTGCACCAAGCGGAGCAATGGCTACTGCGCCAACGGTCATCTGCAAAAGTAAACAGTGCGTGTGAACAGTGCGTGGACAGTTCACGCAGAGTCAGAGTAGCGCCAGAAGGCGCACCGGGCAGTGAACAGTGTCTGTTCGGTGCCCCAAGAAATTAGAGCTCCAACGGTCGAAACCGTCAGAACCCTAACGGTTGGGTGACGTGGCTGGCGCACCGGACAGTGTCCGGTGGCGCACCGGACTGTCCGATGCGCCCATCGACAGCAGCCCTCCCCAACGGCTGTTTTGGTAGTTGGGGCTATAAATACCCCCAACCACCACTATTCAAGGCATCCAAGTTTCCAGCATATTGCATTCAATACAAGAGCTCTAGACTTCACTTCAAGACACAAACAAGAGATCAAATCCTCTCCAAAGTCCAAAACTACTCCAAACACTTAGTGACTTGAGAGAGAGAGATTTTTGTGTTCATTTGAGTTCTTGTCGCTTGGATTGCTTTCTTCTTCCCCATTCTTGTTCTCAAGACATTTGTAATAAAAGCAAGAGACACCAAGTTGTGGTGGTCCTTGTAGGGGTCTAAGTGACCCGTTTGATTAAGGAGAAAGCTCACTCGGTCTAGGTGACCGTTTGAGAGAGGGAAAGGATTGAAAGAGACCCAGTCTTTGTGACCACCTCAACGGGAGTAGGTTTGCAAGAACCGAACCTCAGTAAAACAAATCACCATGTCACTCACTTTATTTCTTGGTTGATTTGTTTTTGCCCTCTCTTTCAGACTCGTTTTTAATTCTGACGCTAACCTCGACTTGTAGTTGTGCTTTAAGTTTGTAAATTTTAGTTTCCGCCTATTCACCCCCCCTCTAGGCGACTTTCACCTAGCCTCTGCGCTAGGTGGCAGACCGTCCGGCCCTCGACCGCTGAAGTGCCCCAATCCTAATCACAGGAGGCTAGTATACACATTTATACATCAGATGGCTCTAGATCTGCTTAAACGAGACAAACCTATAAAGATGGTGATCAAATTTAAGAGTTGGTCCACAACTCGAGACATATCATTAGAGTGGGGCTGAAGCAACCCACTATACGCAGCGAAGCAAAATCAGCGGTCCAACAGCCCAGGCATGGTTGGAAAACATGCGTAACTCTTACCCGATCAGCGATCTCCTTCTGTGAAGAACAAGAAATAAGCAAGATTGAGTGCTTACGTACCCAGCAACCCACATTCACCCATGGAATGGGGAAATTAGATATAATGCATGGTGTATGTGGAGCGCATGATATTTTTGGTAGAAAAAAATATTTTTATGCAGGGCTATTTTGTAAAACATTTTATCTTTTTCAAAGCGCATCCTCTCCTAAAGGAGCAGGAAGTTTTTCAATATAGAACAAAATCCCATAGACTAAACCATCCAGTAATCTCGGTAGTTTCCCATCGGTTTTTTATTTTCAAAAATAGATACTGGACTTCCCGTCCACCATAGCTCATGGCTCAACCACCGGACCTTTTAAAACCACTTTTCAAAAGCATTTTTGGAAAACAAAACACTAATTGTCAAACCAAGCCATAACTCATCCATATTCATGGACGCGGACTATTCAAATAGGTTTTTGAACTCTGCGCAAAGGTGTACACTTTACCCACTAGTCTGGTTCTATGGTCTCATGGCCAATGATACCTAAATCCGAAACTCTTTCCTACCTTGCACGACTTTACCTTAACAGTTATACCAAAAGGAACAAGGTCACCTCCTTGCCCAAACCAGGACAAAAACATTCCCCCTCCTTGTCCTCAATGTGCTCCCCAGCCACCATAACCCTGTCCGTGCAAGTTCGAATCAAGGACTGCCCATACAGTCTTGAGTGGTTGTACTAGATAAGAGTACAAGCAGTGAAGAATGAAAAACCGGTCCTTATACAAGAGGGACGATCCTTCATGCTCACACGTAACCCTGCTAAGCCATCACCTTAAGGCCCTTCCAAACCAGGGAGTCCCTAATCATCCCACTCTAAGGTGATAAGAGTGATAACCCTTCATTATACACATTTTGAAAAACAATTTCTTTTGAAAAAACTCACACCTTTCTCAAATCATTTTGTAATAAAAATGTCAAGGAGTATACAGATGAATTGCGGCAAAGTTCTAATGCTGGTTGGCTGTCAGAGAGGAGATCTCCGACCGGGTGGCGAAATGCACCTGCCCTAAATCCTAAGATGAGGAGGGGCCTAAGCGTTTTGTTTGTTAGAGATTGGGGGGATGAACACACAAGAACACGTAAGGGTTTAGAGTGGTTCGGGCCGCCGGAGCGTAATACCCTACTCCACTATGTGTTGTATTGCTCGTGAGCTTGAGTTGTGTCTTGGATGACTTGGCCTATGTAACGTCGCGTGCCTCCCCTTTTATAGTCAAAGGGGGGCACGTACAATGGTACTGAGCCCTGACATATGGGCCCAGGAACATAACGAATGTAATACTTGGAGTGACCGAGGCTCGTCCCTAGTGCAATCTTCCTTGCGCCTTGATATCCGTGATCTGCGTAGCATTGGCGTGCAGGGGAAGCTTCCCCGGCAACGTACAAATGATGATGGATGAGTATAGAGCGCCTTGCAGCACGGGCCTACTGTTTGGTGATGGATAGGTCCACTGCCTACAGGATGGCCTGGGCGTCGCCTGCCAGCTGAGTGGACAGGACATATTAAATGCTGAAGGGACACATCGCCTGCCAGTGGGATAGTCAGGCGGCATGTCTTCTCCGTAATAAATGCAGGGACAGCACGGCCCAGAGGCCTTACGTCAGGCTCCACCTGCTGGCTTACGTCACGCATGGTATGCTACGTGTCAGCATTAGGTCTCCGCCTGGGCAGAGAGCAGTAGCGTTATGCGGGCAGGTCCGCACCAGGATGGGCCTGGACACATGGCTGCACCGGACCCCTGCCTGAGCAAGGCCTGGGTATTCCCTGCCCCTGAGTCCCGGTACCCGGTTGTGGGTAGTCCGAAACCCATGCAGAGGGGTCCAGGTCCTGACCCGGAGGTCCGGGCTGCACGTACAGGGGTCCGGCACTTTCCCATGGGGTCCGGAACCACTGTTGACATCTTGGGGTGTATGACTTTCTCTGGCCACATGGTGACCCTGGAGCCATCCATGTGGCTGAGTCGGGTGTTGTTCACCATGTGACTAGAGGTAGTCGCGTGGGCACCGTGTCCTCGTGCTGTAGTAAGGGGTACACCTGATCCAGGGTACCAACAGTGGCCCCTGGGACCGCCTCAGAGGAGGATATGAGCCTGCAGATGGGGCCAAAGCTTGTACGTAGCATCAACTTGGCATGACCAGCGACTGGGGCGCCTCCTCTGCGCGCGCCGCATTAACTCGGCGTGCTCACGCTACCAGCCTACCATTGGTCACATCAACCGGCGCGCCTGTTCCCACGGCTGACTGACCCGTGGTCTTCGTGCTCGATGGCTTTTACTAGGCCATGCGCGGGGCGCCTCAATACCCTGCATTTGCTTTTGAAAATTCACCTTCTCTGTCTTCTGTGGCGGCCTCGAGAAGGCACGGTACTGGTGCGAGTGGCGGTTCGACTTCTGTGCACCTAGGAACCGGCGCCTAAGGGGAGTGACTCATGGATCCAGGCCCCCACAATAGAGCTTGGGCTGTTGGTTTCGGCGGAGAGGCACACTACCACAGCTGGTGGCATGCTCCTCACGTGGCGGTTCGCCTTTTTCGCACACAGAGGCCGACATCCGAGGAGTATGACTCGTGGATCCAGGCCCCCGTGCCAGAAGCTGGACCACTTCCTTCGGTGGAGATGAAGAGGCGCGGCGAATAGCTCCCCACATGGTGGTTCGCCTTCTGCTTACCAGGAGGCCATTGAGCCAGCCGTATGACTTGTGGGGCCGGGCCCCCTCATCATAGGTTGGGTGCTGCAGTGTGTGTCGGGGGGGCTTCTCGTGGCCTTTCGGGGCACGAGCGGAGGAATCTGCCTTTAAAAAGGGGTTCATCCCTCGGGTAGCAGCCATGCCTTGTTTCTATTCCTCTCGTTGCGCCCCTTTGCCTTCAAGGTCTTGCTTTGCGCCACCACAGTTGCCATGGCCTTGTTGGTTCACCCCAAGCGCTTTTAGACCGAGTGGACGCTTGTCCTAGTGCGCCGCTTGCCTGGATGGAGCGCGCCGATGTTCGATGGAAGGATTCGCGCCAGCGCCTTCCCCCTCGGCGATTTCGCCGCCGGGGAGCTCGCGCTCTTTGTTTCCTGCGTGATGGCGCTGTCGATCTCGCCTTCTTCTTGCCGTTGCTGGAGGAGCACGACCTCGTGGGGGCTGGTGCCCTTCCTCCATCGCTCAGCTTCAAGGATTTTCATCATGCAGCTGGGCTGTGGTCTCCCACCAGTGGTCATCTACAAGGATGACCACCAGCCTTGTGGTGGAGAGAAGCGAGCCGGGCTGCGACCTCCCCCTGCCCTCAGCTTAAAGGATGTTCATCAGCCTTGCAGGGGTGGAGAGCGAGCCGAGTTGGGGTTCTGCCTTCCACATGAGCTGGTGGCCCGCTTCTTCCTCCAGCATTTGGAGGAAGAGGATGTTTACCAGCCTTGCAAAGGAGGCAAACTTTGGCTATGTGGTGCCGGCCGGACCGCAAGCGCCATCAGCCGTCGAGCTTCCAACTCCTTGGTTTGGATGGTCTTGTCATCACCCCTGCAGGAAGGCAGGGGCGAGGGCCTCATTGCCATGGCGCACGCGCTGAGGTTGTCGCCGTCGCTGGCAAGCCACTGGAGCATAGGTGGTCGCCGCCACTGGCCAGACAACCAGCGCCGCCTGCCACCGTGCACCCAACTCTTTGGCTTTAATGGCCTCGTCGTCACCCCCCGTAGGAAGACGGGGGCGAGGGCCTTTTCACCATGGTGCACGTGCTGAGGTGGTCACCGCCACTGGTGAGCCGCTGGTGCAGAGGTGGTCGCCGCCGCTGGCAAGCCACCAGGGAGGATTCCACGAGGACAGTGCCCGCAAGCTTCCAGCGCGACCCTGCTGGCGTCGGGTAGTTTACACCTGTAGAGATGGAGCTAGGACTCCGCTTGGAGGCAAATGTAATAACTTTTGCTTTTGTAAGGTACTTTTTGAGTACTATTCATCAAGCAATATTAACACTTATCTGCATACTATTTGTCCCTATTGCATGTGGTGTTGCCGACTACTCCCTGGTACTTGGCCCCCCTGGGATGCAAGCTCGATGCGATGAGGTTGGGTACCAGTGCACTTGAAAGGGTTGGCGATGACCCCCAGGAGGTAGCCTCAACCGGGACCTGGTCCTGTACACAGCTTCGGCTGGGGAGCGTTAGTAGCACACTCATAGGGTCCCTCGCCTGACATTAGCCATCCTTTGATACATGCTCAGGACTTGCAGGATTTAGCCTGGGAAGCCAAGTTATGTGTCCGGACCCCCTGGACTGTGGTTCTAGATACTAGGATACCCATCGCAGAGTGGTGGAGCGTGCAGGCTTACGGTACGGGACCAGGCTAAGCGGCTACACGGCTCCGGACCACCCTAGGAGACAAGCATCCATTCTCTAGAGCTGGACCCCAGGTTGTCGGACCCACATGACTATAGCCCCAAATACTAGGGTTCTCGTCACAGAGTGGTGGACTGTGCAGGCTTACGGTACGGGACCAGGCTAAGCGGCTACACTGCTCCGGACCACCCCATGGAACGAGCCCCATTCTTTAGAACCGGCCCCCAGGCTGTCGGACCCCCCCCGCTTTCGTAGAGGGGTCCTATGCGACAAGCCTGGCTACTCAATTCGGATGTCGTCATGTTAGGACAGATGGGAACCGTACGAGTGGGTTAGATAAAAAGCATTATCCAAAAACTGCAGGATAAATCTGTGGAGTAGGAGGATAAAGTTATCATAGAAGCACATCTGAGGGGGTAAATTCCCTTTTTATAACTTGATATGCATGGGTGCAAACCAACAGGCCAGGTATATGAGGGCGAACCTCACCGGGCTGGTGTATATGCGAAACCAAATTACAAAAGAAGAAAAACTTAACCCCTCAGTCTTGCTCCCATGGATTGAACTTATAGAGATGCTCCAGGGGTTAGGAAGAGATACTCCTTCGGATATAGCAAGGCAGGCACCCCCCAGGCTGGCATATTTCCGTCACCTTGAAGGGTTCCTCCAAGCTGGGGGATAGATTGCAGACCCCTTCTTGGTTCAGTACTTGCCACAGGACTAGGTCCTGACCCTGGGCTCCCTACTATGCACGAACCGTTGGCCGTAGTGTACGGGCACCTGGTTGCAATGTGCACTTCGGTTGCCGCTTGACATCTGAGTTCTCCTATGGAGTCCACGTCCTTGCGCTGTAATTGCCCCTGCATAGGCTCATCAAAAGGTTGGACCCGTGAGGAGTCCAGAAGGGTTTCTAGGGGAAGGCAGGATTTGGCCCCATAGACTAGGGAGTACGGGGCCCCCTGGTGGCCCGTCTAGCTGTCATCACTGGAGTTGGAGCCTCTAGCGAAAACATCCTTCAGGACCCCCTCGGGTGACTGATACCCGAGGTCTGGTTCAGCCGCGGTCACCTCATCGTCGTCGACCCTTTCCTTGCCAGGTCGGCGACGAGGTGGGGAGCCATCCCCGGAAGACTACTCGCGCCGCGCGCTGATGCGTTTCGTGAGGTCGATGATCTCGCGACACTCCACGGCGATGTGGCGACCGTTGCGGTGCACATGGCATGAGCCGCTATTACCCTTCTACGACCGTGGGCGTTTGTTGCGGTCGCCCCGGCCCCCAGTCGCAGCTGCAATGACTAGAGCGGCGGAGTGCGGCTTCTCATGGCTGCGGTTATTTTTCTTCTTCTTTTTGCCGTCCTAAGCGACAGCACCCAAGCCACCCGTCTGGGCAGCCCCGGTCTGTGGCGCCGAGTGCCACGCATGGCCCTCAGCGGCCCTGGCGCACTTGTCGGCCAAAGCGAAGAGAGTGGAGACAGTTTCCACGTCGTGCCTGGCCAACTTCTCCAACATCTTTTCATCATGCACTCCCTGACGGAAGGCCGTGATGATAGAAGCGTCAGAGATGCGAGGTATAGTACCTCGCACCTTGGTGAAGTGGGAGATAAACGTCCGGAGGGTTTCCCCGGCCTCCTGCCTCACTGCGTGGAGGTGGGCCTCCACACCGTGTTGTTGGTAAGCGCTGGCGAAGTTCACCGTGAACCGCGCGCAGAGCTCTTCCCAAGAGTCGACCGATCCTGGGGCAAGGTTTATGAACCAAGTCCAGGCGGGCCCAGACAAGGCGACATGAAAATATGTCGCCATCACAGCTGTGTTTCCACCTGCTACTGTGATAGCCGTGATGTACACCTGCAGGAATTCTGAGGATTTGATGTTCCGTCGTACTTTTCCGGCAGGTGTGGCCGGAACTTGGATAGCCAGGACACAGCGCAGAGATGATCTGCGAGAGTGGCGCAGCCCACGCCAGCCAATGGGACACTCGCTTGGAACCGGGCACCCACTAGGGTTTGCGGTGCTACCGCAGCGAAGTCTTTATTGAGGTTACGGGCCTCGATGTTCTGTCGGCACTCTCGCGCCCTCTCTAGAGAGACGCGGGCATCTTCGCCCGCACGCCTGCGGTTGAGTTCTGTCCGCAGGTCATTAGACCTCTCCCGAGAGACTGGAGCGTCTTCTGTCGCGCGTCGGCGGCTGAGCTCTACCCTCAGGTCCTCAGTTGGTGCTGCCCTCACCGAGGGTGAGCGCACAGATGTCGACGCCTCATGTTGGCGCTGGGATGACCGCAGCCTTGACCTGGTCGAGCTAGAGTGCACCATGCCGAGCAGCCGGTCGACGTCTTCACGTCACTGCCTCATAGACCCTAGTGAGGCCATGGAGCTTGGGGGTGGCGCAGCAACTCCCTAGGTGTAGACAACGCCCTCGGAGATGTCCTAGACGGAGTCCGGGATGTCTGCGCAGCTGTTTGCTGCTGCGCAGCGTGCACAGTAGCAGTGCCTGGCACTAGGCGGTTGGGAACCTGTGGTGTGGAAGAAGCAGCTTCTTCCTCCACCAGGAAATCCACTAAAGTCTCGGCGCGGTGCTCAACGATTTGCACCATCATGCTGAGCAGGAAAATAAGCAAAAACCTAAAGCTTAGCCCCTACCTGGCGCGCCAAATGCCGGAGAGGAGATCTCCAGCCGGGTGGCGGAATGCACCCGCCCTAAATCCTAAGATGAGGAGGGGCCTAAACGTTTTGCTTGTTAGAGATTGGGGGGATGAACACATAAGAACACGCAAGGGTTTAGAGTGGTTCAGGCGCCGAAGCGTAATACCCTACTCCACTGTGTGTTGTATTGCTCGTGAGCTTGAGTTATGTCTTGGATGACTTGGCCTGTGTAACGCCGTGTGCCTCCCCTTTTATAGTCAAAGGGGGGCACATACAATGGTACTGAGCCCTGACATGTGGGCCCAGGAACATAACGAATGTAATACTTGGAGTGACCGAGGCTCGTCCCTAGTGCAATCTTCCTTGCGCCGTGATATCCGTGATCTGCGTAGCATTGGCGTGCAGGGGAAGCTTCCCTGGCAACGTACAAATGATGATGGATGAGTATAGAGCGCCTTGCAGCATGGGCCTACTGTTTGGCGATGGACAGGTCCGCCGCTTGTAGGATGGCCTGGGCGTTGCCTGCTAGCTGAGTGGACATGACACATTAAATGCTGAAGGGGCACATCGCCTGCCAGTGGGATAGTTAGGCGGTGCGTCTTCTCCATAATAAATGTAGGGACAGCGTGGCCTAGAGGCCTTACATCTGGCTCCACCCGCTAGCTTACGTCACGCGTGGTATGCTACGTGTCAACATTGGGTCTCCGCCTGGGCGGGGAGCAGTAGCGTTATGCGGGCAGGTCCGCACCAGGCTGGGCCTGGACACATGGCTGCACCGGACCCCTGCCTGAGCAAGGCCTGGGTATTCCCTGCCCCTGAGTCCCGGTACCCGGTTGTGGGTAGTCCGGAACCCACGCAATGGGGTCCGGGTCCCGACCCGGAGGTCCGGGCTGCACGTACAGGGGTCCAGCACTTTCCCATGGGGGTCCGGACCCACTGTTGATATCTTGGGGTGTATGACTTTCTCTGGCCACATGGTGACCCTAGAGCCATCCACGTGGAGGAGTCGAGTGTTGTTCACCACATGACTAGAGGTAGTCGCGTGGGCACCGCGTCCTCGTGCTGTAGTAAGGGGTACCCCTGATCTAGGGTACCGACAGTGGCCATATTAACATGTCTCTTAGCAGCAAAATCATATAATGCATAAAATAATAGGCTGAGGGTTGTGTTTGAAAAACATTGGTAATTTATGCATCAAAGGGATCTAGTCAGCTTGCCGTGCTTTAACCGGTGAAAGGGTGAGCGCTCGTGGAACTAGCTTCTGTCTCCATTGGCTGGCGTAGACTCATGGAACTGGCCTTCACAAGACAGCACGAACGCTCCGATAACTATTTAGAAAGAACAAGCAAACATACAAACTAGCAACTATATCAACAAATGTTCAATATAATGGTCAAGAATGGTGATATATGGATAGGTAGAGTCTTGAGCAGAATCTGTGTCATGTGGTGTTGTGATATTACTTGTGGTGGAGTGGAGATGCTTACCAGAAGGGTGGATTGGAGGCGAAGCGACACTAGGCGTGTAGTCAGTAGAGAGAGGTAACTGAGTGGGTCAGGGTTTGCCTTGGCTTAGGTTGTTGAGGGTATGGAGAGGGAGAGGGTAACTGGGTGTATTTATGTAGCATCCCAAAAATTCAAATCCTGAAATTTTCTCAAACTCGCCCTAAATTCAAAATGAATTTCAAGTTTCATTTCAAAATGTTTGTTTGCTAGTTGATATCAACAAATAAAATATAGTGGTCTACATTCTCTCCAAAATCCCCCTCAAGATTTCATACAAATATTTCCCCAGTGATCACCTTCAAATTCTTTCCAGAAATACTGCCCAGATATTTCCCTAGTGATCCCCTTCAAGTTCTTTCCAGAAATATTGTCCAAATATTCCACCGATATATCTCCGGATATTTTCCTCTTGAGAAATACCTTCAGAATCATTTTTCAAGTCCCTACAAATATTTTCTTCATAACTTTCCTCATGCTCATACGTATGCGTATGCCTCCAGTGTCATACGGTGAACTCTACAAGCTAATCTCACTTATATAAGACAAATACATGCTAATCTCCCACTAATCCTCTCATCCTCCCACTAATGCTCTCATCCCTCCCCCTAATCCCCCCCACCATGGCTATAAATAGAGGGGCAAGGGCCTCCTCTCATCCCACCCCAAGCCATTTCATGGCAACTCTCTTCCCCCCCCACACACACACCCACTCCATGTTCCACACAAGCACACACTAGCACAAGGATCGTTCGATCGTTCTTCGATCGTTCGTCCCCTATTCTTAGTTTGTTCGTTCGTTCGTCCGATCGTTCGATCGTTCGTCCGATCGTTCATGGTCCGTTCGTCCGATCGTTCGATCGTTCGACCGTTCGTTCGTCCAAATAATCTTTTTCCTACCGTTATGCTGCCGAAATTTCGATCGTTCGTTCGTTCGATCATTCGATCGTTCATCGTTCGTTCATAGTTCCTATTCATCGTTCATCGTTCGTTCATAGTCCCTATTCATCGTTCTTCCAGATAATCTTTGTCCTACCGTTATGCTGCCGAAATTCCGATCGTTCGTTCGTCCGATCATTCGATCGTTCGTCCGTTCGTTCATCCAAATAATCTTTGTCCTGCCGTTATGCTGCCAAAATTCGGATCGTTCGTTCGTTCGATCATTCGATCGTTCATCGTTCGTTCATAGTTCCTATTCATCGTTCATCGTTCGTTCATGGTCCCTATTCATCGTTCTTCCAGATAATCTTTGCCCTGCTGTTATGCTGCCGAAATTCCGATCGTTCGTTCGTCCGATCATTCGATCGTTCGTCCGTTCGTTCATAGTTCCTATTCATCGTTCATCGTTCGTTCATAGTTCCTATTCATCGTTCATCATTCGTTCATACGACTATTCACCATCACTATTCACCATTACTATTCATCATTACTATTCACTGGCACTATTCACCATCGTTACTATTCGGTGTTACTATTCATTATCGTTACTACTCATCTATGATATCTAGTAACTTTTTCGTCGTCACTATTCATCGTTACTATTCATCATTACTATTCATCGATTAGCCGATCACCCCAAATTTCAACTACTCATACATCATGCTGTCCAGTCCACCTAAGACCAGCCAGACCCATATTCCAGTCATACGAACTCCGGTGACTGTGATTTTCCTTCCAGTAGGGAACTTCCCATCTGGTCACCCATCCTAGGTTTCTCCAAGTTTAGCACGCTTAACTTTGAGATTCCTTCGAACCAGGCTCCCAAACTCAGATTCCAATAATTCTCGTTTCCAAATTCTTATCAAATTATTCCCTATCCAACCATGTCATCCCTTAAGCATGGTTCATATTCCAGAAAACTCCCAAAATACTCTTGTCCCATATTCTGCCTATAACTCTCCTGTTCATACTAAGTCAGACGATTCATTCGTCACTATTCTCACCAACAGTGAACTTCACTGTGCTACACCACATACACCCAGCTATAAATACACCCAGCTACACTCTCCCTCTCCACACACACTCAACACCCTCAGCCAAGGCAAACACCCCACCCACTCAGTTACTCTGCTCTGCCGGCTACACACATAGTGTCGCTTCGCCTCCAGTCCACCCTCCTGGTAAGCACCTCCGCTCCACCACTAGTAGTATCTCAACACCACATGGCACATATTCTACTCAAGACTCTACCCATCCTTGTATCACTATTCTGACCACTATACTAAATATTTGTTGGTATACTTGCTCGTTTGTATGTTTGCTTGTTCATGTTGCATAGTTATCGGAGCGTTCGTGCCGTCTCGTGGAGGCCAGATTCGCAAGTCTACGCTAGGCGGTGGAGCCAGAAGCCAGTTCCGTGAGCTCCCCTTCCCCCTTCGCCGAATAAGCACGGCAAGCTCACTGGATCCCTTTGATGCATAAATTACCTATGTTTTGCAACCACAACCCTCAGCCTGTTATTTTATGCATGATATGATTTTAAGACAAGTTATTATGGCCACCCAGCCACTTGCCGCAATCAATCCCTGATATAATTGTTACAAATGATTTGAGGAAAGGTGTGAGTTTTCAAAAGAAAATGCTTTTCAAAATGTGTTTGATGAAGGGTTTTCACCCTTATCACCTTTGAGTAGGGATGATCAAGGACTCCCTGGTTTAGGGGAGGGCCTAAGGTGATGGCTCAGCTGGTTTAGGCATGAGCAGAAGGATTGTCCCCTCTTATAAGGATCGGTTTGTCATCTTTCACTACCTGTACTCATGATAAGTACAACCACTTGAGACTATGTGGGCAGTCACTCAATCTGAACTCGTACGGTCCAACCCCAGGGTTATGAAGGCTGGGGAGCACTGGGAGGATAAGGAGGGGGAAAGTTTTGTCCGGTTTGGACATGGTGGTGGCCTGACTCCTTCTGGATAACCGTTAAGGTTAGGACGTGCGGGGAAAGAAAGAGATTCGGATTCGGGTCTCACTAGCTATGAGATCGCAGAGCCGGACTAGTGGGTAAAGTGTACACCTTTGCGCAGAGTTCAAACCTATTCGAATAGTCTGTGTCCACAGGAATGGACGAGTCTGGTATGGTATGGCAATTAATGTTTTGTTTTCCAAAAAAAAAGAGATGCTTTTGAAAAGTGGTTTTTAAAAGGTCTGGCTGTTGAACCGTGAGTTATGGTGGACGGGAAGTCCAGTATCTGTTTTTGGAAATAAGAACCGGTGGGAAACTACTGAGATATCTGGATGGTTTAGTCCAGGGGATTTTGTTATAATACTGAAAAACTTCCTGCTCCTTTTGGAGAGGATGCGCTTTGCAAAAATACAAAATGTTTTTCAAAACAACTCTGCATAAAATATTGTTGTTTCTGCAAATATCCTGAGCTCCACATATTCCATGCATTATATCTAATTTCCCTATTCCGCGGGTGAAGGTGGGCTGCTGAGTACGTTTGTACTCACCCTTGCTTATTTGTTGTTTTTCAGAAAAAGGAGATCGGGTAAGAGTTACAACTGTTCCCAACCTTGCCTGTGGCTGTTGGACCGCTGATTTGCTTCGCTGCGTATATCGGGCTGCTTCAGCCCCACTCTGATGATATGTCCCGAGTTGTGGACCAACTCTTAAAGTTGTTCGCCACCTTTATAGGTTTGTCTCGTTTAAGCAAATCTGGAATCATCTGATGTATAAATGTGTTTACTAGCCTCCTGGACTAGTAATTGTATCACATTTGAGTCCCAGAGGATTGGGACGCTTCAGGTGGTATCGGAGCTGTTAGGTTGGCCGCACGACGTAACCCTTAGTCTGATCCAAAAGTTTTTGAGTCAAAACTATTTTCTTAAAAAAATTCTTGCTCTCATCCCTTCATTTCAAAAATGCTTTCCCCCTTTCCTTCTCTCAGAAGTCAGATGGAGATCCGTTGCCAAACCAGCTTTTGCCAGAATGAAGATAGTTTCCCCAAGTTGTTGAGAGCATGCACAGTTCGCCTTGGAATCCGAAGCCAGCCAGAGTATGATGGTCGTGAATTCGTCGAGCATGGCACAGAGAAGTGTGTTGTGACTGTATACATTGGATCCAGTCCGCACCATGTGGAATGGAGTGTCATTGCTGCTGGGCACAGATTCAAAGACACCTGCCAAGTCATCGCTCGCAAGGCATTGAGGGCCCTGTGTAAAATTTATGAAGAAGAAGTGGCCGACACACCGCTCAGATTCTTTCCACCCTTTCAGAGAGACCGTCTAGTTTGGATGGCCAGGATGCGTGCATTGGAAGGGAAGAAACTGCTTGAGGATGACCCCACAGTCGTGTACCTCACTGCATACCTGCTCACCCTGGATGCGCAGTATGATTTCTTGGCTCAGCACCACCGTCAGATGATTGCTCGAGCAGAAGATGCAGAGAAGCGCAATCGTAAGCTCCATGTGGATCTCACCACAGCTCAAGCCCGTGCAATTGCATTGGAAAGTCGTGAAGCCATTGCTGTTGAAGCCCTGAAGCAAGCCAAGGATGAGCACGTCCAGAAGCTGATGGAGGCCTACTTGGTCACCCATAACCAATGTAGAGCACTGCGGATCCAAGAACCCGCTTCATCCAACCCTGTTCAACCCAGGAGAGCTGAAGATCCCCAGATTCTTGAAGGTCACCCGGTCTCTATCAGAGGAGAGAAGAAGGCTTGGGAACTACCGGAAGGAGCCATAGTCTTGGAAGGAATTCCAGTCTTCCCTCTAGCTATGAATAAGCAAGAGCACCCCGAGTCCTCCCAAGATCCCCCGCCAGAGTTGTTTGAGCCCCTCACCATGAAGAAGATTCCAGCACCGTCCCGTGAGATCAAAGAAGAAGCTGCAAGCACCCCGCCAGCACCGCCGCCCTCTAAGGAGCTACAAGAGCCAGTCCCGCTTGAAGAAGAGTTCGACCCCGTGTTTCCATCTCAGTCGCCGCCAGAAGAAGTCATCAACATCAGCTCTCTCTTGACCCATCCAGGAGATGTCTCAGATTGAAGTTGTGTGCAAGCCTTGCCAGAAGAGAAGCTGCCAGATCTGAGTTAGTTATGCCTAGTCCTCTGCATGCATTGGGTAGTGGAGTTTTTTCTTCACTTTGGTTAGAGCCCTGCATGTATGAGAGGTAATCGTGTAGACTCGTGTTTTGAAAAACTCAAATTGTGTTGCCCCCTAGGGCATTTCAAAATGAATTTCGCTTGATGTTTTCCTCCCTTTTGGGTGCACATGTGATGCTTTAACGTTAGTGCTCATAAGTTGTATTTAGTATAGTTCTCAATTCAGGAGCCAAGCAATAGTAGTTATGCTTAGCCCCCGAATCTGAGTAGTTCGTGCTTTGGAAAAACTCTATTCTTCCCCTATTCAAAATATTTGATTTGTTTGTGCTTATCATTGCTGAACTTATGTGTTTTCTTTCTTTTTAAGAAAGGTTTTCTCTAAAAACATAGATCACAAATTAGAGCTAATCCTCACCTTATGCTCCTATTCTCATCTTAACCCATCTCAAGAGAAAAGTGCCTTACCCAAGAAGATACTGGGAAGCTTACCCTTGAAGCCTAGAATAAGCTACAGAGGAACCTATCCAGTCGCTCAGTCAAAAGGACCGACCGTGAGAATCAAAGAACTGCCCCTGAGTCAAAGTAAACAGGAAAAGAGGACAAAAGGAGTTATTACCATACAGAGAGGCAAAGATTCTTGGAACCAGAGACCACAAACATCAGGGTCATCGACCCCACCACTCACCCGTGCCCCTCTCACGCGTGCCCGCCTCCATGCACACTACCACCACCCCACGCCCCCTTTGCAGCGCACTACCGCCACCCACGCCCCCTTTTGCAGCGCACCCACCGCCATTACCGCCAGCAACACCATCCCCCCCCATCACGCCTGCTGCCTCATGTCACCTTCTCCATCACTACCACTCCACACCCCCCCGAGCACCCCCGCTCGCCTATAAAACCCCCAACCAGCTCCCTCAACTCCCATCTCGCCCAAAGCAAAGCACACTCTAGATAAATCCCCTCTGCCAAATCGCAAGCAACTCCATTTTCCACTCCCTCACCCCTGAGATCACAATGCTTGGTAATTCATGGGTTGAAGACTGTTGCACATGGTTTAGTCTTTGGTTTCCTCCAGTGTATGATAGTAATACTCTTTGATAGAATCCTTGAGTGGGAAGAGCAAAGAGAAAGAAAGAGGCAGTGAAAAGTGAGAAGTGAGAAGAGAAAAGAAGATAGTGAAGAGAAGATAAGAAGAAGGTTCTCCCAAAATCAACCCTGTGTCAGTCATTTCTCTGTAGCCTGCTCAAGCAGCAGCAGAAGAAGAAGGCCTTGTAACGCCCTTGTTATGAGGTACTTCATGGAGTTCAAATCCCCAAGATTCAAGAGTTCTACCCTCATTCTTTTTAAGTGGGGTAGTGTTCCAGCAAGGTTCCTGCTATGGAGAAGAAGAAGAAGGCCTGTAGCAAGCTTGTGGAAGACAAGATCATCGAAGCCTATAAGTTTCTGGATGAGAAGTGGTCACCCAAGTTCCGTTAATGAAGTACCAGAAGACCAATCAAGGAAGGAATCTATGTGGGAGTTCGCAAGGGAAAGGTTTGCGTGTTGGCATCGTTGCTTCCTCAATAAGCTAGCTGCCAAGTGAAAGCTAGAAGCCTGAAGATGATCTTTGAGTAGCCAGAATCAGCGTTTGCAATCGGCAATCAGATGCTCCTCAAGAGCCAGATTTTGTTGAAGCTCCATCTCCTCGAAGAGTCTGCAAAGAAAAGATTTGTAGCTGAAGTAAAGCTATACCCATAACCCTTCTAAGCCAAATCTCGAGGACGAGATTCATTTTAAGTGGGGTAGATTTGTAGCATCCCAAAAATTCAAATCCTGAAATTTTCTCAAACTCGCCCTAAATTCAAAATGAATTTCAAGTTTCATTTCAAAATGTTTGTTTGCGAGTTGATATCAACAAATAAAATATAGTGGTCTACATTCTCTCCAAAATCCCCCTCAAAATTTCATACAAATATTTCCCCAGTGATCACCTTCAAATTCTTTCCAGAAATACTGCCCAGATATTTCCCTAGTGATCCCCTTCAAGTTCTTTCCAGAAATATTGTCCAAATATTCCACCGATATATCTCCGGATATTTTCCTCTTGAGAAATACCTTCAGAATCATTTTTCAAGTCCCTACAAATATTTTCTTCATAACTTTCCTCATGCTCATACGTATGCGTATGCCTCCAGTGTCATACGGTGAACTCTACAAGCTAATCTCACTTATATAAGACAAATACATGCTAATCTCCCACTAATCCTCTCATCCTCCCACTAATGCTCTCATCCCTCCCCCTAATCCCCCCCACCATGGCTATAAATAGAGGGGCAAGGGCCTCCTCTCATCCCACCCTAAGCCATTTCATGGCAACTCTCTTCCCCCCCCCACACACACACACCCACTCCATGTTCCACACAAGCACACACTAGCACAAGGATCGTTCGATCGTTCTTCGATCGTTCGTCCCCTGTTCTTAGTTTGTTCGTTCGTTCGTCCGATCGTTCGATCGTTCGTCCGATCGTTCATGGTCCGTTCGTCCGATCGTTCGATCGTTCGACCGTTCGTTCGTCCAAATAATCTTTTTCCTACCGTTATGCTGCCGAAATTTCGATCGTTCGTTCGTTCGATCATTCGATCGTTCATCGTTCGTTCATAGTTCCTATTCATCGTTCATCGTTCGTTCATAGTCCCTATTCATCGTTCTTCCAGATAATCTTTGTCCTGCCGTTATGCTGCCGAAATTCCGATCGTTCGTTCGTCCGATCATTCAATCGTTCGTCCGTTCGTTCATCCAAATAATCTTTGTCCTGCCGTTATGCTGCCAAAATTCGGATCATTCGTTCGTTCGATCATTCGATCGTTCATCGTTCGTTCATAGTTCCTATTCATCGTTCATCGTTCGTTCATGGTCCCTATTCATCGTTCTTCCAGATAATCTTTGTCCTGCTGTTATGCTGCCGAAATTCCGATCGTTCGTTCGTCCGATCATTCGATCGTTCGTCCGTTCGTTCATAGTTCCTATTCATCGTTCATCGTTCGTTCATAGTTCCGATTCATCGTTCATCATTCGTTCATACGACTATTCACCATCACTATTCATCATTACTATTCACTGGCACTATTCACCATCGTTACTATTCAGTGTTACTATTCATCATCGTACTATTCATTATCGTTACTACTCATCTATGATATCTAGTAACTTTTTCGTCGTCACTATTCATTGTTACTATTCATCATTACTATTCATCGATTAGCCGATCACCCCAAATTTCAACTACACATACATCATGCTGTCCAGTCCACCTAAGACCAGCCAGACCCATATTCCAGTCATACGAACTCCGGTGACTGTGATTTTCCTTCCAGTAGGGAACTTCCCATCTGGTCACCCATCCTAGGTTTCTCCAAGTTTAGCACGCTTAACTTTGAGATTCCTTCGAACCAGGCTCCCAAACTCAGATTCCAATAATTCTCGTTTCCAAATTCTTATCAAATTATTCCCTATCCAACCATGTCATCCCTTAAGCATGGTTCATATTCCAGAAAACTCCCAAAATACTCTTGTCCCATATTCTGCCTATAACTCTCCTATTCATACTAAGTCAGACGATTCATTCGTCACTATTCTCACCAACAGTGAACTTCACTGTGCTACACCACATACACCCAGCTATAAATACACCCAGCTACACTCTCCCTCTCCACACACACTCAACACCCTCAGCCAAGGCAAACACCCCACCCACTCAGTTACTCTGCTCTGCCGGCTACATACATAGTGTCGCTTCGCCTCCAGTCCACCCTCCTGGTAAGCACCTCCGCTCCACCACTAGTAGTATCTCAACACCACATGACACATATTCTACTCAAGACTCTACCCATCCATGTATCACTATTCTGACCACTATACTAAATATTTGTTGGTATACTTGCTCGTTTGTATGTTTGCTTGTTCATGTTGCATAGTTATCGGAGCGTTCGTGCCATCTCATGGAGGCCAGATTCGCAAGTCTACGCTAGGCGGTGGAGCCAGAAGCCAGTTCCGTGAGCTCCCCTTCCCCCTTCGCCGAATAAGCACGACAAGCTCACTGGATCCCTTTGATGCATAAATTACCTATGTTTTGCAACCACAACCCTCAGCCTGTTATTTTATGCATGATATGATTTTAAGACAAGTTATTATGGCCACCCAGCCGCTTGCCGCAATCAATCCCTGATATAATTGTTACAAATGATTTGAGGAAAGGTGTGAGTTTTCAAAAGAAAATGCTTTTCAAAATGTGTTTGATGAAGGGTTTTCACCCTTATCACCTTTGAGTAGGGATGATCAAGGACTCCCTGGTTTAAGGGAGGGCCTAAGGTGATGGCTCAGCTGGTTTAGGCGTGAGCAGAAGGGTTGTCCCCTTTTATAAGGACCGGTTTGTCATCTTTCACTACCTGTACTCATGATAAGTACAACCACTTGAGACTTTGTGGGCAGTCACTCAATCTGAACTCGTACGGTCCAACCCCAGGGTTATGAAGGTTGGGGAGCACCGGGAGGATAAGGAGGGGGAAAGTTTTGTCCAGTTTGGACATGGTGGTGGCCTGACTCCTTCCGGATAACCGTTAAGGTTAGGACGTGCGGGGAAAGAAAGAGATTCGGATTCGGGTCTCACTAGCTATGAGATCGCAGAGCCGGACTAGTGGGTGAAGTGTACACCTTTGCGCAGAGTTCAAACCTATTCGAATAGTCTGTGTCCACAGGAATGGACGAGTCTGGTATGGTATGGCAATTAATGTTTTGTTTTCCAAAAAAAAAGAGATGCTTTTGAAAAGTGGTTTTTAAAAGGTCTGGCTGTTGAACCGTGAGTTATGGTGGACGGGAAGTCCAGTATCTGTTTTTGGAAATAAGAACCGGTGGGAAACTACTGAGATATCTGGATGGTTTAGTCCAGGGGATTTTGTTATAATACTGAAAAACTTCCTGCTCCTTTTGGAGAGGATGCGCTTTGCAAAAATACAAAATGTTTTTCAAAACAACTCTGCTTAAAATATTGTTGTTTCTGCAAATATCCTGAGCTCCACATATTCCATGCATTATATCTGATTTCCCTATTCCGCGGGTGAAGGTGGGCTGCTGAGTACGTTTGTACTCACCCTTGCTTATTTGTTGTTTTTCAGAAAAAGGAGATCGGGTAAGAGTTACAACTGTTCCCAACCTTGCCTGTGGCTGTTGGACCGCTGATTTGCTTCGCTGCGTATATTGGGCTGCTTCAGCCCCACTTTGATGATATGTCCCGAGTTGTGGACCAACTCTTAAAGTTGTTCGCCACCTTTATAGGTTTGTCTCGTTTAAGCAAATCTAGAATCATCTGATGTATAAATGTGTTTACTAGCCTCCTGGGACTAGTAATTGTATCACATTTGAGTCCCAGAGGATTGGGACGCTTCAATTTATAGCTGGGTACATGTGGTTTAGGACAGTACAGTTCACTGTTTATGAGAATAGTGGCGAAGGAATTGTCTAGCTCAGTTTGAATAGGGAAATTATAGGCAGAATATGGGACAATAGTATTTTTAGAGTTTTCTAGAATATGAACCATGCTTAAGGGATGCCATGGTTGGACAGGGAATAAATTGATAAGAATTTAGATGGAGGAGTTTTGGATTTTATAATCATATGAATTAGAAAAAGAAAAGGAAAAAGAGATATTCCTAGAATATTCCAAAATTTGAATATTTGGGGATATTTGGAAAACTAAAAATAAAAAAGTATTTTTGAGTGGAGTGCCAGGAATTATTTCTGGACTATTCATGAGAAGAGGTTTATGTTGGTGGCAACTGTTCCTACCTATTGTGTCACATGGGACAACAGTAAGGTGGGACCCATATGGCTAGAACACTGTGATATTCTAGTCCGAGTGGGCTATGGTATCTTGGGCTAGGTTTTATAGGATTGACGGCATATCCATACGAACATGGATTGCCTTTATTTTTGGAAGCCTGGTTCGAAAGAACCTTAAAGTTAAGCGTGCTCAATTTGGAGCAATAATGGGATGGGTGACCAACTAAGAAGTTCTTACTAGAAGGAAAATCACAGTCACTAGAGTTTGTATGACTAAGATATTGGTCTGGCAGGTCATAGGTGAGCTGATCATTAGGATGGATGAGTAGTTGAATATTTGGGCGATCGGATGAATGATGAATAGTAGGATGAACGATGAATAGAGACTATGAACGATCCAATGAACGATGAATAGTTCGTATGAACGAACGATGAACGATGAATAGTTAGTATGAACGAACGATGAACGGTGAATAGGGATTATGAATGAATGATCGAATGATTGGATGAACGAATAATCAGAATTTTGGCTGCATAACAGTTGAACAAAGAGTATTTGGATGAGCGGACGAACAATCGAACTAATGAACAAATGAACGATGAATGGTCAGACGAATGATCGAACGATCGGACGAACGAATGAACTATGAACATTTGGACGAACGATCGAATGGACGACCGAACGATCCTTGCGCTCATGTTATGCTTGTGTGGGAGTGAGAGTGAATTGTCATGAAATGGCTTGGGATGGCATGAAGAAGCCCCTTGCCCCTCTATTTATGGGCAAGGTGCGGGATTAGGGAGAGGAGGCGAGAATTAGTGGGAGATAAGCATGTATTAGCCATGGATAAGTGAAATTAGCTTGTAGAGCTCACTCTATGACACCGGAGGTGTATGTATATGTATTAGCATAAGGAAAATTATTAAGAAAATATTTGTAGGGATTTTAAAAATGATTCTGATGGTATTTCTTAGGAGAAAAATACTTGGAGAAATATCAGTAGAATATTTAGGCAGTATTTCTGGAAAGAATTTGAGGGGGTCACTAGGGAAATATTTGTAGGGCATTTTGAGGAGAATTTTGGAGAGAATATAGATCACTATATTTTCTTTGTTGAGATCAACTTGCAAACAAACATTTTGAAACAAAATTGAAAAATTCATTCTGACTTTAGAATGATTTTGAGAAATTTTCTAGATTTGAATTTTCGGGGTGCTACAATCGCGGACCTGTGCCGATACTCATCGCAGTGATTGGCGCCTGGATCAGCGCCAACAATGGTGAAATTTTAACTGCATCTATAGAATTTGCATTTTGAGGGGGTGCATTTGCATCCGCTAGGTACAACCTAGCTTTGCCCCTGGTCAGTAGCAGCATATACTAGTATAGTACCTACTTGGTCACTAATTAGCATGTAACTTCCATTCCGAATAAATATTTCTTAGTAGTGTATGTTGTAGGTTTAGCTAGCATCATTTGTTGAATTAGATCTTAGCTAGCACTACAAGATCTTAAATTTAGCCTAAACAAAGTCACTAACTGAGCGTGGCCAGAATTTTATAGTTCTAACCTTAGTTTTGGCACATCAATCATATCTGCCACTAGTTTCAATCAGTGCTCAGTTATGTCCCTGTCAAACCAATTTGTCCTCAGTTTTGCCACTCCGTCGGCAATTCGCTGCTTCGCACACCATTACCGACAAGTGGGATCCACTACATAGTGTTTAACTCACTGTGGCATCCCATGGGTCCCACCTGTCAATAACGATGTGCGAAGCAACAAATTGCTCACGGGGTGACAAAACTGAGCGCAAATTGGTTTGGTCGTGACAGAATTGAGCATCGACTGAAACTAGTGATAGATATGAGCGGTGTGCCAAAACAAAGGCCAATACTGTAAAAATCCTTAGATCTTATGCATTGAATAGGGAACGAGATCCTCTAATGTTGGGGAGGAGCCACTGACGCATGGGCCCCCCATGCGATAGGGCCTATATGCAGTGACCTAACTGCATCGTGCAGTACGTCAGAGGATCCACATAATGGATAGAGCCGAGTCTATTAGAAATTTAGGTATTTTTATGTTTATTTTAATTCACAAAATTATAGTGAATTTATGATGATATGTATGTGCACGTGTATAGTACTACTATTTACAATAGTAGGCAACACATACATGTAAAATGTATCGATCAAAATAGGAACTAAATTAAATTTAACGAGTTTAGAGATGAGTGTATCTAACGGAGGGCTCCATGCTCAAGGCACTCATGTTGCCATAATTGTGAATGAGAATGACACAAAGATTTCTTTTCTCACAACATCTGGTTGTCAATTGATTAAGTCGTAGCCTATTGACTTATTGTATAATAACATCCAATCAAAAATACATGTTGTTAGAAGTTTTATGAGGAAGCATCTCAAATGAATTTCATTTCTCCATGACAAGATGATAACTCCTCATCCTCGCTCTTAATTTTTTCATGGAGTACACAAATGTTTGTCCATAGTGTATGGGTGTCTTTGTGATTTCGCACTCGATTGAACACATCCTTTCTAAGACCTCTAAAGATGGTCCTTTGGCCTTTGTATTCCGTTTTTATAATCACCGATTAAATTGGTGGAATCAATAGGTTTTTGGAAAGCCTTGAGTGTTGGCTTTAAATACTTCAATATCTATACCCTAAAGGTCCCTCGAACACATGAGAGGGTTCATCCTCACCATACATCTTTACTCTAGGTCGTGAAGCCTAAAACAACGAGCACAAGGCTTCGATACCAATTAAGGATCAAGATATCCAAGAAAAGGGGCTGATGTAACACCCTAATTTTATTTTGAGAGTGTTAAAGATAATTTTATTTTTATTTATTTGAGTAAATTATTTTTACATACATTTGAAATTAAAACAAATAAATGGTAAATAAAAACAGTTTGCATGGCAAGCAGTCACACCCGGGTTGTAGGGGTCCAAAACTCGGGCGTGAAATAAACATCAGATGTTGTAATACTCAAAATTGAATACAAGGAATATATATAGTGAATTCCTTATTTTATATGCCATATTTGCATCATAAAAAGAGCACACATATAATTGAGAGTGATTAATTAAAACCAATGATACCAAAATAAAAGAAAATGCATCATGTGGAGTTTATATGTTTGTGCATTAAATAAAATAATAAGGATAATAATAATAAGTTAATAATTTTTAGAAGTTGAATTAAACCCTAAATTAAAATTAGGGTTTTGAAAATAAGACGAAGAGAAGTGACGTAAAGAAATATAAACAATATAATTATATTTCTAAAATTGGTATTTTTAATTTCACAATATGAATTGAGAATAAAATTGGAGCAAGATTGAATTCAAATTCAAATTCAAATTGAACTTAAAAATAGATAAAAGAGAAGAAAAGATAAAAAGAAAAAGGGGAGAGAAGCTACCTGGACCGCGGATCCTATTTCTGGCCCACTTCCTCTTCTTTACCCCGTGCGGCCCATCACCACTTCTCTCATCGCGCAGCCTGTTTACAGTTCGGCGCCGACCATGCGGACCCACCAGGCAGTCACACGCCCGGGCTCACTGTGCTGCCTCGTCGGCCCCACGCGTCATCCAGCTCTTGCGTGCGCTTGACCTGTGACTGTTATGCTGTCACACGGGGTCCGCGCACCAGCCACAGGACTGCCCACCTCCGTCTTCTTCGCGCGCCACCCGTTCCTCCGCGCATGCTGCGTCGTGACCGCAAGCTCCAGAGTCTGTTGACGCCGTCGCGCCTACAAATATTGGAGCCGGCCTCGCCCGCTTGTGCACCTATTACCCCGCCACCAATTCTCCACGCCTTTCACTGCGCCGCCATGTCCTGTGTGGAGAAATTAAAGCCGCCGCCGATGAAACTCACCACCGTGTGTTGCCTGTCCTCGATATTGGGCCAGGAAGATCACCTTCACCTGGGAAAGCCATCAGTGCCCTCGATTCGAGTCGAACACCGCCAAGACTCGTGCAATTGCTCGCCGGACTTCGGAGTCTGCTGTGCGCCGTGGGGAGCTGGGTTCGCCTCTTCAATTCGTGGTGAGTAGAGTCCTACGCAGCACCCTACTGTTACCACTTCTTGCCGCCACGTTCGGATTAGAGTCCAGGGGGCGGAAATCACCGTAGCATGTGCTCTAGCGATGGCGCCGCCGTCCCTGGTCAGGGCACCGCTAGTGTTTGAGCCATGGCTGGCGGCGGAGCGGATTGACCGTCGGGTAGGTTGCGGACGACTAAGATTAGAACCTAGGGGATACCTCTTTGGATTATGGCGTGTGCCGTTGGATGAGATCTAACGGACCCAAATCATTTTCGTCTACATAGATTATCAGCCGTGGATCTCGGATCGGGCGAACCGCATCGCATACCGCTTCATGGGAGGTCAGATCTAATCGTAGCCGTCCATTGTTGATCTCACGGCTAGGATTAGTTGATACCCCTTCGCCAGGACGATTTTGTTAAGAAGCCCTGCAAACTGTGGAAACCAACCCGCCGTCCTCGGCGACTGTTTCCTATGTCTCAGCATTTTAGCGCCAGGCCCCCTACATGTACCAGAAATTGACGCCCAGTCCAGAGATGATTAAAAACAGACAAATAATTATAGAAATTCGTTTTTAATACAAAAACAAATCTAGAAACTTGTAAAATGCATAGAAAATTTATTTTTAATCCAAATCGATCCATTCCAATTTCTAAAATTTTATAATATTAATGTCTATTACCTAGAGTCTCTGTTTTGACATGAAAACAGAAAGAAAATTTATTTCTCATGTAATTCCATTTCAAGCACATTAAACATTTGGAAATTCATAACTTAAAATCTATAACTCCAAATTTAATGATTCCTATTCCTAGGATCTTATTTTAATGTGTAGATTTGTATTGTGTATTTTATTCATATGTTTGGTGCAATGTTAATTTTTGCTATACTATGTATGTATTGTGTTGATGCGAGTAGACGAGCAAGCCATTGTGGATTCTGAGGTTCACCAAGTAGAAGTTGCTGAGCAGGAGCTCATTGAAGGCAAGTTGTGCCCTTGATCACTTACTTTTACCCAGCCATGTTCTTATTATTCATAATGATCTGCATAGGTTAATTTTGATGGGATCCAATAGGTTACCCCAGTTTTGGTAATATTTATACCTTGTTTACCACTGAAATATTTTTAGGTAGTACCTGCTATTGCTTTATATGGATTTGGGTATGGAGATACACTATTCGCGATTACTCTTGTTATTACCTTTTTATTATTACTATTCATGTTAAGATCATTATGTTAATGGGAACATGGAGCGACCACCAGGGAAAACAGTGCTAGCACAAGGGTTTAATGGGACGCCCTTGGCTGATTAACTAGGAAAACTAGAGGATGACTTACCCAAAAGGGGCAAGGGCAGTAGGGGAGTGGTCAGTGTAGGGAGGTCCTTGGGTTGATTTTGCTGCGATGGCGGTCAGGCGAGGGATTCCTGCACTGGAGCTCCCTATAAACTGTAGCGGGATTTCTGAAGCTAGTGGAACATTGTAATTGCCTCGTAGTGTTACGCTGCCTCGCCTCCTCGGTAGAGGTGTATGGGATTGGCCATCTCTTGGCAGATGGGTAACATGAGTTATGGGTAAAGATGTGCAACCTCTGTAGAGTGTAAAACTGGTATACTAGCTGTGCTCACGGTCATGAGCAGCTCGGACCCTCACAAGATTAATCAATGGAATTAAAACTTAATTTGACATTTACATCACATTTGGGATTATTTTATTATTACTTTTCTTTATTATTATTAAGGTTTGGTATTTACTTACACTTAGTAATTGCTAATAAAATTTTGACCAACTTATAAAAGCAATGCTCAGCTTTAGCCATTATTTTATTGATTAGCCTTACACTTCACTTGAACTCCCACCTTTAGTGAGTTCAAGCACATTATTCCCCACAACTTGTTGAGCTATGAACGTATGTGAGCTCACTCTTGCTGTCTCACACCACCCACAGGAGAAGAACATGTGGTCGAAGAGGAGCCACCTAACACTGAGGCATTCGACTTAATCTAGGTGGCGTCTCCCAATCAGCTTTGTGGCGCCAGGAAATAATATTTAGTTCGTTTTATTTTATCATTTATTTATGTAAGACTTTCGCTATGTAATAAGTACCTTTATGATATTTATCTCTATGCACTCTGTTATTATGTGTGTTGTTCTTCCTTGGCGCACATATGAGATGCACTCGAATTTGTCCCTTAAATTCGGGTGTGACAGGTGTGCTAGGACCAAGTCTCACACATATAATGAATAGTGGTACAGAAACGAATGTCACGTCTTTACTATATTATAGGAGTTCTATACAAAATAAATAAATAATTACATTATAATGAGATAACAATCCAGCAACCCGAAGTTGACTGGGAGACGATAGTCTAGACCTCTCACGAACTCGTCACAACATCCTCCATGCGCCTCATCCTGTGGTACCTGTCCTTGACCTATGGGGGGTGTGAGACAGCAAGAGTGAGCTCACATACGTTCATCGCTCAACAAGTTGTGGGGAATAATGTGTATGAACTCGCCAAAGGTGGGAGCTCATATGAGGTGTAAGGCTTACCAAAGAGGATGGTTGAAGCTGAGCATTGCTTTTAAAGTTGGTCAAAATTTTATTAGCAATTACTAAGTATAAGTAAATACCAACCCAATTAAGTAGTAGAACAAAAGTGATAACAACACCTACGATGCAATGCATATGACAAATTGAATTTAGTTCCATAAACTAATCATGTGAGTGTCTGAGCTGCTCATGACCGTGAGCACGGCTGATATACCAGTTTTACACTCTGCAGAGGTTGCGCATCTTTACCCACAAGTCATGTTACCCATCTACCAAGAGAAGGCCAATCCCATACACCTCTACCAAGGAGGCGAGGCAGGGTAACACTACAAGGCCTTTACAAAGTTCCACTAGCTTCAGAAAACTCGCTACAGTTTCTGGGAAGCTCCAATGCAGGGATCCCTCGCTTGACTGCCATCGCAACAAAATCAACCCAAGGACCTCCCTACACTAACCACTCCCCTACTCTCTTGCCCCTTTTGGGTAAGGTAGTCATCCACTAGCTTTCCTAATTAGTCAGCCAAGGGCGTCCCATACCACCCTTGTGGTAGCACTATTTTCCCGGGTGGTTCTCCATGTTCCATTTAACATAATGATCTTAACATGAACAGTAAATAACAACTGGTAATAAGAGTATGATCATGAATAGTGTATATCTCTATAACTAAAACCACATAAAGCAATAGCAGGTACTACCAAAAAATCAGTGGTAAACAAGGTATAAAGATAGTCAAACTAGGGTAACCTATTGGGTCCCATCAAAATTAACCTATGCGGATCATTATGATTAATCAAAACATGACTGGGTAAGAAGAAGTGATCAAGGCACAACTTGCCTGGGACTCGAGATTCCAGGTACCAACTTGCTCTTCAAGTGACTCGTGACCTCACGCTAGTCATAGCAATACAAACAAACATGGTATAGTCAAAATTAACATCACACCAAACATAAGAACAAACTGTATAATAATGATCTATGTGTCGTAACTAGATCCTAGGTTCGAGAACCACAAATATCGAAGTTACAGTTATATATAAAGTTGTGATTTTCCGAAGGTTTAGGTGTTTACTAAAAAACAAGTGAGATACAAGGTTTTAACTATAGATTTCATAGTAATACAAGGTTACTAGATGATAAACAATATTAATATGAGACTAATGCAACTAGAACGGATTAAAAAGGAGTTAAAATGAATTACTTACGAATTAAACAAGTTTATAGAATAAGTTTTATACTATAAATCATTTTTGGTTTATTTTATTAATCTGAGATTTATTTGGACTTTGGGCATAAAAACCAGAGAGATTAGGGTCTAAAACGCAAAACCTAGGACCTAACTGTAAGGATATTATATAGGGGTGGACGGCGGGTTATTTAGCTAATTCTCCAGGGTATCGTTTAGAAAAAATAAACATGGCGAAGGAGTACGGTGGATTGCTAGGCGTGGGATCCAAATCCGACGCCAGGGATCAGAGACTTATCTCACCTAAATTGGTATTCTATCACAACGGTCGGATCTAAAATCAACGCTCGAGATTAAAGGATCCCATGATCTGATCTCGCCAATAGATCCGAGATCAACGGCTACGATTTTCGATCACGATGGGGTATTTGAGATTCAATTGTGAGCGCTCATCACTGGATCGATGGCCAGGGCAATGGGGCTGTGGCATCCTGCCCGTGCTGGCAGGCCCACCGGCGAGCGATCTAGTGATGCTAGGCACCAAACCCGGGCACGAATCATCACCAAGTGTGCTAGGATCAAGTCTCACACATATGATGACTCATGGTACAGAAACGAATGTCACATCATTTATATATAACAAAGTTCTGTACAAAATAGTTAAATAATTACATCATACAAAGACAACAATCCAGCAACCCTAGTTGACTGGAAGACGATGGCCTAGACCTCTCACGAACTCATCACGGCATTCTTCACATGCCTCATCCTGTGGTACCTATCCTTGACCTATGGGGATGTGAGTACAACAAGGGTGAGCTCACATACGTTCATCGCTCAACAAGTTGTGGGGAATAATGTGCATGAACTCACCAAAGGTGGGAGCTCATGTGGAGTGTAAGGCTTACCAAAGGAGATGGTTAAAGTTGAGCATTGCTTTTAAAGTTGGTGAAAGTTTTATTAGCAGTTACTAATTGTATGTAGATACCATCCGAAATAAATAAGAGATCAAATTAATAACAACACCCACAATGCAATGCAAATGACAAATTAAATTTAATTCCATAGATTAATCATGTGAGTGTCCGAGCTGCTCATGACCGTGAGCACGATTGATTACCAGTTTTACACTCTACAGAGGTTGCACATCTTTACCCACAAGTCGTGTATCCCGTCTGGCCAGGGTTTGCAAGGCCCTTAAACACTTCCGAGGTGAATGACTAGGGATCCACCACGAGGCCTTTACAAAGTTCCACTAGCTTCAGAAAACCCGCTATGATTTCTGAGAAGGGCAATATAGGAATCCCTCATCCGAAAAGCCATCACAGCATGATCGACCCGAGAACCTCCCTATACGCAGCTCCTCTACCACTCTTGCCCATTTCGAGTAAGGTAGTCCTCCACTAGCTTTCCTAATAGTCAACTAAGGGCGTCCCATACCACCCTTGTGGTAGCACTATTTTCCCGGGTGGTTCTCCATGTTCTAATTAACATAATGATCTTATCATGAACAATGATCAATATCAGCAAAATTGGAACATGAACATAATATAATATTACTTCCCAAAACTAGGTAGAGCAATAGCAAAACTACCCAATAGTTCATCTGTTTGCATGGTGGGGGATAAACAATGCTAGGGAAACCTATTAGGTCCCATAAAATTAACCTCAACATGTTGAGAGCACCTAGAGGGGGGGTGAATAGGTGATCCTGTAAAAACTTAAAACTTATAGCCACAAAACTTGGTTAAGTGTTAGAGAGATAATACCAAGTGACTATAAAGCGATCTCTTGCGAATCACAACAATTACACAAAAAGCAATCACAAGAGACACGCGAGTTATCCCGTGGTTCGGCCAAGTACAACACTTGCCTACTCCACGTTGTGGCGTCCCAAAGGACAAGGGTTGCACTCAACCCCTTTCAAGTGATCCAAAGATCAACTTGAATACCACAGTGTTTTTCTTTCTTTCACTATATCCCATTTGCGAGGAATCTCCACAACTTGGAGCCTCTCGCCCTTACAATTTGATGATCACAAAGAAGCACGGATGTAAGGGAGGGAAAAGCAACACACACAAGACTCAAAGCAAGAGACAAACACGCACACTAGTCACAACTTGAGCTCTAAGTTCACACACAGAGTTCTCAACTCAAGATGAGCTCAAATTGCTATCACAACGAATCAAATGCGCTAGAATGAAGTCTTGGTGCTTAGAGATGATCAAAGAATGCTTGGTGTACTCCTCCATGCGCTTAGGGGTCCCTTTTATAGCCCCAAGGCAGCTAGGAGCCGTTGGAAGCAATCTAGGAAGGCAATTCTTGCCTTCTGTCGGGTGGCGCACCGGACAGTCTGGTGCACCACCGGACAGGCACTGTTCACAGTCCGGTGCAGATTGCCTTCCTAAAATAGCTCAGTCGACCGTTGCAGAATTGGAGCCGTTGGCGCACCGGACACTGTTTGGTGCACACCGGACAGTCCGGTGCCCCCTCCTGACCATTGGCGCGGCCACACGTCACGCGCGGATTGCGCGGCCGACCGTTGACGCAGTCGACCGTTGGCTCACCGGACAGTCCGGTGTCTCACCGGACCGTCCGGTGAATTATAGCCGTACGCCGTTGAATGATTCCCGAGAGCGACGACTTCACCGCAAACGGCTCATCGGACAGTCCGGTGCACCACCAGACAGTCCGATGAATTATAGCCGTACACCGCCATCAGTTCCCGAGTGTGGCCTGTTCACCGGAGGCTAGCCTGGCGCACCGAACACTATCCGGTGCACCACCGGACAGTCCGGTGTGCCAGACTGCGCTGAGTCTTGGCTATTCTAGCCAAGTCTTTTTCCTTCTCTCTTTTCTCTGATTCCAGCACTTAGACAAATATGTTAGTACACAAAAACCAATGTACTAAGTCTAGAATCATACCTTCTTGTTGATTTGCACTTCATCAATCATTTGGCACAAGATTACTCACTCAAAACGTGTTGGGCACTTAATCACCAAAATTATACTAGAAAAGGCCCAAGGGCACATTTCCCTTTCAATCTCCCCCTTTTTGGTGATTTATGCCAACACATCAAAAAGCAACTAAAAGGAAGTGCAACATCAAAACAATTGAGAACAAGAATTATTTTTTATTCAAATTAGGCATATTTGGATCATTCTTTGCCACCACTTGGTTTGTTTTCGAAATCAAACTCAATTTACTATCTCTAAGTCAAACACACTTGTTTAGGCATAAAGAGAGGTATTCCATGAGAAAAATTGATCAAGAGCCAAAAACTCCCCCTTTTTCCCATAATCCTATATTCTCCCCACAAGAGGCCAAATTTTGCACATAAGAGTTATTTTGTCAAAACAAAAGTTCTAACTCTACTATTTTCAAAATTCTCAAGTGGTAGCTGATCCATTTTCTTTGGCCTTAATTTCTCCCCCTTTGGCATTAAGCACCAAAATGGGATCATTATTGGCCCTTAAACCCCATTGCCTCACCAAAATCTTCAATTAAGAGTAAAAAGGCAATAAGAGCATGGAGATGAACTTGGAGTAAATTACCCTCTCATCGGAGTGCAGTGGAAGTCTTGTATGGTCCAAGTTCACCTTTTCCCTTTCAATCACCTTTGAGACTAAATCAAGAAACTCAAGCACACGGTTAGTCTCAAAGGGTCAAGTTGTAGCATTTCTCCCCCTAAATATGTGCATCATTCGCACAAGGACTTGTGAGGTCCGGGGATCCCTTGCACAACTTGAGCACCATAAATAAGCAATAACATGCATAAAGGAACATGATCAAAGGCATAAAACACATGTATGCTCTAGATCAATCCAAGTTACACGAATCTAAGACATTTAGCTCACTACGCAGCCTGCAAAAGGTCTTCTCATCTAAAGGCTTGGTAAAGATATCGGCTAGCTGGTTCTCGGTGCTAACATAGAACACTTCGATATCTCCCTTTTGCTGGTGATCTCTTAAAAAGTGATGCCGGATGTCTATGTGCTTTGTGCGGCTGTGTTCAACAGGATTGTCCGCCATGCGGATTGCACTCTCATTGTCACATAGGAGTGGGACTTTGCTCAGATTGTAGCCAAAGTCCCGGAGGGTTTGCCTCATCCAAAGTAGTTGCGCGCAACACTGTCCTGCGGCAACATACTCGGCCTCAGCGGTGGATATGGCAACGGAAGTTTGTTTCTTAGAACTTCACGACACCAGGGACCTTCCTAGGAATTGGCATGTCCCTGATGTACTCTTCCTATCGACCTTACATCCAGCATAGTCGGAGTCTGAGTATCCAATCAAGTCAAAGGTAGACCCCTTTGGATACCAGATCCCGAAGCAAGGTGTAGCAACTAAATATCTAAGAATTCGCTTAACAGCCACAAGGTGATACTCCCTTTGGTTGGATTGAAATCTAGCACACATGCATATGCTAAGCATAATATCCGGTCTACTAGCGCATAAATAAAGTAAAGACCCTATCATAGACTGGTATGCCTTTTGATCAACGGACTTACCTCCTTTGTTGAGGTTGACGTGTCCGTCAGCTCCCATTGGAGTCTTTGCGGGCTTGGCGTCCTTCATTCCAAACCGCTTGAGCAAGTCTTGCGTGTACTTCGTTTGAGAGATGAAGGTGCCATCCTTGAGTTGCTTCACTTGGAACCCAAGGAAGTAGTTCAACTCGCCCAACATCGACATCTCTAATTTCTAAGTCATCACCCTGCTAAACTCTTCATAAGACTTTTGGTTAGTAGAACCAAATATTATGTCATCGACATAAATTTGGCACACAAATAGATCACCATCGCAAGTCTTAGTAAAAAGAGTTGGATCGGCTTTCCCAACCTTGAAAGCGTTAGCAATAAGAAAATCTCTAAGACATTCATACCATGCTCTTGGGGCTTGCTTAAGTCCATAGAGCGCCTTAGAGAGCTTACACACGTGGTCGGGGTATCGTTCATCCTTAAAGCTAGGGGGTTTCTCTACGTACACCTCCTCCTTGATTGGCCCGTTGAGGAAAGCGCTCTTTACGTCCATTTGGAACAATCTGAAAGAATGGTGAGCGGCATAGGCTAACAAAATGCAAATCGACTCTAGCCTAGCCATAGGAGCAAACGTCTCCTCAAAGTCCAAACCTGTGACTTGGGCATAACCTTTTGCCACAAGTCGAGCCTTGTTCCTTGTCACCACCCCGTGCTCGTCCTGTTTGTTGCGGAACACCCACTTGGTTCCCACAATGTTTTGCTTGGGATGTGGCACCAGTGTCCAAACTTCATTTCGCTTGAAGTTGTTGAGCTCTTCCTGCATGGCCAACACCCAGTCCGGATCTAGCAAGGCCTCTTCTACCCTGAAAGGCTCAATAGAAGAGACAAAAGAGTAATGCTCACAAAAATTAGCTAATCTAGAGCAAGAGGTTACTCCCTTGCTTATGTCACCCAAAATCTGGTCGACGGGATGATTCCTTAGAATCATCGCTCGAACTTGAGTTGGAGGGGCCCGTGGTGCTTCTTCCTCCTCAACTTGGTCTTCTTGTGCTCCCCCTTGATCACACGCCTCCTCTTGAGGAACCTGTTCATCAACTTGAGTTGGGGGTGCACCATTGTTGAGGAAGAAGGTTGATCTTGCTCTTGGTGTTCCTGTGGTCGCACATCTCCAATAGCCATGGTGCGTATTGCGTCCGTTGGAACATCATCCTCATCTACATCATCAAGATCAACTTGCTCTCTCGGAGAGCCATTAGTTTCATCAAATACAACGTCGCTAGAGACTTCAACCAAACCCGATGATTTGTTGAAGACTCTATACGCCTTTGTATTTGAGTCATAACCTAACAAAAACCCTTCTACAGCTTTGGGAGCAAATTTTGAATTCCTACCTTTCTTCACTAGAATGAAGCATTTACTCCCAAACACTTAAAAATATGAAACGTTGGGTTTGTTACCGGTTAGGAGTTCATACGATGTTTTCTTGAGGAGGCGATGAAGGTAGACCCGGTTTATAGCGTGGCAAGCTGTGTTCGCAGCTTCCGACCAAAACCGCTTGGGCGTCTTGAATTCTCCAAGCATCGTCCTCGCCATGTCTATGAGCGTCCTGTTCTTCCTCTCTACCACACCATTCTGCTGTGGTGTGTAGGGAGTGGAGAACTCGTGCTTCATTCCTTCCTCCTCAAGAAACTCCTCTACTTGAAGGTTCTTGAACTCAGACCCATTGTCGCTTCTAATCTTTTTCACCTTGAGCCCAAATTCGTTTTGAGCTCGCCTTAGAAAGAGCTTGAGGGTCCCTTGGGTTTCTGATTTATCCTGCAAAAAGAATACCCAAGTGAAGCGGGAAAAATCATCAACAACAACAAGACCATACTTACTTCCTCCGATGCTAAGGTAGGCGATGGGTCCAAAGAGGTCCATGTGAAGTAGCTCCAAAGGTCTTGATGTGGTCATCACATTCTTGCTATGATGAGAGCTTCCCACCTGTTTACCTGCTTGACAAGCTGCACAAGGTCTATCTTTTTCGAAAGTTACATTTGTTAGACCTAACACATGTTCTCCCTTTAGAAGTTTGTGAAGGTTCTTCATCCCCACATGTGCTAGACGGCGATGCCATAGCCAGCCCATGCTAGTCTTAGCGATTAAGCATGCATCTAGATCGGCCTCCTCCTTCAAAAAATCAACTAAATAGAGTTTGCCATCTAGTACACCCTTAAAGGCTAATGAACCATCACTCCTTCTAAAGACAGACACATCAACATTTGTAAATAAGCAATTGTAACCCATATTACATAATTGACTAACGGACAACAAGTTATACCTGAGCGATTCAACTAAAAACACATTAGATATGGAATGCTCGGATGAAATAGCTATCTTTCCTAGTCCTTTAACCTTGCCTTGATTCCCGTCACCGAATATGATTGAGTCTTGGGAATCTTTGTTCCTGACGTAGGAGGTGAACATCTTCTTCTCCCCCATCATGTGGTTTGTGCATCCGCTGTCAATAATCCAGCTTGAGCCCCCAGATGCATAAACCTGCAAGGCAAATTAGGCTTGGGTTTTAGGTACCCAACTCTTGTTGGGTCCTACAAGGTTAGTAACAATAGCCTTAGGGACCCTGTTGGGGGCCTTCGTCCTCCGAAGGTCCTCAAAAACAAGATTTGACAATGTTTTCCAAGTGAATTATATGAACAGGTATTTTCGGACTCAGATTATGAACATGGAGTACGGACAGGACGAAGCTTAAGCCAGACAAAAGGGGGTTGAGATGAAGGACGGGCTGGTTACCATGCTGTACGAAGGATGGTGCGCGGCCGAAGCTATGCGCAGGAAAGCTTCGTCGCAATAGCAGAACGGGGAACCGACCTAAAGATGAAAAGACTACTTAGGCCTTGACAGATTCCCATAAGTCATTAGCAAATGTAATGGGCATGAATGTAATTTTACATGGGCTGCGTCCCACGCCTATAAATAGATGAACAGTACTCCCGTACTGTTCACGCTGACTTGGCATTTGCTTTCCGTCATCCTTGTACTTTTGCTTTCCTGCAATCCGAAGGTACACTTGTAATCTAAAATCATTTCCATTTTTACATGATAATAAAATAGAAGTGATGTTGTGGTAATATTTAAATGTTTATATTACTTTTTATGTTGCATGTAAGCTCTTTGTCATAAATTATTGTGCTTACGAAGATATGTTATTTGTGACCTTCGTCTGGGACACATTATATCCCGAAGGGAAATAATGTTTAAGGGGACGAAGGACTTTATCATTTAACACTTTTTATGTTGCCTTGTTCTTAATCCGAAGCATCTGAGAACAAGTCCCCAACATTGGCGCCCACCTCCGGTGAACTCACTTCCACTTTGAGTTGAACACCTTCGGAAGCCATAGACCTTCGCTATGGCGCCGAAGAAACCTCCAGCGACTAGGGCTGCAGCCCTGCAACCGCTGGACCCCAACCAGGAGACTCTCTCTCTTCGGGAAGCCCGAAACCAGAAGAGGAAGGCTGTCAGCCCAATGCCTCAAGAGGATGAGCTAGATCAAGAGATCAGAGATATGGAGATGCTTCATCAACAGGTGCAGAGGAAGAAGGAAAAGATGGCCAGGCTAGCTGAACTGCAAAGGCAGATAGACGAAGCTTCTGAAGAAGTTCGCCATCTTACTCACGATGAGCAGAACCGAAGGCCTCAACAAAAAGACCTTCATCAGGAGGGTTTCTTCAACGAAGATGACTGGTATGACAATTTGCATCATGGAAATTTTGTTTTCGATGATGCTTCTCCTCTGTCCGCTGAGCTGCAGGCTACACCTTGGCCTCCGTCCTACAAGCCGCCACAGCTTCCCATGTTCGATGGCCATTCAGACCCGAAGCAGTTTTTGATGAGCTACGAAGCAACAGTATCTTCGTATGGTGGCAATGCTGCAGTCATGGCAAAGTCTTTTGTTATGGCTGTCAGGAGTGTTGCTCAGACCTGGTATTCCTCCCTTCGACCAGGAACGATCACTTCATGGCAAAAGCTGAAGGACATGTTGTTAACCAGCTTTCAAGGGTTTCAGACGAAGCCGGTCACTGCTCAAGCCTTGTTCCAGTGCACTCAGGATCATGAAGAATACCTTCAGGTGTATGTCAGAAGGTTCTTGCGTTTGAGGGCGCAGGCACCAACGGTGCCCAATGAAATTGTCATTGAAGCCATGATCAAGGGACTTTGGCCTGGACCTTCAGCTCAATACTTTGCTAGGAAGCCTCCTCAAACTTTGGAGAAGCTGCTCAAGAAGATGGACGAGTATATTCGTGCCGACAACGATTTTCGCCAAAGAAGGGAGGAGGCTTTCAGGTTTTCTGAAATGACCAGTGGCTTCGGAGGAAGATTGTAGTACCCACTTTGTAAGAAAATCTAAAAGGAGAAATTATGTTCCTTTATATACATGTGTGTCATCTAAATCTATCATTTCATGTGAACACCTCACTTTCACAAATGAATAATCAAAAGAAGAACACTCAAATAACCTGTGCATCATGCTGGATTTTATTTTGTGCGCATTTTGTGACAATATAATAATAATGTGACAAGAAATGGATTAAAGTCCAAAGTAGAATTTGACCTTTAAAGGAAATCATAGAAAAAGGAAAGGAAGAAAATTTTAAGTGAGTAAAAATAATATAAAATGGATAAATAAGATATTATTTCTACACTGGAGTTTTAAGTGTTCACCTGACTCATTGGTGGAACTCTTAAGCAGATTCAAATTCAAATTTGAATTTAAAATAATTATGAATAAGAAAAATAGGAGATAAGGAAAACAAAAGAAAAAGAAAAGAACCCTAACTGGGCTCGCTCTCTCAATTCTGGCCCATTTACTCATTCACTCCCGCGCGGCCCGTATTCCCTCCACCCAGCCGCACCTTATCTCCTCTGTGTGTGGGCCCGCCCTGTCATTCACGGGTGCGGTCTTCTTCCTCGCGTGGTCTTCTTTCTCTCGCGAATCCCGCTCCGTGAGTATCTCTCTGCGTTGACTGACCCAGCTGGCCGGTGGCTGTTTGCGCGCCCCGCTCTGTCTCCCCTCGCGTAGGAACGGACGCCGTCATGTGGGGCCCATCTATCGAGTCTATCTCCTTCTTCCCCAACCAAAACAGCGGACGCCGCGGGCTTGATCCGAGACTGCCGTGACCTCGCGGTTCCGTTCAACCAATTTTCCCCACTTGCTGCGTTTGACTCGGCCACACCTCAGCTATAAGTCCCTCAGCCGTCGCGCGCCCTTTGCCGTCTCGTACTGGTAGTCTACGCACACGCCGAACCGGGTGAGGGAGCGATTGGGGCCGCCACCATAGGATTCCCATCACCGCCTCCGCTGGTGTGCCATCCACTCGCCCGCAAGCTTCGCATTGCCGGGGGAAAGGTCTCCAAAGACCCGCCACCAAGAATTAGTCGCTAGGGACCGGGGAATTTGTCGTCGGTGTTGCATCTGACCGCATGTCCGCTGCGCATCGTGACCTGGGCTCAACGTCGAATATTAGCAGGTAATCTTCGTCTTCCCCAATTCACTAGACTGTAATCATCGAGTAGGTCTTGCCGGGATGAAATTTGGGGGTCTGTTTCGTTGGCAATTGCTCGCCGGAGGGGGGGAAGACCGCCACCATCCGTCGCGGCCGCGACAGCTCGGGTATCGGGTGGTGACGAGGATTGGATAGCCGTCAGATTGGGAGTTAACGGCTAGGATCAGCTCGTGGTGCCGTTTCGGCTGAATTAACTAGGAGCGTTGGATTCGGATCCAGCGTCTAGAGTTTGATACCGCGAATGTTGAATCTGAGCCATTGGTTGCGAATCCATCAACTGAGATTACGTACCCGTTCGGATGGATGCGTTTCTAATCTGGGCCGTTCAGCCGGGATCGGACGGCCGAGATATAGAGATACCCCTTCGCCGTGGACGTTTTGCTTAAGAGTCCCTGTTATTTTTATAAAATAACCCGCCGTCCTGTGGGTATTTTTCTGAGTCTCGGGAAAACTTGCAAACTGACCCCTGCGCTTTGCATAAATTGGGGCCCAGTCCAGAGACGTTTAAAAACAGAAAAATAGTATTAGAAATTCATTTTTAATACAAAAACAAATCTAGAAACTTGTAAAATCCATAGAAATTCCATTTTTGGTCCAAATTGAACCATTCCAGTTTCTAAAATTTTATAATAATATTCTTTATCATTTAGTATCACTGTTTTGACATGAACTCAGTTAGAAAATTAATTTATCATCTAATCCTATTTTAATCACATTAAACCTTAGGAAATTCGTATCTCCTCCGTTTTAACTCCGATTTGATTCGTTCAAGTTGCGTTGGTCTCGTAGAAACGTATAGATCATTATTATGCAGTATATTATTATGTTTGGTGTGATGTTAATTTTGTATATACCATGTTTGCTTGTATTGCTACGTCTAGCGCGAGGACACGTGTCATCTGAAAAGCAAGTTGGTACCTGGAATCTCAAGTGCCAGGCAAGTTGTGCCCTTGATCACTTCTTTCACCCATTCATGTTCTTATTATTTATAATGATCTGCATAGGATAATCTTGCTGGGACCCAATAGGATGCCCTAGATTTTGGACTATCGTTATACCTTGCTTCACCCTGGTTTTACTACTAAAGTTATGGGTAGTACATGCTATTGCTTTATGTGGATTTGGGTATAGAGATTTTCATCACTCATTGTTATACTATTTATTGTTATCTGTTTTATTATTCCTTGTTCATGTTAAGATCATTATGTTAATGGGAACATGGAGCGACCACCCGGGAAAACAGTGCTACCACAAGGGTGGAATGGGACGCCCTTGGCTGATTAACTAGGAAAGCTAGGGGAGGGCTACCTTACCCGAAAGGGGCAAGGGCAGTAGGGGAGAGGTCAGTGCGGGGAGGTCCCTGGTTGATTTTGCTGCGATGGCTATCAGCCAGGAACCCTTTACTGGATCTTCCCATAAACTGTAGCGGGTAGTCTGAAGCTAGTGGAACTTTGTAAAGGCCTCGTAGTGTTACCCTGCCTCGCCTCCTCGGTAGAGGTGTATGGGATTGGCCATCTCTTGGCAGATGGGTAACATGACTTGTGGGTAAAGATGCGCAACCTCTGCAGAGTGTAAAACTAGTATACTAGCCGTGCTCACGGTCAAGAGCGGCTCGGACCCTCACATGATTAAATTATGGAACTTAAACTTAACCTGTCATTTCATTGCATCTGGGCTTATTTTGTTATTACCTTTACTTATTTTTAAGGTTTGGTATTTACTTACACTTAGTAACTGCTAATAAAATTTTGACCAACTTATAAAAGCAATGCTCAGCTTCAGCCTTTATTCCATTGATCAGCCTTACACTTCATGAACTCCCATCTTTGGTGAGTTCATGTCACATTATTCCCCACAACTTGTTGAGCGATGAACATATGTGAGCTCACTCTTGCTGTCTCACACCCCCCCACAGGAGAAGAACAGGTGGTTCAGGAGGAGCCACAAGGCGAGGAGTTTGATCTGATCTAGGTGGCGTTTCTCAGTCGACATTGGCGCCGACGATCCTTAGTTCGTTTTATATTTATTATTTTATTTTGTAATAAGTCTTCCGCTCTGTAATAAATACTCTGATGTTTCATGACATTTATCTCTATACACTGTGTTATTATATATGTTGTCTTCTTGGCGCATGTATGAGATGCACCCGGCTTTGTCCTTTAAAACCGGGTGTGACAGAAGTGGTATCAGAGGAAATGTTGACTGTAGGACGAAACCTAGATAGAAATGGACAAAACCCTTACCTACTTATCTTATTCTGATTCATTCTACACTTACCTTACTCTAATTCTTTATACACTTATCTTGATCCTGTCTCACCTTCTACTGTTCTACTCTGATCATTCTTACCTTTTCTACTCTAAGACAAGATGGATTTCAAACCTTGAAATCCCTACCCCTATGACATTTTAAGAGATAGGAGGCCTAAGACAAAAAAATTAAAACTATTTTCTCTATTAAAAATGTTGGTTGTTTGTTCTGATGATCAGTGCCTGATTTGCTTCTTTGATTGATTGAAATAGTATAGATGGGCATTTTAGCATGTACCACTATAAGGTATTGTATTAGCTTTAGTAGGTGACACACTAATCTACTTAGCTAATAAACCCCCCAAAATAACATGATTGTAATTACTGCTCTTTCTTACCTTATGTATCTAACTCAGATGGTCAATACCAGGAAAGGAAAGATTATCACGCAACAGCAAACAGAAATGAATCCTCCAAATCCCCCACCTGTTGAAACCGAGCAAGTGATCGCAACCCAAAGGCTGGTAATACAGCAATTGACAGACATGATGACCGAAATGCAAAACCAGATAAGACAAGAACGCGAGGAAATACGTCAGGCACGTCTGGAGATACAGCAAGAAGTAAGGCAATCACGGTTGGAGAGACAACAACAAGAGCAACCACCATCTCCACCACCACCGGCTCCACCAAGCTACATAAACATATATGTAAATTACTACTATTTGTAGGATCTACATGTTCCTTTAGTTAGTATTCGGTATGATACCATTTTAGGAGGAATAAAAAGGTCTATTTGTCCCCATGAGTTGCTAATAAAATTATGCGTCATGCTGAGACTCTGGGTTTGTGCAAATGTGTTGGGCAATATGAGAAAACCCATGGGAGTAATTACACTTAAAGGGCCTGTTGTGGTGAATCAAATGACACGTAGATTGACATTGGCCATTATGGGTAGAGAATTTGGAGTTACTGCTATAATATTGGAGCCAAGCAGTATAGAATGTCTGTAGAGGAGTTGAAAGAACTCAAGAAGCAATTAACGGAATTACAAGAGGTTGGATACATTCATCTGAATTCTTCACCTTGTGGAGCGCTGGTTCTAATTGTACAGAAGAAAGAAGGATCGCAAGGGATGTGCGTGGATTATAGGACCCTTAATGATGTCACTGTGAAGAACAAGTATCCATTACCCCGCATTGAAGATTTATTTGATCAGATGAGAGATGCTAGAGTATTCTCGAAGATTGACCTCCGATCGGGTTACCATCAGATGAAGATTGGATCATCAGATATTCCTAAGACGGCTTTCTCGACTCGATATGGATTATATGAGTTCATCGTTATGTCGTTTGGATTAACTAATGCACCAGCTTATTTTATGGATTTAATGAATGAGATGTTTTTGGAGTAGTTGGACAGATTTGTCGTGGTGTTCATCGACGATATTCTTATCTATTCTAAGAATGAGAGTGACCATGAAGAACATCTAAGGTTGGTGCTACAGAAGCTTTAAGATAATCAACTCTACGCCAAGTATGGTAAATGCGAGTTTTGGATTGGCGGGGTGCCATTTCTTGGACATATCATTTCTAATGAAGGGATATCAGTGGATCCTGCTAAAGTCAAGAATATAGTGGTGTGGAGCATACCCACTGCGGTTACGGAGGACCGAAGTTTCGTAGGACTTGCAGGATATTATTGGAGATTTATTGAAGGATTTTCTAAGATTGCTAAGCTTATGACCTCGCTTTTGGTGAGGGAAAGAGAAATCAAGTGGGACGAGAAGTGCCAAGTATATACGGATCATAAGAGTTTGAAGTATATATTCACATAGAAGGATCTCAACCGTAGGCAACGCCGTTGGTTGGAGCTTATTAAGGATTATGATTTGGAAATTCACTATCACCCGGGCAAGGCAAATTTGGTTACAGATGCCTTGAGTCGAAAGGAGCATGTCCATTTAGCTGTTGTTGCCCAGCTACTCGATGAGATTGTTGAGAATTTCAGGAGACTTAACCTGGGGATAGTTACTCACACTAAAGGAGCTATTATTGATGTGGAAACTACTTTGGAGCAAGAGATCCGCAAAGGACAGATTGGTGATGCCAAGATACAAGAGATTAAGGATCTGATTACTGAAGGTCGAGGTCCAGAATTTACGGAAGATGAGCAAGGCACAATATGGTTCAAGGATCGGATATGAGTTCTTAAGATTGATAGCCTTCGTGAGACTATATTGAAAGAAGCCCATGACTTGGATTATTCTATTCATCTTGGTAGTACCAAGATGTATCAGGATTTGAAGCAGAAGTACTGGTGATATGGATTGAAGAGAGATGTGGCTGCACATGTGGCTATGTGCGATGCGTGTCAAAGAGTTAAGGCTGAACACCAGAGCCCAGCTGGACTATTGTACCCATTAAAGATACCCGAGTGGAAGTGGGAAGAGATTGATATGGACTTCATTACTAGGTTGCCTCGCACCTCGAAAGGATATGATTCTGTACGGGTGGTCGAGGATAGATGGACTAAAGTAGCTCACTTCATTCCGGTCAAGACTACTTATAAAGGATCTTAGCTAGCAGAGTTATATATGGCTCGAATTGTGTCTCCACATGGAGTACCAAAGAAGATCGTTTTGGATAAGAGGATCAAAGTCTACCTCCAGATTTTGGAAAAGTTTTTATGAGAATATGGATACGAAGTTGAATTTTAGTTCGGCCTACCATCCACAGACTGATGGACAAACTGAAAGGACTAATCAAGTATTGGAGGACATGTTGAGAGCTTGTGCCCTTCAGCATGGTAGTAGTTGGGACAAGAGTCTACCTTATGCTGAGTTCTCATATGATAATAATTGCCAGACCAGTCTGAAGATGTCACCGTTTGAGACACTGTATGGCAGGAAGTTCAGGACTCCTCTATATTGGATCAGACTAGGGGAAGACAGTTCTTTGGACCTGAACTTATTCAAGAGGCAGAATAACAAGTTCATATAATTCGAGAGAATTTGAGGGTAGCTCAGACCAGGTAAAAGAGCTATGTGGATAATAGAATAAGATCACTGGAATTTGAGGAAAGAAACCAAGTGTACCTCAAGGTGTCACCACTTCGTGGAATGAGTAGATTCAAAGTCAAGGGCAAATTGTCCCCTCGCTATATTGGACCATTCTTGATCTTTAGGAGAGTAGGAGAGATGGCATACCAACTTGAGTTACCTGCCAGTCTATCAGATGTGCATAATGTGTTCCACATGTCTCAACTTAAGAAGTGTCTCCGTGTTCCCGAGGAACAGTTACCAATGGAAGAGCTCAGTGTTCAAGGTGATTTGACTTACACGGAGTCCCCGATCAAGATTTTGGATACATTGACTCGAGTTACAAGAAATAAGGTGATCAAGATGTGCAAGGTACAATGGAGTCACCATGGTGAGGATGAAGCTACTTGGGAGCAAGAAGAAGAGCTTCGCATAGATTTTCCCCACCTTTTCCCTAACTCTTCTTAAATCTCGAGGACGAGATTATTTTTAAGGGGGGTAGGATTTGTAGTACCCACTTTGTAAGAAAATCTAAAAGGAGAAATTATGTTCCTTTATATACATGTGTGTCATCTAAATCTATCATTTCATGTGAACACCTCACTTTCACAAATGAATAATCAAAAGAAGAACACTCAAATAACCTGTGCATCATGCTGGATTTTATTTTGTGCGCATTTTGTGACAATATAATAATAATGTGACAAGAAATGGATTAAAGTCCAAAGTAGAATTTGACCTTTAAAGGAAATCATAGAAAAAGGAAAGGAAGAAAATTTTAAGTGAGTAAAAATAATATAAAATGGATAAATAAGATATTATTTCTACACTGGAGTTTTAAGTGTTCACCTGACTCATTGGTGGAACTCTTAAGCAGATTCAAATTCAAATTTGAATTTAAAATAATTATGAATAAGAAAAATAGGAGATAAGGAAAACAAAAGAAAAAGAAAAGAACCCTAACTGGGCTCGCTCTCTCAATTCTGGCCCATTTACTCATTCACTCCCGCGCGGCCCGTATTCCCTCCACCCAGCCGCACCTTATCTCCTCTGTGTGTGGGCCCGCCCTGTCATTCACGGGTGCGGTCTTCTTCCTCGCGTGGTCTTCTTTCTCTCGCGAATCCCGCTCCGTGAGTATCTCTCTGCGTTGACTGACCCAGCTGGCCGGTGGCTGTTTGCGCGCCCCGCTCTGTCTCCCCTCGCGTAGGAACGGACGCCGTCATGTGGGGCCCATCTATCGAGTCTATCTCCTTCTTCCCCAACCAAAACAGCGGACGCCGCGGGCTTGATCCGAGACTGCCGTGACCTCGCGGTTCCGTTCAACCAATTTTCCCCACTTGCTGCGTTTGACTCGGCCACACCTCAGCTATAAGTCCCTCAGCCGTCGCGCGCCCTTTGCCGTCTCGTACTGGTAGTCTACGCACACGCCGAACCGGGTGAGGGAGCGATTGGGGCCGCCACCATAGGATTCCCATCACCGCCTCCGCTGGTGTGCCATCCACTCGCCCGCAAGCTTCGCATTGCCGGGGGAAAGGTCTCCAAAGACCCGCCACCAAGAATTAGTCGCTAGGGACCGGGGAATTTGTCGTCGGTGTTGCATCTGACCGCATGTCCGCTGCGCATCGTGACCTGGGCTCAACGTCGAATATTAGCAGGTAATCTTCGTCTTCCCCAATTCACTAGACTGTAATCATCGAGTAGGTCTTGCCGGGATGAAATTTGGGGGTCTGTTTCGTTGGCAATTGCTCGCCGGAGGGGGGGAAGACCGCCACCATCCGTCGCGGCCGCGACAGCTCGGGTATCGGGTGGTGACGAGGATTGGATAGCCGTCAGATTGGGAGTTAACGGCTAGGATCAGCTCGTGGTGCCGTTTCGGCTGAATTAACTAGGAGCGTTGGATTCGGATCCAGCGTCTAGAGTTTGATACCGCGAATGTTGAATCTGAGCCATTGGTTGCGAATCCATCGACTGAGATTACGTACCCGTTCGGATGGATGCGTTTCTAATCTGGGCCGTTCAGCCGGGATCGGACGGCCGAGATATAGAGATACCCCTTCGCCGTGGACGTTTTGCTTAAGAGTCCCTGTTATTTTTATAAAATAACCCGCCGTCCTGTGGGTATTTTTCTGAGTCTCGGGAAAACTTGCAAACTGACCCCTGCGCTTTGCATAAATTGGGGCCCAGTCCAGAGACGTTTAAAAACAGAAAAATAGTATTAGAAATTCATTTTTAATACAAAAACAAATCTAGAAACTTGTAAAATCCATAGAAATTCCATTTTTGGTCCAAATTGAACCATTCCAGTTTCTAAAATTTTATAATAATATTCTTTATCATTTAGTATCACTGTTTTGACATGAACTCAGTTAGAAAATTAATTTATCATCTAATCCTATTTTAATCACATTAAACCTTAGGAAATTCGTATCTCCTCCGTTTTAACTCCGATTTGATTCGTTCAAGTTGCGTTGGTCTCGTAGAAACGTATAGATCATTATTATGCAGTATATTATTATGTTTGGTGTGATGTTAATTTTGTATATACCATGTTTGCTTGTATTGCTACGTCTAGCGCGAGGACACGTGTCATCTGAAAAGCAAGTTGGTACCTGGAATCTCAAGTGCCAGGCAAGTTGTGCCCTTGATCACTTCTTTCACCCATTCATGTTCTTATTATTTATAATGATCTGCATAGGATAATCTTGCTGGGACCCAATAGGATGCCCTAGATTTTGGACTATCGTTATACCTTGCTTCACCCTGGTTTTACTACTAAAGTTATGGGTAGTACATGCTATTGCTTTATGTGGATTTGGGTATAGAGATTTTCATCACTCATTGTTATACTATTTATTGTTATCTGTTTTATTATTCCTTGTTCATGTTAAGATCATTATGTTAATGGGAACATGGAGCGACCACCCGGGAAAACAGTGCTACCACAAGGGTGGAATGGGACGCCCTTGGCTGATTAACTAGGAAAGCTAGGGGAGGGCTACCTTACCCGAAAGGGGCAAGGGCAGTAGGGGAGAGGTCAGTGCGGGGAGGTCCCTGGTTGATTTTGCTGCGATGGCTATCAGCCAGGAACCCTTTACTGGATCTTCCCATAAACTGTAGCGGGTAGTCTGAAGCTAGTGGAACTTTGTAAAGGCCTCGTAGTGTTACCCTGCCTCGCCTCCTCGGTAGAGGTGTATGGGATTGGCCATCTCTTGGCAGATGGGTAACATGACTTGTGGGTAAAGATGCGCAACCTCTGCAGAGTGTAAAACTAGTATACTAGCCGTGCTCACGGTCAAGAGCGGCTCGGACCCTCACATGATTAAATTATGGAACTTAAACTTAACCTGTCATTTCATTGCATCTGGGCTTATTTTGTTATTACCTTTACTTATTTTTAAGGTTTGGTATTTACTTACACTTAGTAACTGCTAATAAAATTTTGACCAACTTATAAAAGCAATGCTCAGCTTCAGCCTTTATTCCATTGATCAGCCTTACACTTCATGAACTCCCATCTTTGGTGAGTTCATGTCACATTATTCCCCACAACTTGTTGAGCGATGAACATATGTGAGCTCACTCTTGCTGTCTCACACCCCCCCCACAGGAGAAGAACAGGTGGTTCAGGAGGAGCCACAAGGCGAGGAGTTTGATCTGATCTAGGTGGCGTTTCTCAGTCGACATTGGCGCCGACGATCCTTAGTTCGTTTTATATTTATTATTTTATTTTGTAATAAGTCTTCCGCTCTGTAATAAATACTCTGATGTTTCATGACATTTATCTCTATACACTCTGTTATTATATATGTTGTCTTCTTGGCGCATGTATGAGATGCACCCGGCTTTGTCCTTTAAAACCGGGTGTGACAAAGATTTTATCCGAGGCATGTCAGGTCTATCCACAATACTCAAAGTGATGATAAGGGAAGTCAGCAGCACAGGCCGCAGTGCTCCTCACAGGCTTCGGGGCAACAGCAAAGTTTCTTCCGGCCACCAGCTCCAAGAGGCAGAGGCGCTAGGGGCTTCGGCGGAAGATTTGGAGATCAACCAAGGAAAATGTTTTGCTTGTTCTGTGGAGAAAACAAGGGCCATACCACCAGGATGTGCCATGTTACGATCCAGAAGCAAAAGGAGATAGCCGAAGCTGCAGCACAACAAGTTCAGCCGAAGCAGGTCATGCATACTGCTTCGTACCATCCGCCTTACATCCCAGAATATGTGGGCAACCACCCTGCAGTTTCTGTAGCTTCGGCGAGTCAACCTCAAGCTTCATGGCAACAGCCCCCTCCTCCACCACCGCTGCAACAAGGCCAACAGCCGGAAGGGAGCCAATATGTTCCACACCAAAGGGATCTCAGAGAACAATCTGAAGCTCGCACAGTCAATAGCACTGTGCCAGAGTCGAAGCACATTTATTGACAAATATCCTACCTTGATAGCAGTCTTTTCCATTTAGTTCTATTTTCTGTGTAATAAAGAACATTTTTCAGTTTTCATGTAATAGTTTCGTTGTTGGCCACGAGGAAAACCTATTTTCTCCACAGGCTTAAGTTGCTGAAGCTTAAAAATTTGCGATAACAAGGAGGACCTTCGAATTATTAAAAATCCTTCGAAGCAACAAAAAGTCGTTCTAAGGAACGCAGAGTAAGTTGCTGAAGTCACAAAAAGCCGTTCCAAAGGGAGCGCAGTGTAAGTTTTCTGCTCCAAAGTCGTTCCTAAGGGAATGCAGAGCATACAATGAAAAGTCAACACTGATTCCGCCGAAAGTAAAAGGCAAAGAAGCTCCAAAGTCGTTCCTAAGGGAATGCAGAGCTTACAGCGAAAAGTCAACGCTGATACCGCCTAAGTAAAAGGCGAAGAAGCTCCAAAGACGTTCCTAAGGGAATGCAGAGCTTACAGCGAAAAGTCAGCGCTGATACAAAAAGATTGTGTGTTTTACGGGGATATGTGTGTATCTTCGGAATCAATCTCATCTACATAACATAACATCATCACATCATTTTGCATAGCATAAGCATCATACATCATATTACATATGGCAAAAGAAGGGAACACAGTATCAACCTTCGGAAGGATGCTTTGAGAAAGTAAAAATCTTCGGAATATAGCTTCGGAGAATGTTTTCACGAAGTTTGGATATTTTTCATCAGAGCGCTATGGATTTTGTGATGCATAAAAGTTTTTCTATCTTCACGAAGCATGAAAAGAAGGGAAGGTGTTTTTTTCGCCGAAGGCTCAAAAACGGTACGTATGTAAAGTTTCATGCATCGTAAAGAATCGAATCATTAAAAGCAAATATATTACAGGGTTACAAAATGTTGCACATATTTCATTTCAGAAGTTTTTACAATAGTGCTTAATCTTCTCTTAAAACAACTTCGGCAGCTTCATTCAGGAGTCGGTTAACAACTTCATCCATAATGGCTTCGGCCATTTTTCTAATTTCATCGTCCCCCTCTGGGTGGGGGCCCGGAGATGCCTCAGCAGGTTCTGAGAGAAGAGAAGATACGACTACATTACTATTACAGACCGCGAACAAAGTCTGAAATTAAAAATTACAACACAATAAGAACGACTAATTAATATCTATTTGCCCTTCGGGCTCTGTACTTTTTTCGGCAACTTCTGTCACTTTCCTAGCATCATGGATGCCTTTTTCACTCTTTTGAATAATTTCTTGCGCCATTTCTCGACCGTCGTTGTCCCAGATATCAGTAAAGAATTTTCCGCCAACCATGCTTGCTTCGGCCGAGGGGTCTTTGGTGTCTTCGGAGGACAAGGCAGCTTCGGACTGAGCTAAGGATTTTACATGCTCACAACCTCTCCTCTCCAAAACAGTAGCAACTCCTCTAGCGCCCGAAAAAGCGCAGATGTCACCGCGGCTACTCAGGATTTCCTCGAAGGCCTCTGCTTCGTGACTGATCCATTCCATTGGACCTTCGGGATTGCCTGTTGAGAAACTCTCTTCACTAGAGAATGCACCAACGCTGGTGAAGCTGGATTTTATCTTTTTGACGCATTCTATAGATTTAACATAGCATTTTCTCTGGGATGCACGAAGCTCCTTAACACTTATCTCTAAATGATTGGCCAATTGATCACTAAGCTCTCGTTTTGTTTCATCAAGCACTCGTTCCTCTTTGGCTCTAGCTAGCTGTTTCTGAAGATCTTTAATCTCACGTTTTTGGGCTTCGGCCTAGACCTTTGAGGCAGCTTCGTCCTTTTTTACCTTGTCTACCAATGTAAGCAGAATTTTATCCTTTTCCAGAGCTTCGTTTCTCAGTTTAATAACTTCTGACCGTAGGTTGTTGAACGCAATTTCATAGCTCTCATCTTCGGCATTCTTTTGTGCTCTCAATGCGTTGCTTAGAATTAAACCCTATATGTAAAAAAGTTGGTATAAGAATAAAAGAATGAGTTACGAATTATAAAATTTCCAAGCGCCCAATTCCCATACCTTTAGGCTATTGTACGCAAGACTATCCGCGAGATCCTCCTTCGTCATAGCACATAATCCAGCTTCGAGCTTTGGAAACCCCATACTTCTAGCTATCTCCCAGCAGACAGATAATTCTTTGTTATCAGGGAGGCAGTATAGGAAGTCATCTTCGTTTGTCCCATTGAACACTACTGCCCCCTTCGGATATTTTAATTCTCTGGCATAGTGATTGGCTTCATAAATCTCTTCTTCAGATAATTTCTTCCCCGAAGCATGTCGCACAATGTAATCGCATATGTTGGAAGGAGCTTCGGGGGCGGCAGTGTCAATTTCTTCAACCAAAATTGGCTCTGACATATTTATTTTCTCTTCGGTTTCCAAAGATTGTTCCTTGGTGGGCTCTGAAGGCCCAGCTTCAGCTTCAAGTTGTTGCTTCGAAGCTTCAGCAACTAAAGCTTCAGTAGACACTTCAGAAAGTTCAACAGTCTTCTTTGGAGTTATGCTTGAAGACTTAATTGTCTCCAAAACATCTAGCACGTTCACCATTCTTTTTCTTTTCGGGGTCACCGATGGACCCTTTTGATTTTTTATTGTCTCAACACTTGCTGAAGGACTTAAGATTTCCAATATTTTTGGTCCTTCAATTCTCGGTTTCTCTGCCTTCTCTGCTGAAGGTGCTTCAGTTTTTTCTTCGATCTTCGGCCCTGGAGCTGGCTCTGTAGTTTCAGTGGCCAAGGAGACTTCACCGATAAATTCAGGCACTATGGCCGGCTCAATAAAACGTGCCCGGTGGGTGAGCACCTTCATCTTTTTTCTTTGCGGCGCTGGCTCACTAGAAGCACCTGTGGCAACTTCTGTCGCAGGAGAAGTATTTTTTCTTTTGCGGCCTGGCACCGGATAATGATAGTCAGGGTAGACAAACCCGATTGCATCAAATACCCGGTTGAGCCTCTTCTTCTTTCGGCCTCCGAAGGCTGCCGATAATGCAGTATTCTCGGCCTTCGAATATACCCCAAGCAGTTCGTCACTTAAGGTTTCAATGCTTTTTAACCAGTCGTCATCAGGTTCAACAAACTTATCCCCGTATTTGAATGTGTATTTCAGTCTGACCAGTCCACCTTCGTCAGACTCTTTGATGGTCTCCTTCGGCATTTCCCACTTTCCTGCAAGTGGCCACACCCTGAAGGCAATATGCTCTTGGACCAAGTCCCTTGTCCTAATAAAAGAGCAGGCTACGCCGAAGGCTCTTTGGCATTCTTCGGCCGCTTCATCCATTTCAACCTTCGGTTTTCGGAGTCCGAAGCACTGCCAGATAGGACGCATAATGATACTTTTAACATCTTCCTGCGCTGTCAAGTCATTCTTTACATAGAACCATTCTGTCATCCAGGCACCGGGCCACCTCTTCCGAAAGGTTGGCACGGGGCAGCTTGACCCGGAGCGGGCACCGAAGCTGTAACAACCAAAGTTGTTGTGATATTGTTCTTTCCCCCAGGGCTTCGTCTCATATAACAACTCATGAATTTTGCAAAAGCTTTTAGCATTTGGTTCTAAACCTTGGCTTCTTACAGCCCAGACAAAGATCCCCATTCTTATGATAGCTTCGGGAGTAATTTGATGAAGGTAGACTTGAAATGTCTTCAGGACTTCGACAACAAAGCTGCTTAGGGGGAATCGAAGCCCAGCCTTGAGAAAGCTTCGGAAGATCACGACTTCATCTTCTTCGGGGGTGGGAGAAGTTTTTTCTCCAGCATCAGCCCTCACAATAGATATATCTCGAAAATATCTCCCTCTCATATTGTCAATATGACTCTGTTTAATAGTGGTTTTCCCGAAAACCGAGTGACTTGGCCGCCATGGTCGATCTTCGGACTCTCCCCCACCGCTTTCTACATCATAACTGTCGCTGTCACCAGTATCTTCAGACAAACCTTCCAGAATCTTCTTGGTGATTTTTTCCGTATTGGTCTTCGCCATCGCTATAAGGAACCCCAAGTTCTTCTCTTCGTCGAGACTCAGCTTCATCTCAGCAGAGACCTTCTTATCTTCAGACATCTTCGGAAACACTAAAAAACTGTTTTCAAAGCCGAAGCTTCAAAACCAAAAGATCAGCAAATCTTAGTGCGCAAGAGCTAAAAATTTAGTGAGCGGGAGCAGATGGCAAGAGAGCGTACCAAATGAGTTTGCGGTATGATCTTATTTATACGCCCAGTGCGTTGAAAATTGAAAGACCCCGCTTGTCAGTGAATGTTGCTATTCTAGCAAAGGGAAGGTGTTTTTTCGGACCTTCGGCTCAAGGCCTTCGTCCATATCACAATCTGAATTTATCACTAATAAATTAATATTGCGAGGGGCTACTGTTGGGGGCCTTCGTCCTCCGAAGGTCCTCAAAAACAAGATTTGACAATGTTTTCCAAGTGAATTATATGAATAGGTATTTTCGGACTCAGATTATGAACATGGAGTACGGACAGGACGAAGCTTAAGCCAGACGAAAGGGGGTTGAGATGAAGGACAGGCTGGTTACCATGCTGTACGAAGGATGGTGCGCGGCCGAAGCTATGCGCAGGAAAGCTTCGTCGCGATAGCAGAACGGGGAACCGACCTAAAGATGAAAAGACTACTTAGGCCTTAACAGATTCCCATAAGTCATTAGCAAATGTAATGGGCATGAATGTAATTTTACATGGGCTGCGTCCCACGCCTATAAATAGATGAACAGTACTCCCGTACTGTTCACGCTGACTTGGCATTTGCTTTCCGTCATCCTTGTACTTTTGCTTTCCTGCAATCCGAAGGTACACTTGTAATCTAAACTCATTTCCATTTTTACATGATAATAAAATAGAAGTGATGTTGTGGTAATATTTAAATGTTTATATTACTTTTTATGTTGCATGTAAGCTCTTCGTCATAAATTATTGTGCTTACGAAGATATGTTATTTGTGACCTTCGTCCGGGACACATTATATCCCGAAGGGAAATAATGTTTAAGGGGACGAAGGACTTTATCATTTAACACTTTTTATGTTGCCTTGTTCTTAATCCGAAGCATCTGAGAACAAGTCCCCAACAGACCCAAATGCAAGTTTTATCTCCCTTGCATTTTGCCCCCAATTTCCTAGCAACCACTTTCTTATTTTTACATGAAAGTACAAAATTAGTGTTGCAGGCATGAAAAATAGTAGCAGATTTATTTTGCATTTTCTTAGGTACATGATGAACAACATTGTTCCTAGGCATATATCTACTATGCACAAAGGAAGAACTCGAACCAATCATGGCATGTGAATCATAAGCATTAAAACTCCTATTATGATGAGCATTCCTAGAAAATTTTCTATCATAAATAAATGCATGATTCTTTTGACTACTACTAGCCATAGGAGCCTTCCCTTTTTCCTTGTTGAAAATGGGAGCCCTTTGGCTTGTTAAGTTCTTGGCTTCCCTCTTAAAGCCAAGCCCATCCTTAATTGAGGGGTGTCTACCAATAGTGTAGGCATCCCTAGCAAATTTTAGTTTATCAAAATCACTTTTGCAAGTCTTAAGTTGAGCATTAAGACTTGCTACTTCATCATTTAATTTAGAAATAGAAATTAAATGTTCATCACAAGCATCAACATTAAAATCCTGGCATCTATTGCAAACTACAACATGCTCTACACAAGGACTGGATTTATTAACTAACTCTAGCTTAGCATTTAAATCATCATTCAAAATCTTCAAGCTAGAAATAGATTCATTGCAAATAGATAATTTAGAAGATAGTAATTCATTCCTTTTAATTTCTAAGGCAAGAGACTTTTGAACACTAACAAATTTGTCATATTCCTCATACAAGATGTCCTCTTGCCTCTCTAGCAGTCTATCTTTTTCATTCAATGCATCAATCAGCTCATTAATCTTTTCTACTTTTGCTCTATCTAATCCTTTGAACAGGCTAGTGTAATCAGTTTCATCATCACTAGAGTCCTCATCACTAGAAGTAGAGTACTTAGGAGTTTCTCTAGTGTTTACCTTATTTTCCTTTGCCATTAGACAAGTATGGCGCTCGTTGGGGAAGAGCGACGACTTGTTGAAGGCCGAGGCGGCGAGTCCTTCGTCGTCGGAGTCGGACGACAAACAATCCGAGTCCCATTCTTTGCCGAGGTGTGCCTCGCCCTTCGCCTTCTTGTAGGCCTTCTTCTTTTCCCTCTTCCCACTTTCTCTTGTAACTGGTCACTATCATTATCAAGACAGTTAGCAATAAAGTGACCAGTCTTACCATACTTGAAGCAGGAGCGCTTTCCCTTCGTCTTGCTCTTGTTGGGATGCTCCTTGCGACCCTTTAGCGCCGTCTTGAAGCGCATGATGATGAGGGCCATTTCTTCCTCGTTAAGCCCAGCTGCCTCAACTTGCGCCACCTTGCTAGGTAGCGCCTCCCTGCTACTTGTTGCTTTGAGAGCAACGGTTTGAGGCTCGTGGATCGGCATTGGGCCATTCAACGCCTCATCAACATATCTTGCCTCCTTGATCATCATTCGCCCGCTTACAAACTTTCCGAGTATTTCCTCGGGCGTCATCTTGGTGTACCTAGGATTTTCTCGAATAGAGTTTACAAGATGAGGATCAAGGACAGTGAAGGACCTTAGCATAAGCCGGACAACGTCGTGGTTCGTCCATCTCGTGCTTCCATAGCTCCTTATTTTGTTGACCAGAGTCTTGTGCCTGTTGTACGTTTGAGTTGGCTCCTCCCCCCTGATCATGACGAACCTTCCCAGTTCGCCCTCCACCAACTCCATCTTGGTGATCATGGTGGCGTTGTTCCCCTCATACGAGATCTTGAGGGTGTCCCAAATCTGCTTGGCGTTATCCAAGCCGCTCACCTTATGGTATTCTTCCCTGCACAAGGATGCTAATAGAATAGTGGTAGCTTGTGCATTTTTGTGAATTTGTTCATTGATAAACATGGGATTATCCGTACTATCAAATTGCATTCCATTTTCTACTATCTCCCATATACTTGGATAAAGAGAGAACAAATGGCTACGCATTTTGTGACTCCAAAATCCATAGTCCTCTCCATCAAAGTGCGGAGGTTTCCCAAGTGGAATTGAAAGTAAATGAGCATTGGAGTTAGATGGAATACGAGAATAATCAAAAGAAAAGTTTGAGTAGATCAGTTTCTTTTTCTCGTCGTAGTCGTCGTCTCTTTGGGAAGAAGAGGACTCTTCGCTGTCGTAGTAGACTATCTTCTTGATGCGCCTCTTCTTCTTCCTGTCCTTCTTCTTGTGACTCGAGCCAGAGTCAGTGGGCTTATCGTCTCTTGGCTCGTTGAAGACGGATTCCTTCTCCTTATCGTTGACCACCATCCCCTTTCCCTTAGGATCCATCTCTTCGGGCAATTAGTCCCTTTCGTGAAGAGAACTGCTCCGATACCAATTGAGAGCACCTAGAGGGGTGGGGAATAGGTGATCCTGTAAAAACTTAAAACTTATAGCCACAAAACTTGGTTAAGTGTTAGAGAGATAATACCAAGTGACTATAAAGCGATCTCTTGTGAATCACAACAATTACACAAAAAGCAATCACAAGAGACACGCAAGTTATCCCATGGTTCGGCCAAGTACAACACTTGCCTACTCCATGTTGTGGCGTCCCAATGGACAAGGGTTGCACTCAACCCCTTTCAAGTGATCCAAAGATCAACTTGAATACCACAGTGTTTTTCTTTCTTTCACTATATCCCGTTTGCGAGGAATCTCCACAACTTGGAGCCTCTTGCCCTTACAATTTGATGATCACAAAGAAGCATGGATGTAAGGGAGGGAAAAGCAACACACACAAGACTCAAAGCAAGAGACAAACATGCACACTAGTCACAACTTGAGCTCTAAGTTCACACACGGAGTTCTCAACTCAAGATGAGCTCAAATTGCTATCACAATGAATCAAATGCGCTAGAATGAAGTCTTGGTGCTTAGAGATGATCAAAGAATGTTTGGTGTACTCCTCCATGCACCTAGGGGTCCTTTTTATAGCCCCAAGGCAGCTAGGAGCCATTGGAAGCAATCCAGGAAGGCAATTCTTGCCTTCTGTCGGGTGGCACACCGGACAGTCCGGTGCACCACCGGACAGACACTGTTCACAGTCCGGTGCAGATTGCCTTCCAAAAATAGCTCAGTCGACCGTTGCAGAATTGGAGTCATTGGCGCACCGGACACTGTTCGGTGCACACCGGACAGTCCGGTGCCCCCTCCCGACCGTTGGCGTGGCCACACGTCACACGCGGATTGCGCGGCCGACCGTTGGCGCAGTCGACCGTTGGCTCACCGGACCATCCGGTGAATTATAGCTGTACGCCGTTGAATGATTCCCGAGAGCGACGACTTCGCCGCAGACGGCTCACCGGACAGTCCGATGCACCACCGAATAGTCCGGTGAATTATAGCCATACACCACGGTCAGTTCCTGAGAGTGACCTGTTCACTGGAGGCTAGCTTGGCGCACTGGACACTGTCCGGTGCACCACCGGACAATCCGGTGTGCCAGACTGCGCTGAGTCTTGGCTGTTCCAGCCAAGTCTTTTTCCTTCTCTCTTTTCTCTGTTTCCAGCACTTAGACAAATATGTTAGTATACAAAAACCAATGTACTAAGTCTAGAATCATACCTTCTTGTTGATTTGCACTTCATCAATCATTTGGCACAAGATTACTCACTCAAAACGTGTTGGGCACTTAATCACCAAAACTATACTAGAAATGGCCCAAGGGCACATTTCCCTTTCACATGTCACAGTGATTAACAGGAACATTATTGGGTAAAGAAAAGTGATCAAGGGCACAACTTGCCTTAGACTCGAGATTCCTAGGTACTTCACCCACTTGGTCTTCAAGTGACTTGTGACCTCACTTCTATTTGTAGCAATACATATAAATAGACAAGGAGTACATAAAGATAACATTACATCGAACATGACAACAAACAACGTAAGAATATTCTATGCACTGCTACGAGGTCGTAGGTTCGAGAATCACTAAATTCAGAGTTATGGTTATAAAGTTATGATTTTCCAAAGTTTCAGGTTATTTAAATAATAAAACTATATTCTTTGTTGATTGATATAAATCATGTGAGAAAATATTACAAAGGAATAACTGATTAAGCTTTAATCTAAGTTATAACTTGATTAGGGATCATCTTTTAGTTACTTTATTAAAATATTACATTTGATTATGATTGATAAAGTTGATCTAACAAACACAGGCTAAATAATCCTTTCAATTTTTTATGACATGTTACATGATAAAATAGAGTTATTACCATGTACACAATATTATTACGAAGCTAACATAATTTGAACGGAGTAAAACGATATTAAAATATACAAGATATAATTTACCTAGATTTTTATTCATTTTTATATTAATTTTATACTCTAAAATGGTCTGTCAGGGTTTAATCGCAATTCCTAGGGACCCAGATGTAAGGATCCCCAACAGACAAGGGACAGTGGGTTTATTTGTAATAACCCGAGGGGCTCATTTGCAAAAGACACGTGGTCGAAGGGGTATCGTAGATTCTAAACCGCCCGATCTATCTCTACGGTCAGGATTAGATTACCCATTACTTGAACCGATATTCTATCACAGCGGTCGAATCTAAAATCAATGCTCGAGATTAAAGGATCCCACGATCTGATCTCGGCCAAAAGATTCGAGATCAATGGCTACAATTTTCGATCATGATGGCGTGTTTGAGATACGATCGTGAGCGCTCATCACTAGATCGACGGCTAGGGCCGTTTCTCCTCTACACGATCCTGTTCACGCTGGAATGGGGCTACGGCATCCTGCCCGCATTGGCAGTCCCACCGGCGAGCAGTGGCTGCTGCGAGGCTATGGATGAGATGAGTCTTTCACTACACCAAAAATATAACTTTCCTACGATTTTTAACTTCCTATAGCTTTTATAACAAACCGTAGGAAATAAATAACTTTCGAGAGGCAACTGGTAGCTCTAGGAAATAACCATAACTTCCTACGGGTTGTTATAAAAGCTGTAGGAAGTTAGGTTTCACATGTTGACTAACTCATGTGGTCAAATGAGCCACTAACTTCCTACGACCTGCTGTAGGAAGTTAGCCGCTCCTGGTAACTTCCTACGACCTACTCTAGGAACTTAGCTTTCAGCTGCTGACCCGCGCGTGCAGTCAAATGAGTCGCTAACTTCCAATAGCCTCCTCTAGGAAGTTAGCCGTCCCTGCTAACTTCCTATGGCCTCCCCTAGGAAGTTAGCTTTTAGCTTTTGACCTATCAAATGAGCCGCTAACTTTCTACGGTCTCCTTCAGGAAGTTAAGTAACTTCCTAGAGTACATGTATAGCCTCTAGGAAGTTAAGTAACTTCCTACGACTTTACTCTAGGAAGTAATATTTTTTTATCTCAATTCACGAATATACCCTTATCTTTCCATCATTCATCCTTTCTTCTCCAACTCCCGTCACTCATCTTCTCCAACTCAAAGACAGTCTGGTTACATCATTCGGTAAAGTGAATATTAAGGAAGAGTTTTTTGAAGCCAGCATTCCATGGAATGGTGAAGCTATGACTGCTTTTGATCAGCTCCTCATGGCTTGTAGGCAGTCTGCACTAGCATAAGTATTCTCTGCTTATTGGTAGGTGTTCTATCTTTCAAACCCTAACAATTTGTATCCGGATCTAGACCTGACTCATTCACATGCATATGTGTTGTACACGCTACTCATCTCCTATGCTCCCTCCCTTACTTGCGTAATTTCGATCTTCCTCGCAGCACTGGCACTTCCATATTCCACTCCCTCCCTTACTCGCGCTCGGCACACAGGCGACGACGGCGCTCAGGATCGGGTTATCATCGATGGGGTCCGGCTTCTTCGCCAGCCACTCGCCTCGTGCCCTCGCCTCCGGTCCTCCGCACACCATCATTGCCTGTTGCATTTTGATCTTTGTTAGTTTGAATTAATAGTTGTTAGTTTGAATCCTCTGCACACCGTCATTGCCTGTTGCCTCTGGTCCTCCATGCACCGTCACTGCTTTTGTTTTCTTTGTTAGTTTGAATGCTTGTTGCATTTTGATCTTCCATTTTTTGATGTTCCCCACTTGTATTTCATCTTTTCACCGCATGGCATAAATTTGTCTGCATTAATAACAACGTTATTCTATGCATTTATGCAGAGGTCAGTGAAATGTCAAGCAGGTTGACTTCTGATACAAGAATATACGCAGATTCTTGCTTTCTCTAACACTTAATAATCTGAGAGCAGACCGGGGTGGTGATGTTAAAAACAAATTCATGCAATGGCTTCATTGAGACAAAAGAGTATGTGCCTTTCATTGTCTTTGCAGTGGGGAAATACATAAAACTTTAACTGTATTTGTAGCTTGTATGAAGAACCTGTGTTCTTTCAAAATTCCACAACATTATTTATCAAGAAATTGTGCTAAATGATTAAAGCCTGGCTTCAGATAATTTTGATTTTGTTTCTACAAAGGTACTTCATAACACTAAATACCTTGGTTTGAATACCTCTCAAGTTCATATATCTTGCAGCTTTCGAGTTTGTCAGGTGCCATATGACCCTTTCCTAATTAGTGCTTGGGAAGACTATGATGCGAAACATGGATCTGAAATGACCATCCAAAGGAGTTTACAAGTGAACAGGTAAGTCTTCATCTAAGGGAAACAAAAATATCGTTATGGTGGAACATGGGACACCATGCCTGTTAATTTACCTCTTACATAAGTAAGTTTTGTTTCAGTGCTACATTGTCTTTGTTCTAGCTGATGGTGGCATTGATCTTGAAAGTTTTGCTCTAGTTGAGTATAATGAGGTTCACAGTTTACTGGTTTAGGTCTGCACCATGCATTTTATAATATTATATCTGTGTGACCTCAACTACAAAGTTCTAAGGATAGCTATATTTCATTCTATTGATGCAGGTTACTACTTCCTTAGCAGTAGCTGAAAGTGCTTGTGAATTTGAACATCGAGATCTGCACTGGTATGTCCTCTCAACACAGCTTTGGTTGATTCATGTCTTTAATTTGAAGCCTCAGAGTTAATATTAATATGTATAGTGAAAATAATGTGTTGATGTATGATAAAATCATAAAAAATACATTTGATACCTAAGTGCTTTAGCTTTCATGACCTAATGCTATTTTCAACTGTCAAAATGTTTTTGTTATAGAGCTATGTAAGTTCATGTGGAGCTTTGATAGAGTAGAGTAGATTTAAGGAGTAAAAATGGCCAATTTGGTGCCAGATATAGGTAGTAGTACTGTAGTAGATTTAAGAAGTGGAGAATGTTACTTGTTATGAAAATTCATATTGAGACAAACCTGTGTGCTCATATTATGGTTAACAGTTAACATCACAATGTGCCTGGCATGGCAGGGGAAACATTCTTTTGGCTCAAGAGGAAACTCCAGCTAACTTCCTAGGGCTACGGTAAAGCCGTAGGAAGTTAGGGGCTACAGTAAGCCATAGGAAGTTAGTTGGCTGACGACGCTGACGGCGTGGATCTACTAACTTTCGAGAGGCACCACTGGCTATAGGAAGTTAGCTAACTTTCTAGAGGGCTCTAGGAAGTTAAGCTAACTTCCGACAAAAAATTTTCGAGAGCCAAACTTCCGACGGGATAGCTTTACTTCCGAGGGTTTCGCTAACTTCCTAGAGTTTAGGGCTAACTTCCTAGAGTTTAGGCTCTATGAAGTTAAATATTTTGGTGTAGTGTTTGATTGATGGCTTGAGGTGTTATGGTGGCATGTATTTATATAGGCTGGGAGGTGGGTGGATACATGATAGATCTAATCTGGTACTTATCTGTTACAACCATATTATATATATTAAGAACTGTAATAAACTCAAACCCAAATCTGTTACATGAGAGATCTAATCTGGTATTTATCTATTACAATTATATCCTATCTATTAGGAACTCTAACAAACTCAAAACCAAATCCGTTACATGACAGATATAATCTGGTACTTATCTGTTACAATCCTATCATATATGTTAGGAACTCTAACTTATCTCTTTTATTCCAATAACATTGTTATTAATTTGTATTAATCATATTAGTCCTTTAATTTAAATAAATCTTAGAATATATTTTTATTTAAATTTTTAAAATAATTTTTTGGGTGTTACACGCGAGCTGAAAGGAGTATTTTCTCAAATATCTTGTTGTGATATCCTAATTTGTATCAATATTACCGAAAGGACGTCGTGTACAAACAAACCAACCAAACATACATCGATCCATTATATTAGCTTATATTTCTATTTTTTGCTTTCTATTTTAAATTTAAAATTCAAGTCTAATTTAGAGATGAGTTAAATTTTCTATTTCAAGCATAAATTGCAACAAATAAAAACTCAACATGAATGCAAAGTATTTTTATTAATTAATTTATCCATTTAAGCAAATGAAAATTAGTAGGAATAATTCATGTAAGATGTTTTACAATAATAATTATTAAAGAAAATAATTCAAACACATAGCCACATTTTAGAAGTACAATAAATATAAATTTATAATCTTCACATATTTATTTAAAAGGATATATATTCTTATGTAAAATCTATATTAAGAGATAGTTTAACTTAATTCTTTTTTAGAATAAATCTTTAACACAAAGGATAGTTCACATAAAAATCTTTTAGGTAATCTATTATTTGAAAACACAATTATTTAAATCATGAAATGAGTTTTCCTAATTTATCCAGAATAGGATTTTGGAGCGTTACACTAATCTATATGTCCAATAACTCCTTGATACTTAGAACTATATGATCCTTAACCCTCTTGCATATCCTTTGAAAATTGAGAATTGATTTCCATCAATAGGGGCATGAAAACCATGTAAGCCCAATCAATCTCTATTATTGTGACCTACCTTAATTTACCTCTAAAAAACATATGCTAGTCTTGTATTATCATTAATCACCAAAACTAAACTAGGGACTTAGATGTTTTCAATGGTCTCGCCCAGCCAACGGGCATGATCTTCAAAACCACAAGCGGATCTCATAGATCTTGCCTGCCCTTACGAAGCCCATAGTGGGAGCTCTGTCTATATCTCATGGACCCTTGTGAAGGCATCTCACCATTCTTGCATGTGTCGCTGCCGTCTAGAGAAATAAATCCATAGCTTGTTGTCGTCTTAGGTCGCATATTTGAGAGAGAATATACACATTTGAGAGAGGATAGAGTGAGGTCACCGATGAAGAGGAATAGAGAGAGATGAGAAGAAAGGGTCACCGATAATCATCTCCACATAGATATGGATTTGTGCTAGCTAGAGGCCTTTGCATGTGTAGATTTATGCTCTACAGAGATGGATAGGTGATGCCCTTTGCGAACACAAGGTTGACTTGTCCCTTGTGGTTCGGGTTGATGATGAGTGATTGTCAACGGGTAGCACTCTAGAGTAGTCAGTGGACTGACTAGAGTGTGAGATTATGCTTGTGCAACCATGTCGGTCGACTTGTGGTGTGCAGGTGTGGAGCATAGGAACGGTGGTTGATGGCTAAGGTGAAGGTCATGTGGGCTCGTGAAGGGTGAGTGTTGGGTCTTGGCTGACAGATCAGAGCAGCCAGGTGACCAACCGCGGTGGCTGACACCTGGGACACGCACTTGTGCGAGAACGTGGTGGAGTGGACCGTGTTGCCGGAGTGGTTGAGGACTAGTGGGACACGCGTCGAATCGTGGAGGACGTGCACGAGGTGCGGTGCTCACGACAGGTTTGGTGGTTTGAGCCTCAAAACCACCCAGCGCTATGGATGACGGGTTTTGCTAAGTTTGGGCCTCAAAACTTGGTGGTGGTGGTTCCAGAGGGAACCGGTGGCAGCACGCGGCGTTCGTGGAGGGTGCATCAAGGCGAAGCAACTCCGTGTGAAGGACGTGGCCGTGGGATCGAAAACCTAGGAGTTGGTCTATTTTCGCCCCCAGTGGAGTGGATAGGCTCTATGTAAATATGGGTAGTTCAGGAAGTAAGAATAACCCTATATAAATAGAGGGGAGGGCTGGTTAGTTCAGCATCCCTTGACTGTCATTTATTTGAGCACTCACTCTAGAGCTCCTAGTTTTTTCTCTAGGTAGACACCAGTTGAGCCGAGGGTTCCACAGTGATTTTGTACTTCGACTATGTTCTTGATTTTCAAGTTTAATCAGAGGAAGTGTCGCCAGTCCGGCCCACAGGGCTCTTTGGCTTCAAATCTCAGTTTGTACCCTTGCTGGAATCTCTGAAGTTTTATAGTCTTGGTTTTTCCTTTCCCCGATCTTGTGTGTTGGTGAAAAACCTTTGATTCCTTTGAGTGGATTTGGTTTGGGGATTGATTAGTGGTAAGTTGCACTCTTCGAACCACTACATACACCTAGTTGTTGCAGATTTTGGTCGCGATTTAAGAAAAACTCAGTTTGAACTCGTTCTAGAAAACCCCAACAAAACCTCAATTTCTGGTTGTAATTTTAAATCTGCGGGTGATTCACAAGTCGGATTGAGCTCAAAATTTAGGGAGATCTTGGAAACGTATTTGCTCAGGTGTATGTAAAATTTTATCTCAATCGGAGTTCGTTTGGTTTAGTTTTGAATTCAAGAACAGAATTTCGTACTGCTGAAAACAGCACTGGTTGACGATATTGTATCGGACCGTTTTGGACTTTTTGGTTTCCGATTTGTGATCTGTTTGTTTTGCTAGTCTCATGTGAGTATTAGGAACGTTTTATAATCATGAGATCGAGAGTTCGCTGATGTGTTTATAGTCGTTTGAACACCTGCTTCATCTCAATAAAGTAAAGTGCACTAGTAGAAAAAGGCTCAAAGCCTGCGGGGACGATATATTTTTACAGGCGGACTCAATTATCCACCGACTGTGTTATTTCTAGTGGCGGTTCCTTAAGAAAACCGCCACTAGAAATCGTATTTCTACTGGCGGTTCCTTAAGAAAACCGCCAGTAGAAATCCATGATTTCTAGTGGCGGTTTTCTTAAGGAACCGCCACTAGAAATCATTTTTATCCTTAATTTTTCGAGTTTTTCAAACAGCCTCGTATGACAAAACCACCAAAATAAAAGTTGTAGATCTCTAAAAGTTATGAAACTTTGTAGTTGACAACTTTTTTATTTGAACTCATTTCGGTTCTCAAAAATTGAATCTAAGTATGTCAAATTTAAAATTCAAATTTTGCAAACTACCTCGGATGAAAAAAGTGTCAAAATAAAAGTTGTAGAACTTCAAAAGTTATTTATCTTTGTAGTTGACAACTTTTTTATTTGAATTCGTTTAGTGTCTCAAATAAGCAATTTACACTCAAATGGTTGTAATATGTGGAGAAAACAACTACAAACTAGACACAAGATATGTCATAGACGGAGTGGTAGGGGAGGGTACGCTCGAGGGTGAGGTGGACGGTTTGAATACTAACAACCGCGTAACGCGCGAATTTTGCGCGAAAAATGCCGCGACTTGACGGGTGGGGTGGGTTGAGGCCCCCCTAATAAAAATAAATTTTTTAACTATTTTTAAAATATGTTTTATGTTTCCTGGAAACGATTTGCACTGGCGGTTTTATTACGTCGACCGCCAGTGAAAATCGATTTTCACTGGCGGTTCTCAGTTACCCGCCTGTAAAAATGATGATTTCTACTGGCCCCTAGCACTGGCGGTTACGAAAAACGCCACTATAAATAGGTTTACAACCGCCACTATAGAACTTCTCTGTACTAGTGGTGTTAATTTTCAGTGTTTGGAGACAAAAATCCGATTGGCTTTTATTCATTCTCTCTTGTCGTCTTACCGGTCCTACACCCATGACTGTAGCACCTTCATATCATCGATGGGTGCTCAATCATGTCCTCACTCTTGACCACAACCAACAAGGTAGAGGTGGCATGCCTAGCTACGACGGACTTCGTTAAGCACATATAAGAGATGTGGTGGCAAGGCTTCGCATCTGGAGGCGATGTGGGGCCTAGCGTCCTATGGCGTGGTTGGTTCTAGAGGAGCATGGGCGATGAGATTGGTTGATTGTATATTTGTTTGGATCTAGTTTGACAAATGCGAAATATACGAAAAATATATATATTGTTGTAACTTGTAGCAAGAAATCTGTGTTCTTCTATTCTCGTAAACAATGTAGCGAAACATATCTATCTATCTATCTAATTAATTAATGATGACGAGAGGATTATTGCCACCAGCATGTAGGTAGAGATGCTGGAAAATATCAGATGTAGCAACAATGCATGCATGCAACGAACTCTAAGGTGGAATCCGGAGCGAGCGGTCAGATTCAGAAGAAGGTGACCCTGCATTCCGTCTGGTGGAACTCCGGCGGGCGTTGGCCATGGGCGACATCCCGTCGCTGGAGCCTGAGGGGGCAATCGATCTTGGTCTTGGGCCCCGGCACCTTGAGCACCCAAACCTTGAGCTTCATGTGCGAGCTGATCTTGACGTCCACAGAGAAGATGGCCCCCTCGGCGGCCTCCCTCCGGAAGGCGGCCGCGGCAATGCCACCGACGATGGGGCTCTCACCGGCGAAGGCGAGGTCGAGGGTGCTCGTCTCGCTGGTGTCCTGGAAGAAGTCCGGCGGGGCGGTGTGGCCGAACTGCTGGCCCTGGAAGTGCGCCTGCGCCACGACACCGCGGTAGTGGAGGGCGATGCGCTTGTTGGGGTTTCGGACCTGCAGGCCGAGGGAGAGGTTGTAGTGGAGGATCCACGTCCGCGGGGTGAGAGTGAAATCGGAGAGGTCGGCGGAGACAGCGGTGGCGTGGATGATGTGGGGCCGGAACAGGAGGAAGAGGACGAGGGCGACGAGGGCGGCGACGCAGAAAATGCACGCGAGCACGCTGAAGAGGCAGCTGAGCACGCCGCAGAAGAGGCACCGGCAAGGGCAGCACAGCAGCGACGACACGGCGCCCGCCTTGCTGCCCATCGAACTTGTATCTTCGGATCCACCTCCTGCGTGCCGTAGCAAGCTAGTAGTGTGATCGATCGAGAGGCAGGGAGACTGATGAGAGAGAATCATGCATGGGAGGCTGGCCATCGAAGTCGCAGGAGTGAGCTAGTGTGCGATCACGAATGAATTGCTGTTCGCCTTCTTCCAATCCAAACCATGCATGCATGCATGCATTGTTGGGTTTTAGGCCTAAGAGCAACTTCAAAAGTATGTTAAATTTTTTACCAAAAACAGATTATTAAGAGTAGGCTAAAAAGTTTTAAAAGTGTCGGCGTTCCGAGACCGGGGGTCCCTAGGCCGACGAGTGAATGTCGCCGCGTGCCCCAGGCCAGATGGGTCGAGCGCGAGGGCGAGCGCGAAGGGGAGAGAGCGAGGCGGCCGAAGACCGGCGTGAGAGAGGTGGGAATCCCGCGGCCTTTGTGTTCGTCCCGCGCCCAGGTCGGGTGCGCTTGCAGTAGGAGGTTACAAGCGTCCACGCGGGAGAGGGAGCGAGCGGCCTCCGGCGAGCGCCTGTTCTCGTCCTCGTCCCCTCGCGGCCAACCCTCTCTAAGAGGGCCCTGGTCCTCCCTTTTATAGGCGTAAGGAGAGGATCCAGGTATACAATGGGGGGTATAGCAGAGTGCTACGTGTCTAGCGGAGGTGAGCTAGCGCCCTAGGTACATGCCGTTGTGGCAGCCGGAGAGATCTTGGCACCCAGCTGGTGTGATGTCGTGGCCGTCGGAGGAGCGATGGAGCTTGGCGGAGGGACAGCTGTCGGAGCGGTTGAGTCCTTGCTGACGTCCTCTTGCTTCCGTAAGGGGGCTGAGAGCCGCCGTCGTCACAGAGCATGCGGGGCGCCATCATTGCCTATCTGGCGGAGCGAGCCAGATGGGACGCCGGTCTTGTTCCCTGTGGCCCGAGTCAGCTCGGGGTAGGGTGATGATGGCGCCTCCTGTTGACGTGGCTGGTCTGCGCCCTAGGTTGGGCGATGTGGAAGCTCTTCCGAAGCCGAGGTCGAGTTCGAGCCCCCGGTTCGGCGAGGCGGAGATTGCCGGCTGGTGTCAGGGCGGAGTCCGAGCCCTGGGGTCGGGCGAAGCGGAGTTCGTCGTCTTCTGGGGCCGAGCCAAGGTCCGAGCCCTGGGTCGGGCGTGGCGGAGATCATCGTCTTCTGGGGCTGAGCCCAAGTCCAAGCCCTGGGTCGGGCGGAGTTCGTCGTCTTCCGGGACTTAGCCCGAGTCCGAGCCCTGGGTCGGGCGGAGTTCGCCGTCTTCTGGGACTTAGCCCGAGTCTGAGCCATGGGTCGGGCGGAGCGGAGTTCGCCGTCTTCCGGGACTTAGCCCGAGTCCGAGCCCTGGGTCGGGCGGAGTTCGCCGTCTTCCGGGACTTAGCCCGAGTCCGAGCCCTGGGTCGGACGAAGCGGAGCTTCCTATGGTGCCTTCGGCAGGGCCTGACTGCCTGTCAGTCTTACTCTATCAAGTGGCACCGCAGTCGGAGTGGCGCAGGCGGCGCTGTCCTTCTGTCAGGCCGGTCAGTGGAGCGGTGAAGTGACGGCAGTCACTTCGGCTCTGCCGGCTGGGGGGCGCGCGTCAGGATAAGGGTGTCAGGCTACCTTTGCATTAAATGCTCCCGCGACTTGGTCGGTCGGTGCGGCGATTTGGTCAGGGTTGCTTCTTAGCGAAGGCAGGGCCTCGGGCGAGCCGGGAATATGTTCGCCGCTGAAGGGGGGCCTCGGGCGAGACGGAAATCCTCCGGGGTCGGCTGCCCTTGTCCGAGGCTAGGCTCGGGCGAGGCATGATCGTGTCCCTCGAATGGACTGATCCCTGACTTAATCGCACCCATCAGGCCTTTGCAGCTTTGTGCTGATGGAGGTTACCAGCTGAGAATTAGGAGCCTTGAGGGTACCCCTAATTATGGTCCCCGACAGTAGCACCCGAGCCTCGAAGGGAGTGTTTGCACTCGCTTGGAGGCTTTCGTCGCACTTTTTTGCAAGGGGACCAGCCTTTCTCGGTTGCGTTTTGTTCCGGTGGGTGCGCGCGAGCGCACCCGCCGGGTGTAGCCCCCGAGGCCTCGGAGGAGTGGTTTCACTCCTTCGAGGTCTTAATGCCTCGCGTAATGCTTCGGCTGGTCTGGTCGTTCCCTCATGCGAGCTGGCCGTAGCCCGGGTGTACGGTCGGGTCCCAAGTTCTCGGGCTGGTATGTTGACGCTGTCAACGGTTCGGCCGGAGCCGGGTTTGCGAGAGCAGCCCCTGAGCCTCTGCACAGGGCGAGAGGGCGATCAGGGACAGACTCGGCTTTTTTACATACGCCCCTGCGTTGCATTTCCGCAAGGAGGAGGGGGGAAAGCGCCATGTTGCCCTTGATGGGCATCGAACATGGTGTCTCCGTTGAGCTGCAAGCGGGTGATCCGAGTGGACGTCCGTGCCCCGTTCGTTAGGGGTCGGCTAGGGGCCCAGAGGCACGCCCAAAAGTACCTGCGGGTGATCTGCCAGACCCGGTCCCCTGGCGACGGGGTCCGAGGGCTCGATGCCTCCCTCTGATGGGATTCCGTTACAAGATCGTTCCCGCCGGTCTCAGAAATGTCCTAGGGTACCTCGGGAGCGCTGCCCGAGCCTTGGTTATGTATCGAACGTACCCATGGTCATCCCTCGCTCGGCGTCTGAGGCGGTTGTGAACCCTTCGGGGGCCAGCCTTCAAACCCCTGATCAGTATTGGGCGCGGAGCCCGAGTAGCCTGAGGCGGTCGTTGAACCCTTTCGAGGGGCCGGCCTTCGAACCTCTGACCAGTAGTGGGTGTAGGGCCCACGCGATCTAAGGCGGTTGTTGAACCCTTCCGGGGGGCCAGCCTTCGAACCTCTGATCAGTAGGGGGGCTCGGAGCCTGGTTCCTTCTCGGGGAAGGATCCTTTTCGGGGTATCCCCCTTTCCCGGTCCCTGTTGCAAGAGAGAGAAAGAGGAAAAACGGAAAAGGATACGAAATCGAACGACGCGGCGTACCTTTTTGGACGCGGTCATTATGGCGAAGGCGAAGCGTCGCCCGCTTCTCCTGCCAGAGGCTCTGCGTGTCCCGCAGCGGAGTTAATGCGACGGGACGAGTGGTTGGAGGGGCGACCGTTGCGCGTGCGCGAGCCGTTCGAGGAACGGATCACAGGCGCGTTGTCTTCACGCCGTGGGAGAGGGTTCTCTCGCTGCCCCCGGATGGGACGTAAGCTTGGCTGACGATGTGGCCGCCGCTCCTGCCCGCCTGCCACCGCCATTACTGCCGGCCCACTTTTGGCCGCGTTGACCGTCGTGCCAGGCTGGTGCTGCTGGGTCGCGCGCCGGGTCACCTCGAGTCGCGGTATTGGTTCCGCAGTCAAGGAGGCGCGGTAGTGGCGCAAGTGGCGGTGCAGTTGCATGCACGAAGCATTCGGCGCGCCGGTTGCACGACGCGTGGGCCTAGGCCTCCATGCCGGGCGTGTTGGGAGTCGGAGAAGCGCGCCCACTTGGCGCGGTTGCATGCCGCCTGCAGGGCTGCCCACCCTTTTGCCCGCTGGTCTAGGCAAAAGTGGAGGGTCGCTTGTAACCGCTAGGCGGTTGTACGCACCGCGCGCGGCGGTTTGGCTTCTTCTGCTATGAGCTAGCTTGCATGACGTGTGGGACCCAGCCCCCGCGCCGCAGGGGAGGACCTTGGAGTGTGTTGGAGAAGACTCAACCCGTGACGGCTGGGGACGCGAGTAGGGAGAACCGCCCTTAAAAGGAGGGTGACCCCCTTGGAAGGCGACCATGTCTTCGCGCTCCCTTATGCATCGTGTCTTTCCACCTTCCAAGCCCCCGGATGGGGGAGATCTGCCGTCTTTCCGCCTCGTCGTTGGGGGAAAACAACTCCGTGGGAGTTGGCACCTTTCAGCCATCGTTTGGCTTCAAGGATTTTCATCGTGCAGCCCGGCTGCACCCCTCCGCCGGCGATCACCCAAGACGGTGACCTCCAGCTTGATGGTGGGGGAAAGCGAGCCGGGCTGCGATCTTGGTCCCACCCTCAGCTTCAAGGATGTTCATCATCCTTGCTGGGGTGGAGGCTGGGCTGAGCCGGAGCTCTACCTCCCACGCGGGTTCGTGGGTCACCCTCTCCTGCGGCGTTCGAGGGAGAGGGCGCTCGCTGGCCCTGCGGGCGGGTCGGACTTCGACAACGCGGGGCCGGTCGACGGAAGGCGTCGTCAGCCCCAGCGCCCCCTCCCGTCGGAAGGCGGCTGCCGCGCCGTGTGCACGGGAGGACCGTCCAAGATGTCGCGCGCTGCTAGGGCGGCGATCGTGTTCTGAGGCGGTCCTGCCTTTGCACCGGTACGGTGCCTCCACGGGGAGGTCGGTGCCCTGCTCGTCCGGGAGGATCCGAGCGGGGATCTGCCAGCGGGCTGACGGCCCCTGTCGTCGGTGCCGAGGCAGAGGCGCCTCGAGAAGTCCCCGTCGCCGACGGGATCACCGCCACCATCCGTGCTCCGGGCCTCCAGCTCTTTGTACTTGTCCTCGCCCCTCGAGCGTCGGCGTGGGCGAGGGCAAGGTCGCAGCGGCGTTCGCCCTGAGGCCATCGCCGCTGCAGTTTGGCCACCCGTAGAGGGGGTCGTTGTTGCTGCTGCTGGAGCGGGCGAAGGCGAGCCGTCCGTCGGTCTTCTGTTGCTCCGCAGGCCCCTCCCCCGTCGAGTGGGGTTGTTCGTACCTGCGGAGGCGGAACCGGAGTTCCGTTTGTAATGGCACCTTGGATGCCAGTGTTTTTGTTCATTGTGGCTGTCGGAGCCTGAACATGTATGTAGTTTCGGCACGGAGCCGTGTTTTTTCCTCCTTTTCGAGCACTAAGACTCGCCTGTTGGTTGTCTGAACCGCTTCACCAAGCGTGAGTCGCCTCGTGTACAGGTGACGAGTGAGGTATCCGTATCCCGGAGGCGTAGGAGTCCCTCGGCTCGGTCGGCCTTGTTGTCCGAGGCTTCTCTAACTTAGTTAAAGGAACCCCTCGGCCGCTCTTCGATGAGCCGAGGCCAGGGGTAGCGGCGTCAACATCAACAGAGGCAGAGTTGGCTCGAAAAGAAAACCTGGTTGGCCTGAGCCTGGCCGGGTCGTCCATTAGCGGGACCGACGCTGGAGTTGACCAGCCGAGCCGCCTGCTCGGGCTGGATTGACGTCCTTGGAAGGTAACTGGCCGAGGCCCCGGGGTGACCGGCCGAGCCGCCTGCTCGGGCCAGATTCCCGGAGAAGACCCTGGCGGCGATGGCCCGGGCGTGGTGATGACGTCGTCCTCCAGAGTGGAGATCCTCGGACCGCGTCGCCGTCCGAGGCTAGGTCGGCCCTCGCCGAAGGTGTCGTCGATGCCGAGGGTGCTGCTGCTCCCTTCAGCCGTCAAGATCCGAGCTTGCAGGATCGGATTGTCTTGTAGCGTGTGTTTCCTGCGGCCGCCAAGGCCTAAACACACCCTCGTCGTGTTGTAAAGCTGCGTCTCTTTTCCTTTTGTTTCGAGTATCTGGACTTTTTTGTCGGTAGCAGAAATGTTTGTGCGAGCAAGAGTTGCTTCTCACGGAAGGTGATGAGTGAGGTATCCGTATCCCGGAGGCGTAGGAGTCCCTCGGCTCGGTCGGCCTTGCCGCTTACGCACACTCTTACCCGTCCATGGGGCTCTGTCACTGACACAGTCGAGAAGGCTCGAAGGATCGCTTCGGCAGAAGAGCTTTCGAATGTGACGACTTGTTCGGTCCGCAGAATCACTTATCCGAACGTGAGTTACTTATCGCAGAAGGTGATGAGTGAGGTATCCGTATCCTGGAGGCGTAGGAGTCCCTCGGCTCGGTCAGCCTTGGCTGCTTACGTGTACTCCGTCGTTTTCAGGATCCACTTTCGAAGTAGCCAAAAAGCGCGAAAGACATTCTGGCAGAAAAGATCTTTTTTCGAGGAAAATTTCGACGCAGAGGGGGTTCCCCCCCTTTTAGCCCCCGAGGGAGGGTCGGGCTTTGCCGAGGTGAGGCCGACCCTTCCTTGATGACTAAACTTTGCGTGGGTGCGAGGTATATGATCAATTTGAAAACATCTTAAGGGTAGAAGCGACATAGCTGTTGGATGTTCCAGGCGTTGCCGTAGACCTCGCCTTGACTGTTGGCCAGCTTGTATGTTCTGGGCTTTAGAACCTTGGCGATGACGAATGGCCCCTCCCAGGGAGGCGTGAGCTTGTGCCGCCCTCGGGCGTCTTGTCGCAGCCGAAGCACCAGGTCGCCCACCTGGAGGTCTCGGGACCGGACCCCTCGGGCGTGGTAGTGTCGCAGGGACTGCTGGTACCGCGCCGAGTGTAGCAAGGCCTGGTCCCGAGCCTCCTCCAGCTGGTCCAGCGAGTTTTCTCGGCTGACTTGGTTGCTTTGGTTGGTGTAGGCCCTCGTCCTCGGGGAACCGTATTCTAAGTCTGTGGGCAAGATGGCTTTGGCCCCATAGACTAGAAAGAACGGCGTGAAGCCCATTGCTCGGCTCGGCGTTGTCCTCAGACTCCAGACCACCGAGGGGAGTTCCTTCATCCATCGCTTGCCGAACTTGTTGAGGTCGTTGTAGATCCGAGGCTTGAGCCCTTGTAGAATCATGCCGTTGGCACGCTCCACCTGCCCATTCGTCATGGGATGAGCCATGACGGCCCAGTCCACCCGGATGTGGTGATCCTCGCAGAAGTCCAGGAACTTTCTGCCGGTGAACTGGGTGCCGTTGTCGGTGATGATGGAGTTCGGGACCCCGAAGCGATGGATGATGTTGGTGAAGAACGCCACCGCCTGCTCGGACCTGATGCTGTTTAGGGGTCAGACCTCGATCCACTTGGAGAATTTGTTGATGGCGACCAGCAGGTGCGTGTAGCCCCCGGGTGCCTTCTGCAAGGGGCCGACGAGGTCCAGACCCCACACCGCAAAAGGCCAGGTGATGGGTATCGTCTGCAGAGCCGAAGCGGGCAGGTGGGTCTGCCTCGCGTAGAATTGACACCCTTCGCAGGTGCGGACGATTCTGGTAGCGTCGGCCACCGCCGTCGGCCAGTAGAAGCCTTGCCGGAAAGCATTCCCGACAAGGGCTCGAGGCGCTGCGTGATGGCCGCAAGCCCCCGAGTGTATCTCTCGCAGGAGTTCCTGACCTTCGGCGATGGAGATGCATCGCTGGAGGATGCCTGAGGGGCTGCGGTGGTAGAGCTCCTTCTCATCTCCCAGCAAGACGAACGACTTGGCGTGCCGCGCCACCCGCCGAGCCTCGGCCCGGTCGAGGGGTAGCTCTCCTCGGTGGAGATATTGCAGGTACGGGGTCTGCCAGTTTCGATTAGGCGCGACCCCGCTTCGTTCCTCCTCGACGCGCAATGCCTCACCCTCGAGGGCCGAGGGTACCTCGGACTGAACCAAGGGCGCCTCGGGCCGAGCTGAGGGTGCCTCGGGATGAGCCGAGGGTGCCTCGGACTGAGCCGAGGGCGCCTCGGGTTGAGCCAAGGGTGCCTCGGACTGAGCCGAGGGTACCTCGGACCGAGCCGAGGGTACCTCGGACCGAGCCGAGGGTACCTCGGACTGAGCCGTGGATACCTCGAGCTCGGACGCGTCGTCGATCTTGACGGAGGGTTGATGCAGGTCTTGGGAGAAGACGTCTGGGGGAACCGTTGTTCGCCTCGAGGCTATTTTAGCCAGCTCGTCCGCAGTCTCGTTGTAGCGCTGAGCGATGTGGTTGAGCTCGAGCCCGTAGAACTTGTCTTCCAGGCGCCGAACCTCATCGCAGTAGGCCTCCATCTTCGGGTCGCGGCAATGGGAGTTCTTCATGACTTGGTCGATGACGAGCTGCGAGTCACCGCGAGCATCGAGGCGTCGGACCCCTAGCTCGATGGCGATCCGCAACCCGTTGACCAGAGCCTCATATTCGACCACATTGTTGGATGCCGGGAAGTGGAGGCGTAGCACGTAGCGTAGATGCTTTCCGAGGGGTGAGATGAAGAGTAGGCCTGCGCCGGCTCCTGTCTTCATCAGCGACCCGTCGAAGAACATGGTCCAGAGCTCCGGTTGGATCGGAGCCGTCGGTAGCTGGGTGTCGACCCATTCAGCCACGAAGTCCACCAAGACCTGGGACTTAATGGCCTTCCGGGGAGCGAACGAGATTGTCTCGCCCATGATCTCCACCGCCCACTTTGCAATCCTACCTGAGGCCTCTCGGCACTGGATGATCTCTCCCAGGGGGAAGGATGACACCACAGTTACCGGATGAGACTCGAAGTAGTGTCGCATCTTCCGCCGCGTTAGGATCACCGCGTACAGCAGCTTCTGAACTTGTGGGTAGCGGATCTTGGTTTCGGACAGTACCTCGCTGATGAAGTAGACTGGCCTTTGAACGGGCAATGCATGCCCCTCTTCTTGCCTCTCGACCACAATCGCGGCGCTAACCACCTGGGTGGTCGCGGCGACGTAGACCAGGAGGGCTTCTCCGGCAGCTGGGGGCACCAAGATAGGCGCCTTTGTGAGGAGCGCCTTCAGGTTCCCGAGGGCTTCCTCGGCCTCAGGGGTCCAAGTGAAGCACTCGGCCTTCCTTAAGAGGCGGTACAGAGGTAGACCTCTTTTGCCGAGGCGTGAGATGAAGCGGCTCAAAGCCGCGAGGCATCCCATGACCCTCTGTACGCCTTTCAAGTCCTTGATGGGCCCCATGCTGGTGATGGCTGCGATCTTCTCCGGGTTGGCTTCGATGCCCCGCTCGAAGACGATGAACCCCAAGAGCATGCCTCGGGGCACCCCGAAGACACACTTTTCGGGATTGAGCTTGACGCCTTTTGCCTTGAGACATCGGAATGTCGCTCTAAGGTCGGAAAGGAGGTCGGAGGCTTTCCTCGTCTTGACTACGATGTCATCGACGTAGGCCTCGACCGTGCGGCCAATGTGTTCGCCGAACACATGGTTCATGCACCGATGGTACGTCGCGCCCGCATTCCTCAAGCCGAACAACATGGTGACATAGCAGTACATTCCGAAGGGTGTGATGAAAGAAGTCGCGAGCTGGTCGGACTCTTTCATCCTGATTTGATGATACCCTGAGTAGGCATTGAGGAAAGATAGGGTTTCACACCCAGCAGTGGAATCCACGATTTGGTCGATGCGAGGCAGAGGGTAGGGAACCTTCGGACATGCTTTGTTGAGACCAGTGTAGTCTACACACATCCGCCATTTCCCCCCTTTCTTTCTCACAAGCACAGGGTTGGCAAGCCATTCGGGATGGAATACCTCTTTGATGAACCCTGCCGCCATTAGCTTGTGGATCTCCTCGCCTATGGCTCTGCGCTTCTCCTCGTCGAATCGGCGCAGGGGCTGCTTGATGGGTCGGGCTCCGGCTCGGATGTCCAGCGAGTGCTCGGCGACATCCCTCGGTATGTTGGGCATGTCCGAGGGACTCCACGCGAAGACGTCAGCGTTCGCGCGGAGAAAGTCGACGAGCACTGCTTCCTATTTGGGATCGAGCCCGGAGCCGATCCGGATCTGCTTGGAGGCGTCGCCGCTGGGGTCGAGGGGGACGGACTTAACCGTCTCCGCTGGCTCAAAGTTGCCGGCATGACGCTTCACGTCTGGCACCTCCTTAGAGAAGCTCTCCAGGTCAGCGATGAGGGCCTCGGACTCGGTGAGGGCCTCGGCGTACTCCACGCACTCCACGTCGCATTCGAATGCGTGTTTGTACGTGGGGCCGACGGTGATGACCCCGTTGGGGCCCGGCATCTTGAGCTTCAGGTAGGTGTAGTTGGGGACGGCCATGAACTTCGCGTAGCATGGCCTCCCCAGCACCGCGTGGTAGGTTCCTCGGAACCCGACCACCTCGAACGTCAAGGTCTCCCTTCGGAAGTTGGAGGGTGTTCCGAAGCAGACGGGAAGGTCGAGCTGTGCGAGGGGTTGGACGCGCTTCCCGGGGATGATCCCATGGAAGGGCGAAGCGCCTGCCCGGACAGAGGACAGATCAACACACAGGAGCCCGAGGGTCTCGGCGTAGATGATGTTGAGGCTGCTGCCTCCATCCATGAGGACCTTGGTGAGCCTGACGTCGCCGATGATGGGGTCAACGACGAGCGGGTATTTCCCCGGGCTCGGCACATGGTCGGGGTGATCGTCTCGGTCGAAGGTGATGGGCTTGTCGGACTAGTCTAGATAGACTGGCGCCGCCACCTTCACCGAGTAGACCTCCCAGCGCTCTTGCTTGTGGTGCCGAGCCGAGGTGTTCGCCGCTTGCCCACCATAGATCATGAAGCAGTCGCGGACCTCGGGGAACTCTCCTGCCTGGTGATCTTCCTTCTTGTCGTCGTCGCGGGCCTTGCCACCCTCCGCGGGTGGCCCGGCCCTGTGGAAGTGGCGCCGAAGCATGACGCATTCCTCAAGGGTGTGCTTGACGGGTCCCTGGTGATAGGGGCACGGCTCCTTGAGCATCTTGTCGAAGAGGTTAGCACCTCCGGGGGGCTTCCGAGGGTTCTTGTACTCGGCGGCGGCGACAAGGTCCGCGTCGGCGACGTCGCGTTTCGCTTGCGACTTCTTCTTGCCCTTCTTCTTAGCATCGCGCTGAGTTGACGCCTCGGGAGTACCTTCCGATGGGCAGCCCTGGGGCTACTTGTCCTTTCGGAAGATAGCCTCGACCGCCTCCTGGCCGGAGGCGAACTTGGTGGCGATGTCCATCAGCTCGCTCGCCCTGGTGGGGGTCTTGCAGCCCAGCTTGCTCACCAGGTCGCGGCAGGTGGTGCCAGCGAGGAACGCACCGATGACATCCGAGTCGGTGATGTTGGGCAGCTCAGTGCGCTGCTTCGAGAATCGCCGGATGTAGTCTCGGAGAGACTCTCCCGGATGCTGTCGACAGCTTCGGAGGTCCCAGGAATTCCCGGGGCGCACATACGTGCCCTTGAAATTGCCGGCGAAAGCTTGGACTAGGTCGTCCCAGTTGGAGATCTGCCCCGGAGGCAGGTGCTCCAACCAGGCGCGAGCGGAGTCGGAGAGGAACAGGGGGAGGTTGCGGATGATGAGGTTGTCATCGTCCGTTCCACCCAGTTGGCAGGCCAGACGGTAGTCCGCGAGCCACAGTTCCGGTCTCATCTCCCCCGAGTACTTTGTGATAGTAGTCGGGGGTCGGAACCGGGTCGGGAACGGCGCCCGTCGGATGGCTCGGCTGAAGGCTTGTGGACCGGGTGGTTCGGGCGAGGGACTCCGATCCTCCCCGCTGTCGTAGCGTCCCCCACGCCTAGGGTGGTAGCCTCGATGCACCCTCTCATCGAGGTGGGCCCGACGGTCGCGGTGATGGTGCTCATTGCCGAGGTGACCCAGGGCCGCAGGCGCGGTGTTGCGCGTGCGCCCGGTGTAGACCGAGGCTTCCCGCATGAATCGGGAAGTCGCGGCATGAGGTTCCGAGGGGTACCCCTGCCTTCGGGAGGCAGAGCTCTCGGCCCGTCGGACCGCTGCGCCTTCCAGGAGATTCTTGAGCTCTCCCTAGATTCATCGCCCCTCGGTGGTTGATGGCTCTGGCATCGCGCGAAGAAGCATCGCTGCTGCTGCCAGGTTCTGGCCGACCCCACTAGATGCGGGTGGTGGCCTGAGCCTGACGTCGTCGGTGAAGCGGTGCTGGAAGCCCTGGGGTAGATGACGTATTTCTCCGGCCGAAGGTTGGCCCGCCCATGCCTGCCCGACGTCCCGACGGATCGGCTCAAGCGCTCCTGCTCCCTCGTCGAGCCTGGCCTGCACCCCGCGGATTTGCTCGAGCTGTGGGTCATGATCCCCCGCCTGAACGGGGACCACAGATAGCTCCCGTGGGATGTCAACGCGAGGCACCAGCCTAGGGAGGTCACCGTCCTTCGGCATGCCGAGATGGTTGCCTTCGGGGGGACCCCCTAGATCGACGTGGAAGCATTCGCAACTTGGGCCGCAGACCTCGTCGCCGAGGCTACGATTACTGTCGGAACAGTCGGAAAGGCAGTAGTCGCATGCGGTCATGAAGTTCCACATGGCACTGGGGTTGCCAAGTCCAGAGAAATCCCAACAGATGCTGGGCTCGTCGTCTTCCTCGGACCCATAGGGCCCGTAGGTCGAGACGTCCGTCAGCCGGTCCCAAGGTGACCGCATACGAAACCCTAGAGGGATTGGACTTGCCTCTACGAGAGCGCCCGCCAAAGCGAAGTCGCTAGGCGGGTTGAGGCTGGATCCGAAAGACGTGGGATGGGAATCGGTCGGTACCTTTTGTTCGACGGGCGGCGATGAGGTCGCATCGGGGACTGACTGCGCCGTCATCTCAGGTACGAGGGTGACGTCCAGCAAGCTTTTCGCGAGCGTGCTGGCGTCATCCGCTTGCTCGGGTTTGGTGTGTCACGGGGAGACGGCGCTCACCTTCATCTCAAACATGAGGTCGACGCTCGGTGCGCCCCCCGTTGGGGTGCCGGGGCCGTCGACTCGCTCGACAGCCGACGAGGCGCTGTCTCCTGCTTGGCCTTGGTTGCCCCGCCTCCTCCTCCGTCGGTGAGGGAGAGGACGGGGTGAGCTCGAAGGTTGCTCTTCCACCATGCGGGGAAGACGTCGCCGATTTGTAATACCCATTTTGTAAAAGAAATAAAAGGAGAATTTTTCTTTTCCTTTATATGTGATTTCTCCATTTATCATCACATGTGAACACTTCATTTGAAAACAAATAATTAATAAGAATGTATACCACTAAGTTTTGCATCATGCTGAGGTTTTTATTGTGTGTGCATTTTGTGATAATATAAAACTAAGATAAAAATAAATATGATAACACCCAAATTAGAATTTAAACCCTAAAGGAAATTCTAGAATTGAAACAAAAAGAGAAAAGATATACAAAATAATATATATAAATATATCTCCAAAGCAGTACTCTTTTTGGCGCAATATCATCTGGGGATAAATTGGTCACAAGCTTAAATTTAAGCTAGAATTCAAACTTGAATTGGAAAGGGGAGAAAAGGAAGTGGAAGAAAAAAAATATAATAATAAAAAAAAGGGCAAACCCAGCTTGGGCCGCGCTTTCCCTGCCTCGGCCCATTTCCCACTCGCCCGCTCGGCCCGGTTCCACCGCACGCGCGCAGCCCATGCACCGCACCAGCCGTTGCCGTTCACTCCACGCGCGCCCACTTACAAGTGGGACCCACTTGTCATGTTCGTCCTCTTCGCTGTAACAGAACGCCGAGGATACCGCGTCCGTCGTGATGAAATCGCGAGCACCGCGAGGTTTTAGCTTTCCTGGGGATTGTTTAAGAACGTGGCCTCCTTTCCCTTCCCGCATGCGACCGAGGCGCCTAGTGCTAGTAGGCCCATCGCTATAGACCAAGGCAACGACAGAGAGGGGATCGGAAGGAAGCGGGCGCCGCCGTCGGGGATTCGCTACTTCACCGACGTTCCGGGGTGGACAGGGTGTCTGGGCGACGCGTCTAATCGCGGGGAGCATAACCGTAGCGGATTGGGGTCGGGTGAGCCGGGAGGATTGGTCGAATTCCTCGCCGGAGCCTTCACCTCGACCGAAACCCGCCGTGCGCCGCGGGTAGCTTCGTTTGGTCCCCAACTCCGGTGAGTAAACCCTATTCCGAGTTTGCCTGTTCCCTGCGATAGTGTAGGACTCGATAGAATCGTGAATTGTGAGCTGAATCATCGGGCCGGGAATTCCGGCGATGGGGGATTCGCCGCAGGACAGAGAACGACGCCGCGCCCGTGCTTACGTTGTGGCGTCGGATGGCTGGATGGAGAAGAAGCCTCTTCGCCGTCCATCCTAGGATAGACGGTGGTGATCGGACGGTGTCTGGGCCGTTGGATCAGATATCTGCGGGCTGGGCTTCGTTGCTCGGCGTGGAGGGTCAGGTGCCGATGCACGATCGCCGTTGGATCGATCACCGGCGGATAAGATTAGAACCGGGGTCAGCGCTTCGTTGCATTAAATCCAGGGCGTTCAAGACTGATCGGGTGGATAGGATTTAGTCACATGCGTAGACGTTCCGTGTGCCATGGATCTCTGATCCAAGGGCCTGGATGGGATACCGGTTCACAATCTAATCCGGACCGCATTCTGGTGATCGGACGGCTGGGAGTTCACGATACCCCTTCGCGATGTAACAATTTCTTAAGAGCCCCTATGTTTTACCTAAATACAACCCGCGGTCCTCGGGCCTGTTTCCCTGAGTCTCGGGAACATTTATAGAATAACCCCTGCCTTCTCTGGGAATTGAGGCCCAGTCCAGGAATTAAATAAAACCAGAAAAATAGATTTAGAAATTGATTTTGAGTATAAAAATAATTGTAAAACTTGGGTAATTCATAGGAAATTCATACTAACTCCTTTTTAGTCCATTCCAGTTCCTATAATTTTGTATTAATATTGTTTAATACTTAGTGTCTCTGTTTTAACATGAAAATGGTGTTAAAATTTATTTCTTAGCTAATCTCGTATCAAATACATAAAACCTTAGGTAATTCGTATCTCCTCCGTTTTAACTCCGATTTGATCCGTTCAAGTTGCGTTAATCTCGTAGCAACGCGTAGATCATTATTATTCAGTTTGTACTTATGTTTGGTGTGATGTTAATTTTGTATATACCATGTTTGCTTGTATTGCTACGTCTAGCGCGAGGACACGTGTCATCTGAAAAGCAAGTTGGTACCTGGAATCTCAAGTGCCAGGCAAGTTGTGCCCTTGATCACTTCTTTTTACCCATTCATGTTCTTATTATTCATAATGATCTGCATAGGATAATTTTGCTGGGACCCAATAGGATGCCCTAGATTTTGACTATCTTTGTACCTTGCTTCACCACTGGTTTACTACTAAAGTTTTGGGTAGTACATGCTATTGCTTTATGTGGACTTGGGTATAGAGATATTCATCACTCATGGTTATACTATTTATTGTTATCTGTTTTATTATTCCTTGTTCATGTTAAGATCATTATGTTAATGGGAACATGGAGCGACCACCCGGGAAAACAGTGCTACCACAAGGGTTTAATGGGACGCCCTTGGCTGATTAACTAGGAAAGCTGGGGGAGGGCTACCTTACCCGAAAGGGGCAAGGGCAGTATGGGAGAGGTCAGTGCGGGGAGGTCCCTGGTTGATTTTGCTGCGATGGCGGTCAGCCAGGAACCCTGTACTGGATCTTCCTATAAACTGTAGCGGGTAGTCTGAAGCTAGTGGAACTTTGTAAAGGCCTCGTAGTGTTACCCTGCCTCGCCTCCTCGGTAGAGGTGTATGGGATTGGCCATCTCTTGGCAGATGGGTAATATGACTTGTGGGTAAAGATGCGCAACCTCTGCAGAGTGTAAAACTAGTATACTAGCCGTGCTCACGGTCATGAGCGGCTCAGACACTCACATGATTAAATTATGAAACTTAAACTTAACCTGTCATTTCATTGCATTTGGGATTATTTTGTTATTACTTTTACTTATTATTACTATGGTTTGGTATTCACTTACACTTAGTAATTGCTAATAAAATTTTGACCAACTTATAAAAGCAATGCTCAGCCTTAGCCTTAATTTCATTGATCAGCCTTACACTTCATGAACTCCCACCTTTGGTGAGTTCATGCCACATTATTCCCCACGACTTGTTGAGCTATGAACGTATGTGAGCTCACTCTTGCTGTCTCACACCCCCCCCCACAGGAGAAGAACAGGTGGTTTCAAGTGGAGTCAAGTATCGAGGAGTTTGATCTGATCTTGGTGGTGTTTCTCAGTTGACATTGGCGCCGACGATCCTTAGTTCGTGTTATATTTATCTTTTATTATTTTTCTAAGTCTTCCGCTATGTAATATGTACTCTGATTATATTGTGACATTTATCTCTATTCACTCTGTTATTATATATGTTGTCTTCTTGGCGCATGTATGAGATGCACCCGGCTTTGTTCTTTAAAACCCGGGTGTTACAGAAGTGGTATCAGAGGAAATGTTGACTGTAGGACGAGACCTAGATAGAAATGGACAAAACCCTTACCTACTTATTTTACTCTGATTCATTCTATACTTATCTCACTCTGACTCTTTCTATACTTATCTTGATCCTGTCTCACCTTCTACTGTTCTACTCTGATCATTCTTACCTTTTCTACTCTAAGACAAGATGGATTTCACACCTTGGAATCCCTACCCCTATGACATTTTTAAGAGATAGGAAGCCTAAGACAAAAAAAAACTAAAACTATTTTCTCTATTAAAAATGTTGGTTGATTGTTCTGATGATCAATGCCTGATTTGTTTCTTTGATTGATTGAATTATTATAGATGGACATTTTAGCATGTACCACTATAAGGTACTGTATTAGCTTTAGTAGGTGACACACTAATCTACTTAGCTAATAAATCCCCTGCAGTAATATTCCTCGTAATTACCTGCCTTGTCTACTGCTCTTTCTTACCTTATGTATCTAACTCAGATGGTCAATACCAGGAAAGGAAAGATTATCACGCAACAGCAAGCAGAAATGAATCCTCCAAATCCCCCACCTGTTGAAACCGAGCAAGTGATCGCAACCCAAAGGCTGGTAATACAGAAATTGACAGACATGATGACCGAAATGCAAAGCCAGATAAGACAAGAACGCGAGGAAATACGTCAGGCCCGTCTGGAGATACAGCAAGAAATAAGGCAATCACGGTTGGAGAGACAACAACAAGAGCAACCACCATCTCCACCACCACCGGCTCCACCAAGTTACATAAACATATATGTAAATTACTACTATTTGTAGGATCTACATGTTCCTTTAGTTAGTATTCGGTATGATACCATTTTAGGAGGAATAAAAAGGTCTATTTGACCCTATGAGTTGCTAATAAAATTATGCGTCATGCTGAGATTTTGGTTTGGGCATATGTGTTGGACAATATGAGAAAACCCATGAGAGTAATTACACCTAAAGGGACTGAAGAATCAGTGAACGGAATTACAAGAGGCTGGTTACATTCGTCCAAGTTCCTCACCTTGGGGAGCACCGGTGTTATTTGTGCAGAAGAAGGATGGATCGCAACGGATGTGTGTGGATTATAGATCTCTTAATGATGTTACGGTGAAGAACAAGTATCCGTTGCCCCGTATTGAGGATTTGTTTGATCAGATGCGAGGTGCAAGAGTATTCTCGAAGATTGATCTCCGATCGGGTTACCATCAGATGAAGATTGGACCATCAGATATTCCTAAGACGGCTTTCTCGACTCGATATGGATTGTATGAGTTCATCGTTATGTCGTTTGGATTAACTAATGCACCAGCTTATTTTATGGATTTGATGCATAAGATGTTCTTGGAGTATTTGGACAGATTCGTCGTGGTGTTCATCGACGATATTCTTATCTATTCTAAGAATGAGAGTGACCGGGAAGAACATCTAAGGTTGGTGCTACAGAAGTTACGAGATAATCAACTCTGCGCTAAGTTTAGCAAGTGCGAGTTTTGGATTGACAAGGTGCCATTCCTCGGTCATATTATTTCTAATGGAGGAATATTAGTGGATCCTGCTAAAGTTAAGGAGATAGTGGCGTGGAGCATACCCACTATAGTTACTGAGGTTCAGAGTTCTAGGGACTTGCAGGATAATATCGGAGGTTTATTGAAGGATTTTCTAAGATGGCTAAGCCTATGACCTCGCTTTTGGTGAAGGGAAGAGAATTCAAGTGGGACGAGAAGTGCCAAGTATACATGGATCACAAGAGTTTGAAGTATATATTCGCTCAGAAGGATCTCAACCTTAGGCAACGCCGTTGGATGGAGCTTATTAAGGATTATGATTTGGAAATTCACTATCACCCGAGCAAGGCAAATTTGGTTACAGATGCCTTGAGTCGAAAGGAGCGTGTTCATTTAGCTGTTGTTGCCCAGCTACTCGATGAGATTGTTGAGGATTTCAGGAGACTTAACCTGGGGATAGTTGATCATACTGAAGGAGTTACCATTGATGTGGAATCTACCTTGGAGCAAGAAATCCACAGAAGGACAAATTGATGATGCTAAAATGCAAGAGATTAAGAATATGATTACTGAAGGTCGAGGTCTGAAATTCATAGAGAATGAGCAAGGCACCGTATGGTTCAAGGATCGGATATGTGTTCCTGAGATTGAAAGCCTTCGAGAGACTAATTTAAAGGAGGCCCATGACTCGGATTATTCTATTCATCCTGGTAGTACGAAGATGTATCAGGATTTGAAGCAAAAGTATTGGTGGTATGGATTGAAGAGAGATGTGGCTGCACATGTAGCGATGTGCGATGTATGTCAAGGAGTTAAGGCTGAACACCAGAGGCTAGCTGGACTACTATACCCATTAAATATACCCGAATGGAAGTGGGAAGAGATTGATACGGATTTCATTACTGGATTGCTTCGCATCTCGAAAGGATATGGTTCTATATGAGTTATTGTGGATAGACCGACCAAGGTGGCTCATTTCATTCCGGTTAAGACTGCTTATAAGGGATCGCAATTGGCTAAGTTATACATGTCTCGGATTAAGTCTCTACGCAATGTACCAAGGAAGATCATTTTGGATAGAGGACCACAGTTTACCCCCAGATTTTGGAAAAGTTTTCATGAGAATATGGATACGAAGTTGAATCATAGTTCGGCCTACCTCAGACTAATGTACAAACTGAAAGGACTAATCAAGTATGGGAATACATGTTGAGAGCTTGTACCCTTCAGCATGGTAGTAGTTGGGACAAGAGCCTACCTTATGCTGAATAGTTACCAGGCCAGTCTGAAGATGTCCCAGTTTGAGACTCTATATGACAGGAAATGCAGGACTCCTCTATTCTGGACCAGACTAGAAGAAGACAATTCTTTGGACCCAAACTTATTCAAGAGTCAGAAGAACAAGTTTGTATAATTCGAGAGGACTTGAGGATAGTTCAGACCAGACCAAAGAGATATGTTGATAATAGAAGAAGACCACTTGAGGTTGAGGAAAGAAATCATGTGTACCTCAAGGTGTCACCACTTCGTGGAATGAGGAGATTCAAAGTTAAGGGCAAATTGTCCCCTCGCTATATTGGACCATTCTTGATCTTTAGAAGAGTTGGAGAGATGGCATACCAACTCGAGTTACCTGCTAGCCTATCGGATGTGCATAACGTGTTCCACATATCTCAACTAAAGAAGTGTCTCCGTGTCCCCGAGGAGCAGTTACCAAGGGAAGAGCTCAGTGTCCAAGGTGATTTGACTTACACGGAGTACCCGATCAAGATTTTGGATACATTGACTCGAGTTACAAGGAATAAAGTGATAAAGATGTGTAAAGTGCAATGGAGTCACCACAGTGAAGATGAAGCAACATGGGAAAGAGAAGAAGAGCTTCCCATAGATTTTCCCCATCTTTTCCCTAGATCTTCTTAAATCTCGAGGACGAGATTATTTTTAAGGGGGGTAGGATTTGTAATACCCATTTTGTAAAAGAAATAAAAGGAGAATTTTTCTTTTCCTTTATATGTGATTTCTCCATTTATCATCACATGTGAACACTTCATTTGAAAACAAATAATTAATAAGAATGTATACCACTAAGTTTTGCATCATGCTGAGGTTTTTATTGTGTGTGCATTTTGTGATAATATAAAACTAAGATAAAAATAAATATGATAACACCCAAATTAGAATTTAAACCCTAAAGGAAATTCTAGAATTGAAACAAAAAGAGAAAAGATATACAAAATAATATATATAAATATATCTCCAAAGCAGTACTCTTTTTGGCGCAATATCATCTGGGGATAAATTGGTCACAAGCTTAAATTTAAGCTAGAATTCAAACTTGAATTGGAAAGGGGAGAAAAGGAAGTGGAAGAAAAAAAAATATAATAATAAAAAAAGGGCAAACCCAGCTTGGGCCGCGCTTTCCCTGCCTCGGCCCATTTCCCACTCGCCCGCTCGGCCCGGTTCCACCGCACGCGCGCAGCCCATGCACCGCACCAGCCGTTGCCGTTCACTCCACGCGCGCCCACTTACAAGTGGGACCCACTTGTCATGTTCGTCCTCTTCGCTGTAACAGAACGCCGAGGATACCGCGTCCGTCGCGATGAAATCGCGAGCACCGCGAGGTTTTAGCTTTCCTGGGGATTGTTTAAGAACGTGGCCTCCTTTCCCTTCCCGCATGCGACCGAGGCGCCTAGTGCTGGTAGGCCCATCGCTATAGACCAAGGCAACGACAGAGAGGGGATCGGAAGGAAGCGGGCGCCGCCGTCGGGGATTCGCTACTTCACCGACGTTCCGGGGTGGACAGGGTGTCTGGGCGACGCGTCTAATCGCGGGGAGCATAACCGTAGCGGATTGGGGTCGGGTGAGCCGGGAGGATTGGTCGAATTCCTCGCCGGAGCCTTCACCTCGACCGAAACCCGCCGTGCGCCGCGGGTAGCTTCGTTTGGTCCCCAACTCCGGTGAGTAAACCCTATTCCGAGTTCGCCTGTTCCCTGCGATAGTGTAGGACTCGATAGAATCGTGAATTGTGAGCTGAATCATCGGGCCGGGAATTCCGGCGATGGGGGATTCGCCGCAGGACAGAGAACGACGCCGCGCCCGTGCTTACGTTGTGGCGTCGGATGGCTGGATGGAGAAGAAGCCTCTTCGTCGTCCATCCTAGGATAGACGGTGGTGATCGGACGGTGTCTGGGCCGTTGGATCAGATATCTGCGGGCTGGGCTTCGTTGCTCGGCGTGGAGGGTCAGGTGCCGATGCACGACCGCCGTTGGATCGATCACCGGCGGATAAGATTAGAACCGGGGTCAGCGCTTCGGTGCATTAAATCCAGGGCGTTCAAGACTGATCGGGTGGATAGGATTTAGTCACATGCGTAGACGTTCCGTGTGCCATGGATCTCTGATCCAAGGGCCTGGATGGGATACCGGTTCACAATCTAATCCGGACCGCATTCTGGTGATCGGACGGCTGGGAGTTCACGATACCCCTTCGCGATGTAACAATTTCTTAAGAGCCCCTATGTTTTACCTAAATACAACCCGCGGTCCTCGGGCCTGTTTCCCTGAGTCTCGGGAACATTTATAGAATAACCCCTGCCTTCTCTGGGAATTGAGGCCCAGTCCAGGAATTAAATAAAACCAGAAAAATAGATTTAGAAATTGATTTTGAGTATAAAAATAATTGTAAAACTTGGGTAATTCATAGGAAATTCATACTAACTCCTTTTTAGTCCATTCCAGTTCCTATAATTTTGTATTAATATTGTTTAATACTTAGTGTCTCTGTTTTAACATGAAAATGGTGTTAAAATTTATTTCTTAGCTAATCTCGTATCAAATACATAAAACCTTAGGAAATTCGTATCTCCTCCGTTTTAACTCCGATTTGATCCGTTCAAGTTGCGTTAATCTCGTAGCAACGCGTAGATCATTATTATTCAGTTTGTACTTATGTTTGGTGTGATGTTAATTTTGTATATACCATGTTTGCTTGTATTGCTACGTCTAGCGCGAGGACACGTGTCATCTGAAAAGCAAGTTGGTACCTGGAATCTCAAGTGCTAGGCAAGTTGTGCCCTTGATCACTTCTTTTTACCCATTCATGTTCTTATTATTCATAATGATCTGCATAGGATAATTTTGCTGGGACCCAATAGGATGCCCTAGATTTTGACTATCTTTGTACCTTGCTTCACCACTGGTTTACTACTAAAGTTTTGGGTAGTACATGCTATTGCTTTATGTGGACTTGGGTATAGAGATATTCATCACTCATGGTTATACTATTTATTGTTATCTATTTTATTATTCCTTGTTCATGTTAAGATCATTATGTTAATGGGAACATGGAGCGACCACCCGGGAAAACAGTGCTACCACAAGGGTTTAATGGGACGCCCTTGGCTGATTAACTAGGAAAGCTAGGGGAGGGCTACCTTACCCGAAAGGGGCAAGGGCAGTAGGGGAGAGGTCAGTGCGGGGAGGTCCCTGGTTGATTTTGCTGCGATGGCGGTCAGCCAGGAACCCTGTACTGGATCTTCCTATAAACTGTAGCGGGTAGTCTGAAGCTAGTGGAACTTTGTAAAGGCCTCGTAGTGTTACCCTGCCTCGCCTCCTCGGTAGAGGTGTATGGGATTGGCCATCTCTTGGCAGATGGGTAATATGACTTGTGGGTAAAGATGCGCAACCTCTGCAGAGTGTAAAACTAGTATACTAGCCGTGCTCACGGTCATGAGCGGCTCGAACACTCACATGATTAAATTATGAAACTTAAACTTAACCTGTCATTTCATTGCATTTGGGATTATTTTGTTATTACTTTTACTTATTATTACTATGGTTTGGTATTCACTTACACTTAGTAATTGCTAATAAAATTTTGACCAACTTATAAAAGCAATGCTCAGCCTTAGCCTTAATTTCATTGATCAGCCTTACACTTCATGAACTCCCACCTTTGGTGAGTTCATGCCACATTATTCCCCACGACTTGTTGAGCTATGAACGTATGTGAGCTCACTCTTGCTGTCTCACACCCCCCCCCCACAGGAGAAGAACAGGTGGTTTCAAGTGGAGTCAAGTATCGAGGAGTTTGATCTGATCTTGGTGGTGTTTCTCAGTTGACATTGGCGCTGACGATCCTTAGTTCGTGTTATATTTATCTTTTATTATTTTTGTAAGTCTTCCGCTATGTAATATGTACTCTGATTATATTGTGACATTTATCTCTATTCACTCTGTTATTATATATGTTGTCTTCTTGGCGCATGTATGAGATGCACCCGGCTTTGTTCTTTAAAACCCGGGTGTTACACGATTCCACCGCCGACAGGCGGGCTGCTAGCCGCCACTGTCGTTGTCGCACGGCGGTGGAAGGAGTATCATGTCGTAGCTGCCGTCGAGGGACATGAACTCAAGACTCCCGAAACGGAGCACTGTCCCGGGTTGGAGAGGTTGCTGGAGACTGCCCATCTGGAGCTTGATGGGAAGTTGTTCGTCAACACGCAGCAGGCCCCTACCTGGCGCGCCAACTGTCGGCGTTCCGAGACCGGGGGGTCCCTGGGCTGACGAGTGAATGTCGCCGCGTGCCCCAGCCCAGATGGGTCGAGCGCGAGGGCGAGCGCGAAGGGGGGAGAGCGAGGCGGCCGGAGACCGGCGTGAGAGAGGTGGGAATCCCGCGGCCTTCGTGTTCGTCCTGCGCCCAGGTCGGGTGCGCTTGCAGTAGGGGGTTACAAGCGTCCACGCGGGAGAGGGAGCGAGCGGCCTCCGGCGAGCGCCTGTTCTCGTCCTCGTCCCTGCGCGGCCAACCCTCTCTAAGAGGGCCCTGGTCCTCCCTTTTATAGGCGTAAGGAGAGGATCCAGGTGTACAATGGGGGGTGTAGCAGAGTGCTACGTGTCTAGCGGAGGTGAGCTAGCGCCCTAGGTACATGCCGTTGTGGCAGCCGGAGAGATCTTGGCACCCAGCTGGTGTGATGTCGTGGCCGTCGGAGGAGCGATGGAGCTTGGCGGAGGGACAACTGTCGGAGCGGTTGAGTCCTTGCTGACGTCCTCTTGCTTTCGTAAGGGGGCTGAGAGCCGCCGTCGTCACAGAGCATGTGGGGCGCCATCATTGCCTATCTGGCGGAGCGAGCCAGATGGGACGCTGGTCTTGTTCCCTGCGGCCCGAGACACCTCGGGGTAGGGTGATGATGGCGCCTCCTGTTGACGTGGCTGGTCTGCGCCCTAGGTTGGGCGATGTGGAAGCTCTTCCGAAGCCGAGGTCGAGTCCGAGCCCCCGGTTCAGCGAGGCGGAGATTGCCGGCTGGTGCCAGGGCGGAGTCCGAGCCCTGGGGTCAGGCGAAGCGGAGTTCGTCGTCTTCTGGGGCCGAGCCCAAGTCCGAGCCCTGGGTCGGGCGAGGCGGAGATCGTCGTCTTCTGGGGCCGAGCCCTGGGTCGGGTGGAGTTCGCCGTCTTCCGGGACTTAGCCCGAGTCCGAGCCCTGGGTCGGGTGAAGTTCGCCGTTTTCCGGGACTTAGCCCGAGTCCGGGCCCTGGGTCGGGCGGAGCGGAGTTCGCCGTCTTCCGGGACTTAGCCCGAGTCCGAGCCCTGGGTCAGGCGGAGTTCGCCATCTTCCGGGACTTAGCCCGAGTCCGAGCCCTGGGTCGGGCGGAGCGGAGTTCACCGTCTTCCGGGACTTAGCCCGAGTCCGAGCCCTGGGTCAGGCGGAGTTCGCCGTCTTCCGGGACTTAGCCCGAGTCCGAGCCCTGGGTCGGGCGAAGCGGAGCTTCCTATGGTGCCTTCGGCAGGGCGTACTGCCTGTCAGTCTTACTCTGTCAAGTGGCACCGCAGTCGGAGTGGCGCAGGCGGCGCTGTCCTTCTGTCAGGCAGGTCAGCGGAGCGACGAAGTGACGGCGGTCACTTCGGCTCTGCCGGCTGGGGGGCGCGCGTCAGGATAAGGGTGTCAGGCTACCTTTGCATTAAATGCTCCCGCGACTTGGTCGGTCGGTGCGGCGATTTGGTCAGGGTTGCTTCTTAGCGAAGGCAGGGCCTCGGGCGAGCCGGGAATATGTTCGCTGCTGAAGGGGGGGCCTCGGGCGAGACGGAAATCCACCGAGGTCGGCTGCCCTTGTCCGAGGCTAGGCTCGGGCGAGGCGTGATCGTGTCCCTCAAATGGACTGATCCCTGACTTAATCACACCCATCAGGCCTTTGCAGCTTTGTGTTGATGGGGGTTACCAGCTGAGAATTAGGAGCCTTGAGGGTACCCCTAATTATGGTCCCCGACAAAAAGTAAATCATAATGGGTACTCCAACCGTTCCTCTAAATATGACATGTGGCGCAATTTATACAGACGTCGTGTAATACTCAAAATTGTATACAAAGAATATAGAGAGGTCTCCTCATTTTATGTGCCTTATTTACATCATGAAAAGAACATACATAAAATTAAGAGTGATTAAATTAAACCAATGACACTAAAATAAAAGAAAGTGCATCTTGTTGGAGCTTTATTGTTTGTGCATTAAATAAAATAACGAGGATAATAATAATAAGATAATAATTACTAGAAGTGGGATTAAACCCTAAATTGAAATTAGGGTTTGAAAATAAGAAGAAAAAAAAAAGAAAAATATTATACAACACAAAATAGAGTTATGAATAAATAAATTTATCACATTTTTAGGTGTTCAAATTATACTTTTAATCTGAGAGTGAAATTGCCACAAATTTGAAATTAAATTGGAATTGGAAAGAGAGAAAAGAAAATAGAAAATAAAAAGAAAAAAGAAAAAAAAGGAAAAACACGCATGGCCCAGAACCGCTTTCGGCCCATTTACACCCCGCTACACCAGCCCGTGCGTGGATCTGCTTCTCCCTCTCCGTATTCTCTGACGTATGGGGCCTGGATGCCAGAAACGAACCCTTGCGCTGTCGTCCGTTTACCCAGTCTCTGGCCGCTCGGGCCCACTGCCTACGCGGATCATGCTTAACGGCGGGCGCGCAACGGCCGGCGCCACTAGCTCAACGAACTCCCGTGGCTCCATATAATCTCGGGGCCTTGCGGTTTCGTGCCTCAGCTTCATCCGCGTGGCGCGTTCGTCGGGAGCTACGCAGGCGGCGGGACATCGGCGGTCAGTGCAGAGCACCATCACAGGTGAGCCACTCCTCCCTCTCTGATGTTTTGGTATACGGGGGGGTTCGGGGGGCGGGCATGGTGGTCTTGGTCGGGGGCGATTCTAGGGGCCGGCGAACCGCCGCGGTGCCTCTGCCAGATCAAGGGCGAGAGCCAGGTGGCCGGTACTTGGCGGGAGAAATGGATATAGCGGTCGGTTGGACCGGTGTTGAGACGTTGAAGACGACAGGATAGCCATGGATCGTAGGATGGACGGCTAGGGTATTGTTTGGTGCATCTGTTCGGTGGTGTCGTGTACGGGTCCGGGCTGGGTGCACGCTGGTGAACCATCGGAGAGAGAGAGAGAGAGAGAGTTCTTGGGAGAGCGTGGCGTCTAGTCTGGGCGGAATGACCGGGGAGGGGTCTCAGGTAGAAGATGATCCCGGTCCGTTGGTTCTCAGATGTGTGGATGAGAGTTAGTCAGGCTGTAGCATCTCCAGGATAGATCTGGGTCATCGATTGGTGATCGGATGGTTGCCCTAGAACCCTAGCGCCCACCGTCGATCCTGGATCCAGCGATCGTTGAGAGAAAGGCCTTGTATAGTTGGGCTGGTTTAATCTGGACCACCAATTTCGGATCCGACAGCCGAAAGGCAACGATACCTCTTCAGCTATGTTGGTTTACAATTGAGCCCCTGTGTTTAGTTGGTTTAGAACCCGCGGTCCACATATAGGGAATTTTGAGTCTCGGTTACATTTACGCCAGGGCCCCTGACTTTTCTGGGTTTCGAGGCCCAGTCCAGAGTGGATTAAAAATAGAGAAATAATTATAGAAATTCGTTTTTAATACAAAAACAAATCTAGAAACTTGTAAAATGCATAGAAAATTCATTTTTAGTCCAAATTGATCCATTCCAATTTCTAAAATTTTGTAAATTTAATATCTATCACCTAGAGTCTCTGTTTTGGCATGAAAACAGTAAGAAAATTAATTTCTCATTTAATCCTATTTCAAGCACATTAAACCTTAGGACATTTATAACTTGAAATCCATAACTCCAAATTTAATGATTCCAGTTCCTATGATCTCATTTTAATGTGTAGATTTTTATTGTATACTTTATTTACCTGTTTGGTGTGATGTTAATTTTTGGCTATACTATGTATGTATCATGTCGATGCGAGTAGACGAGCAAGCCACTATGGATCCTGAGGTCCAGCAGGTAGAAGTTGCTGAGCAGGAGCTCATTGAAGGCAAGTTGTGCCCTTGACCACTTTTATACCCAATAATGTTCTTTAATATCATTTATTCATGCATAGGTTAATTTTGAGGGGACCCAATAGGTCACCCTAGATTGTTTATCTCATTACCTTGTTTACCCCTGAATCACTTGGGTAGTTTGCTATTGCTTTACATGGTTTTGGGATAATCATTTATTATAACCATGTTCCAGTTATTTTGTTATTCTATTTTATGTTCATGTCAAGATCATTAATGTTAATTGGAACATAGAGCTTAACTTGAGAAACACGTGCCACCACAAGGGAGGAATGGGACCCCTTGGCTAACAATTAGGAAAGCTAGTGGAAGACTACTGTCGGAGAGGAAATTCTCCGGCCGGGTGGCGGAATGCACCCACCCTAAATCCTAAGATGAGGAGGGGGCCTTAGCGGTTTGCCTGTCTGCTAGATGGTCGATGAACACAGGAAGACACGAGAGTTTAGAGTGGTTCAGGCCGCCGGAGCGTAAAACCCTACTCCACTGTGTGTTGTATTGAGTGTCTGAGCACTTGAGCTTGAGAGCTAGAGAACTTGTGTGTGAGTCTGTGTGTCTTAAAGTCTGCCTTTTAACGTTGTGTGCCTTCCCTTTTATAGCTCAAGGGAGGCACATACAAGGATGCTGAGCCCCAACATGTGGGCCCAGGAACATAACGCAAGGAATACCTAGAGTAACTAATGCAAGTAACGCCTGTGCAATCTCCTAGCGCCATGATGTCCACAGCCCGTGCAGTATTGATATGCGGCGGCAGCTTCCTTGGTAATGTGCGAGTAATAATGAGCATAGTGCACGCGGCAGCATGGGTGTGCCGCCTGCCAATGGAATGGACAGGCACACCGTATGCAGAATGGACAGGTCGCCACCTGCCAACGGAATGGACAGGTCGTCGCCTGCCAGCGGAATAGATAGGTCTCATTAAATGCTGAGGCGACACACCGCCTACCAGTGGAATGGACAGGCGGCGCGCCTTACCCTCAATAAATGCAGAGGCCGCGTAGCCCAGATGCCTTACATCAGGCTCCGCTCATTGGCTTACGTCACGTGCAGTAGGCCACGTGGCAGCGTCGGGTCTCCGCCTGGGCGGGGAGTAGAAGTGTATGCGGATAGGTCCGCACTAGACTAGGCCTGGACACATGTCGGTACCAGACCCCCGCCCGGGTCCTATCCAAGGCCCGTGCATGTTCTGTCCTGGGACCTTGGGACCCCATTGTGGGCGGCCCAGACCCCATACGGGAGGGTCCGGATCCCATTCCAGGGGTCTGGCTTGCACACCTTGCGGTCCTGGACCAACCCTGGAGGTCCGGTCTGCATATCCAGGGGTCCGGTGCTCTCCCATGGGGGTCCGGACTTACTGTTGATGTCTTGGACTATATCACCTCCTCTGGACACATGGCGGCTCCGAACCCACCCATGTGGTGGAGTCAGGCGCTGCTGTGGACCCAGAGTAGTCGCCCGAGACTGGGGCGAGTCGTGGCCTGGTCCCACACACAGCACCTTGACCACGCGACTAAGAGATAGTCGCGTAGGCATTGCGTCTTTATACAGTAGTAAGGGGTACCCTAGTTTTAGGGTACCAACAGTGGCCCCCGGGCCCACCTCGGGGGAGGATGGGAGCCTGCAGGTGGGGCCAAAACTTGTACTTCGTGTCAACATTGCATGACCAGTGATTGGGGCACCATCTTAGCACGCCTGCTGATGCGTCGCATTAACTCAGCGCATCTGCCGACGCACGTGCTGTCAATCTGCCTTCGGTCACATCAACTGCCACATCTGTCCCCGCGGCTGACTGACCCATGACCCCACGTCTAGTGGTTCCATCGGGCCACGCGTGGGGTGCCTCGTTGCCGCCGCCTTGGTTAAAAAATATCTCCCTGCAGCGGCCCCGAAGCAGTGCACGATCGTGCGCAGCGGTTCACTCCCCGCGTGACGGTTCTCTTCTTCTGCACTCGGAGACCGGCACACCAGCTGTATGACTTGTGGACCCAGTCCCCTGAGTCAGAGACTAGGCCACCTGGTCGCTAGGTGCGCGTTGGACAGGATTCCCTACAGCGTCTCGGGGCACGAGCGAGAGAGTCTTCCTTGAAAAGGGATTCACCCCGCGTGCAGCAGTTATGCTTTTGCATTCTCTCCCAATCGCTGCGCCCTTTCGCCTTCGAGCTCTTTGTGCCCCTTTGCATTCACGCTCTCCTGCTCTTCACCCGCGCCGCCGCTGACGCCATGACTTCGCTCGGCCATCCCGACCGCTTCTAGTCTGAGGCGGCACTCAATCTAGCATGCGGCCTGCTCGGGAGGACCGCGTTGGGGCTCGCCGGGAGAATCCGCGCCGGCGCCGTCCCCCTCGGTGGCCTCGCCGTCGGGGAGTTCGTTCTGTTCGTCTCCTATGTCTCCTGCGGGTTGGCGCTGCTGATCTCGCCTTTCTTCCTGCTGTTGTTGGAGGATTTCGAGCTCTAGCTCCAGCACCTTACGCCCCACTTCATCCTTCAAGCGGACATCTTCGTCCACCTCTGCGAGATGTTCGTGGGGGTGGCCAACTGCACTTCCCTCTTCCGCCATTTCTTCATGTTGGTGAAGTCTGGGAAGGCCAAGGACCATCTCGGTGCCTACTACTTCTAGACGAGGCCAGATTCGGCTGTGGCCTACATCTCCATGCTCGGCGGCGCGAGGTGAGAAAACTGGCGCAACGATTGGGTGATCGTCAGCACCGAAGCAACGACTGCCTCGTGCTGCCGAGCGACGGACCAACACTCGACCGGAAGCAATGGAGGGCCAAGCCGTCCCTTGCGCCAGAGCTCCTGCCTGTGTTGGACAAGATCAAGGGCTTGGCAGCCGGTGGTCTGACCTCGATGCACGTGGTCGGCAATTTCCTAAAGCGCCGGGTCATGCCGCTGCAGAGGAGGCCACGCCTGTGCTGCTGGTTCACCGTCCCGAATGATATCGGTCGGATCCAGCGCGGGCCAGGCACCAATCTGTCCTGGGAGGAGCTGGAACTTCTGGTGAAGGGGATTACTGGTGAGTCCTTTGTCCCTAAGTCTTTGATACTCCCCCCAGGACATCTCGGCGCTATGTGATGATCCAGGGCTGCGAACGACGGTCCTGGCCACGTTGCTGACCCTCGACGAGAACGGTGTGGCAGTTCGTCAGACCGGCGGTCGAGACCCCCTCCGTGGGATCCAGATCCCCGGTGTACCAGCTAGGGGTCCCCAGCCCGTCAGTGCGGCTCCTAGCGCCGGTCCCGCCGTGGCCCCCAGTTCCATGGACAGGGCAAGGGACCCGCAAGCAGCTCCTCCGCCCCAAGTGGCACCAGGGGGTCGAAGGAAGAGAGGCGACGCCTGTTGCGTCGCGCCGATGGGTCGGCTATTTCGGACCCCCCAGAAGCATCAAAGGACTGCTGGTGGGGCCAAGGGAGCCGGCTCCTAGGCCCAGGGCGCGCAGAGGCGCGTCAGTCCTACACCACCACCACCATCGGGCCCGCCGCCACCAGCACCACCACCACAGTCAGTCTCGCCGCCACCACCACCACCTGGGGGTGATCTCCCCTAGGGGCACCAGCAGCAGCAACAACCACAGTAGCAGCAACAACAACAACAGCAGTGGACGTCCCGCTTCCAGGATCGATGGAAGGTCCAAGGCCCCAAGTAAGTGAAGGCCCTTTTTTCCACGAGTGTAGTTATCATGCCAACGGGTCTTAACCTATCCTTTGCTTGCTAGGGCTTCCTCCCCCTTTGCTCCCAAGGTCGCACCTCCTCCGCCGGATACCACGCTCGTCGGCGGGTCTGGCTCTCAGCAGCAGGTATCTGTTGGGAGTGGTGCCGGCAGTTCGCCCCCGGCTGCTGCCATTAGGACAGCGCCACCAGGCTCCCGCGCTCTAGGTGGGGGTCCGGCAGCAGTGGCGCCAACGCCAAGTGGCATCGCAGCGGCGGGGGAGGTCCTAACTAAGCCGACGGCTACCGTAGCCTCAACGACGGTGATGCCATTAAGTACACCATCAGCAGCGACAGAGGGGGTCCCAACTGCGCCCAATCCTACCGTCGAGGGTGACACGGAGGGCACGTCCAGCTCCATCCCGCCGCCCACTCCGGAGGAGACGGAGGTGGTTTTTGGGCGGCGGCTCCGGTCCGGTGCCGACCCATAAGCAGCTCCAGTTCCCCTCCCCCAGGTGATGTCTCGTGCCCATTAGGCTCTTCATGAGACCGAGGCGGCGATATGGCAGGAATAGGAGGTGCTGGAATCTGAGCACCAGCACCTCAGCGACTAGCGCACCCAGCTGGAGGAGCGCACCAAGGTGGCGTCCCACCAGTTCGCCTTTGAGCGGTACGAACTTGCGCAGGACCGCAAAGACTACAAAAAGGACCTCCAGAAGGTGTACACCCAGGAACTGGAGGCGAGCCGGAAGGAGAAGAGGTTGGCCAAGAGGGAGGAGACCCTGAACCAGAGGGAGGCTCTCACCACGGAGCTCCGGGCCAAGCTAAAGGCCCTGGACCAGACCCTAGAGGCCCAGCGAACCTAGCAGGTGAAGGCCATAGAGAAGATCAAAAAATGGGAGCAGGAGCTGGAGGATAAGGCCAGCGACATCACCCTCGCTGAGGAGAACCTCAAGGAGAAGGATGCGTCCCTGGATAGGCAGGCGGTGGATCTCGCCAGGCGAGAGACAGACCTCGCCTTCCAGGAGGAAATGCTCGAAAGGCAAGGCAAGTTGCTGGCCGAGCATGAGCTCGAGGCGGAGGAGAAAGAGCGGAAGCTGGAGGAGCGGATCCGGCAGTTCCAGGCGGCGCAGGCGGCACCGGGCCCCTAGGTGGTGGAGGCCACCAAGAAGGCTCTTGAAGACCTTCGGGCGGAGCATCGCGCCGGGGTCCAGTGCATCGCCGCATGGGCCGGCGAGGTGAGCACGACACTGGTGCCGCTAGGGATGAGTCCCATCCCGGTGTCGAAGCTGCCGACGTCCATCTCCGATGCGCTCCCGGTGCTGGACTCCACCACCAACCGCCTCCGACGCCTGGACCACATTATTGGCGCCCGCCTGGAGGCTGAAGGCGTCAGGCTCTACCAGACGGTGATCGAGTACATCTTGACATGCTTCCGGAGCCATGACTCGACCATATCCTTGGAGCCGGTGATCACTGGTCCGGTGTCGACACTGAAGACACCGCTCGAGAGGGCGTACAAGACACCATGGAGCTGGTGGCCGAGCGCTTCCAGTGGGATCCTGCTGATGATGAGTAGTTGTACCTATAGAGACAAGGCAAGGGTCCCGCTGGAGTGTGGCTTGTAACAATTTTTGGTTTTGTAAGATACTTTTGAGAATTATTAATCAAACAACACTTATCTGTATGCTGTTTGTCCTCACTGTGTGTAGCGTTACCAACTTCTCCCTGGTACTTGGCCCCCTACTATGTAGACTCGACGTGTCGAGGCTGGATCCCAATATACCTAAGAGAAGACTAGATGCCCGATCCCCAGGGGGTAGTCTCTACGGATTGAGACTACCTGTGTCTGGATCGAGACCTAGACCTGCACACAGCTTTGGCTAGGAAGCTTTAGTAGTACACCCATAGGACCCCCCAGCTGGTATCTTTTATCCTTTGATTCATGCGATAGGACCCGCAGGACTTAGACTGGGAAGCCAATCCATATGTCCAGACCCCCTGGATCACAGCTCCAAATACTAGGACACCCGTCGCAGAGTGGTGGAGCGTGTAGGCTTAGGGTTTGGGACCAGGCTAAGCGGCTACACAGCTCCGGACCACCCCAGGAGACGTGTGTCCATTCTCTAGAACTGGGCCCTAGGTTGCCAGACCCGCAAGACTATAGTTCCAAATACTAGGATACCCGTCACTGAGTGGTGGAGCGTGCAGGCTTAGGGTACGAAACCAAGCTAAGCGGCTGCACAACTCTGGACCACCCCAGGAGGCGAGTACCCATTCTCCAGAACTGGCCCCCAGGCTATCGGACCCCCTGCCGAGGGGTCCTAAACTGCAAGCCTGGCTACTCAATTTGGATGTCATTATACCAGCAAGGGTGGGAACTATATGGGTGGGTTAGATAAAAAATAATGCTCGTAAATTGAAGCAGACTAAAAATATCACAAAACAAATCTGGGGGTGAATCTTTTCTTTATAACTTGATATTCATGAGTGTAGGCCAACAGACAGGGTTTATGAGGGCGGACCTCACCGGGTTGACGTACATATATGCGCAACCTAGTTACAAAGGAAGAAAATTGAATCCCTAGGTTTGTTTTTATGGGTAAAACTTACGGAGATGCTCTATGTTCCAGGGATTGGGAAGAGGCTCTCCTTCAGTTGTAGCGAGGCGTACACATCTGGGTCGGCATATTTCCATCACCTTGAAGGGTCCTTCCCAGCTGGGGGAGAGTTTGTGGAGCCCTTCTCGGTTCAGTACTCACCTTAGGACCAGGTCCCCGACCCTGAGCTCCCTACTATGCACGAACCGTTGGTGGTAGCGACTGAGCGCTTGGTTGTACCGTGCATTTCGGATCACCGCTCGCCATCTGTGCTCGTCGATGAAGTCCACATCCTCACGCCGTAGCTATTCCTGCATAGACTCATCAAAAGCTTGGACCCGTGGGGAGCCCATAATGATTTCCGAGGGAAGGCAGGCTTTGACCCTGTAGACTAGGAAGAACAGGGTCTCCCCGGTAGCTCGGCTGGGTGTGGTCCGGTTCCTCCACAGCACGAACGGAAGCTCGTTGACCCAATTTGCACCATGCTTTTTCAAGTAGTCGTAGGTGTGTGTCTTGAGTCCCCTGAGGATTTCTGCGTTTGCCCTCTCCGCCTGGTCGTTGCTCCTTGGATGAGCCACAGACGCAAAGCAGAGTTGGGCGCCGATGCCCTCGCAATACTCCTAGAAAAGCTGACTTGTAAATTGGGTCTCGTTGTCCATAATGATACGACTTGGGACACCCCAAATCTACTGACAATCAACCTGAGGAAAGCAACAACAACACCCTTGGTGATGTTGACCACAGGGGTGGCCTCTGGCCACTTGGTGAACTTGTCGATGGCGACGAAGAGGTACCGGTACCCGCCGATGGCCCTGGGGAATGGTCCCAGGATATCCACCCCCCATATGGCGAATGGCCAGGAGGGTGGAATCATCTGCAGAGCCTGAGCTAGTGTGTGTATCTGCTTTGCATGGAATTGACACGCTTTACAGGACTTTACCATCTTAGCTGCATCCTTGAGGGCGGTTGGCCAGTAGAAGCCATGCTAGAAGGCCTTACCGACCAGCGTGCGGGATGAGGAATGACTTCCGCACTCTCCTCCATGGATCTCCGTGAGCAACTCACGGCCCTCCTCCTGGGTAATGCACCGCATGAGAATGTCGTTGGCGCCACGGTGGTAGAGATCCCCTTCCACCACCGTGTATCGCTTAGCCAACCACACTATGTGCTCTACAGATACATGATCTTCAGGAAGGATGTTTTCCTTCATGTAGTCCCGGATCTCGGAGATCCATGCATTAGGACCACTCTGAGATACTGGTTGTGGCACTAAGGGGTAGGCAGGACTCCCTGTTGCACACACAACCTTTGATGGGTTCTACAGATGTAACACCACTGGGACCGCTAGCTTCGAGGTGCTAATCTCGCCCCCTTCGCCCAGTTCAGCAGGCTGGGCGGTAGGTCTCAGCAGCCGTCTTTCGAAGACACCCTCGGGCACGGGTGCCCAAGTTGATGCCCTCGTGGAGAGTTCATCTGCCGTCGAGTTGTCAGCTCGAGGAACATGTTGCAGTTCCAGGGCCGTGAAGTCCTTCTCTAGCTTCTTTACGTGGAGGAGGTAAGCTGCGAGCCTAGGCTCGTTGCAGCTACATTCCCTGTGGACTTGCTTGATGATCAGCTGGGAGTCCCCCTTCACAAGGAGCTGGTGGATCCCCAGGGATAGGGCGGCCGACAAGCCGAAGATCAATGCTTCGTACTCTACCATATTGTTGGTGGCCTTGAACTCAAGGTGCACCATGTACTTCACTTGATCTCCGCTTGGGTCGATGAGGACCACCCCAGCCCCACCAACTTGCTGACGGGTGGATCCGTCGAAGAAGAGCGTCCAGTGGGGCTCGGTGAAGACCGGACCCATGGGCTTCACAGGTGTGGGGTCCGAATCGGGATCTAGACCCCTAGGAGCGCTCGGGGGTGGTGTCCACTCCACGATGAAGTCAGCCAAAACCTGGCTCTTGATGGCGTGGTGAGGCTGGAAGTCCAGCTGGAACTCAGCGAGCTCCGCGGCCCACTTGGCGATGTTGCCTGTGGCGTTAGAGTTATGGAGGATGGCCCTTAACGGAAAAGAGGTCACCACCACGACCCTGTGTGCCTAGAAATAGTGGCGTAGCTTCCTGGACGCAACAAGTACAACATAAATAAGCTTGTGCGTCTCAAGATACCTGGCCTTTGCTTCATGGAGGACCTCGCTGACGTAGTAGATAGGCCTCTGAACGGTCCGGACCCCTGTGGCTGGTCCCGAGTCCTCAGGCGCCGTGGTGGTCGGACCACCACCTTCTCCTGGGGAACCTCCTAACTCCCCTGGGGATGCTGCTCTGTCCTTTCGACGACCAGCACCATGCTCACCGCCTCCGCAGCCACTGCAATGTACAAGTACAGCGGCTCCCCTGGCTCCGGAGCTACCAGTATCGGCAGGGACACAAGGTGCTGCTTCAACTCTTAGAGGGCACGTTCTGCCTCCTCGATCCAAGAGAATGGGCCGGACTTCTGCAACAGCTTGAAGAAGGGTAGCGCCCTCTCAGCCAGCCTTGAAATGAAGCGGCTAATGGCGGCTAACGACCCCGTAAGCTTTTGGACATCCTTGATACGGGCCGAAGGCCTCATTACCTCAATCGCTTTGATCTTCTCTGGGTTTGCTTCAATACCCTGGTGCAAGACCAGGAATCCCAACAACTTCCCAGCGGAGACACCAAAGACACACTTGTCCGGGTTCAGCTTCGTGCGCGTCGCCCGCAGCTTGTCAAAAACCAGGGTCAGGTCTTCCACCAGAGTCGACCCCCTCTTAGTCTTGACTACGATGTCATCGACATATATCTCTATCCTGTCCCTAATTAGGTCCCCGAAGGTCTTACTCATCGCCCGTACAAATGTTGGTAAGGCGTTTCTCAGACCGTAGGGCATTACAACATAACAATAAAGCCCATCCACTGTTACAAAAGCGGTATGTTCCCTATCTTCCCTAGCCATCTAGATCTGATGGAACCTAGAGTAAGCATCAAGAAAGGACAAGAGGTCGCACTCGGAGGTAGAGTCCATGATTTGATCTATGCGTGGAAGTGGATACGGGTCCTTGGGACAAGCCTTATTCAGGCTGGTGTAGTCGATGCACATCCGAAGCTTCCTGTTCGCCTTTGGAACGATGACTAGGTTGGCCAGCCATACAGGGTGATGAGCCTCTTCGATGAAGCCAGTGTCTAGCAGCTTCCGGACCTGCTGACGGATGAAGTCCTACCGCTCAACGGACTGTCTTCGAGGCTTCTGACTCACCGGCTTGGCGTCGGGATGGATCTTCAGATGGTGCTCAATCACCTCCCTGGGGATCCCAGGCATTTGTGACGGTTCCCATGCGAAAATGTTGACATTTTCCCGAAGGAAGGTGACGAGCGCGAGTTCTTATTTCTCCCCCATATTGCCCCGCGATGCGGGTGGTCTGGGAGGAGTCCGCGCCGACCTGGATGGTCTTGACGGGTCCGCCGTCTGCTCCGGACGGCTGCACCTTTGGCACCTTGGCAGACACCTTGGTACCGGAGGTCAAGGGGTCCTTCCCTCCATCGTCCGGGCGAGCAGCTTCTGCCGCCAGGGCATGTAGCTTCTCGACAGCCGTCACCGCAGCGGCGCGGTCGCCCCGCACGGTGAGGACCCCAGCAGGGGACGACATCTTAAGGACCAAATACCCATAATGGGCAATGGCCATGAACCGGTACAGGGCTGGCCTACCAATGATGGCATTGAATGGGAGGTTAACCTCCGCGACGTTGAACTGGACGTTCTCGGTGCGGAAGTTTTCCTCTGTCCCCAATGTAACCGGGAGCGTGATGCTCCCTAGGCGATACACCAGTTGAGCACCCACTCCAGAGAATGGACGAGAGGGTCCCAGTCGGGACCCTGGGATCTGCAGCTGCTTGAATGCAGCATGGCTGATAACATTGAGCCTAGCCCCACCGTCAATTAGCACATGGTGCAGCCGCATGTTGGCGATGATAGGGGCGGTGATGAGCGGTACTATACCGGCCCCTGCCATGTTGTCGGGGCAGTCGGATGCCACGAAGGAGATAGTGGTGCTCCTCCATCGTTGATGTGGAGCAGCCTTCGGGACCCCGGGGACTGCCGAAAGGACCTCTCGGCGCAGGGACTTGACGTTCCTGCGGGAAATGAGCTCCCAGCTCCCGCCATACATAACGTACAGCTTCTTGCGGCGGTCGCTCTCGCCACCGGAGTCAGAGTCTCCAGTAAAAACGTCCTTGAGGACCCCCTTGGGCGACTGATACCCGAGGTCCCGTTCCCCCACGGCCACATCAATGTCGTCGACCCTCTGCTTGCCAGGCTGGCAACAAGGTGGGAAGCCATCATTGGAAGCCTGCTCGTGCCGCTCGCCGACGCGCTTTGCGAGCTTGATGATCTCGTGGCACTTCGAGGCGCTGTGGTGACTATTGGGGTGCACAGGGCATGAGCCGCTGTTGCCCCCTTGTGGCCGTGGGCGCTTGTTGCGCTCGTTCCGGCCCCAGTCGCAGCTGCGACGATTGGAGCAGCAGACTGCGGCCTCTTGTGGCCACGATTCTTCTTCTTCTTTTTGTCGTCCTGGTGACGGCACCCGAGCCACCCGTCTGGGTAACCCGGGTCTGTGGTGCTGAGTGCCATGCACGGCCCTCGGCAGCTCTGGCACACTTGTCAGCCAGAGCGAAGAGCGTGGTGACAGTTTCCATGTCATGCGTGGCCAACTTCTCTAGCATCTTCTCATCACTCACCCCCTGGCGGAAAGCGGTGATGATGGAAGCATTGGAGATACGGGGTATAGTACCTTGTACCTTAGTGAAGCGGGAGATGAAAGCCTGGAGAGTTTCACCGGGTTCCAGCCTCACTGCATGGAGGTGAGCCTCCACGTCATGCTGCTGATAAGCACTGGCGAAGTTCGCTGTGAACCACACACAGAGCTCTTCCCAGGAGTAGATTGATCTCGGGGCGAGGTTCATGAGTCAGGTCCGGGCCAGCCCAGACAAGGCTACATGGAAGTATGTTGCCATTACAGCAGTATCTCCACCTGCTGCCGTAATAGCAGTGACATATACCTGCAAGAATTCCGACGGGTTTGACGTACCGTCGTGCTTTTTCCGGCAGGTGTGGCTGGAACTTGGAAGGCCAAATCGCCGCACAGAGATGATCCGCCAGTGCGGCGCAGCCCACACTGGCCAATGGGACACCCGCCTGAATTCGGGCACCCCTTGGAGTTTGCGGTGCGACCGCAGTGAAGTCTTGGTCGAAGTTGCGACCCTCGATGTTCTGCCGACGCTCATGCACCCTCTCCAAAGAGACTTGGCCATCCTCGCCCGCACGCCTAAGGTTGAGTTCTGCCCGCAAGTCATTAGGCCTCTCCAAAGAGACAGGAGCGTCCTCTCCCTCATGCCTATGGTTGAGCTCCGTCCGGAGATCCTCGGTCGATGCGGCCTTCACCGAGGGTGAGCGCACTGACGCTGACGCCTCGTGTTGACGTCGGGATGACCAAGGTCGGGGCCTGGCTGAGCCAGAATGCGCCATGCCGAGCAGACGATCGACATCATCACGCCACTGCTTCATGGCCCCCGGTGAGGCTGTGGAGCTAGGAGGATAGCGTAGCAACTCCCTGGCTGTAGACAAGGCCCTAGGCGCAGCCCTCGACGCTCTGGATGTCTGCGCTGGAGTGTGCTGACGCGCCGAGCGCACAGTAGCAGCACCAAGCACAGGGCGGTTGGAGGCCCGTGGCATGGAAGACGCAGCCTCTTCCTCCATCAGGAAGTCTTCAGAAGCCGGGTCGCGGTGCTCGACGATCTGAACCAACGTGCCGAGCAAGGAAAACAGGAAAAACCTAAAGCAAAAGCCCCCTACCTGGCGCGTCAAATGTTGGAGAGGAAATTCTCCGGCCAGGTGGCGGAATGCACCCGCCCTAAATCCTAATATGAGGAGGGGGCCTTAGCGGTTTGCCTGTCTGCTAGATGGTCGATGAACAGAGGAAGACACGAGAGTTTAGAGTGGTTCAGGCCACCGGAGCGTAAAACCCTACTCCACTATGTGTTGTATTGAGTGTCTGAGCACTTGAGCGTGAGAGCTAGAGAACTTGTGTGTGAGTCTATGTGTCTTAAAGTCTGCCTTGTAACGTTGTGTGCCTTCCCTTTTATAGCTCAAGGGAGGCACATACAAGGATGCTGAGCCTCGACATGTGGGCCTAGGAACATAACGGAAGAAATACCTGGAGTAACTAATGCAAGTAACGCCTGTGCAATCTCCTGGCGCCATGATGTCCATAGCCCGCTCAGTATTGATATGCAGCGGTAGCTTCCTTGATAACGTGTGAGTAATGATGAGCATAGTGCACGAGGCAGGATGGGTGTGCCGCCTGCCAATGGAATGGACAGGCACGCCGTCTGTGGAATGGATAGGTCGCCACCTGCCAGCGGAATGGACAGGTCGCCGCCTGCCAGCGGAATGGACAGGTCTCATTAAATACTGAGGCGTCACACCGCCTTCCAGTGGAATGGACAGGCAGCGCGCCTTACCCTCAATAAATGTAGAGGCCGTGTAGCCCAGAGACCTTACATCAGGCTCTGCCCGTTGGCTTATGTCACGTGCAGTAGGCCACATGGCAGCGTCAGGTCTCCACCTGGGTGGGGAGCAGAAGTGTATGCGGATAGGTCCGCACCACACTAGGCCTAGACACGTGTCGGTACCGGACCCCCGCCTGGGTCCTATCCAAGGCTCTTGCATGTTCTATTCTAGGACCTTGGGACCCCATTGTGGGCGGCTCGGACCCCACACAGGAGGGTCCGGATCCCATTCGAGGGGTCCAGCTTGCACATGTGGCGGTCCTAGACCAACCCTAGAGGTCCGGTCTGCATATCCAGGGGTCCGGTGCTCTCCCATGGGGGTCCGGACTTACTGTTGATGTCTTGGAGTATATCACCTCCTCTAGACATGTGGTAGCTCTAGACCCGCCCATGTGGTGGAGTTGGGCGCTGCTGTGGACCCAGAGTAGTCGCCCGAGATTGGGGCGAGTCATGGCCTGGTCCCACACACAGCACCTTGACCACGCGACTAAGAGATAGCTGCGTAGGCATTGCGTCTTTATACAGTAGTAAGGGGTACCCTAGTTTTAGGGTACCGACAACTACCTTACTCGAAAGGGGCAAGGGCAGTAGGTGTCACACCCGGATTTTCGGGGTGCAAAACCCAGGCGCGAACATAACCACCAGGTGTGCCAAGACCAAGTCTCACACATATGATGATTAATGGCACAGTATCGAATGTCACATCTTTACTACATAACAGGAGTTCTGTACAAAATAAATAAATAATTACATCATAAGGAGACAATGGTCCAGCAACCCAAAGTTAACTGGGAGACGACGGCCTAGACCTCTCACGAACTCGTCACAACATCCTCCATGCGCCTCATCCTGCGGTACCTGTTCTTGACCTGTGGGGGGGGTGTGAGACAGCAAGAGTGAGCTCACATACGTTCATAGCTCAATAAGTTGTGGGGAATAATGTGTATGAAATCACCAAAGGTGGGAGCTCACGTGAAGTGTAAGGCTTACCAAAGAGGATGGTTGAAGCTGAGCATTGCTTTTAAAGTTGGTCAAAATTTTATTAGCTATAAGTAAATACCAACCCAATTAAGTTGTAGAACAAAAGTAACAACCTCACCTGCGATGCAATGCATATGAGAAATTGAATTTAGTTCCATAATTTAGTCATGTGAGGGTCCGAGCTGCTCTTGACCGTGAGCACGGCTAGTATACCAGTTTTACACTCTGCAGAGGTTGCGCATCTTTACCCACAAGTCATGTTGCCCATCTGCCAAGGGATCGCGACTTCCCATACACCTCTACCGAGGAGGCGAGACAGGGTAACACTACGAGGCCTTTACAAAGTTCCACTAGCTTCAGAAAACCCGCTATAGTTTATAGGAAGCTCCAATGCAGGGACCCCTCGCATGACCGCCATCGCAGCAAAATCATCCCAAGGGCCTCCCTACGCTGACCACTCCCCTACTGCCCTTGCCCCTTTCGGGTAAGGTAGTCATCCACTAGCTTTCCTAATTAATCAGCCAAGGGGTCCCATTCCTGCCTTGTGGTAGCACTGTTTTCTCGGGTGGTCGCTCCATCTTCCAATTAACATAATGATCTTATCATGAACAGTAGTAACAACTGATAACAAAAGTATGAATAATGTGTATCTCAATGCCCAAATCCACATAAAGCACTAGCAAGTACTACCCAAGAGTTTAGTGGTAAACAAGGCATAAAGATAGACAAACTAGGGTATCCTATTGGGTCCCATCAAAATTAACCTATGCAGATCATTATGATTAATTAGAACATGAGTGGGTAAAAAGAAGTGATCAAGGGCACAACTTGCCTGGGACTTGAGATTCCAGGTACCAGGATGGTCTTCAGGCGACTCGTGACCTCACGCTAGTCGTAGCAATACAAACATACATGGTATAGACATAATTAACATTACACCAAACATAAGAACAAACTGCATAATAATAATATACACGTCACTACGAGATCGTGGGAACGAGAATCACTAATTTCGGAGTTACGGTTACGGAATTAGGATTTATGGTAGATCTATGTGGCTTAATTATTAAATTATATTATAAATTGGTTAGTGTATATCATATGAGAGACTATTCTATAAATAATTAACTCAACCTTAATTATAACTTAACTAGAGATCATATTTAGCCAAACTATAATTATAAACAGATTAACTTTGATTTAGAGAGGTTAATCTACTAAACATAGGTTAAATAAATATATAACTATAAAAGCCTGAGGTATGGTATAACCAATGCTATTACTACAAAGTGAATATTTATATGAACCTAACGCAACTGGAACGGGTCAATTCGGAGTTAGAATGGGTAAGATATGACTTTTGCAAGTTTCTAGATATATAAATATTATTTTTATACCTAAAAACAATTTCTGGGATTTATTTTAATAGTGTTCGGACTGAGAAAACAAAATCCTGAGAGTTCAGGGGCTAACTCGTGAAAAACAGGGTCTAAGTGTAATTATCTTTATACATGTGAGGATGGCGGGTTAGTTTAGACAAAGGTCGAGGGCCTTTTTGCATCCTTCGCACGGCCGAAGGGGTATCCACGAATCACATCTATCGGATCACAGTAGAACGGCCTAGATTAGATCCATCTTTAAGTGAACCGTTACGCGACATGGACCGCACGATCTGAATCCAATGGTCCGGAACCCGGATCTAATCCCACCCCTCCTTAGCCAATCCAACGGCTTGGATTGCTCCAACCGAAGCGGTACAATCCAATTAATCTAGGCCGCCCATTACGCATCGACGGTCACCGGTTGTCTTCCTCCCACCTCTCCATGCCACAGACCATACACGGCGACGCCATGGCCGTAGCCCCTAGACCAGAGCAGGGGACCGCCAACAATGCTTCTCGTCGAGCTACACACGAGGAAGACAAAGGCTAGACAGATACGAGGGCTCTTACCACTGTCTGTTGTGCAGGCGACCTTCGACTATGATGAGCAGCGGATCCAGGGTGAGGGAAAACTCCGATGAGAAATTCCCCAGTTACTGGTTACTCCCCCAGCTGAACGCCCTGCCGCGGCGGCGCCAAAGCCGCGACTTCTTCTACTCGCCCCCGAGAATCACCCTAACCACCAACAAAGGGCAGAGCATAACGTGGGAGATGGCCAGGCTTAGCGGTGGCGAGTGAGTGGGAGGCAGAGAAGGCCGAGATGCAGGAGGGAGGCGGCAAACTGCACTGCGCAAGGTGGGATCAGGGATGACCGACACAGCCGGGCTTGAGGATGAGCGTCGAGAAGCCACGGCCAGTGAGGGAAATCAACGGCGTGAGGGAGCTCGCCATGGATCTCGGTGTCCGTTCGATGAAGCATACGAGCCACCCAGTGGAACCCCCGAGGCATCATATGGCAGGTTCCCGGCGGCGGAAGCAGCGGTGGCCGGTTCCGGACAGCGCGGATGAGGCAAGTCTGGCACAGGTTTAGGATTTGTATACTACCGCCAAGCCCGACCGGGGAGGGATTCCCGTGATTTGGGGACGAACATGTCGGGGTTGTTTGCAACAGACCGAAGCTGGGGGAAGCACCAGACAAGTGGGCCCCATATGTCATTGTCCCATGCGCACAACACCAAGTGCCCGACCTGCGGGTCCCACCATTCAGTGGTCACAGAAGCGCGCATGGGGATAGAATAACTGGGCCGGCCAGGGACGGAAGACAGGAATGGTCCTGTGGAGGAATAGGCCTAAGCGCAGGGAGAAGTTATTTCTCTTTTATATTTTCTGCTTCTCTCTTTTTTTTAAATTCTAGTTTTCGAAGTTGAATTCAAATGTGTGTTTTAAATGCACATCCAAAATTCTTAGCATGATGCATTCCTTCTTTATATATATATATATATATATATATATATATATATATATATATATATATATATATATATATATATATATATATATATATATATATATATTGGATGAACACTTCAATAATGAAATATACACATGGTATTTATTTATTTACATGGAAAACATTACTTTCAATGCACACTTAGAAAAGATAATCTTCATTACATATCTACTTAGAAGAAGTTAATATATAATCTACCATGAATTATTTTAGTTCAACTATATTTTTAAGGGGCATATTATTTGTATAGTTTATAAAGGAAATAGTAAGTAGTTTGAAAGTCTCTCTTTTATTTGTTGCGCCAACCTTTTAGTTTTAAGTTTTGGATATAAACCTTGAATACCAAATTCTTGGTTATCATTATGTGTTTAGTTTAGAGAGATATGTTCTATAAAGGAATGAAATTGTTATTGGAAGTCATTTCCCAAAAATAGAATTTTAGGTGCTACAGTAGGGGAGTTGCATGCAAGGAGGTTCTCGGGTTGATTTTGCTGCGATGGCGGTCAGACGGGGGATTCTTGCAAGTGCTCTTCCCATAAACTGTAGCGGGTTTTCAAAAGCTAGTGGAACTTTGTAAAGGCCTCGTAGTGTTGCCCTGCCTCGCCTCCTAGGTAGAGGTGTATGGGAGTCGTGATCCCTTGGCAGATGAGTAACACATGACTTGTGGGTAAAGGGTACAACCTCTGCAGAGTGTAAAACTGGTATACTAGCCGAGCTCACGGTCATGAGCAGCTCAAGACTCTCTGATGATTAATTTATGTAACTTAAATTCAATTTTGTCATTTGCATATGCATGGGATTCTTTCTTAATTTTGTTCTATTACTTTATTTAAGGTTTGGCATTTACTTACATTTAGTAACTGCTAATAAAATTTTGACCAACTAATTAAAAGCAATGCTCAGCTTTAACCCCTGTTGTTGATTAGCCTTACACATCACATGAACTCCCACCTTTGGTGAGTTCATGCCCACTGGTTTCCCCCACAACTTGTTGAACTATGATCATGTGTGAGCTCACCCTTGCTGTCTCACACCCCCCCACAGGAGAAGAGCAGGTGGTTCAGGAGGAGCCACAAGGCGAGGAGTTTGATCTGATCTAGGTGGCGTTTCCCAGTTGACTTCTGCACCAAGGACGATCCTTAGTTCGTTTTATATTTATATTTTATTCTGTAATAAGACTTCCGCTATGTAATAAATACTTTGATGTTATTGACATTTATCTCTATACACTCTGTTATTATATATGTTGTCTTCTTGGCGCATGTATGAGATGTACCTGGCTTTGTTCCTTAAAGCCGGGTGTGACAGAAGTGGTATCAGAGGAAATGTTGACTGTAGGATGAAACCTAGATAGAAATGGACAAACCCTTACCTACTTACCTTATTCTGATTCCTTCTATACTTACCTTACTCTGATTCTTTCTATACTTATCTTGATCCTGTCTCACCTTCTACTGTTCTACTCTGATCATTCTTACCTTTTCTACTCTAAGACAAGATGGATTTCACACCTTGGAATCCTACACCTATGATATTTTAAGAGATAGGGAACCTAAGACAAAATTAAAATTATTTTCTCTATTAAAAATGTTGGTTGATTGTTCTGATGATCAATGCTTGATTTGCTTCTTTGATTGATTGAAATAGTATAGACGGACATCTTAGCATGTACCACCATAAGGTAATGAATTAGCTTTAGTAGGTAAAACATTAACTTGCTTAGCTAATAAATCCCCCAAAACTAATATGATTCGTAATCACCTGCCTTGTCTACTGCCTTGTCTACTATCCTTTCTTACCATATGTCTCTAACTCAGATGGTAAATACTAGGAAGGGTGGTAGAATTGATCTACCTCCCAATAGACACACTCAGTGGATATATAGACAACCTCAACCACAATCAGCAGAGATGGATCCTCCACCACCGCCTCCACCAGTCGGAGCTGACCCAATGGTTGCAGCTCAGATGAGGATGATGCAACAAATGGCTGACACCATGGCGGATATGCGCGCACAGATGCAGCAGGAACGCTAGGAGATGAGTCATGAGAGAGAAGAGATATGCCAGGAGCTACATCAGGAGAGAGAGGAGATACGCCAGGAAAGGAGGGCGCAACAGCAACAGCAATAGCAACATCAGCAAGTTCCACTGCCACCACCACCACCTCCACTTCCACCCCGGGATAAGCACTGGGAATTCATGAGTCACAAGCCTCCTACCTTCGCCAGCTCGCCAGATCCACTAGATGCGAATGATTGGTTGAAGTACATTGAGAAGATGCCCAACATCGCCCAATGCTCTGACCAGGAGAAGGTTCTCTATGCTTCTGGTCATCTAACATGTCCTGTTGCTGATTGGTGGGATTCTTATGTTGCTGCCCACGACGCTGCTGATACTATTACTTGGGCGGAGTTTAGTACACAATTCAGAAACTACCACATTCCTACTGGTTTGATGAAGATCAAGAAGAAGGAGAATCTGTCATTGAAGCAAGGCAACATGTATGTCAGCGAGTACCACGATAAGTTCATTCAACTCTCCAGATATGCTCCAGATGAGGTGGCAGATGATGAAAGGAAGCAAGAGCACTTCACGGAAGGACTCAATGGCCCCCTACAGTACGCATTGGTTGCTCACACATTCCCATCATTTCAAAGGCTGCTTGATAAGGCTCTTGCCATTGAACACAAGCGTGTTCAACTGGGAGATCTGAAGAGAAAGGCTATCTCATAGGGACTGGGTAGCAGCAGTGTTCGTCCTCGCTACATTCCGTCTCAGGGTACCCTAGCTCATCCAGGAGGAGGACCACGCCCAGTTCAGTACGCTCCATAGGGGTCTCCACGGACACCTCCCACTCGTCAGGCTACCCCCACTAGCACCTTGACGAGGCCTATAGGACAGAAGACTGGCCCTATATGCTTCAAGTGTAGTCAGATTGGGCACTATGCTAATGCTTGTCCAGTGGGGAATTTTGGTACACCAGCTCAGAACAAGCAACAGACTCCTGGCAAGGGATATTCTATTGCCAGGGTTAATCAAGTCAGCTTTGATGCTAATCCTGATGGTGCTGACATCGCACTCGGTATGTTTTATATTAATGCAATTCCTGCAACCATATTATTTGATTCTGGTGCCACACATTCATTTATGTCTGCTCGATATGCCCATACAAATGAGATCCCACTGCTAAATATGAGAAGACCAATGATAGTAATTACACCTAAAGGGCCTATTGAGGCAAATCATATGACACACGGATTGACATTAACAATTATGGGAAGAGAATTCTGGGGTGATCCTCGGTATGTCATGGTTGAGGAAGGCAAAGGCCATTATAGCATGTGGTAGGGGTACAGTAGAACTCACCAGCCCTAAAGGAGAAAGATTTCAAGTTCAAATCGCAGTAACCACCTCTTCCAAACAAGCCATGTTCTTTATAGCTGAGGAGTTTGTTGGTGACAACATCCAAGTGGTTAGGGATTTTCCAGATGTCTTTCTAGAGGAGTTACCAGGGATGCCACCAGAGAGGGAAGTTGAGTTTGTTATTGATCCCTTACCTGGGACTGCTCCTATTTCTAAACGCCCCTACAAAATGTCCGTAGAAGAGTTACAAGAACTTAAGAAGTAGTTAACGGAGTTGCAGGAGGCAGGGTACATACGTCTGAGTTCCTCACCTTGGGGAGCACCGGTACTGTTTGTACAGAAGAAGGATGGTTCACAATGGATGTGTGTGGACTATAGAGCACTTAATGATGTTACCATCAAGAATAAGTACCCGTTACCTCGTATTGATGACTTATTTGATCAGATGAGAGGTGCTCAGGTGTTCTCTAAGATTGACCTCAGGTCGGGCTACCATCAAATGAAGATTCGGCCATCTGATATTCCCAAGACGACTTTCTCAACCCGATATGGTCTATATGAATTCACAGTCATGTCATTTGGCTTAACCAATGCACCAGCTTATTTTATGAACCCGATGAATAAGGTGTTTATGGAGTATCTTGATAAATTCGTCATAGTATTTATCGATGACATTCTTATTTATTCCAAGAATGATAGTGAGCATGAGGAGCATTTGCGAATGGTGCTTCAGAAGTTACAGGATAATCAGCTTTATGCCAAATTTACCAAGTGTGATTTCTGGCTTGATGAAGTACATTTTCTTGGGCATATCATCTCCAAGGGGGGAATTGCTGTTGATCCGGCTAAAGTGACAGCAATAATGGATTGGAAGACACCAAGTACAGTTTTGGAGATCCGGAGTTTCTTGGGACTCGCAGGTTATTACCAGCGATTCATTGAAGGGTTCTCTAAGATTGCTAAGCCTATGACCTCATTGTTGGAGAAGGGCAAGGAGTTTAAGTGGACTAATAAATGTCAAGAGAGTTTTGATCAGTTGAGGTCTAAGTTGATGGCTGCTCCAGTACTGATTATGCCAGATCTACAGAAGAATCTTGATGTATATTGTGATGCAAGTCGCCAAGGCCTAGGATGTGTGCTTATGCAGGAAGGACACATCATCACCTATGCATCTCGCCAGTTGCGGAAACATGAGTTGAACTACCCCACGCACGACCTAGAACTGGCAGCAATTATGCATGCTCTCAAGATTTGGAGGCACTATATTATGGGAACCAAGTGTCGAATCTACACCGATCACAAGAGCTTGAAGTACATTTTCACTCAGAAGGATCTTAACCTTAGGCAACGCTGATGGTTGGAGCTCATCAAGGACTATGATCTGGAAATTCACTATAATCTGGGTAAGGCGAATCTCGTTGCGGATGCCTTGAGTCGAAAGGGGCAGGTCCATGCAGCTATTGTCACCCAGTTACCCGATGAGTTAGCAGAAGATTTTGAGAGGCTCAATCTGGGGATAGTTGCTCATACTGAAGGAATTACCATCGAATTGGAACCTACCTTAGAGCAAGAAATACGAAAGGGTCAGATCGGTGATGCTAAAATCTAGGAGATCAAGGATCTGATAATAGAAGGTAGAGGCCCAGATTTCACGGAGGAGGAGCAGGGCACGATATGGTTCAAGAATCAGATTTGTGTTCCTGATATCGATAGTCTTCGTGAAACCATATTGAAGGAGGCACATGACTCAATTTATTCTATCCACCCTGGTAGTACTAAGATGTACCAGGATGTAATACCTAATTTGTAAACAATCGGAAGAGAGTAGATCTCATTATGTGTTTGCCCCATACTCATTGTAACATGGTAATAACCATATATAAAGAGAACAAATAATTAATAACACCTAAAATAAACTATGCATCATGTGGATTTATTTGGTTGCGCATTTAGAAAAATATTAAAGTCCAAATTGGAAAGTTAACCTAAGTCACAATATAGGGAAATTGAAAATAACCTAGAAAAGGAAAGAGAAAATGCTACATAATATAATAAATAAATAAATTCTTTCCATATGAGTATGGGTAAATTAAATATTTATTCTGAAGACAAATTACCATGAAGTTTGAATTTAAATGGAAATTTGAATTTCGAATTGGTAAATAGAAAGAAAAGAAAAACAGAAAAGAAAAGAATAAAAAAAAGGGAAAACCACGAATGGGCCTAATTCTTAGTACTCGGCCCATTTCCACTCCCTCCCCCTTGCTGCGCAGCCCAACACTATCCCGCGCCCCTTAATTCTTTCGCTGGCAGGTGGCCCCCGCAGATCAGCCCTTGCGCGCGCGCTGGACGTTGCTCCGTGAGTCACTGTCAAGCTGGGCCCGTGCGTCAGCCAGGGCACCTCACTCTTCCTTTCCCCGCATGGCTGACAGGTGGGCCTGTTTTGTCAGCTGGTTTCTTCCTCAATAGAACGCGAGGCTCGCGGGCATCGCGGACTCCGTGCGCGGCGGGATTCAACCGTAATCGCGGAGACCTCGACGTTCGACTCGGGAGTCCACGACTACGTGGTTAAAAGCGGCGCGTCGTGCTCCCTTTTTCACTCGCGACCAAGCCCCGGCCGCAGCAGCAATAACGGCCCCAGTAGAGAGAGGCGGAGAAGGAGAGAAGTATCGCCGCGTGAGGATTTCGGGGTCATCGACGTTCGAGCCTTCGGTGTAGCGCCCGACGTCTTCTGCGAGCTCAGGGGAGTGTGGTGGTACCCTCACCGCGCGGAATTACCATCCAGAGCTCGGGGAATTGCTCACCGTGGTTCAACTTCCGCCACCGCGCGGTGGCAGGGGACTTCGCGACGGCAATCACTGGTATGAAGGCTTCCCAGATACTCGCCTCTGTCTACGCATCATTTATCATCGATTAGATTCAAGTTCGAGTGATAAAATCGCCGTGCGCGCTCGTCGGTAATGGCACCGCCGCCGGGCAGAACACGCCGCCGTGCTAGCCTCCGTGAAGGTGGGGGACGACACCTGTACCGTGGATCCTGGGTTCGACGGTCAGGATTAGTTGGCCAATACCCCTTCGCGAGACACATCTCGACTGTAGGATTGTAATCGGGCGACTGGATGGAATCGGGATTTGAGGGGGATTGTAGACCATCGGATTTGAATCCGATGAACCTAATCGTGTACCGGTTCATTTAGGGCTCGGTGTAATCAGAGCCCTTGATTCCAGATCGGGCGGTCGAAATCGGCTGGTACCGCTTCGCTGGCCACTTTGCTAAAGAGCCCTCGGGAAATTCAGAAACCAACCCGCAGTCCACCCTGTATAGTGCGCTGAGTCTTAGAAATTCTTACCCGAGACCCCCTGTGTTTTACAGAAAATGGCGCCCAGTCCCGGGAGAGCTGAAAATAGGAAATTAATATTAGAAATCGATTTTTAATACAAAAATAAATCTAGAACTTGTTTAATTCATAGTAAATGCATATGAACTCCAAATTGGACCATTCCAGTTCCTATAATTTTGTAATATTATTCTCTATCAAATAGTACCACTGTTTTACATGAAAACTCATTAAAATTTATTTCTCACTTAACCCTATATTAAATACACAAAACCTTTGGAAATTCATAACTTAAAATATATAACTCCAAAATTAATAATTCCAGTTCCTATGATCTTATTTTAATGTCTAGATTATTACTGTGTATTTTATTTACATGTTTGGTGTGATGTTAATTTATGCTATGTTATGTATGTATTGTGTTGATGCGAGTAGACGAGCAAGCCACTGTGGAATCTGAGGTTCAGCTGGTTGAGACTGCTGAGCAGGAGCTCGTGGAAGGCAAGTTGTGCCCTTGATCACTTCTTTTACCCATTCATGTTCTTATTATTCATAATGATCTGCATAGGATAATTTTGCTGGGACCCAATAGGATACCCTAGATTTGACTATCTTTATACCTTGCTTCACCAATGGTTTTACTACTAAAGTTTTGGGTAGTTTATGCTATTGCTTTATGTGGATTTGGGTATAGAGATATTCATCACTCATTGTTATACTTCTTATTATCTGTTTTATTCTTTACTGTTCATATTAAGATCATTATGTTAATGGGAACATGGAGAACCACCCGGGAAAACAGTGCTACCACAAGGGTTTAATGGGACGCCCTTGGCTGATTAACTAGGAAAGCTAGTGGAGGGCTACCTTACCCGAAAGGGGCAAGGGCAGTAGGGGAGTGGTCAGTGTAGGGAGGTCCTTGGGTTGATTTTGCTGCGATGGCGGTTAGGCAAGAACCCTGCACTGGAGCTTCCTATAAACTGTAGCGGGTAGTCTGAAGCTAGTGGAACTTTGTAAAGGCCTCGTAGTGGTACCCTACCTCACTTCCTTGGTAGAGGTGTATGGAGTCTGATCAACTCCGTGGCAAATGGGTAACACGACTTGTGGGTAAAGATGCGCAACCTCTGCACAGTGTAAAACTGGTATACTAGCCGTGCTCACGGTCATGAGCGGCTCGGACACTCACATGATTAAATTATGGAACTTAAACCTAACCTGTCATTTCATTGCATTTGGGATTATTTTATTATTACTTTTACTTATTATTACTATGGTTTGGTATTTACTTACACTTAGTAACTGCTGATAAAATTTTGACCAACTTATAAAAGCAATGCTCAGCTTCAGCCTTTATTTCATTGATCGGCCTTACACTTCATGAACTCCCACCTTTGGAGAGTTCATGCCACATTATTCCCCACGACTTGTTGAGCTATGAACATATGTGAGCTCACTCTTGCTGTCTCACACCCCCCCACAGGAGAAGAGCAGGTGGTTCAGGAGGAGCCACAAGGCGAGGAGTATGATCTGATCTAGGTGGCGTTTCTCAGTTGACATTGGCGCCGACGATCCTTAGTTCGTTTTATATTTATTCTTTTATTTTGTAATAAGTCTTCCGCTATGTAATAAATACTCTGATGTTTTATGACATTTATCTCTATACACTCTGTTATTATATATGTTGTCTTCTTTGGCGCATGTATGAGATGCACCTGGCTTTGTTCCTTAAAGCCGGGTGTTACAGAAGTGGTATCAGAGGAATGTTGATTGTAGGACGAAACCTAGATAGAAATGGACAAAACCCTTACCTACTTCTGATTCATTCTATACTTACCTTACTCTGATTCTTTCCATACTTAACTTGATCCTGTCTCACCTTCTACTGTTCCACTCTGATCATTCTTATCTTTTCTACTCTAAGATAAGATGGATTTCACACTTTGGAATCCTATATTTATGACTTTTCCAAGAGATAGGAGGCCTAAGACAAAAATCAAAACTATTTTCTCTATTTAAAAATGTTGGTTGATTGTTCTGATGATCAATGCCTGATTTGCTTCTTTGATTGATTGAAATAGTATAGATGGACATCTTAGCATGTACCACTATAAGGTATTGTATTAGCTTTAGTAGGTGACACACTAATCTACTTAGCTAATAAATCCCCCAAAATAACCTGATTTGTAAGTACCTGCCTTGGCTACTATTTTCTTACCATATGTATCTAACTCAGATGGTCAATACCAGGCGGGGTGGTGGAATTGATTTGCCTCCTAATCGACACACTCGGAGAATATACAGACAACCTCAGCCACAGCCAGCAGAGATGAATCCTCCTAATCCTCCACCAGGTGGAGTTGACCCACTGGTTGCTGCTCAGATGGCGGTGATGCAGCAAATGGCGGACACTATGGCTGATATGCGTGCCCAGATGCAGCAAGAACGCCAGGAAATGCGTCAGGAAAGAGAAGATATACGCCAGGAGTTGCGCCATGAGAGAGATGAGATACGCCAAGAAAGGAGGGCGCAACAACAGCAGCTGCAACAACAACTTCAACAACAGCAGCAACAGCAACAAGTGTCATTGCCTCCACCACCACCACCAGTTCCACCTTGTGATAAGCACCGGGAGTTCATGAGTCATAAGCCACCTACATTCGCTAGCTCACCTGATCCACTGGACGCGGATGATTGGCTGAAGTCCGTTGAGAAGATGCTGAATATTGCACAGTGCACGGACCGGGAGAAAGTTCTTTATGCTTCTGGACGTCTGACAGGTCCTGCTGCTGACTGGTGGGATTCTTATACTGCTGCCCATGACGCTGCTGATACTATTACCTGGGCAGAGTTCAGTACGCAGTTCAGGAACTACCATATTCCAGCTGGGATGATAAAGATCAAGAAGAAGGAGTTTCTGTCATTGAAGCAAGGCAATATGTCGGTCAGCGAGTACAGAGACAAATTTATTCAGCTGTCGAGGTATGCTCCGGAGGAAGTTGCCGAGGATGAAAGAAAGTAGGAGCACTTCATTGAAGGACTGAATGGACCCTTGCAATATGCACTGGTTGCATACACTTTTCCATCATTTCAGAGGCTACTGGATAAGGCTCTTGCTATTGAACACAAGCGTGTTCAACTGGGTGATTTGAAGAGAAAGACTATCTCGCAAGGACAGGGTAGCAGCAGTGTTCGTCCTCGTTACAGTTCACCATAGGGTACACCGACTCGACCAGGAGGACCGCGCCCAGTTCAGCAATCACCACTGAGGACTCCACCTCCTCGACAGGCTACCCCCACTGGCACTCCGACAAAGTTTGCAGGACAGAGTCCAGGCACTACGTGTTTCAAGTGTGGGAAGACTGGTCATTATGCAAATGTCTGCCCACAGAGGATTGCTACTACTCCAGTTCAGAACAAGCAACAGACTCCTGGCAAGGGATATTCTATAGCCAGGGTGAATCAAGTCAGCATTGATGATACTCCTGATGGTGGTGACCTCGTACTTGGTATGTTTTATGTTAATGCAATTCCTGCAACCATATTATTTGATTCTGGTGCTACACATTCATTCATGTTTGCTCGTTATGCCAACACAAATGAAATACAACTGCTAAATATGAGAAAACCCATTATAGTAATTACACCTAAAGGGCCTGTTGAGGCGAATCAAATGACACGTAGATTGACATTAACCATTATGGGTAGAGAATTTGGAGCTACTGCTATAATATTAGAGTCAAGCAGTATAGATCTGATCCTTGGTATGTCATGGCTAAGAAAGGCAAAGGCCGTTACAGCATGTGGTAGAGGTACCGTAGAACTCACTACCACTAAAGGAGAAAGATTTCAAGTTAATATTGCAGTAACCTCCTCATCCATGCGTGCAATGTTCTTTATGCCTGAGGAGTTTGTTGGTAACAACATCCAGGTGGTTAGAGATTTTCCGGATGTCTTTCCAGAGGAGTTACCAGGGATGCCACCTGATAGAGAAGTTGAGTTTGTTATTGATCTCTTACCTGGAACCGCCCCTATTTCAAAACGGCCATATAGAATGTCTGTAGAGGAGTTGAAGGAACTGAAGAAGCAGTTGACGGAGTTACAAGAGGCTGGGTACATTTGTCCGAGTTCCTCACCTTGGGGAGCACCGGTGTTATTCGTACAGAAGAAGGATGGATCGCAACGAATGTGTGTGGACTATAGATCTCTTAATGATGTTACTGTGAAGAACAAGTATCCATTACCCCGTATTGAGGATTTATTTGATCAGATGAGAGGTGCTAGAGTATTCTCGAAGATTGATCTCCGATCGGGTTACCATCAGATGAGGATTAGACCATCGGATATTCCCAAGACAGCTTTCTTGACTCGATATGGATTATATGAGTTCACTGTTATGTCATTTGGATTAACCAATGCACCAGCTTATTTTATGAACTTGATGAATAAGGTGTTTATGGAGTATTTGGATAGATTCGTCGTGGTATTCATCAATGATATTCTTATTTATTCTCAGAGTGATAGCGATCATGAGGAACATCTGAGGTTGGTGCTACAGAAGTTGCGAGATAATCAACTCTACGCTAAGTTCAGCAAGTGTGAGTTTTGGATTGACAAGGTGCCATTCCTTGGTCATATTATTTCTAATGGAGGAATAGCAGTGGATCCTGCTAAAGTGAAGGAGATAATGGAGTGGAGAGTGCCCACTACTGTTACTGAGATTCAGAGTTTCTTGGGACTCGCAGGATATTATCGGAGATTTATTGAAGGGTTCTCTAAAATTGCTAAGCCTATGACATCGCTTTTGGAAAAAGGAAGAGAATTTAAGTGGGATGAGAAGTGCCAAGAAAGCTTTGATCAGTTGAAGGAGAGATTGATGTCACCTCCAGTATTGATTATGCCAGATCTGCAGAAGGGATTTGACATTTACTGTGATGCATGTGGCCAAGGACTTGGATGTGTGCTTATGTAAGAAGGACATGTGATTGCCTATGCATCTCGTCAGTTGCGGAAGCATGAACTGAACTACCCCACTCATGACTTGGAACTAGCTGCCGTTGTGCATGCACTTAAGATTTGGAGACACTACATTATGGGAACTAAGTGCCAAGTATACACGGATCATAAGAGTTTGAAGTATATATTCACTCAGAAGGATCTCAACCTTAGGCAACGCCGTTGGTTGGAGCTCATCAAGGATTATGATTTGGAGATTCACTATCACCCGGGCAAGGCGAATTTGGTCGTAGATGCCTTGAGTCGGAAAGAACATGTTCACTCTGCTTTCGTTGTCCAGCTACCTGATGAATTAGCAAAAGACTTTGAGAGACTCAACCTGGGAATTGTTACTCACACTGAAGGAGTTACCATTGAGTTGGAACCTACCTTGGAGCAAGAGATTCGTAAAGGTCAGGTTGGTGATGCTAAGATCCAAGAGATTAAGGATCTAATCACGGATGGTCGAGTTCCGGAATTCATGGAGGATGAGCAAGGTACTATATGGTTCAAAGATCGGATATGTGTTCCAGAGATCGATAGCCTCCGTGAGGCTATATTGAAAGAAGCTCATGATTCTGATTACTCCATCCACCCTAGAAGCACTAAGACGTATCAAGATTTGAAGCAAAAGTATTGGTGGTATGGACTGAAAAGAGATGTGGCTGCTCATGTGGCTAAGTGTGATGTATGTCAAAGAGTCAAGGCCGAACATCAAAGACCCGCTGGATTATTGCACCCATTGAAGATACCCGAGTGGAAATGGGAAGAAATTGGTATGGATTTTATTGTTGGACTACCCCGCACTCTAGCAGGATATGACTCTATTTGGGTAATTGTGGATAGATTGACAAAGGTGGCTCATTTTATACCTGTGAGGACTAATTATACGGGAGCTAAGCTAGCAGAATTGTATATGACTCGGATAGTTTGTCTACATGGAGTGCCTAAGAAGATCGTGTCTGATCGAGGATCACAGTTTACTTCTCGATTTTTGAAGAAGTTGCATGAGAGCTTGGATACAAAGTTGAATTTAAGTTTAGCCTACCATCCCCAGACTGATGGACAGACAGAGAGGACAAATCAAGTACTGGAGGATATGTTAAGAGCTTGTGCTCTTAAACATGGTGGTAGTTGGGAGAAGAGTTTACCATATGCTGAGTTTTCTTATAATAATAGCTATCAGGCCAGTTTGAAGATGTCACCATTCGAGGCTTTGTATGGCAGAAAATGCAGGACTCCCCTATATTGGGATCAAACTGGAGAAAGACAGTTCTTTGGGCCTGAGCTTATTCAAGAGGCGGAAGAACAAGTTCGAATGATAAGAGAAAATTTGAGAATTGCACAATCAAGGCAAAAGAGCTATGCTGATAACAGAAGGAGACTACTGGAGTTTAAGGAGGGTGATCATGTCTATTTGAAGGTGTCACCACTTCGTGGTATGAGGAGATTTAAAGTTAAAGGGAAGTTGTCCCCTCGCTTTATTGGACCCTTCTTGATCTTAAAGCGAGTGGGAGAAGTTGCATATCAACTGGAGTTACCCAATCATCTGTCAGATGTACATGATGTGTTTCATGTGTCCCAGCTAAAGAAGTGCCTCAGGGTACCTGAGGAGCAGCTACCACTAGAGGACCTTAGTGTTCAAGATGACCTGACTTATGCGGAGTACCCTATCAAGATTCTGGACACTTTGACTCGAGTTACCAGAAATAAGGTGATAAAGATGTGCAAAGTACAATGGAGTCACCACGGTGAAGATGAAGCAACTTGGGAAAGAGAAGAAGAGCTTCGTATAGACTTCCCCCATCTTTTCCTTAGTTCTTCTTAAAATCTCGAGGACGAGATTATTTTTAAGGGGGGTAGGATTTGTAATACCTAATTTGTAAACAATCGGAAGAGAGTAGATCTCATTATGTGTTTGCCCCATACTCATTGTAACATGGTAATAACCATATATAAAGGGAACAAATAATTAATAACACCTAAAATAAACTATGCATCATGTGGATTTATTTGGTCGCGCATTTAGAAAAATATTAAAGTCCAAATTGGAAAGTTAACCTAAGTCACAATATAGGGAAATTGAAAATAACCTAGAAAAGGAAAAAGAAAATGCTACATAATATAATAAATAAATAAATTCTTTCCATATGAGTATGGGTAAATTAAATATTTATTCTGAAGACAAATTACCATGAAGTTTGAATTAAATGGAAATTTGAATTTCGAATTGGTAAATAGAAAGAAAAGAAAAACAGAAAAGAAAAGAATAAAAAAAGGGAAAACCATGAATGGGCCTAATTCTTAGTACTCGGCCCATTTCCACTCCCTCCCCCTTGCTGCGCAGCCCAACACTATCCCGCGCCCCTTAATTCTTTCGCTGGCAGGTGGCCCCCGCGGATCAGCCCTTGCGCGCGCGCTGGATGTTGCTCCGTGAGTCACTGTCAAGCTGGGCCCGTGCGTCAGCCAGGGCACCTCACTCTTCCTTTCCCCGCATGGCTGACAGGTGGGCCCGTTTTGTCAGCTGGTTTCTTCCTCAACAGAACGCAAGGCTCACGGGCATCGCGGACTCCGTGCGTGGCGGGATTCAACCGTAATCGCGGAGACCTCGGCGTTCGACTCGGGAGTCCACGACTACGTGGTTAAAAGCGGCGCGTCGTGCTCCCTTTTTCACTCGCGACCAAGCCCCGGCCGCAGCAGCAAAAACGGCCCCAGTAGAGAGAGGCGGAGAAGGAGAGAAGTATCGCCGCGTGGGGATTTCGGGGTCATCGACGTTCGAGCCTTCGGTGTAGCGCCCGACGTCTTCTGCGAGCTCGGGGGAGTGTGGTGGTACCCTCACCGCGCGGAATTACCATCCGGAGCTCGGGGAATTGCTCACCGTGGTTCAACTTCCGCCACCGCGCGGTGGCAGGGGACTTCGCGACGGCAATCACTAGTATGAAGGCTTCCCAGATACTCGCCTCTGTCTACGCATCATTTATCATCGATTAGATTCAAGTTCGAGTGATAAAATCGTCGTGCGCGCTCGTCGGTAATGGCACCGCCGCCGGTCCGAACGCGCCGCCGTGCTAGCCTCCGTGAAGGTGGGGGACGACACCTGTACCATGGATCCTGGGTTCGACGGTCAGGATTAGTTGGCCAATACCCCTTCGCGAGACACATCTCGACCGTAGGATTGTAATCGGGCGACTGGATGGAATCGGGATTTGAGGGGAATTGTAGACCATCGGATTTGAATCCGATGAACCTAATCGCGTACCGGTTCATTTAGGGCTCGGTGTAATCAGAGCCCTTGATTCCAGATCGGGCGGTCGAAATCGGCTGGTACCGCTTCGCTGGCCACTTTGCTAAAGAGCCCTCGGGAAATTCAGAAACCAACCCGCAGTCCACCCTGTATAGTGCGCTGAGTCTTAGAAATTCTTACCCGAGACCCCCTGTGTTTTACAGAAAATGGCGCCCAGTCCCGGGAGAGCTGAAAATAGGAAATTAATATTAGAAATCGATTTTTAATACAAAAATAAATCTAGAACTTGTTTAATTCATAGTAAATGCATATGAACTCCAAATTGGACCATTCCAGTTCCTATAATTTTGTAATATTATTCTCTATCAAATAGTACCACTGTTTTACATGAAAACTCATTAAAATTTATTTCTCACTTAACCCTATATTAAATACACAAAACCTTTGGAAATTCATAACTTAAAATATATAACTCCAAAATTAATAATTCCAGTTCCTATGATCTTATTTTAATGTCTAGATTATTACTGTGTATTTTATTTACATGTTTGGTGTGATGTTAATTTATGCTATGTTATGTATGTATTGTGTTGATGCGAGTAGACGAGCAAGCCACTGTGGAATCTGAGGTTCAGCTAGTTGAGACTGCTGAGCAGGAGCTCGTGGAAGGCAAGTTGTGCCCTTGATCACTTCTTTTACCCATTCATGTTCTTATTATTCATAATGATCTGCATAGGATAATTTTGCTGGGACCCAATAGGATACCCTAGATTTGACTATCTTTATACCTTGCTTCACCAATGGTTTTACTACTAAAGTTTTGGGTAGTTTATACTATTGCTTTATGTGGATTTGGGTATAGAGATATTCATCACTCATTGTTATACTTCTTATTATCTGTTTTATTCTTTACTGTTCATATTAAGATCATTATGTTAATGGGAACATGGAGAACCACCCGGGAAAACAGTGCTACCACAAGGGTTTAATGGGACGCCCTTGGCTGATTAACTAGGAAAGCTAGTGGAGGGCTACCTTACCCGAAAGGGGCAAGGGTAGTAGGGGAGTGGTCAGTGTAGGGAGGTCCTTGGGTTGATTTTGCTGCGATGGCGGTCAGGCAAGAACCCTGCACTGGAGCTTCCTATAAACTGTAGCGGGTAGTCTGAAGCTAGTGGAACTTTGTAAAGGCCTCGTAGTGGTACCCTGCCTCACTTCCTTGGTAGAGGTGTATGGAGTCTGATCAACTCCGTGGCAAATGGGTAACACGACTTGTGGGTAAAGATGCGCAACCTCTGCAGAGTGTAAAACTGGTATACTAGCCGTGCTCACGGTCATGAGCGGCTCGAACACTCACATGATTAAATTATGGAACTTAAACCTAACCTGTCATTTCATTGCATTTGGGATTATTTTATTATTACTTTTACTTATTATTACTATGGTTTGGTATTTACTTACACTTAGTAACTGCTAATAAAATTTTGACCAACTTATAAAAGCAATGCTCAGCTTCAGCCTTTATTTCATTGATCAGCCTTACACTTCATGAACTCCCACCTTTGGAGAGTTCATGCCACATTATTCCCCACGACTTGTTGAGCTATGAACGTATGTGAGCTCACTCTTGCTGTCTCACACCCCCCCACAGGAGAAGAGCAAGTGGTTCAGGAGGAGCCACAAGGCGAGGAGTATGATCTGATCTAGGTGGCGTTTCTCAGTTGACATTGGCGCCGACGATCCTTAGTTCGTTTTATATTTATTCTTTTATTTTGTAATAAGTCTTCCGCTATGTAATAAATACTCTGATGTTTTATGACATTTATCTCTATACACTCTGTTATTATATATGTTGTCTTCTTTGGCGCATGTATGAGATGCAGCTGGCTTTGTTCCTTAAAGCCGGGTGTTACACAGGACCTGAAGCAGAAGTATTGCTGGTATGAACTAAAGAAGGATATTGCTTCACATGTTGCATTATGTGATGTTTGCTAGAGAGTGAAAGCGAAACATCAAAGACATGTTGGTTTACTGCACCCGCTTAAGATACCAGAGTGGAAATGGGAAGAGATTGGCATGGACTTCATTGTTGGATTACCCCACACATCTGCTGGGTATGACTCTATATGGGTGATCGTGGACAGGCTAACTAAGGTAGCCCACTTTATTCCAGTGAGGACCACATATTCAAGGGCCAAGCTAGCAGAGTTGTACATGGCACGGATTGTCTGCCTACATGGTGTGCTAAAGAAGATTGTGTCAGACCGGAGATCACAGTTTACTTCTCGGTATTGGAAGAAGTTGCATGAGTCCTTGGACACAAGATTGAATTTTAGTTCGGCTTACCATCCACAGACTGATGGGCAGACTGAGAGGACCAACCAGGTGCTAGAAGACATGTTAAGAGCTTGTGCTCTTAAGCATGGTGGTAGTTGGGATAAGAGTTTGCCCTATGCGGAGTTCTCTTACAATAATAGCTACCAGGCCAGTTTGAAGATGTCCACGTTTGAGGCTTTGTATGGCAGAAAGTGTAGGACTCCACTGTATTGGGATCAAACTGGTGAAAGGCAGTCATTTGGGCTAGAGATTATACAGGAGGCTGAAGAACAAGTCCATCAAATAAGTGAGAATTTGAGAACTGCACAGTCAAGGCAGAAAAGCTATGCTGATACTCGAAGAAGACTGCTAGAGTTTAAGGAGGGTGATCATGTCTATTTGAAGGTGTCACCACTCTAGGGTATGAGAAGATTTAAAGTCAAAGGAAAGTTGTCCCTGAAAGGGAAATTGGGTCAAACCATTTCCTAAATATAATTTTGGTGGTTGAATTGCCCAACACAAATAATTGAACTAACTAGTTTGCTCTAGATTATGAGTTCTACAGGTGCCAAAGCTTCAACACAAACTAATACAAAGTTAAAAGAAAGGGTTCAAAATAAAGGAGCAAAGAAAATCGAAGGCTGCCCTGGTCTGGTGCACCGGACTGTCCGGTGCACCATCGGACAGTGTCCGGTGGACCTGGGAGAATTCCTCTGAACTCCTCAACTTCAGGTTTCTAGAAATTGCTCTTCGCTATAATTCACCGAACTGTCTGGTGTGCCATGCGGAGCAACGACTAGCGCGCCAACAGTCATCTGCAAAAGTGAACAGTGAACAGTTGTCACACCCGAGCTTTAAGGAATAAAGTCGGGTGCATCTCATACATGCACCAAGAAGACAACATATATAATAACAGAGTGTATAGAGATAAATGTCACAATAAAATCAGAGTACTTATTACATAGCGAAAGACTTACAAAATAAAAGATGAATAAAGCAGGAACTAAAATTTATCCTTGGCGCCAGAAAGCTGACTGGGAGACGCCACCTAGATCAAGTCGAAAGCCTCTGTGTTAGGTGGCTCCTCTTTGACCACCTGTTCTTCTCCTGTGGGGGGGTGTGAGACAGCAAGAGTGAGCTCACACATGTTCATTGCTCAACAAGTTGTGGGGAATAATGTGGCATGAACTCACCAAAGGTGGGAGTTCACGAAGTGTAAGGCTGATCAATGAAATAAAGGCTGAAGCTGAGCATTGCTTTTATAAGTTGGTCAAAATTTTATTAGCAGTTACTAAGTGTAAGTAAATACCAAAACTTAGAAATAATAAGTAAAAGTAATAGTGAAATAATCCCAAATGCGATGATATGACAAATTATGTTTAAGTTCCATAAATTAATCATGTGAGTGTCCGAGCCGCTCATGACCGTGAGCACGGCTAGTATACCAGTTTTACACTCTGCAGAGGTTGCACATCTTTACCCACAAGTCGTGTTACCCATTTTCCATGGAGTTGATCAGACTCCATACACCTCTACCAAGGAAGCGAGGCAGGGTACCACTACGAGGCCTTTACAAAGTTCCACTAGCTTCAAACTACCCGCTACAGTTTATAGGAAGCTCCAGTGCAGGAATCCCTCGCCTGACCGCCATCGCAGCAAAATCAACCTAAGGACCTCCCTACACTGACCACTCCCCTACTGCCCTTGCCCCTTTCGGGTAAGGTAGCCATTCACTAGCTTTCCTAGTTAATCAGCCAAGGGCGTCCCATTAAACCCTTGTGGTAGCACTGTTTTCCCATGTGGTTCTCCATGTTCCCATTAACATAATGATCTTATCATGAACAGTAAAGAATAAACAGATAATAAAAAGTATAACAATGAGTGATGAATATCTCTATACCCAAAGCCACATAAAGCAATAGCATGTACTACCCAAAAATTTAGTAGTAAAACCAGTGGTGAAACAAGGTATAAAGATAGTCAAAATCTAGGGCATCCTATCGGGTCCCATCAAAATTAACCTATGCAGATCATTATGAATAATAAGAACATGAATGGGTAAATAAAGTGATCAAGGGCACAACTTGCCTTCAACGAGCTCCTGCTCAGCAGTCTCTACCAGCTGAACCTCAGGATCCTCTGTAGTTTGCTCGTCTACTCGCATCAACACAATACATACATAGTATAGCAAAAATTAACATCACACCAAACATATAAATAAAATACAAAGTAATAATCTAGACATTAAAATGAGATCATAGTAACTGGAATTATTAAATTTGGAGTTATAGATTTTAAGTTATGAATTTTCCAAGGTTTTGTGTATTTAATACATGATTAAGTACTAGATAAATTTTAATGTGTTTTTCATGCCAAAACAGTGGCACTAATGTATAGACAATAATATTACAAAAATTTAGGAACTGGAATGGACCAATTTGGAGTTAATATGCATTTTCTACAAATTAAACAAGTTCTAACATTTATTTTTGTATTGAAAATACATATCTGATTTATTTTCTCTGGTTTTATAATTCTCGGAACTAGGCTTCAATATCTGGAAAACGCAGGGGCTCATCTAAGAAAACTCCCCAGACTCAGAGGGCAACCCGAGCTAGACGGCGGGTTGATTTCTATTAAATGCGGGGACTCATGTGCAAAGGGCGCACAGCGAAGGGGTATCAGGGATCCAGGGCCGCACGATCCAGATCTGGCGGTCCAGATTAGATCGCCATTAAATGAAGCGGTATGCGATCATGGCCCCTGGATCTAAGATCAAGGGTAAGGATTTAATGAAGCCGATATCCAACCGTGGCCCTCGGATTGTAGATCGACAGCGCGGATTCAAATAGTCGAAGGGGTGTGGCGCTCTAATCATTGTCGTCCAACACGCATCCAACGCCCCGAATCACTCCATGCTCCCCATCTAATCTAGACCGACCAGGCAAGATCAGACGGAGGAACCCTTCTGCACACGCCCGACCAACCCACCGGCGACACGGTCACTTGGCGCGGCGGCGCCATGGCCATACCTCACCGGAGCTTACCCCCAAGCACTAATCTACACGCTGGACCGACGCTAAACAAAGCGAGAGAGATAGAGAACGCACCAGTAGACTTACCACCACGATTAAGGGCGCAGCCGAAGTCGCCCACGCTGCACAGAGGTTCCGTGGCGGCGACACAGCGCCGGTGAGCAATTCCTCACGCACGGACTCTTGATTTGCCCCGCCGAGACCACGGACGGATTCACCACGAACCCGCGATGCTCCACAGCTCGACAACTCGCCCAGATCGGCGAAGGGGAAGACTTGCCCCGCGCGGCGGCGCTCTCACGCTCCACACGGGCAGCGACGGCGAATGAGGGATGCGACTGGTCTGGGGTCCTCGGCACAGGGAACAAAGAGGGGGAGAGGGACATCGAGCGCAGGGCTTTATGCCCTGGAGAGGTCGGAGGTAGCCGACGCAAAATGGGTGCACGGCGTGGCACGACCCGCCGAGGTAGTCGCGAGGTGGTTGAGGGGATGAAGCTGACAGATGGGTCCGGTGTTGCAGTGACGCGAGGAACGCGGGCAATCCGTTGTGGAGCTGACGAGATGGCCCCAGCGGCAGTGGGACGCGGCGCGAGGGAGAAAATTCAGATGGGCCACGCGGCTAACCAGGGAAGCGCGCGCGTGATTGGGGCACTGGCGTCGCGGACCCACATGTCGGCGCACGGTAAGAGGAGGGCAGTTGGGCCACGCGGGGTAGTTTCCTGAGTGGGCCGAATAGAGTGGAATTGGCCCATGAAGCCTTTTTATTCTTTTCTTTTTATATTTTCTGTTTTCATTTCTTTTTATTTTTCAATCCCCAATTTGAACTTCAAAATATGAGTGTGAAACTAGTACCCAATTTGAAGTTCAAGTATGACTTTGAATTTGTACTCAAATTAGATTTTAATCATACTAGTATGGTTAAGTTTGTGTATTTATAAATTTTGTTTTATATTTTATTTTATCTCTTTCTTTCTCTTTTTTTCTCAAATCCTCTTCTCATTATCATTTTTATTTAATTCATATTATTATTGCTTTTAATGCACAAACAAAAATCCAATATGATGCAATGGTTTATTTGTGTCTTATTAAGGATCTATATTTTTTTTACATGACTGGTCACATGTAATGATAACTAGAGGTACACATACATATATAAAGGAATCAATTTCTCCTTTTATTCTTCCTTAAAAAGTGGGTATTACAACAGTGAACATCGTGGACTGCGCGCGCAGAGTCAGAGCAGGCGCCAGAAGACGCACCGGACAGTGAACAGGACCTGTCCGGTGCACCACCGGACTGTCCGGTGGCCCAGTTGTCAGAAGCTCCAACGGTCGAACCCTAACGGTTGGGTGACGTGGCTGGCGCACCGGACTGTCTTGTGCGCCCGTCGACAGCAGACTTCCCCAACGACCACTTTGGTGGTTGGGACTATAAATACCCCCCAACCACCACACTTCAAGGCATCCAAGTTTTCAGCCATTGCATTCAATACAAGAGCTCTAGACTTCACTCCAAGATACAAACAAGAGATCAAATCCTCTCCCAAGTCCAAAGATCACTCAAACAATTAGTGACTAGTGAGAGAGAGATATTTGTGTTCATTTGAGTTCTTGCGCTTGGATCGCTTTTCTTCTTCCCCATTTCTTGTTCCCAAGTCATTTGTAATCAAGGCAAGAGACACCAATTGTGTGGTGGTCCTTGTGGGGACTAAGTGTCCCAATTGATTGAGAAGAGAAGCTCACTCGGTCTAGGTGACCGTTTGAGAGAGGGAAAGGGTTGAAAGAGACCCGGTCTTTGAGACCACCTCAACGGGGAGTAGGTTTGCAAGAACCGAACCTCAGTAAAACTAATCACCGTGTCACACTCTTCATTTGCTTGTGATTTGTTTTCGTCCTCTCTTTCGGACTCGGTTTTAATTCTAACGCTAACCCCGGCTTGTAGTGTGTGCTTAAGTTTATAATTTTCAGATTATGCCTATTCACCCCCCCTCTAGGCGACTTTCAATTGGTATTAGAGCCCGGTACTTCATTAGAGCCTAACCGCTCAAAGTGATGTCGGGAGATCACGCTAAGAAGGAGGTCGTGACCGGCGAGAAGCCCGCCACAAGCCACGGGAAGACTCCATCGGGAGAGTCCGGCAACAAGGGGAAGGGATCCCCTTCACATACCAAGTCGCATCGGAGCGGCGACAAGAAAAAGAAGATGAAGAAGGTGGTCTACTACGAGACCGACTCTTCGTCGCCATCTACCTCCGGCTTCGACGCGCCGTCCATCACTTCTAAGCACCATGAGCGCAAGAAGTTTAGTAAGATCCCCCTATGCTATCCTCGCATTTTAGAACGTACTCCTTTACTTTCCGTCCCACTAGGCAAACCACTCGTTTTTTAGGGTGAATATTATAACATGTGGAGTGATAAAATGAGGCATCACCTAACCTCACTCCACACTAGTATTTGGGACGTTGTTGAGTTTGGAGTGCAGGTACCATCGCCGGGGGATGAAGATTATGATTCGGACGAGGTTGCTCAAATCCAGCACTTCAACTCCCAAGCCACTACTATACTCCTCGCCTCTCTAAGTCGAGTGGAGTACAATAAGGTGCAAGGGTTGAAGAGCTCCAAGGAGATTTGGGACGTGCTCAAGACCGCACACGAAGGAGATGAGGTGACCAAGATCACCAAGCGGGAAACGATCGAGGGGGAGCTCGGTCGATTCATGCTCAACCAAGGAGAGGAGCCACAAGCTATGTACAATCAGCTCAAGACCTTGGTGAATCAAGTGCGCAACCTCGGGAGCGCAAAATGTGATGACCATGAGATGGTCAAGGTTATTCTAAGATCACTTGTTTTTCTTAACCCTACACAAGTTCAATTAATTCATGGTGATCCTAGATACAAGCTAATGTCTCCCGAGGAGGTTATAGGAAAGTTTGTGAGCTTTGAATTGATGATCAAAGGCTCCAAACAAATCATCGAGCGAGGTGCCACCTCAACACCCGAGGTGCAACCCGTCGCATTCAAGGCAACGGAGGAAGAAAAGAAGGATTCTACACCAAGTAGGGTCCCCATCGACGCCTCCAAGCTCGACAACGAGGAGATGGCGCTAATCATCAAAAGCTTTCGCCAAATCCTCAAGCAAAGGAAGGGGAAAGATTACAAGCCCAGTTCCAAGAAGGTTTGCTACAAGTGTGGTAAGCCCGGTCACTTTATAGCAAAATGTCCTATTTCTAGTGATAGTGACAGGGGCGACGACACGAGGGGGAAGAAGAAGGAGAAGAAGAGATACTACAAGAAGAAGGGCGGCGATGCCCATGTATGCCGGGAGTGGGACTCCGACGAGAGCTCCACCGACTCCTCCTCCGACGAGGACGCCGCCAACATCACCATCAACAAAGGCCTCCTCTTCCCCAACGTTGGCCACAAGTGCCTCATGGCAAAAGACGGCAAAAAGAAGGTAAAATCTAGAGCCTCCACTAAATATGCAACATCTAGTGATGAGGATAACTCTAGTGATGATGAAGATAACTTGTTTGCTCTTTTTGCCAACTTAAACATGCAACAAAAGGAAAAATTAAATGAGTTGATAGGTGCTATTCATGAGAAGGACGAACTCTTGGATAGCCAAGAGGAATTCCTAATTAAGGAAAACAAAAAGCATGTTAAAGTTAAAAATGCTTATGCTCAAGAAGTAGAAAAATGTGAAAAATTAACTAGTGAGCTTAGCATTTGCCATGATACTATCTCAAACCTTAGAAATGAGAATGTTAAATTAATTGCTAAGGTTGAGAAATTAAATGTTTGTGATGATTCTCTTGTCAAACTTAAAAATGATAATGCTAGTTTGATTTCTAAAATTGACAAGTTGAATGAATCTCTTGCTAGCCTTAAGATTGAGAATGAAAAATTAATTGCTAAGGCTAAAGATTTGAATGTTTGCAATGATGTTATTTCCAATCTTAGAAATGAAAATGCTATGTTACATGCTAAGATTGATGAATTAAATGTTTGCAAACCCTCTACTTCTACTGTTGAGTATATTTCTATTTGCACTAGATGTAGAGACATTAATGTTGATGCTATCCATGGTCACCTAGCTTTACTTAAACAACAAAATGATCACATAGCTCAACTTAGTGCTAAAATTAATGAGCATGATTTAGAAAATGAAAATTTTAAATTTGCTAGAAGCATGCTCTATAGTGGGAGACGCCCTGGCATTAAGGATGGCATTGGCTTCCAACAGGGAGGCAATGTCAAGCTTAATGCCCCTAAGAAATTGTCTAACTTTGTTAAGGGCAAGGCTCCCATGCCTCAGGATAACGAGGGCTATATTCTATATCCTGCTGGTTATCCTGAGGATAAGATTAGGAGAATTCATTCTAGGAAGTCTCACTCTGGCTCTCATCATGCTATTATGTATAAGAGTGAGGCATCTAGTTCTAGGCGTTCTACTCATGTTAAAATGCCTAAAAAGAAATCTCCTATTGCATCAAATGAGCCTATTGTTTCATTTAAGACTTTTGATGCTGCATATGTGCTGACTAACAAATCAGGCAAGGTAGTTGCCAAATATGTTGGGGCCAAACACAAGGGCTCAAAGACTTGTGTTTGGGTACCCAAGGTGCTTGTTTCTAATGTCAAAGGACCCAAGACCGTTTGGGTACCTAAGAACAAGGCCTAAACTTGTTTTGTAGGTTTATGCATCCGGGGGCTCAAGTTGGATCATTGATAGCGGGTGCACAAACCACATGACTGGGGAGAAAAGGATGTTCTTCTCCTACGAGAAAAACCAAGATCCCCAAAGAGCTATCACATTCGAGGATGGAAATCAAGGTTTGGTCAAAGGACTTGGTAAAATTGCTATATCACCTGACCACTCTATTTCCAATGTTTTTCTTGTAGATTCATTAGATTACAATTTGCTTTCAGTTTCTCAATTATGCAAAATGGGCTACAATTGTCTTTTTACGGATATAGGTGTTACTGCCTTTAGAAGAAGTGATGATTCAGTAGCATTTAAGGGAGTGTTAGAGGGTCAACTATACTTAGTTTATTTTAATAGAGCTGAACTCGACATTTGCTTAATTGCTAAGACTAATATGGGCTGGCTCTGGCATCGCCGACTAGCTCATGTTGGGATGAAGAATCTTCATAAGCTTCTAAAGGGAGAGCACATTTTGGGACTAATAAATGTTCATTTTGAGAAAGACAGGGTCTGTAGCGCATGTCAAGCAGGGAAGCAAGTTGGTGTTCATCATCCACACAAGAACATCATGACGACCGACAGGCCACTTGAGCTACTCCACATGGACCTATTCGGTCCAATAGCTTACATAAGCATTGGCGGGAGTAAGTATTGTCTAGTTATTATGGATGATTATTCTCGCTTCACTTGGGTGTTCTTTTTGCAGGAAAAATCACAAACCCAAGAGACTATAAAGGGATTCTTGAGACGGGCTCAAAATGAGTTCGGCTTAAGAATCAAAAAGATTAGAAGCGACAATAGAACGGAGTTCAAGAACTCTCAAATTGAAGGCTTTCTTGAGGAGGAGGGCATCAAGCATGAGTTCTCTTCTCCCTACACGCCACAACAAAATGGTGTAGTGGAGAGGAAGAATAGAACTCTACTTGACATGGTGAGGACCATACTTGATGAGTACAAGACACCGGATCGGTTTTGGGCCGAGGCGATTAACACCGCCTGCTACTCCATCAACCGGTTATATCTACACCGAATCCTCAAGAAGACATCCTATGAACTCCTCACCGGTAAAAAGCCCAATGTTTCATATTTTAGAGTCTTTGGTAGCAAATGTTTTATTCTTGTTAAAAGAGGTAGAAAATCTAAATTTGCTCCTAAGGCTGTAGAAGGCTTTTTACTTGGTTATGACTCAAACACAAGGGCATATAGAGTCTTTAACAAGTCCACTGGACTAGTTGAAGTTTCTTGTGACATTGTGTTTGATGGGACTAATGGCTCTCAAGTAGAGCAAGTTGATCTTGATGAGCTAGATGATGAAGAGGCTCCGTGCGTCACGCTAAGGAACATGTCCATTGGGGATGTGTGTCCTAAGGAATCCGAAGAGCCTCCATAATCACAAGATCAACCATCATCTTCCATACAAGCATCTCCACCAACCCAAGATGAGGATCAAGCTCAAGATGATGTAAATGAAGATCAAGAGGATGAGCCACTTCAAGAGGAGGGCAATGATCAAGGGGGAGACGACAATGATCAAGACAAGGAAGATGATGAGGGTCCAAGACTGCCACACCCAAGAGTCCACCAGGCGATTCCAAGAGATCACTCCGTGAACACCATCCTCGACAATATTTATAAGGGGGTAACCACTCGATCTCGAGTCACTCATTTTTGTGAACATTACTCTTTTGTTTCCTCTATTGAGCCACACAGGGTAGAGGATGCACTTAAAGATTCGGATTGGGTGCTAGCGATGCAAGAGGAGCTCAACAACTTCATGAGGAATGAGGTATGTCATTTAGTTCCACGTCCTAATCAAAATGTTGTAGGAACCAAGTGGGTTTTCCGCAACAAGCAAGATGAGCATGGTGTGGTAACAAGGAACAAAGCCCGACTTGTGGCCAAGGGATATTCACAAGTCGAAGGTTTGGATTTCTGTGAAACCTATGCACCCGTAGCTAGGCTTGAGTCAATTCGTATATTACTTGCCTATGCTACTTACCATGGCTTTAAGCTATATCAAATGGACGTGAAGAGTGCCTTCCTCAATGGACCAATCAAGGAAGAGGTCTATGTTGAGCAACCTCCTGGCTTTGAAGATAGTGAGTATCCTAACCATGTTTATAAACTCTCTAAGGCGCTTTATTGGCTCAAGCAAGCCCCAAGAGCATGGTATGAATGCCTAAGAGATTTTCTTATCACTAATGGCTTCAAAGTCGGTAAAGCCGATCCTACTCTCTTTACTAAAACAATTGCAAATGATTTGTTTGTATGATAAATTTATGTTGATGATATCATATTTGGGTCTACTAACAAATCTACTTGTGAAGAGTTTAGTAGGATCATGGTCCAAAAATTCGAGATGTCTATGATGGGGGAGTTGAAGTATTTTCTAGGATTTCAAGTCAAGCAACTCCAAGAGGGCACCTTCATCAGCCAAACAAAGTACATTCAAGACATACTCACCAAGTTTGGAATGAAGGATGCCAAGCCCATCAAGACACCCATGGGAACCAATGGGCATCTCGACCTCGACACGGGAGGTAAATCCGTAGATCAAAAGGTATATCGGTAGATGATAGGATCTCTACTCTATTTATGTGCATCTCGACCGGATATTATGCTTTCCGTATACATGTGTGCAAGATTCCAAGTCGATCCTAAGGAAGTTCACCTTAGGGCCGTGAAAAGAATCTTGAGATATTTAGTTCTTACTCCTAAGTTTGGCCTTTGGTACCCCAAGGGATCCTCTTTTGATTTATTAGGATATTCAGATGCTGATTGGCAGGGTGTAAAATTGATAGAAAGAGCACATCAGGGACTTGTCAGTTTTTGGGGAGATCCCTGGTGTCTTGGGCTTCAAAGAAACAAAACTTAGTAGCTCTATCTACCACCGAAGCCGAGTATATTGCCGCAGGTCATTGTTGTGCGCAATTGCTTTGGATGAGGCAAACCCTTAGGGACTATGGCTACAAATTTAGCAAAGTCCCTCTCCTATGTGATAATGAGAGTGCAATCTGCATGGCGGATAATCCCGTTGAGCACAGCCGCACTAAGCACATAGCCATTCGGTATAACTTTTTGAGAGATCACCAACAAAGGGGGATATCGAGATAGCCTATATTAACACCAAAGAACAATTAGCCGATATCTTTACCAAACCACTAGATGAGAAAACCTTTACCAAACTTAGGAATGAGCTAAACATTATTGATTCTAGGAACTTTGATTGATACTTTGTACACATAGCTCATTTATATACCTTTGATCATATCTCTTTTATGTCTATGACTAATGTGGTTCCAAGTGTATTCTTTTGCTTAGTCATAGAATTGAAAGGGAAATGGAGTATTCGGCAAAGACGACGCTTCCACTCAACTCCATCGGTATTATCTACTCTTTGCCGGTATTCCGCCATATCTCCACATTGGTATAATCTTCAGTCATATTTATTTGTTTACCATTGAGGAGAAAGTAGAAGGGCTTATATTTCACTCACAAGTATCTGTTTTTGGCGATTAATGCCAAAGGGGGAGAAAGTATTAGCCTAAAGTAAAAGGACCGCACCACCATGCCAAATTTCAAAAAAATTCAAAGTTTAAGTTTTTAATTGTTTTTCAATTAGTATCTTTGAAATTAGTATTTCTCTAAGAAATTCTATCTCAATTGGCAAAACCCTCTTGAACACTAAGAGGAGAATTTCATTAAGGGGGAGTTTTGTTTAGTCAAAGGAAAAGCATTTGAAACAGGGGGAGAAAATTTCAAATCTTGAAAATGCTTCTTTCAATCTTATTCTTATACCTTTGACTATTTGCAAAAGGATTTTGAAAAGAATTTCCAAAAGATTTGCAAAAACAAAACATGTAGTGCAAATGTGGTCCAAAATATTAAATAAGAATGAAAGCAATCCATGCATATCTATTGAAACAATTATATTGATTTCACTCCAAGCAACCTTTGCACTTACCTTATGCAAACTAGTTCAATTCTGTACTTATATATTTGCTTTGGTTTGTGTTGGCATCAATCACCAAAGAGGGGGAGATTGAAAGGGAAATTGGGTCAAACCATTTCCTAAATATAATTTTGGTGGTTGAATTGCCCAACACAAATAATTGGACTAACTAGTTTGCTCTAGATTATGAGTTCTACAGGTGCCAAAGGTTCAACACAAACCAATACAAAGTTAAAAGAAAGGGTTCAAAACAAAGGAGCAAAGAAAACCGAATGTTGCCCTGGTCTGGCGCACCGGACAGTGTCCGGTGCACTAGGGAGAATTCCTCTGAACTCCTCAGCTTTGGGTTTCTGGAAATTGCTCTTCGCTATAATTCACCGGACTGTCCGGTGTAGCACCGGACTGTCCGGTGTGCCATACGGAGCAACGGCTAGCGCGCCAACGGTCGTCTGCAAAAGTGAACAGTGAACAGTGCAGACTGCGCGCGCAGAGTCAGAGCAGGCGCCAGAAGGCGCACCGGACAGTGAACAGGACCTGTCCGGTGCACCACCGGACTGTCTGGTGGCCCAGTTGTCAGAAGCTCCAATGGTCGAACCCTAACGGTTGGGTGACGTGGCTGGCGCACCGGACAGTGTCCGGTGGCGCACCGGACTGTCCGGTGCGCCCGTCGACAGCAGACTTCCCCAACGGCCACTTTGGTGGTTGGGCTATAAATACCCCCCCAACCACCACACTTCAAGGCATCCAAGTTTTCAGCCATTGCATTCAATACAAGAGCTCTAGACTTCACTCCAAGACACAAACGAGAGATCAAATCCTCTCCCAAGTCCAAAGATCACTCCAAACAATTAGTGACTAGTGAGAGAGAGATATTTGTGTTCATTTGAGTTCTTGCGCTTGGATCGCTTTTCTTCTTCCCCATTTCTTGTTCCCAAGTCATTTGTAATCAAGGCAAGAGACACCAATTGTGTGGTGGTCCTTGTGGGGACCAAGTGTCCCAATTGATTGAGAAGAGAAGCTCACTCGGTCTAGGTGACCATTTGAGAGAGGGAAAGGGTTGAAAGAGACCCGGTCTTTGTGACCACCTCAATGGGGAGTAGGTTTGCAAGAACCAAACCTCGGTAAAACAAATCACCGTGTCACACTCTTCATTTGCTTGTGATTTGTTTTTGCCCTCTCTTTCAGACTCGGTTTTAATTCTAACGCTAACCCCGGCTTGTAGTGTGTGCTTAAGTTTATAATTTTCAGATTCCACCTATTCACCCCCCCTCTAGGAGACTTTCAGTCCCCTCGCTTCATTGGACCCTTTTTGATCTTAAAGTGAGTGGGAGAGGTTGCATATCAATTGGAGTTACTTGATCATCTTGCGAATGTGCATGATGACTTTCATGTGTCACAACTGAAGAAGTGTCTCAGGGTACCTGAAGAGCAGCTACCAATGGAAGACCTTAGTGTTCAAGATGATCTGACTTATGCTGAATATCCCATCAAGATTCTTGATACACTGACTCGAGTTACAAGAAATAAGGATATAAAGATGTGCAAAGTGCAATGGAGCCACCACGGAGAAGATGAAGCTACTTGGGAGAGAGAAGAAGAGCTTCGCATCGATTTTCCCCATCTTTTTCCTAGAAGAGCTTCGCATCGATTTTCCCCATCTTTTTCCTAGATCTTCTTAAATCTCGAGGACGAGATTCTTTGTAGGGGGGTAGGAATTTGTAATACTCAAAATTGTATACGTAGAATATAGAGAGGTCTCCTCATTTTATGTGCCTTATTTGCATCATGAAAAGAACATACATAAAATTAAGAGTGATTAAATTAAACAATGACACTAAAATAAAAGAAAGTGCATCTTGTTGGAGTTTTATTGTTTGTGCATTAAATAAAATAATGAGGATAATAATAATAAGATAATAATTACTAGAAGTGGGATTAAACCCTAAATTGAAATTAGGGTTTAAAAATAAGAAGAAAAAAAGAGAAATATTACAAAATAGAGTTATGAATAAATAAATTTATCACACTTTTAGGTGTTCAAATTATACTTTTAATCTAAGTGTGAAATTGCCACAAATTCGAAATTAAATTGGAATTGGAAATAAAGAAAAGAAAATAGAAAATAAAAAGAAAAAAAGGGAAAAACACGCATGGCCCAGAACCGCTTTCGGCCCATTTACACCCGGCTACACCAGTCCTCGCGCGGATCTGCTTCTCCCTCTCCGTATTCTCTGACGTATGGGGCCCGGATGCCAGAAACGAACCCTTGCGCTGCCGTCTGTTTACCCAGTCTCTGGCCGCTCGAGCCCACTGCCTGCGCGGATCGTGCTTAATGGTGGGCGCGCAACGGCCGGCACCACTAGCTCAACGAACTCCCGTGGCTCCATATAATCTCGGGGCCTTGCGGTTTTGTGCCTCAGCTTCATCCGCGTGGTGCCTTCGTCGGGAGCAACGCAGGCGGCGGGACATCGGCGGTCAGCGCAGAGCACCATTGCAGGTGAGCCACTCCTCCCTCTGTGATGTTTTGGTATGTGCGAGGGTTCAGGGGGTGGGCATGGTGGTCTTGGTCGGGGGCGATTCTAGGGGCCGGCGAACCGCCGCGATGCCTCTACCGGATCAAGGGCGAGAGCCGGGTGGCCGGTACTTGGCGGGAGAAATGGATATTGCGGTCGGCCGGACTGGTGTTGAGAGGTTGAAGACGATAGGATAGCCATGGATCGTAGGATGGACGGCTAGGGTATTGTTTGGTGCATCTGCTTGGTGGTGTCGTGTACGGGTCTAGGCTGGGTGCACGCTGGTGAACCATCAGAGAGAGAGAGTTCTGGGGAGAGCGCGGCGTCTAGTCTGGGCGGAATGACTAGGGAGGGGTCTCAGGTAGAAGATGATCTCGGTCCATTGGTTCTCAGATGTGTGGATGAGAGTTAGTCAGGCTGTAGCATCTCTAGGATAGATCTGGGTCGTCGATTGGCGATCGGATGGTTGCCCTAGAACCCCAGCGCCCACCGTCGATCCTGGATCCAGCGATTGTTGAGAGAAAGGCCTTGTATGGTTGGGCCGGTTTAATCTGGACCACCAATTTCGGATCCGACGGCCGAAAGGCAACGATACCTCTTCAACTGTGTTGGTTTACAATTGAGCCCCTGTGTTTAGTTGGTTTAGAACCCGCGGTCCACATATAGGGAATTTTGAGTCTCGGTTACATTTACGCCAGGCCCCCTGACTTTTCTGGGATTCGAGGCCCAGTCTAGAGTGGATTAAAAATAGAGAAATAATTATAGAAATTTGTTTTTAATACAAAAACAAATCTAGAAACTTGTAAAATGCATAGAAAATTCATTTTTAGTCCAAATTGATCCATTCCAATTTCTAAAATTTTGTAAATTTAATATCTATCACCTAGAGTCTCTGTTTTGGCATGAAAATAATAAAAAATTAATTTCTCATTTAATCTTATTTCAAGCACAGTAAACCTTAGGAAATTCATAACTTGAAATCCATAACTCCAAATTTAATGATTCTAGTTCCTATGATCTCATTTTAATGTGTAGATTTTTATTGTATATTTTATTTACCTGTTTGGTGTGATATTAATTTTTGGCTATACTATGTATGTATTGTGTCGATGCGAGTAGACGAGCAAGCCACTGTGGATCCTGGGGTCCAGCAGGTAGAAGTTGCTGAGCAGGAGCTCATTGAAGGTAAGTTGCCCATGACCACTTTTACACCCAATAATGTTCTTTAATATCATTTATTCATGCATAGGTTAATTTTGAGGGGACCCAATAGGTCACCCTATATTGTTTATCTCATTACCTTGTTTACCCCTAAATCATTTGGGTAGTTTGCTATTGCTTTACATGGTTTTGGGATAATCATTTATTATATCCATGTTTCAGTTATTTTGTTATTCTATTTTATGTTCATGTCAAGATCATTAATGTTAATTGGAACATGGAGCTTAACTTGAGAAACACGTGCCACCACAAGGGAGGAATGGGACCCCTTGGCTAACTAATTAGGAAAGCTAGTGGAAGACTACCTTACCCGAAAGGGGCAAGGGCAGTAGGGGAGTTGCATGCAAGGAGGTTCTCGAGTTGATTTTGCTACGATGGCGGTCAGACGGGGGATTCTTGCAAGTGCTCTTCCCATAAACTGTAGCGGGTTTTCGGAAGCTATTGGAACTTTGTAAAGGCCTCGTAGTGTTGTCCTGCCTTGCCTCCTAGGTAGAGGTGTATGGGAGTCGTGATCCCTTGGCAGATGGGTAATATGACTTGTGGGTAAAGGGTACAACCTCTGCAGAGTGTAAAACTGGTATACTAGCCGAGCTCATGGTCATGAGCAGCTCAGGACTCTGTGATGATTAATTTATGTAACTTAAATTCAATTTTGTCATTTGCATATGCATAGGATTCTTTATTAATTTTGTTCTATTACTTTATTTAAGGTTTGGTATTTACTTACATTTAGTAACTGCTAATAAAATTTTGACCAACTAATTAAAAGCAATGCTCAGCTTTAACCCCTATTGTTGATTAGCCTTACACATCACATGAACTCCCACCTTTGGTGAGTTCATACCCATTGGTTTCCCCACAACTTGTTGAGCTAGGATCATATGTGAGCTCACCCTTGATGTCTCACACCCCCCCACAGGAGAAGAGCAGGTGGTTCAGGAGGAGCCACAAAGCGAGGAGTTTGATCTGATCTAGGTGTCGTTTCCTAGTTGACTTCTGCGCCAAGGACGATCCTTAGTTCGTTTTATATTTATATTTTATTCTGTAATAAGACTTCCGCTATGTAATAAATACTCTGATGTTATTGACATTTATCTCTATACACTCTGTTATTATATATGTTGTCTTCTTGGCGCATGTATGAGATGCACCTGGCTTTGTTCCTTAAAGCCGGGTGTGACACGTCGGGAGGCTGTGGATGATCCGATTCGTTGAGGAATGAATTGGGGAAGGATGTAATACACCAAAATATAAGGGAGATGAGGTTGTGGATGCGGGACACGAATTTTTTGGGGAAGAATGAGGGAGCTGTTGGAGTAAGAAAAACTATTATTCTTGACTAATATCTGTTTTGAGGTTAGTTTACACGTTCTTTTGGAGTTGCTCTAATAAGCGGAATTGAAGCGTGTAATTCCTCAGATATATAGAATAATTGGACAATATCTAAATGAATAGATGTTATGTTTTTTTCTAATGAAACAGATTGCCACCAGACAGAGACTAGTTTGGTGCTCCATCTATTCATTTTTCTCTTACAAGAAACAGATTGGACCCTAAACCTTGAAATCAGTTACTTCGAAAGCCCTAGGTGTTGTTTTTCATTTGGTTGCTCTTAATTGGTTAACGTACTGCATTCACACACACGCTTCTAGCTACATGTTGTCACCAACTTTTATATATCATTTTTTGTGCCTTAAAAGACCTAATTTTCTAATTTCTAACGCGCGGGTTCTCGTGGTATATACCATAAAAAGAGGGATGGACAAATATATAATCAAACACCATTTGGGGTTATATATACAACACAGAAATTATTTTTAATTTGTTATAAGACATATGTGCAACACATTAATCGTATTTCTCTCAATTTCAGTCCCCCCTCCGGAACATGTGCATGGGCATGGCTAGTCCAGAAACGTCGGCCAGGGCACTAGTGTGATAGATAGTGGCAGGTACAATGACGTGCCAACTACAACCACCGAGCTGTTGAATCATGCATGCATACGGTTGCTGCATGCCTGACTCCACACTAGCTAGTAATAATAGTTAGTATACACTTTCTTCCTCCTAGAATATAAGATATAATCACTTTGTATTTTTATCTCACGATATAAGATATGCTCTTTCTATACACACATATATCGATACACTGGTATAGAGAGAATTAAATGTATTTCTTGATCTTTAATCTAGAAATGCATGGTTACACCTTATATAATGAGACGGGATAGAGTAGTAAGCTGGCTACCAATGCATGTATGCATACTAACTGAGGTACCTACCTAGGGTAATTTCTGACATGTATAATTAATGTTATATATAGTTCGTCTTGATCTTTCACGAGAGTACGTAATTAATATAATTGTCATCTTGGAGACAAAAAGAGGTCAACAGTAGCTACAGCTTTTAGCTGAGTAAAGGAAGGGAGATTTCAATGGATGGAGTAACAGAAGCTGCTCAACAGCCTGATATATATAAATATATGCAAAGTAGCTATAGCTTGAGTGGGAACTAAACTTGCTGAATCAGCACCTGAGTGTGTATAGTAGATTAGAAGGAACACATATAAAATATACTACCTCTGTTCTTAAATATTTGTTGTCCGTTAGTTTATTTTTAAACTAAACTGTGGCAAATAAAAAAGAATAGAGATGGAGTATATGGCAGATCAGGGGAGTACACATAAGTAAGTTAATCATATATGGTGGATAATTAATAGCTATTAATTTGATCATACTAGTATGACAATGAGTGAAAAGTCTACTTACATCAACAACTTAATTAATAGTAACACGTACACTTACATTTTGTGTGTGTGTGTGTGTGGATTTGTCCCTCTCATGAATTCCATAGATTCAAAGCAATAGTCCTTTTTTTTTGTCCCACCGTACCTCGAGGAAATCCAAAATACACTCTACAGTACAGAGATAGGGAGAAGTAGAGGTAACTCAAAGTTACGAAAAAGAAAAGAGCTTCTTCTTCAGTTCATCCCAGCCGAGCTTCTTTAATGTGATTTTTGAATCGGAGGTAGTGGAAGATAGCGAAGATATGAATAATAAGGTAATTAAGATGCAGGGTGATCGATCTCAGACGTCTACGATGCAGGGTGCTGCGCGCTGGAACTTGAAGTAGCCGAGCCCCCCACCGGCGTTGGATCCGTAGCTTCCTTGTCCGTCGTTGACGGTGAGCAGCGCGGGGCAGCGCACCCTGAGGTGGTAGTGGCTGGTGATGAAGGCCCCGGCCTTCCAGCGGATCCAGCCGTCGACGCGGATGGTGACGAGCAGGTACCCCGCCGTCTCGTCCTGTGTGAGCGCGGTGGCGAGGTAGGGCGGCAGCGGGACGTTGGAGGCGGAGAGGAAGGGCGCCCAGACGGCGGCGTCGTTGGGCGGCTGGAAGAAGGGCGGCAGCGCGGTGGGCACCGTGATCTGCATCGCCCGGTACTCGGCGTACACGTCGGCGCGGTCGTAGTAGATGCCGACGCGGTCGTTGGTGTTGCGCGACGCCAGCGTGGCCTGCATGGTGACGGTGAGGTAGGAGGCGGAGCTGACGTTGATGCACACGATGCGCACGTCGTTGAGGAAGAAGCGAGGCTTGGTGGGGCGGAGGACGAGCCAGACGATGAGCACGATGAGGAGGACGAGCACGATGACGCCCACCAGGGCGGCGCAGAAGCGACGGTACAGACGCTGCCGCTCGCAGTCCTTGTGCTGGTCGCAGTACTTGATCGACATGTCGTGCTGCTGCTTGCTGCTGGTGGTGGGTGTCTTCTTCTTCTGCTGCTTCGTTTGATTTGGTTTGCACTCCACTCCACCTGCTGCTCACTCAGTGACAAGACAAGAGCTAGCTAGCAGAGAGGAAAGCAGAGCAAGGAAGGGACGACTCCTAGTGTTTTTAAGCCTGACACTGGCACTGGCAGACATTCTAATTAATTAAGCTACTAACTTTATACTATTAGAAGAATATTAATTATTGGCTATATATATATATATATTTTGGTTTGTTTTTTTTGAAAGGAAGGGGCAAAAGACTTGCCTCTCCGGAATATATTATATTAGAGAGAAAAGAAATGGATAATACAAAACCAAAGCGACTGGAGGCAGAGGAAAAGAAAGAAAAATAAAAATAAAAATAAAAAGAGCAAAAGAAGGACCCACTAGATCAGACCAATAAGACCACAGCTACAAGCAAAATCCGATGACTGCAAGGGCCACTTGATTAACGCTTCTATGCTGACTTTGGAAAATTCTGTTATTTCTTTCCAGCCATAAATTCCACCAAAAATGAATTAGCAGGCCGTCGAAGCGTCTTCTTGACTGACTGTTGCAAAAGTTACGTAGACCCGTCCACCAATCATACAAAGATGTATCGCTGAGAATCCCATACGAGGGAGGAAGGTTGGCCCAGGACAACACTTTGTTCTACACCTCTCTACTAAAGGGGCAGTCCTTGCATAAGTGTAGAATAGTTTCTGGGGCCGAGTTACAAAGACAGCATATTGGGTTGCAAGGCCAACCCCTTTTAAGAAGGTTATCGGCCGTTAGAATTTTGTTATGTAGTAATGTCCAGGCAAAAAAACGGCACCTCGGTTCCGTCTTAGCCTTCCAAATAGGGCAGAGATTCATTGTACTGTAATTAGATGAGAATTGGATGTTGTAAGCACTGCTTGCACTGTACTGCCCATCTGCCGACCATCTCCAAGTAATGGTGTCCTCCAAACCATTGAGCTCTTGCATGTTACCTATGGCTTGCCAAAGAGAGACGAACTCTCTAAGCTCAACCTCCCCCGAGCATGGGAAGCATAATCGTATCCAATTGTTGTTAGTGAGAGCTTTGTCAACCGTGATGTTCTTCCTCTTTGTCTTCCTGAAGAGTGAAGGCGCAATGCTCTTAGGGGCTTGACCTTGGATCCAGCTAGATTTCCAGAACTCAGCTGTCTTTCCATTGCCAACCGTCACCAATGTGGATGCATTGAAGAGATCTTCATCAGTTCTGTCACAAGGAAGCTTCATGGCATTCCACGCCCTGTCTTTGCTCTTCCATCGTAACCAAAGCCATCTCAGTCTTAACCCCCTCGCAAAACGATCAAGGTCCAGAATTCCAAGACCCCCCTTGCTCTTTGGGAGGCAAGTTGTGGGCCAGTTGATAAGGCAGTGACCCCCGGAGCAAGCCTCAGGATTATTCCCTTTCCACAGGAAGTTTCGTCTCATTTTGTCAATTGAATGCAGCAACCATTTTTGAGGCGGAAAAATCGTTAGGTGGTAGATTGGTTGTGCGGATAGCACCGATTTTACTAAAGTTTCCCTACCAGCCTTGGACAGCAGTTTACCTTTCCAACCAGCCAATCTGTTGTTAATTTTTTCGATTAGTGGTTGGAGATCAGACCTTTTTACATTCCTGTAATGAAGGGGTAGCCCTAGATATTTTCCAGGGAGGCTAGAGTACTTTGCAGGGAACACGTCCATTAGCGTTGGCCATAATGGTGCTGGATATCGGATTGGGAAAATTTCTGTTTTGTCATAGTTGATCTTTAGTCCTGAACACCCCTCAAACGCGTTGAGAATCCCTTTCAGCACCCCCAAGTCTGATTTGTCCGCTCTGACAAAAACACCCGCATCATCCGCGTAGAGAGAGCACCGAAGCTTAGCTCCTCTAGGCAAAACCTGTCCAAGCAGTCCATCCTGAGCGGCCTTCTCAATCATCCGATGCAGCGGGTCCATCGCTAAAATGAATAGGAAGGGAGATAGAGGGTCCCCTTGTCGAACCCCACGTCTGTGTTTGATTGCCTTTGAACGTTGTCCATTTAAAATTATTCTTGAGGAGGACGATCCCAGGATTTCAGCTACCCAATTGCGCCATTTCTGGGAGAACCCACAGGCCCTTAACACATCTAAGAGATATGCCCAATTCAGGGTGTCGAAGGCTTTAGAGATGTCAAGCTTGACAAAAAGAGCTGCATCACCTTTTTTATGCAGCTCCATAATCACCCTCTGCACGTATAGAAAGTTGTCATGTATTGATCGGTTCTGGATGAAGGCGTTCTGAGCGTTGGATATAATTTCGTTCATTCTTGGCGCAAGCCTATTTGCCATGATTTTTGTTATAATTTTCATGAAGCTATTGATCAGACTTATCGGCCTAAACCTATCAATTCTGTCAGCATTTTCCCCCTTGGGTATGAGGATGATGTTTGCTTCGTTGACCAGATGCAGGCTTTTGGATCTGTGATGGAAAAAATCATTTATTGCCATGGAGAGGTCGTTCTTGATCAACTCAAAGCAGCATTTGTAGAACTGTCCAATGAACCCATCCGGCCCAGGAGCCTTTTCAGATTGAAGCCTCATGATCACGTCCTTAATTTCACTATCATCAATCAAGTTGTCCAGCTCAGCTAGCTCAAAAGGAGCATACCCCAGATGGTCCCAGCAAACAGCACTGCTCCTCCTTCCTGTCATGCCAAGAATCTGACCGAAGTGGTGCTGAACCTCGTACATCTTGGCTTCCTGGCTCGTTAACAGCGTGTCATCTCTAATTAGTGATCTGATTAAATTTTTCCTTCTTCTATTATTGGCCGCCAAGTGAAAGAACTTAGTGTTAGCATCGCCCAATCGCATCCAAGTAAGTCTGGAATGTTGTCTTGCTCGTGACCTCTGAGCAGAGGCAATATCCAGAATCTTGATTTTGAGGATCCTCCTGAATTCCAATTCTTCAGAGGAGAGTTGTCTAATTTCTTGTGCTTTCTCCAGAAGAGTGAGAATGATCTGAATGATAGCCATCCGCACTTTGAAGTTGCCAACTGTATTGCGTCTCCAGATCAAAAGAGCCTTGGCCGTGCGAGTCATCTTCACGTGAAGGCGAAGGATTGCATCATCAGAGTTAACTGTAGAATTTCATGCTTGATGGACTACCTCATTGAACCCCTCAATCTGTGGCCAGAACGATTCGAATCTGAACCCCCGGTAGAATTTAACCGTAGAGTGGCCTTGTATTAACAGTGGGCAGTGGTCCGACGTCATGGTGCACATGGAGAGTAGATCAGCTGCGGGGTACAGATCATGCCATTCAGTTGTCGCGAAGAATCTGTCAATCCTAGTCATGGTAGGGTTAGCTTGTTCATTTGACCAGGTAAATGCTCTATCGGTGAGATCTAGCTCTAAGAGGTGTAGATCATCAATTGTGCTATTGAACTGCCTCATCACCCTTCTGTTGATTGACCCTTTGTTTTTTTCTTTTGCTCTCCTAATCATGTTGAAGTCACCTAAAATTACCCATTCTGGCCTCACCATGGTTTGAATATTTCTGAGCTCAGAGAGGAATATCATTTTTTCATTATCCGGTTGGGGGCCGTAAACACCCGTGAGATCCCAAACTTCATCCACCAATCTGGAAAAGATCCGGACAGACAGCGAATAGGCTGCAGAGCCTGGTAAGAGGGCCAAGTCAAAGTAGTCCGAATCGGCAGCGATTAGGATGCCACCCGAGGCGCCCTGAGAAGGTACATGAAAAGTTTGATTTGCAAGCTTGGCACCAACAGTTTCCTTTAATAATATATTTGACCAGCTTGAGATCTTTGTCTCTTGAAGGCAAACAATGGATGCGCCAGTGGATAGTATTTTGGTTTGTATATTGAGTCCGGCCTACATTTGGGTTTATAAGCTGTTTAATTTTTACGTGAAGGAAGGATGGATGGCCTCCAAACAGGACAGGACGCTGATCATTCACAAGTCACAGGAAGTAAAATTACAAGCTTCCGCTAGCTGATGAATGAAATTCAGACTGATGACCCATGCATATCCATCAATAATTCAATTCCTTGTGGTTTCATTCATCATGCACCGTCGTTGGTCCATCGATAATCATATCATTTCCTGTCTCTCATCATATCGATCGCAGCATACAGCACATACCATGTGATTCTTTCATCCTCCTGATCCCAAACTGCAGTCACATACATGTCCGCAGCTAGCTACCTACGTACTTTTGTTCATCAGCAGAGAAATAATCATGTGTGCAACAACAGCTGAACCAAGAAGATCATCTACAACCTATGTATATATATTCATTCTTGCATTAATTGGTTGATATATAAACTGCAGCCAGCACTAGCATATAGTGCTAATACATACATATATAGAGACAGAGGGGGAGAGCGCTTTTAACTAACCTGTGCCCCAGCTAACCCTACAGGGAACAACACTTAGCTTGGAAAGTTGAAAGAGAGTCTAGTGGAGGCGACAGGTGAGGCGTCCACATCCATCACTGCACCTTGGGTTGGGTCAGTTTCAGAGCATATACCAGTCCACATATCTCTACATCAATTTCTTTCTTTCTTTCTTTTCTTTTCTTTTCTCTTGTCTTCGTAAAAGAACAAATAGAAAGATAAACCAAGTAGAGGCTAGAGGCTGAGGCATGTTCTTCTACATGCATCACCTTATCTCCTTCGCAACCATATCGACGATCAATTTCTGATCGAGCCAAAAGAAAACATCCAAAACATGTATCTAAATAAATAAACAAATATGCGCACTTAAATCGTGTTCCTCTCCTCTTTTCTCCTCGCAAGTCAGGAGGACACGACACTGCTGTCAGTCAGTCCCCACTGAACTTTCTTTCCACAATTTTGTCCCTCCTAGCTAGCTAGCTGCCTTTGATCATCTCCTTGTCGGGTCATGCTAGCTGATTTTGCTGTAAGCCTGAAGGCATGGTATGGTATGGCTGGTTGGTGGCACATCGTGTTCAAGAGACAGCAGCCCCTGCACCAGCTGACGCTCAGGGAGGGATCGGAGAATCAAGCCTAGTCCTCTTTTTCTCGATCGCCCTCCTGCTAGCTAGTTGGATGGACCCTTAGTGCCGCGCAATTTGGTCAGGCATTGATTAGTCTCAACCCAAAGCTTCCAACCTTTTGCAGACCTACATCACTTAACTAAACAGACCCTACCAACTCAAGCAACACACACACACACACAATGATCGAAACATGAATGGTCAGCTGTACAAGCAACTCCAGGTTCTAATAATTTCGCTGCGTTCTCTGGTCCGTATTATCTAGTTGTAGCTATGGCTGGTAATGGATCTTGATCCAAATAGATCTTCACAAAATGTTAAGGCCCTAAATAAATTATAGTTCAAAAATGAATAGAAATAGAGCCCGATCCTAACCCAATTCGATCCTTAAACTTTATAGTGTAAAATTTATGGTCCATTGTCAGCCCTAGTTGTAGCTGGTGTGTGGTCGTCAACAACAATGGTATATATGATGGTGTCAGGTCCTCTACTAGTCTCTAATAATATTCATGTAGTGTGCTGTTGATACGCATGTTTATGTATGGTGTGCTCTTGCACAAGCAAGCATGACACCATAGATATTTAAGTGGGTTAGAAAGTGACAAAGAAACGTTGCAGAGAAATTTAAAGGTAAAAGAGACTGCAGAATACTGAAACCGAATAATGAATGCAAAGGATATCCATGGATTCCTATCCACAAACTTTGGTTCTCAAGCGGAGGCGAGAGCCCTCAAGACGACGCGCGCAGATAGGTAAAATAGATGAAACTGAGCAAGGAATTGGGCCCAACTCAATGCAACCCGCCCGAGCTCTGATCGGCCCGCGGGCCTAAACTTCCATCTTACTACAAGTCCTTTTCAATTTAGTATCCAGAGTTTATTTCGCAGCAACCAACAACATGGAATCGTTGTTGCTAGCTTTCAGTAGTTACTGTATGGCCGGTCACCATCTAAATTTTACACTATAAAATCTAAGGATCAAATTAGGATCGGACTCTATTTCTAATCATTTTTTAAACTAAAATTTTATGAAGAAACATTTGAATTTACCCGATCGAGTAAAGGAAATCGATTGAGAAAAAATGGACCAAAGCTTATTTAAATTAAGGTATTAACGTTTGATAACTAGCATAACTATCTGAACTAACATTACTAGCTGATCTCTTCGAATATAGTTTCAGAAATATAAAGTTGACTTATATACTAAGACAAAAGGGTATTCCGGATGATCGATACCTCAAGTAAGGCATTGAAAGATGTACTCAAAACCTGCTGGTATAGGCAAGTGTCTAAGACACAAGATAGATGAAGCCCAGACAAAAAAACACGTAATGAAATGAAGAAGAACATGTGGAGGCGTGGATACATAGACATGTCTGGTCAATGTGTAGAAATTTTGTGTTTGGACTTGGAGGTCCTCAACCGACCATTTGAGATGTGTGGGGTTGAAGACATAGCAAATAAGTTGAGGCTCATCTTAGGTAGCTCTACACACTTAAGTGCTAAAATAATCATTGAATGGTTACAGTAGCTACTTTGCAAAGTGTTTAGATTAGTTAGATCACTGTTTATAGCGCTTGCTCCATATTAGACATAGTGTTTAGTGAGGCTTGAGAACCTCATTATGATTTGATGCTTGTGCACATTATTGTAGATATATTCGAATGGGCTTGTGGTCTTGTGAGGTTACATCACCCGTGCCGTGTTTTATGGCGTGTGGTGAGAACGAGGCCTGCAATGTTTTGGCCGATCAATCGATAATGAAGACGATGATGATCGGTCAGGGAGATACTATTCGATCTAGAGAACCGTACATGTGTGTGGTGAAGAGCCCGTGCTATCGACGAAGTTGCCCGATCAAGAGTTTGGCCCTTGCGTGGGCATCCTTGTGAGAGGCTACAATAAAGATTACAAAGAAGCTTCTCAACACCTTGCTAAAAATATCAGCGTTATTAATAAGAGTTTGTATCTCAATTGTCTTTAAGATCATGTTTTGATATTATATGTCTTGATTGCGTTCTTTACCTTTGAAGCATAATTATTAGGCTAGTGGATATATAGGTTTAAAACCTAGATTACATCACTTTTTTTTGCGGCAGCAGGCAGAGACAACGACATGCTTAATTAGTTAAAATCGTAGTAGTGGTACATAAATAGTTTGCTTATTATATGTATTTTAATAGACTGATATTATTAGAAGATTTAGTTTGTAATATACTATATAGATTGCTTAATTCACACTCCTCTTGGCTTGGATATGATACAGTAGGAAGATCGAGAAGTGCATGTCTAGGACTAGGAGTATATGCACTAGCTATTAGCTCGTACACATGATACGACGATCGAGAGACTATACATATACATGCATCACATGACGGTGCAGGCGTTGACGTTCTCGTCGCTGAACATGGACATGTACTTGACCTCCGGAGCGCTGGGGTCTGCCATGGCCTGCGGCGCGCTGCGGACGAAGCCCGCGGGAGCCTTCTTGTCGTAGGCGCCGCCGACGTAGGGGTAGGTGGTGAGCGTGTAGGGCACGTAGGGCCACATCTCGGCGTTCTTGCCGGTGGCCTTGACGCGCTCCAGCACCTTGGCGGGCTCCACGTACCCGGTCACCGTGCACTTGCTCTGCTTCGCGTTCACCGTCACGCTCGTCACGCCGCGCATCGACTTCACCGCGCTCTTCACGCGACGCTCGCAACCTTCGCAGTCCATCTTCACCTTGATGTTCACCGTCTGCAACGGCCGCTTCTTCCTGAGCTTGAGCGCCTCCTTCGTCTCCGTGATGCTGCACACATGCGACATGTGGTCCAGGATGCCCATGGCGCCACGGCCGGCGGTGTCTGTTGTTGCTGCCGCCGCCTTGCTTCCGCTCGTCCTCTTCTTCTGTTGTGAGCTAGCTACTTAGCACAAGAGCAGAAGGAGCAAGCTTGTGTGAAGAAGAAGAAGAAGAAAAAGAAAGAGTGATGAAGCCGGCGCGGCGGGGGAGAAAACGTGGTGAGGATGTTATGGTATATATAGGGAAATCTGTGCACAAATACTTGTTGAACTCGAAAAGAAAGAAATACAAAGTTTATTAGCTACTATTGTCGAATATTTGTCGCCCGCGTCGATAAATAAAAAAAGAATGTAGCTAGGAAGCAGGGAGTAGTTTGTATGGCCAGGATGGATGCCAGGCAGCTCAGGCTTTTAAATTTTGTTTGCAATATATTTATTATATATGCTTCAAATTAAATGGTGGTTAAAACAATCAAACCGCTGAGCTTTCGGATTTATTGAGCGACTCACTGGAGAAGGAGATCTAGCTAGCTAGTAGCTTCTTGGTTCCATGCTGCATGATAGGAGTGGCCCACCGCCTCGTTGCCTGTCTGATTTTGATTTGATAGCACAGCTCTTCTGGCCGGTCCAAACGCTGCTTGAAACGTGTGCATGCAACCGACCGACCTACTACCTACTCTCTCCATTATTCATCATTTACGTGTCCTGTAAAATACATGTTTAGATCCTATAAATTGAAACCATTTTAGAAAATTCCGCTCTTCGGGTTTTCACTCTTGTTAAGCATGCATGTGCAGAATTTTAAATTTAACAAATTCAGATGCAATTTTTTGAGAGCCGAAATGATTTTAAATAAAAAGTTATTAACTATAAAGTTCCATGACTTTTAGAGATCTACAAGTTTTATTCGATGGTTTTTTCGTACGAGGTCATTTGAAAAACTCAAAAAAAAAAAGATAAAAATGATTTCTAGTGACATTTTCTTAAGGAACCGTCTATAAAAATACCACTGCATGCTTTTGATAACTGAATCCACCTGTAAAAATTAGACCTCACCGTAGACTTAGAGTTTTTTACTAGTGAGATCGAAGCAGAGTTTGGCTAATTGCAGACAGGTAGCGGTGGCTCCAACGACGGCCGTGCAAGATGCAAAGGGGCATCTGTTGGTTAGACTGGCGTGCAGGGATGGTTAGCGAGATTTTTAACTAGGTGGGACTGGTTTGGTGATGTATAACGTCGTCGTGTTTGTATATTCTGAGGCTGGCTCCATCAAAGAGTTGTATATAGTCATGTCCCTTAAATTTGGAGGACGACGGGCTCATTAACCTCCCCACTCCAGTAACATTAGACAAAGGGTCCGATAAACATAGCGTGCCTAGATAGAGACTCTAAGGCTATGCGCAACGCAGTCCCCTTGGCAGCTCTCTCCCCTTGCATGCGGCGCGTACGGGCACTCTATGGCCGTAGCGGTGCCCCCTGCGGCGCCCCCTACGCGCCGGCCCCTTTCTCTCCCCCCAGATATAGCGTGTCACTGTTCATCCCCCAAACACTGTGCTGTGGGTCCACGAGTAATTGTTAGTAGTAAAAAATTGATAGTTGGTATAGAAAATGACATTTTATAGTGGTAGTGGAATATAGGGGGAGTATTTAGGGGGAACCGTTATGGGAGATGAAAAATTATGGGGAAAATAGGGGAAAAAAGTGATACAGGTGGAAAAATTTAGAGGTAACGGTTGCGGATAGCCTAAACCTGAAGGTTTTGAAGGCGTCCGCTATCTGCTCCCTTAGGCTATCCGCAACCGTTACCCCTAAATTTTTCCCCCTATATCACTTTCCCCCCTATTTTTTATCTCCCGCAGCGGTTCCCCCTAAATACTCCCCCTATATCCCACTACAACTATAAAATATCATTTTCTATATCAACTTGTCGGCGTTTCGAGACCGGGGGTCCCTAGGCCGACGAGTGAATGTCGCTGCGTGCCCCAGCCCAGATGGGTCGAGCGCGAGGCCGAGCGCGAAGGGGGGAGAGCGAGGCGGCCGGAGACCAGCGTGAGAGAGGTGGGAATCCCGCGACCTTCGTGTTCGTCCCGCGCCCAGGTCGGGTGCGCTTGCAGTAGGGGGTTACAAGCGTCCACGCGGGAGAGGGAGCGAGCGGCTTCAAGCGAGCGCGTGTCTCGTCCTCGTCCCTGCGCGGCCAACCCTCTCTAAGAGGGCCCTGGTTCTCCCTTTTATAGGCGCAAGGAGAGGATCCAGGTGTACAATGGGGGGCGTAGCAGAGTGCTACGTGTCTAGCGGAGGAGAGCTGGCGCCCTAAGTACATGCCGTTGTGGCAGCTGGAGAGATTTTGGCACCCAGCTGGTGTGATGTCGTGGCCATCGGAGGAGCGATGGAGCCTGGCGGAGGGACAGCTGTCGGAGCGGTTGAATCCTCGCTGACGTCCTCTTGCTTCCGTAAGGGGGCTGAGAGCCACCGTCGTCACAGAGTATGCAGGGCGCCATCATTGCCTATCTGGCGGGGCGAGCCAGATGGGACGCCGGTCTTGTTCCCTGCGGCCCGAGTCAGCTCGAGGTAGGGTGATGATGGCGCCTCCTGTTGACGTGGCTGGTCTGCGCCCTAGGTTGGGCGATGTGGAAGCTCCTCCGAAGCCGAGGTCGAGTCTGTCTTCCGTGGCCGAGGTCGGGTCCGAGCCCCAGGTTCGGGCGAGGCGAAGATCGCCGGCTGGTGCCGGGGTGGAGTCCGAGCCCTAGGGTCGGGCGAAGCGGAGTTCGTCGTCTTCTGGGGCCGAGCCCATGTCCGAGCCCTGGGTCGGGCGAGGCGGAGATCGTCGTCTTCTGGGACTTAGCCCGAGTCCGAGCTCTGGGTCGGGCGAGGCGGAGATCGTCGTCTTCTGGGACTTAGCCCGAGTCCGAGCCCTGGGTCGGGCGGAGTGGAGTTCGCCGTCTTCCGGGACTTAGCCCGAGTCCGAGCCCTGGGTCGGGCGGAGTGGAGTTCGCCGTCTTCCGGGACTTAGCCCGAGTCCGAGCCCTGGGTCGGGCGGAGTTCGTCGTCTTCCGGGACTTAGCCCGAGTCCGAGCCCTGGATCAGGCGGAGTTCGCCGTCTTCCGGGACTTAGCCCGAGTCCGAGCCCTGGGTCGGGCGGAGTTCGCCGTCTTCCGGGACTTAGCCTGAGTCCGAGCCCTGGGTCGGGTGGAGCGGAGCTTCCTATGGTGCCTTTGGCCGGGCCTGACTGCCTGTCAGTCTCACTCTGTCAAGTGGCACCGCAGTCGGAGTGGCGCAGGCGGCGCTGTCCTTCTGTCAGGCCGGTCAGTGGAGCGGCGAAGTGACGGTGGTCACTTCGGCTCTGTCGGCTGGGGGGCGCACGTCAGGATAAAGGTGTCAGGCCACCTTTGCATTAAATGCTCCTGCGATTTGGTCGGTCGGTGCGGCGATTTGGTCAGGGTTGCTTCTTGGCGAAGGCAGGGCCTCGAGCGAGCCGGAAATATGTTCGCCGCTGAAGGGGGGCCTTGGGCGAGACAGAAATCCTCCGGGGTCGGCTGCCCTTGTCTGAGGCTAGGCTCGGGCGAGGCGTGATCGAGTCCCTCGAATGGACTGATCCCTGACTTATTCGCACCCATCAGGCCTTTGCAGCTTTGTGCTGATGGGGGTTACCAGCTGAGAATTAGGAGCCTTGAGGGTACCCCTAATTATGGTCCCCGACAGTAGCCCCCGAGCCTCGAAGGGAGTGTTTGCACTCGCTTGGAGGCTTTCGTCGCACTTTTTTGCAAGGGGACCAGCCTTTCTCGGTTGCGTTTTGTTCCGGTGGGTGCGCGCGAGCGCACCCGCTGGGTGTAGCCCCCGAGGCCTCGGAGGAGTGGTTTCACTCCTTCGAGGTCTTAATGCCTTGCGTAGTGCTTCGGCTGGTCTGGTCGTTCTCTCATGCGAGCTGGTCATAGCCCAGGTGTATGGTCGGGTCCCAAGTTCTCGGGCTGGTATGTTGACGCTGTCAACGGTTCAGCCGGAGCCGGGTTTGCGAGAGCAGCCCCCGAGCCTCTGCACAGAGCGAGAGGGCGGTCAGGGGCAGACTCGGCTTTTTTACATACGCCCATGCGTCGCCTTTCCGCAAGGAGAAGGGGGGAAAGCGCCATGTTGCCCTCGATGGGCGCCGAACATGGTGTCTCCGATGAGCTGCAAGCGGGTAATCCGAGTGGACGTCCGTGCCCCGTTCGTTAGGGGTCGGCTAGGGGCCCAGAGGCACGCCCAAAAGTACCTGCGGGTGATCTGCCGGACCCGGTCCCCTGGCGACGGGGTCCGAGGGCTCGATGCCTCCCTCTAATGGGATTCCGTTACAAGATCGTTCCCGCTGGTCTCGGAAATGTCCTAGGGTACCTCGGGAGCGCAGCCCGAGCCTTGGTTATGTATCGAACGTACCCATGGTCATCCCTTGCTCGGCGTCTGAGGCGGCTGTGAACCCTTCGGGGGCCAGCCTTCGAACCCCTGATCAGTAATGGGCGCGGAGCCCGAGTACCCTGAGGCGGCCGTGGAACCCTTTCGAGGGGCCGACCTTCGAACCTCTGACCAGTAGTGGGTGTAGGGCCCACGCGATCTGAGGTGGCTGTCGAACCCTTCCGGGAGGCCAGCCTTCGAACCTCTGATCAGTAGGGGGGCTCGGAGCCTGGTTCCTTCTCGGGGAAGGATCCTTTTCGGGGTATCCCCCTTTCCCGGTCCCTGTTGCAAGAGAGAGAAAGAGGAAAAGAGGAAAAGGATACGAAATCGAACGACGCGGCGTACCTTTTTTGATGCGGTCATCATGGCGAAGGCGAAGTGTCGCCTGCTTCTCCTGCCAGAGGCACCGCCTGTCCCGCCGCGGAGTCAATGCGACGGGGCGAGTGGTTGGCGGGGTGGCCATTGTGCGTGCGCGAGCTGTTCCAGGAACGGATCACGGGCGCGTTGTGTTCACGCCGTGAGAGAGGGTTCTCTCGCTGCCCCCGGACGGGACGGGAGCTTGGTTGATGACGTGACCGCTGCTTCTGCCTGCCTGCCACCGCCATTACTGCCGGCCCATTCTTGGCCGCATTGACCGTCGCGCCAGGCTAGCGCCGCTGGGTCGTGCACCGGGCCGCCTTAAGTCGCGGCATTGGTTCCGCAGTCGAGGAGGCGCGGTGGTGGCGCAAGTGGCGGTGCAGTTGCATGCACGAAGCATTCGGCGCGCCGGTTGCATGACGCGTGGGCCTGGGCCTCCACGCCGGGCGTGTTGGGAGTCAGAGAAGTGCGCCCACTTGGCGCGGTTGCATGCCGCCTGCATGGCTGCCCACCCTTTCACCCGCTGGTCTGGGTAAAAGTGGAGGGTCGCTTGTGACCGCTGGGCGGTTGTACGCACCGCGCGCGGCGGTTTGGCTTCTTCTGCTCTGAGTCAGCTTGCATGACGCGTGGGACCCAGCCCCCGCGCCGTAGGGGAGGACCTTGGAGTGTGTTGGAGAAGACTCAGCCCCTGACGGCTGGGGACGCAAGTAGGGAGAGCCGCCTTTAAAAGGAGGGTGACCCCCTTGGAAGGCGACCATGTCTTCGCGCTCCCTTATGCATCGTGTCTTTCCACCTTCCAAGCCCTCGGATGGGGGAGATCCGCCGTCTTTCCGCCTCGTTGTTGGAGGAACACAACTCCGTGGGAGTTGGTACCTTTCAGCCATCGTTCGGCTTCAAGGATTTTCATCATCCGGCCCGGCTGTACCCCCCCGCCGGTGGTCACCCAAGACGGTGACCACCAGCCCCTGGGTGGGGAGAAGCAAGCCGGGCTGCGATCTTGGTCCCACCCTCAGCTTCAAGGATGTTCATCATCCTCGCTGGGGTGGAGGCCGGGTTGAGCCGGAGCTCTACCTCCCGCGCGGACTCGTGGGTCACCCTCTCCTGCGGCGTTCGAGGGAGAGGGCGCTCGCCGGCCCTGCGGGCGGGTCGGACTTCGACAACGCAGGGCCGGTCGACGGCAGGCGTCGTCTGCCCCAGCGCGTCGGGCTCGTCGGCTTGGCCCCCAGTGCCCCCTCCCGCCGGAAGGCGGCTGCCGCGCCGTGTGCACGGGAGGACCGCCCAAGATGTCGCGCGCTGCTAGGGCGGCGTTCGTGTTCTGGGGCGGTCCTGCCTTTGCACCGGTACGGTGCCTCCGCGGGGAGGTCGGTGCCCTGCTCGTCCGGGAGGATCAGAGTGGGGATCTACCGGCGGGCTGACGGCCCCTGTCGTCGGTGCCGAGGCGGAGGCGGCTCGAGAAGTCCCCGTCGCCGACGGGATCACCGCCACCATCCGCGCTCCGGGCCTCCGGCTCATTGCACTTGTCCTCGCCCCTCGAGCGTCGGCGTGGGCGAGGGCAGGGTTGCAGCAGCGTTCGCCCTGAGGCCGTCGCCGCTGCAGTTTGGCCACCCGTAGAGGGGGTCGTTGTCGCTGCTGCTGGAGCGGGCGACGGCGAGCCGTCCGTCGGTCTTCTGTTGCTCCGCAGGCCCCCCCATTGAGTGGGGTTGTTCGTACCTGCGGAGGTGGAACCGGAGTTCCGTTTGTAATGGCACTTTGAATGCCAGTGGTTTTGTTCATTGTGGCTGTCGGGGCCTGAACATGTATGTATTTTCGCCACGGAGTCGTGTTTTTTCCTTATTTTCGAGCACTAAGACTCGCCTGTTGGTTGTCTGAACCGCTTCACCAAGCGTGAGTCGCCCCGTGTAAAGGTGACGAGTGAGGTATCCGTATCCCGGAGGCGTAGGAGTCCCTCGGCTCGGTCAGCCTTGACTGCTTACGTGTACTCCGTCGTTTTCAGGATCCACTTTCGAAGTAGTCAAACAGCCCGAAAGACCTTCTGGCAGAAAAGATCTTTTTTCGGGAAAATTTCGACGCAGAGGGGGTTCCCCCCCTTTTAGCCCCCGAGGGAGGGTCGGGCTTTGCCGAGGCGAGGCCGACCCTCCCTTGATGACTAAACTTTTGCTGGGCGTGAGGTATATGAACAACTTGAAAACATCTTAAGGGTAGAAGCGACGTAGCTGTTGGATGTTCCAAGCGTTGCCGTAGACCTCGCCTTGACTGTTGGCCAGCTTGTACGTTCCGGGCTTCAGAACTTTGGCGATGACGAACGGCCCCTCCCAGGGGGGCATGAGCTTGTGCCGCCCTCGGGCGTCTTGTCGCAGCCGAAGCACCAGGTCGCCCACCTGGAGGTCTCGGGACCGGACCCCTCGGGCGTGGTAGCGTCGCAGGGACTGCTGGTACCGCGCCGAGTGTAGTAAGGCCTTGTCCCGAGCCTCCTCCAGCTGGTCCAGCGAGTCTTCTCGGCTAGCTTGGTTGCTTTGGTCGGTGTAGGCCCTCGCCCTCGGGGAGCCGTATTCCAGGTCTGTGGGCAAGACGGCCTCGGCCCCGTAGACTAGGAAGAACGGCGTGAAGCCCGTGGCTCGGCTTGGCGTTGTCCTCAAACTCCAGACCACCGAGGGGAGTTCCTTCATCCATCGCTTGCCGAACTTGTTGAGGTCGTTATAGATCCGAGGCTTGAGCCCTTGTAGAATCATGCCGTTGGCACGCTCTACTTGCCCATTTGACATGGGGTGAGCCACGGCGGCCCAGTCCACCCGGATGTGGTGGTCCTCGCAGAAGTCCAGGAACTTTCTACCGGTGAACTGGGTGCCGTTGTCGGTGATGATGGAGTTCGGGACCCCGAAGCGATGGATGATGTTGGTGAAGAACGCCACCGCCTGCTCGGACCTGATGCTGTTCAGGGGTCGGACCTCGATCCACTTGGAGAATTTGTCGATGGCGACCAGCAGGTGCGTGTAGCCCCCGGGTGCCTTCTGCAAGGGGCCAACGAGGTCCAGACCCCACATAGCAAAAGGCCAGGTGATGGGTATCGTCTGCAGAGCCTGAGCGGGCAGGTGGGTCTGCCTTGCGTAGAACTGACACCCTTCGCAGGTGCGGACAATTCTAGTGGCGTCGGCCACCGCCGTCGGCCAGTAGAAGCCTTGCCGAAAAGCATTTCCGACAAGGGCTCAAGGCGCTGCGTGATGGCCGCAAGCCCTCGAGTGTATCTCTCGCAGGAGTTCCTGACCTTCGGCGATGGAGATGCATCGCTGGAGGATGCCGGAGGGGCTGCGGTGGTAGAGCTCCTTCTCATCACCCAGCAAGACGAACGACTTGGCGCGCCGCGCCACCCGCCGAGCTTCGGCTCGGTCGGAGGGTAGCTCTCCTCGGTGGAGATATTGCAGGTACGTGGTCTGCCAGTTTTGATCAGGCGTGACCCCGCTTTGCTCCCCCTCGACGTGCAGCGTCTCGCCCTCGCAGGCCGAGGGTACCTCGGGTTGAACCGAGGATACCTCGGGCTGAGCCGAGGGTGCCTCGGAATGATCCGAGGGTACCTTGGGCTGGGCCGAGGGTGCCTCGGGCTGGGCCGAGGGTGCCTCGGGCTCGGTCGTGTCGTCGATCTTGACGGAGGGTTGATGCAGATCCTGGGAGAAGACGTCCAGGGGAACCGTCGTTCGCCCCGAGGCTATTTTAGCTAGCTCGTCCGCAGTCTCGTTGTAGCGCCGAGCGATGTGGTTGAGCTCGAGCCCGTAGAACTTGTCTTCCAGGCGCCGAACCTCATCGCAGTAGGCCTCCATCTTCGGGTCGCGGCAGTGGGAGTTCTTCATGACTTGGTCGATGACGAGCTGCGAGTCACCGCGAGCGTCGAGGCGTCAGACCCCTAGCTCGATGGCGATCCGCAACCCGTTGACCAGAGCTTCGTACTCAGCCACGTTGTTGCATGCCGGGAAATGGAGGCGTAGCACGTAGCGTAGGTGCTTCCCGAGGGGCGAGATGAAGAGTAGGCCTGCGCCGGCTCCTGTCTTCATCAGCGACCCGTCGAAGAACATGGTCCAGAGCTCCGGTTGGATCGGAGCCATCGGTAGCTGGGTGTCGACCCATTCAGCTACGAAGTCCGCCAAGACCTGGGACTTGATGGCCTTCCGAGGAGCAAACGAGATTGTCTCGCCCATGATTTCCACCGCCCACTTTGCAATCCTACCCGAGGCCTCTCGGCACTGGATGATCTCCCCCAGGGGGAAGGATGACACCACAGTTACCGGATGAGACTCGAAGTAGTGTCGCAGCTTCCGCCGCGTTAGGATCACCGCGTACAGCAGCGTCTGAACTTGTGGGTAGCGGATCTTGGTTTCGGACAGTACCTCGCTGACGAAGTAGACTGGCCTCTGAACGGGCAATGCATGTCCCTCTTCTTGCCTCTCGACCACAATCGCGGCGCTAACCACCTGAGTGGTCGCGGCAACGTAGACCAGGAGGGCTTCTCCGGCAGCTGGGGGCACCAAGATAGGCGCCTTTATGAGGAGCGCCTTTAGGTTCCCGAGGGCTTCCTCGGCCTCAGGGGTCCAAGTGAAGCACTCGGCCTTCCTAAGAGGCGGTACAGAGGTAGACCTCTTTCGCCGAGGCGTGAGATGAAGCGGCCCAGAGCCGCGAGGCATCCCATGACCCTCTGTACGCCCTTCAAGTCCTTGATGGGCCCCATGCTGGTGATAGCTGCGATTTTCTCCGGGTTGGCTTCGATGCCCCGCTCGGAGACGATGAACCCCAAGAGCATGCCTCGGGGTACTCCGAAAACACATTTTTCGGGATTGAGCTTGACGCCTTTCGCCTTGAGACATCGGAATGTCGCTTCAAGGTCGGAAAGGAGGTCGGAGGCTTTCCTCGTCTTGACTACGATGTCATCGACGTAGGCCTCGACCGTGCGGCCAATGTGTTCGCCGAACACATGGTTCATACATCGCTGGTACGTCGCGCCCGCATTCCTCAAGCCGAACGGCATGGTGACATGGCAGTACATGTCGAAGGGTGTGATGAAAGAAGTCGCGAGCTGGTCGGACTCTTTCATCCTGATTTGATGATACCCTGAGTAGGCATCGAGGAAAGACAGGGTTTCGCACCCAGCAGTGGAATCCATGATTTGGTCGATGCGAGGCAGAGGGTAGGGAACCTTCGGACATGCTTTGTTGAGACCAGTGTAGTCTACACACATCCGCCATTTCCCCCCTTTCTTTCTCACAAGCACAGGGTTGGCAAGCCATTCGGGATGGAATACCTCTTTGATGAACCCTGCCGCCATTAGCTTGTGGATCTCCTCGCCTATGGCTCTGCGCTTCTCCTCGTCGAATCGGCGTAGTGGCTGCTTGACGGGTCGGGCTCCGGCTCGGATGTCCAGCGAGTGCTCGGCGACATCCCTCGGTATGCCGGGCATGTCCGAGGGACTCCACGCGAAGACGTCGGCGTTCGCGTGGAGAAAGTCGATGAGCACTGCTTCCTATTTTGGATCGAGCCCGGAGCCGATCCGAATCTGCTTGGAGGCGTCGCCGCTGGGGGTCGAGGGGGACGGACTTAACCGTCTCCGCCGGTTCAAAGTTGCCGGCATGACGCTTCACGTCTGGCACCTCCTTAGAGAGGCTCTCCAGGTCGGCGATGAGGGCCTCGGCGTACTCCACGCACTCCACGTCGCATTCGAATGCATGTTTGTACGTGGGGCCGACGGTGATGACCCCGTTGGGGCCTGGCATCTTGAGCTTCAGGTAGGTGTAGTTGGGGACGGCCATGAACTTCGCATAGCATGTGAAAGTCGCCTAGAGGGGGGGGTGAATAGGGCGAAACTGAAAATCTCAAAAATAATCACAACTACAAGCCGAGTTAGCATTAGAAATATAATCGAGTCCACGAGAGAGGGCGCAAAACAAATCGCAAGCGAATAATGAAGTGAGACACGCGGATTTGTTTTACCGAGGTTCGGTTCTCTCAAACCTACTCCCCGTTGAGGAGGCCACAAAGGCCGGGTCTCTTTCAACCCTTCCCTCTCTCAAACGGTCCCTCGGACCGAGTGAGCTTCTCTTTCTCAAATCACTTGGGAATCAAACTTCCCGCAAGGACCACCACACGATTGGTGTCTCTTGCCTCAATTACAAGTGAGTGTTTGATCACAAGAAAGAATGCCAAAGAAAAAGAAGCGATCCAAGCGCAAGAGCTCAAATGAACACTACAAATCACTCTCTCTAGTCACTAGGGCTTTGTGTGGAGTTTGGAGAGGATTTGATCTCTTTTGGTGTGCTTTGCAATGAATGCTAGCTCTTGTATAGTGGTTGGAAGCTGGAAAACTTGGATGCAATGAATGTGGGGGTGGTTGGGGTATTTATAGCCCCAACCACCAAACTTGACCGTTGGTGGAGGCTGTCTGTCGATGGTGCACCGGACAGTCCGGTGCCCCCGCCACGTCATCAATGCCGTTGGATTCTGACCGTTGGAGCTTCTGATTTCTGGGCCCGCCTAGATGTCCGGTGCACACCGGACATCTCCTGTTCATTGTCCGGTGCGCCAGTATGGGCGCGCCTGACTTCTGCGCGCGCAGAGCGCGCATTAAATGCGCCGCAGGTAGCCGTTGGCGCCGAATTAGCCGTTGCTCCGTGGTTACACCGGACAGTCCGGTGCACACCGGACATGTCCGGTGAATTATAGCGGAGCGGCTGCTGCGCGATCCCGAGGCTGGCGAGTTGCAGAGGCCGCACTTCCTTGGAGCACCGGACACTGTCTGGTGTACACCGGACAGTCCGGTGAATTATAGCGGGGCGGCTTGAGAAATTCCCGAAGGTGGCGAGTTCAAGTTGGAGTCCTCTGGTGCACCGGACACTGTCCGGTGGCGCACCGGACACTGTCCGGTGTACACCGGACAGTCCGGTGCCTCCAGACCAGAGGTGCCTTCGGTTGCCTCTTTGCTCCTTTGTTGAATCCAAAACTTGATCTTTTTATTGGCTAAGTGTGAACCTCTTACACCTGTATAATCTATACACTTGTGCAAACTAGTTAGTCCAATTATTTGTGTTGGGCAATTCAACCACCAAAATTAATTAGGGACTAGGTGTAAGCCTAATTCCCTTTCAATCTCCCCCTTTTTGGTGATTGATTCCAACACAAACCAAAGCAAATATAGAAGTGCATAATTGAACTAGTTTGCATAATGCAAGTGCAAAGGTTGCTTGGAATTGAGCCAATATAAATACTTACATGATGCGCATGGATTGTTTTCTTTATTTTTGACATATTGGACCATATTTGCACCACAAGTTTTGTTTTTGCAAACTCTTTTGTAAATTCTTTTCAAAGTCTTTTTGCAAGATAGTCAAAGGTAAATGAATAAGATTTTGCAAAGCATTTTCAAGTTTTGAAATTTTCTTCCTTTGTTCCAAAGCTTTTCCTTTGACTAAACAAAACTCCCCCTCAAATAAAGTCTCCTCTTAGTGTTCAAGAGGGTTTTAAGACATCAATTTTGAAAATACTACTTGCTCCCCCTTTAGAGCACAAAGAGATACCAATTTTGAAAATTTTCATCCGATTGACAAACATTAGTTTTAAAATTAGAAAATTAGGGTGGTGGTGCGGTCCTTTTGCTTTGGGCTCATATTTTCTCCCCCTTTGGCATGAATCACCAAAAACGGAATTATTAGAGCCCTTAGAAGTACTTTTCTCCTCCTTTGGTCATAAAATAAATGAGTGAAGATTATACCAACGTTGGAGAGTGATGCGGAGCGACGACGAAGGATGAATAGTAGAGTGGAGTGGAAGCCTTGTCTTCGCCGAAGACTCCAATTCCCTTTCAATATACCTATGACTTGGTTTCGAATATACTTGAAAGCACATTAGTCATAGTATAAAAAAACATGATCAAAGGTATTCTTATGAGCTATGTGTGCAAGTTTAGCGAAAGAAATTCCTAGAATCAAGAATATTAAGCTCATGCCTAAGTCTGGTAAAAGATTGTTCATCAAGTGGCTTGGTAAAGATATCGGCTAATTGACCTTTAGTGTTAATGTATGAAATCTCGATATCCCCCTTTTGTTGGTGATCCCGAAGAAAATGATACCGAATGGTTATGTGTTTAGTGCGGCTATGCTCAACGGGATTATCCGCCATGCGGATTGCACTCTCATTATCACATAGAAGAGGAACCTTGGTTAATTTGTAACCGTAGTCCCGCAGGGTTTGCCTCATCCAAAGCAATTGCGCGCAACAATGGCCTGCGGCAATATACTCGGCTTCGGCGATAGAAAGAGCGACCGAATTTTGCTTCTTTGAAGCCCATGACACCAAGGATCTTCCCAAGAACTGGCAAGTCCCCGATGTGCTCTTCCTATTAATCTTGCACCCCGCCCAATCGGCATCCGAATAACCAATCAAATCAAATGTGGATCCCCGAGGGTACCAAAGCCCAAACTTAGGAGTATAAGCCAAATATCTCAAGATTCGTTTTACGGCCGTAAGGTGTGATTCCTTAGGGTCGGCTTGGAATCTTGCACACATGCAAACGGAAAGCATAATGTCCGGTCGAGATGCACATAAATAAAGCAATGAACCAATCATCGACCGGTATACCTTTTGATCCACGGACTTACCTCCCGTGTCGAGGTCGAGATGCCCATTTGTTCCCATGGGAGTCTTGATGGGCTTGGCATCCTTCATTCCAAACTTGCTTAGAATGTCTTGAGTATACTTTGTTTGGCAAATGAATGTGCCCTCTTGGAGTTGTTTGACTTGAAATCCTAGAAAATACTTCAACTCCCCCATCATAGACATCTCAAATTTCTGTGTCATGATCCTACTAAATTCTTCACATGTAGATTTGTTAGTAGACCCAAATATAATATCATCAACATAAATTTGGCATACAAACAAATCATTATCAAGTGTTTTGGTGAATAAAGTAGGATCGGCTTTGCCGACTTTGAAGCCATTTGCAATAAGGAAATCTCTAAGGCATTCATACCATGCTCTTGGGGCTTGCTTGAGCCCATAAAGCGCCTTAGAGAGCCTATAAACATGGTTAGGGCACTCACTGTCTTCAAAGCCGGGAGGTTGCTCAACATAGACCTCCTCCTTGATTGGTCCATTGAGGAAGGCACTCTTCACGTCCATTTGGTAAAGCTTGAAGCCATGGTAAGTAGCATAGGCCAATAATATGCGAATTGACTCAAGCCTAGCTACGGGTGCATAGGTTTCACCAAAATCCAAACCTTCGACTTGTGAATACCCCTTGGCCACGAGTCGAGCTTTGTTCCTTGTCACCACACCATGCTCGTCTTGCTTGTTGCGGAAGACCCACTTGGTTCCTACAACATTTTGATTAGGACGTGGAACTAAATGCCATACCTCATTCCTTGTGAAATTGTTGAGCTCCTCTTGCATCGCCATCACCCAATCCGAATCTTGAAGTGCTTCCTCTACCCTGTGTGGCTCAATAGAGGAAACAAAAGAGTAATGTTCACAAAAATGTGCAACACGAGATCGAGTAGTTACCCCCTTATGAATGTCGCCGAGGATGGTGTCGACGGGGTGATCTCGTTGTATTGCTTGGTGGACTCTTGGGTGTGGCGGCCTTGGTTGTTCATCCTCCTTGTCTTCATCATTTGCATCTCCCCCTTGATCGTTGCCATCATTTTGAGGTGGCTCATCTTCTTGATCTTCTTGTTCAACATCTTGAGCCTCATCCTCAATTTGAGTTGGTGGAGATGCTTGCATGGAGGAGGATGGTTGATCTTGTGCATGTGGAGGCTCTTCGGATTCCTTAGGACACACATCCCCAATGGACATGTTCCTTAGCGCTATGCATGGAGCCTGTTCTTCACCTATCTCATCAAGATCAACTTGCTCTACTTGAGAGCCGTTAGTCTCATCAAACACAACGTCACAAGAAACTTCAACAAGTCCTGAGGACTTGTTAAAGACTCTATATGCCCTTGTGTTTGAGTCATATCCTAGTAAAAAGCCTTCTACAATTTTAGGAGCAAATTTAGATTTTCTACCTCTTTTAACAAGTATAAAACATTTGCTACCAAAAACTCTAAAATATGAAATATTTGGCTTTTTACCGGTTAGGAGTTCATAGGATGTCTTCTTGAGGATTCGGTGAAGATATAACCGGTTGATGGCGTAGCAAGCGGTGTTGACCGCTTCGGCCCAAAACCGATCCGGTGTCTTGTACTCATCAAGCATGGTTCTTGCCATGTCCAATAGAGTTCGATTCTTCCTCTCCACTACACCATTTTGTTGTGGAGTGTAGGGAGAAGAGAACTCATGCTTGATGCCCTCCTCCTCAAGGAAGCCTTCAATTTGAGAGTTCTTGAACTCCGTCCCATTGTCGCTTCTAATTTTCTTGATCCTTAAGCCGAACTCATTTTGAGCCCGTCTCAAGAATCCCTTTAATGTCTCTTGGGTATGAGATTTGTCCTGCAAAAAGAACACCCAAGTGAAGCGAGAATAATCATCCACGATAACTAGACAGTACTTACTCCCGCCGATGCTTATGTAAGCAATCGGGCCGAATAAATCCATGTGTAGGAGCTCCAGTGGCCTGTCACTAGTCATGATGTTCTTGTGTGAATGATGAGTGCCAACTTGCTTCCCGGCTTGGCATGCGCTACAAATCCTGTCTTTCTCAAAATGAACATTGGTTAGTCCTAAAATGTGTTCTCCCTTTAGAAGCTTGTGAAGATTCTTCATTCCAACATGGGCTAGTCGGCGGTGCCAGAGCCAACCCAAGTTAGTCTTAGCAATCAAGCAAGTGTCGAGTTCAGCTCTATCAAAATCTACCAAGTATAGCTGACCCTCTAACACTCCCTTAAATGCTATTGAATCATCACTTCTTCTAAAGACAGTGACACCTACATCAGTAAACAGACAGTTGTAGCCCATTTGACATAATTGAGATACGGAAAGCAAATTGTAATCTAAAGAATCTACAAGAAAAACATTGGAAATAGTATGGTCAGGTGATATAGCAATTTTACCCAATCCTTTGACCAAACCTTGATTTCCATCCCCGAATGTGATAGCTCGTTGGGGATCTTGGTTTTTCTCATATGAGGAGAACATCTTTTTCTCCCCTGTCATGTGGTTTGTGCACCCGCTGTCGAGTATCCAACTTGAGCCCCCGGATGCATAAACCTACAAAACAATTTTAGTTCTTGATTTTAGGTACCCAAACGGTTTTGGGTCCTTTGGCATTAGAAACAAGAACTTTGGGTACCCAAACACAAGTTTTGGAGCCCTTGTGTTTGCCCCCAACAAATTTGGCAACTACCTTGCCGGATTTGCTAGTAAGCACATAAGAAGCATCAAAAGTTTTAAATGAAATAGCATGATCATTTGATGCATTAGGAATTTTCTTTCTAGGCAACTTGGCACGGGTTGGTTGCCTAGAACTAGATGTCTCACCCTTATACATAAAAGCATGATTAGGGCCAGAGTGAGACTTCCTAGAATGAATTTTCCTAATTTTGCTCTCAGGATAACCGGCAGGGTATAAAATGAAACCCTCGTTATCTTGAGGCATGGGAGCCTTGCCCTTAACAAAGTTAGACAAGTTCTTAGGAGGGGCATTAAGTTTGACATTGTCTCCCCTTTGGTAGCCAATGCCATCCTTGATGCCAGGGCGTCTCCCATTATAGAGCATACTTCTAGCAAATTTAAACTTTTCATTTTCTAAGTTATGCTCGGCAATTTTTGCATCTAATAATGCTATATGATCATTTTGTTGTTTAATTAAAGCCATGTGATCATGAATAGCATTGATATCAACATCTCTACATCTAGTACAAATAGAAACATGCTCAACATTAGATGTAGAGGGTTTGCAAGATTTTAGTTCTACAACCTTAGCATGTAACATATCATTCTTAGTTCTAAGGTCGGAAATAATAGTATTGCAAACATCAAAATTATTAGCCTTAGCAATCAAATTTTCATTTTCTACTCTAAGGCTAGCAAGAGACTCATTCAATTCCTTAATCTTAGTAAGCAAATCATCATTATCATTTTTAAGATTGGGAATTGAATCAATACAAACATGAGAATCAACCTTAGCAATTAATCTAGCATTTTCATTTCTAAGGTTGTTAATGGTCTCATGGCAAGTGCTTAGCTCACTAGACAATTTTTCACATTTTCCTACCTCTAGAGCATAAGCGTTTTGAACCTTAACATGTTTCTTGTTTTCCTTGATTAGGAAATCCTCTTGGGAGTCCAAGAGATCATCCTTTTCATGGATAGCACTAATTAGCTCATTTAATTTTTCTTTTTGTTCCATGTTAAGGTTGGCAAAAAGGTTATGCAAATTGTCTTCCTCACCACTAGCATTATCATCACTGGAAGATTCATATTTAGTGGAGGATTTAGATTTAACCTTCTTCCTTTTGCCGTCCTTTGCCATGAGGCACTTGTGGCCGACGTTTGGGAAGAGGAGTCCCTTGGTGACGGCGATGTTGGCGGCGTCCTCGTCGGAGGAGGACTCGGTGGAGCTCTCGTCGGAGTCTCATTCCCGGCAAACATGGGCATCGCCGCCCTTCTTCTTGTAGTACTTCTTCTTTTCTCTCCTCTTTCCCTTCTTGTCGTCGCCCCTGTCACTGTCACTAGACATAGGACATTTTGCAATAAAATGACCGGGCTTACCACACTTGTAGCAAACCTTCTTGGAACGGGATTTGTAATCTTTCCCCTTCCGTTGCTTGAGGATTTGCCGAAAGCTTTTGATGATTAAGGCCATCTCCTCATTGTCGAGCTTGGAGGCGTCAATTGGTTGTCTACTTGGTGTAGACTCCTCCTTCTTCTCCTCCGTTGCCTTGAAGGCCACCGGTTGCGCCTCGGATGTGGAAGGTTCGTCAAGCTCGTTGATCTTCTTTGAGCCCTTAATCATGCATTCAAAGCTCACAAAATTCCCGATAACTTCCTCGGGGGTCATTAGTGGATATCTAGGATTACCACGAATTAATTGAACTTGAGTGGGGTTAAGGAAAATAAGAGCTCTTAAAATAACCTTAACCACCTCGTGGTCATCCCACTTTTTGCTCCCGAGGTTGCGCACTTGGTTCACCAAGGTCTTGAGCCGATTGTACATATCTTGTGGCTCCTCCCCTTGGCGAAGACGGAAGCGACCGAGCTCCCCCTCGATCGTTTCCCGCTTGGTGATCTTGGTGAGTTCATCACCCTCGTGCGCGGTCTTGAGTAGGTCCCAAATCTCCTTTGCATTCTTCAACCCTTGCACTTTGTTGTATTCCTCCTTGCTTAAAGAGGCGAGGAGTATGGTTGTGGCTTGGGAGTTGAAGTGCTCGATTTGGGCCACTTCGTCCGTATCATAATAGTCATCCCCTACAGAAGGTACCTGTGCTCCAAACTCAACAACATTCCATATACTTTTGTGGAGTGAGGTTAGATGAAATTTCATTAAATCACTCCACCTAGCATAATCTTCGCCATCAAAAGTTGGCGGTTTGCCTAATGGAACGGAAAGTAATGGAGTATGTCTAGATGTACGGGGATAGTGTAAGGGGATCTTACTAAACTTCTTGCGCTCTTGGCGCTTAGAAGTTACGGACGGTGCATCGGAGTCGGAGGTGGATGTTGATGAAGTGTCGGTCTCGTAGTAGACCACCTTCCTCATCCTCTTGTGCTTGTCGCCTTTCCGATGCGACTTGTGAGAAGAAGATTTTTCCTTCTTCTCTTTGTGGTGAGAAGAGGAAGATCTTTTCTCCTTCCGTTTGGAGGAGTCCTTCTTCTTCTCCCTCCTCTTGGTGCGGGACTCTTCCGATGAAGTGCTCCCTTGGCTTGTAGTGGGCTTGTCGCCGGTCTCCATCTCCCTCTTGGTGTGATCTCCCGACATCACTTCGAGCGGTTAGGCTCTAATGAAGCACCGCGTTCTGATACCAATTGAAAGTCGCCTAGAGGGGGGGGGGGTGAATAGGGCGAAACTGAAAATCTCAAAAATAATCACAACTACAAGCCGGGTTAGCGTTAGAAATATAATCGAGTCCACGAGAGAGGGCGCAAAACAAATCGCAAGCGAATAATGAAGTGAGACACGCGGATTTGTTTTACCGAGGTTCGGTTCTCTCAAACCTACTCCCCGTTGAGGAGGCCACAAAGGCCGGGTCTCTTTCAACCCTTCCCTCTCTCAAACGGTCCCTCGGACCGAGTGAGCTTCTCTTTCTCAAATCACTTGGGAATCAAACTTCCCGCAAGGACCACCACACGATTGGTGTCTCTTGCCTCAATTACAAGTGAGTGTTTGATCACAAGAAAGAATGCCAAAGAAAAAGAAGCGATCCAAGCGCAAGAGCTCAAATGAACACTACAAATCACTCTCTCTAGTCACTAGGGCTTTGTGTGGAGTTTGGAGAGGATTTGATCTCTTTTGGTGTGCTTTGCAATGAATGCTAGCTCTTGTATAGTGGTTGGAAGCTGGAAAACTTGGATGCAATGAATGTGGGGGTGGTTGGGGTATTTATAGCCCCAACCACCAAACTTGACCGTTGGTGGAGGCTGTCTGTCGATGGTGCATCGGACAGTCCGGTGCACACCGGACATGTCCGGTGCCCCCGCCACGTCATCAATGCCGTTGGATTCTGAACGTTGGAGCTTCTGATTTCTGGGCCCGCCTAGATGTCCGGTGCACACCGGACATCTCCTGTTCATTGTCCGGTGCGCCAGTATGGGCGCGCCTGACTTCTGCGCGCGCAGAGCGCGCATTAAATGCGCCGCAGGTAGCCGTTGGCGCCGAATTAGCCGTTGCTCCGTGGTTACACCGGACAGTCCGGTGCACATCGGACATGTCCGGTGAATTATAGCGGAGCGGCTGCTGCGCGATCCCGAGGCTGGCGAGTTGCAGAGGCCGCGCTTTCTTGGAGCACCGGACACTGTCCGGTGTACACCGGACAGTCCGGTGAATTATATCGGGGCGGCTTGAGAAATTCCCGAAGGTGGCGAGTTCAAGTTGGAGTCCTCTGGTGCACCGGACACTGTCCGGTGGCGCACCGGACACTGTCCGGTGTACACCGGACAGTCCGGTGCCTCCAGACCAGAGGTGCCTTCGGTTGCCTCTTTGCTCCTTTGTTGAATCCAAAACTTGATCTTTTTATTGGCTAAGTGTGAACCTCTTACACCTGTATAATCTATACACTTGTGCAAACTAGTTAGTCCAATTATTTGTGTTGGGCAATTCAACCACCAAAATTAATTAGGGACTAGGTGTAAGCCTAATTCCCTTTCAGCATGGCCTCCCCAGTACAGCGTGGTAGGTTCCTCGGAACCCGACCACCTCGAACGTCAGGGTCTCCCTTCGGAAGTTAGAGGGTGTTCCGAAGCAGACGGGAAGGTCAAGCTGTCCGAGGGGTTGGACGCGCTTCCCGGGAATGATCCCATGGAAGGGCGCAGCGCCTGCCCGGACGGAGGACAGATCGACACGCAGGAGCCCGAGGGTCTCGGCGTAGATGACGTTGAGGCTACTGCCTCCGTCCATGAGGATCTTGGTGAGCCTGACGTCGCCGATGACGGGGTCGACGACGAGCGGGTATTTCCCCGGGCTCGGCACATGGTCAAGGTGATCGTCTCGGTCGAAGGTGATGGGCTTGTCGGACCAGTCTAGATAGACTGGCGCCGCCACCTTCACCGAGCAGACCTCCCGGCGCTCTTGCTTGCGGTGCCGAGCCGAGGCGTTCACCGCTTGCCCACCATAGATCATGGAGCAGTCGCGGACCTCAGGGAACTCTCCTGCCTGGTGATCTTCCTTCTTGTCGTCGTCACGGGCCTTGCCACCCTCCACGGGTGGCCCGGCCCTGTGGAAGTGGCGCCGAAGCATGACGCACTCCTCAAGGGTGTGCCTGACGGGCCCCTGGTGATAGGGGCACGACTCCTTGAGCATCTTGTCGAAGAGGTTGGCACCTCCGGGGGGCTTCCAAAGGTTCTTGTACTCGGCGGCGGCGACAAGGTCCGCATCGGGGCGTCGCGTTTCGCTTGCGACTTCTTCTTGCCCTTCTTCCTGGCGCCGCGCTGAGTTGATGCCTCGGGAGTATCTTCCGATGGGCGGCCCTGGGGCTGCTTGTCCTTTCGGAAGATAGCCTCGACCGCCTCCTGGCCGAAGGCGAACTTGGTGGCGATGTCCATCAGCTCGCTCGCCCTGGTGGGGGTCTTGCGACCCAGCTTGCTCACCAGGTCGCGGCAGGTGGTGCCAGCGAGGAACGCGCCGATGACATCCGAGTCGGTGATGTTGGGCAGCTCGGTGCGCTGCTTCGAGAATCGCCGGATGTAGTCTCGGAGAGACTCTCCCGGCTGCTGTCGGCAGCTTTGGAGGTCCCAGGAATTCCCGGGGCACACGTACGTGCCCTGGAAATTGCCGGCGAAAGCTTGGACTAGGTTGTCCTAGTTGGAGATCTGCCCCGGAGGCAGGTGCTCCAACCAGGCGCGAGCGGTGTCGGAGAGGAACAGGGGGAGGTTGCGGATGATGAGGTTGTCATCGTCCGTTCCACCCAGTTGGTAGGCCAGACGGTAGTCCGCGAGCCACAGTTCCGGTCTCGTCTCCCCTGAGTACTTTGTGATAGTAGCCGGGGGTCGGAACCGGATCGGGAACGGCGCCCGCCGGATGGCTCGGCTGAAGGCTTGCGGACCAGGTGGTTCGAGCGAGGGACTCCGATCCTCCCCGCTGTCGTAGCGTCCCCCACGCCTGGGGTGGTAGCCTCGGCGCACCCTCTCATCGAGGTGGGCCCGACGGTCGCGGTGATGGTGCTCGTTGCCGAGGCGACCCGGGGCCGCAGGCGCGGTGTTGCGCGTGCGCCCGGTGTAGACCGAGGCTTCCCGCATGAATCGGGAAGTCGTGGCATGAGGTTCCGAGGGGTACCCCTGCCTTCGGGAGGCAGAGCTCTCGGCCCGTCGGACCGTGGCGCCTTCCAGGAGATTCTTGAGCTCTCCCTGGATTCGCCGCACCTCGGTGGTTGATGGCTCCGGCATCGCGCGAAGAAGCATTGCTGCTGCCGCCAGGTTCTGGCCGACCCCATTGGATGCGGGTGGTGGCCTAACCCTGACGTCGTCGGTGATGCGGTGCTGGAAGCCCTGGGGTAGATGACGTATTTCTCCGGCCGGAGGTTGGCCCGCCCATGCCTGCCCGACGTCCCGACGGACCGGCTCAAGCGCTCCTGCTCCCTCGTCGAGCCTGGCCTGCACCCCGCGGATTTGCTCGAGCTGTGGGTCATGGCCCCCCGCCTGAGCGGGGACCACAACTAGCTCCCGTGGGATGTCAACGCGAGGCACCGGCCTAGGGAGGTCACCGTCCTCCAGCATGCCGAGATGGTTGCCCTCGGAGGGACCCCCTAGATCGACGTGGCAGCATTCGCGACTTGGGCCGCAGTCCTCGTCGCCGAGGCTGCGGCTACCGTCGGAACAGTCGGAAAGGCAGTAGTCGCATGCGGTCATGAGGTCCCGCATGGCACTGGGGTTGCCAAGTCCAGAGAAATCCCAATAGATGCTGGGCTCGTCGTCTTCCTCGGACCCAGAGGGCCCGTAGGTCGAGACGTCCGTCAGCCGGTCCCAAGGTGACCGCATACGAAACCCTAGAGGGTTTGGACTTGCCTCTACGAGAGCGCCCGCCAAAGCGAAGTCAGCTAGGCGGGTTGAGGCTGAATCCGAAAGACATGGGATGGGAATCGGTCGGTACCTTTTGGCCGACGGGCGGCGATAAGGTCACGTCGGGGACTGACTGCACCGTCGTCTCAGGTACGAGGGTGACGTCCAGCAAGCTTTTCGCGGGCGTGCTGGCGTCGTCCGCTTGCTCGGGATTGGCGTGTCGCGGGGAGACGGCGCTCGCCTTTGTCTCAAACGCGAGGTCGACGCCCGGTGCGCCCCCCGTTGGGGCGCTGGGGCCGCCGACTCGCTCGACAGCCGACGAGGCGCTGTCTCCTGCTTGGCCTTGGTTGCCCCGCCTCCTCCTCCGCTGGCGGGGGAGAGGACGGGGTGAGCTCGAAGGCTGTTCTTCCACCATGCGGGGAAGACGTCGCCGATTCCGCCGCCGGCGGGCGGGTTGTCGGCCGCCACTGTCGTTGTCGCACGGCGGTGGAAGGAGTATCATGTCGTAGCTGCCGTCGAGGGACATGAACTCAAGACTCCCGAAACGGAGCACCCTCCCGGGTTGGAGAGGTTGCTGGAGACTGCCCATCTGGAGCTTGACGGGAAGCTGTTCGTCAACACGCAGCAGGCCCCTACCTGGCGCGCCAACTGTCGGCGTTTCGAGACCGGGGCGTCCCTAGGCCGACGAGTGAATGTCGCCGCGTGCCCCAGCCCAGATAGGGTCGAGCACGAGGCCGAGCGCGAAGGGGGGAGAGCGAGGCGGCTGGAGACCGGCGTGAGAGAGGTGGGAATCTCGCGGCCTTCGTGTTCGTCACGCGCCCAGGTCGGGTGCGCTTGCAGTAGGGGGTTACAAGCGTCCACGCGGGAGAGGGAGCGAGCGGCTTCAAGCGAGCGCGTGTCTCGTCCTCGTCCCCGCGCGGCCAACCCTCTCTAAGAGGGCCCTGGTCCTCCCTTTTATAGGCGCAAGGAGAGGATCCAGGTGTACAATGGGGGCGTAGCAGAGTGCTACGTGTCTAGCGGAGGAGAGCTAGCGCCCTAAGTACATGCCGTTGTGCCAGCCAGAGAGATTTTGGCACCCAGCTGGTGTGATGTCGTGGCCGTCGGAGGAGCGATGGAGCCTGGCGGAGGGACAGCTGTCGGAGCGGTTGAATCCTCGCTGACGTCCTCTTACTTCCGTAAGGGGGCTGAGAGCCGCCGTCGTCACAGAGTATGCAGGGCGCCATCATTGCCTATCTGGCGGGGCGAGCCAGATGGGACGCCGGTCTTGTTCCCTGCGGCCCGAGTTAGCTCGGGGTAGGGTGATGATGGCGCCTCTTGTTGACGTGGCTGGTCTGTGCCCTAGGTTGGGCGATGTGGAAGCTCCTCCGAAGCCGAGGTCGAGTCTGTCTTCCGTGGCCGAGGTCGGGTCCGAGCCCCAGGTTCGGGCGAGGCGGAGATCGCCGGCTGGTGCCGGGGCAGAGTCCGAGCCCTGGGGTCGGGCGAAGCGGAGTTCGTCGTCTTCTGGGGCCGAGCCCAAGTCCGAGCCCTGGGTCGGGCGAGGCGGAGATCGTCGTCTTCTGGGACTTAGCCCGAGTCCGAGCCCTGGGTCCGGGCGAGGCGGAGATCGTCGTCTTCTGGGACTTAGCCCGAGTCCGAGCCCTAGGGTCGGGCGGAGTGGAGTTCGCCGTCTTCCGGGACTTAGCCCGAGTCCGAGCCCTGGGTCGGGCGGAGTGGAGTTCGCCGTCTTCCGGGACTTAGCCCAAGTCTGAGCCCTGGATCGGGCGGAGTTCGCCGTCTTCTGGGACTTAGCCCGAGTCCGAGCCCTGGGTCGGGCGGAGTTCGCCGTCTTCCGGGACTTAGCCCGAGTCCGAGCCCTGGGTCGGGCGGAGCGGAGCTTCCTATGGTGCCTTTGGCCGGGCCTGACTGCCTGTCAGTCTCACTCTGTCAAGTGGCACCGCAGTCGGAGTGGCGCAGGCGGCGCTGTCCTTCTGTCAGGCCGGTCAGTGGAGCGGCGAAGTGACGGCGGTCACTTCGGCTCTGCCGGCTGGGGGGCGCGCGTCAGGATAAAGGTGTCAGGCCACCTTTGCATTAAATGCTCCTGCGATTTGGTCGGTCGGTGCGGCGATTTGGTCAGGGTTGCTTCTTGGCGAAGGCAGGGCCTCGGGCGAGCCGGAAATATGTTCGCCGCTGAAGGGGGGCCTCGGGCGAGACGGAAATCCTCCGGAGTCGGCTGCCCTTGTCCGAGGCTAGGCTCGGGCTGAGGCGTGATCGAGTCCCTCGAATGGACTGATCCCTGACTTATTCGCACCCATTAGGCCTTTGCAGCTTTGTGCTGATGGGGGTTACCAGCTGAGAATTAGGAGCCTTGAGGGTACCCCTAATTATGGTCCCCGACACAACTATCAATTTTTTATCTACTAACAATTAATCGTGAACCCACAACACAGTGTTTGGGGATGAACAGTGACACGCTATATCTAGGAGGAGAGAGAAGAGGGCCGGCACGTAGGGGGCGCTGTAGGGGGCACCGCTGCGGCCGTAGAGTGCCCCCTACAGGCGCCATGCAAGGGGAGAGGGCTGCCAAGGGGGCAGCATTGCAGTTAGCCTTTTAGCGCCAGGATAGAGGCTGAGACACTTGGATGAGCCGGACAGTACATACCACTTTTATTGTTGGCAAATACGGTTGATCATTTACTCATTTTTCATATGTCCGATTCGAAACATTTGTAAAATACATGATCGATTTGGTAAGGGTTGTGTATAAAATGAGTGATGTTGGCTAAATAACGAAGAACGTAATATGTATAGTATTTTATTTTTTGAGACATGTGAACAAAACCTTTTCTTGGGTGTCTGATATAAAAAAATCGTATTCTAAAATTAATATAGGTCGTATTTTAATACTGGGATGAGACATTTTTAGTGTGCGTCCGATATAAAAAATGTAGAATACAAAGTCCGATGACATTGTTTATATAGAGGACCGAATTTAGAGAATGTTGATAGAGATAAAGAAAATATAGATGACGTAATCTATTAAAGTATACCGTGAAAGATAGATCATAATTCTTTAAGTGATGAAACTTAGAGATCAACGCTGGAGACACAGCCTCAAGGGAGAGATAAAGCTTTTGGGGATGGTGACTCCTGTGTTTGTGTGAGCGTAGTTAGATCCTTGGTGCATGGTCTTTGTGAGCGTGGGAATAGGAGTAGCCTCACGATAATTTCCTTCTGGATTCTTGGAGACCTCTTGTTGGCTACATCCAAGAGTATAGCCTTCTTCAGACGCTGATAGACTAAACAAATATTTAGACATTAGTTAGAAGTATTAAATATAATTTAATTACAAAAGTAATCATATAGATAAAAATAAAACGATAAGACGAATCTATTAAATCTAATTATTTTATGATTCACTAATGTGATGCTACAGTAAATATTTGCTAATCATGGATTAATTAATTTTAAAAATTTTGTCTTATTATCTAGTCTTTACCTATATAATTATTTTTTAACTAGACTTTATTTAATACTCATATTTAATATTGAAACATTCGATGTGATATATACTAAACTTTAGTCCCTAGAACCAAACAACCCTTCATACACATTATGAGTCTCAATAAAAATACAACTATTACTAAAAATCGATTACATACTAGTCACTGTCGGAATTTTGCTCTTTGTTGAGTGATTGGCTTTGTCGAGTGCAATTTGTCGAGTGTCACTCTCGGCAAAATAAGACTATCGGCAACGAGGTATGGCAAAGAGGTACTTTGTCGAGTGTCATAACCACAACACTCGTCAAAAAAGGCACACCTAGAAACTAGTAAAGTTTTTTTACCGAGTGTTGTGGCAGAGACACTCAACAAAACAAGCAACCTTTTGGCAAGTGTCACCTAATACACTCGGCAAAGGAACTGGTAAAGGGGCCAACTAGTGCTTCTGTTGCCGAGAGCTAGCTCTAGCTGGCACTCGGCAAAACATTCTTTGTCGAGTGTCACTCTCGGCAAACTAAGACTATTGGCAGCGAGGTACGGCAAAGAGGTACTTTGTCGAGTGCCATGACCACAACACTCGGCAAAGAAGGCACACCTGGGAACCGTTAAAGCTTCTTTGCCGAGTGTTGTGGCAGAGACACTCGACAAAACAAGCAACCTTTTGTCAAGTGTCACCTAATACACTCAGCAAAGGAACTGGTAAAGGGGCCAACTAGTGCTTCCGTTGACGAGAGCTAGTCTAGCTGGCACTCGGCAAAGATAGAGCCTTTGTCGAATGCCTCCTAATACACCCGGCAAAGGAACTGGCAAAGGCAGTCATGGGAGGCTTCTTTGCCGAGGGCTGGCACCGTGACAATGACTCTTCTTTGCCGAGTGTCCGACAAAAAGTACTCGATAAAGAAACCATTGTCGATCTACAGTTCACCGAAACTTCATTGCCGAGTGTCACACCCGGCGAAGATTTTGTCGAGTGCTTTTGAGGCAGCTGTGTCTGGTAGTGAGTGATTATTTTCCGGTATTTTTTCCTTTACGGCTAGTTTGGCAATCTTATTTTCTCGAGGGACTTTTTATTTTCCCAAGAGAAATTAGTTTATTTTTCCTTTGGAAAATGAAAAACATTTGGAAAAATAGAGTTGCTAAACTAGCCCTTAGTTTTGAATAAGTTGAGCTATTATCTATGCATATAGATAGCTAGCAGCATGAACAGGAGGACAGATATATGTATCAACATGATACAAAAGATGATGTCCAGCCGGTCCACAGAATACAACTTTACAAAATATTATTCGTTGGAAATAGTTATGAAGAATGTCTCTCTCTTTCTATCGCTATAGAGATATCAATCCTAAACTTTAGACTTGTTGTGGATGTTTGTCAACTATAATTAAAGGACCACACATGCAATTGCAATCCATGATTGATAGTATGTATATATATAAATAACTGATCGATCATCTGATGATGAATGTGGGAGGGCCGGAGAATCAACCTCTCCAACAAGTAACGCAAGGTGTCTTGGTTGCCGACTGCGACGTTCCATCTTTTGCAATCAGCATGTGCCGCCAAAGGAAATATGCCATCTGTGAACTGCTTTCTGCAGGATATGTATCTATCCTTGGATCATTCTGGCCGGTTTAAAGCAAGAAGAGGAAGGTTATCCCTGCTGATTCCAACCCATGTATATCCTTTTCTTCTTCAAGAATTAAGTACGTAGATGATGAATCATAAATATCATCATCCCAAATTTAATTTAATTAAATGACTAGTTACTCTTGAGACAGCTAAGCTAGTTGGATTGGATTGCTATGTATATTCTTCTTGGCAACGACGACGTGCATGCATCCGCCTGCCGCTTTAGTTTATACTCGTATCTGCTTTCCTAGCTTCATGCACCTCAACATCAAACTTTTTTCGCGGAACATTACAAAAAGAAATGAGCTACCCTTCCTTAGCTTCCTTCCTGTGTGAAGCTACTTGATTGCTAAGCTTCCTGCAGCTACTTAACGGTACAGATGAACACAGCCCTGGTTGTGCGGCCTGAGGCCTGGCTAGGCCATGTCAATTAGGGTGTTGTTGACGCCTTTTTGGAGCGCCAAACACTCAACAAGAACCGGTGGCGGTGCTCTCTGGTCAGGCGCGGACGGTCCGCGGCCAGGGGCCGGACGGTCCGCGACCTGGTGCAGGAGCACGGGTTCCCTGCCTGACGCCCGGACGGTCCGCGCCCTGGGGCCGGACGGTCCGCGCGTGCGCAGGGGCGGCGGAGGATCGCCGGCGGCGCCTGGATCTCGCTCCCGGGAGGGACCCCGTCGGGGAGGAGAGATCCTAGGAGTTGTCTAGGCTCGGGCAGGCCGACCTAGACTCCTCTAATCGACGTAGAGCCGAAGAGAGACGGAGAATTTGGGGATTGAAAGGCTAAACTAGGGCTAAACTAAAACTAGACTAGAACTACTCCTAATGCATAAGGTAAAAACGAGTAATAGACTTGATTTGATCGATTGTTGGGGGTTCAATCGGCCGTAGCCCTTCATCTATATAAAGGGGGAGGTCTGGATCCGCTTCCAACTGATTTCCGAGTTAATCCCGCGATTTTAGGTAACAAATCCCGCGAGAAACTAGGAAACCTAACTAACTCTGCGCACGCGCGGACCGTCCGCGCCACCACCGCGGACGGTCCGGACCGCGGACCGTCCGGCCTCCGGGCCGGACCGTCCGCACGGTCATTTTTGGGTTCGAACATATGCCCCCCTGCCTTTTGGTGAAGGTTGACGAACCAAAAGCATATGAACTAAACCTGATGTAAGTCACCGGCTTTTCGATATGGAGATTATTCAATAAAGCACCAATATAAAGGCCGTTTCGGATTGTATCTTTCTCGGCCATGACCATTTGATCAATGGATCAAAAGGAATAGAATGGAGGTGCCCCCCAGTCTGGATAGACGAAGGGACTATACATGTACCATGGATTCATCATCGTGTCATTCCATGTTTGAACAGGATAATATACCGACGATGAGTAAATAGATGGAAAGTACCCTAGTCTCATAGAATGAATAGGCGATGCTTGTTGTGTCGCCTTTCGGGCCGTTTTGTTTAACCGTTTTGTTTTAGCAGGTGGCCGGGGTTTCTTTGTTGACCGATCACGTGGAACAGTCTTTTTGCTAGCATCTTTGGAGAGCAACTGATCAAAAGTAGGATCGGCTCTGATCAGCCGATTATATGTGCTTTGACCTTGCGTCTTTTTCCTTGCTTTGTGTAGAGGTTGACGCCTTTGGTCATAGGGGAACTGTCCGGCTGAGTTAGCCGGACCGTTTGTTTGAGCACCGGATCATCCGCACGTAGGTGCCGGACCATCTACGATGTTCGGGCTAGGCTGATGTGTTTGGTTCATTAACTGTGCCTGCCCCTCAGTGTCTTCGGACTTTTTAGCCTTCTCGTCCGAAGCCTTCCGAGCAATCTCCTTTTGTGATATATCTGACATGCGGGGATCGCCAATGACGATACCCTTGCCTTTGCCTTTATCGGCCATTTCGGGCCGAACCAAGACCTTTTTGCATGTGAGTTCTATTGTATTAACAGGAAAGGGTTGTGTGTCTACTTGCATCTCCTGAAAAGCCAATCGACCCTCATTTATGGCCGATTGTATCTGTCGACGAAAAACATTACAATCATTGGTGGCATGAGAAAAGGAATTATGCCACTTACAATAAGCATGCCTCCTTAATTCATCAGGAGGAGGAATAGTATGAGTTAATTTAATGTTGCCATTTTTCAGTAACTCGTCAAATATTTTATCGCATTTGGCAACATTAAACGTAAACTTAACTTCTTCTTGTCGATTCTTTCGAATCGACTGTAAAGCAGAACACGGTGAAGGTTTAGCCTGCCCTGGCCAAACCAGTTCGGCGGTGTATACATCCGTGGATTCATCGTCCGAGTTATCGTATCCCACTAGATGCATCTTATGGCTAGCCGATTTTGATGTTTCCTTACTTCGGCTTTCACATGTCATAGCCCGCTGGTGCAAGTGCACTAGCGAAAAGAATTGGGTGCCATCTAATTTTTCTTTTAAGTAGGGTCGCAACCCATTGAAAGCTAGCCCTGTCAGTTGTTTTTCTGCGACATGAATCTGAAAGCATCGGTTTCTAGTGTCCCGGAATCTCCGGATATAGTCATTAACCGATTCTTCAGGCCCCTGTCGGACTGAAGCTAAGTCAGCCAATTCTAACTCACGTTCTCCTGAGAAGAAGTGTTCATGAAATTTCTGCTCTAATTCTTCCCAAGAGTTAATAGAGTTTGGTGGCAAAGCTGCGTACCATGCAAATGCAGTATCAGTAAGGGACAACGAGAATAAACGAACGCGGTAGGCTTCCCCATCAGCCAATTCTCCCAAGTGTGCTATGAATTGGCTTATATGTTCATGTGTGCTTTTCCCACCTTCACCAGAAAACTTAGAGAAGTCTGGTATTCTAGTTCCCTGTGGATATGGCACGGTGTCGAATCGGTGGCTATAAGGCTTCCGATACGATTGCCCTGTACCTGACACACTAACACCGAGTTTGTCCCTGAACATCCCGGCTACCTCGTCTCTGATCCTCTCCGCCATATCTGGCGACCATCCATTGAGTTTGTGGGTGGAGATTTCAGGTTGCCTGACGTTACTCTGTCGGCTTTCCTCCCAGGGATGTTTGAGGTGTGTGTTAGGTGTCCTATTAATGTCACCAGCTCCTGCCCTATACCCCTCAGGCTCTCTTGTGGTCGAATAGTATTCAGCCCTATGTCCATGAGGTGGTATGGTATGATTATAATGTGTTGCTGGTGGGGCACCATAATGTTGCTGCGATGAATGCGGGAACTGCGCGTATTGCGTAGCTCTCGGCTCTGCGTATGCATATCCGGACGGTCCGGCGTAAGAGGCCGGATGGTCCGTGACCTGGCCAAATGGTCCGAAGGTATATCCGGATTGTCCAGCCGTATATGGTGCTACATGGGTAGTCTCGTACCCAGACCGTCTGTCGTAAAGAATAGGACGGTCCGCGATCGGGCCGAATGGTCCAGGGCTGTACCCGGACGGATCGGCCATATATGGCGCGACTTGGGCAGTCTGCGCATGGACTCGTGTAGAGTCGGATGGTCCAGCATAATACGTCGGCCGATTCATGCCATATTCGGACGGTCCGGTGTAAGATGGCGGACGGTCCGCAACATATCCGGACGGTCCGGCGTGATGCACCGGACGGTCCGTGATGGGGCCGAAGTGTTCAGGGTTGTACCCTGATGGTCCGGCCATGTACGGTGCGACCTGAGTGTTTTGTGTGCGGGCCTGCATCTGATCGGACGGTCCGGTGAAATACGCCGGACGGTCCGCGGTATAACCGGACTGTCTGAGATGATGCTCGGACGGTTCGGTCGCGTCCAGTACCTGCCGCGTGCCTAGTGGTTGCGGCTGTGATGGTGACACGAAAGCGTGCATCGGCATACCATATGATGGTTGGGTCAAAGGTGACCCGTTTATAGCCGATGTGTTTGACGTGGGTGGCACTGTATTAGACTCTCGCGATGGAAAGTTAGGAGCAGCTGATTTCTCGTATGCACGTAAATGCATTTTGATAGATTCATCTACATATTGCTTTAACTGATCTCCTCGTTGATCCATGAAAGTCGTAAGAGATAGGTCTGGAGTACTTACAGCGGGACCCTGAAGTGGAGGTAGGAGAGATTCCATATCGATCTCCCCTTGACGGACGATCTTCTGGTGGCGATCTACCGTGAAGTGTGACAAGTACTTGTCCGCCGCCTCCTTGCGCCGTTCGGAGAGTTTATGCAGCAGTTCCGCCTCTTCCTTGTCGCGTTGTTCGTTCCATTGCCGCATCACCTCCTTCTCATTGCGCATTATGAGGTCTTCAAAGGGCCTTTGGTCATCAGCCGGAAGCGCCTCCATGGCCGGCTTGATGATGTTGGTAGTGGAGATCTTGGTGTGATCCTTAGAACCGGCCATTTATGGGCCGATTTTTAACAGATCTAGACACCTAATCCCCAGCGGAGTCGCCAAAAAGTATGTTGACGCCTTTTTGGAGCGCCAAACACTCAACAAGAACCGGTGGCGGTGCTCTCTGGTCAGGCGCGGACGGTCCGTGGCCAGGGGCCGGACGGTCCGCGACATGGTGCAGGAGCACGGGTTCCCTGCCTGACGCCTGGACGGTCCGCGCCCTGGGGCCGGACGGTCCGCGCGTGCGCAGGGGCGGCGGAGGATCGCCGGCGGCGCCTGGATCTCGCTCCCGGGAGGGACCCCGTCGGGGAGGAGAGATCCTAGGAGTTGTCTAGGCTCGGGCAGGCCGACCTAGACTCCTCTAATCGACGTAGAGCCGAAGAGAGACGGAGAATTTGGGGATTGGAAGGCTAAACTAGGGCTAAACTAGAACTAGACTAGAACTACTCCTAATGCATAAGGTAAAAACGAGTAATAGACTTGATTTGATCGATTGTTGGGGGTTCAATCGGCCGTAGCCCTTCATCTATATAAAGGGGGAGGTCTGGATCCGCTTCCAACTGATTTCCGAGTTAATCCCGCGATTTTAGGTAACAAATCCCGCGAGAAACTAGGAAACCTAACTAACTCTGCGCACGCGCGGACAGTCCGCGCCACCACCGCGGACGGTCCGGACCGCGGACCGTCCGGCCTCCGGGCCGGACCGTCCGCACGGTCATTTTTGGGTTCGAACAGGTGTCTTTAGTGGATTGGGTAAATTAGGGGACGTGACACTGTAGATAACACTGTTTATATATAGAGTAGTCCATGCCCATTCTCTTTCTTCATTTTCTTTGCATCCGACCGGCTGGTCCATGTACCTAGTCATTGAAATGACACTTCCAATATCTATGCTATGAACAATGACACAATATTAGTTTTGGACAAGCAAATATAAGGTTTAAGACAAATACAGGAATCCACGTACGTAGAAGTTTTATGGTTTCATACGAAACATATTTATTTCATATAAAGATCACACCGACAGGCTTATAGCTCCTAGCCACCACAGAAATCTAGGTAATTTCTGTCGGCCCGAAACTAACACGGAAATTAATTCCCGTCGATATAGAGTTAATTCGCGTCGATCCCAGCCGACAAGAGTTTTTAGATGAGAATTACATAATTCCCGTTGGTTTCTAGTACCCACGGAGATTATTTGGTCCATCTGCTCGAGCGTGGGGGCGAGACTAATTTCCATCGGCCAGAAGAGAAGAGGGCTGACCGGAATTCTCTAGGCTTACGGCATGTTTGGTTTGCTACCTAACTTGCCATACTTTGCCTAACTTTTCTGCCTAAGCTTAGTTCTTCAATTCGGACGACTAACCTTAGGCAAAGTGTGGCACATTTAGCCACGAACCAAACAGTCTGTCGGCTATATATGTTCAGATCGACGGGAACACTACTAACCAATATCCATCATAAGCTTGAATGGCGGTGTGATCGTGAGGTAGTTGAGCCCAGCCCACTTAACCGAATCCATTCTTAAGCCGGGCTTCTTTTGTTTGTAGAAAAAAAAACACACACAGAGAGACATGCATATATAGAGAGTCGAGTATCAGTTGATCATTCAGCAGAGAGGAATGGTACAATGGACTTAGTAATTACCCAAGCTAATGCATCACCAAAGCCGGCCAGTTAAGGACGATGGATCGAGCTACCACGTACGTAACTGATCGATTAATGCCAAGTCAGATGGAGAATTGGCACGCACCTGTCTGTACTAGGATTAAAAGCAAGAAGGCTGTGTTGTCAATTAATATTGGATGCTTTCAACACATCGTCGTCGTCCATCTATCTTGCTTGACTGTGTCTCCCTCTCTCTCTCTCTCTGCTTCAGGTCAAGCGTGCTGCTCCCAACCAACTGACAAGCCGCCACTAGTGCTTGCTTGCATCATCGCTGGCTGGGTTTACTTTAGTTCAATTATAGCTTATACTAGCTAATAAGCAGGATCGAGCAGACTGGTAGCTAGAGCGCGCGCAGATTGTTTCTTCCTTGATCTGGTGATGAATTGGTCCACACTACGCCAAAACAAATTACTTTTACGACCTGGTGGACAATTTCGTTTTTGCACTTTTAGCTAGGACACTTATTGACAGTTACTTTTTACGAGTGAGAGGGTCTTTAGCATAATGGTTAAGTTTTCTGAGTCGTACCTCCACGTCTCGGTTTCGATTTTCATAGAGACAAATTTCGGGCTTTATTTAAAAAATCCTTTCGTTGTGTCTCGCCCGCTCTCAGGTTACGTCCTGCGTGTCACCCTTCGGCTAGGCCGGCCGTTGCAGAGTGGGCGGTGACAACCCGCTAGCGATGCAGTCAGGTTTAAGAATTTTATCGGCTATGACCATGTTTTGATCTTTTCTTAATATAATACTGGGAGAACAATTTTTTCCCCCTCGGACGAGTTTTTTTTACCGTTACTTTTACGATGATATATACATGAATATAAAATGTTTATATGATGCCCGACGGAACAACTAGTCCAAATTAATATTATTATTGCTTTTAAAAGGGAAGGGAGGGGGCGTATCTGTTTGCACAACACCGATGCTAGCTGGTGGATTCAGTCAGTCAGCAGTCGTCAAAGTGTCATTACTGCACGGATGGATCGACCATGTATAGTATAGATCCCATCAGGCAGGCAGGCATTAGCTAGTAATTATATTCCCTTCGTTCTAAGGGAAAAAACCTCTACGGTTGTTCTAAGTTAGCTCATATTTTAAGTTTAGCAAGATTTATATAAAAATGATACTATTATCTATGACATAAAATTAATGCTGCTAGATATGTCGTACAACAGTATGTTGTTTATAATAATATAACAGTTGGTTTTATAGACGCTGTTGCTCTCTTTTTTTTATGTAAAGCAGTTGGTCATTCAATTTAAAGTAGCTTGATTTATGCTAAAAACAATATACTTTTTCAGAACAAAGGCAATATATACCTAGTCAAGTCAAACAAGAGACTTGCTCAACCTATATACTTTTTCAGAAACTGATGCTACTATACATACCACGCCACGCGTCATCACACGTCGCTGCTGCCTAATACTTTTTTTCACCTCCTTTTAATTACTCTGGTCAATGTCTCGTCAAATAATCGTTTCTTGTTATTCGTAAGCCAATAATATCATTAGAACCTTTTTTATATTTATAAGTTTCGGTTTAGTCATATAAGCTACTCAAAACACCTATTATGTGATGCACTATTTGACGATTTATTGCGAGAAGTGGAACAATTTCTAAGTTTTAGGAAGTGTGTATGCTCATTTTTTTTTCATCTCTACGAGGCTTATCTATATCACTATATAATCACCAGTTTAAACTTTGCAAATCACCTCCGCACCATAACCTACATTAAATCAACCAAAGAAACTGCACATAGACTTAACACAATATTACACCAACGGTTTGGATCGCTAGATAACCCATCTTACTTACTCACTCAAATCCAATAGACAATATTATTTAGATCATCCATCATCCCTAACTATCCATCATCTCTCTCCTCCCCCTGCCTCAGCCTCCCCCCCTAGCGTCCCCTTCCCCTCACTCGCGTTGTCGCCACCATCAACCCCTTCCCTCATGTCACCACCGTCAACCCCTCCGCTCTCCTCCGTGGGGTCGTAGCGTTAGCGCGGACTATATACTAGTCTTCATAATAACCGACACTCGCCTTAGTAAATAATTTTTGGAGGACATTTTCATCGGAAGGCGGTCACTCGTGCCCACTGTTAAGCAGAGAGCATGTTACTTCAAACCATTTTATATTAGTAGTACTTTCTTTATTCTAAATTATAAGTTATTCTAGCAAATGTATATCGATGCATACAACAATATCTATATATTTACAAATGTCATAATAACTTACACTTTGAATGAGAGGCCCCCTCCATTCTAGATTGTAGGTTAAGTTGAAGTCAGAAGTGGTCCTAGGGCGCTTCATCTTTTTATATTGTGTTCTCTCTCTCTAACACGCAGAGATCATGCATCCGTGTCAATATATTAAGTAGTTTAACATGGCTATTTTCAACACCCGGAGAAGATTATACCTCTAGATGCAGTCAAGTGAAGCGTCCCGATCCTTTGGGACTCAAATGTGATATAATTATTAGTCTCAGAAGGCTAGTAACCACATTCCTTACTTCAAATAGTATAGAGTTCGAATAAAAGTTATTACAATACCAGAGTACAGGCTCGAGGGAGAGCCATAATTACAAAGCACAGTAGAAGATAAACTAGTCCAGGCCACAGGCAGAACTGGGTGCAGACACAACCCCCTTAATCAAGTATAGCAGAAAAGAAGTCTTCAACTGCTGAAAAACATAAATAAATCTGGGTGAATACACTAGGTATTTCGCAAGCCCATCCCGCCCGTAAAGAGAAAGGGACCTATTGTAATACCCACTTTGTAAAAAAAATCTAAAAGGAGAAATTATACTCCTTTATATACATTTGTGCAATCCCTACTTATCAATTCATGTGGACACCTCACTTAAACACATAAAAGGGCTAACAAAGGACACCACTAAAACATGTATCATGCTGGTCTTTCATTCTTGTGTGCACTTTGTGACAACATAAAAATAATGTGAAAAGAGATATACTAATGGACAAAGTGGAGTTTAAGATATAGAGAAATTCTAGAAACTAGTAAGGAGGATAAATAAAATATTTTGTGGGTGAGAATAAATATATAAAACAAATACTATTCCTACACTAGAGAAATGAAGTTGAACATTTGGCCAAGGGTTAAATTCACAACAAAATCTACATTCAAATTTGAAATTTGAAAATGAAAAGAAAAGAAAAGAAAAATAAAACAGAAAATAATAAAAAAAGAGAAAAGGAGCCAGAACCCGAAATGGGCCCAAACTCACTTGGCCCATTAGCCATTTACTGCGCGCACCAGCCTCATTCTCGCGCGCGCCTCGCTTGTGCTCGCTTACACGCGGGGCCCACTCGTCAGGGCTTCCTCCGCGCGTGACCACCGTGCCCCTGCGCTGACCATGGGGGCCCACCTGGCGGACGCTCTTCCACCTGGGACGCTTCCGCGTGGGGCCGATTGGTCGGACCCGTCGTCCCCGCGAGACTCGCGGGCGAGCTCAACCGAACCGCGAAGAAGGCGCCGCCGTGACCTCAACCACCTTCCCGGGTCTTCCGGCTTCAGAGGTTAGCTTCCGTTCCGCGCGCACATAAGACCCGACCGCATCCCCTCCTCTCCTCCCTAATTCCGCGCGCGCCGCCATTGTGGGAGTGTGCCGCCGTCGGGTAGACTCCCTTCTGGTCGTCCTCTGACCTTGGACTTGAGATCGGGAGCTCCCTCGGAACCCAAGGAAGGTAGTCGTGGCCAAGCCATTCGGGGATTGCCGTCAACGCCGTCGGAATTCCTCGCCACTGTGACATTGTCGTGGTCTGCCCGCTCTGCGTCGTGGCCAGACCCTCTCTGGCGCTCAACCACGGTAATCCCAACCATCATTCTCCTCGCCATGTCCTTCTCAACATCTAGCACTGGTCAATTTTGGGATCGGGAGGTGTTGGTGGCCGGATTTTGCCCTCGCCGGCGAGCTGGCCGCCGTGGGAGCCGCGTACCGTCACCTGGGGGCGCTCGGGTTGGGGAGAAGGGCGCGGACCGTCGATCCCACGGTCGACGGATCGGATCAGCCCACGCGTACCCGTTCGGTAGGTTGTATCCTGCGTGTCGATCTGCGATCGTAGGGCTGCTACGCCATCAGTGTTATTTAGAGTCTGGACCGTTGGATTGTGATCGAACGATCTAGGGCGCTTGCTGGTTTATAATGGGCGAGATCTGATCCTGGCCATTGGTTCTGATCGTGCGGTCTGGAGCGCATGATACCCCTTTGGGCTGGCATATTTACACTTGAAACCCTCTGGTTCTAATAAAATAACCCGCCATCCACAGGGATTGTTCCCTGTGTCTTGGAAACACTTACACCGAGACCCCTGCTGTTTTCTGTTATTGAGGCCCAGTCCAGTGAGTTATTAAATCAGAAAAATGAATTGGAAAATGAGTTTTTAAAATAAAAACAATACCTAGAATTTGTATAATTCATAGAAACTCCATATGAACTCCAAATTGGTCCATTCCAGTTTCTAAAATTTTGTAATAATATTCTCTATCACCTAGTGTCTCTGTTTTGACATGAAAATAGTTAGAAAATTAATTTATCATTTAATCCTATTTCAAGCACATTAAACCTTAAGAAATTCATAACTTGAATTCTATAACTCCAAATTTAGTGATTCCAGTTCCTATGGTTTCATTTTAATGTGTAGATTTTTACTATATATTCTATTTACATGTTTGGTGTGATGTTGATTTTTGCTATACTATGTATGTATTGTGTTGATGCGAATAGACGAGCAAGCCACAGTGGAATCTGAGGTTCAACAAGTTGAGATAGCTGAGCAGGAGCTCATTGAAGGCAAGTTGTGCCCTTGATCACTTCTTTTACCTATTCATGTTCTTATTATTCATAATGATCTGTATAGGTTAATTTTGATGGGACCCAATAGGTCACCCTAGATTTTGACTATCTTTATACCTTGTTTCACCACTGGTTTTACTACTAAAGTTTTGGGTAGTTCATGCTATTGCTTTATGTGGATTTGGGTATAGAGATATTCGTCACTCATTTTTATACTTGTTATTATCTGTTCATTATTTTATGTTCATGATAAGATCATTATGTTAATGGGAACATGGAGAACCACCCGGGAAAACAGTGCTACCACAAGGGTTTAATGGGACGCCCTTGGCTGATTAACTAGGAAAGCTAGTGGAGGGCTACCTTACCTGAAAGGGGCAAGGGCAGTAGGGGAGTGGTCAGTGTAGGGAGGTTCTTGGTTGATTTTGCTGCGATGGCAGTCTGGCAAGAACCTTGCATTGGAGCTTCCTATAAACTGTAGCGGGTAGTCTGAAGCTAGTGGAACTTTGTAAAGGCCTCGTAGTGGTACCCTGCCTCGCTTCCTTGGTAGAGGTGTATGGGGTCTGATCAACTCCGTGGCAAATGGGTAACACGACTTGTGGGTAAAGATGCGCAACCTCTGCAGAGTGTAAAACTGGTATACTAGCCGTGCTCACGGTCATGAGCGGCTCGGACACTCACATGATTAAATTATGGAACTTAAACTTAATTTGTCATTTCATTGCATCTGGGATTATTTTACTACTACTTTTATTTATTATTACTATGATTTGGTATTCACTTACACTTAGTAATTGCTAATAAAATTTTGACCAACTTATAAAAGCAATGCCCAGCTTTAGCCCTTATTTCATTGATCAGCCTTACACTTCATGAACTTCCACCTTTGGTGAGTTCATGCCACATTATTCCCCATGACTTGTTGAGCTATGAACGTATGTGAGCTCACTCTTGCTGTCTCACCCCCCACAGGAGAAGAGCAGGTGGTTCAGGAGGAGCCACAAGGCGAGGAGTATGATCTGATCTAGGTGGCGTTTCTCAGTTGACATTGACGCCGACGATCCTTAGTTCGTTTTATCTTTATTACTTTATTTTGTAATAAGTCTTCCGCTATGTAATAAATACTCTGATGTTTTATGACATTTATCTCTATACACTCTGTTATTATATATGTTGTCTTCTTGGCGCATGTATGAGATGCACCTGGCTTTGTTCCTTAAAGCCGGGTGTGACAGAAGTGGTATCAGAGGAAATGTTGACTGTAGGACGAAACCTAGATAGAAATGGACAAAACCCTCACCTACTTACCTTATTCTGATTCATTCTATACTTACCTTACTCTGATTCTTCCTATACTTAACTTGTTCCTGTCTCACCTCCTACTGTTCTACTCTGATCATTCTTACCTTATCTATTCTAAGACAAGACGGATTTCATACCTTGGAATCCCTACCCCTATGACATTTTTAAGAGATAGGAGGCCTAAGACCAAACCAAAACTATTTTCTATATTTAAAAATGTTGTTTGATTGTTCTGATGATAATTATCTGATTTGCTTCTTTGATTGATTGAAGTATTATATATGGACATCTTAGTATGTACCACTATAAGTTAATGAATTAGCTATGGTAGGTAAAACATTAATCTGCTTAGCTAATAAATCCCCCAAAGAAACATGATTCGTAATTACTGCCTTGTCTACTGCTCTCTCTTACCATATGTATCTAACTCAGATGGTCAATACCAGGAGGGGTGGTGGAATTGATTTGCCTCCTAATCGACACACTCGAAGGATATATAGACAACCTCAGCCATAGCCAGCAGAGATGAATCCTCCTAATCCTCCACCAGGCGGAGTTGATCCACTGATTGCAGCTCAGATGGCGGTGATGCAGCAAATGGCGGACACTATGGCTGATATGCGTGCCCAGATGCAGCAAGAACGCCAGGAGATGCGTCAGGAAAGAAAAGATATACGCCAGGAGTTGCGCCAGGAGAGAGAGGAGACACGCCAGGAGAGAAGGGCGCAACAACAACAGCTGCAACAACAACTTCAACAGCAGCAGCAACAGCAACAAGTACCACTGCCTCCACCACCACCACCAGTTCCACCCCGAGATAAGCATAGGGAGTTCATGAGTCATAAGCCGCTGTCACACCCGATTTTGGAAGGTAAACCGAATGCGAACCATGTACGTGCCAGGATCAGAAATTCACGTACACGGCGATTACATAAATGACTCATCATAGCACAATGCTTCGAATAACAATAAAGAGTAAGTAATAATATAAAGATTAGAGTCATTTACATAATATAATCAAAGTACACAGAATAGAAACGTAGCCAACGTAAATAAACCCACCACAGGCAGCTGACTGGGGGAGGTCGCTAGCCTAATCCTCGAACTCGTCGAAGTCCTAGAACTTCTAAAGATCCACCTCGACGCCTTCTTCTTTACCTGAGCATAGATTGCACCAAAGGCAACCTGGTGTTTTGTGAAAGCAAGGGTGAGTACACATCAACGTACTCAGCAAATGTCCTGTTTGGCTAAAGTGGACTAGCTTTATGTGGGGTTAAGGTCAAAGCGGATTGCTTTTAGTTGGTCAGGTATTTATTATTAATGGAAGCCAAGTTTTATCATATAACCAACTCGTGAACCATTTCCTCATCGAGGAAACCTCATTATCATCATCGAACCGAAATAATAAAAAGAACCATTGTATCTCGAACCATCTGTATCTCTAATCAAAGAGGATCCCAAGGCTGCTCTTAACCGTGAGCACGGCTGATATATCAGTTTCATTACCCTCTGCAGAGGTCGCACACTTTACCCATGAGTCGTGATTCCCGTTTTGCCCGGGGATCATGACTCCCCATTGATCACTTCCTAGGTGGTCCGGCAAGGTATCACTACGTAGCCTTTACAAAGATTCCCTAGAGGTCATAGCCGCCCGTTAGGTTTCTCCAGTTTGATAAACACAGTACCCCTCCCCGCAGGAGGGTGACTAACAAAAGCAAATTGAAAGAACCTCGGCACCCAACCTCGGCAGAGCAAGCACTGTGCCTGGACCCCATTGACGACACGACGGCAAAGCAACTACACCTCTAGTTCCTCTAATTAATTAGCTAAGGGCGTCCCATTTCACCCTCATGGTTGCACTGTTATCCCGGGTGGTCACTCCACGAACAGGTCCTTACGGAGAGGTACTCAGGGAAAAGGCCCGAGTCCCCTAAATGCCACAAGTATATCATCATATCCAGAATAAAATCATAGTATCATCATTGTATCTCATCATGTTCATTGATTAAAGTAAAGCGCTAGCATGTAGCTAACCATAGTAACCCAAAAGGTAAATCAAGGACCAGGTAAATAGAAAGCTAGTAAATCCTTAGGTTGTTCATAGTATGCGGGACAGTGTATTATAAAGTAAATGGGACATAATGGGTCAGAGGACACTTGCCTTCACCAAACTGATGCTCAGGGTCTTCAGCCTCATAGAACTCGAAGAGCTAGATCACTTGCTCGCCGAAGCTTGATCATCGATTCCCCGAAGCGCGGGAACAAATTGCGATCTAATCGCAACACGAAGCGAAGACGAACAAGCACAAGCAAACAAACATATATAAATACATAATAACATTACACCATACAAGATAAAATGATATAAAGATATGCAGCATAAAACAGGGCTCTATTCTATGGTCACACGAGGGAAAGAAATGTCGAACTCGAAGCGACGCCGGGAAAATATCGCGTTTACGCTAAACAAGTATTAACGCTAACAATTAATTCGACCTTATCAATTATAAATTATATCTACTATTTAGTTTGATTAATCTGCTACAGTAACAACTGTCCAATAAATAAGTAATTTAATTAACACAAGAGATTCTAAGTGAGACGAATTTATGACAAGTGAAACAGTACGATAGCGTGCAAAGGACACGCGCGACACAGCACGCTGACGACACATGAAATAATGCGCACGACCAGCGCGAACGATGCGCGAACCGGCACGAACCAGCACGCGACCACGATCCCATCACGCACGAACAACGCGCAGACAGCACGTGAACGACGCGCGAAGCAGCGCGCCACTGCGCGGAACAGCACCCGCGACAGACGAGAATAACTGATCATGTGATATGTTTATACTAAACGAATGTTACATAAATCGAAGGTAGTTAAATTAATATTATCCATGTTAGTATTTATTATAAAATCCCAAGTTGAACCCTACACATTTAATCTGATTAGAATATTAATCTGATAAATATTAACCAAGCGAGTCTTAGGTTAAGTATCTAAAATACACGACCCGACAGATTAGCATTATTAACGTGAGTGTTCGTAAGCGAAAACAATTTATTATCACGAGTGGACGCCACAGGATACACGTGATCGACATGAGAGATACTCGCGAACGAAATGAGTTGACGCGCGCAAAACAACGCTACGGCACGCGCACGACACGCGCGAACCGACATGCGAAACTAATAAACAAAAGCATGGTTAATCTAACCAATTATTAGCAAAGAATATTTCAGTTAAGATTAATCATGTTAGTGCAAATCGAATTCTTAAATTAGATTTTAAAATCAAAACGATGTTCCAGGGGTATAGGGGAGGTAGACGAAGGGTAGACGAAGGGGTAGACGAAGGTCGTCAGAATCCCGACGACGCGCAAACAGCGCGCGAATAATATGCGACGACGCACGGACACACGCGACTTAGCGCGTAGACAATATGCGGTGATGCGCACGATCCGCACACGCGACACGTGAAGACCACGTGTGGTGACGCGCGCAAAACAGCACGCGCAATCCAGCACGCCATCGCGCGCGGAACAGTATGCGCGACATACGATAAATGTTTAAATAGATAACGTGCATACAATAAGCGAGTATTAATGTAAAATATTTGAATTTGCATTAATCAAATTAACGAGTGTTTGTAAAGCGCAAGTTGGAACTATAAATTAGTTTTAATTGGAAAGCCATTTTTAATCACTATTGAATGAACAAATAATTAATTACTTGAGATCCGCGACATACCAAAATAATGTTACTAATACGAAATTGATGTTGTTACGAAGTTAACGAAATTTGGGATGAGTCGTGACGGGTTTTTGACGCAAACTATATGGAATTAATAACATTTCTCGAATTTAAACTATAAATTAAATTCGATTGAATTTCTATTTTTAATAACCGGCAACTAAACAACGAATCTTAATTATTTAGTTCCGACTATTTTGTTATGTGAACGATCATCGTTAAATGCATGGTCTAATTAACACGAGCGATACTAGGTGAAGCAAATTGGAGTTGTGCGGCGAAGCGAGCGACGAGCAAAACAATGCGCGCAATGCGCGACGACGATGCGCGAGAACGCAACGACGAGGCTATGCACACGCAAAAGAGGGGGTAGACAACATTGTCTAGGGGTAGACTAGCACGAGGGGGGGGTAGACGAGCCTCCATGCTCACCACGGGACATCGCACAGCGAGGACGAGTGCTCAGACAATGGCGATGGCGAGGCTAGCACGACAACAAGGTCGGCGGGGTTGACGACTCAGTGGGGCTGGGTGGGGCTATGCCTGGCCAGGCTTCGCCGGCAGCAAGGCGAGTGGCAGGGGCGCCATAGCGGGGGCGGGATTGCCAGTCGCGCAACGCAGAGCAAGTACCCGCGACGGCCATGGTTGAGTTCGCCGATGACAGAGAAGAGGAGGAGAATGGGGCGCGGCAGGGCCGACCACGATCGAGGTTGTGGCTGCTCGGCTGAGACTCGCGCGGGGGGGAGCTCGGGAAGAAAATGGAGAAATGGAGCTCACCTCGGACGGCGCACAGGCTATCCTGGGCACTGCGCGACGAGCTCGTGGCACGGCGAGGCTTGATGTCGAGGCGCCGGACTGGCCGCACGCCACGCACCGGGTTCGCTGGCATCCTGGGGCGGGCGCATCGATCGAGGCCACAGTCTCGAGGCCTGGGAGAGGGCTAGGGCGCCAGGAGCTTGGATAAGGGCGTTGAGTAGGCGGGCGGTGGTTTTTGCGAGAGTTGTGGGAGCGCACGTCGTGGGAAGCAGTTGAAGAAGATGAATAGTTGCTTAGGGTGGCCGGTGGGCCCGGCGGCGCGAGGGCAGGGGTAGCGTTCGCCCATGCGGGAGCGAGGCACGATGGCCGGACGCGTCCTCGCGGGCGTGCTGGGTGGGCCGCGGTTGCTGGGCCAGGGAGGGGGCGCTGGCCTGGCGACTGGGTGTGGGTGCCTGCGCGCTGGGCCACGCGGGGTGGGCCGGCAACGCGCGCTGTGGGAGCGAGTCAGGGGCGCGGTCCAGCTGGGCCGTGGGCGCGCGCAGCGGCCCAGGAGCGCGAGCAGGGTGCGGGGGGGGGGGGGGGGAGGCGAAGGCGCGTGGGCCAGGGTGGCCGAGCGGCCCAGGAAGGGGGAAATGAAGGGGAAAGAATTCTGGGCTTTTTCTTTTATGTTCCTCTTCTTTTCTTTGTCCATTTCTCTTCTTCCCTTTCTATTTAAAATTGCTTTTAGTTTTGATTTGAAAATATACCATGCCTTATGAATCTAGACTAATGCATAACAAAGCACAATCATCATAAAAAAAATGGGTGCTCCAGCATGATGCAATAATCAAAACTCTTTTAGGGTTTCATTTTACTACACTAAAAACTTGTATATATATAACGAAATAACTCTCCCATTATTTTTTAAAAAAGAAATGAAGACAAGGAAAGGAGAGGGTAACACCCTGAATTTGGTGAGTTTTAGAAAAGAAAATTTTATACCCCCAACTTCAGGGTGTTACAGCCGCCTACATTTGCAAGCTCTCCTGATCCACTGGACGCGGATGATTGGCTGAAGTCCATTGAGAAGATGTTGAATATTGCTCAATGCACTGATCGGGAGAAGGTTTTATTTGCTTCTGGACGTCTGACAGGTCCTGCTGCTGACTGGTGGGATTCATATACTACTGCCCATGATGCTGCTGATACTATTACTTGGGCAGAGTTCAGTACGCAGTTCAGGAACTACCATATTCCAGCTGGTATGATAAAGATCAAGAAGAAGGAGTTTCTGTCATTAAAGCAAGGCAACATGTCGGTCAGCGAGTACAGAGACAAATTTATTCAGCTGTCGAGATATGCTCCGGAGGAAGTTGCTGAGGATGAGAGGAAGCAGGAGCACTTTATTGAAGGACTTAATGGACCTTTGCAGTATGCACTGGTTGCACACACCTTTCCATCATTTCAGAGGCTGCTGGATAAGGCTCTTGCTATTGAACACAAGCGTGTTCAGCTGGGTGATTTGAAGAGAAAGGCAATATCTCAAGGACAAGGAAGCAGCAGTGTTCGTCCTCACTACAGTTCACCTCAGGGTACACCAGTTCGCACTGGCGGAGGCCAGCGCCCAGTTCAGTAATCACCACTGAGGACTCCACCTCCTCGATAGGCTACCCCCACTGGCACCCCGACGAAGTTCTCAGGACAAAGTCTAGGCACTACTTGTTTCAAGTGTGGGAAGACAGGTCATTATGCAAATGTCTGCCCACAGAGGATTGCTACTACTCCAATTCAGAACAGGCAGCAAACTCCAGGATCTGGCAAGGGATATTCTATTGCCAAGGTTAATCAAGTCAGCGTTGATGCTACTCCGGATGGTGGGGACATCGTACTTGGTATGTTTTATGTTAATGCAATTCCTGCAACCATATTATTTGATTCTGGTGCTACACATTCATTCATGTCTGCTCGTTATGCCAACACAAATGAGATACCACTGCTAAATATGAGAAAACCCATGATAGTAATCACACCTAAAGGGCCTATTGAGGCGAATCAAATGACACGTAGATTGACATTGACCATTATGGGTAGAGAATTTGGAGCTACTGCTATAATATTAGAGTCAAGCAGTATAGATCTGATCCTTGGTATGTCATGGCTAAGAAAGGCAAAGGCCGTTATAGCATGCGGTAGGGGTACCGTAGAACTCACTACCACTAGAGGAGAAAGATTTCAAGTTAATATTGCAGTAACCTCCTCATCCATGCGTGCAATGTTCTTTATACCTGAGGAGTTTGTTGGTGACAACATTCGGGTGGTTAGAGATTTTTCGGATGTCTTTCCAGAGGAGTTACCAGGGATGCCACCTGATAGAGAAGTTGAGTTTGTTATTGATCTCTTACCTGGAACCGCCCCTATTTCTAAACGGCCATATAGGATGTCCGTAGAGGAGTTGAAGAAGCTTAAGAAGCAGTTAACTGAGTTACAAGAGGCTGGGTACATTCGTCCGAGTTCCTCACCTTGGGGAGCACCGGTTTTGTTTGTACAGAAGAAGGATGGATCTCAGCGGATATGTGTGGACTATAGATCACTTAATGATGTCACTGTGAAGAACAAGTATCCATTACCCCGTATTGAGGATTTATTTGATCAGATGCGAGGTGCTAGAGTATTCTCGAAGATTGATCTCCGATCCGGCTACCACCAGATGAGGATTAGACCATCGAATATTCCCAAGACGGCTTTCTCGACTCGATATGGATTATATGAGTTTACTGTTATGTCGTTTGGATTAACCAATGCACTGGCTTATTTCATGAATTTGATGAATAAGGTGTTATGGAGTATTTGGACAGATTTGTCGTGGTGTTCATCGACGATATTCTTATCTATTCTAAGAATGAAAGTGATCATGAACAACATCTAAGGTTGGTGCTACAGAAGTTGCGAGATAATCAACTCTATGCTAAGTTCAGCAAGTGCGAGTTTTGGATTGACAAAGTGCCATTCCTTGGTCATATTATTTCTAATGGAGGAATAACAGTGGATCCTGCTAAAGTGAAGGAGATAATGGAGTGGAGAGTGCCCACTACAGTTACTGAGATTCAGAGTTTCTTGGGACTCGCAGGATATTATCGGAGATTCATTGAAGGATTCTCTGAAATTGCCAAGCCTATGACATCGCTTTTGGAGAAAGGAAGAGAATTCAAGTGGGATGAGAAATGCCAAGAAAGCTTTGATCAATTGAAGGAGAGATTGATGTCTCCACCGGTGTTGGTTATGCCAGACTTACAGAAAGGATTTGACATTTATTGTGATGCATGTGGCTAAGGATTGGGATGTGTGCTTATTCAAGAAGGTCATGTGATTGCCTATGCATCTCGTCAGTTGTGGAAACATGAATTGAACTACCCCACTCATGATTTAGAACTGGCAGCAGTTGTGCATGCACTTAAGATTTGGAGACAGTATATTATGGGAACTAAGTGCCAAGTATACACGGATCATAAGAGTTTGAAGTATATATTTGTCGGCGTTTCGAGACCGGGGGGTCCCTGAGCCGACGAGTGAAGTGTCGCCGCGTGCCCCAGCCCAGATGGGTCGACGCGAGGCCGAGCGCGAAGGGGGAAAGCGAGGAGGCCGGAGATGGGCGAGAGAGAGGTGGAAATCCCACGGCCTTCGTGTTCGTCCCGCGCCCAGGTCGGGTGCGCTTGCAGTAGGGGGTTACAAGCGTCCACACGGGGGAAGGAGCGAGCGGCCTTATGCGAGCGCCCGTCTCGTCCTCGTCCCCGAGCGGCCAACCCTCTCTAAGAGGGCCCTGGCCCTTCCTTTTATAGGCGTAAGGAGAGGGTCCAGGTGTACAATGGGGGGTGTAGCAGAGTGCTACATGTCTAGCGGAGGAGAGCTAGCGCCCTAAGTACACACCATCGTGGCGGCCGGAGAGATCTTGGCACCCGGTTTGTGTGAAGTCGTGGCCGTCGGAGGAGTGCTGGAGCCTTGCGGAGGGACAGCTGTCGGGGCCGTCGAGTCCTTGCTGACGTCCTCTTGCTTTCGTAAGGGGGCCGAGAGCCGCCATCGTCAGGGAACGTGCGGGGCGCCATCATCGCCTATCTGGCGGAGCGAGCCAGATGGGACGCCGGTCTTGTTCCCCGTAGCCTGAGTCAGCTTGGAGTAGGGTAATGATGGCGCCTCCTGTTGATGTGGCCGGTCCGCGCCCTAGGTTGGGCGATGTGGAGGCTTCTCCGAGGTCGAGGTTGAGTCCGTCTTCCATGGCCGAGGTCGAGTCCGAGCCTCTGGGTCGGGCGAGGCGAAGGCCATTGGCTGAGGCCAGGGCGGAATTGAGTCCCGGGGTCGGGCGAAGCGGAGTTCGTCGTCTTCTAGGGCTGAGCCCAAGTCCGAGCCCTGGGTCGGGCGGAGCGGAGTTCGCTGTCTTCCGAGGCTTTGCTCGAGTCTGAGCCCTAGGTCGGGCGGAGCGGAGTTCGCCGTCTTCCGGGGCTTAGCCCGAGTCCGAGCCCTGGGTCGGGCGGAGCGGAGTTCGCCGTCTTCCGGGGCTTTGCCCGAGTCCGAGCCCTAGGTCGGGCGGAGCGGAGTTCGCCGTCTTCCGGGGCTAAGCCCGAGTCCGAGCCCTAGGTCGGGCGGAGCGGAGTTTCCTATGGTGCGTGCGGCCGGGCCTGACCACCTGTCAGCCTCACTCTGTCAAGTGGCACCGCAGTCGGAGCGGCGCAGGCGGTGCTGTCTTTCTGACAGACTGGTCAGTGGAGCGGCGAAGTGACGGCGGTCACTTCGGCTCTGTCAGTTGAGGGGCGCGCGTCAGGATAAAGGTGTCAGGCCACCTTTGCATTAAATGCTCCCGCGATTTGGTCGGGGCTGCTTCTTGGCGAAGACAGGGCCTCGGGCGAGCCGGGAACGTGTTCGCCGCTGGAGGGGGGCCTCGGGCGAGGCGGAGATCCTCCGGGGTCGGCTGCCCTTGTTTGAGGCTAGGCTCGGGCGAGGCGTGGTCGAGTCCCTCGAATGGACTGATCCCTGACTTGATCGCACCCATCAGGCCTTTGCAGCTTTGTGCTGATGGGGGTTACCAGCTGAGAATTAGGAGCCTTGAGGGTACCCCTAATTATGGTCCCCGACAGTAGCCCCCGAGCCTCGAAGGGAGTGTTAGCACTCGCTTGGAGGCTTTCGTCGCACTTTTTTGCAAGGGGACCAGCCTTTCTCGGTTGCGTTTTGTTCCGGTGGGTGCGCGCGAGCGCACCCGCCAGGTGTAGCCCCCGAGGCCTCGGAGGAGTGGTTTGACTCCTCCGAGGTCTTAACGCCTCGCGCAATGCTTCGGCTGGTCTGGTCGTTCCCTCATGCGAGCTGGCCGTAGCCCGGGTGTACGGTCGGGTCCTAAGTTCTCGGGCTGGTATGTTGATGCTGTCAACGGTTTGGCCGGAGCCGGGTTTGCGAGAGCGGCCCCCGAGCCTCTGCACAGGGCGAGAGGGCGTTCAGGGACAGACTCGGCTTTTTTTTACATACGCCCCTGCGTCGCCTTTCCGCAAGGAGGAGGGGGGAGAGTGCCATGTTGCCCTCGGTGGGCGCCGAACATGGTGTCTCCGGTGAGCTGCAGGCGGGTGATCCGAGCGGACATCCGTGCCCCATTCGTTAGTGGTCGGCTAGGAGCCTAGAGGCGCGCCCAAAAGTACCTGCGGGTGATCTGCCGGACCCGATGCCCTGGTGACGGGGTCCGAGGGCTCGATGCCTCTCTCTGATGGGATTCCGTTACAAGATCGTTCCCGCTGGTCTCGGAAATGTCCTAGGGTACCTCGGGAGCGCAGCCTGAGCCTTGGTTATGTATCGAACGTACCCATGGTCATCCCTCGCTCTGTGTCTGAGGCGGCTGTGAACCCTTTGGGGGCCAGCCTTCGAACCCCTGATCAGTAGTGGGCGCGGAGCCCGAGTAGCCTGAGGCGGCCGTTGAACCCTTCCGAGGGGCCGGCCTTTGAACCTCTGACCAGTAGTGGGTGTGGAGCCCACGTGCTCTGAGGCGGCTGTTGAACCCTTCCGAGGGGCCAGCCTTCGAACCTCTGATCAGTAAGGGAGGCTCGGAGCCTGGTTCCTTCACAGGGAAGGATCCTTTCCGGGATATCCCCCTTTCCCGGTCCCTGTTGCAAGAGAGAGAAAGAGGAAAAAAGGAAAAGGATACGAAATGGAACGATGCGGCGTACCTTTTTGACGCGGTCATTATGGCGAAGGCGAAGCACCGCTCGCTTCTCCTGCCAGAGGCACCGCCTGTCCCGCCGTGGAGTTAATGCGACGGGGCGAGAGGTTCGCAGGGCAGCCGTTGCGCGTGCGCGAGCCGTTCGAGGAACGGAACACGGGCGCGTTGTCTTCACGCCGTGAGAGAGGGTTCTCTCGCTGCCCCCGGATGGGACGTAAGCTTGGCTGACGACGTGACCGCTGCTCCTGCCCGCCTGCCACCGCCATTACTGCCGGCCCGTCTTCAGCCACATTGACTGTCGCGCCAGGCTGGAGCCGCTGGGTCGTGCGCTGGGTCGCCTCGAGTCGCGGTATTGGTTCTGCAGTCGAGGAGGCGCGGTGGTGGTGTAGGTGGTGGTGCAGTTGCAGGCATGAAGCATTCGGCGCGCCGTTTGCATGACGCGTGGGTCTGGGCCTCCATGCTGGGCGTGTTGGGAGTCGGAGAAGCGCGCCCACTTGGCGCGGTTGCATGCCGCCTGCATGGCTGCCCGCCCTTTCGCCCGCTGGTCTGGGCAAAAGTGGAGAGCCGCTTGTAACCGCTGGGCGGTTGCACGCACCACGTGAGGCGGTTTGGCTTCTTCTGCTCTGGGCCGGCTTGCATGACGTGTGGGACCCAGCCCCCGCGCCGTAGGGGGAGGACCTTGGAGCGTGTTGGAGAAGACTCAGCCCACGACGGCTGGGGACGCAAGTAGGGAGAGTCGCCTTTAAAAGGTGGGTGATCCTCTTGGAAGGCGACTGTGTCTTCGCGCTTCCTTATGCATCGTGTCTTTCCATCTTGCAAGCCCCCGGATGGGGGATATCCGCCGTCTTTCCGCTTCATCGTTGGAGGAACGCAACTCTGCGAGAGTTGGTACCTTTCAGCCGTCGTTCGGCTTCAAGGATTTTCATCTTGCAGCCCGGTCGCACCCCTCCGCCAGCGGTCACCCAAGATGGTGACCTCCAGTTCGATGGCGGGGGAGAGCGAACCGGGCCGCGGCCTCTGCCCCTCCCTCAGCCTCAAGGATTTTCGTCACCAGGGCTGGGGAGGGGAGTGTGTCGAGTTGGGGTCGGCCCCTACGTGTGCGGTGGCCCGCTCCTTCCCTCAGTGATCAGGGGGAAGGGCAGGAGCCGTCCGTGGCGCTGGCAGCTACACCGTGCCCGGCTCTCTGAGCCGAGCGGCTTCGGTGCCGCTCCCGGTGCTGCCTCCCGCCACGGCAGCTGGAAGAGGTTCCGCCACCGACGAGCTTGCCGGCGCCACCCGCGGACCGACCTCCAACTCCACGGCCTTCTGCCCGTCCTTGCCTCACGAGTTTGGGCACGGGCGGGGGCCTCCTGGCAGCAGCATCCGCCCTAAGGTCATCGCTGCTGCTGTTCAGCCCCCTGGAGCAGAATTCTTCATCGTCGCCGCTGCTGGGGCGGGCGACGGCGAGCCGTTCGTCGGTCTTCTGTTGCTCCGCAGGCCCTTCCCCCATTGAGTGGGGTTGTTCGTACCTGCGGAGATGAAACCGGAGTTCCATTTGTAATGGCACTTCGAATGCCAGTGTTTCTGTTCATTGTGGCTGTCGAGGCCTGAACATGTATGTAAATTCGGCACGGAGCCGTGTTTTTTCCCCATTTTCGAGCACTAAGACTCGCCTGTTGGTTGTCTGAACCGCTTCACCAAGCGTGAGTCGCCCCGTGTAAAGGTGACAAGTGAGGTATCCGTATCCCGAAGGCGTAGGAGTCCCTCGGCTCGGTCAGCCTTGTTGTCCGAGGCTTCCCTTGCTTAGTTAGAGGAAACCCTCGGCCGCTCTTCAATGAGCCGAGGCCAGGGGTAGCGGTGCCAGCGTGAACAGAGACAGAGTTGGCTCGAAAAGAAGATCAGGTCAGCCGGAGCCCGGCTGGGTGTCCGTTAGCGGGACCGACGCCGGAATTGACCTACCGAGACCTCGGGCCGGGCTGATGTCCTTGGGGGACAGCTAGCCGAGGCCTCGGGGTGACCGGCCGAGCCGCTTACTCGGGCCGGATTCTTGGAGAAGACCCTGGCGGTGATGGCCTGGGCTTGGTGATGACGTTGCCCTTCAGAGCGGAGACCCTTGGACCATGTCACCATCCGAGGCCAGGTCGGACCTCGCTAGAGGTGTTGTCGACGCCGAGGGTGCTGCTGCTCCCTTTAGGGGTCAAGATCCGAGCCTGCAGGATCGGATTATCTTGTAGCATGTGTTTTCTGCGGCCGCCGAGGTCGAAACACACCCTCGCCGTATTGTAAAGCCGCGTCTCCTTACCTCTTGTTTCGAGTATCTGGACTTTTTTATCGGTAACAGAACTGTTTGTGCGAGCGAGAGTTGCTTCTCATGGAAGGTGATGAGTGAGGTATCCGTATCCCGGAGGCGTAGGAGTCCCTCGGCTCGGTCGGCCTTGCCGCTTACGCGTACTCTGTCGTTTTAGGATCCACTTTCGAAGTAGTCGAAAAGCACGAAAGACATTCCAGCGGAAAAGATCTTTTTTCGAGGAAAATTTCGACGCAGAGGGGGTTCCCCCTTTTAGCCCCCGAGGAAGGGTCGGGCTTTGCCGAGGCAAGGCTGACCCTTCCTTGATGACTAAACTTTGCGTGAGAGCGAGGTATATGAATAACTTGAAAACATCTTAAGGGTAGAAGCGACGTAGCTGTTGGATGTTCCAAGCGTTGCTGTAGACCTCGCCTTGACTGTTGGCCAGCTTGTATGTTTCGGGTTTTAGAATTTTGGCGATGACAAACGACCCCTCCTAGGGGGGCGTGAGCTTGTGTCGACCTCGGGCGTCTTGTCGCAGCCGAAGCACCAGGTCGCCCACCTTGAGGTCTCGGGACCGGACCCCTCGGGCGTTGTAACACCCGGTTTTAAGGAACAAAGCCGGGTGCATCTCATACATGCGCCAAGAAGACAACATATATAATAACAGAGTGTATAGAGATAAATGTCATAAAACATCAGAGTATTTATTACATAGCGGAAGACTTATTACAAAATGAAATAATAAAGATAAAACGAACTAAGGATCGTCGGCGCCAATGTCGACTGGGAAACGCCACCTAGATCAGATCGAACTCCTCAGTGTTAGGCGGCTCCTCCTGAACCACCTGGTCTTCTCCTGTGGGGGGGTGTGAGACAGCAAGGGTGAGCTCACACATGATCATAGCTCAACAAGTTGTGGGGAACCAGTGGACATAAACTCACAAAGGTGTGAGTTCATGTGATGTGTAAGGCTTAGTCAATGACAGGGGTTAAAGCTGAGCATTGCTTTTAAGTGGTTGGTCAAAATTTTATTAGCAGTTACTAAGTGTAAGTAAATACCAAACCATAAGTAAAGTAAATAGAACAAAATTAATAATAAACCCATGCAATGCAAATGACAAATTGAATTTAAGTTCCATAATTTAAACATCAGAGAGTCCTGAGCTGCTCATGACCGCGAGCTCGGCTAGTATACCAGTTTTACACTCTGCAGAGGTTGTACCCTTTACCCACAAGTCATGTTACCCATCTGCCAAGGGGTCGCGAATCCCATACACCTCTACCTAGGAAGCGCGGCAGGGCAACACTACGAGGCCTTTACAAAGTTCCACTAGCTTCCGAAAACCCGCTACAGTTTATAGGAAGATCCAGTACAGGGTTCCTGGCTGACTGCCATCCCAGCAAAATCAACCAGGGACCTCCCCGCACTGACCTCTCCCCTACTGCCCTTGCCCCTTTCGGGTAAGGTAGTCTTCCACTAGCTTTCCTAATTAGTCAGCCAAGGGGTCCCATTCCTCCCTTGTGGTGGCACGTGGTTCTCAAGTTAAGCTCTATGTTCCAATTAACATTAATGATATCAACATGAACATAAACAGAATAACAACAAGAATTGGAACATAGAGGTAATAAATGATTATCCCAAAACCATATAAAGCAATAGCAAACTACCCAAGTGATTCAGGGGTAAACAAGGTAATGAGATAAACAAATCTAGGGTGACCTATTGGGTCCCATCAAAATTAACCTATGCATGGATAAGTGATATTAAGGAACATTATTGGGTAAAAAGTGGTCAAGGGCACAACTTGCCTTCAATGAGCTCCTGCTCAGCTACTTCAACCTGCTGCTCACCAGGATCCTCGGCAACGGGCTCTTCTACTCGCCACAATACAAACAAGCACAGTGCATATAGAGAAATTAACATTACACCAAACATATATACAAAATACACAGAGATATTATACATATTAAAATAAAATCCTAGGAACTAGAATCATAATCTTCTGAGTTATAGATTTTAAGTTATGCATTTTCAAAGGTTTTATGTGTTTTAAATAGGATTAAGTGAGAAATAACTTTTCTTACTGTTTTCATGACATAACAGAGGCTCTAGGTGATAGAGAATAAAATTACAAAATTTTAGGAACTGGAATGGATGAATTTGGAGTTAGTATGAATTTTCTATGAATTTATAAAGTTCTAGCAATTATTTTCCTATTAAAAATCCATTTTCTATTTCATTTATTCAATTTAAATGATCTCTGGACTGGGTGTCAATTTCTGTGAAGTGCAGGGGGCTCTGCGCAAGAATTTCCGAGACACAGGCGCACTGTGCAGTGGACGGCGGGTTTATTCTCAATAAATCCAGGGGCTCATGTGTTAAATGGGCTAGTGAAGGGTTATCGGAAAGATCTGGCCGCTGGATCCCGCGCGGACGGAACAGATCAAAGCGCATGCTTATGAACCGGTACGCGATACCTGCCCTCGGATCCGCAATACATGGCCAGGATTTAATTACGCGAGTACAACTCGGACCTCTTGATCCCGATCGAACGGTCCAGCACACTTTCCACCCTACCAGCGCACGGGATCTAATCTAAGCCGTCCGAGGGGGCATCAACGGTCATGACTTTATCTCCCTCCCCCGGCTAAACTCCGGTGACGACGCAGAGTGCCGCAGCGACGGTGCCCATTGCCGCCACCCCAAATGCCCAGTCCACCATCGAACTCCACCTAGGAACAGCGCTATACGAAGCAGAGCTCAAAGAAATCGAAGAGGGAGGTACCATATCGACAATGGCGCGGCGCAGAGCACTGTCGGCGGAAGGACGAGCCCACGGCGGTCCCTGGCACTCCGATGAACAATCCTCTGAAATTCCGTTGCACACGCGCCCGATGATCCGCACGCGCACGATTCCAAACCACTGGCGAGCCCCCGCGACGGTTGAATCCAAGCTGCGGCAACCGGTCACCAGGGTCGGCGACTTGACCGTGAATGAGGCCGAGCGTCGTCCAAGCGCGGGGATGCGACCACCATGGACGGGGCTACCCTACGGCGGACGGTGGCGGCTGGCCAATGAGGGACCACGGCAACCGGGAGGGCCGGCCGAGACGCCCAGGCCGGGAGCACCCAGAGTCCTCCTATGGCGGCGAACGTGGGAAGCAGGGAGAGATAGAAAGGATAAGCTTCAGCCGTGGGTTTTTTTTTTCCTAAATAGGCGGAGGAGAAAAAGTCCTCCAGCTTCAACGGATCGCACGCGGATTCTTCTGCCTCCCCTGCGGACCGGAACGGGTCAGCACTCAGCACTCGCGGAGCCATAGCAGACCACGGGAGGGAGAAGAAATCCCCATGGCGCCGGGCCCACCTGGCGGCGGCAGATGCGCGCCCAACCGGCCGAGCGCGGCTATGGGCCAGCGCGGGGTGTGAAGTGCCCAATTGGGCCGACCGAGGGAATAAACGGCCCAAGTGCACAGGTGAGCCTTTCTTTTTTTTTATTTTATTTCCTGCTTTCTTTTAGAGTACTTTTGAATTGAGTTTGAATTTCAAAGTAAGTTTCACCTTTGAGTCTATTTTAAAAATTCACACTCTAGCGTAGGAATAACATATTTTTATTTATTTATTTTTATGATATTTATTTTCTTTTTTTTTCTTTTCTCAATTCTAGAATTTTCTTTTAGATTTTAAATTCTACTTTGGACTTTACTATTTTTCTTGTCACATTATTTTATTTTGTCATAATATGCACACACAAAAAAAAATATCCAGCATGATGCATAACTTATTTGAGTGTCTTTTGTTAATTATCTATTTGTTAATTGTGGTGTTCACATGGAATGATACATAGAGATCAAACTCACATAAAGAGAAATTGTTTCTCTATTGGTATTATTTCTAGCATTTTACAAAGTGGGTGTTACAAATCCTACCCCCCTTAAAAATAATCTCGTCCTCGAGATTTAACAAGAACTAGAGAAAAGGTGGGGAAAATCTATGCGAAGCTCTTCTTCTCTTTCCCAAGTTGCTTCATCTTCACAGTGGTGACTCCATTGGACTTTGCACATCTTTATAACCTTATTCCTTGTAACTCGAGTCAAAGTGTCCAAAATCTTGATGGGGTACTACGTGTAAGTCAAATCACCCTGGACACTGAGCTCTTCCATTGGTAACTGTTCCTCAGGGACACGGAGATACTTCTTAAGTTGAGACACACGAAATACATTATGTACATCAGATAGATTATCAGGTAGATCGAGTTGATAGGCCATCCCTCCAACTTGCCTAAAAACTCAGAATGGTCCAATATAGCGAGGGGACAATTTGCCCTTGACTTTGAATCTCCTCATTCCACGAAGTGGTGACACCTTGAGGTACACATGATCACCTTCCTCAAATTCTAGTGGTCTTCTTCTATTATCAGCATAGCTCTTTTGCCTGGTTTGAGCCACTCTCAAATTCTCTCGAATTATACGAACTTGTTCTTCTGCTTCTTGAATCAGTTCAGGCCCAAAGAACTGTCTTTCTCCAGTCTGATCCCAATACAAAGGAGTCCTGCACTTCCTCCCATATAAAGCTTCAAAAGGTGACATCTTCAGACTGGCCTGGTAACTATTATTATACGAGAACTCAGCATAAGGCAGACTCTTATCCCAACTTCCTCCATGCTGAAGGGCACATGCTCTCAACATATCCTCCAATACTTGATTAGTCCTTTCAGTCTGTCCATCAGTCTGAGGGTGATAAGCCGTACTAAAATTCAACTTTGTACTCATGTTCTCATGAAAGCTTCTCCAAAATCTTGAGGTAAACTATGAACCTCGATCAGACACGATCTTCTTTGGTACTCCATGTAAACACACAATCCGAGCCATATATAACTCTGCTAGCTGAGAGCCTTTATAAGTAGTCTTTACCGGAATAAAGTGAGCCACTTTAGTCAATCTATCCACAATCACCCATATAGCATCATATCCTTTCTGGGTGCGAGGCAATCCAGTAATGAAATCCATACCAATCTCTTCCCATTTCCACTCGGGTATCTTCAGTGGATGCAATAGTCCAGCTGGCCTCTGGTGTTCAGCCTTAACTCTTTGACATACATCGCACATAGCTACATGTGCAGCTACATCTCTTTTCAATCCATACCACCAATATTTCCGTTTCAAATCCTGATACATCTTGGTACTACCAGGATGAATAGAATAATCCGAGTCATGGGCCTCCTTTAAAATAGTCTCTCGAAGGCTTTTAACATCAGGAACACATATCCTGTCCTTGAACCATACAGTGCCTTGCTCATCTTCCGTGAATTCCGGAACTCGATCTTCAGTAATCAGATCCTTAATCTCTTGTATCTTAGCATCACCATTTTGTCCTTTGCGGATCTCTTGCTCCAAGGTAGGTTCCGTATCAATAATAACTCCTTTAGTGTGAGCAACTATCCCCAGGTTAAGTCTCCTGAAATCCTCAACAATCTCATCGGGTAGCTGGGCAACAACAGCTGGACGGACATGCTCCTTTCGACTCAAGGCATCTGCAACCAAATTTGCCTTGCCCGGGTGATAGTGAATTTCCAAATCATAATCCTTAATAAGCTCCAACCAACAGCGTTGCCTAAGGTTGAGATCCTTCTGAGTGAGTATATACTTCAAACTCTTATGATCCGTGTATACTTGACACTTGGTTCACATAATATAATGTCTCCAAATCTTAAGCGCATGCACAACGGCTGCCATTTCTAAGTCATGCGTGGGGTAGTTCAACTCCTGTTTTCGCAACTGACGAGACGCATAGGCAATCACATGTCCTTCTTGCATGAGCACACATCCCAAGCCTTGGCCACATGCATCGCAATAGATGTCAAATCCCTTCTGTAGATCTGGCATAACCAACATTGGTGGTGACATCAATCTCTTCTTCAATTGATCAAAGCTGTCTTGGCACATCTCGTCCCACTTGAATTCTCTTTCCTTCACCAAAAGCGAGGTCATAAGCTTAACAATCTTAGAAAATCCTTCAATAAATCTCCAATAATATCCTGCAAGTCCCAAGAAACTTCGGTCCTCCGTAACCGTAGTGGGTATGCTCCACACCACTATCCCCTTGACTTTAGCAGGATCCACTGATATCCCTCCATTAGAAATGATATGTCCAAGAAATGACCCCTCGCCAATCCAAAACTCGCACTCGCTAAACTTAGCGTAGAGTTGATTATCTTGCAACTTCTGTAGCACCAACCTTAGATGTTCTTCATGGTCACTCTCATTCTTAGAATAGATAAGAATATCGTCGATGAACACCACGACGAATCTGTCCAAATACTCCAAGAACATCTTATGCATCAAATCCATAAAATAAGCTGGTGCATTAGTTAATCCAAACGACATAACGATGAACTCATATAATTCATATCGAGTCGAGAAAGCCGTCTTGGGAATATCTGATGACCTAATCTTCATTTGGTGATAACTAGTCTGGTGGCAGTAGTTACTGCAATTCCAACTTCAAATCTTTCTCCTTTGGAACTGGTGAGTTCTACGGTTCCCTTAGCGCAGTGTATAACCCACCATTGCCTTTCTTAGCCATGGCATACCAAGGATCAGATCTATACTGCTTGACTCTAACATTATAGCAGTAACTCCAACTTCTCTACCCATAATGGTCAATGTCAATCTACGTGTCATTTGATTCGCCACAACAGGTCCTTTAGGTGTAATTACTTTCATGAGTTTCCTCATATTGTCCAACACATTTGCACAAACCAAAATCTCAGCATGACGCATAATTTTATTAGCAACACATGGGGACAGATAGACCTTTTTATTCCTCCTAAAATAGTATCATACCGAATACTAACTAAAGGAACCTGTAGACCCTACAAATAGTAGTAATTTACATAAATGTTTATGTAGCTTGACGGAGTTGGTGGTGGTGGAGATGGTGGTTGCTCTTGTCGTTGTCTCTCCAACCGTGATTGCCTTATTTCTTGCTGTATCTCCAGACGGGCCTGACGTATTTCCTCGCGTTCTTGTCTTATCTGGCTTTGCATTTCGGTCATCATGTCTGTCAATTGCTGTATTACCAGCCTTTGGGTTGCGATCACTTGCTCGGTTTCAACAGGTGGGGGATTTGGAGGATTCATTTCTGTTTGCTGCTGCGTGATAATCTTTCCTTTCCTGATATTGACCATCTAAGTTAGATACATAAGGTAAGAAAGAGTAGTAGACAAGGCAGTAATTACAATCATGTTACTTTGGGGGACTTATTAGCTAAGTAGATTAGTATGTTATCCACTAAAGCTAATACAGTGCCTTATAGTGGTACATGCTAAAATGCCCAACTATAATGTTGCAATCAATCAAAGAAGCAAATCAAGCATTTATCATCAGAACAATCAACCAACATTTTTTTAATAGAGAAAATAGTTTTGGTTTGGTCTTAGGCCTCCTATCTCTTAAAAATATCATAGGGGTAGGGATTCCAAGGTTTGAAATCCATCTTGTCTTAGAGTAGTAAAGGTAAGAATGATCAGAGTAGAATAGCAAAAGGTGAGAATAGATCAAGATGAGATGAGTATAGAATGAGTCAGAGTAAGGTAAGTAGGTAAGGGTTTTGTCCATTTCTATCTAGGTTTCGTCCTACAGTCAACATTTGCTCTGATACCACTTCTGTAACACCCGGTTTTAAGGAACAAAGCCGGGTGCATCTCATACATGCGCCAAGAAGACAACATATATAATAACAGAGTGTATAGAGATAAATGTCATAAAACATCAGAGTATTTATTACATAGCGGAAGACTTATTACAAAATGAAATAATAAAGATAAAACGAACTAAGGATCGTCGGCGCCAATGTCGACTGGGAAACGCCACCTAGATCAGATCGAACTCCTCAGTGTTAGGCGGCTCCTCCTGAACCACCTGGTCTTCTCCTGTGGGGGGGGGTGTGAGACAGCAAGGGTGAGCTCACACATGATCATAGCTCAACAAGTTGTGGGGAACCAGTGGACATAAACTCACAAAGGTGTGAGTTCATGTGATGTGTAAGGCTTAGTCAATGACAGGGGTTAAAGCTGAGCATTGCTTTTAAGTGGTTGGTCAAAATTTTATTAGCAGTTACTAAGTGTAAGTAAATACCAAACCATAAGTAAAGTAAATAGAACAAAATTAATAATAAACCCATGCAATGCAAATGACAAATTGAATTTAAGTTCCATAATTTAAACATCAGAGAGTCCTGAGCTGCTCATGACCGCGAGCTCGGCTAGTATACCAGTTTTACACTCTGCAGAGGTTGTACCCTTTACCCACAAGTCATGTTACCCATCTGCCAAGGGGTCGCGAATCCCATACACCTCTACCTAGGAAGCGCGGCAGGGCAACACTACGAGGCCTTTACAAAGTTCCACTAGCTTCCGAAAACCCGCTACAGTTTATAGGAAGATCTAGTACAGGGTTCCTGGCTGACTGCCATCCCAGCAAAATCAACCAGGGACCTCCCCGCACTGACCTCTCCCCTACTGCCCTTGCCCCTTTCGGGTAAGGTAGTCTTCCACTAGCTTTCCTAATTAGTCAGCCAAGGGGTCCCATTCCTCCCTTGTGGTGGCACGTGGTTCTCAAGTTAAGCTCTATGTTCCAATTAACATTAATGATATCAACATGAACATAAACAGAATAACAACAAGAATTGGAACATAGAGGTAATAAATGATTATCCCAAAACCATATAAAGCAATAGCAAACTACCCAAGTGATTCAGGGGTAAACAAGGTAATGAGATAAACAAATCTAGGGTGACCTATTGGGTCCCATCAAAATTAACCTATGCATGGATAAGTGATATTAAGGAACATTATTGGGTAAAAAGTGGTCAAGGGCACAACTTGCCTTCAATGAGCTCCTGCTCAGCTACTTCAACCTGCTGCTCACCAGGATCCTCGGCAACGGGCTCTTCTACTCGCCACAATACAAACAAGCACAGTGCATATAGAGAAATTAACATTACACCAAACATATATACAAAATACACAGAGATATTATACATATTAAAATAAAATCCTAGGAACTAGAATCATAATCTTCTGAGTTATAGATTTTAAGTTATGCATTTTCAAAGGTTTTATGTGTTTTAAATAGGATTAAGTGAGAAATAACTTTTCTTACTGTTTTCATGACATAACAGAGGCTCTAGGTGATAGAGAATAAAATTACAAAATTTTAGGAACTGGAATGGATGAATTTGGAGTTAGTATGAATTTTCTATGAATTTATAAAGTTCTAGCAATTATTTTCCTATTAAAAATCCATTTTCTATTTCATTTATTCAATTTAAATGATCTCTGGACTGGGCGTCAATTTCTGTGAAGTGCAGGGGGCTCTGCGCAAGAATTTCCGAGACACAGGCGCACTGTGCAGTGGACGGCGGGTTTATTCTCAATAAATCCAGGGGCTCATGTGTTAAATGGGCTAGTGAAGGGTTATCGGAAAGATCTGGCCGCTGGATCCCGCGCGGACGGAACAGATCAAAGCGCATGCTTATGAACCGGTACGCGATACCTGCCCTCGGATCCGCAATACATGGCCAGGATTTAATTACGCGAGTACAACTCGGACCTCTTGATCCCGATCGAACGGTCCAGCACACTTTCCACCCTACCAGCGCACGGGATCTAATCTAAGCCGTCCGAGGGGGCATCAACGGTCATGACTTTATCTCCCTCCCCCGGCTGAACTCCGGTGACGACGCAGAGTGCCGCAGCGACGGTGCCCATTGCCGCCACCCCAAATGCCCAGTCCACCATCGAACTCCACCTAGGAACAGCGCTATACGAAGCAGAGCTCAAAGAAATCGAAGAGGGAGGTACCATACCGACAATGGCGTGGCGCAGAGCACTGTCGGCGGAAGGACGAGCCCACGGCGGTCCCTGGCACTCCGATGAACAATCCTCTGAAATTCCGTTGCACACGCGCCCGATGATCCGCACGCGCACGATTCCAAACCACTGGCGAGCCCCCGCGACGGTTGAATCCAAGCTGCGGCAACCGGTCACCAGGGTCGGCGACTAGACCGTGAATGAGGCCGAGCGTCGTCCAAGCGCGGGGATGCGACCACCATGGACGGGGCTACCCTACGGCGGACGGTGGCGGCTGGCCAATGAGGGACCACGGCAACCGGGAGGGCCGGCCGAGACGCCCAGGCCGGGAGCACCCAGAGTCCTCCTATGGCGGCGAACGTGGGAAGCAGGGAGAGATAGAAAGGATAGGCTTCAGCCGTGGGTTTTTTTTCCTAAATAGGCGGAGGAGAAAAAGTCCTCCAGCTTCAACGGATCGCACGCGGATTCTTCTGCCTCCCCTGCGGACCGGAACGGGTTAGCACTCAGCACTCGCGGAGCCATAGCAGACCACGGGAGGGAGAAGAAATCCCCATGGCGCCGGGCCCACCTGGCGGCGGCAGATGCGCGCCCAACCGGCCGAGCGCGGCTATGGGCCAGCGCGGGGTGTGAAGTGCCCAATTGGGCCGACCGAGGGAATAAACGGCCCAAGTGCACAGGTGAGCCTTTCTTTTTTTTTATTTTATTTCCTGCTTTCTTTTAGAGTACTTTTGAATTGAGTTTGAATTTCAAAGTAAGTTTCACCTTTGAGTCTATTTTAAAAATTCACACTCTAGCGTAGGAATAACATATTTTTATTTATTTATTTTTATGATATTTATTTTCTTTTTTTTCTTTTCTCAATTCTAGAATTTTCTTTTAGATTTTAAATTCTACTTTGGACTTTACTATTTTTCTTGTCACATTATTTTATTTTGTCATAATATGCACACACAAAAAAAAATATCCAGCATGATGCATAACTTATTTGAGTGTCTTTTGTTAATTATCTATTTGTTAATTGTGGTGTTCACATGGAATGATACATAGAGATCAAACTCACATAAAGAGAAATTGTTTCTCTATTGGTATTATTTCTAGCATTTTACAAAGTGGGTGTTACAGGCGTGGTAGCGTCGCATGGACTACTGGTACCGCACCGAGTGTTGTAAGGCCTTGTCCCGAGCCTCTTCCAGCTGGTCCAGCGAGTCTTCTCGACTAGCTTGGTTGCTTTGGTCATTATAGGCCCTCGTCCTCGGGGAACCGTATTCCAGGTCTGTGGGCAAGATGGCCTCGACCCCATAGACTAGGAAGAACGGTGTGAAGCCCGTGGCTCGTCTCGGTGTCGTTCTCAGGCTCCAGACCACCGAGGGGAGTTCCTTCATCCATCACTTGCCGAACTTGTTGAGGTCGTTGTAAATCCGAGGCTTGAGTCCTTGTAGAATCATGCCATTGGCATGCTCTACTTGCCCATTCGTCATGGGATGAGCCACGGCGGCCCAGTCCACCCGGATGTGGTGATCCTCACAGAAGTCCAGGAACTTTCTGCCGGTGAACTGGGTGCCGTTGTCGGTGATGATGGAGTTCGGGACCCTGAAACGATGGATGATGTTGGTGAAGAACGCCACCGCCTGCTTGGACCTGATGCTGTTCAGGGGTCGGACCTCGATCCACTTGGAAAATTTGTCGATGGCGACCAACAGGTGCGTGTAGCCCCCGGGTGCCTTCTGCAAGGGGCCGACGAGGTCCAGACCCCACACAACAAAAGGCCATGTGATGGGTATCGTCTGTAGAGCCTGAGCTTGCAGGTGGGTCTGCCTTGCATAGAACTGACACCCTTCGCAGGCGCGGACAATTCTAGTGGCGTCGGCCACCGCCGTCGGCCAGTAGAAACCTTGTTGGAAAGCATTTCCGACAAGGGCTCGAGGTGCTGCGTGGTGGCCGCAAGCCCCCGAGTGTATTTCTCGGAGGAGTTGCTGACCTTCGGTGGTGGAGATGCATCGCTGGAGGATGCCTGAAGGGCTGCGGTGGTAGAGCTCCTTCCCTTCTCCCAGCAAGACGAACGACTTGGCGCGCCGCACCAACCGCCGAGCTTCGGCTTGGTCAAGGGGTAGCTCTCCTCGGTGGAGATATTGCAGGTACGGGGTCTGCCAGTTTTGATCAGGCGTGACCCCGCTTTGTTCCCCCTCGACGCGCAGTGTCTCACCCTCGGGGGCCGAGGGTGCCTCGGGCTGAACCGAGGGTGCCTCGGGCCGAGCCGAGGGTGCCTCGGACGGTGCCGAGGGTACCTCGGGCTGGGCCAAGGGTGCCTCAGGCTCGGGCGCGTCGTCGATCTTGACGGAGGGTTGATGCAGATCTCGGGAGAAGACATCCGGGGGAACCGTTGTTCGTCCCGAGGCTATTTTGGCCAGCTCGTCCGCAGTCTCGTTGTAGCGCCGAGCGATATGGTTGAGCTTGAGCCCGTAGAACTTGTCTTCCAGGCGCCGAACCTCATTGCAGTAGGCCTCCATCTTCGGGTCGTGGCAGTGGGAGTTCTTCATGACTTGGTCAATGACGAGCTGCGAGTCACCGCGAGCGTCGAGGCGTCGGACCCCTAGCTCGACGGCAATCCGCAACCCGTTGACCAGAGCCTCGTACTCAGCTACATTGTTGGATGCCGGGAAGTGGAGGCGTAGCACGTAGCGTAGGTGCTTCCCGAGGGGCGAGATGAAGAGTAGGCCTGCGCCGGCTCCTGTCTTCATCAGCGACCCATCGAAGAACATGGTCCAGAGCTCCGGTTGGATCAGAGCTGTTGGTAGCTGGGTGTCGACCCATTCAGCCACGAAGTCCACCAAGACCTGAGATTTGATGGCCTTCCGAGGGGCGAACGAGATTGTTTCGCCCATGATTTCCACCGCCCACTTTTCAATCCTACCCGAGGCCTCTCGGCAATGGATGATCTCTCCCAGGGGAAGGATGACACCACAGTTACCGGATGAGACTTGAAGTAGTGTCGCAACTTCCGCCGTGTCAGGATCACCGCGTACAGCAGCTTCTGAACTTGTGGGTAGCGGATTTTGGTTTCGGACAGTACCTCGCTGACGAAGTAGACTGGCCTCTGAACGGGCAATGCATGCCCCTCTTCTTGCCTCTCGACCACAATCGCGGCGCTAACCACCTGAGTGGTCACGGCGACGTAGACCAAGAGGGCTTCTCCGGCAGCTGGGGGCACCAAGATAGGCGCCTTCGTGAGGAGCGCCTTCAGGTTCCCGAGGGCTTCCTCGGCCTCAGGGGTCCAAGCGAAGCGCTCGACCTTTCTTAAGAGGCGGTACAGGGGTAGACTTCTTTCGCCGAGGCGTGAGATGAAGCGGCTCAAAGCCGCGAGACATCCCATGACCCTCTGTACGCCTTTCAAGTCTTGGATGGGCCCCATGCTGGTGATGGCTGCGATCTTCTCCGGGTTGGCTTCGATGTCCCGCTCGGAGACGATGAACCCCAAGAGCATGCCTCGGGGCACCCCGAAGACACACTTTTCGGGATTGAGCTTGACACCTTTTGCCTTGAGACATCAGAATGTCACTTCAAGGTCAGAAGGGAGGTCGGAGGCTTTCCTCGTCTTGACTACGATGTCATCGACGTAGGCCTCGACCGTGCGGCCAATGTGTTCGCCGAACACATGGTTCATGCACCGCTGGTACGTTGCACCCGCATTCCTCAAACCAAACGGCATGGTAACATAGCAGTACATGCCGAAGGGTGTGATGAAAGAAGTCGCGAGCTGGTCGGACTCTTTCATCCTGATTTGGTGATACCCTAAGTAGGCATCGAGGAAAGACAGGGTTTCGCACCCAGCAGTGGAATCCACGATCTGATCGATGCGAGGCAGAGGGTAGGGAACCTTCGGACATGCTTTGTTCAGACCAGTGTAGTCTACACACATCCGCCATTTCCCCCCTTTCTTTTTCACAAGTACAGGGTTGGCAAGCCATTCGGGATGGAATACCTCTTTGATGAACCCTGTCGCCATTAGCTTGTGGATCTCCACGCCTATGGCTCTGCGCTTCTCCTCGTCGAATCGACGCAGAGGCTGCTTGACGGGTCGGGCTCCGGCTTGGATGTCTAGTGAGCGCTCGGCGACATCCCTCGATATGCCGGGCATGTCCGAGGGACTCCACGCGAAGACGTCGGCGTTCGCGTGGAGAAAGTCGACGAGCACTGCTTCCTATTTGGGATCGAGCCCGGAGCCGATCCGGACTTGCTTGGAGGCGTCGCTGCTGGGGTCGAGGGGGACGGACTTAACCGTCTCCGCTGGCTCGAAGTTGCCGGCATGACGCTTCACGTCTGGCACCTCCTTGGAGAGGCTCTCCAGGTCGGCGATGAGGGCCTCGGACTCGGCGAGGGCCTCGGCGTACTCCACGCACTCCACGTCGCATTCGAACGCGTGTTTATACGTGGGGCCGACGGTGATGACCCCGTTGGGGCCCGGCATCTCGAGCTTGAGGTAGGTGTAGTTGGGGACGGCCATGAACTTCGTGTAGCAGGGTCTCCCCAATACCGCGTGGTAGGTTCCTCGGAACCCGACCACCTCGAACGTCAGGGTCTCCCTTCGGAAGTTGGAGGGTGTTCCGAAGCAGACGGGAAGATCGAGTTGTTCGAGGGGCTGGACGCGCTTCCCGAGGATGATCCCATGGAAAGGCGCAGCGCCCGTCCGGACCGAGGACAGATCGATACGCAGAAGCCCGAGGGTCTTGGCGTAGATGATGTTGAGGCTACTGCCTCCGTCCATGAGGACCTTGGTGAGCCTGACGTCGCCGATGACGGGGTCGACGACGAGCGGGTATTTCCCCGGGCTCGGCACATGGTCGGGGTGGTCGGCCTGGTCGAAGGTGATGGGCTTGTCGGACCAGTCTAGGTAGACTGGCGTCGCTACCTTCACCGAACAGACCTCCCGGCACTCTTGCTTGCGATGCCGAGCCGAGGCGTTCGCCGCTTGCCCGCCGTAGATCATGAAGCAGTCGTGGACCTCGGGGAACTCTCCTGCCTGGTGATCTTCCTTCTTGTCATCGTCGCGGGCCCTGCCACCCTCCGCGGGTGGCCCGGCCCTGTGGAAGTGGCGCCGAACCATGACGCACTCCTCAAGGGTGTGCTTGACGGGCCCATGGTGATAGGGGCACGGCTCCTTGAGCATCTTGTCAAAAAGGTTGGGACCTCCTGGGGGTTTTCGAGGGTTCTTGTACTCGGAGGCGGCGACAAGGTCCGCGTCGGCAGCGTCGCGTTTCGCTTGCGACTTCTTCTTGCCCTTCTTCTTGGTGCCGCGCTGAGTTGACGCCTCGGGAGCATCTTCCGGTGGGCGGCCCTGGGGCTGCTTGTCCTTCCGGAAGATAGCCTCGACCGCCTCCTGGCCAGAGGCGAACTTGGTGGCGATGTCCATCAGCTCGCTCGCCCTAGTGGGGGTCTTACAACCCAGCTTGCTCACCAGGTCGCGGCAGGTGGTGCCGGCGAGGAACGCGCCGATGACGTCCGAGTTGGTGATGTTAGGCAGCTCGGTGCGCTGCTTCGAGAATCGCCGGATGTAGTCCCGGAGAGACTCTCCTGGCTGCTGTCGGCAGCTTCGGAGGTCCCAGGAATTCCCGGGACGCACGTACGTGCCCTGGAAATTGCCGGCGAAAGCTTGGACTAGGTCGTCCCAGTTGGAGATCTGCCTCGGAGGCAGGTGCTCCAACCAGGCGCGAGCGGTGTCAGAGAGGAACAGGGGGAGGTTGCGGATGATGAGGTTGTCATCGTCCGTTCCACCCAGTTGGCAGGCTAGACGGTAGTCCGCGAGCCACAGTTCCGGTCTCGTCTCCCCCGAGTACTTTGTGATAGTAGTCGGGGGTCGGAACCGGGTCAGGAACGGCGCCCGTCGTATGGCCCGGCTGAAGGCCTGCGGACCAGGTGGTTCGGGCGAGGGACTCCGATCCTCCCCGCTGTCGTAGCGTCCCCCACGCCTGGGGTGGTAGCCTCGGCGCGCCCTCTCGTCGAGGTGGGCCCGACGATCGCGGTGATGGTGCTCGTTGCCGAGGCGACCCGGGGCCGCAGACGCTGTGTTGCGCGTGCGCCCGGTGCAGACCGAGACTTCCCGCATGAATCGGGAAGTCGTGGCATGATGTTCCGAGGGGTACCCCTGCCTTCGGGAGGCGGAGCTCTCGGCCCGCCGGACCGTGGCGCCTTCCAGGAGATCCTTGAGCTCTCCCTGGATTCGCCGCCCCTCGGTGGTTGATGGCTCCGGCATCGCACGGAGGAGCATTGCTGCTGCAGCCAGGTTCTGGCCGACCCCACTGGATGCGGGTGGTGGCCTGACCCTGACACCGTCGGCGATGCGGTGCTGGAAGCCCTGGAGTAGATGACGCATTTCTCCGGCCGGAGGTTGGCCCGCCCATGCCTGCCCGACGTCCCGGCGGATTGGCTCGAGCGCTCCTGCTCCCCCGTCGAGCCTGGCCTGCACCCCGCGGATTTGCTCGAGTTGTGGGTCGTGACCCCCCGCCGGAACGGGGACCACGGCTAGCTCCCGCGGGATGTCAACACGAGGCACCGGCCTAGGGAGATCACCGTCCTCCGGCATGCTGAGATGGTTGCCTTCGGAGGGACCCCCTAGATCGACGTGGAAACATTCGCGGCTCGGGCCGTAGTCCTCGTCGCCGAGGCTACGGCTACCGTCAGAACAGTCGGAAAGGCAGTAGTCGCATGCGGTCATGAGGTCCCGCATGGCACCGGGGTTGCCAAGTCCGGAGAAATCCCAATGGAAGCTGGGCTCCTCGTCTTCCTCGGACCCGGAGGGCCCATAGGTCGAGACGTCCGTCAGTCGGTCCCAAGGTGACCGCATACGAAACCCCAAAGGGTTCGGATTCGCCTCTACGAGATCGTCCGCCAAAGCGGAGCCGCTAGGCGGGTCGAGGCTAAATCTGAAAGGCGTGGGATGGGAATCGGTCGGTACCTCTTGGTCGACGGGCGGTGATGAGGTCACGTCGGGGGCTGACTGCACCGTCGTCTCAGGTACGAGGGCGACACCCTAGCAAGCCTTTCGCGAGCGTGCTGGCGTCGTCCGTTTGCTCGAGATTGACGTGTCGCGGGGAGACAGCGCTCGTCTTCGTCTCAAGCGCGAGGCCGATGCCCTGCGCGCCCCCCGTTGGAGTGCTAGCGTTGTCGACTCGCTCGACGGCCGACGAGGCGCCGCCTCCTGCTTGGCCTTGGTTGCCCCGCCTCCTCATCCTCCGTCGACCGGGAAGAAGACGGGGCGAGCTCGAAGGTTGTTCTCCCACCACGCGGGGAAGACGTCGTCGATTCCGCCGCTGGCGGGCGGACGGTCGGCCGCCACTGTCGCTGTCGCCCGGCGGTGGAAAGAGTATCATGTCGTAGCTGCCGTCGAGGGACATGAACTCAAGGCTCCCGAAATGGAGCACCGTCCCAGGCCGGAGAGGTTGCTGGAGACTATCCATCTGGAGCTTGACGGGAAGCTGTTCGTCAACACGCAGCAGGCCCCTACTTGGCGCGCCAACTGTCGGCGTTTCGAGACCGGGGGGTCCCTGAGCCGACGAGTGAAGTGTCGCCGCGTGCCCCAGCCCAGATGGGTCGACGCGAGGCCGAGCGCGAAGGGGGGAAAGCGAGGAGGCCAGAGATGGGCGAGAGAGAGGTGGAAATCCCGCGGCCTTCGTGTTCGTCCCGCGCCCAGGTCGGGTGCGCTTGTAGTAGGGGGTTACAAGCGTCCACACGGGGGAAGGAGCGAGCGGCCTTATGCGAGCGCTTGTCTCGTCCTCGTCCCCGAGCAGCCAACCCTCTCTAAGAGGGCCCTGGCCCTTCCTTTTATAGGCGTAAGGAGAGGGTCCAGGTGTACAATGGGGAGTGTAGAAGAGTGCTACGTGTCTAGCGGAGGAGAGCTAGCGCCCTAAGTACACGCCATCGTGGAGGCCGGAGACATCTTGGCACCCGGTTTGTGTGAAGTCGTGGCCGTCGGAGGAGTGCTGGAGCCTGGCAGAGGGACAGCTGTCGGGGCCGTCGAGTCCTTGCTGACGTCCTCTTGCTTTCGTAAGGGGACCGAGAGCCGCCATCGTCAGGGAACGTGCGGGGCGCCATCATCGCCTATCTGGCGGAGCGAGCCAGATGGGACGCCGGTCTTGTTCCCCGTAGCCTGAGTCAGCTTGGAGTAGGGTAATGATGGCGCCTCCTGTTGACGTGGCCGGTCCGCGCCCTAGGTTGGGCGATGTGGAGGCTTCTCCGAGGTCGAGTCCGTCTTCCGTGGCCGAGGCCGAGTCCGAGCCTCTGGGTCGGGCGAGGCGGAGGCCGTTGGCTGAGGCCAGGGCGGAATTTGAGTCCCGGGGTCGGGCGAAGCAGAGTTCGTCGTCTTCTGGGGCTGAGCCCAAGTCCGAGCCCTAGGTCGGGCGGAGCGGAGTTTGCCGTCTTCTGGGGCTTTGCCCGAGTCCGAGCCCTGGGTCGGGCGGAGCGGAGTTCGCCGTCTTCCGGGGCTTAGCCCGAGTCCGAGCCCTAGGTCGGGCGGAGCGGAGTTCGCCGTCTTCCGGGGCTTTGCCTGAGTCTGAGCTCTGGGTCGGGCAGAGCGGAGTTCGCCGTCTTCCGGGGCTTAGCCTGAGTCCGAGCCCTGGGTCGGGCGGAGCGGAGTTTCCGTATGGTGCGTATGGCCGGGCCTGACCGCCTGTCAGCCTCACTCTGTCAAGTGGCACCGCAGTCGGAGCGGCGCAGGCGGCGCTGTCTTTCTGAAAGACTGTTCAGTGGAGTGGTGAAGTGACGGCGGTCACTTCAGCTCTGTCAGTTGAGGGGCGCGCGTTAGGATAAAGGTGTCAGGCCACCTTTGCATTAAATGCTCCCGCGATTTGGTCGGGGCTGCTTCTTGGCGAAGACAGGGCCTCGAGCGAGCCGAGAACGTGTTCGCCGCTGGAGGGGGGCCTCGGGCGAGGCGGAGATCCTCCGGGGTCGGCTGCCCTTGTCCGAGGCTAGGCTCGAGCGAGGCGTGGTCGAGTCCCTCGAATGGACTGATCCCTGACTTGATCACACCCATCAGGCCTTTGCAGCTTTGTGCTGATGGGGGTTACCAGCTGAGAATTAGGAGCCTTGGGGGTACCCCTAATTATGGTCCCCGACAATATTCACTCAGAAGGATCTCAACCTCAGACAACGTCGTTGGTTGGAGCTCATTAAGGATTATGATTTGGAGATTCACTATCATCCAGGCAAGGCAAATTTGGTTGCAGATGCCTTGAGTCGGAAAGAGCATGTTCACTCCGCTTTTGTTGTCCAGCTACCCGATGAATTAGCAAAAGACTTTGAGAGACTCAACCTGGGAATTGTTACTCACACTGAAGGAGTTACCATTGAATTGGAACCTACCTTGGAGCAAGAGATTCGTAAAGGTCAGGTTGGTGATGCTAAGATTCAAGAGATTAAAGATCTGATTACGGAAGGTCGAGTTCCGAAATTCATGGAGGATGAGCAAGGTACTGTATGGTTCAAAGATCGGATATGTGTTCCAGAGATCAATAGCCTCCGTGAGGCTATATTGAAAGAAGCTCATGATTCTGATTACTCCATCCACCATGGAAGCACTAAGATGTATCAGGATTTGAAGCAAAAGTATTGGTGGTATGGACTGAAAAGAGATGTGGCTGCTCATGTGGCTAAGTGTGATGTGTGTCAAAGAGTTAAGGCCGAACATCAAAGACCAGCTGGACTATTGCACCCATTGAAGATACCTGAGTGGAAATGGGAAGAAATTGGTATGGATTTTATTGTTGGACTACCCCGCACCCCTGCTGGGTACGACTCTATTTGGGTGATTGTAGACAGATTGACAAAAGTGGCTCATTTCATACCTGTGAGGACTAATTACACGGGAGCCAAGTTAGTAGAATTGTATATGACTCGGATAGTTTGTCTACATGGTGTGCCTAAAAAGATCGTGTCTGATCGAGGATCGCAGTTTACTTCTCGATTTTGGAAGAAATTACATCAGAGCTTGGATACAAAGTTGAATTTTAGCTCAGCCTACCATCCCCAGACTGATGGACAGACAGAGAGGACTAACCAAGTGCTGGAATATATGTTAAGAGCTTGTGCTCTCAAGCATGGTGGCAGTTGGGAGAAGAGCTTACCCTATGCTGAGTTCTTTTATAATAATAGCTACCAGGCTAGTTTGAAGATGTCACCGTTTGAGGCTCTGTATGGTAGAAAATGCAGGACTCCTCTATATTGGGATCAAACTGGAGAAAGACAGTTCTTTGGGCCTGAGCTTATACAAGAGGCAGAAGAACAAGTTCGAATGATAAGAGAAAATTTGAGGATGGCACAATCCAGGCAAAAGAGCTATGCTGATAATAGAAGGAGACTACTGGAGTTTAAGGTGGGTGATCACGTGTATCTGAAGGTGTCACCACTCCGGGGTATGAGAAGATTTAAAGTTAAAGGAAAGTTGTCCCCTCGCTTTATTGGACCCTTCTTAATCTTAAAGCGAGTGGAAGAGGTTGCATATCAATTGGAGTTACCGGATCATCTCGCGGATGTTCATGATGTCTTTCATGTATCTCAGCTGAAGAAATGTCTCAGGGTACCTAAGGAGCAGCTACCACTGGAGGACCTTAGTGTTCAAGATGATCTGACTTATGCTGAGTACCCTATCAAGATTCTGGACACTTTGACTCGAGTTACAAGGAACAAGGTGATTAAGATGTGCAAGGTACAATGGAGTCACCATGGTGAAGATGAAGCCACTTGGGAAAGAGAAGAAGAACTTCGCATAGACTTCCCCCATCTTTTCCCTAAATCTTCTTAAATCTCGAGGACGAGATTTCTGTTAAGGTGGGTAGGATCTGTAATACCCACTTTGTAAAAAAAATCTAAAAGGAGAAATTATACTCCTTTATATACATTTGTGCAATCCCTACTTATCAATTCATGTGGACACCTCACTTAAACACATAAAAGTGCTAACAAAGGACACCACTAAAACATGTATCATGCTGGTTTTTCATTCTTGTGTGCACTTTGTGACAACATAAAAATAATGTGAAAAGAGATATACTAATGGCCAAAGTGGAGTTTAAGATATAGAGAAATTCTAGAAAGTAGTAAGGAGGATAAATAAAATATTTTGTGGGTGAGAATAAATATATAAAACAAATACTATTCCTACACTAGAGAAATGAAGTTGAACATTTGGCCAAGGGTTAAATTCACAACAAAATCTACATTCAAATTTGAAATTTGAAAATGAAAAGAAAAGAAAAATAAAACAGAAAAGAATAAAAAAAGAGAAAAGGAGCCAGAACCCGAAATGGGCCCAAACTCACTTGGCCCATTAGCCATTTACTGCGCGCGCCTCGCTTGTGCTCGCTTACACACGGGGCCCGCTCGTCAGGGCTTCCTCCGCGCGTGACCACCGCGCCCCTGCGCTGACCATGGGGGCCCACCTGGCGGACGCTCTTCCACCTGGGACGCTTCCGCGTGGGGCCGATTGGTCGGACCCGTCGTCCCCGCGAGACTCGCGGGCGAGCTCAACCGAACCGCGAAGAAGGCACCGCCGTGACCTCAACCACCTTCCTGGGTCTTCCAGCTTCAGAGGTTAGCTTCCTGTTCCGCGCGCACATAAGACCCGGCCGCATCCCCTCCTCTCCTCCCCAATTCCGCGCGCGCCGCCATTGTGGGAGTGTGCCGCCGTCGGGTAGACTCCCTTCTGGTCGTCCTCTGACCTTGGACCTGAGATCGGGAGCTCCCTCGAAACCCAAGAAAGGTAGTCGTGGCCAAGCCATTCGGGGATTGCCGTCAACGCCGTCGGAATTCCTCGCCGCTGTGACATTGTCGTGGTCTGCTCGCTCTGCGCCGTGGCCAGCCCCTCTCTGGCGCTCAACCACGGTAATCCCAACCATCATTCTCCTCGCAATGTCCTTCTCAACATCTAGCACTGGTCAATTTTGGGATCGGGAGGTGTTGGTGGCCGGATTTTGCCCTCGCCGGCGAGCTGGCCGCCGCGGGAGCCGCGTACCATCGCCTGGGGGTGCTCGGGTTGGGGAGAAGGGCGTGGACCATCGATCCCACGATCGACGGATCGGATCAGCCCACGCGTACCCGTTTGGTAGGTTGTATCCTGCGCGTCGATCTGCGATCGTAGGGCTGTTACGCCATCAGTGTTATTTAGAGTCTGGATCGTTGGATTGTGATCGAACGATCTAGGGCGCTTGCTGATTTATAATGGGCGAGATCTGATCCTGGCCATTGGTTCTGATCGTGCGGTCTGGAGCGCACGATACCCCTTCGGGCTGGCATATTTACACTTGAAACCCTCTGGTTCTAATAAAATAACCCACCATCCACAGGGATTGTTCCCTGTGTCTTGGAAACACTTACACTGAGACCCCTGCTGTTTTCTGTTATTGAGGCCCAGTCCAGTGAGTTATTAAATCAGAAAAATGAATTGGAAAATGAGTTTTTAAAATAAAAACAATACCTAGAATTTGTATAATTCATAGAAACTCCATATGAACTCCAAATTGGTCCATTCCAGTTTCTAAAATTTTGTAATAATATTCTCTATCACCTAGTGTCTCTGTTTTGACATGAAAACAGTTAGAAAATTAATTTATCATTTAATCCTATTTCAAGCACATTAAACCTTAAGAAATTCATAACTTGAATTCTATAACTCCAAATTTAGTGATTCCAGTTCCTATGGTTTCATTTTAATGTGTAGATTTTTACTGTATATTCTATTTACATGTTTGGTGTGATGTTGATTTTTGCTATACTATGTATGTATTGTGTTGATGCGAATAGACGAGCAAGCCACAGTGGAATCTGAGGTTCAACAAGTTGAGATAGCTGAGCAGGAGCTCATTGAAGGCAAGTTGTGCCCTTGATCACTTCTTTTACCTATTCATGTTCTTATTATTCATAATGATCTGCATAGGTTAATTTTGATGGGACCCAATAGGTCACCCTAGATTTTGACTATCTTTATACCTTGTTTCACCACTGGTTTTACTACTAAAGTTTTGGGTAGTTCATGCTATTGCTTTATGTGGATTTGGGTATAGAGATATTCGTCACTCATTTTTATACTTGTTATTATCTGTTCATTATTTTATGTTCATGATAAGATCATTATGTTAATGGGAACATGGAGAACCACTCGGGAAAACAGTGCTACCACAAGGGTTTAATGGGACGCCCTTGGCTGATTAACTAGGAAAGCTAGTGGAGGGCTACCTTACCCGAAAGGGGCAAGGGCAGTAGGGGAGTGGTCAGTGTAGGGAGGTCCTTGGTTGATTTTGCTGCGATGGCAGTCAGGCAAGAACCCTGCATTGGAGCTTCCTATAAACTGTAGCGGGTAGTCTGAAGCTAGTGGAACTTTGTAAAGGCCTCGTAGTGGTACCCTGCCTCGCTTCCTTGGTAGAGGTGTATGGGGTCTGATCAACTCCGTGGCAAATGGGTAACACGACTTGTGGGTAAAGATGTGCAACCTCTGCAGAGTGTAAAACTGGTATACTAGCCGTGCTCACGGTCATGAGCGGCTCGGACACTCACATGATTAAATTATGGAACTTAAACTTAATTTGTCATTTCATTGCATCTAGGATTATTTTGCTACTACTTTTATTTATTATTACTATGATTTGGTATTCACTTACACTTAGTAATTGCTAATAAAATTTTGACCAACTTATAAAAGCAATGCCCAGCTTTAGCCCTTATTTCATTGATCAGCCTTACACTTCATGAACTCCCACCTTTGGTGAGTTCATGCCACATTATTCTCCATGACTTGTTGAGCTATGAACGTATGTGAGCTCACTCTTGCTGTCTCACACCCCCCCACAGGAGAAGAGCAGGTGGTTCAGGAGGAGCCACAAGGCGAGGAGTATGATCTGATCTAGGTGGCGTTTCTCAGTTGACATTGGCGCCGACGATCCTTAGTTCGTTTTATCTTTATTACTTTATTTTGTAATAAGTCTTCCGCTATGTAATAAATACTCTGATGTTTTATGACATTTATCTCTATACACTCTGTTATTATATATGTTGTCTTCTTGGCGCATGTATGAGATGCACCTGGCTTTGTTCCTTAAAGCCGGGTGTGACACCTATATAATACATGTTTTATATGGTGGAGTTGAAGTCACTCTTCTTTTTAAGAGAAAGGCAATACTTTGATGGTTTTTCCCAAAGAAGGAAATAACACATTTTCACACTCAACTACCACTGAGCTTCCTGCTCCCGTGGCATCATTTTCATTTCCAAAAACACACCCACTCACACATTTCTCTGTTCCCGGAGGTTATAAAACACTAATTGTCATACCACACCAGACTCGTCCATTGCAGTGGACACGGACTATTCGAATAGGTTTGAACTCTGCGCAGAGGGGTACACTTTACCCACTAGTCTGGTTTCTGCGATCTCACCGTCGTGAGATCCAAATGCTGAATCTCTTTCTTTCCTTGCACGTCCTTACCTTAATGGTTATACCGGAAGGAGTCAGGCCACCGCCATGTCCAAACCGGAAAAACATTCCCCCTCCTTATCCTCCCGGTGCTCCCCAGCCTTCATAACCTTAGGGTTTGGACCGTACGAGTTCAGATTGAGTGACTGCCCATACAGTCTCGAGTGGTTGTACTTATCATGAGTACAGGTAGTGAAGAATGACAAACCTATCCTTATATGAGGGGACAATCCTTCTGCTCACACCTACCCCGGCTGAGCCATCACCTTAGGCCCTCCCCTAAACCAGGGAGTCCCTAATCATCCCACTCACAAGGTGATGAGGGTGAATACCCTTCATCATACACTTTTTGAAAACATCGTTTAGTAAAAACACTGCACTTTTTTCATCCCACATTTTGTACTCAAAAGATGTTTGTTAATGCGGGCTATCTCTCTGCTCACAATGCAAAAGACCCATCCCTTAATCCAGGCTTAGGTAGTGGTAGAAAGAATAGTTAATTTATGCATCAAGGGAAGAATGGACTTACCTTCGTCGAAGTTCTCTTGGCACAAAAGATCTATTTTGGAGGGGTCGGGTTCCTGCCCTTCTTCCGGAGCTACAAATTCCGGAGGATCGGATCCCTCCTCTTCTAGCAAAAATAGGTAATGAACAGTACATCAATCGTGGTGACTTGGTGGGGTGTGCCAATTATTAGACATTATTATTTTGTGCCCTATAATTTATTTAGACTATTTTTTGTGCATAAAATATCAATATATATACATATATATGAAAATAGGAAAAGAAAAAGGAAAAAGAAAAAGAAAAGGGATTCCCTCAGCTAACCAGGCCGGGGGGGATTCAGCCCAGCCGAGCGCGGGCGCGCGCGGCCGCGCGGGCAGGCGACCCACTTGGCCCGCCAGCGGGGGGGAACGGCGCGGGGATGGCACCATGGGTGTGGGCCCACATGCCAGAGGGAGGGGCAGGCTGACGGCGCTAGGAGGGGGTGACGGGGGGCGAACCGGTCGGAGCCCAACCGTCGGTGAGGTCCGCGGCGGTTCTTCGCCGGGGTCCCGGTTCTATGATGACAGAGTGGTGGCAAGGCACAGGCGGGGGCAGGGGATTACGGTGGTGGAGCCAATTTAACCGGAGGGTGTTTGGGATGGCTGGTCCACGACGAGGTGGCGGGCGCCCACGACGGTGGGATCGCTGGTGAGGTTGTCGGGCGTAATAGGGGAAAGGGGGTGGGTGCGTTGTGCTCGTGAGGGAACGATGAAGCTCAAGAACAACATTAATTGGGCTAGGACTTAACAGAGGGAGGAGGGAGGGACTCACCGAAGCGGAGGAAGGGCGCGGCAGGGCTGGCTCAATTGAGCTCGGGGAAGGGAAGAGGGAGTGGGCGAGGCCGGTGTGGAGAAAGGGGGAGCTTGGGCGGTCCTTTTATAGGCGCCCGGGGCTGGGAAGGGGGCGACAGGTGGCGAGCACTGACGAGCTTGCCATGGCGGGGATGGTGACGCATAGTGGCGATGACGGGACGGCTCGGGCAGGGGGTGACGGGATGGATCGGGCTGGCGCAAGGGGATAGAGACGCAAGGCGCCAAGCGGGCTGGCGAGCGGGTTAATGGTGAGACGATGGGGCAGTGGCGATCGGCGGCGATCGCGTTGTTAGCCTGGTCATGGGCACGAGGAAGGTGCTGACAAGCGGGACCGCTTGCCAGAGAGAGAGTGGTTGCGAGGGAGCGAGAGCGAGTGCGGCTGACGGGTGGGGCCGGGCTAGCAGTGTAATACCCAATTTGCAATTTGTTAGAAATAATATAAATGGAGAAACAATTTCTCTTTATGTGAGTTTGACCTTTATGTACCATCACATGTGAACACCATAATTAAAAATAAATAACTATTAAGATATTGAAAGGGAAATGTGCCCTTGGGCCATTTCTAAAGTGTTTTGGTGATTAAGTGTCCAACACATATCCTCTAAGTCTTAATTTGTGCCAAAGGATGAAGAAGTGCAAATCATGTAACAAGGTACATTTTTAGACTTAGTACATTGATTTGGGTACTAATGTATTGTGTCTAAATGCTAGAAACAGGAGAAAATGGATTGGAAAAGAGTTGGCTGTGTACAGCCAACTGCTGCTCGGTCTGGGTGCACTGGACTGTCCGGTGGTGCACCGGACAGTGTCCGGTGCGCCAGGACCAGTCTCAGTGAATTGGCCGCTCTCGGGGACTCGACGGCGGCGTACGGCTACAATTCACCGAACTGTCCGATGGTGCACCGAACTGTCCGGTGAGTCATCCGCGGCGAAGTCGTCGCTCTCGGGAAAAGTTCAATGGCGTATGGCTATAATTCACCGGACTGTCCGGTGGTACACGAGACTGTCCGGTGAGCAAACGGTCGACTGCGCAACTGATCGGTCGTGCAATCCGCGGGCGACGCGTGGCCCGCTCCAACGGTCGGCAGGGGGCACTGGACTGTCCGGTGTGCACCGGACAGTGTCTGGTGTGCCAACTGCCACGAATCTGCAACGGTCGGATGCGCTAGAAAAGGAAGGAGATCGCGCACCGAACAACTACAGGGACTGTCCGATGGCGCACCGGACTGTCCGGTGCGCCACCCGACAGAAGGCAAGATTAGCCTTCCAAGATTGCCTCCAACGGCTCCTAGCTGCCTTGGGGCTATAAAAGGGACCCCTAGGCGCATGGAGGAGTCACCCAAGCATACTCTAAGGATTCTAAGTCTTCCACACTCCGTCTCCGCGCACTTGATCGACTGTGTTAGTGATTTTAGCTCCGTTCTAGTTGTGAACTCGTTGTGCTTCATTTTGAGCTCAAGTCTTGGCTTGTGTGCGTGTGTATTTCTGTGGATTTGTGTGTGTTGCTTCCCACCCTTACTCTTGTGCTTTCAATGTGACCTTTGTTGTAAGGGCGAGAGACTCCAACTTGTGGAGATTCCTCGCAAACGGGAAAAAGAGATAAGCAAAGAAAAGTCGTGGTATTCTAGTTGATCATAGGATCACTTGAAAGGGGTTGAGTGCAACCCTCGTCCATTGGGACGCCACAACGTGGAGGTAGGCAAGTGTTATACTTGGCCGAACCACGGGATAAACACTGTGTCTCTTGTGTTGTCTTTCTCTGTGGTTATTGTGTTTCACAGGAACTCTTCTATAACCACTTGGTTCTATTGCACTAACACTTAACCAAGTTTTGTGGCTATTAGTGTTGAAATTTTACAGGATCACCTATTCACCCCCCTCTAGGTGCTCTCAATTGGTATCGAAGCCGTTCTCTTCACGAAGGGGACTAATCGCCCGAAGAGATGGATCCTAAGGGAAAGGGGATGGTGGTCAATGATAAGGAGAAGGAGTCCATGTTCAACGAGCCAAGGAACGACAAGCCCACTGACTCTGGCTTGAGTCATAAGAAGAAGGACGGGAAGAAGAAGAGGCGCATCAAGAAGAGCGTCTACTACGACAGCGATGAGTCTTCTTCTTCCCCAAGAGACGATGATGACGAGAAAAAGAAACCGGTTAATTCAAATTTTTCATTTGATTATTCTCGTATTCCTTATAATTCCAATGCTCATTTGCTTTCTATTCCTCTTGGTAAACCTCCACACTTTGATGGAGAGGACTACGCTTTTTGGAGTCACAAAATGCGTAGTCACTTATTTTCCCTCCATCCTAGTATATGGGAGATAGTTGAAAATGGAATGCAATTTGATAGTACGGGTAACCCTGTATTCATTAACGAACAAATTCATAAGAATGCACAAGCTACCACTGTTTTGTTAGCATCGTTGTGCAGGGATGAATACAACAAGGTGAGCGGCTTGGACAACGCCAAGAAAATATGGGATAGCCTCAAGATATCGCATGAGGGGAACGACGCCACCATGATCACCAAAATGGAGTTGGTGGAAGGCGAGCTAGGAAGGTTTGCCATGATCAGGGGAGAGGAGCCAACTCAAACATACAACAGGCTCAAAACCCTGGTCAACAAGGTCAGGAGCTATGGAAGCACGAGATGGACTGGACCACGACGTCGTCCGACTTATGCTCAGGTCTTTTACTGTTATTGACCCTTATCTTGTGAACCTCATCCGCGAGAATCCCAGGTACACAAAGATGACGCCCGAGGAAATACTCGGAAAGTTTGTGAGTGGGCGTATGATGGTCAAGGAAGCAAGATATGTTGATGATGCATTGAACGGCCCAATGCCCATCTATGAGCCCCAGCCCGTTGCACTCAAGGCAACAAGCAGCAGCAGGGAGGCGCTACCTAGCAAGGTGGCACAAGTTGAGGCTATCGGGCTAAACGAAGATGAGATGGCCCTCATCATCAAGCGCTTCAAGACCGCGCTAAAAGGACGCAAGGAGCATCCCAACAAGAGCAAAGCAAAGGGAAAGCGCTCCTGTTTTAAATGCGGTAAGACTGGTCATTTTATAGCAAATTGTCCCGATAATGCTAATGACCAGGAACAAGAAAAGAGCGGGAAGAGGGAGAAGAAGAAGGCCTACAAGAAGGCGAAGGGCGAGGCGCACCTTGGCAAAGAATGGGATTCAGATTGCTCTTCGTCCAACTCCGACGATGAAGGACTCGCCGCCTCGGCCTTCAACAAGTCGTCTCTCTTCCCCAACGAACGCCATACTTGCCTCATGGCAAAGGAGAAAAGGTAAGCGTTTGAGAAACCCCTAAGTATACTACTTCAAGTGATGATGATTCTAGTGATGATGAAGTAGATTATACCGATTTATTTAAGGGTTTAGATAGAGCAAAAGTAGATAAAATTAATGAGTTAATTGATGCTTTAAATGAAAAGGATTGACTTTTAGAAAAGCAAGAGGATATTTTATATGAAGAGCATGATAAGTTTGTAAGTGTGCAAAAGTCTCTTGCTTTAGAGGTTAAAAGGAATGAAATGATATCTTCTGAATTATCTGCTTGTCATGAAACTGTGTCTAGCTTAAAGAGTATTAATGATGATTTAAATGCTAAGCTAGAAGTAGTTAATAAATCTAGTTCTTGTATAGAGCATGTTGTCATTTGTAATAGGTGTAAGGATTTTGATGTTGATGCATGTGTTAAACACCTTACTTCTATTACAAAATTAAATGGTGAAGTGGCAAGTCTTAATGCCCAACTTAAGACTTGCAAAAATAACTTTGATAAGTTAAAATTTGCTAGGGATGCCTACACCGTTGGTAGACATCCCTTAATTAAGGATGGGCTTGGCTTTCGAAAGGAAGCCAAGAACTTAACAAGCCAAAGGGCTCCCATTCCCAACAAAGAGAAAGGGAAGGCCCCTATGGCTAGTAGTTATCAAAAGAATCATGCTTTCATGTATAATGATAGAAAATTTTCTAGAAATTCTCATTATAATAGGAGTTATAATGCTTTTTGTTGGGGACTTGTTCTCAAATGCTTCAGATTAAGAACAAGGCAACATAAAAAGTGTTAAATGATAAAGTCCTTTGTCCTCTGAAACATTATTTCCCTTCGGGATATAATGTATTTCGGACGAAGGTCATAAACAACATACCTTTATAAGCACAATAAGTAATGATGAAGAACTTGTATGTAACATAAGAAGTAATATAAACATTTAAATATTATCACAACATCATTTCTATTTTGTTATCATAGAAAAATAGAAATGATTTCAGTTTACAAGTGTACCTTCGGATTGCAGGAAGGTAAAAGTACAAGGATGACGCAAAAGCAAATGTCCAGTTAGCGTGAACAGTACGGGGGTACTGTTCATCTATTTATAGGCGTGGGACGCAGCCCATGTAAAATTACATCCATGCCCATTACACTTGCTAATGACTTATGGGAATCATTAAGGCCTAAATAGTCTTTTCATCTTTAGGTCGGTTCCCCTTTCTGCTATCGCAACGAAGCTTTCCTGCGCATAGCTTCGGCTGTGCGCCATCCTTCGTACAGCTTGGTAATCAGCCCGTCTATCATCTCAATCACCCTTCGTCTGGCTTAGGCTTCGTCCTAACCGTACTCCATGCTCATAATCTAAGTCCGAAGATACCTGTTTATATAATTCACTTGGAAAACTTTAGTCAAATCTTGTTTTTGAGGACCTTCGGAGGACGAAGGCCCCCAACACTTTTGATTCTCATGCTATGATTGCTTCAAGTTCAAATGGTAGGCCTAGGAGAAATTTTGTGTCTCATGCTCCTAGGAAAATGTGTAATAAACCTACCACTGTCTTTCATGCTTGCAACACTACATTTGTACTTTCATGTAAAAATGAAAAAGTGGTTGCTAGAAAGTTGGGGTTCAAATGCAAGGGAGACAAGACTTGTATTTGGGTCCCAAAGGCTATTGTAACTAACCTTGTAGGACCTAACAAGAGTTGGGTACCTAAAACCCAAGCCTAATTTGCCTTGCAGGTTTATGCATCCGGGGCTCAAGCTGGATTATCAACAGCGGATGCACAAACCACATGACGGGGGAGAAGAAGATGTTCACCTCCTACGTCAAGAACAAGGATTCCCAAGATTCGATCATCTTTGGAGATGGGAACCAAGGCAAGGTTAAAGGACTGGGAAAAATAGCAATTTCATCCGAGCATTCTATCTCAAATGTGTTCTTAGTTGAATCGCTCGGGTACAACTTATTGTCTGTAAGTCAATTATGTAACATGGGTTATAATTGTCTATTTACCAATATAGATGTGTCTGTCTTTAGAAGGAGTGATGGTTCACTAGCTTTTAAGGGTGTATTAGACGACAAACTCTACTTAGTGGATTTTTCAAAGGAGGAGGCCGATCTAGATGCATGCTTAATAGCTAAGACTAGTATGGGCTGGTTGTGGCATCGCCGTCTAGCACATGTTGGGATGAAGAACCTTCACAAACTTCTAAAGGGAGAACATGTGTTAGGACTAACCAATGTATTTTTCGAAAAAGATAGACCTTGTGCAGCTTGTCAAGCAGGTAAATAGGTGGGAAGCACTCATCACAGCAAGAATGTGATGACCACATCAAGACCTCTGGAGCTACTTCATATAGACCTCTTCGGACCCGTCGCCTACCTCAGCATCGGGGGAAGTAAGTATGGTCTTGTTATTGTTGATGATTTTTCCCACTTCACTTGGGTATTCTTTTTGCAGGATAAATCAGAAACCCAAGGGACCCTAAAGCGCTTCCTAAGGAGAGCTCAAAACGAATTTGAGCTCAAGGTGAAAAAGATAAGAAGTGACAACGAGTCCGAGTTCAAGAACTTACAAGTGGAGGAGTACCTTGAGGAGGAAGGAATCAAGCACGAGTTCTCCGCTCCCTACACACCACAGCAAAACGGTGTGGTAGAGAGGAAGAACAGGACGCTTATCAACATGGCAAGGACGATGCTTGGAGAATTCAAGACGCCCGAGCGGTTTTGGTCGGAAGCTGTGAACACAGCTTGCCACGCCATAAATCAGGTCTACCTTCATCGCCTCCTCAAGAAGACCTCGTATGAACTTCTAACCGGTAACAAACCCAATGTTTCATACTTTCGTGTATTTGGGAGTAAATGTTACATTCTAGTAAAGAAAGGTAGATATTCTAAATTTGCTCCCAAAGCTGTAGAAGGGTTTTTGCTAGGTTATGACTCAAATACAAAGGCGTATAGAGTCTTCAACAAATCATCGGGTTTGGTTGAAGTCTCTAGCGACGTTGTATTTAATGAAACTAATGGCTCTCTAAGAGAGCAAGTTGATCTTGATGATGTAGATGAAGATGACGTTCCAACGGCCGCAATTCGCACCATGGCGATTGGAGATGTGCGACCACAAGAACAACAAGAGCAAGATCAACCCTCTTCCTCAACGATGGTGCATCCCCCAACTCAAGATGATGGACAGGTTCCCCAAGTGGAGGCGTGTAATCAAGGGGAGCACAAGAAGACCCAGCAATGGAGGAAGAAGCACCATGGGCCCCTCCAACTCAAGTCCGAGCGACGATTCAAAGGAATCATCCTGTCGACCAGATTCTGGGTGATATAAGCAGGGGAGTAACTACTCGCTCAAGATTAGCTAACTTTTGTGAGCATTACTCGTTTGTCTGTTCTATTGAGCCTTTCAGGGTAGAAGAGGCCTTGCAAGATCCGGACTGGGTGTTGTCCATGCAAGAAGAGCTCAACAACTTCAAGAGGAATGAAGTTTGGAGCCTGGTGCCTCGTCCCAAGCAAAACGTTGTGGGAACCAAGTGGGTGTTCCGCAACAAGCAAGACGAGCACGGGGTGGTGACACGAAACAAGGCTCGACTTGTGGCAAAAGGTTATGCCCAAGTCGCAGGTTTGGATTTCGAGGAGACTTTTGCTCCTATGGCTAGACTAGAGTCTATTCACATTCTATTAGCCTATGCCGCTCACCACTCTTTCAGGTTGTTCCAAATGGATGTGAAGAGCGCTTTCCTCAATAGGCCAATCAAGGAGGAGGTGTATGTGGAGCAACCCCCTGGCTTTGAGGATGAACGGTACCCCGACCATGTGTGTAAGCTCTCTAAGGCGCTCTATGGACTTAAGCAAGCCCTAAGAGCATGGTATGAATGCCTTAGAGATTTCCTAATTGCTAATGCTTTCAAGGTTGGGAAAGCCGATCCAACTCTTTTCACTAAGACTTGTGATGGTGACCTATTTGTGTGCCAAAATTATGTTGATAACATAATATTTGGTTCTACTAACCAAAAGTCTTGTGAGGAGTTTAGCAGGGTGATGACACAGAAATTTGAGATGTCGATGATGGGCGAGTTGAACTACTTCCTTGGATTCCAAGTGAAGCAAGTCAAGGACGGCACCTTCATCTCCCAAATGAAGTACACGCAAGACCTGCTCAAGCGGTTCAGGATGAAGGAAGCCAAGCCCGCGAAGACACCAATGGGAACCGACGAACATGTCGACCTCAACAAAGGAGGTAAGCCCATTGATCAAAAGGCATACCGGTCTATGATAGGGTCATTGCTTTATTTATGTGCTAGTAGACCGGATATTATGCTTAGCGTATGCATGTGTGCTAGATATCAATCCGACCCAAAGGAATGTCACCTTGTGGCCGTTAAGAGGATTCTTAGATATTTAGTTGCTACGCCTTGCTTCGAGATCTGGTATCCAAAGGGGTCTACCTTTGATTTGATTGGATATTCAGACTCCGATTGTGCCAGATGCAAGGTTGATAGGAAGAGTACATCAGAGATGTGCCAATTTCTAGGAAGGTCCCTGGTGTCGTGGAGCTCAAAGAAACAAACTTCCGTTGCCCTATCCACCGCTGAGGCTGAGTATGTTGCCGCAGGACAGTGTTGCGCGCAACTACTTTGGATGAGGTAAACCCTCTGGGACTTTGGCTACAATCTGAGCAAAGTCCCACTCCTATGTGACAATGAGAGTGCAATCCGCATGGCGGATAATCCTGTTGAACACAGCCGCACTAAGCACATAGACATCCGACATCACTTCCTGAGAGACCACCAGCAAAAGGGGGATATCGAGGTGTACCATATTAACACCGAGAACTAGCTAGCCGATATCTTCACCAAGCCTTTAGATGAGAAAAGGTTTTGCAGGTTGCGTAGTGAGCTAAATGTCTTAGATTCGCGTAACTTGGATTGATCTGTAGCATACGTGTGTTTTATGCCTTTGATCATGTTAATTTATGCATTTCGATCTATTTTGTTCTTTTGTGGTGCTCAAGTTGTACACATGATCCTCAGACCTCACAAGTCCATTTGCAAGTGATGCACTTATTTAGGGGGAGGCACGCTACAACTTGACCCTTTGAGACTAACCTTTGTGTTTGAGTTCTTGATTTAGTCTCAAAAGTGGATTGAAAGGGAAATGTGAACTTGGACCATGCAAAGACTTCCACTGCACTCCGGTATTAACTCCAAGTTCATATCTATGCTCTTAATTGCCAATTTTGGTGAGGCAATGGGGTTAAAGGGCCAAGAATGATCTGTTTTGGTGCTTAATGCCAAGGGAGAGAAATTAAGGCCAAAGCAAATGGATCAGCTACCACTTGTGAAATTTCGAAAAGAGTAGAGTTAGAACTTTTGATTTGTCAAAATACTCTTATTGTCAAAATTTGGTCTCTTGTGGGGAGAATATTTGATTATGGGAAAAAGGGGGGAGTTTTTGGCTCTTGATCAATTTCACTCTTGGAATATCTCTCTTTATGCCTAAACAAGTGTGTTTGACTTAGAGATAGGAAATTGAATTTGATTTGCAAAAACAAACCAAGTGGTGGCAAAGTATGATCCAAATATGCCAAATTTGAATAAAAACATTTTTGTTCTCAATTGCATTGATGTTGCACTTCTTTTGGTTGCTTTTTGATGTGTTGGCATAAATCACCAAAAAAGGGAAGATTGAAAGGGAAATGTGCCCTTGGGCCATTTCTATAGTGTTTTGGTGATTAAGTGTCCAACACATATCCTCTAAGTCTTAATTTGTGCCGAAGATTGAAGAAATGCAAATCATGTAACAAGGTACGTTTCTAGACTTAGTACATTGATTTGGGTACTAATGTATTGTGTCTAAGTGCTAGAAACAGGAGAAAATAGATTGGAAAAGAGTTGGCTGTGTACAGCCAACTGCTGCTCGGTCTGGGTGCACCGGACTGTCCGATGGTGCACCGGACAGCGTCCGGTGCGCCAGGACCAGTCTCGGTGAACTGGCCGCTCTCGGGACTCGACGACGGTGTACGGCTACAATTCACCGAACTGTTCGGTAGTGCACCGGACTGTCCAGTGAGTCGTCCGCGGCGAAGTCGTCGCTCTCAGGAAAAGTTCAACGGTGTACGGCTATAATTCACCAGACTGTCCGGTGGTACACCGGACTGTCCGGTGAGCCAACGGTCGACTGTGCAACAGTCGACCGTGCAATCCGCAGGCGATGTATGTCCCGCTCCAACGGTCGGCAGGGGGCACCGGACTGTCCGGTGTGCGCTGGACAGTGTCCGGTGTGCCAACTGCCACGAATCTGCAACGGTCGGATGTGCCAGAAAAGGAAGGAGATCGCGCACCGGACAGCTACAGGGACTGTCCGGTGGTGCACCGGACTGTCCGGTGCGCCACCCGACAGAAGGCAAGATTAGCCTTCCAAGATTGCCTCCAATGGCTCCTATCTGCCTTGGGGCTATAAAAGGGACCCCTAGGCGCATGGAGGAGTCACCCAAGCATACTCTAAGGATTCTAAGTCTTCCACACTCCGTCTCCGCGTACTTGATCAACTGTGTTAGTGATTTGAGCTCCGTTCTAGTTGTGAACTCGTTGTGCTTCATTTTGAGCACAAGTCTTGGCTTGTGTGCATGTGTATTGCTGCGGATTCGTGTGTGTTGCTTCCCACCCTTACTCTTGTGCTTTCACTGTGATCTTTATTGTAAGGGCGAGAGACTCCAAATTGTGGAGATTCCTCGCAAATGGGAAAAAGAGATAAGCAAAGAAAAGCCGTGGTATTCAAGTTGATCATAGGATCACTTGAAAGGGGTTGAGTGCAACCCTCGTCCATTGGGACGCCACAACGTGGAGGTAGGCAAGTGTTATACTTGGCCGAACCACGGGATAAACCACTATGTCTCTTGTGTTGTCTTTCTGTGTGGTTATTGTGTTTCACAAGAACTCTTCTATAGCCACTTGGTTCTATTGCACTAACACTTAACCAAGTTTTGTGGCTATTAGTGTTGAAATTTTATAGGATCAGCTATTCACCCCCCCCCCTCTAGGTGCTCTGAGATATATGCTACCAAAATATGCATCATGCTGGGTTTTCATGTTGTGTGCATTTTGTGACAACATAAAAAAATAATGTGATAAAAAAATATATTAAAAATCCCAAAAGTGGAATTTAAGTTCTAAAGGAAATTTATAATTTGAGATTTGAGAAAAGAGAAGAAATACTATACAAATGAGATAAAATAGATATATAAAATAACTAGATTTGGTTATTTAAATTTAACCTAAGTATGAACTCCACAAATATAAACTCAAATTTTGAATTTGAATATGAAAAAGGAAAGAGAAAGAGAAAAGAAAAATAGAAAGGAAAAAGAAAAGAGAAACCACCTAGCTGGGCCGAATTCTCTCCCTGCGACCCGTTAACTCACGCGCACCACCCACTCTTGACCCGGCGCCGACATGCGGGGACCCCCTGCCAGCCTCTCAATCCCACTGCGTGCTTGACTCAGGCCGCCATTGGGTGGGACCACACTGTCAGCCACCACGCGGACACACCCACAACAAATCGAGCGCCATCTATGGCGAACAATGCGCGGCGACCGAGTCGCCGGATTCCCTCTCATCGGGCGCTCGCCCCACGTACTTATAAGCCGACCGCCTCCAATGGACCTCCAAAATCAATGTCACGCAGTGTGAGCCAAGAATAGGGCACTCGGTGCCATAGTGATGCAGCCGCCATGGCCGTCGAGAGGGGGAGATAGAGGGTAGTGCCACCGCCGCATGTAGATTTTCGATTACGTCGTCGCCGCGGCTTCTATGGTGTCCTGGGCGCTTCACCGAAGTACTTGGAGCTTGGGCGCAGGTTGACGGGCAAGCCTGGGCGAGGTTCCCTGTAGCGTAGCGGAAGCATGGTGGGGCGTTGCCGTGGTGCCGCATGCAGGCCGCTGTTGGGGCCTAATTGGGTGGTCCGGATGGCTCCCTCAAGTCCACTGGTGGTGTGCGGAAGCTTGCCAAGCACAATCGATGGCGGACCCACGACGAATTGCTCGCTGGAATCTAGGCGCCGCCGCAATCGAGTCCTGTGTCGTGGGTGGGTTCCTCTGCGCCACCCTCGATCGGTATGGTTCTTCCCAATCGACTCGCCTTGCCTTGCTCTACGTGTAGCACCCGCTAATTTGCGTATTTGGGCCGGGAGGGTACCTGGGAGCGTGGATGTCGGCGTGCTCCGCCGTGGGGATACCTGGCGCCGCCACCGCCTGGAAGCGCCATGGGGAAGAGACGACGCCCATATACCGTGGATTAGTAATCGGACGACCCAGATCAATGTTAGTGTACTGCTTCGGGGGAAATAAATCGGAGGCACAAATCTCAGATCAGACGCCTGGGAGTAGATCTCGGATTCATTAAATCCCTACCCTCAATCGTAGATCCGACGGTCCATCGAACGTATCGCTTCAGCGCACTCCAGATCTAATTCGTGCCCTCGGCTGGTGATCCAACGGCCGAGGATTGCGGATACCCCTTCGGCCCTGTAAAATTGTGTAAGAGACCCTAGATTATTACAAAATAGAACCCGCCGTCCATTACAGCTATACACTGTGTCTTGAGATTCTTACCCCGCGGCCCCTGTATTTTACAGAATTTGATGCCCAGTCCAGAGATTTATAAAATTCAGAAAATTGATTAGAAAATGATTTTAATGTGAAAATAAATGATAGAATTTGTTTAATTAAAAAAATTCATATGAAATCCAATTTAATCCATTCCAGTCTCTATAATTTTGTAATATTATTGTTTATCATATAGTACCTCTGTTTTGACATGAAAGCCACAATAAAATTTATATCTTATTTAATCTTGTACAAAACACATAAAACCTTCAGAAATTCATAACTTAAAATATATAACTCCAAATTGATTCATTCCAGTGGCATTTATTTTGTTTAAATATTGTTTATCACCCGGTATCTTTGTCTAACCATGAAGCTTGATTTAAAATTATCCACATGAATAACTCTATTCTAGCCATTAAATAACTTCAGAAAATCATAACTTAATAACCCTAACTCCGATTTTAGTGGTTCTCGTTCCCACGATCTCGTAGCAACGCGTAGATCATTATTATTCAGTTTGTACTTATATTTGGTGTGATGTTAATTTTATCTATACCATGTTTGTTTGTATTGCTACGACTATCGCGAGGCACGTGTCATCTGGAAAGTAAGTGGGTACCTGGAATCTCAAGTGCCAGGCAAGTTGTGCCCTTGACCACTTTTTACCCAATAATATTCTTCATTATCACTATTCATGCATAGGTTTAATTTTGATAGGACCTAATAGGTCACCCTAGTCTGTTTATCCATTTTTCCTTGTTTACCCCTGAATCATATGGGTAGTTATGCTATTGCTTTACATGTTTTCGGGTTAATATTTCATTATATCCATGTTCCAGTTATTTTGTTATTTTATTTATGTTCATGTCAAGATCATTATATTATTGTTAATTGGAACATGGAGCTTAACTTGAGAAATACGTGCCACCACAAGGGAGGAATGGGACCCCTTGGCTAACTAATTAGGAAAGCTAGTGGAAGACTACCTTACCCAAAAGGGGCAAGGGCAGTAGGGGAGTTGCATGCAAGGAAGTTCTCGGGTTGATTTTGCTGCGATGGCGGTCAGATGAGGGATTCTTGCAAGTGCTCTTCCCATAAACTGTAGCGAGTTTTCAGAAGCTAGTGGAACTTGGTAAAGGCCTCGTAGTGGATCCCTAGCCATTCACCTCGGTAGTGTCTAAGGGTCTAGCTAACCCTGGCGACATGGGAAACACGACTTGTGGGTAAAGGGTACAACCTCTGCAGAGTGTAAAACTGGTATACTAGCCGAGCTCACGATCATGAACAGCTCAGGACTCTCTGATGATTAATTTATGGAACTTAAACTCAATTTGTCATATGCATTTGCATGGGATTTGTTATTAGTTTTGTTCTATTATTTTATTATGGTTTGGTATTCACTTACACTTAGTAATTGCTAATAAAATTTTGACCAACCTTAAAAGCAATGCTCAGCTTTAACCATTCTCTTTGGTAAGCCTTACACTTTACATGATCCCCCACCTTTGGTGAGTTCATGCCATATTATTCCCCACAACTTGTTGAGCGATGAACATGTGTGAGCTCACCCTTGCTGTCTCACACCCCCCACAGGTCAAGAACAGGTACCACTGGATGAGGCGCATGGTGGATGTTGCGTTGTGTTCGTGAGAGGTCTAGGTTGTCATCTCCCAGTTGACTTTGTGGCGCCAAGGATGGATTTTAGATCCTGTTATATTTATCTTTTATTTTGTAAGACTTCTGCTATATAATAAGTACTCTAATTATATTATGACATTTATCTCTATACACTCTGTTATTATATATGTTGTCTTCTTTGGTGCGTGTATGAGATGCACCTGGCTTTGTTCCTTAAAGCCGGGTGTGACAGAAGTGGTATCAGAGGAAATGTTGACTGTAGGACGAAACCTAGATAGAAATGGTCAAACCCTTATCTACTTATCTTACTCTGATTCATTCTATACTTACCTTATCTTGAACCTATCTCACCTTTTTCTATTCTACTCTGATTATTCTTACCTTTACTACTCTAAGACAAGATGGATTTCACACCTTGGAATCCTACAACTATGAACTTTTTTAGAGATAGGGAACCTAAGACGAAATTAAAATTATTTTCTCTATTAAAAATGTTGGTCGATTGTTCTGATGATCAATGCCTGATTTGCTTCTTTGATTGATTGAAATAGTATAGATGGGCATCTTAGCATGTACCACCATAAGGTAATGAATTAACTTTAGTAGGTGACACATGTCGGTGTTTCGAAACCCGGGGGGTCCCTAGACCGACGAGTGAATTGTCGCCGTGTGCCCCAGCCAAGATGGGTCGACGTGAGGCGGAACGTGAAGGGGGGAGAGAGCAGCTGGAGGGAGGCAGGCATGGGAGAGTGGAACCCGCGACCTTCGTGTTAGCCTCGCGCCCAGGTTGGGTGCGCTTGCAGTAGGGGGTTAAAAGCGTCCATGCAGGAGGGAGCGAGCGGCCTTGCGCGAGCGCCGTCCCGTCCTTCCCCGCGCGGCCAACCCCCTGTAAGAGGGCCCTGGTCCTCCCTTTTATAGGCGTAAGGAGAGGATCCAGGTGTACAATGGGGAGTGTAGCAATGTGCTAACGTGTCTAGCGATGGAGAGCTAGCGCCCTAAGTACATGCCATCGTGGCAGCCGGAGAGGTCTTGGCACCTGGTTCGCGTGGTGTCGTGGCCGTCGGAGGAGCGCTGGAGCCTGGCGAAAGGACAGCTGTCGGGGCTGTCGAGTCCTTGCTGATGTCCTCTTGCTTCCGTAAGGGGGCTGAGAGCCACCGTCGTCATAGGGCTTGCGGGGCGCCATCATTACTCGTATGGTGGAGCGAGCCAGATGGGACGCCGGTCTTGTTCCCCGTAGCCTGAGTCAGCTTGGGGTAGGGTAATGATGGCGCTTCCTGTTGACGTGGTCGGTCCGTGCCCTAGGTTGGGGGAGGTGGAGGCTCCTCCGAGGTCGAGGTCGAGTCTGTCTTCCGAGGTCGAGGTCGAGTCCGAGCCCCCGGGTCGGACGAGGCGGAGACCGTCGGCTTAGGCCAGGGTTGAGTCCGAGCCCTAGGGTCGAGCGAAGCGGAGTTCATCGTCCTTCGGGGCTGAGCCCGAGTCCGAGCCCTGGGGTCGGGTGAGGCAGAGTTCGTCGTCTTCTGGGGCCGAGCCCGAGTCCGAGCCCTGGGGTCGGGCGAGGCGGAGTTCGTCGTCTTCCAGGGCCGAGCCCGAGTCCGAGCCCTGGGGTCGGGCGAGGCAGAGTTCGCCGTCTTCTGGGGCTGAGCCCGAGTCCGAGCCCTGGGGTCGGGCAGAGCGGAGTTCGCCGTCTTCTGGGGCTGAGCCCGAGTCCGAGCCCTGGGGTCGGGCGGAGCGGAGTTCCCTATGACGCCTGAGACCGGACTTGGCTGCTGTCAGCCTCACTCTGTCGAGTGGCTCAGCAGTCGGAGCGGCGCAGGCGGCGCTGTCCTCTTGTCAGACCGGTCAGTGGAGCGGCGAAGTGACTGCAGTCACTTCGGCTCTGTCGACTGGAGGGCGTGCGTCAGGATAAAGGCATCAGACCACCTTTGCGTTAAATTCCCTTGCGATTTGGTCGGTCGGTGTGGCGATTTGGCCAAGGTTGCTTCTTGGTGAAGACTAGGCCTCGGGCGAGCCGAAGGTGTGTCCGTCGCTGGAGGGGGGCATCGGGCGAGACGTAGGTCCTCCGGGGTCGGCTGCCCATGCCCGAGGCTGGGCTCGGGCGAGGCGTGATCGTGTCCCTTGAATGGACCAATCCTTGACTTAATCGCACCCATCAGGCCTTTGCAGCTTTGTGCTGATGGGGGTTACCAGCTGAGATTTAGGAGCCTTGAGGGTACCCCTAATTATGGTCCCCGACAGTAGCCCCCGAGCCTCGAAGGGAGTGTTAATACTCGCTTGGAGGCTTTTGTCGCACTTTTTTGCAAGGGAACCAGCCTTTTCTTGGTTGCATTTTGTTCCGGTGGGTGCGCGCGAGCGCACCCGCCAGGTGTAGCCCCCGAGGCCTCAGAGGAGTAGTTTTACTCCTTCGAGGTCTTAGTGCGTTTCACAATACTTCGGCTGGTCTAGTTGTTCCCTCATGCGAGCTGGCCGTAGCCCGGGCGCACGGTCGGGTCCCAAGTTCTCGGGCTGGTATGTTGACGCTGTCAACGGGTCGGCCGGAGCCGGGTTTGTGAGAGCAGCCCCCGAGCCTCTGCACAGGGTGAGAGGACGGTCAAGGACAGACTCGACTTTTTTACATACGCCCCTGCGTCGCCTTTCCGCAAGGAGGAGGGGGGAAAGCGCCATGTTGCCCTCGGAGGGCGCCGAACATGGTGTTTCCGGTGAGCTGCTAGCGGGTAATTCGAGCGGACGCCCGTGCCCCATTTGCTAGGGGTCGGCTAGAGGCCCGGAGGCGCGCTCCAAAAGTACCTGCGGGTGATCTGCCGGACCCGATCGCCTTTGACGGGGTCCGAGGGCTCGATGCCTCCCTCTGATGGGATTCCTTTACAAGATCGCTCCCGCTGGTCTCGGAAATGTCCTAGGGTACCTCAGGAGCATAGCCCGAGCCTTGGTTATGTATCGAACGTACCCAGGGTCATCCCTCGCTCTGTGTCTGAGGCGACTGTGAACCCTTCGAGGGCCAGCCTACGAACCCTTGATCAGTAGTGGGCGCGGAGCCCGAGTGGCCTGAGGCGGCCGTTGAACCCTTCCGAGGGGCCAGCCATCGAACCTCTGACCAGTAGTGGGCGCAGAACCCAATCGCTCTGAGGCGGCCGTTGAACCCCTCCGAGGGGCCAGCCTTCGAACCTCTGATCAGTAGGGAGGCTCGGGGCCTATTTCCTTCACGGAGAAGGATCCTTTTTGGGGTATCCCCTTTCCCGATCCCTGTTGTAAGAGAGAGAAAGAGGAAAAGGAAAAGGATACGAAATCGAATGACGTGGCGTACCTTTTTCAACGCGGTCATTATGGTGAAGGCGAAGCGTCGCTTGCTTCTCCCGCCTGAGGCGCCGCCTGTCCCACCGCGAAGTTAACGCGACAGGGCGAGTGGTTCGCGAGGCGACTGTTGCGCGTGCGCGGGCCGTTCGAGGAACGGATCACGGGCGCGCCGTCTTCACGCCGTGAGAGAGGATTCTCTCGCTGCCCCTGGATGGGACGTAAGCTTGGCTGACGACGTGACCGTTGCTCCTGCCCGCCTGCCACCGCCATTACTGCTGGCCCATTTTTGACCGTATCTGACCGTCGCGCCTGGCCGGCACTGCTGGGTCACACGCAAGGCTGCCTCGAGTCATGGTATCGGCTCCGCAGTCGAGGAGGCGCGGTAGTGGCGCGAGTGGCGGTGCAGTTGCTCGCACGTAGCAACCAGCGTGCCAGTTGCATGACGCGTGGGCCTGGTGCGCCATGCTAGGCGCGTTGGAGTCGAAGGGGCGCGCCCACTTGGCGCGGTTGCATGCCGCCTGCATGGCTGTCCACCCTTTCACCCGCTGGTCTGGGCGAAAGTGGAAGAATGCTTGTAACCGCCGGGCGGTTGCATGCACCGCGCGCGGCGGTTTGGCTTCTTCTGCCCTGGAGCAGCTTGCATGACGTGTGGGGCCCAGCCCCCGGGCCGTAGGGGGAGGTCCTTGGAGCGTGTTGGAGAAGACTCAGCGCGCAACGGCTGAGGACACAAGTGGGGAGAGTCACCTTTAAAAGGAGGGCGACCCCCTTGGAGGGCAACCATGTCTTCGCGCTCCCCTCATGCATCGTGTCTTTCCATCTTCTGAGCCCCCAGATGGGGGGACGCCCGCAATCCTTCCGTCTTGTCGTCGGAGGAAACGCAACTTCGTGGAAGTTGGTACCTTTCGGCCATCGTTCGGCTTCAAGGATTTTCATCATGCAGCCTGGCTGCATCCCCTCGCCGGTGGTCACCCAAGACGGTGACCTCCAGCTTGACGGTGGAGAGAAGCGAACCGAGCTGCGGCCTCTGCCCCTCCCTCAGCTTCAAGGATCTTCATCATCATTGTTGGGGAGGGGAGTGTGCCGAGTTGGGGTCGGTCCCTGCGCGGGCGGCGGCCCGCTCCTTCCCTCAGTGATCGGGGGAAGGGCGTTCGCCGTTCGTGGCGTTGGCAGCTGCCGCGTGCCCGACTCTCTGAGCCGAGTGGCTTCGGAGCCGCTCCCGGTGCCGCCTTCCGCCACGGCAGCCGGAAGAGGTTCCTCCACCGGCGAGCTAGCCGGTGCCGCCCATGAACTGACCTCCAACTCTATGGCCTTCTGCCCGTCCTTGCCTCTCGAGTTAGGGGCATGGGCGAGGGCCTCATGGCAGCAGCATCCGCCCTGAGGTCATCGCTGCCGCTGTTCGGACCCTCCGGAGCAGAAGTCGTCGTCGTCGCCGCTGCTGGGGCGGGCGACGGCGAGCCGTTCATCGGTCTTCTGTTGCTCCACAGGCCCCCCCAACCGTGTGGGGTTGTTCGTACCTGCGGAGGTGGAACCGGAGTTCCGTTTGTAATGGCACTTTGAGTGCCGGTGTCTTGTTCATTGCGGCTGTCGGGGCCTGAACGTGTGTGTATTTTCGGCGCGGAGCCGTGTTTTTTCTTCATTTCGAGCACTAAGACTCGCCTGTCTAATATCTGAACCGCTTCACCAAGTGTGAGTTGCCTCGTGCGAAGGTGACGAGTGAGGTATCCGTATCCCGGAGGCGTAGGAGTCCCTCGGCTCGGTCGGCCTTGCTGTCCGAGGCTTCTCTTGCTTAGTTAAAGGAACCCCTCGGCCGCCCTTCGATCAGCCGAAGCCGGAGGCAGCAGTGTCAGCACGGGCAGAGGCAGAGTTGGCTTCGAAAAAGAGGATGTGGTCGGCCGGAGCCTGGCCGGGTCGTCCGCTGGTGGAACCGACACTGGAGTTGAGCTGCCGAGGCCTCAAGCCGGGCTGATGTCTTCGGGGGACAGCTGGCCGAGGCCTCGGGGTGGCCGGCCGAGCCGTCTGCTCGAGCCGGATTCCTGGAGAAGACCCTGGCGGCGATGGCCCGGGTGTGGTGCCGATGTCGTCCTTCAGAGTGGGGATCTTCCGACCGCGTCGCCGTCCGAGGCTAGGTCAGACCCCGCCGGAGGTGTAGTTGACGCCGAGGGTGCTGCCGCCCCCTTCAACTGTCGACGTCCGAGCCTGCAGGATCGGGTTGTCTTGTAGTGTGTGTATGCTTTCTGCGGCCGCCGAGGCCCAAACATACCGTCGTCGTGTTGTAAAGTTGTGTCCCTTTTCCTCTTGTTTCGAGTATCCGGACTTATTTGTCGGTAACAGAATTGTTTGTGCGGGCGAGAGTTGCTTTTCACGGAAGGTGATGAGTGAGGTATCCGTATCCCGGAGGCGTAGGAATCCCTCGGCTCGGTCGGCCTTGCCGCTTACGCGCACTCTTACTCGTCCATAGGATTCTGTCACCGACGCAGTCGAGAAGGCCTAAAAAATCGTTCCGGCAGAGGAGCTTTCGAGCGTGAAGACTTGTTCGGTCCGCAGAATCACTTATCCGAGCGCGAGTTACTTATCGCAGAAGGTGATGAGTGAGGTATCCATATCCCGGAGGCGTAGGAGTCCCTCGGCTCGGTCAGCCTTGGCTGCTTACGTGTACTCCGTCGTTTTCAGGATCCACTTTCAAAGTAGTTGAAAAGCACGAAAGGCATTCTAGCAGGAAAGATTTTTTTCTTGGAAAATTTCGACGTAGAGGGGGTTGCCCCCTTCTAGCCCCCGAGGGAGGGTCGGGCTTTGCCGAGGCAAGGCTGACCCTTCCTTGACGACCAGACTTTGTGTGTGAACGGGGTGTACGAACAACTTGAAAGCATCTTAAGGGTAGAAGCGACATAGCTGTTGGATGTTCCAAGCGTTGCTGTAGACCTCGCCTTGGCTGTTGGCCAGCTTGTATGTTCCGGGCTTCAGAATTTTGGCGATGACGAACGGCCCCTCCCAGGGAGGCGTGAGCATATGCCGCCCTCGGGCGTCTTGTCGCAGCCGAAGCACCAGGTCGCCCACCTGGAGGTCTCGGGACCGAATCCCTCGGGTGTGGTAGCGTCGCAGGGACTGCTGGTACCGCGCCGAGTGTAGTAAGGCCATGTCCTGAGCCTCCTCCAGCTGGTCCAGTGAGTCTTCTCGATTAGCTCGATTGCTTTGGTCGGCGTAGGCCTTCGTCCTCGGGGAACCGTATTCTAAGTCTGTGGGCAAGATGGCCTCGGCCCCATAGACTAGAAAGAACGGTGTGAAGCCCGTGGCTCGGCTCGGCGTTGTCCTTAGACTCCAGACCACTGAGGGGAGTTCCTTCATCCATCGCTTGCCGAACTTGTTGAGGTCATTGTAGATCCGCGGCTTGAGTCCTTGCAGAATCATGCCGTTGGCACGTTCTACCTGCCCATTCGTCATGGGGTGAGCCACGGTGGCCCAGTCCACCCGGATGTGGTGATCCTCGTAGAAGTCCAGGAACTTTCTGCCGGTGAACTGGGTGCAGTTGTCGGTGATGATGGAGTTCGGGACCCCAAAGCGATGGATGATGTTGGTGAAGAACGCCACCGCCTGTTCGGACCTGATGCTGTTTAGGGGTCGGACCTCAATCCACTTGGAGAATTTGTCGATGGTGACCAGCAGGTGCGTGTAGCCCTCGGGTGCCTTCTGCAAGGGGCCGACGAGGTCCAGACCCCACACAGCAAACGGCCAGGTGATGGGTATGGTCTGCAGAGCCTGAGCGGGCAGGTGGGTCTGCCTTGCGTAGAACTGACACCCTTCGCAGGTGCAGACAATTCTAGTGGCGTCGGCTACCGCCGTCGGCCAGTAGAAACCTTGTCGGAAGGCATTTCCAACAAGGGTTCGGGGTGCTGCGTGATGGCTGCAAGCCCCCGAGTGTATCTCTTGCAAGAGCTCCTGACCTTCGGTGATGGAAATGCATCGCTGGAGGATGCCCGAGGGGCTGCGGTGGTAGAGCTCCTTGTGGGGGATAGATATCCCCCGGGTCCACTGAAAGAGTAAAGGACCTCACGAAAGGCCCGAGGGCCCAATAAATCGTAAGGTTATTCTTTCGTGGGCCTGGGGGGAAACAACCAGCAAAGCAGAGCGACGTGAGGCCGGATTGGTGCAAACCCGGACGGCCCGTAGCGTCGAGCGAGTGGACGCAACGAAGATCCGACTTTCCCGCGCTAGAGCCTCCATGCAACGAAGCCACGTGAGGATAAGTCGGCGAGGGTTACGTAAAGGATAATCTCAAGAGGTTCACTATCTTTTAGCCACTTGTTGTTATCTTATCCATGTGTACTGCCCCACGGTCGAGTATATAAGGCCTAGGGGGCACCCCTTCAGAACGATCGACCCATTACGTAGCCACTTACACAAACTCTCTGTATTCTCGATCCGGAAGAACCCTCTTGTAATCATATCCACCAAGCATACTCATCAGGACGTAGGGTGTTACGCGTCACTAAGCGGCCCGAACCTGTAAACCTTGTCCACCGTCTCCCGTGCGATCGGCACGAACCATTTTGCTACAGTTGTCGACACCTTCCTACTCCTAAAACACCTTGAGGGGCAACCCCGGGTGTGCGGTCGGACCCAAAACACCGACAGCTGGCGCGCCAGGTAGGGGGTGTGTCGACAATCCAAGCTAGCTCAATGGCCATCTCCTTCTACAGCAAGATCACCCTACGCCCCGGATCTGTGTTCTGCTTCGGAACAATCTCATTCGTAGCGGACGAAGAAGGAATTTTGCACCGTATCGCGGATCCGCCGGAAAAGGAATCTTCCCCAACAAACTCCGAAAATACCGGAGAAGCGCAACCTCCGGCTCTCCGAAAGAAGATCACTACGACGGCAGCACCGTTCTACCCCGACGTCCTCTTCATCGGAAGAGCGGAATCGCCCATCATCTCCGACGACGAGCCGACTGTACCCTGGGGAGGAACCGCCTCAGCGAGAGTCCCGTCGACGGAGGAACCGGCGCAGGAACGTTCGACGACATCACGCAGCCGGAGAGCAGAATCCAGAACAACCTGTCTCGCGAGACGAGGTCTCGGAGGTAGGAGAAACCCCGGAAGAACGTGTCTTCAGAGAGCGAAGGAACTCCCGACGACGTGATCGCCGACGAGCTCAGGAACAGGCTGAGCAGGATGCAAGGCAACGTCGAGAGAATCCATTCTTCGGGCGCAACCTGAAACACCGACTTCGCCCGAGCCATGAACACGCCGAGCGAAGTCGGAGGGGTACTGGCTCGGATAGCTGAAGGACTTCCTCGGACTCCTGACGCCGACGGCTACCGACGACTGTTCACCCAGGCGGCCAATCATCTTCTACCGCTTGCCCACCCGCCGAACGATCTACGACACGCCATCAACAGTCGCCGAGACGCGCGGAGCTCCATCAATGCTTCGCGAGAACGGCGGCATGAGAACGAGATTCGTCGTCGAGAGGAGTATGACAGGGATCATGGCATCCCGACTCAGAGCCAAGCTACCAGGACTGAGTCGGCAACGGCTTCAACTGGCGGAACCACCCGGGGACGGTCGAGGAATCACAATCACAACTCCCCTCCCCGGGACAGACATCGACCCCGACGATAGGAGGACACGTGCGGAGTGTCCGCCCTTACTCCGCGCCTTAGGGCCATCCAATGGCCTCCCAACTTCAAGGTATCCAATGTTGACAAGTATGAACCTAAGCAGGATCCATGGGGTTGGCTAGCCGTCTACACCACCGCTGCTCGAGCTGCCGGGGCGTCCGAAGACGTGATGACCGCGTACTTACCCATTGTCCTTGGGCAAGACGCGTTGTAATGGCTGTGACATCTACCCCGACACTGCATCGACGTCTGGGGAGACTTCAGTCGACGCTTCACCGCCAACTTCCAGTCCCTCTCCGACAAGCCGGCGCAACCGTGGGACCTCAAATCTATCAAGCGCCGGGGGGACGAGACTCTCCGGTCGTACCTCAAGAGGTTTCAAACCATGAGGAATCGTATCCCCGATGTCACGGAGGCGGCCGTGATCGAGGACTTCTACCGAGGATCCAATGATTCGGCTTTCGTCCGAGCCATACTACAGAAGGCGCCGACTACCTCCGAGGAGCTGTTCCGGGAAGCCGACCTCTACATCACCGCCGACGAGCGAGCCCAGGACCTCATCGGAGGAGCAAAGCCCGCACCAGCAGCACCACGACGCGACACGAACCAGCAACCTGACAAGCGGTGGGAGAAGAGGCCACGCGAAGAAGTGCACGCCGCCGGACCACCTGCCTCTCGCGCTCGAGGAGGACCTCGTGGAGGCGAACGTATGTTGGATGACATCCTCGACGCCCAGTGCCCGTACCACAAGGACATGCGCCACACTCTTCGAAACTGCCGAGACTTCAAACACTCCGTCGGACACGGCCGACCCTTCCAACCTCTACCTCCTCCTCCGCCGAGAGGAGGACCAGATGAACCACGACAACCCCATCGGCAGGAGGAGGAGGAGCTTTTCCACGCGTTGACAGGGAGGTCAACGTCATCTTCGGCGGACACGGATCGCAGGAGAGCAGAAGACAGCAAAAGCTCAATGATCGCCAGATACTGGTGGCGACCATCGGTCCTCCCGCCCCATACCGGTGGTCGGAGCACCCGATCACCTTCACTCGGGCAGATCAATGGCTCAACTTCGACCACCCGGGCAAATACCCGCTTCTCGTCGATCCGGTGATCCGAGAGAGCCGGGTGAAGAAGGTGTTAGTGGACGGGGGGAGCAGCATCAATGTCACCTTCCCCCGGACACTCCAAGGCTTGGGAGTTCATCTCAAAGAGCTCCACGAGTCGGAACACTCCTTTCTTCGGCATCGTGCCGACGGAAGGGGAATACCCGCTGGGCCACATCTACATGCCAGTCACCTTTGGAACTCCGGAGAACTACAGAACCGAGTTCCTGAGGTTTGAAGTGGCGAACTTCGACTGCGGGTACAACGCCATCATTGGGAGGCCAGGATTGGCCAAGTTCATGGCCATTCCGCATTACACCTACATGATACTGAAGATGCCAGGACCGCAAGGGATCATAACTGTGCGCGCCGACTTCCAAGGCACCGCAGAGTGTTTCCGAGTGGCTATTCAAGCAGCCCTCACCGCCAAACCATCGACGGCTCCCTCTACTTTGGCGAACTCTAAGCCTGAGGAGGACCTCGCAATATCGGCGAGTGAAGCTCAGACCGCGACCTCTATGTGGCCGACTGAAGAAACCAAGAGAATCAACCTGGGGTTCGCTGATGAGCGCAAGACGGCCATCATCAGCTCCAGTTTGGATGACAAATAGGAAAGCGCGCTCGTCCGGTTTCTGCAAGATAACCGAGATGTATTCGCATGGCAACCTGCGGATATGCCGGGAGTCCCAAGAGAACTGGCCGAGCACAAACTGAAGGTTTTTCCCCAGGCGAGGCCGATTCGACAAAAATTACGTCGTTTCACGCCTGATAAGAGGGAAGCCATTCGCGCCGAGTTAGCTCGCTTGGTCACGGCTGGATTCATTAGAGAAGTATTACATCCCGAGTGGTTAGCCAATCCTGTTCTTGTACTCAAAAAGAATAAAGTGGACTGGCGCATGTGTGTTGATTATACTGATCTCAACAAACACTGTCCGAAGGATCCTTTCGGGCTCCCGAGGATAGATCAGGTGGTGGACTCCACCGCTGGATGTTCTATGCTATCTTTCCTGGACTGCTATTCTGGATACCATCAGATTAGTCTGGCAAGGGAAGATGAAGAAAAAACGGCATTCATTACTCCATTCGGCGCTTTCTGTTATACCTCCATGCCGTTTGGCCTCAAAAACGCGGGAGCAACTTACCAGAGAGCCATTCAAACATGCTTAGCCGATCACTGGGGCAAGCGTGTGGAGGCTTATGTGGATGACGTGGTGATCAAAACACAGGACTCAAAAGACTTCATCGAAGACTTGCAACTGGTTTTCAACAGCTTGAGGCGGTATAGATGGAAGCTTAATCCCGAAAAATGTGTTTTTGGGGTACCAGCCAGAAAGTTACTCGGGTTTATTGTCAGCCACCGGGGAATTGAAGCTAATCCAGATAAGATTGAGGCTATCATGAAGATGGAAGCACCTCGATCGCAAAAGAAGGTTCAACGGCTTACTGGATGCATGGCGGCTCTAAGCAGATTTATATCCAGGCTGGGAGAAAAAGGTCTGCCATTTTACAAGTTACTCAAGAAGGTGGATAAATTCCAGTGGACTTCAGAAGCGCAAGAAGCTTTAGATGCTCTGAAAAAATTCTTGACAACACCACCAGTACTGAAACCACCTCGGCGAGCCACGTCAACTCAACCAGCCAAAGATTTGCTGCTATATATCTCTTGCACGACTCACGTGGTGAGCACCGCGTTAGTAGTCGAGCGAGTAGAAGAAGGACATGCCTATCCAATACAACATCCTGTCTACTTCATTAGTGAAGTCCTAGGCCCCTCAAAGAAAAAATACCCTCAAGTTCAGAAGCTATTGTATGCAGTACTTCTAACTGCCCGCAAGCTGCGTCACTACTTTGACGATCACAAAGTCACAATAGTTACAAGTTTTCCAATAGGGGATATTCTTCACAACAAGGAAGCAATCGGTCGAATAGGCAAGTGGGCTTGTGAGCTGGGATCTCATGACATCGAGTTCCGGCCTCGCACTGCCATCAAAACCCAAGCACTGGTTGATTTCGTATCAGAGTGGACTGAACAACAAGTACCAGACAACCCGAAAACTGCAGAAGTATGGCGAATGTATTTTGATGGCTCACTAAAGCTGCAGGGAGCAGGAGCGGGGATTCTCTTCACTGCACCTGGAGGCGAACACCTCAAGTACGCCCTCCAGTTGCTATTCCCGGCCTCCAACAATGCAGCCGAATATGAAGCTTTGATCCATGGATTGAATATTGCCATATCATTGGGCGTCAAAAGATTAATGGTATACGGGGATTCTCTGGTAGTCATCAGCCAGATAAATAAGGAGTGGGATTGCTCAAACGATTCGATGGGAAGATACTGCACTGCCGTCCGAAAGTTGGAGGATAAATTCGAGGGTCTAGAATTTCATCATGTGGAAAGAGATCGGAACACGGCAGCCGATGTACTGTCCAAGCTAGGGTCCAGTCGAACTCAGGTCCCGCCCGGGGTTTTTGTGCAAGAAATACTGCAGCCAAGTATCTCAATGGATCAAATAGAAGAGTGCAACATCATAGATCAACCCGAGTCAGATCCCGATGACTGGAGAAGGCCAATCATTAAGTACATAAGGAATGAAGAAGAACCAGACGACAAGAATTCGGCAGAGCGCATTGCAAGACAGTCGGCTCACTATACACTTATTGGAGAGACATTATATAGAAGGGGTGCATCAGGTGTCTTCATGAAATGCATCCTCCCATCTACTGGAAGGCAACTCCTAGAGGAGGTCCACGCTGGACAATGTGGAATACATGCAGCCTCCAGAACACTAGTCGGGAAGGTCTTCAGGTCAGGATTCTATTAGCCAACAGCAAAGAACGATGCAGCCGAGTTAGTTCGAAGGTGCGAGGCCTGCCTAGTACTTGTCAAAGCAACAACACATGCCAGCACAGCAACTGCAGACCATACCAGTAACTTGGCCTTTCGCATGTTGGGGACTGGATATGATTGGACCTTTCAAGAAAGCTCAAGGGGGATACACTCATGTATTGGTAGCAATTGACAAGTTCACTAAATGGATAGAATTCAAGCCCATTGCCTCCTTAACCTCTGCTAAGGCCGTGGAATTCATACAAGACATAATATTCAGATTCGGGATACCAAACAGCATCATAACTGATTTAGGATCCAACTTCACGAGTTCAGAATTCTTTGACTTCTGCGAGCAAAAGAGCATTCAGATCAAGTATGCATCTGTAGCCCATCCAAGAGCCAACGGGCAAGTTGAGCGAGCCAACGAGATGATATTGGATGCACTAAGGAAAAAGATTTTCGATAAGAATGAAAAATTTGCAGGAAAGTGGATAAGGGAATTACCCTATGTTGTTTGGAGCCTAAGAACCCAACCTAGCCGAGCTTTGCATGGAAACACTCCTTTCTTCATGGTCTATGGGTCGGAGGCAGTGCTGCCCGCTGATCTCAAGTTTGGGGCGCCAAGGCTGATCTTTGAAAGCATAGCAGAAGCTGAGACCACCAGGCTGGAGGACATAGACGTACTCGAGGAAGAACGGCTAAACGCAGTAATCCAATCAGCAAGATACCAGCAGACTCTAAGGCGCTATCACGACAAGGCTATGCGGCAACGATTCTTCTCAGTAGGGGAGCTCGTCCTTCGCCGAATTCTAACGGGAGAAGGACGACACAAGTTATCACCCTTATGGGAAGGACCCTTCGTAGTAGCAGAAGTCACTCGGCCCAGATCATATCGCCTCACTCAGATAGATGGCACAGAAGTTGGGAACTCCTGGAACATAGAACACCTGAGAAAGTTTTATCCCTAGCCGTACCTCAAAACTGCTGGGATAACGGTGATGTACTCTGTAAAGTGGAAATATGTCATCAATAAAGAAAAGGTCTCAAGGATACTCAATTTATTTACGATTGACTTGCATTCTTACTTAACTCAGGGTGACCACTAGGCCCTGCTAACGGAGCAATCGACTTAAGTCGGCAACGACTTAAGGCGGTGCAACATGCTCACGCTTACTTAACTCAGGGTGACCACTATGCCCTGCTAACGGAGCAATCGACTTAAGTCAGCAGCGACTTAAGGCGGTGCAACATGCTCACGCTTACTTAACTCAGGGTGACCACTATGCCCTGCTAACGGAGCAATCGACTTAAGTCAGCAACGACTTAAGGCGGTGCAACATGCTCACGCTTACTTAACTCAGGGTGACCACTATGCCCTGCTAACGGAGCAATCGACTTAAGTCAGCAGCGACTTAAGGCGGTGCAACATGCTCACGCTTACTTAACTCAAGGGTGACCACTATGCCCTGCTAACGGAGCAATCGACTCAAGTCGGCAACGACTTAAGGCGGTGCAACATGCTCACGCATACTTAACTTAGGGTGACCACTGTGCCCTACAAACGCAGCAATCAACTTAAAGTTGGTAGCAACTTAAGACCGATACAACATGCTCACGCCTATATGATTCGGGGGATGACTTCCATATCCCGCAAACAAATTTCATAATCATCATGCGTCATTATTGCTAACTCATTAACTAATAAATTCTGATACAGTGAAACAGTAATTATGTCATTCGAATGGTAAACTGGTGTCCTCTAACAAACACTCGATCATGCGAACCGTGCGCTTGGAACACGCGAAATGTTTTTTCTATTTTGCAATGTCTTTTCCAGGAGCAACCGACGAAGAAGGGCGACTCGAGGAATCAGGGGCAGCGTTCACGTCAGCCCTTATATCTTCGGGAACAATCACACCGGGTCTCCTCATCAAAATTCGTCCCGCCCGAATAGCCTTGTCCAGGGCTTTGTCGCGTTGGGCCTTAAGAGTAACAGAAGTTTCTTCAGCAGTTTTAACAGCCAGTCGAGCACTCTCTAACTCCTGGGCAATGGATTTTTTGGAAGCCCGGAGCCCTTTGATAGTAGCATCCTTCGCTGATATCAACTGCTTAAGCCGGGTTACCTCCTCCATGGATTCTTGCAGCTTACGACGATGAAGGTCTAATTCTTCCATGGTGAAGCGATGACTTCTTTCCAAAATGGTCAGTGAATTGCTAGAATCTCGATACAACCTGTCAAGATTGTCACGAGAAGCGGCAAGGATACGTTTTTCTTCCTGCAAGCACAAGTCAGTTCTTTCAAAAACCAGGCAAGTAATAGGAGCGCAGTAAGGCAAAACACAGTTTCGTATATCACCTTTTCAGAGTCGAGCTGAGCATGCAGGGAAGAACTCAACGCATTGGCATCATCTAAGGCGGTAGAGACCTGACTCAGCTCAATTTGACTTTGAGAGTACTTTTCCTCAAGATCAGTGCATCGCTTAGCCAATTCAGCCTGATCTTGAGAATGTTTTTCCTCAAGAATTGCAATCTGTCGAGTCATTCCTAGCAAGAGGTAACCAAACAAAACGAGGTCAGAAGGTAAAACAGTCCACAACAAACGCGAAGAAAAGAAAAAGGGCACTAACCAGCGTTAGTTGCCTCCAACTCGGATACACGACGATGAAGTGACACCGGATTCCAACACGAAAGAGACGAAGCCACTTCTGGGACAGGAGCACCCTGCAATCTCAGCTGGCTGATCATCCCATCCACCAAAACCTGATGAGAAGAACAGATGAGCATAATGGCAAAAGTTCACGCAATGTAAAAATCAAGCCAAAAAACAACACAGTACCTGGAGGTTGGAAAAGAATGAAGGAATCCCCAGATCAGGAGAAATCAGCTGATAACCAGGCGCAAGGTCACCACCCGAAGCAGTTTGCAACGGAACGGTGGGAATCAGTTCAGCACCTTCAACAGAGCCGGACACTCGATCAGCGGGGACGCTGCCCTCTAAAGCGATGCCCTGGTCCAAAGTTTGGGCCACCACCATGTAGCCAGAGTGTGGAGGTGACCCCGCGTGAACGTCCATGGAAGTGCCGGAAGGAGACCCTGTCTGGGCACCCTCGGGGGCTGGGTCATAGTTGGCACTGCCCACTTGAGCTGGATCATCCCCGGCAGCACCCTCGGGGGCTGGGCAGTGGCTCGCACTTTTCGCCCGAGCTAAGTCATCCCCGACGACACCCTCGGGGGCTGGGCATGTGTCAGCACCATTCTTGAGGTCCAGACTCTCCGCAGTAACCACCTCTAAGGTTGACGGGCCCTCGGCTACTTCCATGGAATCAGGACAATCCAAGTTAGCATCCCGACCCTCGAGATCGCGCTCTAAGGTTGACGAGGCACGAGATGACCTCAACCCAGCATCCGGCACGGCACCACAAGCTTCCGTTACATCATCATCCACTGGCCCTGATAACAAGTCCTCTGGGACCATATCCTCAAGAGTTTGATCAAAGTCGGCCAGGGATATTTCTTACAGACCAACGAGGGCAGATAAAGCAGGAGAAGGAATTCCACTACTTTCCCCACTGGCGAGGAATTGCCGACTATTCTTCCGAGTCAGAGGGACCTCATTCTCTTCTTCTCTGTCGTCTTCATCAGCAACACAGGCAACACCCCCATTGGGATCAACGACGGATGGAGTACACCCATTGGGATCAGCAACAGACATACCACACTCATTGGGATCAGCATCAGTAAATTCAGGCACAGGAACCTCCTCAGCAGCAGGAACCGAGGGACCAGCACCCTGATCCAAACTAGATACTCGCCGAATACGTCTCTTTTTCTTTTTCTGCTCATCAACAGAAAGATCAGTTTGATTGGTTCGGCAAGGACGCCTCGAACGAACACGGACAGGTCTCTGAACATCCAAGGTTATACCGACCTCTGGGAGAGGCGCCACTGCCAATGTCTCAGCAGGAGTGGCGTCAGAAGAATCTTCAGCCAACATATCAAGCATGGCATTCATTTCTGCGTCATTAGGATCCAAGGGCACCTCGAAATGGACTTGTCATTCATCATCAGGAATTTTCCCAAGTGAGGCAACCAAAGCATTGACTTCTTCATCAGAGGGCCGCGTTCTAAGGCCCAAATTGCCATCAGTCGCAGGTGGATTTGACACGAAAAGAGTGAAGGCTTTGGCAGGAGGCAGATTCCAGGCCGAGTACGCCACCGGAGCACCAACATTGGATACTTTGCCCCTGAGAATCATCTCCAGTCGGCTCACCAAATCTGCAGAAGGGATTCTCTTGTTGATAACTCGAGTTGAGTCGGCTAGCCCTTGATACAGATAAGCCGGGTGGACCCTATCTTTCAGTGGCTGAATGTTTTTGAAAACGAAGTCAGCAACTACAGCTTCAGCAGTTAAACCTCTCTCTTTCAATAGTCCAACTTCAGCCAGCAGCACACTGGCTTCGGCTACCTCCTCGTCTGTGGGCGACTCGGTCCAGCTTGGGGTGCGAACGTCTGGCTGTCTTCCCGACCGGGGGGGGAGAGAATTTCCATAGTTATCAACTATAAACCACTCCAGACGCCATCCCTTAATGTTGTCTTTAAGGGGAATCTCAAGATATTCAGTCTTCCGTCCCCGGCGCATCTCCAAACTGGCACCTCCAACCAACTGATGTTGTCCCCCGGCCATCCCAGGGCGACAATGATACAGGTGTTTCCACAAGCCAAAATGCGGCAGCACGCCAAGAAAGGCTTCGCATAAGTGGACGAAGATGGAAATTTGCAGAATTGAGTTAGGGTTCAGATGGGTTAGGTTGATGTGGTAGAAGTCAAGGAGACCACGGAAAAAGGGAGAAATAGGAAGGCCAAGGCCGCGGAGAAGAAAAGGAGCGTAAACCACGGACTCGTGGGTATCCTCTGTCGGGACTGTAGTCCCGTGGCAAATCCGCTAAGAACAGAGTTCCCGTGGAGGAAGAACCCCGATGGACACGAGGTGGAGGAGTTCGGCTTCGGAGATGATAGACATGTGGTTACCTGCAAAAGGCAACTGGCTGTTGGGATCGATTGGAGGAATCACCACAGCGGACGAGCTTGCGATTTTCCTCTTGGGAGCCATCTCGATTCTACCAGTGAGCAGATTGGAGGCGAGCGCAGAGAGGATTCGGAAGCGGGAATGCAAGAACTAGGGCGCGGAAAGCAAAGGCGGCTAAAAGTGCAGCTCTTATGGGATATTCTCGGACCAGATACCGTTTCAAAAAGTGCCCAGTCATCACCCGGCAGTTATTTCCAAAATCCCAGCATGCCACGTGGTCATTCGGCAGTTATTTCCAAAAACTGGTGGGCCATCTCATCACTCGGGTGTTATCCTCAAAATAACTCGGCATTGCCTCTAAAATGCCGACGTCACCACTCAGTCACTCGGCGTTGCCTCTAAAACGCTGATCTCGAGCTCAATCGCTCGGCATTACTTCTAAAATGCCGACGGCGACCTTTAATCACTCGGCGTTGCCTCTAAAACGCTGATCTCGAGCTCAATCGCTCGGCATTACTTCTAAAATGCCGACGGTGACCTTTAATCACTCAGCGTTGCCTCTAAAACACCGATCTCGAGCTCAATCGCTCGGCATTACTTCTAAGATGCCGACGGCGACCTTTAATCACTCGGCGTTGCCTCTAAAACGCTGATCTCGAGCTCAATCGCTCGGCATTACTTCTAAAATGCCGACGGCGACCGTTAATCACTCGGCGTTGCTTCTAAAACGCTGATCTCGAGCTCAATCGCTCGGCATTACTTCTAAAATGCCGACAACGACCTTTAATCACTCGGCGTTGCCTCTAAAACGCTGATCTCGAGCTCAGTCGCTCGGCATTACTTCTAAAATGCCGACAGTGACCTTCAATCACTCGGCGTTGCCTCTAAAACACCGGTCTCATGTTCAATCGCACGGCATTACTTCTAAAATGCCGACGTCGACCTTCAATCGCTCGGCATCGCCTCTAAGACGCTGGTATAGCGTTCAGTCGCTCGGCGTTACTTCTAAAAACGTCGATACAGACTGCAATATTGCTCGGCGGCTACTTCTGGGAGCGTCAGTATGATGATCAAGTTGTTCGTCTATTGTCTCAAAAGAATCAGATTTATAATCAAACAAAACGAGTCATCAAGAGGAAACCAAAGTCATTCTTCATTAAGGGAAGTGGCAATACTTACAAATCAACTCATTATGAGTTGATACTCCCCTACTGCTACTACTACTACTACGCTACACTATACTACTCTACATTACTAATACTACTACATTATTTCACTATACTATTTCTAATCTATACTAATATCTAAAAAGACCAGTGGCATCTAGCCACTGGCCCTGCCCCTGCCGCCGCTGCCGCCCTTGGTGCTGCCCCTGCCGCCGCCGCCCTTGGTGCTGCCCCTGCTGCTGCCGCCCTTGGTGCTGCCCTTGCTGCTGCCGTCGCCGCCGCCCCTGCCACTGCCGCTGCCGTCGCCGTCGCCACCGTCGTCGTCGTCGTCCTCGTCCTCGCCGCCCTCGTCCGAGTCCTCCTCATCCGAGGAGTACTCCGACTCATCCGAGCCCTCGAGCCCGGAGCGCTCGACGGCCCGGATGTACGTCCAGACCTCCGCGGCTATCCCCTGGGAGTCGTCCGAGTCATCGGACGATGCCGGGGGAGAGACGGGAGCCGGAGACCCCTCGGACTCGGAGGAGAACTCCTCCTCCGAGTATTCCGAGTCACCGAAATCCTCCGATGGAGGAGTCGGCTCGCGCTTGCGCTTGTTGTTTTTGCCCATGGTGGAAGCAAGCGGGAAAGAAGAGAAGGAAGCAGTAAGGAGTAGCGAAGAGATGTGAAGAAACCAGAGGGGCAACAGCGTTATTTATAGAAGAGAAAGGCAACCGCACACCTCCAACCGCGGTCACTGAACAGTCGCAAAGCATTCAATATGCACTTCCACCCGTCCGAAGACACGTCAGGCGGTTGACGCCGTTTCATGCAGCACTACACCCATTGGGACTCCAGTCAACAGCGCAAAGGGTATGATTACACTCGCCGTCCCATCACATTACAACTCAGAAGCAGCCGGCTAAAACACTCAGCGTACCAAGCCGTCCCTTGCCCACACCCATTGGGGGGGGGACGCCCAGGAATTGTCAGTATATTTTTCAAAATGGTCACATCTGTGCAGAGCATGCAGTGAATGCCTCAAGACAAAAATGAGATATCAACAAGAGTTAGAGGGAAGCCAAGTATAGCCAGCAGAGTGCAAAATATGGTCGACAGACACGACTTGAAGACTAGACAGAGAACGTCCATCGAATGTCCAATCAGTCGCAGAGCAAATAAATTACGCTACCTAGCAAGATATGGAAGGATTGCAAACTCGGCTAGCAAAAGACAAAATACATGCTGACCTCTGAAGCATAATATTGATGACATAGCACGGATGACATCATGCCAACTTTTTTATAAGCAGAAAGAGTAATCTTCAGCAAAAGGACATAAAAAGAAGACCTTCAAGTGAATTATCCTCAAAAAATCCACTTGAAGGTCGGGGGCTACACCCATTGGGTGCACCTTCGGTGCACCCCATGGATTATCATTCTAAGCCGAGATAGTGCCAATTTCTAAGAGCATGGGACAAGATTAAAGAGCCAATCCTCAACCGAAATGAAGGAACACAAATGGAAATAATCTCTACTGAAGATCTTCGAGTAGATTATTTTCTAAAATCTACTCGAAGCTCGGGGGCTACACCCATTGGGTGCACCTCCGGTGCACCCAATGAAGTTCAGAATCCTACAAATAGGAATGCCGATCTCTAAGGCACAGGCACGAAACTAGGTTTTGGTCAACAAGTGATCGAAGCAGGAGAGAACAACAGGAAGCCATCTTTCTTCAAATCACCTACAAGCTGGACCTGAGATCTTCGGGTTGATTACCTCTAAATTAACCCAAAGATCTGGGGCTTGTGGGGGATAGATATCCCCCGGGTCCACTGAAAGAGTAAAGGACCTCACGAAAGGCCCGAGGGCCCGATAAATCGTAAGGTTATTCTTTCGTGGGCCTGGGGGGAAACAACCAGCAAAGCAGAGCGACGTGAGGCCGGATTGGTGCAAACCCGGACGGCCCGTAGCGTCGAGCGAGTGGACGCAACGAAGATTCCGACTTTCCCGCGCTAGAGCCTCCATGCAACGAAGCCACGTGAGGATAAGTCGGCGAGGGTTACGTAAATGATAATCTCAAGAGGTTCACTATCTTTTAGCCACTTGTTGTTATCTTATCCATGTGTACTGCCCCACGGTCGAGTATATAAGGCCTAGGGGGCACCCCTTCAGAACGATCGACCCATTACGTAGCCACTTACACAAACTCTCTGTATTCTCGATCCGGAAGAACCCTCTTGTAATCATATCCACCAAGCATACTCATCAGGACGTAGGGTGTTACGCGTCACTAAGCGGCCCGAACCTGTAAACCTTGTCCACCGTCTCCCGTGCGATCGGCACGAACCATTTTGCTACAGTTGTCGACACCTTCCTACTCCTAAAACACCTTGAGGGGCAACCCCGGGTGTGCGGTCGGACCCAAAACACCGACACTCCTTCCCATCTCCCAGCAAAACGAAAGACTTGGCGCGCCGCGCCAACCGTCGAGCCTCGGCTTGGTCGAGGGGCAGCTCTCCTCGGTGGAGATATTGCAGGTACGAGGTCTGCCAGTTTTGATTAGGCGTGACCTCGCTCTGCTCCCCCTCGACGCGCAGTGCCTCACCCTCGGGGGCCAAGGGTACCTCGGACCGTGCCGAGGGTACCTCGGACTAAGCCGAGGGTGCCTCGGGCTGGGCCGAGGCCTTCTCGGGCTCGGGCGTGTCGTCGGTCTTGACGGAGGGTTGATGCAGGTCTCGGGAGAATACGTCCGGGGGAACCGTTGTTCGCCCTGAGGCTATTTTAGCTAGCTCGTCCGCAGTCTCATTGTAGCGTCGGGCGATGTGGTTGAGCTCGAGCCCGTAGAACTTGTCTTCCAGGCGCCGAACCTCATCACAGTAGGCTTCCATCTTCGGGTCACGGCAGTGGGAGTTCTTCATGACTTGGTCGATGACGAGCTGCGAGTCACCGTGAGCGTCGAGGCGTCGGACCCCTAGCTCGATGGCGATTCGCAACCCGTTTACCAGAGCCTCGTACTCAGCCACGTTGTTGGACGCCGGGAAGTGGAGGCGTAGCACGTAGCGTAGGTGCTTTCCGAGGGGCGAGATGAAGAGCAGGCCTGCGCCGACCCCGTCTTCATCAGCGACCCGTCGAAAAACATGGTCCAGAGCTCCGGTTGGATCGGAGCTATCAGGAGCTGGGTGTCGACCCATTCAACCACGAAGTCCGCCAAGACCTGGGACTTGATGGCCTTCCGAGGGGTGAACAAGATTGTCTCGCCCATGATCTCCACCGCCCACTTTGCAGTTCTACCCGAGGCATCTCGGGACTGGATGATCTCCCCCAGGGGGAAGGATGACACCACAGTCACCGGATGAGACTCGAAGTAGTGTCGCAACTTCCGCCGCGTCAGGATCAATGTGTACAGCAGCTTCTGAATTTGTGGGTAGCGGATCTTGGTTTCGGACAGTACCTCACTGATGAAGTAGACTGGCCTCTGGACGGGCAATGCATGCCCCTCTTCTCGTCTCTCGACCACAATCGCGGCGCTAACCACCTGAGTGGTCGCGGCGACGTAGATCAAGAGGGCTTCTCCGGCAGCGAGGGGCACCAAGATGGGCGCGTTCGTGAGGAGCGCCTTCAGGTTCCCGAGGGCTTCCTCGGCCTCAGGAGTCTAAGCGAAGCACTCGGCCTTCCTTAAGAGGCGGTATAGAGGCAGGCCTCTTTCGCCGAGGCGCGAGATGAAACGGCTCAGAGCCGCGAGGCATCCCATGACCCTCTGTACGCCTTTCAAGTCCTTGATGGGCCCCATGCTGGTCATGGCAGCGATCTTCTCTGGGTTGGCCTCGATGCCCCGCTCGGAGACGATGAACCCCAAGAGCATGCCTCGGGGGACCCCCGAAGACACACTTTTTGGGATTGAGTTTCATGCCTTTCGCCTTGAGACATCGGAATGTCACTTCAAGGTCAGAAAGGAGGTCGGAGGCCTTCCTCGTCTTGACTATGATGTCATCGACGTAGGCCTAGACCATTCGGCCAATGTGTTCGCTAAACACATGGTTCATGCATCGCTGGTACGTCGCACCCGCATTCCTCAAACCAAACGGCATGGTAACATAGCAGTACATGCCGTAGGGTGTGATGAAAGAAGTCGCGAGCTGGTCGGACTCTTTCATCCTGATCTGGTGATACCCTGAGTAGGCATCGAGGAAAGACAGGGTTTCGCACCCAGCAGTGGAATCCACGATTTGATCGATGCGAGGCAGAGGGTAGGGAACTTTTGGACATGCTTTGTTTAGACCAGTGTAGTCTACACACATCCGCCATTTCCCCTCTTTCTTTCTCACAAGCACAGGGTTGGCAAGCCATTCGGGATGGAATACCTCTTTGATGAACCCTGCCGCCATTAGCTTGTGGATCTCCTCGCCTATGGCTCTGCGCTTTTCTTCATCGAATCGGCGCAGAGGCTGCTTCACGGGTCGGGCTCCAGCTCGGATATCCAGCGAGTGCTCGGCGACTTCCCTCGGTATGCCGGGCATGTCCGAGGGACTCCACGCGAAAACATCGGCGTTTGAACGGAGAAAGTCGATGAGCACTGCTTCCTATTTGGGGTCGAGCTCGGAGCCGATCCGAATTTGCTTGGAGGCGTCGTTGCAGGGGTTGAGAGGAACGAACTTAACCGTCTCCGCTGGCTCGAAGTTGTCGGCGTGGCGCTTCACGTCGGGCGCCTCCCTAGAGAGGCTCTCCAGGTCGGCGATGAGGGCCTCGGACTCGGCGAGGGCCTCGGCGTACTCCACGCACTCCACATCGCATTCATACGCGTGTTGGTACGTGGGTCCGACGGTGATGACCCTGTTGGGGCCCAGCATCTTGAGCTTGAGGTAGGTGTAGTTGGGGACGGCCATGAACTTGGCATAGCATGGCCTCCCCAACACTGCGTGGTAGGTTCCTCAAAACCCAACCACTTCGAACGTGAGGGTCTCCCTTCGAAAGTTGGAGGGCGTCCCGAAGCAGACGGGTAGATCGAGTTGTCCGATGGGTTGGACGCGCTTCCCGGGGATGATCCCGTGGAAAGGCGCAGCACCCGTCTGGACCGAGGACAGATCGATCCGCAGGAGCCCGAGGGTCTCGGCGTAGATGATGTTGAGGCTGCTGCCTCCGTCCATGAGGACCTTGGTGAGCCTGACGTTGCCGATGATGGGGTCGACAACGAGTGGGTATCTCCCCGGGCTCGGCATGTGGTCTGGATGGTCGGCCTGGTCAAAGGTGATGGGCTTGTCGGACCAGTCTAGGTAGACTGGCGCCACCACCTTTACCGAGCAGACCTCCCGACGCTCTTGCTTGCGGTGCCGAGCTGAGGCGTTCGCCACTTGCCCGCCGTAGATCATGAAGCAGTCGTGGACCTCGGGGAACTCTCCTGCCTTGTGATCTTCCTTCTTTGCGTCGTCGAGGGCCTTGCCACCCTCCGCGGGTGGCCCAGCCTTGTGGAAGTGGCGTCGAAGCATTGCACACTCCTCAAGGGTGTGCTTGACGGGCCCCTGATGATAGGGACACGGCTCCTTGAGCATCTTGTCGAAGAGGTTGGCACCTCCTGGAGGTTTTCGAGGGTTCTTGTACTCAGCGGCGGCGACAAGGTCCTCGTCGGCGGAGTCGTGTTTCGCTTGCGACTTCTTCTTGCCTTTCTTCTTGGTGCCGCGCTGAGTTGACGCCTCGGGAGCATCTTCCGGTGGGCGGCCCTGGGGCTGCTTGTCCTTCCGGAAGATGGCCTCGACCGCCTCCTGGCTAGAGGCGAACTTGGTGGCGATGTCCATCAGCTCGCTCGCCCTGGTGGGGGTCTTGCGACCCAGCTTGCTCACCAGGTCGTGGTAGGTGGTGCCGACGAGGAACACGCCGATGACATCCGAATCGGTGATGTTGGGCAGCTTGGTGCGCTGCTTCGAGAATCGCCGGATGTAGTCCCGGAGAGACTCTCCCGGCTGCTGGCGGCAGCTTTGGAGATCCTAGGAGTTCCCAGGGCGCACGTATGTGCCTTGGAAATTGCCGGCGAAGGCTTGGACAAGGTTGTCCCAGTTGGAGATCTGCCCCGGGGGCAGGTGCTCCAGCCAGGCTCGAGCGGTGTCGGAGAGAAACAGGGGGAGGTTGCGGATGATGAGATTATCATCGTCCGTTCCACCCAGTTGGCAGGCCAGCCGATAGTCCGCGAGCCATAGTTCCGGTCTCGTCTCCCCCGAGTACTTTGTGATAGTAGTCGGGGTTCGGAACCGGGTCGGGAACGGTGGCCGTCGTATGGCGCGGCTGAAAGCCTGCGGACCGGGTGGTTCGGGCGAAGGACTCCGATCCTCCCCGCTGTCGTAGCGTCCCCCACACCTGGGGTGGTAGCCTCGGCGTACCCTCTCGTCGAGGTGGGCCCGACGGCTATGGTGATGGTGCTCGTTGCCGAGGCGACCCGAGGCCGCAGGCGCTGTGTTGCGCGTGCGCCCGGTGTGGACCGAGGCTTCCCGCATGAATCGGGAAGTCGCGGCGCGATGTTCCGAGGGGTACCCCTGCCTTCGGGAGGCGGAGCTTTCGGCCCGTCGGACTGCGGTGTCCTCCAGGAGATTCTTGAGCTCTCCCTAGATACGCCGCCCCTCGGTGGTTGATGGCTCCGGCATCGCGCGGAGAAGTATTGCCGCTGCAGCCAGGTTCTAGCCGACTCCACTGGAATCCGGCGGTGGCCTTACCCTGACGTCGTCAGCGATGCGGTGCTGGATGCCCTGGGGGAGATGACGCGCTTCTCCGGTCAGAGGTTGGCCCGCCCATTCCTGCTCGATGTCCCGGCGGATCGGCACAAGCGTTCCTGCTCCCTCGTCGAGCCTGGCCTGTCTCTCGCGGATTTGCTCGAGCTGTGGGTCAGGACCCCCCGCCGGGACGGGGACCACAGCTAGCTCCCGAAGGATGTCAACGCGAGGCACGGGCCTAGGGGGATCACCGTTCTCCGGCATACCAAGATGGTTGCCTTCGCCGGGACGCCCTAGATCGACGTGGAAACATTCACGACTTGGGCCGCAGTCCTCGTCGTCGAGGCTGCGGCTACCGTTGGAACAGTCGGAAAGGCAGTAGTCGCATGCGGTCATGAAGTCCTGCATGGCACTGGGGTAACCAAGTCCGGAGAAATCCCAACAGAGGTCGGGCTCGCCATCTTCCTCGGACCCCACGAGCTCGTAGGACGAGATGGCCGTCAGCCGGTCCCAGGGTGACCGCACACGATACCCCGGAGGGTTTGGACTCGCCTCTATGAGAGTGTCCACCGAAGTGGAGTCGCTTGGCGAGTCGAGGCCGAATCCAAAAGACACGAGATGGGAATCGGTCGGTACCTTTTGGTCGACGGGCGGTGACGAAGTCACGTCAGGGACTGACTGCACCATCGTCTCAGGTACTAGGGTGACGCCCAGCAAGTCCTTCGCGAGTGTGCTGGCGTCGTCCGTTTGCTTGAGGTTGGTGAGTTGCGGGGAGACGGCGCTCGTCTTCATCTCAGATGCGAGGCCGGTGCCCGACGCGCTCCCCGTTGGGGCGCCGGCGCCGTCGAATCGCTCGACAGCCAACGAGGTGCTGCCTCCTGCTTGGCCTTGGTTGCCCCGCCTCCTCCTCCGTCGGCGGGGGAGGGGATGGGACAAGCTCGAATGTCGTCCTTCCACCGCGTGGGGAAGGCGTCGTCGATTTCCCTACCGGCGAGCGGGTTGTCGACCGCCATTGTCGCTGTCGCGCGGCGGGGGAAGGAGTATCATGTCGTAGCTGCCGTCGAGGGACATGAACTCAAGACTCCCGAAACGGAGCACCGTCCCGGGTTGGAGAGGTTGCTGGAGACTGCCCATCTAGAGCTTGATGGGAAGCTGTTCGTCAACACGCAGCAGGCCCCTACCTGGCGTGCCAACTGTCGGTGTTTCGAAACCCGGGGGGTCCCTGGACCGATGAGTGAATTGTTCGCCGCGTGCCCCAGCCCAGATGGGTCGACGCGAGGCGGAACGCGAAGGGGGAGAGAGCAGCCGGAGGGAGGCAGGCATGGGAGAGTGGAACCTGCGGCCTTCATGTTAGCCCCGCGCCCAGGTCGGGTGCGCTTGCAGTAGGGGGTTACAAGCATCCACGCGGGAGGGAGCGAGCAGCCTTGCGCGAGCGTCGTCCCGTCCTTCCCCGCGCGGCCAACCCCCTGTAAGAGGGCCCTGGTCCTCCCTTTTATAGGCGTAAGGAGAGGATCCAGGTGTACAATGGGGAGTATAGCAATGTGCTAACGTGTCTAGCGATGGAGAGCTAGCGCCCTAAGTACATGCCATCGTGGCAGCCAAAGAGGTCTTGGCACCTGGTTCGCGTGGTGTCGTGGCCATCGGAGGAGCGCTGGAGCCTGGTGGAAGGACAAATGTCGGGGCTGTCGAGTCCTTGCTGACGTCCTCTTGCTTCCGTAAGAGGGCTGAGAGCCACCGTCGTCACAGGGCTTGTGGGGCGCCATTATTACTCGTATGGTGGAGCGAGCCAGATGGGACGCCGGTCTTGTTCCCCGTAGCCTGAGTCAGCTCGGGGTAGGGTAATGATGGCGCTTCCTGTTGACGTGGTCGGTCCGTGCCCTAGGTTGGGCGAGGTGGAGGCTCCTCCAAGGTCGAGGTCGAGTCTGTCTTCCGAGGTCGAGGTCGAGTCCGAGCCCCCGGGTCGGACGAGGCGGAGACCGTCGGCTTAGGCCAGGGTTGAGTCCGAGCCCTAGGGTCGGGCGAAGCGGAGTTCGTCGTCCTTCGGGGCTGAGCCCGAGTCCGAGCCCTGGGTCGGGCGAGGCGGAGTTCTTCGTCTTCCGGGGCCGAGCCCGAGTCCGAGCCCTGGGGTCGGGCGAAGGCGGAGTTCGTCGTCTTCCGGGGCTGAGCCCGAGTCCGAGCCCTGGAGTCAGGCGAGGCAGAGTTCGCCGTCTTCCGGGGCTGAGCCCGAGTCCGAGCCCTAGGGTCGGGCGGAGCGGAGTTCGCCGTCTTCCGGGGCTGAGCCCGAGTCCGAGCCCTGGGGTCGGGCGGAGCGGAGTTCCCTATGACGCCTGAGACCAGACTTGGCTGCTGTCAGCCTCACTCTGTCGAGTGGCTCAGCAGTCGGAGCGGCGCAGGCGGCGCTGTCCTCTTGTCAGACCGGTCAGTGGAGTGGCGAAGTGACTGCGGTCACTTCGGCTCTGTCGACTAGAGGGCGTGCGTCAGGATAAAGGCGTCAGGCCACCTTTGCGTTAAATGCCCCTGTGATTTGGTCGGTCGGTGTGGCGATTTGGCCAAGGTTGCTTCTTGGTGAAGACTGGGCCTCGGGCGAGCCGAAGGTGTGTCCGTCGCTGGAGGGGGGGCCTCGGGCGAGACGTAGGTCCTCCAGGGTCGGCTGCCCTTGCCCGAGGCTGGGCTCGGGCGAGGCGTGATCGTGTCCCTTGAATGGACCGATCCTTGACTTAATCGCACCCATCAGGCCTTTGACAGCTTTGTGCTGATGGGGGTTACCAGCTGAGATTTAGGAGCCTTGAGGGTACCCCTAATTATGGTCCCCGACAACACACTAATCTACTTAGCTAATAAATCCCCCGCAGTAACATTTCTCGTAATTACTCGCCTTGTCTACAATTCTTCCTTTCTTACCCTGTATTTCTAACCCAGATAGGCTACCCCTATAGTGTCAAAAGAGAACATTATAGACTTGATCCTTGGTATGTCATGGTTAATAAAGGCAAAGACAGTTTATACACCGGGCTAAGGGAACCTTAGAACTTACCAGTTCCAAAGGAGAAAGATTCGAAGTTGAGATTGCAGTAACTACCACCACCAGATTAGTGGCATTCTTAGTAGATGAAAAGTTTGTGGGTGGCAACATCCGTGCAGTTAGGGACTTTTCAGATATCTTTCCAGAGGAGTTATTAGGGATGCCACCATATAGGGAAGTTGAGTTTGTCATTGATCCCTTACCTGGGCTGCCCCTACTTTCAAACGGTCATATAGGATGTCTGTAGAAGAGTTAAAGGGACTGAAGAAGCAGTTAACGGAATTACAAGAGGCTGGGTACATTCTTTCAAATTCTTCACCTTGGGGGAGCGCCAGTTCTATTTGTACCGAAGAAGGATGGATCGCAAGGGATGTGCGTGGATTATAGGACCCTTAATGATGTCATTATGAAGAAAAAGTACCCGTTACCCTGCATTGAGGATTTATTTGGTCAGATGAGAGGTGTAAGGGTATTCTCGAAGATTGATCTCCGATCGGGTTACCATCAAATGAAGATTAGACCATCGGATATCCCCAAACGGCTTTCTCGACCCGATATGGATTATATGAGTTCACTGTGTTGTCATTTGGACTAACTAATGCACCAGCTTATTTTATGAATTTGATGAATAAGGTGTTTATGGAGTATTTGGATAGATTCATTGTGGTATTCATCGACGATATTCTTATCTATTCTAAGAGTGAAAGTGATCATGAGGAACACCTGAGATTGGTGCTACAGAAGCTACGAGATAATCAACTCTACACCAAGTTTAGCAAATGCGAGTTTTGGATTGACAAGGTGCCATTTCTTGGACATATCATTTCTAATGGAAGGATATCAATGGATCCTGCTAAAGTCAAGGAGATAGTGGCGTGGAGCATACCCACTACAGTTACGGAGGTTTGGAGTTTCTTGGGATTTGTAGGATATTATCAGAGATTTATTGAAGGATTTTATAAGATTGCTAAGCCTATGACCTCACTTCTGGAGAAGAAAGAGAGTTCAAGTGGGATGAAAAGTGCCAAGATAGCTTTGATCAATTAAAGAAGAGGTTGATGTCACCACAAGTGTTGGTTATGCCAAATCTACAGAAGGGATTTGATATTTATTGTGATGCATGTGGCCAAGGCTTGGGATGTGTGCTCATGCAAGAAGGACATGTGATTGCCTACGCGTCTTGTCAGTTGCGGAAACACGAGTTGAACTACCCCACTCATGACTTAGAACTGGCAGCCGTCGTGCATGCGCTTAAGATATGGAGACATTATATTATGGGAACCAAGTGTCAAGGGTATACGAATCATAAGAGTTTGAAGTATATATTCACTCAGAAGGATCTCAACCTTAGGCAACGTCGTTGGTTGGAGCTTATTAAGGATTATAATTTGGAGACTCACTATCACCCGAGCAAGGCAAAATTGATTGCAGATGCCTTGAGTCGAAAGGAGCATGTTCATTCAGCTGTTGTTGCCCAGGTACCCGATGAGATTGTTGAGGATTTCAGGAGACTTAACCTGGGGATAGTTGCTCACACTGAAGGAGTTATTATTGATGTGGAACCTACCTTGGAGCGAGAAATCCGCAGAATGACAGATGGGTGATGCCAAGATACAAGGGATTAGGGATCTGATTACTGAAGGTCGAGGTCCAGAATTCACGGAAGATGAGCAAGGCATCGTATGGTTCAAGGGCAGGATATGTGTTTCCTGATATTGAAAGCCTTCATGAGACTATTTTAAAGGAGGCCCATGACTTGGATTATTCTATTCATCCTGGTAGTACCGAGATGTATCAGGATTCGAAGCAGAAATACTGGTGGTATGGATTGAAAAGAGATGTGGCTGCACATGTGGCTATGTGTGATGTGTGTCAAAGAGTTAAGGCTGAACACCAAAGACCAGGTGGACTATTATACCCAGTAAAGATACCCGACTGGTAGTGGAAAGAGATTAGTAAGGACTTCATTACCATATTGTCTCGCACCTCGAAAGGATATGATTCTATATGGGTTAATATGGATAGATTGACCAAAGTGGCTCATTTCATCCGGGTCAAGACTACTTATAAAGGTTCTCAACTAGCAGAGTTATATATGGCTCGGATTGTGTCTCTACATGGTGTGCCAAAGAAGATCGTTTCGGATAGAGGATCACAGTTTACCTCCAGATTTTGGAAAAGTTTTCATGAGAATATGGTTACGAAGTTGAATTTTAGTTCAGCCTTCCTCAGACTGATGGACTAACCGAAAGGACTAATCAAGTATTGGAGGACATGTTGAGAGCTTGTGCCCTTCAGCATGGTAGTAGTGGGACAAGAGTCTACCTTATGCTGAGTTCTCATATAATAATAGTTACCAGGCCAGTCTGAAGATGTCACTGTGCGAGACTCTATATGACAGGAAATGCAGGACTCCTTTATTTTGGACCTAGACTAGAGGAAGACAATTCTTTGGGCCTAAACTTATACAAGAAGCAGAAGAACAAGTCTGTATAATTCGGAAGAATTGAGGATAGCTCAGACTAGGCAAAAGAGCTACGCTGATAATAGAAGAAGATCACTGGAGTTTGAGGAAGGTGATCATGTGTACCTCAAGATGTCACCACTTCGTGGAATGAGGAGATTCAAGGTTAAGGACAAATTGTCCCCTCGCTATATTGGACCATTCTTGATCTTTAGGCGAGTTGGGGAGATGGCATACCAACTCGAGCTACCTGATAATCTATCTGATGTGCATAATGTATTCCATGTGTCTCAACTTAAGAAGTGTGTCCGTGTCCCTGAGGAACAGTTACCAATGGAAGAGCTCAGTGTTCAGGGTGATTTGACTTACACAAAGTATCCTATCAAGATTCTTGACACCTTGACTCGAGTTACAAGAAATAAGGTGATAAAAGATGAGCGAAGTACAATGGAGCTATCATGGAGAAGATGAAGCTACTTGGGAGAGAGAGGAAGAGCTTCGCATAGATTTTCCACATCTTTTCCCTAGTCCTTCCTAAATCTCGAGGACGAGATTATTTTTAAGGGGGTAGGATTTGTAATACCCAATTTGTAATTTGTTAGAAATAATATAAATGGAGAAACAATTTCTCTTTATGTGAGTTTGACCTTTATGTACCATCACATGTGAACACCATAATTAAAAACAAATAAGTATTAAGATATATGCTACCAAAATATGTATCATGCTTGGTTTTCATGTTGTGTGCATTTTGTAACAACATAAAAAAATAATGTGACAAGAAATATATTAAAAAGCCCAAAAGTGGAACTTAAGTTCTAAAGGAAATTTATAATTTGAGATTTGAGAAAAGAGAAGAAATACTATACAAATGAGATAAAATAGATATATAAAATAACTAGATTTGGTTATTTAAATTTAACCTAAGTATGAACTCCATAAATATAAATTAAATTTTGAAATTGAATTTGAAAAAGGAAAGAGAAAGAGAAAAGAAAAATAGAAATGAAAAAGAAAAGAGAAACCACCTAGCTGGGCCGATTTCTCTCCCTGCGGCCCGTTAACTCACGCGCGCCAGCCCACTCTTGACCCGGCGCCGACATGCGGGGACCCCCTGCCAGCCTCTCAATCCCCACTGCGTGCTTGACTCAGGCCGCTGTTGGGTGGGACCACACTGTCAGCCACCACACGGACACACCCACAACAAATCGAGCGCCATCTATGGCAAACAATGCGCGGCGACCGGGTCACCGGATTCCCTCTCATCGGGTGCTCGCCCCACGTACTTATAAGTTGACCACCTCCAATGGCCCTCCAAAACCAATGTCGCGCAGTGTGAGCCAAGAATAGGGCACTCGGTGCCATAGTGATGCAGCCGCCATGGCCGTCGAGGGGGGGAGATAGAGGGTAGTGCCACCGCCGCGTGTAGATTTTTGATTACGTCGTTGCCGCAGCTTCTATGGTGTCCTAGGCGCTTCACCGAAGTACCTGGAGCTCGGGCGCAGGTCGACGGGCAAGCCTGGGCGAGGTTCCCTGTAGCGTAGCGGAAGCATGGTGGGGCGTTGCCGTGGTGCCGCATGCAGGCCGCTGTTGGGGCCTAATTGGGTGGTCCGGGTGGCTCCCTCAAGTCCACTGGTGGTGTGCGAAAGCTTTCCAAGCACAATCGATGGCTGACCCTCGACGAATTGCTCGCTGGAATCCAGGCGCCGCCGCAATCGAGTCTTGTGTCGTGGGCGGGTTCCTCTGCGCCACCCTCGGTCGGTATGGTTCTTTCGAAACGACTCGCCTTGCCTTGCTCTGCGTGTAGCACCCGCTAATTTGCGTATTTGGGCTGGGACGGCACCTGGGAGCGTGGATGTCGGCGTGCTCCACCGTGGGGATACCTGGCGCCGCCACTGCCTGGATGCAGCCGTGGGGAAGAGACGACGCCCATGTACCGTGGATTAGTAATCGGACGGCCCAGATCAATGTTAGTGTACCGCTTCGGGGGAAATAAATCGGAGGCGTAAATCTCAGATCGGACGCCTGGGAGTAGATCTCAGATTCATTAAATCCTTACCGTCAATCGTAGATCCGACGGTCCACCGAACGTATCGCTTCAGCGCACTCCAGATCTAATCCGTGCCCTCGGCTGGTGATCCAACGGCCGAGGATTGCGGATACCCCTTCGGCCCTGTAAAATTGTGTAAGAGACCCTGGATTATTACAAAATAGAACCCGCCGTTCATTACAGCTATACATTTTGTCTTGAGATTCTTACCGGGCGGCCCCTGTATTTTACAGAATTTGATGCCCAGTCCAGAGATTTATAAAATTCAGAAAATTGATTAGAAAATGATTTTAATGTGAAAATAAATCATAGAATTTGTTTAATTCATATAAAATTCATATGAAATCCAATTTAATCCATTCCAGTCTCTATAACTTTGTAATATTATTGTTTATCACATAATACCTCTGTTTTGACATAAAAGGCACAATAAAATTTATATCTTATTTAATCTTGTACAAAACACATAAAACCTTTAGAAATTCATAACTTAAAATATATAACTCCAAATTGATTCATTCCAGTGGCATTTATTTTGTTTAAATATTGTTTATCACCTGGTATCTTTGTCTAACCATGAAGCTTGATTTAAAATTATCCACATGAATAACTCTATTCTAGGCATTAAATAACTTCAGAAAATCATAACTTAATAACCCTAACTTCGATTTTAATGGTTCTCGTTGGCACGATCTCGTAGCAACATGTAGATCATTATTATTTAGTTTGTACTTATGTTTGGTGTGATGTTAATTTTATCTATACCATGTTTGTTTGTATTGCTACGACTAGCGTGAGGCATGTGTCATCTGGAAAGCAAGTGGGTACCAGGAATCTCAAGTGCCAGACAAGTTGTGCCCTTGACCACTTTTTACCCAATAATATTCTTCATTATCACTATTCATGCATAGGTTTAATTTGATGGGACCCAATAGGTCACCCTAGTCTGTTTATCCATTTTTCCTTGTTTACCCCTGAATCATATGGGTAGTTATGCTATTGCTTTACATGGTTTTTGGTTAATATTTCATTATATCCATGTTCCAGTTATTTTGTTATTTTATTTATGTTCATGTCAAAATCATTATATTATTGTTAATTGGAACATGGAGCTTAACTTGAGAAATACGTACCACCACAAGGGAGGAATGAGACCCCTTGGCTAACTAATTAGGAAAGCTAGTGGAAGACTACCTTACCTGAAAGGGGCAAGGGCAGTAGGGGAGTTGCATGCAAGGAAGTTCTCGGGTTGATTTTGCTGCGATGGCGGTCAGACGAGGGATTCTTGCAAGTTGCAAGTGCTCTTCCCATAAACTGTAGCGGGTTTTCGAAAGCTAGTGGAACTTTGTAAAAGCCTCGTAGTGGATCCCTAGTCATTCACCTCGGTAGTGTCTAAGGGTCTAGCTAACCCTGGTGACATGGGAAACACGACTTGTGGGTAAAGGGTACAACCTCTGCAGAGTGTAAAACTGGTATACTAGCCGAGCTCATGGTCATGAGCAGCTCAAGACTCTCTAATGATTAATTTATGGAACTTAAACTCAATTTGTCATATGCATTTGCATGGGATTTGTTATTAATTTTGTTCTATTATTTTATTATGGTTTGGTATTCACTTACACTTAGTAATTGCTAATAAAATTTTGACCAACCTTAAAAGCAATGCTCAGCTTTAACCATTCTCTTTGGTAATCCTTACACTTTACATGATCTCCCACCTTTGGTGAGTTCATGTCACATTATTCCCCACAACTTGTTGAGCGATGAACATGTGTGAGCTCATCCCTTGCTGTCTCACACCCCCCACAGGTCAAGAACAGGTACCACTGGATGAGGCGCATGGTGGATGTTGCGCTGTGTTCGTGAGAGGTCTAGGTCGTCGTCTCCTAGTTGACTTTCTGGCGCCAAGGATGGATTTTAGATCCTGTTATATTTATCTTTTATTTTGTAAGACTTCCGCTATGTAATAAGTACTCTGATTATATTATAACATTTATCTCTATACACTCTGTTATTATATATGTTGTCTTATTTGGCGCATGTATGAGATGCACCTGGCTTTGTTCCTTAAAGCCGGGTGTGACAAGCAGCGACAGAGGGGAGGGGAGCGCGGGCGCGTGGGAGTTGGGCCGCTTGGGCCGCGAGGGGGGAGAAAAGCGCGGGCGTGCGAGAGAGAGAGGGGGTTTAGGCCGGAAACGATCCAGCCGAGGGGGGATTTTCTTTTTTTCTATTTCTATTTCTTATTTCTATTTCTATTTCTTTTATCTCCTTTTCTTTTGAACAAATAATTAGCTAAATAATCTTAGGTGCTAAAAAATACTCTATGTGAGGTGCTTCTAACAATCATAGTGTATGCATATGATGAGATGTCCTATGAGGTGGAGTCTAGGGAGCAATTAAGGGGGGGTTAGGAGATTAGGGTTTCAAACCTTGGGGTTAAATTTTGGGATGTTACAAACCTACCCCACTTAAAGGAATCTCGCCCTCGAGATTTAGACTGGGCTTGAGAAAAGGTAAGGGTATTCCCTCCTCAAGGAGTCCTCACTCTCCCAAGTAGCTTCCTCTTCTCCTTCTTTGCTCCACTGAACTTTACAGAGTCTTACTTCTGAGTTGCGGGTCTTTCGAACTACCGAGTCAAGAATCTTTACTGGCTTTTCTCGGTACTGAAGATCCTTCTGAATTTGGATTGTCTCTTCTTCGATGTGATTTTCTGGTACTTGCAGGCATTTGTGGAGCTGGGACACGTGAAACACATTATGGATATCTGACATGGATTCTGGCAATTCAAGGCGGTATGCTGCGGGTCCTACTCTGCCAATGATAGGATAGGGGCCGACAAACCGCGAAGCTAGCTTCCCTTTCACTTGAAACCTTTTGACTCCATGCATCGGGGAGACCTTGAGGTAGATGAAGTCTCCTTCCTCAAATCTGAGTTCTCTCTGCCTGTTGTCCGCATAACTCTTCTGCTAGCTCTAAGCTTCAAGTAATCTTTTGCGGATCAGGGCAACCTTCTCTTCTGCCTCTTTAACGAAGGCAGGTCCTTCTAGTGTCTTTTCCCCTACGTTGGACCACATTAGCGGGGTCTAGCACTTTCGTCCATACAATGCTTCGAATGGTGACATCTTGATACTGGCCTGGTAGCTGTTGTTATACGAGAACTCTGCATATGGCAAACTGGACTCCCAATTTCTATCAAACGTCAACACACAGGCTCTTAATAAATCCTCAAGGACCTTGTTGACCCTTTCTGTCTGACCACATGACTGGGGGTGATAGGCGGTGCTGAAGTCTAGCTTGGTGCCCATACCTTGCTGAAGGCTCATCCAAAATTTTGAGGTGAACTGTGTTCCCCTGTCTGACACTATCTTTCATGGAATACCATGGAGTCTGACTATCTCTTTAAGATATATCCGGGCAAGGGTGGCTCCTCCGAAGGTAGTTTTCACTGGGATGAAATGGGCTACCTTGGTAAGACGGTCTATTATCACCTAGATAGAGTCGTTCCCTTTTTAGGTCTGGGGCAGTCCGGTTACAAAATCCATGCCTATTTCTTCCCACTTCCATTCAGGCACTAGAAGGGGTTGCAGTAGACCTGCAGGCTTCTGATGCTCGGTCTTAGTTCATTGGCAAGTGTCACACCGGGCCACATACTGTGCTATCTCTTTCTTCATCCCTCTCCACCAGTATTTGGTTTTGAGGTCTAGGTACATCTTGGTGGTCCCTGGGTGGATGGAGTAGGCTGAGTTGTGAGCTTCGTCAAGCAGAACTTCTCGTGCCTCCCCTTTTGGTACACACAGACAGTTCTTGAACCAAAGGACTCCTTCCTCATCTGTCCAGAAGTTGTTCCTTGTGAGCTTTTTCCATAAGACCTGCTATCTCAGTGTCCAAGCGTTGAGCCTTGCGTATGAGGTCTTCTAGCATTGGCTTGACTTCTAGGCTGCCATTGTCTCCTAGACATGCATTCAGCTGAGCTGATTCTTTCTTCCAATCTTCTAAGAAGTTGGTTCCTTTCTTCCCAAAAGGTTTTCGGCTGAGGGCATCTGCTACCACGTTGGCCTTCCCGGGGTGGTAGTGGATTTCAAGGTCATAATCTTTGATCAATTCCAGCCATCTTCGCTGACGGAGGTTGAGGTCTAGAGTGAAAATATACTTCAGACTCCTATGATCGGTGAAGATGTGACATTTGTTCCGAATCAGGTAGTGTCTCCATATTTTTAGGGCATGCACTATGGCTGCCAATTTCAGATCATGTGTGGGATAATTCTGCTCATGCGGATTGAGTAAGCGTGATGCATAGGCAATGACTTTCTCATTTTGCATAAGTACACACCCTAAGCCTTGCCTTGAAGCATCACAGAAGACGACGAAATCCTGATGGATGTCTGGCAGTGACAAAACGAGTGCGGTTGTGAGCTTCTTCTTTATAATTTGGAAGCTTTCCTCACACTTCGGGGTCCACACAAACTTATTGTCTTTCTTGAGGAGCTCGGTCATAGGTCTTGCTATGCTGGAGAATCCTTTGATAAAACGGCGGTAATATCCTACCATTCCCAGAAATCTTTGAACTTCACTAACGTTGGATGGCTGCTTCCATTTGGATACTGCTTCTACCTTGGACGGGTCTACTTCTATTCCTTCTGCAGTCAAGATATGCCCAAGGAAGGCTATCTTTTCTAACCAGAATTCACATTCGCTAAGCTTAGCATAGAGTTGATGTGCTCTAAGTCTTTTGAGGACAATCCGGAGGTGATGCTCATGATTTTTGCGACTCTTGGAGTAGATAAGGATGTCGTCAATGAAGACTATGACAAACTTATCCAGCTCTTCCATGAATACCCTATTCATGAGGTTCATGAAAAAGGCGGGTGCGTTGGTTAGTCCGAAGGGCATTACTGTGAATTCATACTGTCCGTATCGGGTGACAAATGCGGTCTTCTAAATATCTGCTTCCATGATTCTCAGTTGGTGATATCCTGACCTTAGGTCTATCTTGGAGAAATACTTGGCCCCTTGAAGCTGGTAGAAGAGGTCATCGATCCGAGGGAGTGGATACTTGTTTTTGATTGAAACCTCATTCAAGGATCGGTAATCAATACACATCCTCATACTTCCATCCTTTTTGGTGACGAAAAGGACTAGTGCTCCCCAAGGAGATGAGCTGGGACGAATGTACCCTTTTTGTTGAAGCTCTGTGATCTGAAGTTTTAGTTCTGCTAATTCGGTGGGAGCCATGCGGTATGGTCTCTTGGCGATGGGCGCAGTGCCGGGGATTAGATCTATGTAGAACTCCACTTCTCTTTCTGGCGGCATTCCTAGCAATTCTTCTGGGAATACATCCATGAATTCTTCTACCACAGATATGCTTGCTAGATTAAACACCATTAGATCCTTGGCGGGTGGCTGAGCCTGACATGAAACTAACTTTCCTTGGTGGTCAGTGAAAAGGACGGTCTTATTTATGCAACTTATGATGCCCTTGTGTTTGGTTAACCAACCCATTCCTAAGATCACATCAATCCCTTAGGATGGCAAGATGGCTAAGTCTGCCAGGAACACTACCCCACTTAAAAGAATTCTAACTTGGGGGCATTTGAGCTGGCATAGAAGGTCTGACCCTAGGGTTCGGGTGACCAAGGGAATTTTTAGGTGTGTAGAGGGAATGCCATGTTTTTCCACAAAACTAGTGGCTACGAAAGAATGAGATGCTCCTGAATCAAAAAGTACAGTAGCAGGAGCAAATTCAACTAGGAACTCACCGAGCACTACTCCCGGAGCTTGCTAAGCCTCTTGAGCATCGACATGGTTTACTCGTGCCCTGCCATGATACTGGGTCTTGCTCTGCTGGTTGATGGAGGAGGGTGCCTTGGAGGCAGGCGCTAGGGCATTCTTGGGGCCATTCACCGAGTTGGAGTAAGTAGGTCCCGATGCCTTCAACTGGGGGCAGTTATTCTTGAAGTGACTGGGGTCTCTGCAGTGCCAACAGGCATTAGCTGGCGGTTGGTTGCTTGCAACTAAGGGGGCCTGAAAGGAGTTCTGACCCTGCTGACTGAAACGTGATGGAGTGGGTCTAGCTGGCTTATTGAAGCTTGGTCCCTTGGGTGGAAGCCCAAAGGATCGAATTCTTTGGTGCCGGTCTTGCTGCTGAGCTCGGAGGACTTGGAATTTCCTCTTGAGGTGACCTTTTTCTTCTTCCCTTGCCCTTTCCACTTGTATGGCTTTGTTTGAGAGGTGCGAGAAGCTGAGGAAATCCTGGCTGGCGAGGATAGTCTTGAGTTCTGGTCTTAGCCCTTTCAAAAAGCAGGCCATCTTCTTGGCTTCTACGCTGACGTTGTCAGGCGCGTAGCGAGCCAATTCTATGAATTTGTGCACGTACTCACCGACAGATCTTCCACCTTGAGTTAGTTTCCCGAAATTCATCTTCCTTGAGCTGAACGATCCCTTAGGGCACATGATGTTCTCGGAAAGCAGTTTCAAATTCCGCCCAAGTAGAATCTCTGATAGTAGCGCTGAAGGTATCCCACCAGGATAGGGCCATCCCAGAAAGTTGATGAGCAGCCAAATGAACACGCTGATTCTCAGGGCATCCGATGGCTTCTAACCTCCTTTTTATCGTGTGTAGCCAGTCAACAGCATCGAGGGGATTGCTGGATCCAGCAAATGTGGGAGGCTTGAGCCTTAGAAAATCTCCCATCCTGTCCTGTGGTCTTCCATGATTCGGACACTGATTCTAATGACTTCTAGTGAGGACTTCGATGAGTTGGGTTTGGTTGGCTAGAACTTGGGCTAAATCTAATGGCAGCTCCGGAGGTGCGGGGAGGTGGGTCTCACTCCCTTCTCCACCGGCTTCTCCTTCAGCTCCTAGGGGAAACCTTGCTCCAATCCCGGAGGCGGTAGGCGTGGTTTTATCCGAAGCCATCTGCTAGGGGGAGAGAATTACTACTATGCATATGCCAATTTTTTTCAACCATGTTATTTTATTCATCACACAAGTTCATTACAAGCATATAGTTACCACAAGTCGCACTACCCGCGAGTGCTTTCTAAGGTATTTCCGAACTCCCTTTCTAAAGTGTCCCCAAATTCTTTGAGAAGGTCATCAAGGCTAGCTAGGGACATATCCTCGATGTCGGACAAGCTTTCTATCCTAGAGGGAGGTAGTGCTGGAGGGGCTTCCTTTTTCTGTTCAGTCTGGCATCCTTGGCTCTTGGTCCTCTTCCGGATTTTCTTCGTGGGGGTGAGCTTCTTTAGCTTCTTATCGTAATCCATCTTCAAGGTTCGGTAGGCTTCACGAGTGTTGGCTTCTTCACCTTCTGTTATTTCGAGACTTTCTTGGAGGGACGCCTTCTCCTTTTTAAGTTCCTTGACCTGTTGCTCTAAGCTCTCCACCCGAGAGTTAAGGTGGGTGCAGTGGGAGGAAAGGTCGTCATAGTGGTCATTGAGGGTGTGGAGATATCCGGCCATGTAGACGATAGTGGGGTCATTCTAAGTAGGATCTCTTCCTGACAGGGCCTGAAGTCTTTTCCTCCAGGCAGGGGTATTTTTGTTGCTAGGTGGGAAGTTGCAAAGGGGGGTTTCAAAGACCTCCCTGCTATAGTTTTGGCATAGCTGTCGGAGGGCTTTTTCGGGCAACATTTTGGCAAGTGTCTAGGAAGCAGTGCCTGGTGAGGGTGACTTGGAAAGGAGGGTGGTTTGGGTAGCTTTGGCTTTCTCCTAGGTAGACTGCCATAGAGCACTTCTCAGTTTCGTTTTCGTGGTATTCTTTCCAGACATACTCCGGCTTCTTGCGGATCCCCATGCAAAGCGCATGTAACACCCACTTTGTAATTGCTAGGAATATTACCAGTAGAGGAACAACTTCTCTTTATGTGAGTTTGATCTTTATGCATCATCATATGTGAACACCATGTCCAAAAACAATTAATAAAGAGAGATGCTACTAAATCATTGCATCATGCTGAATATTTTATTTGTGTGTGCATTCTTGTGACAATATCATAATAATGCAAAAAGAAATAGGTGAATATCCAAATGGGGATTTAAATCCTAAATAATCCTAGAATTAAGAAAAGAGAGAAGGAGGAGGATTATACAAAATAGAGGAAAATAAATGTATGAAAGAATATATTTTGTCCCCACTAATATTTTAATTTAAGAACTTAACTCAGTTAAGAAGCTCACAAACAAGTTTGAATTCAAATTAGTATTAAAATTTGAATTTGTGAAAGAAGGGAGAAAGAAGAAAATATAAAAGAAAAAGGAAAAGGAATACTATACCTGATGGGCCGCCAACCTGGAATTCGGCCCAACTACCCTTTAACCCCGCGCGGCCCACATTCACTCCTCCACGCGCGCGCTCCGCCCACTCGCGCATACCACTGACTCGTGGGCCCGCGTGCAGACTCACCACTTCTCTCGCGCGCTCATCCATTTGACTGACTGGTGGACCCTCGCCGTCAGCGCCTTCTTCTCAACAGAACTTCCGAACATGCCGCAGGCACCCCACGACCCCGCAGTCACCTCGGCGGGTGGTTGCAACCATCTGTCCGTCTTTCCCTCGCATAGCTCGGACTCCCCAGTCCTTAAGGCGTGGGCGCGGACCCTCTTCTTTTCCTGTGCCAAGTGTGCGAATAGAGCAGACCACGCGAGAGAGAAGAGAGAGCGACCCGCCGCAGGCGAATCCGGGCGTGCCGACGACCGTGCTCGGGGTAAGGAACCCAGGGGCTCCTTTCGGACGTGTTGAAGGTGGCCGCAACCGAATTTTGGAAGATAAGCCACCGGCGGCATCGGAATTTGTCGCCGTCGACTCAACACCGCCGCGGATCCGCACCTCGCCGTGGACTGCACGCCTACGCGCACGATTCTCGGTATGGACCCGTTGCCCTTGTTCGCCTTCGTTTCCGCAACGAGTAGAACTGCTTGATTCGGGGAATTGGTGCACCTTGGTTGAGGATTTGCGTCGCCGGCAATGGCGTCGCCGCCACCTTGCGCGGGCGGGGTTCTGTGTTTGGAATCCGGGGAAGGGAGGGCCGCCATCGGGTTCGTGGTCGATAGGGCTATGCACAGTGCCGTAGGAGCGTGAGATTGGCGGCCTGCGGTGCAGACGGGGGAAGTACGCCGGCGAAGTCGCCGCCTCGGCCGCACCGCCGTAGCGCTTGGGCTAGCCGGGGGTTGAAGACGGCGGTCAACCGTTCGATCTTCTTTGGGCGGTGGAGATTAGATCTAAACCATACCCGTTCGGTCGGATCATCCGGGCCGTCCGCCTGACTTGGGAACGGCTGCGATCGACGCTCGGATATTTAAATCTAGACCGCAGGATCGGGATCGGAGGGTTCCGGCTTCATACCGATTCATAATCGCGCTGCTCTAATCTTGGCCACTGATACTTGATCGTGTGGCCCACGGTGGACGATACCCCTTCACCTTGGTAAATTTACAAAAGAGACCTCCTATTTCTGCTGAAACAACCCGCAGTCCTCGGGTGCTGTTCTATGTGTCTCGGTAATCTTACGCCAGGGCCCCTGAGTTCTTCAGATAATGACGCCTAGTCCAGATAAGCAATAAAACAGGGAAAATCATTTAGGAAATAGATTTTTAGTATATATTTAATTGCAGAAACTTGTAAAATGCATAGAAAATTCATTTTAACTTCAAATTGAGCCATTCCAATTTCTAAAATTGTGTAATAATATTCTCTATCATTTAGTGTCTTTGTTTTGGCATAAAAACAGTAAGAACATTAATTTAACATTTAATCCTATTTTAATCACATTAAATCTTAGGAAATTCATAACTTGAAATCTATAACTCCAAATTTAGTGATTCCAGTTCCTATGGTTTCATTTTAATGTGTAGGTTTTTACTGTGTATTTTATTTACATGTTTGGTGCAATGTTAATTTTTGCTATACTATGTATGTATTGTGTTGATGCGAGTAGACGAGCAAGCCACTGTGGAAACTGAGGTTCAACAAGTAGAAGTAGCTGAGCAGGAGCTCATTACAGGCAAGTTGTGCCCTTGATCACTTACTTTTCCCAGCCATGTTCTTATTAATTTTAATGATCTGCATAGGTTAAATTTTGATGGGAGCCTTTATGTTACCCCAGTTTTGATTACCTCTATACCTTGTTCACCCCTGAAATATTTTTGGGTAGTACTTGCTATTGCTTTATGTGGATTGGGTATGGAGATAAACTATTCATGATTATTCTGTTATTATCTTGTTATTATTGCTGTTCATGTTAAGATCATTAAATTAATGGGAACATGGAGCGACCACCCGGGAAAACAGTGCTACCACAAGGGTTTAATGGGACGCCCTTGGCTGACTAATTAGGAAAGCTAGTGGAAGACTACCTTACCCGAAAGGGGCAAGGGCAGTAGGGGAGTGGTCAGTGTAGGGAGGTCCCTGGTTGATTTTGCTGCGATGGCGGTCAGCCAGGAACCCTGCATTGGAACTTCCTATAAACTGTAGCGGGTTTTCGGAAGCTAGTGGAACTTTGTAAAGGCCTCGTAGTGGATCCCTAGCCATTCACCTCGGTAGTGTCTAAGGGCCTTGCAAACCCTGGCAACATGGGATGCACGACTTGTGGGTAAAGATGCGCAACCTCTGCAGAGTGTAAAACTAGTATACTAGCCGTGCTCACGGTCAAGAGCGGCTCGGACCCTCACATGATTAACTATGGAACTTAAGTTTAATTTGACATTTGCATCGCATTTGGGATTATTTTACTATCACTGTTCTTTATTATTATTAAGGTTTGGTATTTACTTACACTTAGTAATTGCTAATAAAATTTTGACCAACTTATAAAAGCAATGCTCAGCCTTAGCCTTTATTTCATTGATCAGCCTTACACTACATGAACTCCCACCTTTGGTGAGTTCATGCCACATTATTCCCCACGACTTGTTGAGCTATGAACGTATGTGAGCTCACTCTTGCTGTCTCACACCCCCCCCCCACAGGAGAAGAACAGGTGGTCGAAGAGGAGCCGCCTAACACTGAGGAGTTCGATCTGATCTAGGTGGCGTTTCTCAGTCGACATTGGCGCCATCGATCCTTAGTTCATTTTATATTTATCTTTATTTTGTAATAAGACTTCCGCTATGTAATAAGTACTCTGATGTTTTATGACATTTATCTCTATACACTCTGTTATTATATATGTTGTCTTCTTGGCGCATGTATGAGATGCACCCGGCTTTGTCCTTTAAAACCGGGTGTTACAGAAGTGGTATCAGAGGAAATGTTGACTGTAGGACGAAACCTAGATAGAAATGGACAAAACCCTTATCTACTTATCTTACTCTGATTCATTCCATACTTACCTTATCTTGATCCTGTCTCACCTTCTACTGTTCTACTCTGATCATTCTTACCTTTTCTACTCTGAGACAAGATGGATTTCCCTGAGACAATCCTTGTTACAGAAGGGGTATGGATTTCCCACCAGACGGAGTTGACCCACTGGTTGCTGCTCAGATGGCAGTGATGCAGCAAATGGCGGACACCATGGCTGATATGCGTGCCCAGATGCAGCAAGAACGCCAGGAAATGCGTCAGGAAAGAGAAGATATACGCCAGGAGTTGCGCCAGGAGAGAGATGAGATACGCCAAGAAAGGAGGGCGCAACAACAGCAGCTACAACAACAGTTTCAACAGCAGCAGCAACAGCAACAAGTGCCATTGCCTCCACCACCACCACCAGTTCCACCTCGTGATAAGCACCGAGAGTTCATGAGTCATAAGCCACCTACATTTGCAAGTTCGCCAGATCCACTTGATGCAGATGATTGGCTGAAAGCAATTGAGAAGATGCTCAACATTGCACAATGCACTGACCGGGAGAAGGTTTTATATGCTTCTGGACGTCTGACGGGTCCTGCTGCTGACTGGTGGGATTCTTATACTGCTGCCCATGATGCTGCGGATACTATTACTTGGGCAGAGTTTAGTACACAGTTCAGGAACTACCATATTCCAGCTGGGATGATAAAGATCAAGAAGAAGGAGTTTCTGTCGCTGAAGCAAGGAAGTATGTCAGTCAGCGAGTACCGCGACAAGTTTATTCAGCTATCCAGATATGCCCCTGAAGAAGTTGCTGAAGACGAGAGGAAGCAGGAGCATTTCATTAAAGGACTTAATGGACCACTGCAGTATGCTCTAGTGGCACACACATTTCCATCATTTCAGAGACTGTTGGATAAGGCCCTGGCTATTGAACACAAGCGTGTTCAGTTGGGAGATTTGAAGAGAAAGGCAATATCTCAAGGACAAGGAAGCAGCAGTGTTCGTCCTCGCTACAGTTCACCACAGGGTACACCGACTCGACCAGGAGGACCGCGCCCAGTTCAGCAATCACCACTGAGGACACCTACTCGACAGGCCACTCCCACGGGACCCCGACGAAGTTTGCAGGACAGAGTCCGGGCACTCAATGTTTCAAGTGTGGGAAGATTGGTCATTATGCAAATGTCTGCCCACACAGGATTGCTACTACTCCAGTTCAGAACAAGCAACAGACCCCTGGCAAGGGATATTCTATAGCCAGGGTGAATCAAGTCAGCGTTGATGATACTCCTGATGGTGGGGACCTCGTAATTGGTATGTTTTATGTTAATACAATTCCTGCAACAATATTATTTGATTCTGGTGCTACACATTCATTCATGTCTGCTAGATATGCCAACACAAATGAAATACCACTGCTAAATATGAGAAAACCCCTGATAGTAATTACACCTAAAGGGCCTGTTGAGGCGAATCAAATGACACGTAGATTGACATTAACCATTATGGGTAGAGAATTTGGAGCTACTGCTATAATATTAGAGTCAAGCAGTATAGATCTGATCCTTGGTATGTCATGGCTAAGAAAGGCAAAGGCCGTTATAGCATGTGGTAGAGGTACCATAGAACTCACTACCACTAAAGGAGAAAGATTTCAAGTTAATATTGCAGTAACCTCCTCATCCATGCGTGCAATGTTCTTTATGCCTGAGGAGTTTGTTGGTGACAACTGTGGGGGATAGATATCCCCTGGGTCCACTAAAAGAGTAAAGGACCTCACGAAAGGCCCAAGGGCCCAATAAATCGTAAGGTCATTCTTTCGTGGGCCTGGGGAGAAACCGCCAGCGAAGCAGAACGACATGGGGCCGGATCGATACACGCCTAGACGGCCCGCAGCACCGAGCGAATAACCGCAACAGAGATCCAACTTTCCCGCGCGGGAGCCTCCATGCAACGAAGCCACGCGAGGATAAGTCGGCGAGGGTTACGTAGGGATAATCACAAGATGTTCACTATCTTTTAGCTACTCGTTGCTATCTTATCCACGTGTACTGCCCCACGGTCGAGTATATAAGGCCTAGGGGGCACCCCTTCAGAACGATCAACTCTTTACTTAGCCACCCACATCAACTCTCTGTATTCTTGATCCAGGGAGCTCTCTTGTAGCCATATCCACCAAGCATACTCATCAGGACGTAGGGTGTTACGCATCTCTAAGCGGCCCGAACCTGCAAAACTTGTCCTCTGTCCCTCGTGCGATCAGCGCGAACCATTTTGCTACAGTTGTCGACACTGTCCTACTCCTAAAACACCTTGAGGGGGAACCCCGGGTGTGCGGTCGGACCCAAAACACCGACAACTGGAGCGCCAGGTAGGGGGTGTGTCGACAATCCAAGCTAGCTCAATGGCCATCTCCTTCAACGGCAAGATCATCCTGCGTACCGGATCCGTGCTCCACTTCGGAACAATCTCGTTTGTAGCGGATGAAGAAGGAATTCTGCATCGCATCGCAGATCCGCCGGAAAAAAGATCTCCCCCAACAAACTCCGAGAATGTTGGAGAAGCACAACCTCCGGCTCTCCGGACGAGGATTGTCTCCGGAGAGTCGGGAGTCGAGAGCTCGCTGACCCGGAGAACTCCGCTGCCTACTTCTCCGACAAAAGGGTGGACACAGATCGCCAGAAGAAAAGTAACCGGGGGGAAGCAAGTTGCTCTTTCCGTCCCTCATGCCTCGAAGAGGGACGGGAAGAGGATCACCGCCACCGCAGCGCCGTTCTACCCCGACGTCCTCTTCATCGGGAGAGTGGAGTCGCCCATTATCTCCGACGACGAGCCGACTGTACCCGGGGAGGAACCGCCTCAACGAGAGTCCCGTCGACGGAGGAACCGGCGCAGGAACGTTCGACGACATCACGCAGCCGGAGAGCGGAATCCGGAACAGCCTGTCTCGCGAGACGAGGTCTCGGAGGTAGGAGAAACTCCGGAAGAGCGCGTCTTCAGAGAACGAAGGAACTCCCGACGACGTGATCGCCGACGAGCTCAGGAGCAGGCTGAGCAGGATGCAAGGCAGCGTCGAGAGAACCCATTCTTCGGGCGCAACCTGAATCCCGACTTCGCCCGAGCTATGAACACGCCGAGCGAAGTCGGAGGAGTGCTGGCTCGGATAGCTGAGGGACTTCCACGGACTCCTGACGCCGATGGCTACCGACGACTGCTCACCCAGGTGGCCAACCACCTTCTACCGCTTGCTCACCCGCCGAACGACCTACGACACGCCATTAACACTCGCCGAGACGCGCGAAGCTCCATCAATGCTTCACGCGAGCGGCGGCATGAGAACGAGATTCGCCGTCGGGAGGAATATGACCGGGATCACGGCATCCCGACCCAGAGCCAAGCTACCAGAACTGAGTCGGCAACGGCCTCAACTAGCGGAATCACCCGGGGGCGGTCGAGGAACCACAATCACAACTCCCCTCCCTGAGACAGACATCATCCCCGACGACAGGAGGACACATGCGGAGTGTCCGCTCTTACTCCGCGCCTTAGGGCCATCCAATGGCCTCCCAACTTCAAGGTATCCAACGTTGACAAATATGAACCTAAGCAGGATCCATGGGGTTGGTTAGCCGTCTACACCACCGCTGCTCGAGCTGCCGGGGCGTCCGAGGACGTGATGACCGCGTACTTACCCATTGTCCTTGGGCAAGACGCGCTGCAATGGCTGCGACATCTACCCCGACACTGCATCGACGTCTGGGGCGACTTCAGTCGACGCTTCACCGCCAACTTCCAATCCCTCTCCGACAAGCTGGCGCAACCGTGGGACCTCAAATCCATCAAGCGCCGGGGGGACGAGACTCTCCGGTCATACCTTAAAAGGTTTCAGACCATGAGAAATCGTATCCCCGAGGTCACGGAGGCGGCCGTGATCGAGGACTTCTACAGAGGATCCAATGACTCGGCTTTCGTCCGAGCCATACTACAGAAGGCGCCGACCACCTCCGAGGAGTTGTTCCGGGAAGCCGACCTCTACATCACCGCCGACGAGCGAGCCCAGGACCTCATTGGAGGTGCGAAGCCCGCACCAGCAGCACCGCGACGCGACACAAACCAACAACCCGACAAGCGATGGGAGAAGAGGCCTCGCGAAGAAGTGCACGCTGCCGGACCACCTGCCTCTCGCGCTCGAGGAGGACCTCGTGGAGGCGAACGAACGCTGGACGACATCCTCGACGCCCAGTGCCCGTACCACAAGGACATGCGCCATACTCTTCGTAACTGCCGAGACTTCAAGCACTCCATCGGACACGGCCGACCCTTCCAGCCTCTACCTCCTCCTCCGCCGAGGGGAGGACCAGATGAACCACGACAACCCCATCGGCAGGAGGAGGGAGGAGGAGGAGCTTTTCCACGCGTTGACAGGGAGGTCAACGTCATCTTCGGCGGACACGGATCGCAGGAGAGCAGAAGACAGCAAAAGCTCAACGATCGCCAAATACTGGTGGCGACCACCGGCCCTCCCGCCCCATACCGGTGGTCGGAGCACCCGATCACCTTCACTCGGGCAGATCAATGGCTCAACTTCGACCACTCGGGCAAGTACCCGCTTCTCATCGATCCGGTGATCCGAGAGAGCCGGGTGAAGAAGGTGTTAGTGGACGGGGGAAGCAGCATCAACGTCACCTTCCCCCGGACACTCCAAGGCTTGGGAGTTCACCTCAAAGAGCTCCACGAGTCGGACACTCCTTTCTTCGGCATCGTGCCGACAGAAGGGGAATACCCGCTGGGCCACATCTACATGCCAGTCACCTTCGGAACTCCGGAGAACTACAGAACCGAATTCCTGAGGTTTGAAGTGGCGAACTTCGACTGCGGGTACAACGCCATCATCGGGAGGCCTGGATTGGCCAAGTTCATGGCCATTCCGCATTACACATACATGATACTGAAGATGCCAGGGCCGCAAGGGATCATAACTGTGCGCGCCGACTTCCAAGGCGCCGCAGAATGTTTCCGAGTGGCTATTCAAGCAGCCCTCACCGCCAAGCCATCGACAGCTCCCTCCGCAATGGCGAATTCTAAGCCTGAGGAGGACCTCACAGTACTGGCAAGCGAAGCTCAGACCGCGACCTCTATGCGGCCGACTGAAGAAACCAAGAGAATCAACCTGGGGTTCGCCGATGAGCGCAAGACGGCTATCATCAGCTCCAGCCTGGATGACAAATAGGAAAGCGCGCTCGTCCGGTTTCTGCAAGACAACCGAGATGTATTCGCATGGCAACCTGCGGATATGCCGGGGGTCCCAAGAGAACTGGCCGAGCACAAATTGAAGGTTTTCCCCCAGGCGAGACCGATTCGGCAAAAATTACGTCGTTTCACGCCTGACAAGAGAGAGGCCATTCGCGCCGAGTTAGCTCGCTTGGTCGCAGTTGGATTCATTAGAGAAGTATTACATCCCGAGTGGTTAGCCAACCCAGTTCTTGTACTCAAAAAGAATAAAGTGGATTGGCGCATGTGTGTTGATTATACTGATCTCAACAAACACTGTCCGAAGGATCCTTTTGGGCTCCCAAGGATAGATCAGGTGGTGGACTCCACCGCTGGATGTTCTATGCTGTCTTTCTTGGATTGCTATTCCGGGTACCATCAGATCAGTCTGGCAAAGGAAGACGAAGAAAAAACGGCATTCATTACCCCGTTTGGTGCTTTCTGTTATACCTCCATGCCGTTTGGCCTCAAAAACGCTGGAGCAACTTACCAGAGAGCCATTCAAACATGCTTAGCAGATCACTGGGGCAAGCGTGTGGAAGCCTATGTGGATGATGTGGTAATCAAAACACAGGACTCAGAAGACTTCATCAAAGACTTGCAACTAGTTTTCAACAGTCTGAGGCGGTATAGATGGAAGCTTAATCCCGAGAAATGTGTTTTTGGGGTACCAGCCGGAAAGTTGCTCGGATTTATTGTCAGCCACCGGGGAATTGAAGCTAATCCAGATAAGATTGAAGCTATCATGAAGATGGAAGCACCTCGATCGCAGAAGAAGGTTCAGCGACTTACTGGATGCATGGCAGCTTTAAGCAGATTTATATCCAGGCTGGGAGAAAAAGGTCTGCCGTTTTACAAGTTACTCAAGAAGGTGGATAAATTCCAGTACTGAAACCACCTCGGCGAGCTACGTCAACTCAACCAGCTGAAGATTTGCTACTGTATATCTCTTGCACGACTCACGTGGTAAGCACCGCGTTAGTAGTCGAGCGAGTAGAAGAAGGGCATGCCTATCCAATACAACATCCTGTCTACTTCATTAGTGAAGTCCTCGGCCCCTCAAAGAAAAAGTACCCTCAAGTTCAGAAGCTATTGTATGCAGTACTTCTAACTGCCCGCAAGCTGCGTCACTACTTTGACGACCACAAAGTCATAGTAATCACAAGTTTTCCAATAGGGGATATTCTTCACAACAAGGAAGCCATCGGTCGAATAGCCAAGTGGGCTTGCGAGCTGGGATCTCATGACATCGAGTTCCGACCTCGCACCACCATCAAAACTCAAGCACTTGTTGATTTCGTATCGGAGTGGACTGAACAACAAGTGCCAGACAACCCGGAGACTGCAGAAGTATGGCGAATGTATTTTGATGGCTCACTAAAGCTGCAGGGAGCAGGAGCAGGGATTCTCTTCACTGTGCCTGGAGGTGAGCACCTTAAGTACGCCCTCCAATTGCTATTCCCAGCCTCCAACAATGCAGCCGAGTATGAAGCTTTAATCCACGGATTGAACATTGCCATATCGTTGGGTGTCAAAAGATTAATGGTATACGGAGACTCTCTGGTAGTCATCAGTCAGATAAACAAGGAGTGGGATTGCTCAAGCGATTCAATGGGAAAATACTGCACTGCCGTCCGAAAACTGGAAGATAAATTCGAGGGTCTGGAATTTCATCATGTAGAAAGAGATCGGAACACAGCAGCTGATGTACTGTCCAAACTGGGGTCCGGTCGAACTCAAGTCCCACCCGGGGTTTTCGTGCAAGAAATTCTGCAACCAAGTATCTCAATGGATCAAACAGAAGAGTGCAATGTCATAGATCAACCCGAGTCAGACCCTGATGACTGGAGAAGGCCGATCATTAAGTATATAAAGAATGAAGAGGAACCAGACGACAAGAATTTGGCAGGGCGCATTGCAAGACAGTCGGCTCACTATACACTTATTGGGGAGACATTATACAGAAGGGGTGCATCAGGCGTCTTCATGAAGTGCATTCTCCCATCCACTGGAAAGCAACTTCTGGAGGAAGTCCATGCTGGGCAATGTGGAATACATGCAGCCTCCAGAACACTAGTTGGGAAGGTCTTCAGGTCGGGATTCTATTGGCCAACAGCGAAGAACGACGCAGCCGAGTTAGTTCAGAGGTGCGAAGCCTGCCAATACTTGTCAAAGCAACAACACATGCCAGCACAGCAACTGCAGACCATACCAGTAACTTGGCCTTTCGCATGCTGGGGACTGGATATGATTGGACCTTTCAAGAAAGCTCAAGGGGGATACACTCATGTATTGGTAGCAATCGACAAATTCACTAAATGGATAGAGTTCAAGCCCATTGCCTCCCTAACCTCTGCTAAGGCCGTGGAATTCATACAAGACATAATATTCAGATTCGGGATACCAAACAGCATCATAACTGATTTAGGATCCAACTTCACAAGTTCAGAATTCTTTGACTTCTGCGAGCAAAAGAGCATTCAGATCAAGTATGCATCTGTAGCTCATCCAAGAGCCAACGGGCAAGTTGAGCGAGCCAACGGGATGATATTGGATGCACTCAGGAAAAAGGTCTTCGATAAGAATGAAAAATTCGCAGGAAAGTGGATAAGGGAATTACCCTATGTTGTTTGGAGCCTAAGAACCCAACCTAGTCGAGCTTTGCATGGAAAAACTCCTTTCTTCATGGTCTATGGGTCGGAGGCAGTGCTACCTGCTGATCTCAAGTTTGGGGCGCCAAGGCTGATCTTTGAAAGCATAGCAGAAGCTGAGACCACCAGGCTGGAGGACATAGATGTACTCGAGGAAGAGCGGTTAAACGCAGTAATCCAATCAGCAAGGTACCAGCAAACTCTAAGGCGTTATCACGACAAGGCTGTACGACAACGATTCTTCTCGGTAGGAGATCTCGTCCTCCGCCGAATTCTAACGGGGGAGGGACGACACAAGTTATCACCCTTATGGGAAGGACCTTTCGTGGTGGCAGAAGTCATTCGGCCCGGATCGTATCGCCTCACTCAGATGGATGGCACGGAAGTTGGGAACTCCTGGAACATAGAACACCTCAGAAAGTTTTATCCCTAGCTGTACCTCAAAACTGCTGGGACGATGATGATGTACTCTGTAAAGTGGAAATATGTTGTCAATAAAAAAGAGGTCTCAAGGATACTCAATTCATTCACGACTGACTTGCATTCTTACTTAACTCGGGGTGACCACTATGCCCTGCTAACGGAGCAATCGACTTAAGTCGGCAACGACTTAAGGCGGTGCGACATGCTCACGCTTACTTAACTCGGGGTGACCTCTATGCCCTGCTAACGGAGCAATCGACTTAAGTCGGCAACGACTTAAGGCGGTGCGACATGCTCACGCTTACTTAACTCGGGGTGACCTCTATGCCCTGCTAACAGAGCAATCGACTTGAGTCGGCAACGATTTAAGGCGGTGCAACATGCTCACGCTTACTTAATTCGGGGTGACCACTATGCCCAGCTAACGGAGCAATCGACTTAAGTCGGCAACGACTTAAGGCGGTGCGACATGCTCACGCTTACTTAACTCGGGGTGACCTCTATGCCCTGCTAACAGAGCAATCGACTTGAGTCGGCAACGATTTAAGGCGGTGCAACATGCTCACGCTTACTTAATTCGGGGTGACCACTATGCCCAGCTAACGGAGCAATCGACTTAAGTCGGCAACGACTTAAGGCGGTGCAACATGCTCACGCGTACTTAACTTAGGGTGACCACTATGCCCTACAAACGCAGCAATCGACTTAAGTTGGCAGCAACTTAAGACCGGTACAATATGCTCGCGCCTATATAATACGGGGGATGACTTCCATATCCCGCAAACAAAACTCATAATCATCATGCGTCATTACTGCTGAACTCATTGACTAACAAATTCTGATACAATGAGAGAGTAATTATGTCATTCGAATGGTAAACCGGAGCCCTCTAACAAATATTCAATCATGCAAACCGCGCGCTTGGAGCATGCAAAATGTTTTCCTATTTTGCAACGTCCTTCTCAGGAGCGACCGACGAAGAAGGGCGACTCAAGGAATCAGGGGCGGCGTTCACGTCAGCTCTTATGTCTTCAGGAATAACTACGCCGGGTCTCCTCATCAAGATTCGTCCAGCCCGAATAGCCTTGTCCAGGGCTTTGTCACGTTGGGCCTTGAGAGTAGCAGAAGTTTCTTCAGCAGTTTTAGCAGCCAGTCGAGCGCTCTCTAACTCCTGAGCAATAGAGTTTTTGGAAGCTCGGAGCCCTTTGATAGTAGCATCTTTCGTTGATATCAACTGCTTAAGCCGGGTTACCTCCTCCATGGATTCCTGCAGCTTACGACGTTGGTGATCTAATTCTTCCATGGTGAAGCGATGACTCCTTTCCAAGATGGTCAGCGAATTGCTAGAATCTTGATACAACCTGTCAAGATTGTCACGAGAAGCAGCAAGGATACGTTTTTCTTCCTGCAAGCACAAGTCGGTTCCTTCAAAAAACCAAGCAAGTAATAGGAGTACAGCAAGGCAAAGCACAGTTTCGTGTATCACCTTTTCAGAGTCGAGCTGAGCGTGAAGAGAAGAACTCAGTGCATTGGCATCATCTAAGGCAGCGGAGACCTGACTCAACTCAATCTGACTTCGAGAGTACTTTTCCTCAAAATCAGTGCATCGCCGGGCCAATTCAGCCTGATCTCGAGAATGTTTTTCCTCAAGAATCGCAATCTGCCGAGTCATTCCTAGCAAGAGGTAATCAAACAAAACGAGGTCAGAAGGTAAAACAGTCCACAACGAAGGCGAAGAAAAGAAAAAGGGCACTAACCAGTGTTAGTCGCCTCCAGCTCGGATACACGACGATGAAGTGACACTGGATTCCAACACGTAAGAGACGAAGCCACTTCTGGAACGGAAGCACCCTGCGATCTCAGCTGGCTGGCCATCCCGTCCACCAAAACCTGATGAGAAGAACAGATGAGCATAATGACAAAAGCTCATGCAACGTAAAGATAAAGCTAAAAACAGCACAGTACCTGGAGGTTGGAAAAGAACGAAGGGATCCCCAGATCAGGAGAAATCAGCCGATAATCAGGCGCGAGGCCACCACCCGAAGCAGCTTGCAATGGATCAGCAGGAATCAGCTCAGCGCCTTCAACAGAGCCAAATGCCCGATCAATGGGGACGCTGCCCTCTAAAGCGACCCCCTGGTCCAAAGTTTGGGCTATCACCATGCAGCCAGAATGTGGAGGTGATCCCGCGTGAACGTCCATGGAAGTGCATGAAGGAGACCTTGCTTGGGCACCCTCGGGGGCTGGGTTATAGTTAGCACTGCCCACTTGAGCCGGATCATCCCCGGCAGCACCCTCGGGGGCTGGGCAGTGGCTTACACTCTTCATCTGAGCTAAGTCATCCCCGGTGACATCCTCGGGGGCTGGGCATGTGTCAGCACCATTCTTGAGGTCCAGACTCCCCGCAATAACCACCTCTAAGGTTGACGGGCTCTCAGCCACTTCCATGGAACCAGGACAATCCAAGTTAGCATCCCGACCCTCGAGATCGCGCTCTAAGGTCGACGAGGCACGGGATGACCTCAATCCAGCATCAGGCATAGCAGCGCAAACCTCCATCGCATCATCATCCACTGGCTCTAACAACAAGTCCTCTGGGACCATATCCTCAAGAGTCTGATCAAAGTTGGCCAGGGACAGCTCTTGCAGACCAATGAGGGCAGACAAAGCAGGAGAGGGAACTCCACTACTTTCACCACTGGCAAGAAATTGCCGACTGTTCTTCCGAGTCAGAGGGACTTCACCCTCTTCCTCCTTGTCGTCTTCATCAGCAACACAGGCAACACTCCCATTGGGATCAGCGACAGATGGAGCACACCCATTGGGATCAACGACAGACATACCACACCCATTGGGGTCAGCATCGGTAGATTCAGGCACGGGAACCTCCTCAGCAGCAGGAACCGACGGACCAGCACCCCGATCCAAACTAGATACTTGCCGAAGGCGTCTCTTTTTCTTTTTCTGCTCATCAGCAGAAAGATCAGTTTGATTGGCTCGGCAAGGACGTCTCGGGCGAACATGGACAGGTCTCTGAACATCCAAGGATGTACCAGCTTCGGGGAGAGGCGCCACCGCTAATGCCCCAGCAGGAGCAGCATCAGAAGAATCCTCAGCCAGCATATCAAGCATGGCGCTTATTTCTGCATCATTAGGATCCAAAGGCACTTCAAAATGTACTTGTCGCTCGTCATCAGGAATCTCCCCAAGCGAGGCAACCAAAGCACTGACTTCTTCATCAGAGGGTCGCGTCCTAATGCCCAAATTGCCATCAGTCGCAGGTGGATTTGACACGAAATGAGTGAAAGCTTTAGCAGGAGGCAAATTCCAGGCCGAGTACGCCATCGGAGCACCAACATTGGACACCTTGCCCCTGAGAATCATTTCCAGTCGGCTCACCAAGTCTGCAGAAGGGATTTTCCTGTTGGTGACCCGAGTTGAGTCGGCTAGCCCTCGATACAGATAAGCTGGGTGGACCCTATCTTTCAGTGGCTGAATGTTCTTAAAAACGAAGTCAGCAACCACAGCTTCAGCGGTTAGACCTCTCTCTTTCAGCAGTCCAACCTCAGCTAGCAACACACCGGCCTCAGCAACCTCCTCATCTGTAGGAGACTCGGTCCAACTTGGGGTGCGAACGTCTGGCTGTCTTCCCGACCGGGGGGGAGAGAATTTCCATAATTGTCAATTATAAACCACTCCAGACGCCATCCTTTAATGCTGTCTTTAAGGGGAATCTCAAGATACTCAGTCTTCCATCCCCGGCGCATCTCCAAACTGGCACCTCCGACCAACTGATGTTGTCCCCCGGCCATCCCAGGGCGACAATGATACAGATATTTCCATAAACCAAAATGTGGTAGCACACCAAGAAAGGCTTCGCATAAGTGAACGAAGATGGAGATTTGCAGAATTGAGTTAGGGTTTAGATGGGTCAGGTTAATGTGGTAGAAATCAAGGAGACCACGGAAGAAGGGAGAGATGGAAAGGCCAAGTCCGCGGAGAAGAAAAGGAGCGTAAACTACAGATTCGTGGGTATCCTCCGTCAAGACAATAGTCCCGTGGCAAATCCGCCAAGAACAGAGTTTCCCGCGGAGGGAGAACCCCGATGGACACGAGGTGGAGGAGTTCAGATTCGGAGATGATAGACATGTGGTTACCTGCGAAAGGCAACTGGCTGTTGGGATCGATTGGAGGAATCACCACAGCGGGCGAGCTCGCGATTTTCCTCTTGGGAGCCATCTCGATTCTACCAGTGAGCAGACTGGAGGCAAGCGCAGAGAGGATTTGGAAGCGGGAATGCAAGAACTAGGGCGCGGAAAGCAAGGGCGGCCAAAAGCGCAGCTCTTATAGGATATTCTCGAGCCAGATACCGTTTCAAAAAGTGCCCAGTCATCACCCGGCAGTTATTTCCAAAACCCCAGCATGCCACGTGGTCATTCGGCAGTTATTTTCCAAAGAGACGATAGGCCACCTCATCACTCGGCTATCATCCTCAAAATAGCTCATGCGGCCTGCTGTCACTCGGCGTTGCCTCTAAAACGCTGATCTTGTGTTTAATCGCTCGGCATTACTTCCAAAGTGCCGACGGCGACCTTCAATCACTCGGCGTTGCCTCTAAAACGCTGATCTTGTGTTTAATCGCTCGGCATTACTTCCAAAGTGCCGACGGCGACCTTCAATCACTCGGCGTTGCCTCTAAAACGCTGATCTTGCGTTTAATCGCTCGGCATTACTTCCAAAGTGCCGATAGCGACCTTCAATCACTCGGCATTGCCTCTAAAACGCTGATCTTGTGTTTAATCGCTCGGCATTACTTCCAAAGTGCCGACGGCGACCTTCAATCACTCGGCGTTGCCTCTAAAACGCTGATCTTGCGTTCAATCGCTCGGCATTACTTCCAAAGTGCCGACGGCGACCTTCAATCACTCGGCGTTGCCTCTAAAACGCTGATCTTGTGTTCAATCGCTCGGCATTACTTCCAAAGTGCCGACAGCGACCTTCAATCACTCGGCGTTGCCTCTAAAACGCTGATCTCACGTTCAATCGCTCGGCATTATTTCTAAAATGCCGACGTCGACCTTCAATCACCCGGCATTGCCGCTAAGACGCGGGGATAGCATTCGGTCGCTCGGCATTACCTCTAAAACATTGATGCAGACTACAAGATTACTCGGCAACTACTTCTGAGAGCGTCAGTATGATGTCCAAATTGTTCATCTACTATCTCAAAAGAATCAGCCTTATGGTCAAGCAAAGCAAGTCAATAAGAAGAAGCCAACGACATTCTTTCATTAAGGGAAGACAATAAGCTTACAAATCAACTCTTTGCGAGTTGATGCTTCCCTGTCATTACTATACTACATTACACTACTACTACACTACACTACACTACTCTACATTACTACTACATTATTCTAACTATACTAAACTATACTAATATCTAAGAAGACCAGTGGCGTCTAGCCACTGGCCCTGCCCCTGCCGCCGCCGCCGCCGCCGCCCTTGGTGCTGCCCTTGCTGCTGCCGCCCTTGGTGCTGCCCCTGCTGCCGCCGCCGTCGCCGCTGCTCCTGCCGCTGCCACTGCCGTCGCCATCGCCACCGTCGTCGCCGTCGCCGTCGTCGTCCTCGTCGTCCTCGTCCTCGCCGCCGCCGTCAGAGTCCTCCTCATCCGAGGAGTACTCCGACTCATCCGAGCCCTCGAGCCCGGAGCGCTCGACGGCCCGGATGTACGTCCAGACCTCCGCGGCTATCCCCTGGGAGTCGTCCGAGTCATCGGACGACGCCGGGGGAGAGACGGGAGCCGGAGATCCCTCGGACTTGGAGGAGAACTCCTCCTCCGAGTATTCCGAGTCACCGAAATCCTCCGAGGGAGGAGTCGGTTCGCGCTTGCGCTTGTTGCTTTTGCCCATGGTGGAAGCGAGCGGGAAAGAAGAGAAGGAAGCAGTAAAAGAACAGCGAAGAGATGTGAAGAAACCAGAGGGGCAACAGCGTTATTTATAGAAGGGGAAGGCAACCGTTCACCTCCAACCGTGGTCACTGAACAGTCGCAAATCATTCAATAAGCACTTCCACCCGTCTGGAGACACGTCAGGCGGCTGACGCCGTTTCATGCAACACTACACCCATTGGGACTCCAGTCAACAGCACAAAGGATATGATTACACTCGCCGTCCCATCACATTACTACTCAGAAGCAGCCGGCCAAAACACTCAGCGTACCAAGCCGTCCCTTGCCCACACCCATTGGGGGGGGACGCCCAGGAATTATCAGTATATTTTTCAAAATGGTCACATCTGTGCAGAGCATGCAGTGAATGCTTCAAGACAAAAATGAGATATCAACAAGAGTTAGAGGGAAGCCAAATATAGCCAGCGGAGTGCAAAATATGGTCGACAGACACGACTTGAAGACTAGACAGAGAACGTCCATCAAATGTCCAATCAGTCACAGAGCAAATAAATTACACTACCTAGCAAGATACGGAAGGATTGCAAACTCGGCTGCAAAAGACAAAATACATGCTGACCTCTGAAGCATAATATTGATGACATAGCACGGATGACATCATGCCAACTTTTCACAAGCAGAAAGGGTAATCTTCAGCAAAAGGACATAAAAAGAAGACCTCCAAGTGAATTATCCTCAAAAATCCACTTGAAGGTCGGGGGCTACACCCATTGGGTGCACCTCCGGTGCACCCTATGGATTATCATTCCAAGCCGAGATCGTGCCGATTTCTAAAGCATGGGACAAGATTAAAAAAGCCAGCCCTCACCCAAAATCAGCAAGCGCAAATAGAAATGATCTCTACTGAGGACCTTCGAGTAGATTATTTTCTAAAATCTACTCGAAGCTCGGGTGCTACACCCATTGGGTGCACCTCCGGTGCACCCAATGAAGTTCAGAATCTCACAAATTGGAATGCCGACCTCTAAGGCACAGGCACGATGCCGGGTTTCGGTCAACGAGTGATCGGAGCAGGAGAAGACAACAGGAAGCCATTTTTCTTCAAAATCACCTACAAGCTGGACCTGAGATCTTCGGGTTGATTATCTCTAAATTAACCCAAAGATCGGGGGCTTGTGGGGGATAGATATCCCCTGGGTCCACTAAAAGAGTAAAGGACCTCACGAAAGGCCCAAGGGCCCAATAAATCGTAAGGTCATTCTTTCGTGGGCCTAGGGAGAAACCGCCAGCGAAGCAGAACGACATGGGGCCGGATCGATACACGCCTAGACGGCCCGCAGCACCGAGCGAATAACCGCAACAGAGATCCAACTTTCCCGCGCGGGAGCCTCCATGCAACGAAGCCACGCGAGGATAAGTCAGCGAGGGTTACGTAGGGATAATCACAAGATGTTCACTATCTTTTAGCTACTCGTTGCTATCTTATCCACGTGTACTGCCCCACGGTCGAGTATATAAGGCCTAGGGGGCACCCCTTCAGAACGATCGACTCTTTACTTAGCCACCCACATCAACTCTCTGTATTCTTGATCCAGGGAGCTCTCTTGTAGCCATATCCACCAAGCATACTCATCAGGACGTAGGGTGTTACGCATCTCTAAGCGGCCCGAACCTGCAAAACTTGTCCTCTGTCCCTCGTGCGATCAGCGCGAACCATTTTGCTATAGTTGTCGACACCGTCCTACTCCTAAAACACCTTGAGGGGGAACCCCGGGTGTGCGGTCGGACCCAAAACACCGACAACAACATCCGGGTGGTTAGAGATTTTCCGGATGTCTTTCCAGAGGAGTTACCAGGGATGCCACCTGATAGAGAAGTTGAGTTTGTTATTGATCTCTTACCTGGAACCGCCCCTATTTCTAAACGGCCATATAGAATGTCCGTAGAAGAGTTGAAGGAACTTAAGAAGCAGTTGACGGAATTACAAGAGGCGGGGTACATTCGTCCAAGTTCCTCACCTTGGGGAGCACCGGTGTTATTTGTGCAGAAGAAGGATGGATCGCAACGGATGTGTGTGGATTATAGATCTCTTAATGATGTTACGGTGAAGAACAAGTATCCGTTGCCCCGTATTGAGGATTTATTTGATCAGATGCGAGGTGCTAGAGTATTCTCGAAGATTGATCTCCGATCCGGATACCATCAGATGAGGATTAGACCATCGGATATTCCCAAGACAGCATTCTCGACTCGATATGGATTATATGAGTTTACTATTATGTCATTTGGATTAACCAATGCACCGGCTTATTTCATGAATTTGATGAACAAAGTGTTTATGGATTATTTGGACAGATTTGTCGTGGTGTTTATCGACGATATTCTTATCTATTCTAAGAATGAAAGTGAACATGAACAACATCTAAGGTTGGTGCTACAGAAGTTACGAGATAATCAACTCTACGCTAAGTTCAGCAAGTGCGAGTTTTGGATTGACAAGGTGCCATTCCTTGGTCATATTATTTCTAATGGAGGAATAGCAGTGGATCCTGCTAAAGTGAAGGAGATAATGGAGTGGAGAGTGCCCACTACAGTTACTGAGATTCGGAGTTTCTTGGGACTCACAGGATATTATCGGAGATTTATTGAAGGATTTTCTAAGATTGCTAAGCCCATGACATCGCTTTTGGAGAAAGGAAGAGAATTCAAGTGGGATGAGAAATGCCAAGAGAGTTTTGATCAATTGAAGGAGAGATTGATGTCTCCGCCAGTATTGATTATGCCAGATCTGCAGAAGGGATTTGACATTTACTGTGATGCATGTGGCCAAGGACTTGGATGTGTGCTTATGCAAGATGGACATGTGATTGCCTATGCATCTCGTCAGTTGAGGAAGCATGAATTGAACTACCCCACTCATGACTTGGAATTAGCAGCGGTTATGCATGCACTTAAGATTTGGAGACACTACATTATGGGAACTAAGTGCCAAGTATACACGGATCATAAGAGTTTGAAGTATATATTCACTCAGAAGGATCTCAACCTTAGGCAACGCCGTTGGTTGGAGCTCATTAAGGATTATGACTTGGAGATTCACTATCACCCAGGCAAGGCGAATTTGGTTGCAGATGCCTTGAGTCAGAAGGAGCATGTTCACTCCGCTTTCGTTGTCCAGCTACCTGATGAATTAGCAAAAGACTTTGAGAGGCTCAACCTGGGAATTGTTACACATACGGAAAGAGTGACTATTGAATTGGAACCTACCTTGGAGCAAGAAATTCGTAAAGGTCAGATTGGTGATGCCAAAATCCAAGAGATCAAGGATCTGATAACAGAGGGTAGAGGCCCGGAGTTCACGGAGGATGAACAAGGCACGATATGGTTCAAGAATCGGATCTGTGTTCCCGAAATTGATAGTCTTCGGGAAACTATATTGAAGGAAGCACATGACTCAATTTATTCTATTCATCCTGGAAGTACTAAGATGTATCAGGATTTAAAGCAAAAATATTGGTGGTATGGATTGAAGAGAGATGTGGCTGCACATGTGGCTATGTGCGATGTATGCCAAAGAGTTAAGGCTGAACACCAGAGGCCAGCCAGACTGCTACACCCACTGAAGATACCTGAGTGGAAATGGGAAGAGATTGGCATGGACTTCATTGTTGGATTACCCCGCACGTCTGCTGGATATGATTCTATATGGGTGATTGTGGACAGGCTAACTAAAGTAGCCCACTTTATTCCAGTGAAGACCACGTATTCAGGTGCCAAGTTGGCAGAGTTGTACATGGCACGGATTGTCTGCCTGCATGGTGTGCCAAAGAAAATCGTGTCGGACCGGGGGTCACAGTTTACCTCTCGATATTGGAAGAAGTTGCACGAGTCATTGGATACGAGATTGAATTTTAGTTCAGGCTTACCATCCACAGACTGATGGGCAGACTGAGAGGACCAACCAAGTGCTTGAAGATATGTTAAGAGCTTGTGCTCTTAAACATGGTGGAAGTTGGGATAAGAGTCTACCGTATGCGGAGTTCTCATATAATAATAGCTATCAGGCCAGTTTGAAGATGTCACCGTTTGAGGCTTTGTATGGCAGAAAGTGCAGGACTCCCTTGTATTGGAATCAAACTGGTGAAAGACAGTTGTTTGGACCTGAGATTATACAAGAAGCAGAGGAACAAGTTCAGCAAATAAGGGAGAATTTGAGAACTGCACAATCCAGGCAGAAAAGCTATGCTGACACCCGGAGAAGACTACTTGAGTTTAAGGAGGGAGATTATGTCTATTTGAAGGTGTCACCACTCCGGGGCATGAGAAGGTTCAAAGTCAAAGGAAAGTTGTACCCTCGCTTTATTGGACCCTTCTTAATCTTAAAGCGAGTGGGAGAAGTTGCATATCAATTGGAGTTACCGGATCATCTTGCGGATGTTCATGATGTCTTTCATGTATCTCAGCTGAAGAAATGCCTCAGGGTACCTGAAGAACAGTTACCAATGGAGGACCTTAGTATTCAAGAGGATTTGACCTATGCTGAGTACCCCATCAAGATTTTGGATACTCTGACTCGAGTTACGAGGAATAAGGTTATAAAGATGTGCAAAGTTCAATGGAGCCACCACGGTGAAGATGAAGCAACTTGGGAAAGAGAAGAAGAGCTTCGTATAGATTTTCCCCACCTTTTCTCTAGTTCTTCTTAAATCTCGAGGACGAGATTATTTTTAAGGGGGGTAGGATTTGTAACACCCACTTTGTAATTGCTAGGAATATTACCAGTAGAGGAACAACTTCTCTTTATGTGAGTTTGATCTTTATGCATCATCATATGTGAACACCATGTCCAAAAACAATTAATAAAGAGAGATGCTACTAAATCATTGCATCATGCTGAATATTTTATTTGTGTGTGCATTCTTGTGACAATATCATAATAATGCAAAAAGAAATAGGTGAATATCCAAATGGGGATTTAAATCCTAAATAATCCTAGAATTAAGAAAAGAGAGAAGGAGGAGGATTATACAAAATAGAGGAAAATAAATGTATGAAAGAATATATTTTGTCCCCACTAATATTTTAATTTAAGAACTTAACTCAGTTAAGAAGCTCACAAACAAGTTTGAATTCAAATTAGTATTAAAATTTGAATTTGTGAAAGAAGGGAGAAAGAAGAAAATATAAAAGAAAAAGGAAAAGGAATACTATACCTGATGGGCCGCCAACCTGGAATTCGGCCCAACTACCCTTTAACCCCGCGCGGCCCACATTCACTCCTCCACGCGCGCGCTCCGCCCACTCACGCATACCACTGACTCGTGGGCCCGCGTGCAGACTCACCACTTCTCTCGCGCGCTCATCCATTAGACTGACTGGTGGACCCTCGCCGTCAGCGCCTTCTTCTCAACAGAACTTCCGAACATGCCGCAGGCACCCCACGACCCCGCAGTCACCTCGGCGGGTGGTTGCAACCATCTGTCCGTCTTTCCCTCGCATAGCTCGGACTCCCCAGTCCTTAAGGCATGGGCGCGGACCCTCTTCTTTTCCTGTGCCAAGTGTGCGAATAGAGCAGACCACGCGAGAGAGAAGAGAGAGCGACCCGCCGCAGGCGAATCCGGGCGTGCCGACGACCGTGCTCGGGGTAAGGAACCCAGGGGCTCCTTTCGGACGTGTTGAAGGTGGCCGCAACCGAATTTTGGAAGATAAGCCACCGGCGGCATCGGAATTTGTCGCCGTCGACTCAACACCGCCGCGGATCCGCACCTCGCCGTGGACTGCACGCCTACGCGCACGATTCTCGGTATGGACCCGTTGCCCTTGTTCGCCTTCGTTTCCGCAACGAGTAGAACTGCTTGATTCGGGGAATTGGTGCACCTTGGTTGAGGATTTGCGTCGCCGGCAATGGCGTCGCCGCCACCTTGCGCGGGCGGGGTTCTGTGTTTGGAATCCGGGGAAGGGAGGGCCGCCATCGGGTTCGTGGTCGATAGGGCTATGCACAGTGCCGTAGGAGCGTGAGATTGGCGGCCTGCGGTGCAGACGGGGGAAGTACGCCGGCGAAGTCGCCGCCTCGGCCGCACCGCCGTAGCGCTTGGGCTAGCCGGGGGTTGAAGACGGCGGTCAACCGTTCGATCTTCTTTGGGCGGTGGAGATTAGATCTAAACCATACCCGTTCGGTCGGATCATCCGGGCCGTCCGCCTGACTTGGGAACGGCTGCGATCGACGCTCGGATATTTAAATCTAGACCGCAGGATCGGGATCGGAGGGTTCCGGCTTCATACCGATTCATAATCGCGCTGCTCTAATCTTGGCCACTGATACTTGATCGTGTGGCCCACGGTGGACGATACCCCTTCACCTTGGTAAATTTACAAAAGAGACCTCCTATTTCTGCTGAAACAACCCGTAGTCCTCGGGTGCTGTTCTATGTGTCTCGGTAATCTTACGCCAGGGCCCCTGAGTTCTTCAGATAATGATGCCTAGTCCAGATAAGCAATAAAACAGGGAAAATCATTTAGGAAATAGATTTTTAGTATATATTTAATTGCAGAAACTTGTAAAATGCATAGAAAATTCATTTTAACTCCAAATTGAGCCATTCCAATTTCTAAAATTGTGTAATAATATTCTCTATCATTTAGTGTCTTTGTTTTGGCATAAAAACAGTAAGAACATTAATTTAACATTTAATCCTATTTTAATCACATTAAATCTTAGGAAATTCATAACTTGAAATCTATAACTCCAAATTTAGTGATTCCAGTTCCTATGGTTTCATTTTAATGTGTAGGTTTTTACTGTGTATTTTATTTACATGTTTGGTGCAATGTTAATTTTTGCTATACTATGTATGTATTGTGTTGATGCGAGTAGACGAGCAAGCCACTGTGGAAACTGAGGTTCAACAAGTAGAAGTAGCTGAGCAGGAGCTCATTACAGGCAAGTTGTGCCCTTGATCACTTACTTTTCCCAGCCATGTTCTTATTAATTTTAATGATCTGCATAGGTTAAATTTTGATGGGAGCCTTTATGTTACCCCAGTTTTGATTACCTCTATACCTTGTTCACCCCTGAAATATTTTTGGGTAGTACTTGCTATTGCTTTATGTGGATTGGGTATGGAGATACACTATTCATGATTATTCTGTTATTATCTTGTTATTATTGCTGTTCATGTTAAGATCATTAAATTAATGGGAACATGGAGCGACCACCCGGGAAAACAGTGCTACCACAAGGGTTTAATGGGACGCCCTTGGCTGACTAATTAGGAAAGCTAGTGGAAGACTACCTTACCCGAAAGGGGCAAGGGCAGTAGGGGAGTGGTCAGTGTAGGGAGGTCCCTGGTTGATTTTGCTGCGATGGCGGTCAGCCAGGAACCCTGCATTGGAACTTCCTATAAACTGTAGAGGGTTTTCGGAAGCTAGTGGAACTTTGTAAAGGCCTCGTAGTGGATCCCTAGCCATTCACCTCGGTAGTGTCTAAGGGCCTTGCAAACCCTGGCGACATGGGATGCACGACTTGTGGGTAAAGATGCGCAACCTCTGCAGAGTGTAAAACTAGTATACTAGCCGTGCTCACGGTCAAGAGCGGCTCGGACCCTCACATGATTAACTATGGAACTTAAGTTTAATTTGACATTTGCATCGCATTTGGGATTATTTTACTATCACTGTTCTTTATTATTATTAAGGTTTGGTATTTACTTACACTTAGTAATTGCTAATAAAATTTTGACCAACTTATAAAAGCAATGCTCAGCCTTAGCCTTTATTTCATTGATCAGCCTTACACTACATGAACTCCCACCTTTGGTGAGTTCATGCCACATTATTCCCCACGACTTGTTGAGCTATGAACGTATGTGAGCTCACTCTTGCTGTCTCACACCCCCCCCACAGGAGAAGAACAGGTGGTCGAAGAGGAGCCGCCTAACACTGAGGAGTTCGATCTGATCTAGGTGGCGTTTCTCAGTCGACATTGGCGCCATCGATCCTTAGTTCGTTTTATATTTATCTTTATTTTGTAATAAGACTTCCGCTATGTAATAAGTACTCTGATGTTTTATGACATTTATCTCTATACACTCTGTTATTATATATGTTGTCTTCTTGGCGCATGTATGAGATGCACCCGGCTTTGTCCTTTAAAACCGGGTGTTATAGCGCACAACTCCACAAGAGATGAGGGAATCCTTCCACCTCTGAGCAGTAGGATGTCCTAATGACCAAAGAGCCCTCCATCTGGTAGAAGAAAAGAAGGGTCTGTTAATATCAGAGGAAGGAGAGAAGATTTTTCTTAGAGGTAAGAGGTATTTTCTTTTTAAGGCAAACTTTTAAGGTCGGGGCTGCAATCTACGGCTAGTCCTATGGCTCTGATACCACCTGAAGCGTCTCGATCCTTTGAAACTCAAATGTGACACAATTACTAGTCCCAGGAGGCTAGTAACCACATTCCTTACTTCAAATAGTACAGATTTCGAATAAAAGTTATTACAATACCAGAGTACAGGCTCGAGGGAGAGCCAGAATTACAAAGCACAGTAGAAGATAAACTAGCCCAAGCCACAGGCAGAACTGGGTGCAGACACAGCCCGCTTAATCAAGCATAGCAGAAAAGAAGTCTTCAGCTGCTGAAAAACATAAATAAATCTGGGTGAATACACTAGGTATTCCGCAAGCCCATCCCGCCCGTAAAGAGAAAGGGACCTATATAATACATGCTTTATATGGTGGAGTTGAAGTCACTCTTCTTTTTAAGAGAAAGGCAATACTTTGATGGTTTTCCTAAAGAAGGAAATAACACATTTTCACACTCAACCACCACTGAGCTTCCTGCTCCCGTGGCATCGTTTTCGTTTCCAAAAATACACCCACTCACACAATTCCCTGTCCCCGGAGGTTATAAAACACTAATTGTCATACCACACCAGACTCGTCCATTCCAGTGGACACGAACTATTCGAATAGGTTTAAACTCTGCACAAAGGGGTACACTTTACCCACTAGTCTGATTTCTGCGATCTCACCGTCATGAGATTCGAATGCCGAATCTCTTTCTTTCCTCGCACGTCCTTACCTTAATGGTTATACCGGAAGGAGTCAGGCCACCGCCATGTCCAAACCAGACAAAATATTCCCCCTCCTTATCCTCCTAGTGCTCCCCACCCTTCATAACCCTGGGGTTTGGACCGTACGAGTTCAGATTGAGTGACTGTCCATACAGTCTCGAGTGGTTGTACTTATCATGAGTACAGGTAGTGAAGAATGACAAACCAGTCCTTATATGAGGGGACAATCCTTCTGCTCACACCTAACCCAGCTGAGCCATCACCTTAGGCCCTCCCCTAAACCAGGGAGTCCCTGATCATCCCACTCACAAGGTGATGAGGGTGAATACCCTTCATCATACACTTTTTGAAAACATCGTTTAGTAAAAACACTGCCCTTTTTCATCCCACATTTTGTACTCAAAAGATGTTTGTTAATGCGGGCTATCTCTCTGCTCACAATGCAAAAGACCCATCCCTTAATCCAGGCTTAGGTAGTGGTAGAAAGAATAGGTAATTTATGCATCAAGGGAAGAATGGACTTGCCTTCGTCGAAGTTCTCTTGGCACAAAAGATCTATTTTGGAGGGGTCGGGTTCCTGCCCTTCTTTTGGAGCTACAAATTCCAGAGGATCAGATCCCTCCTCTTCTAGCAAAAATAGGTAATGAACAGTACATCAATCGTGGTGACTTGGTGGGGTGTGCCAATTATTAGACATTATTATTTTGTGCACTATAATTTATTTAGACTATTTTTGGTGCATAAAATATCAATATATATACATATATATGAAAATAGGAAAAGAAAAGGGAAAAAGAAAAGGGATTTCCTCAGCTAACCAGGCCAAAGGGGAATTCGGCCCAGCCGAGTGCGGGCGCGTGGGCAGGCGGCCCACTTGGCCCGCCAGCGGAGGGGACGGCACGGGGATGGCGCCGTGGGCGCGGGCCAACATGCCAGAGGGAGGGGGAGGCTGACGGCGCTAGGAGGGGGGTGACGGGGGGGCGAACCGGTCGGAGCCCGACCGTCGGTGAGGTCCGCGACGGTTCTCTGCCGGTGTCCCTGTTCTGTGATGACAGAGTGGTGGCAAGGCACGGGCGGGGGCAGGGGATTATGGTGGTGGGGTCAAATTGGCCGGAGGGTGCTTGGGATTGCCGGTCCACGACGAGGTGGCGGGCGCCCGCGGCGGTGGGATCGCTGGTGAGGTTGCCGGGCGTAATAGGGGAAAGGGGGTGGGTTTGTTGTGCTCGTGAGGGAACGGTGAAGCTCAAGAACAACATTAATTGGGCTAGGACTTAACAGAGGGAGGAAGGGCGCGGCGGCGCTGGCTCAATCGAGCTCGGGGAAGGGAAGAGGGAGTGGCCGAGGCCGGTGTGGAGAAAGGGGGAGCTCGAGCGGTCCTTTTATAGGCGCCCGAGGCGGGGAAGGGGGCGAGAGGTGGCGAGCACCGGCGAGCTTTCCACGGCGGGGATGGTGGCGCACAGTGGCGATGATGGTATCAAGGTTTTAGAGCCCCTTGTGTCCCAGGGCACTAATGAAGGATTTGGGTGCTTGGATCCTTCTGTCTCCGAGGGCACTCAACGACATTTAGTCGTTTAGGATCCACTATTGGACCGTCGGTCTCTATGGTCCTTGGTTTTGTTTAATGTGTTATGCGATATTACGTGCCTGACATGCACACTATCGCCACGACTTAGGCTATAGGATACTTGTAACATCCGGTTTTAAAGGACAAAGCCGGGTGCATCTCATACATGCGCCAAGAAGACAACATATATAATAACAGAGTGTATAGAGATAAATGTCATAAAACATCAGAGTACTTATTACATAGCGGAAGTCTTATTACAAAATAAAGATAAATATAAAACGAACTAAGGATCGTCGGCGCCAATGTCGACTGAGAAACGCCACCTAGATCAGATCGAACTCCTCAGTGCTAGGAGGCTCCTCTTCGACCACCTGTTCTTCTCCTATGGGGGGTGTGAGACAGCAAGAGTGAGCTCACATATGTTCATAGCTCAACAAGTCGTGGGGAATAATGTGGCATGAACTCACCAAAGGTGGGAGTTCATGAAGTGTAAGGCTGATCAATGAAATAGAGGCTAAGGCTGAGCATTGCTTTTATAAGTTGGTCAAAGTTTTATTAGCAATTACTAAGTGTAAGTAAATACCAAACCTTAATTATAATAAAGAACAGTGATAGTAAAATAATCCCAAATGCGATGCAAATGTCAAATTAAACTTAAGTTCCATAGTTAATCATGTGAGGGTCCGAGCCGCTCTTGACCGTGAGCACGGCTAGTATACTAGTTTTACACTCTGCAGAGGTTGCGCATCTTTACCCACAAGCCGTGTTACCCATCTGCCAAGGGGTCATGAATCCCATACACCTCTACCAAGGAAGCGAGGCAGGGTAACACTACGAGGCCTTTACAAAGTTCCACTAGCTTCAGACTACCCGCTACAGTTTATAGGAAGCTCCAGTGCAGGGTTTTTGCCGACCGCCATCGCAGCAAAATCAAACAAGGACCTCCCTACACTGACCACTCCCCTACTGCCCTTGCCCCTTTCGGGTAAGGTAGCCCTCCACTAGCTTTCCTAGTTAATCAGCCAAGGGCGTCCCATTAAACCCTTGTGGTAGCACTGTTTTCCCGGGTGGTCGCTCCATGTTCCCATTAATTTAATGATCTTAACATGAACAGTAATAATAACAAGATAATAACAGAATAATCATGAATAGTGTTTCTCCATACCCAATCCACATAAAGCAATAGCAAGTACTACCCAAAAATATTTCAGGGGTGAACAAGGTATAGAGGTAATCAAAACTGGGGTAACATAAAGGCTCCCATCAAAATTAACCTATGCAGATCATTAAAATTAATAAGAACATGGCTGGGAAAAGTAAGTGATCAAGGGCACAACTTGCCTTCAATGAGCTCCTGCTCAGCTATCTCTACTTGTTGAACCTCAGAATCCACAGTGGCTTGCTCGTCTACTCGCATCAACACAATACATACATAGTATAGCCAAAATCAACATCACACCAAACAGATGGATAAAATATACAGTAAACATCTACACATTAAAATGAAATCATAGGAACTGGAATCACTAAATTTGGAGTTATAGTATGCAAGTTATGAATTTCCTAAGGTTTAATGTGATTAAAATAGGGTTAGATGAGAAATTAATTTTCTAAATGTTTTCATGTCAAAACAGAGACACTAAATGATAAATAATATTATTACAAAATTTTAGAAATTGGAATGGTTCAATTTGGAGCTAAAATGAATTTTCTATGGATTTATCAAGTTTCTAGAATTGTTTTTGCATTAAAAATACATTTACTAATTCATTTATTCATTTTATACAGGTTCTGGACTGGGCATCGATTTTCAGAAAGCTCAAGGGTCTCTGTGCAAGATAACCGAGACACAGAGAATAGGAAATGTGGATGGCGGGTTGATTCTTATGAAGTGCGGGGTCTCTTTAGCAAATTTACCCGGCCGAAGGGGTACGGTGGTATTCTGGCCATCCGATCCCAGATCTAGGGTCTGGATTAGAACGACGTGATCTCGAAGCGGTACGCAATGAGAACCGTTGGATGCAAAAGTGACGGGGAGGATTTTATTACTCTAGATTTGTTTCCACCCGTCCGATCCAAATGAACAGTCCGAATCAACTCAACGCGAAAGGGTATCTCCTATCTAATCAGAGCCGCACACGCTAGATCCAACGGTCCACGGCCGTCTACCCCAAATCGCTACCATGCGCGGCGGCGCCGCCCGCAGCACGGCGAAGCTGCCGCCGGCGCGCACCAATTTGCCGTCCTGGTAAACCAACCCTTCTACCGCTAGGTGAAACGTGTAATTAAGAGTATGACGGATCTGGGGAAGTACTCGTACCTATGAATTGTGCGACGTCGAGACTGTACGCTCGATTATGGCGGCCCACGGTGAAGTCCTAGCACCGACGAGCAATCGCCAAGGCGATGAGACCCCAACAGTGGAATTGATGGCTGACGAAGCACTCAGGGACCGCAACGCAGCACCAGAGTGCCCCGCGGACGCCTGCACGCCCGCGACTCTTGGGTTCGCCGGCGGCGGATCACCACGGCCTCACGAGCACTCGGCGGCTAGTCGGGTGTTGTTTTGCGGCGAAATGAAAGGGTAGAGACGGCTCGGCCTCGATTCCTTTATCTATGCGGGGAAGGATAAGGTGGTTTGGGGGTAGTTCCACCAGAAGCGCCGGCCATCTCGCGCGGGTTGGGTGAGGTCCGCCATGCGCGCGGAGGTGGAGCTTGCGCTGACCAACGGGTCCCACCGCGCAGCGTAACGCTTTGGTCGCCCAGGCACGGACGAACGGCTTACCAGTGGGCCCAGCGGACCAGTGAAGGAATAGGGAGGTGCACAAGAGCGGCGGCTGAGAACCGGGTCCCACATGTAGGCGCCAGTGTGGTCGCGTGGGCGCGATGACGGTGTGGCCCACCGGTCGGCGCACGGTAAGAGAAGGGTGTATGGGCCGCGCGGAGGGAAGTGGGAATTGGGCCAGAATGGAGTTGAAGCGGCCCAGGAGGCTTTTATTCTTTTTCTTTTTATTTTTCCTTCTATTTTCTTCATTTTCTAAGGTTTTTAGTTTGAATTCAAATTTAGCTTCAAACCTTGTACAAATTTGTTATCAAATCATATTATGAAATGAAAAGTACAAATTCTAGAAATATATTTATATTATTTTTATTTTCATATCATTTCTCTTCTTCCTTTTAAACCCTAGTTTCCAATGTAGGGCTTAATCCAATTTCTAGTCATTTTATATTATTGTTATTTTTATTTAATGCACAAACATAAAAACTCCAACAAATGCACTTTTTCTTTATTTTAGAATAATTGTTTTATTTAGTCACTCTCAATTACATAGGTGCTCTTTTTATGATGCAAATGAGACACACAAAATGAGGAGCTCTCTCTATTACTCTTGGTATACAACTTTGAGTATTACAATACTCAAGACAACTATCTAGTAAGTGCACCGACCCCATAGTCATGCATGTGTACGACAATATATCATATAGTATTATCAATTACAGAAATCTACACTAGCTACCAATTATATCGTACCCAACAACACACAGAATGGAATATGAGAAAATGACATATCATACCCGCCCCTTCAACAAGTACGGTAATTGTAGAAGAAAGACATCCCCAACACTGTGCCATGACTGAAAGCGTGGCTCTATGTATAACTCTACAAACAGGATAACAACAAAGTTGATCGATCTTAGCAAAAGTGATCTAAGGTCCATATAACATATGTTCTCCCTTACACTATAAAAAGGAGGAGCAAAGTAACCTTTAGGATAAACAACTATATTGGCTAGAAAATCTCACAATAGGTTCCACCCAAGTAGGGGCTCCACTTAGGGATTGAGAATCTCTACTTCATAGAGGATTCACTCTATATAGAGGGCATGCATTAAGATTGATTAGGGCAAATATGCTAGAACCTTCATTAGAACCAAGAGGTAAGGAGGATCTAAGAAGTTGTAATGCTAGCTTAGTTGTGTAATGAGCTTGTAAACTTCTTCAATTTTGCGTTCATTAATCAATGAGTAGAAAGAGGACATAGATATTACATATAATGTGGCCTAAACCTCCATAAACTGCTCGCGCGCTGGCTCCTAGGTTCAAAACATCACCGACTTGCTCAATGACAAGCCAGTGTGATGGATCCTCTGTAAAAATAAATTTAAAATTAAAGTGAACTCTCTAAAAAAATTCAAAATTAAAGTGGACATATGATCCATATAATAGATATTAAATTGTTCATTTTATCTTAGCCAATTAAAGGTCGAGTTGAAAAGCTAGTTGACCTGCCCTTTTTGTAACTAGCTCAATCGCTCGTCCTCGTTTAGCTAGCGAGATGGTACCATCCGAGAGTGTTGTGTTGTGTACGACTTTATGTCGTGTTGGGCTTGTGTGTTTTCTCACGTTCCATCTAGGAGGCAACGACTCACATCATGTTTGGATCATGGGTTAAATTAGAAAGAAGTATAAGAGTTTTTGTAAAGGAACGACGGCCAGAAAAACTGATGCTTTGTAGGAGTAAAGATAGGTAATAAAAATATACTCCTAAATAGATAGAGATAGATAGATTTATAGGATTAGAAAATATATAAAAGTGCACACACGCATGATTTCTTCACTTCCCTTATATATAATCATTCATTCTCATTCACACGACGACTTGATCACAATCACAAAACTACTAATTCATGCACGCATGGATGAAAACGAAAAGAAACAAAACGTGGCGGAAAAACTCAAACACACTGGGCTGTGTTGGGTTGTTGGACTTGTTCAAAAACAGCATATCCATCAGTTCGAGAAGCAGAAGCTACTGCATATGCATGCTTTGAATTCACTTCCTTATCTTCCTTGCTTGACCTCTTCTTGTCTTGACAAACCTGCGCTAGTTGTTAATTGAACTGTCAAATCAAACACTTTATTCACTTACTTCTCTTTCATCTCTGCCGGCCGGCCTGTCTATATATATGCGTGTGCTCTAGGCTCACCAAATTAAAGAGAGACGTTGCATTGCATGATGCACTTAGCTTGATTGAATTCTGTCCCAATTCGATATCAATCCTTCCATGCATGCTGATCATATCGACCATTTTGCAACCGAATTAAAACCCTAGCCGATCGATCCGATCCATCGAGCTCCGACATCAGCAGGTACCTAAAAGTCTCGTCTTGACATGGAGCAGCAACCCCAAGCCTCCTCCAGCGCGACGACCACGTCGTCGTCGCAGCGCCGGGAGCTGCAGGGCCCGCGCCCGGCGCCGCTCAGGCTCCACAAGGACTCCCACAAGATCAAGAAGCCGGGACCGCCGCAGCCGCAGCATGTGGGACCCGTCCAGCAGGTGCGCCAGCCGGTCATCGTCTACACGGTGTCGCCCAAGGTCGTGCACGCGAAACCCAGCGAGTTCATGTCTGTCGTGCAGCGCCTCACGGGCGCGCGCGGCCACGGCGCCACCGCAACGTCGTCGTCGTCGTCCTCCCTGCCGGCGCCGCCGCCACCAGGCCTGAGGACAGCGGAGCCACATCATCAGGTTCAGATGACGACGTCCTCTTCGGCCCCGTTCCCGTTCCCGTTCTTGGGCGGGCAACACGTGCATGCGTCGTCGTCCGGGCAGCTACTCGCGCCGGTGGCGCCGCACTTCCCGTTCCAGCAGCAGCAGCAAGCACCCCGCGGCGGGACAGCATCGCAGTCGCAGCACGATGACCTGATGATCCACCAACTCTCACCCGCGGCACGCTTTGCCGCCATTGAGCAGGCGGCGGCGTCTGCGCGGAGTTCATCAGGCGGCACTGCCACGGCTAATGTCGTTGGAGGAGGCCTGCTGGCGCCGTTCCCGACCATACTGTCGCCAGGGTCACTCCCGCCGAGATTCTTCTCACCTCCGGCTCCGGCCGGTAACTCGTACTGGCCGGGCATCAGTCTCTTGGGCGGGCTCATCAGCCCGGCATTTCTTGGCCTCGGTAGCGAAACCATCGTCGGTGGTGGTAGCACGAGCGTCGCCGGTGCAACCCATCAAAGTGTGATGTCGTCGTCGTCGTCGTTTCAACAAGAAGAAGAAGAAGCGTCGCCGTCGACGGTGACGGTGGCTCCATCTCCATCTGCCGGTGCGTACTATTGGGATCATCTCTTCAACAACCAGCAGCACTAGCAGCTACCTAGCTGCCATGCATGCACACAGGAATACCATCAATGAATGCAAGGAAAATGACAAGTTGCTGAATTGGTCGTGCCGTACGCGCGTGGTCTTTTGGATGACATGCGCGCGTCCTGCATGAGCGCAGAGAATGCATGCAGGAGATCGAGTCCACTGCCCAGTGGGCCGGGCGACTGGACTGGTTCACCATTTCCTTAGCTTTCCCAGTGACAAACAACACAGAACCTCAGCTAGCTAGGTTAGCTACACACATGCATGCATGATGCATGTGAGGAAAACAGTAGTGTAGTAACCTCTCAGCTAGATATATTATTGATTTTTTTATGGGACACCCCAATCACTTGATAAGTAGATATGATATTCTTTTGTTTGACATAAACATCCCTGCTATGTACTCACTCCGTTCCAATTTATAATTCGTTTTATCTTTTTACTCTAAATTTGACCAGCTTGTCTTATTCAAAATTTTTCATAATTATTGTTATTTTTTGTTGTGATATTGTTTAGTATATAATATAAATTTCTCATTTTTTGCAAAAAAAAATTGAATAGGACGAGCTGGTCAAACATACCACAAAAAGTCAAACGAATTATAATTTGGGACTGAGGGGTACCACTTTCATGAATTCAACGAATGCTCGTGTCTCCCTCTTTAATTTGTCTTCAAAATGATGCAATAAATTATATTCTCCACAACTTTTCCTGTTATTGGTGTTGAGCAGGATGAAGATGATGTGGCATCTTTGTGGCAAGTCTGGCCGCTGGTTGCACCTCCCCCGGCCCATTTCAATGTTTTTTTTGCTCTTATGTTGTTGGTGTCTATGGAAACACCGACATGATGTTGTATTCCATTCTCTCTCTGTAATACTCAAAATTGTATAAAAGCATTATATAGAGATTTCCTTATTTTATGTGCCTCACATTGCATCATAAAAAGAGCATCCAAGTAATTAAGAGTGATTAAATTACAAAATAAATGATACCAAAATAAAATAAAATGCATCATGTTGGAGTTTTATTGTTTGTGCATTTAATAAAATGATAATGTTTTTAATAATAATAAAATAATAATTCTAAAGGTTGAATTGAATCCCTAAATTAAAATTTAGGGTTTTTGAAAATAAGAAGAAGAGAAATGATATAAAAATATAAATGATATAATTATATTTCAAGAATTGGTATTCTTAACTTCACAAAAGTAATAGAGATTAATGTAGCACAAGTTTGACTTCAAAATTCAAATTCAAATTTAAACCTAGAAAGGAAGAAGTCAAGAATTTAGAAAAGAGAGAAAGAAATATTATTCAATATAAAATAATATTGTAATTAAAATAACTTCATCACATGACGAGATGACCAAATTTCATAGTCAACTCGAACTTGAATTTACACTTAAATTGAGTCCAAAATTTAAATTCAAAAGAATTAGGAACAAAAGAAAATATAAAATAGTAAAAACAAAAGAAAAAGGAGAAGAAAGACGAAGTGGGCTCCGAGCTACCTTTTTGGCCCAGTTCGAAATCGTTCCTGCACGGCCCAGTCCTTTTCCTTGCGCGCGCTCTGCCTCTGGTCCGCGGGGCCCACATGACAGCCGTCTCCCACCTCCCTCAACAAACTTCTCCGAGCATGGCGGGCGCGCGGATTCCGTGATGCTCGTTTGAGCGCTCCGGCCGTGGCCACGTTCTTATAGGAGCAGGAACCGGTCCGTCTCCTTCCCCTCTTTATTCCGCCCTCGCAATATTCCCACCGCACCGCCTGCGCCGCTCCAGAGATTCTCGCCGAGCCGGGTGAATTCGCCGCCGCAATCCAACTCGCGGTGTGCGCCGTCGTTGCTCGGTGGTGAGGTCTGCGGGGTCCGCCGAGGCAAGCGCTTGCGATCTGGGGACCTTCGAGAAGAATTCCACGGAGCGTCGGCGTCCAATTTCTCACCGGAGAAGCTCCGGCCGCCATAAACCACGCGACACCGTGGCCGGGCCCTTGTACTGCGTCGAAACTCGGTATGATCTCCCAGACAAGCTCGCCCTAGCATCTGCATCGTGTAGCACCCAATTAATTTGGGAATCGGGCACCGGCGCGCCGTCGCGGGGTAGCTCACCGGCGTGCGTCGCCGTGCGCGCTCTGGGTCACCGCGCAGCTGGTTGGGGGGAGGAACGATGCACGGGCGCCGTTGGATGCACCTTGTGCGGTCCTGATTTGATCGTCGTGGACCGATTCGCGGAGTCAACCGTGCGCCGTTGGATCGTCTGTTGACGGCTGCGATTAGATGGAGGATAACTTTTCGCTATGTTGAATCGGTGCCGTTAGATCTTGATCCGATGGTCAGTGCGGCGTACCGGTTCATCTAAGGTGAAGATCTAATCTGAGCCCTCCGTTTCTGATCGGGCGGCTCAGTTTCGCCCGTACCCCTTCACTTTACCGGTTTTGCAGAAGAGACCCTAGAAACCCTAGGAATCAACCCGCGGTCCTCGGGCCTGTTTCCCTGAGTCTCGGGAATAATTGTATACTAACCCCCGCACTTTCTGAAAAATGAGGCCCAGTCCAGAGGTGTTTAAAAACAGAGAAATATTTGTAGAAATTCATTTTTAATACAAAAACAAATCTGGAAACTTGTAAAATGCATAGAAAATTCATTTTAACTCCAAATTGAGCCATTCCAATTTCTAAAATTTTGTAATAATATTCTCTATCATTTAGTGTCTCTATTTTGACATGAAAACAGTAAGAAAATTAATTTCTCATCTAATCCTATTTTAATCACATTAAACCTTAGGAAATTCATAACTTGAAATCTATAACTCCAAATTTAGTGATTCCAGTTCCTTTGCTCTCATTTTAATGTGTAGATTTTTACTGTATATTTTATTTACATGTTTGATGTGATGTTAATTTATGCTATACTATGTATGTATGCGAATAGACGAGCAAGCCACTGTGGAAACTGAGGTTCAACAAGTAGAGACAGCTGAGCAAGAGCTCATTGAAGGCAAGTTGTGCCCTTGATCACTTACTTTCCTAGCCATGTTCTTATTAATTTTAATGATCTGCATAGGTTAATTTTGATGGGATCCTTTAGGTTACCCCAGTTTTGGTTATCTTTATACCTTGTTCACCACTGAAACATTTTTGGGTAGTACTTGCTATTGCTTTATGTGGATTGGGTATGGAGATACACTATTCATGATTATTCTGTTATTATCTTGTCATTATTACTATTCATGTTAAGATCATTAAATTAATGGGAACATGGAGCGACCACTCGAGAAAACAGTGCTACCACAAGGGTTTAATGGGACGCCCTTGGCTGATTAACTAGGAAAGCTAGTGGAGGTCTTCCTTACCCAAAAGGGGCAAGGGCAGTAGGGGAGTGGTCAGTGTAGGGAGGTCCTTGGTTGATTTTGCTGCGATGGCGGTCAGGCAAGAACCCTGCACTGGAGCTTCCTATAAACTGTAGCGGGATTTCTGAAGCTAGTGGAACTTTGTAAAGGCCTCGTAGTGTTACCCTGCCTCGCCTCCTCGGTAGAGGTGTATGGGATTGGCCGTCTCTTGGCAGATGGGTAACATGACTTGTGGGTAAAGATGCGCAACCTCTGCAGAGTGTAAAACTAGTATACTAGCCGTGCTCACGGTCATGAGCGGCTCGGACCCTCACATGATTAATTATGGAACTTAAATTCAATTTGACATTTGCATCGCATTTGGGATTATTTTACTATTACTGTTCTTTATTATTATTAAGGTTTGGTATTTACTTACATGTAGTAATTGCTAATAAAATTTTGACCAACTTATAAAAGCAATGCTCAGCCTCAGCCTCTATTTCATTGATCAGCCTTACACTTCATGAACTCCCACCTTTGGTGAGTTCATGCCACATTATTCCCCACGACTTGTTGAGCTATGAACGTATGTGAGCTCACTCTTGCTGTCTCACACCCCCCACAGGAGAAGAGCAGGTGGTCGAAGAGGAGCCGCCTAACACTGAGGCATTCGACTTGATCTAGGTGGCGTTTCTCAGTCGACATTGGCGCCGACGATCCTTAGTTTGTTTTATGATTTTTTTAATATTTTGTAATAAGTCTTCCGCTATGTAATAATTACTCTGATGTTTTATGACATTTATCTCTATACACTCTGTTATTATATATGTTGTCTTCTTGGCGCATGTATGAGATGCACCCGGCTTTGTTCCTTAAAACCGGGTGTTATAGAAGTGGTATCAGAGGAAATGTTGACTGTAGGACGAAACCTAGATAGAAATGGACAAAACCCTTACCTACTTACCGTACTCTGATTTCTTCTACACTTATCTTGATCCTGTCTCACCTTCTACTGTTCTACTCTGATCATTCTTATCTTCTCTATTCTAAGACAAGATGGATTTCAAACCTTGGAATCCCTACCCCTATGACATTTTTGAGAGATAGGAGGCTTAAGACCAAATTTAAAACTATTTTCTCTATTTTAAAAATGTTGTTTGATTGTTCTGATGATAAATGTCTGATTTGTTTCTTTGATTGATTGAGATATTATATATGGACGTCTTAGTATGTACCACTATAAGGTAATAAATTAGCTATGGTAGGTAAAACATTAAATCTGCTTAGCTAATAAATCCCCCAAAGTAACACGATTCGTAATTACTGCCTTGTCTACTGCTCTCTCTTACTATATGTATCTAACTCAGATGGTCAATACCAGGAGGGGTGGTGGAATTGATTTACCTCCTAATCGACACACTCGAAGGATATATAGACAACCTTAGCCACAGCCTGCAGAGATGAATCCTCCACCAGACGGAGTTGACCCACTGGTTGCTGCTCAGATGGCGGTGATGCAGCAAATGGCGGACACTATGGCTGATATGCGTGCACAGATGCAGCAAGAACGCCAAGAGATGCGTTAGGAAAGAGAAGATATACGGCAGGAGTTGCGCCAAGAGCGAGAGGAGATACGCCAGGAAAGGAGGGCACAACAACAGCAGCTGCAACAATAAATGCAACAACAACAACAGCAACAACAGCAGCAACAAGTACCACTGCCTCCACCACCACCACCAGTTCCACCTCGTGATAAGCACCGAGAGTTTATGAGTCATAAGCCACCGACCTTCGCCAGTTCGCCAGATCCTCTTGATGCAGACGATTGGTTGAAGTCAATTGAGAAGATGCTGAATATTGCACAATGCACTGACCGGGAGAAGGTTTTATATGCTTCTGGACGTCTGACTGGTCCTGCTGCTGACTGGTGGGATTCATATACTGCTGCCCGCGATGCTGCTGATACTATTACTTGGGCAGAGTTCAGTACACAGTTCAGAAACTACCATATTCCAGCTGGTATGATAAAGATCAAGAAGGAGTTTCTGTCATTGAAGCAAGGCAACATGTCAGTCAGCGAGTACAGAGACAAATTTATTCAGCTGTCGAGATATGCTCCGGAGGAAGTTGCTGAGGATGAGAGGAAGCAGGAGCACTTCATTGAAGGACTTAATGGACCCTTGCAGTATGCACTGGATGCACACACCTTTCCATCATTTCAGAGGTTATTGGATAAGGCTCTTGCTATTGAACACAAGCGTGTTCAACTGGGTGATTTGAAGAGGAAGGCTATCTCACAAGGATAGGGTAGCATCAGTGTTCGTCCTCGCTACAGTTCACCACAGGGTACACCGACTAGACCAGGAGGACCGTGCCCAGTTCAGCAATCACCACTGAGGACTCCACCTCCTCGACAGGCTACCCCCACTGGCACTCCGACGAAGTTTTCAGGACAGAGTTCAGGCACTACTTGTTTCAAGTGTGGGAAGACTGGTCATTATGCAAATGTCTGCCCACAGAGGAGTGCTACTACTCCAGTTCAGAACAAGCAACAGACTCCTGGCAAGGGATATTCTATAGCCAGGGTGAATCAAGTCAGCATTGATGATACTCCTGATGGTGGTGACCTCGTACTTGGTATGTTTTATGTTAATGCAATTCCTGCAACCATATTATTTGATTCTGGTGCTACACATTCATTCATGTCTGCTAGATATGCCAACACAAATGAAATACCACTGCTAAATATGAGAAAACCCATGATAGTAATTACACCTAAAGGGCCTGTTGAGGCGAATCAAATGACACGTAGATTGATATTGACCATTATGGGTAGAGAATTTGGAGTTACTGCTATAATATTAGAGTCAAGCAGTATAGATCTGATCCTTGGTATGTCATGGCTAAGAAAGGAAAAGGCTGTTATAGCATGTGGTAGAGGTACCGTAGAGCTCACTACCACTAAAGGAGAAAGATTTCAAGTTAATATTGCAGTAACCTCCTCATCCATGTGTGCAATGTTCCTTATGCCTGAGGAGTTTGTTGGTGACAACATCCGGGTGGTTAGAGATTTTCCGGATGTCTTTCCAGAGGAGTTACCAGGAATGCCACCTGATAGAGAAGTTGAGTTTGTTATTGATCTCTTACCTGGAACCGCCCCTATTTCTAAATGGCCATATAGGATGTCCGTAGAGGAGTTGAAGGAACTTAAGAAGCAGTTAACTGAGTTACAGGAGGCGGGGAATATTCGTCCGAGTTCCTCACCTTGGGGAGCACCGGTGTTATTTGTGCAGAAGAAGGATGGATCGCAACGGATGTGTGTGGACTATAGATCACTTAATGATGTTACTGTGAAGAACAAGTATCCGTTGCCCCGTATTGAGGATTTATTTGATCAGACCAGAGGTGCTAGAGTATTCTCGAAGATTGATCTCCGATCCGGTTACCATCAGATGAGGATTAGACCATCGGATATTCCTAAGACAGCATTCTCAACCCGATATGGATTATATGAGTTTACTGTTATGTCATTTGGATTAACCAATGCACCCGCATATTTCATGAATTTGATGAATAAGGTGTTTATGGAGTATTTGGACAGATTCGTCGTGGTGTTTATCGATGATATTCTGATCTATTCTAGGAATGAAAGTGATCATGAACAACATCTAAGGTTGGTGCTACAAAAGCTGCGAGATAATCAACTCTATGCTAAGTTCAGCAAGTGCGAGTTCTGGATTGACAAGGTGCCATTCCTTGGTCATATTATTTCTAATGGAGGAATAGCAGTGGATCCTGCTAAAGTGAAGGAGATAATGGAGTGGAGAATGCCCACTACAGTTACTGAGATTCGGAGTTTCTTAGGACTCGCAGGATATTATCGGAGATTTATTGAAGGGTTCTCTAAGATTGCCAAGCCTATGACCTTGCTTTTGGAGAAAGGGAGAGAATTCAAGTGGGATGAGAAATGCCAAGAAAGCTTTGATCAATTGAAGGAGAGACTAATGTCGCCACCAGTATTGATTATGCCAGATCTACAGAAGGGATTTGACATTTACTGTGATGCATGTGGCCAAGAACTTGGATGTGTGCTTATGCAAGAAGGTCATGTGATCGCCTATGCATCTCGTCAGTTGCGGAAACATGAAGTGAACTACCCCACTCATGACTTGGAATTGGCAGCCGTCGTGCATGCACTAAAGATTTGGAGACATTATATCATGGGGACCAAGTGCCAAGTATATACGGATCATAAGAGTCTGAAGTATATATTCACTCAGAAGGATCTCAACCTTAGGCAACGCCGTTGGTTGGAGCTTATTAAGGATTATGATTTGGAGATTCACTATCACCCGGGCAAGGCAAATTTGGTTGCAGATGCCTTGAGTCGCAAGGAGCATGTTCATTCAGCTATTGTTGCCCAGCTACCCGATGAGATTGTTGAGGACTTCAGGAGACTTAACCTGGGAATTGTTACACATACGGAAGGAGTTACCATCGAGTTGGAACCTACCTTGGAACAAGAGATTCGTAAAGGTCAGGTTGGTGATGCTAAAATTCAAGAGATTAAGGATCTGATTACTGAGGGTAGAGGCCCAGAATTCACGGAGGATGAGCAAGGCACGATATGGTTCAAGAATCAGATCTGTGTTTCCGATATTGATAGTCTTCGGGAAACCATATTGAAGGAGGCACATGATTCAGTTTATTCTATCCATCCTGGAAGCACCAAGATGTATCAAGATTTGAAGCAAAAGTATTGGTGGTATGGACTAAAGAGAGATGTGGCTGCACATGTGGCTATGTGCGATGTATGCCAAAGAGTTAAGGCTGAACACCAGAGGCCAGCCGGACTATTGCACCCACTGAAGATACCTGAGTGGAAATGGGAAGAGATTGGCATGGACTTCATTGTTGGATTGCCCCGCACGTCTGCTGGATATGATTCTATATGGGTGATTGTGGACAGGCTAACTAAGGTAGCCCACTTTATTCCAGTGAAGACCACGTATTCAGGAGCCAAGTTGGCAGAGTTGTACATGGCACAGATTGTATGCCTGCATGGTGTGCCAAAGAATATTGTGTCAGACCGAGAATCATAGTTTACCTCTCGGTATTGGAAGAAGTTACACGAGTCCTTGGATACTAGATTGAATTTTAGTTCGGCTTACCACCCACAGACTGATGGGCAGACAGAGAGGACTAACCAAGTGTTAGAAGATATGTTAAGAGCTTGTGCCCTTAAGCATGGTGAAAGTTGGGATAAAAGCTTGCCTTATGCAGAGTTCTCTTATAATAATAGCTATCAAGCCAGTTTGAAGATGTCACTGTTTGAAGCTTTGTATGGCAGAAAGTGCAGGACTCCACTGTATTGGGATCAAACTGGTGAAAGACAGTTGTTTGGGCCTGAGATTATACAGGAAGCAGAGGAACAAGTTCAGCAAATAAGGGAGAATTTGAGAACTGCACAGTCAAGGCAGAAAAGTTATGCTGACACCCGGAGAAGACTACTTGAGTTTAAGGAGGGTGATTATGTCTATTTGAAGGTGTCACCACTCCGGGGTATGAGAAGGTTCAAAGTCAAAGGAAAGTTGTCCCTTCGCTTTATTGGACCCTTCTTGATCTTAAAGCGAGTGGGAGAGGTTGCATATCAATTGGAGTTACCGGATCATCTTGCAGATGTTCACGATATTTTTCATGTATCTCAGCTGAAGAAATGTCTCAGGGTACCTAAGGAACAATTACCAATGGAGGACCTTAGTGTTCAAGAGGATTTCACTTATGCTGAGTACCCCATCAAGATTCTTGATACACTGACTCGAGTTACAAGAAATAAGGTTATAAAGATGTGCAAAGTTCAATGGAGTCACCACGGTGAAGATGAAGCAACTTGGAAAAGAGAAGAAGAGCTTCGCATAGATTTTCCCCACCTTTTCCCTAGATCTGCTTAAATCTCGAGGACGAGATTATTTTTAAGGGGGGTAGGATTTGTAATACTCAAAATTGTATAAAAGCATTATATAGAGATTTCCTTATTTTATGTGCCTCACATTGCATCATAAAAAGAGCATCCAAGTAATTAAGAGTGATTAAATTACAAAATAAATGATACCAAAATAAAATAAAATGCATCATGTTGGAGTTTTATTGTTTGTGCATTTAATAAAATGATAATGTTTTTAATAATAATAAAATAATAATTCTAAAGGTTGAATTGAATCCCTAAATTAAAATTTAGGGTTTTTGAAAATAAGAAGAAGAGAAATGATATAAAAATATAAATGATATAATTATATTTCAAGAATTGGTATTCTTAACTTCACAAAAGTAATAGAGATTAATGTAGCACAAGTTTGACTTCAAAATTCAAATTCAAATTTAAACCTAGAAAGGAAGAAGTTAAGAATTTAGAAAAGAGAGAAAGAAATATTATTCAATATAAAATAATATTGTAATTAAATTAACTTCATCACATGACGAGATCACCAAATTTCATAGTCAACTCGAACTTGAATTTACACTTAAATTGAGTCCAAAATTTAAATTCAAAAGAATTAGGAACAAAAGAAAATATAAAATAGTAAAAACAAAAGAAAAAGGAGAAGAAAGACGAAGTGGGCTCCGAGCTACCTTTTTGGCCCAGTTCGGAATCGTTCCTGCGCGGCCCAGTCCTTTTCCTTGCGCACGCTTTGCCTCTGGTCCGCGGGGCCCACATGTCAGCCGTCTCCCACCTCCCTCAACAAACTTCTCCAAGCATGGCGGGCGCGCGGATTCCGTGATGCTCGTTGGAGCGCTCCGGCCGTGGCCACGTTCTTATAGGAGCAGGAACCAGTCCGTCTCCTTCCCCTCTTTATTCCACCCTCGCAATATTCCCACCGCCTGCGCCGCTCCAGAGATTCTCGTCGAGCCGGGTGAATTCGCCGCCGCAATCCAACTCGCGGTGTGCGCCGTCGTTGCTCGGTGGTGAGGTCTGTGGGGTCCGCCGGGGCAAGCGCTTGCGATCTGGGGACCTTCGAGAAGAATTCCACGGAGTGTCGGCGTCCAATTTCTCACCGGAGAAGCTCCGGCCGCCATAAACCACGCGACACCGTGGCCGGGCCCCTGTATTGCGTCGAAACTCGGTATGATCTCCCAGACAAGCTCGCCCTAGCATCTGCATCGTGTAGCACCCAATTAATTTGGGAATCGGGCACCGGCGCGCCGTCGCGGGGTAGCTCACCGGCGTGCGCCGCCGTGCGCGCTCTGGGTCACCGCGCACCTGGTTGGGGGGGAGGAACGATGCACGTGCGCCGTTGGATGCACCTTGTGCGGTCCTGATTTGATCGCCGTGGACCGATTCGCGGAGTCAACCGTGCGCCGTTGGATCGTCTGTTGACGGCTGCGATTAGATGGAGGATAACTTTTCGCTATGTTGAATCGATGCCGTTAGATCTTGATCCGATGGTCAGTGCGGCGTACCGGTTCATCTAAGGTGAAGATCTAATCTGAGCCCTCCGTTTCTAATCGGGCGGCTCAGTTTCGCCCGTACCCCTTCACTTTACCGGTTTTGTAGAAGAGACCCTAGAAACCCTAGGAATCAACCCGCGGTCCTCGGGCCTGTTTCCCTGAGTCTCGGGAATAATTGTATACTAACCCCCGCACTTTCTGAAAAATGAGGCCCAGTCCAGAGGTGTTTAAAAACAGAGAAATATTTGTAGAAATTCATTTTTAATACAAAAACAAATCTGGAAACTTGTAAAATGCATAGAAAATTCATTTTAACTCCAAATTGAGCCATCCCAATTTCTAAAATTTTGTAATAATATTCTCTATCATTTAGTGTCTCTGTTTTGACATGAAAACAGTAAGAAAATTAATTTCTCATCTAATCCTATTTTAATCACATTAAACCTTAGGAAATTCATAACTTGAAATCTATAACTCCAAATTTAGTGACTCCAAATTGGGCTGGGGCACGCGGCGACATTCACTCGTCGGCTTAGGGACCCCCCGGTCTCGAAACGCCGACAGAATGTTTTGTCACAGATGCAATCAACATATAAGTAGGAAATAGGCCCACTTATTTTTTTATATGGATAGATTCAAAACCAAACTACAACATGTATTTAGAGAGCTATTGGAGAACTCATAATTTTTAACTTTTCCACTTATTTTTTGTGTGGATAGATTCAAAACCAAACTACAACCTGTATTTAGAGAGCTATTAGAGAACTAACAAAATTTTAACTCCTAAAGTTATATATTTAGCATCTTTTTAAATCTGTGATTTAGAGAACTAAAATTTACGTAAATATTGGAGCTGCTCACTAAGGTTTTTACAGAATTGAACTAGTCCAATATTAAACTTCGGACCATACTCTGTTAAGCAAGAATGGTCCGCCTACACTGAGCTAGAACCTCAAAAAGGAGCTGTTTACTATGGAACCTCACACATGTCTAAAGCTTGCTGGAGACTATTGATTTTTTTTTTTTGAGTGACCACAGATGCGTCCTTTTTTTTTGGTGCAAAATGACATTTGTAGCTGGAGGTTCCTGAATAGGGAACTGGTTACTAGTATACAGAGTGGAGTTGACAGTTTGAACCTCACCATGTGGCCTGGCTCCTGCTTTGTGCTTTGCATGATAGAAAAGAAAACAAAAAAAGTTATAACAAAAAAACATCCGACCTGCCGGATTCGAACCAGCGACCTAAGGATTTAACTGCGAATACTACAGTCCTCCGCTCTACCAACTGAGCTAAGGTCGGTTTTGTTTAAAATACTCAAAAAAAATATATACTAAATACATTCTGATCTCATCACTAGACCTACGTATAGATAGAACCTGTGGTATGTATTTTTCATCCCTCTGATTTCTTTTGCATCTTTGACCTAGAACGACGACTAGGTGACATCTCAAGATATATACCAGATTAGCTGCAACTTTATTCGTTTACCCTATTACCACTCCCACTTTTAAGAGTTCTCAGGATCTTCATCCCAGCACCTTGGGTGATGTTGGTAAAACATTAGCAGTAAAGACATTTGGGACAGAAATCCATGCATGCCATGCTTCACATTTGGGCCATGGGCCTGCCGCTTCTTTTCTCCATGCATTCTTTTTTGCAGCAGCAGCAGCAGCCCAATAAAGCCCAAGCAAGCCTCGTCGACAGGAGGCCAACCGTCATATGAATTGCTGGTACCCCTGCCCTGGCAATACAGATAGATAGATCTAGCAAATCGCGCCGCCCCAGCCGATGGCAGCAGCAGCAGGGTGGGCCGACCTCCCACTCGACATGCTGGACGAGGTCATCGCGCGCCTCCCGATCCCCGGCGACCGTGCCCGCTTGGCCGCCGTGTGCCGCGCATGGCGCTCCGCCGCGCGCGAGGTCGTGAGCCACCTCCCGTGGATCGTGCTCCCATACGGCACCGCCTGCACCGCCGGCCACGGCGCGGCCTGTTCCGCCTTCCGGATCCCCGGGTTCCCCGACGACACCACCTGCCTCGGCGCCGCCTACGACTGCTGGCTCGCCCTCGACCGCACGGACGACGTGGTCCGGCGCACGCCCTTCCGGGACACAGGGCGCATCGTCAGGGGCGAGTGGGAGGAGGTCGTGTACTCCAGGCCCGACGTGAATCACAAGCACGTCTACGCGCTGCACAACCCCTTCAGCAACGTCACCGTGCCCCTCCCGGACCTGGACGCCGTCATTGGCCATGTCGCCGAGACCTTCCGGGTGCTTAAAGTGCTCATGCGTTCGCCGGCTCCCGACGACCTCATCGCCGTCACGACCAACAGCTGGAACTGCAACGTCATCTTGTGTCGTCCTGGGAAGGGCACGTGCGTGCTACCCTATTACAGGGTCGTGGACGTCGCGTTCCTTGGCGGCGACACGCTGTACGGAATCACCTCCGGTGAGGAACTCATTGCCTTCCACCTCGGCGAGGATGACATACCAGATGTTACCAAGATCGAGCTAGTCATCAAGAACCCGTTGGCCTGTTATTATTATGAATGTGGATGGGTGTGGCCAGAAGAAGTACTAGTTGACTACAGTACTAGCAACGAGGAGGAGGAGGATTATACGGATGATGAGGAGGACCCGGAGGATATAAACCAAGAGGCAGCCGATGATGAGCCAGCGGACCAACAAGCATTGGAGGACAGCTTCAACGGCGACGAGATGGTCTCGGACAACGAGGTGCTTGAAGCCAAGGACGTGCTACTTACGGGTCGATACCTGGTGCAGTCGCTGAGCGGGGAGCTACTGCTCGTGAGGCACCATAGGCGGGCATGCCCGCATTGCCTAGGCCGCACTTGCAATCTCGAGGTCTTCAAGGCAGATTTTAGCGCGGGCAAGTGCCAGTGGGTGGCCGCCGGATTGGCCAAGGACGAGGCGATTTTTCTTAGTCGATCGCACAGCAAGTGCGCTCGCGCACGCAGAGGCATCAGTCAAGGCTTTGTTTACTATACAACACATATGGACGACGTGTTCGACACCACATCCAGCACTGTTCGTGCCATTACAGTTGGGTGGCCACGGCTATGCGTAGTGGAGAAATCGGGATGGTTTTTCCCTCCGGAGCTTGTGGTTTGACAGAGATATTTTCATCAACATTTCTTTTAATTAGGTCTAGTGCTTCTTCTTCTTTTTTGCAAACTATAATACATCGACTCAACAAGCCTGTCCATCCCAAACTGCCTGAAATCCATGTTTTGTATCCACAGAGAGGTAAGTGTTTTTGAGCTGATGGTCAAATAGCTGCAAAAGTTTTGTACGGAAACCTATCTGTCCAAGATAACCAACTCTTGTGACTTGTGATCAGCACGATATTCAAATAGAATGTTCAAACTTTATGTAGGGCTTGTCCGGTTATTTGTAATCCATATAGATTGGAGGGGATTGATATAGATTGAGAGCGATTTTGACTTACTAGTAATTTAAACCCTCCTAATCCCTTACATTCCATATGGATTATGATGGAAACGAACACGGGCAAGTGGATCTGTTGTCTTTGGGAACAGAAATTTCCTGAGACATAGAGATACAGAATAAACTTCATTTGTTTGCCTATTTGTTTCAGGGAAAGGGATGGTACACATCTGCTGAACTTTAAACAATTAATGCAGAAAGTAAAATGAATGTGTACATGACCTTAACAGGAAGTCAAGTCATTTAATGCAATTTGCAGGGTTGGGCCCTGAATTTTTCATGGAGTCTAAAACAGCCTTCTACAGAGTCTAACATAATATCAAGCTAAATCGTCTATTCGTCTAGACAAAACCTTACAGATGAAGAAGATTATCTTGAGGAAACTTAACGAGTTCACATGCAACTCTTGAATAAAAACTTGCTGACCTTGCAGATAAGATATTAACTAAAACTAAAAGATTGGATATAACTTTAGGCACATTTGGAAACAATTAGGATCTTTAGGCACATTTGCAAACAATTAGGAGTTTCTGTTAGATGAACAATAAAGTACAAGTCAGAATGAAAACAATGAAACACTATACAAACTAATGAAAGACAAACCACTTCCATTGGTAAGTTCCAGTTTCAGTAGTCATCTGTCCCTCCTGACTTCCATGTCGCGCTCGCGCCACACCAAAGTCTACGAGCATTACAACCTATTTCCAAAAAGCAGATACACAAGTCACCACTCACCAGCTTGGTAGGTCAGATGAATGCAATGGTAAAAACAAACATTTACCATGCTCTGGCATCAAATCAACACAACTTAATTCTGTATATAGATAAAGAGATTGAAGATGAGAGATTACAAGAATCATATTTTTTTTTCTAAATGTAATTAGATGATCATTCAGTTGCTCGGGCTTATTTCTCAGTATAGCATATATATTGAGGAACTTGCAAGGGATTTCTTGGAAATTAAAATGATATCCATTGAACATGCTATTTATCATGCAGTTGCTAGTCTGCCAGAAGTGGATCCTAATTTGTATCACTTTTAGTCCATTCAAAGCAAAGATATTATACAACAACGTCCATTTGAGTACCTAACTAAAACCAAATTGAGTACTACGCGAATTACTGGTTTTCCTTTATGCACTTTCTAGATTTTGTACAGAAAATTGGAAAGGAGGAAGAGAATGGCCAGTAATGATGATTAGCTTAAAAAAACTGATTAAGTGTGCATACTTGGTCAAAGCCTAGCAGAAGATTTGCAGACTTCAAATCTCTGTGTATAATGTTTATTCTGGTGCAGATAATCCAATCCTTTTGAGATATTGAACTTCAATACTGATTCTTAAAACCACCATTACTACTTGTGTGATTTGTATTTCTAGACTGGAAGGTGAGAAAACACTAGACGTGTTCATAGGCATCACTCTGAAGATGCATTCATAACTCAAGTGCATAGAAAAATAAAATGACTGCTTATAGACAACAAATGATTTCGTACTCCATTAACAAACAATAAATCATGAGTAGAGATCTAAAAATAGCACAGCAAACAGTACTTAGACCAAATTGACGCTGAATATCTGCTACATACCTAAACATGCTTGTGATCAGAATCTGCAGGAACGTCTAACTGAAGGACTCTACAGGACAAAAGAGAATGGTTGTAAGTTGTAACCAGTAGTAGTAATCAAATTTGTCTGTCGGAAGCCTGCCTGCATCATCACACAACATTGTGTTAACAATGAACCATATTAGCTATGACATTCAAACAAAAATTTGAAGATAAGGATCAAGTCAAACCAAAGTTTGAACATAGTGAACAAGCCAAATAATGAAACAGCTAGCTGACTTTATATGCTTCAACTTTGAATTACCAAACTACTCTAAAACTTACACAAAAGGAATAGGTGTGCACCTGATTTCCTGTATGGCCAGTTTAAGCTGTTTATCTCTGAAACTAAAAGGAGGCACTCCCATTGTGCTAGTCGCCGATGTTACTCTCATAAAGCAGCATGGTTCCCTTAAAACATCCCTAATACTAACTGCAGTCATCGGAAGCCGCTTCCATGTGTTTACACAGTCCAATTTGACTGCATTCCAAGTTTACCAAAAAAATCCAAGGCATTAGCTTCATCTGTTCTCAGCAACTACTGTCAGAGATGACACACACGGAACGGAACACGCCGGCGTAGATGGCTAGCCGTGTTTCACATTTACAGCAGCAGGCCAATCAAGCGTCGTCGACCGACAGGAACTAAATGGCCCTGAATGGAGCAGATTCATGAGACAGACAAGACATTTTTTTTGAACGTAGAGACAGACAAGACATTTTTAAAATTCAAAATCAACCAACCAACCGCTAAATGAAATTTCTTGGTATTTTTTTAAAAGACAAATAGCCTAAGCATTTTTCCCAGAATATATCGAACTTCAATTCTGATTCTAAAAACCACCATTACCACTTGTGTCATTTGTATTTCTAGACTGGAAGGTGAGAAAACACTAGATGCATTCATAGTCATTACTCTAAGGATGCATTCATATACTCAAGTGCATAAAAAAATAAAATCACTGCTTAAAGCCAAGAAATGATTTCATACTCCATTAACAAATAATAAATCAGGAGTAGAGATCTAAAAATAGCATAGAAACAGTACTCGGACCAAATTGACGCTAAAGATATGATACATACCTAAACATGCTTGTGATCAGCATTCCAACAAAGATGATATTCACAGGCAACCAAACTTTGATTAGATTCCACGTCAATGGTTCAGTTGGAACAGCACCGGACAGGGATAGTGTACATATGAAGAACCATTCTATTTGCCTTCCACATAGACAAACCTCCTAGCATTAACCATATTACGGGAGACTCAGAATCCCATAAAGGGACTGCACATAAAAGAAAATTTTAATTGGAGTGGCAGCAATGTTTTGATCCATTTGACTATGTCGCAATAATGTGGTTTTTAATCATAAATTAATACCATCAATTCTACGGGTTATTTACAGGGGAACACATTGGTTCACTACTGGAAACGGCTGCTTTGCCGAGTGTCTGAAGCACTCGGTAAAACCTGGAAAACACTCGGCAAAGGCTTCGTCGAGCGTGACACTCGACGAAGGTGAAAGTCGCCTAGAGGGGGTGGATAGGCGAAACCTGAAAATTAAAACTTTATCCCCCAACTAGATCCCTTGATTAGTGGTTAGAACAAGATATACAATTATCGGAGTATAAAAACTAAGTCCTTGCTTGTAAAGAGTATTGCTTTCAAATAATGCGGAATTGATAAAACAATACAACTAATAGGTCTATGAGAATAAAGCAAAGGGGCTTAGATAAGAAGAGCAATGACACAAGTTCTTTATTGCAATGTGTTGCTTCACTAAATGAGAATTTAACTTAAAGCAACACTAAATAATATTAGCAACGAATAGTGCAAGAAAAAACTTGAAAAGGGAAAGAACAAACAAATCACAAGCAATAAGCACACGAGACACGAGTGATTTGTTTTACCGAGGTTCGGCCCTCGAAGGCTTAGTCCCCGTTGAGGAGTCCACTAAGGACGGGTCTCTTTCAACCCTTTTCCTCTCTCCACCGATCACGCAAGACCAACGAGCTCTTCTTCTTCTCAAGGATCACTTAAGACCCCGCAAGGATCACCACGCTCTTTGGTGTCTCTTGCTAGCTTTACAAGCCTCCAAAACTTTGGAGGAAGTTCAATGGGAGTAAAAACTCCACGCGCAAATGAACACAAAGATGTAGTACACACTATCTCTCAATGAATCTCACAAGACACTAGAGCTAAAACACACGAGAGGCTTTCTTTTGCTTGCTCTCGCTTTTGTGGCACTTGTGTGTGTTGTAGTGGTCTAAATCTTGTGTATAGGATGGATCAGTGAATATATGTGGTTGGGAGGGCTTGAGTATGTCAACTGGATGACTAGGAATGTTGCTTGAGCTCCCCCTATTTGAAGTAGCCGGTTGGGGTGGTATTTATAGCCACCAATCAAATTATAGCCATTGGAGAAGGCTGCTGGCGATGGGCGCACCGGACAGTCCGGTGCGCCATCCTCCCGTTAGGGCTTGGAGTTGGTTGACCGTTGGAGGCTTTGTCCTCATGTGGCACCGGACAGTCCGGTGCGACACCGGACAGTCCGGTGCCCCTCTGACCAACTGCTTTGACTTCTGCCGCGTTCACTGTGCTGCACTGTTTCCTGTCAGAGTCGACCGTTGCGCACAGATAGCCGTTGCTCCGCTGGCACACCGGACAGTCCGGTGGAACACCGGACAGTCCGGTGAATTTTAGCGGAGCTGCGCCTGGAAAACCCGAAGGTGAAGAGTTTAAAGTCGAACCTCCCTGGTGCACCGGACACTGTCCGGTGCGCCAGACCAGGGAGCACTTCAGTTTCCTTTGCTCCTTTATTCTTGAACCCTTTTTTAATCTTTGTATTGATTTGAGTTGAACCTTTGGCACCTGTAGAACATAAACTCTAGAGCAAACTAGTTAGTCCAATTATTTGTGTTGGGCATTTCAACCACCAAAATCATTCAGGAAAAGGTTCAGAGCCTATTTCCCTTTCAATCTCCCATTTTTGGTGATTGATGCCAACACAAACCAAAGCAAATATATGAGTGAATAATTGAACTAGTTTGCATAAGGTAAGTGCAAAGCTTGCTTAAAATGAAACCAATATTATTTCTTTTACCAGATATGCATGGTTTGCTTTTCTTCTTATTTAATATTTTGGACCACGCTTGCACCACTAGTTTTGTTTTTGCAAGTTGTTTGTAAAATTCTTTTCAAAACATTTTGCAAATAGTCAAATATACATGAATAAGATTGAAAGAAGCATTTTTAAGATTTGAAATTTTCTCCCCCTGTCTCAAATGCTTTTCCTTTGACATAAACAAAACCCCCCCTCAATGAAATTCTCCTCTTAGTGTTCAAGAGGGTTTTATAATTTTTGAAGATACTACTTTCTCCCCCTTTTGAACACAATAAGATATCAATTTGAAAAACTTCATTTTTAAAATTGGTGGTGGTGCGGTCCTTTTGCTTTGGGCTCATACTTTCTCCCCCTTTGGCATGAATCGCCAAAAACGGATACTTGTGAGTGAGATATAAGCCCTTTATTCAAACTTTCCTCCCCAATGGCAAACAAATAAATATGAGTGAAGATTATACCAAAGTGAAGAATTATGCGGAATACCGACAAAGAGTGGATAATACGAAGGAGTTGAGTGGAAGCGTCATCTTTGCCGAATACTCCATTTCCCTTTCAATTCTATGACTAAGCATGAAAATATACTTGAAAACACATTAGTCATAGACATAAAAGAGATATGATCAAAGGATATATCAAATCAAGCATGATCATAGTTCTATATAACATAGATTGCTCCCCCTAAAATTGTGCATTGAGATGAAAACATATTTTGGCCTTAAATACCAATTGCACATAATTAGGTTACTGAGAACAATTCTATATCATAGAGAATGTGAAGTGCATTGTGTCATAGTATAAGTGTGATGCTTATGACAGTTTATGCACTTATGAAAGCATGTTGTAAACATTTTAAGCATTTTCCCTTAAGAATTTCAAAGAGGCTTAAGGACCATCCACCTTTGGGACAAAGGCAGCTTATCCTCGTTACAAGGTTAAGCTTTAAGCTCTTTGACAATAAAATCGCTTCACCCAGTTTAATCAAAGATGCATAAATGCAGGAATGAAATGTTTGAGAAGTTAAACTAGGTTTGAAGCAGGGCTCATGCATGGCCATGCTTTCTCTTCCTTTTATACAAGATATGCAAAGAATGTATATAAAAAGGGAGATTTAGGTATATGTATGAAGTAGTTTTACCCTTTTGTACCTTCACATAGAGACACTCTCTTTATTGTGCTTTGCCCTTAGTCTTAGTTGCTTAAGACCTAAATTCAAGACAATGTATGGAAATATTTTGCACAATAGAGAGTTCTACAACTAGTGATCCTTCTCCAAGTTATTGTTAGCACATATCAAATGGATCACAAATTGCATAAATGTATCATGAATTCTCCTTTTAACTTAGTGCATATTAAGAGATATTGATTGATAGTATATGCGGCACTAAGAAAACATAAGTATTTATTCAATGATCAAACAAATAACAGATGTGATCAAAAGAACAACATATGCATTAGATAAGCTTGAAATAGGAGAATCCAGTAAATATGCTACTTTAGCAATGAAAGATACAGTTCTTGATAAAGATGACATTACTTTACCAAGAAGAATTGAAAAGTAGTAGCATACTTTATGAGAAACTTATTCTCATGCAAGAGACTATATGAGATTACTAAGATAAAGCGATAGTCTCAACATAATCAAGATATAGAAAGAGGCTCCCCCTAAAGATATGCATCAAGTATTTGAATGAATTGAATGGATGTATTTACTTTAAAGACACATAGGGAGAAGCATTATACATCTTGATCAAGGCTCATAAAATTTGCAATAAACAACTTAAGCCTGGTATTCTTCACTATGAAAGGATTTAGAATACTCACAACCAACACCATTGATTGTTTTGAGGATCTTATTATCCAAGTGAGTGTTGTTGTTCTTGACATCCTTCTCTTTCATGTGAGTGTCCTCCCTTTGTAGTTGTTTCTTTTTCCTTTCAAACTTATTGAAAATACTCAAGAAAGATGTTAATAGTACAAGGGAGTATATGATGAAGGATGATTCTTTTAGATAGGAAATAAACACAATTCATCATCCATAAGTCACATAGATATGAAGTAAAATCCTTAATATTAGAGCATTTCATTGAAAAAGAGGAATATGCACCTTCTAAACATTTTGATCGATCATTGGAATTTTACTTCTTCATATTGAATCTATTAATCATTACTTAGAAGTAAATCAATATGAGAATATGTATAGCAAAGGCATGAAATAGATTCTAATGGACTAATGCATTTATGAGAACGAGATTGAATGCACACCTAGCAAAAATTAAGTCCAATAAAGAATCTATTCTTCACATAGGTAGAATAAGATAATTTAGAGTAAATAACCATTGATGGGAAAAAGAGTTCCCATACCTTTGCTTTTACCTTTCTTCCTTAGGGTGAAGAGCAACCCTAGAGGCTTGTGACTTTGGACATGTACTTTCTCTTTTGAGATTTCCATAAGTAAGCTTAAGAGATACATGGTTAGTAACACAAGCACAAGTTTCCCTTTTTGTAATCTTTTAGATAAGGAATGAAAAGTGGATTACTAAAGCATGGAAACTTTATAATATGAACTAGATTATTCCATGATATATGCTTAGTTTTAACTTATAAAACAAGCATAGTTAATTCCTTAAGATAATGGGAACAAATCTAATTCAATTATGGAGAGCGATGAATGTAGAAGAATCATATCCAATATAAGCACAATAACATAAGTCATTGGATTGATTTTTCTTTTTATGTTAGATTGCGCACTTCCAAAGAGAAACTTATTATCTATTAGTGAGACTACATGAGTTACTTGGATAAGAGCATTAGTCTCACTATTCTAGTTATAGAGAGAATTTTCCTTTTATAAGTGTCCTAGGGATTTGAATTCCTTACATGACACCTCATTCTTTTAAGAACATGGAATATCTCTCTATATCTAGAATCATGGGAATAATAAGATAATTAGTGAAAAGCATGCCATGATATACTTGCAACAAATTAAAGCATGAAGATTGCCATAGTATGGAAATGATGAGTATGCAATCTACCATATGAGAGGAATTTCTTCAAATAATGGTGACATAATTTAAAGATATTTGAAGTGCTTTATTTTTCTATGTGACTACACAAGACACATGAGTAATTTGAGATACTTGCACTTAAAAACATAGATGTTACCATCCTTTGGCTTTCCTTTACGTTGTAGGCCTTGTTGTTTCTGCACAGGATAATTCTTTATTTCCTACAACATCAATACTTTCCCCCAAGATGATATGAGTTTAAGACATAGTAATTTGAAAAATAACTTTGGGTCAATCATGGATATAGATCATTGAAGATTGATAGCTTGAGTTAACAAGAATTGAATTGACTCTTCTCAAGCATGCCAAAGCTTCATATCATCTCCTTCTCCTGCAAAGCTTGTCAAGCATATTTTGGTACCCATCGCTTGATGGGTCCATCACGGTTAGTCAACAAAGATCTAGGAACCCAAAAGTCCTTTGTGTTAGCACTAGGTAAACTCATTGCCTTTCTAGCACAAGTTGCAATTTTGGGTTGCCTAGTTACAAGAGAATTAATTGACAAGATAGGAGTGGAAGTGTTACCAATGGGACAATCTTTGCATTGATGTCCCTTCTTTCGGCATATGTAGCATAGGCGATCTTCGAGCCTTGAAGATTTCTTCCTTCCTTGTTTCTTGCTTGCTACATGGTTAGTGAATATTTTCTTTTCTAATATTATGCCTTTTTGTTTTAAATGGGGACAAGTTCTAAAAAAGTGTCCCTTCTTGGATGCATTTAAAACAAACTTTATCATCCTTGTTAATAATCAAGTTATTTTTAATATAGGGACATGACCTAATCGAGTGCCCCTTTTCAAAGCATTCACTACACTTCTTACTTCTCTTAGTGTGAAGTGTGACTTGATTATTACCTTGGATGTTACCTTTTATGGAGGCGTGGTTGAGGCTTTTGTAAGAGGTATTGATTTTCTTCTTTTGTTCCTTCCTCTTGGCAATCCTCAAGTCCTTGACATTTTCTTCAAGGGATTTAGTGCATGCCACGGTTGTTCTCGTCTCAAGCTTCTTCACCATGTGATCACGGTTATCTTGAGAAGGTTGAGCAATGCACTTCCCTTTTAGTTGTGTCAAGCTCATTTTTAGCCTCTCATTTTCTTCTTTGAGCTTTTGATATGTATCATCTTTTGATCCTGCAAATTCTAGCTCAAAGGAAGATTTGCTTGTCGACGAACAACAAGCATTAGCACATGACAATGTAGTTTCAATTTGAATACATGTGCATGAGTGAGGTTGTGGGAATTTTAAGTTTTCTATTACAACCTCATGAGCAATATTTAATATGATATGATCATCCATAAGATTTTCATAAAAACATAGAAGCATATCATGTTTTTCTTGAAAAGCTAGATTTTCAAATTTTAGCTTTTCTACTTGGTCCTTAAGTAAGGCATTCCTATTTACCAATTGAGTGATACAATGTAAAGAGTTATCTTGCTCAATTGAAATAGTTTCATACCTTTGGACCAAATCACCATGAGAGCACTTTAGCTCCTCATGTTCTTTAGTCAACTCGTCAAAGCTTAGCATTTTTATGGAGAGAATATCTTCTAGCCTTTGACGAGCTTCGCTTTGCTCTCTCGCTCTTTTTAGAAGTTTGAGCATGACCGCCTTATCTTCTTGGCTTAGGCGAGCGTAGAGTTGCAAGAAGCTTCTTTCTTCCTCCTCATCCTCGTTTGTGCTTCTGCTATCATTTTCATTAGCCACACAACATATGTGGGAATCGAAATGGGAAGACAAACCTTTTGGAGAGGTGGATTCATCGTTTGGTCTCCATCGTTCATTTTCTTCTTCTTCCTTCAAAGGGTTAGTTTCACAAATACCAAAGGAAGTAGAAGCACAAAATGAACTATCATATTTGGACACATCAAATTTGCTTTTAATTCTAGTCCAAATATCATGCACATCACAAATAGGTTTGTCATATTTTATTATGAAGGCATGATAATCTTCTTTGCTAAGGGATTTACTTAAGATGTCATAAGCTAGATAGTTTAAGCGTATACATCTTAAATCTTCTTCGGAGGCATTTTCCCTAGCATAGTTAGAAGGAATGATACTCTTGTCTATCATTTGTTCTAATTGAGGATCTATGGTCCTAAAAGCATTTATCACCCTAGTAGACCATGAATCATAATTAGAACAATCGGGAAGTAATATCTCAAGAGTTACCTCCTTGTTCTCCTTGGTCTTCTTGTTCTTTTGGGATCTTCTTCGAGCCATCACTTCGAGTTGTTAAACTCAATATGAAGTGCCTAGCTTTGATACCAATTGAAAGTCGCCTAGAGGGGGGGTGGATAGGCAAAACCTGAAAATTAAAACTTTATCCCCCAACTAGATCCCTTGATTAGTGGTTAGAACAAGATATACAATTATCGGAGTATAAAAACTAAGTCCTTGCTTGTAAAGAGTATTGCTTTCAAATAATGCGGAATTGATAAAACAATACAACTAATAGGTCTATGAGAATAAAGCAAAGGGGCTTAGATAAGAAGAGCAATGACACAAGTTCTTTCTTGCAATGTGTTGCTTCACTAAATGAGAATTTAACTTAAAGCAACACTAAATAATATTAGCAACGAATAGTGCAAGAAAAAACTTGGAAAGGGAAAGAACAAACAAATCACAAGCAATAAGCACATGAGACACGGGTGATTTGTTTTACCGAGGTTCGGCCCTCGAAGGCCTAGTCCCCGTTGAGAAGTCCACTAAGGATGGGTCTCTTTCAACCCTTTTGTCGGGTACCATAATTAGGGGTACCCCCAACGCTCCTAATCATGGCTGGTAAACACCCTCAGACCAACTGACGGGTGCGGTTCAAGTCAAGGCTTCGTCTACCCAAGGGACGTGATCTCGCCCGAGCCCAGCCTCGGGCCGGAGCAGTAGTCCCAGACGAGTTCACGCCTCGCCCGAGGGCCTCCTCAGGCAGCGGGCGCCCCCTCGGCTCTCCCGAAGCCCGGCTCGGGCAGGCTTCATTGTGAAGCAACCTTAGCCAGACCACCTCACCAACCGACCGCTTCGCAGGCGCATTCAATGCAGGGGATGCCTGACGCCGTATCCTGACACACGCGCCTTAGTCGGCCAGGCCGAAGTGACCGCAGTCACTTCGCCCCTCTTCTTTACTGTACTGATGTGACAGGAAAACAGCGGCGCTCGCCCTGCTCTGACTGCCGTGTCAACCACCCAGGCAAAGACTGACAACAAGTCACGATCAACCACCGAGTTCGGCCTCGGGCGCAACAGGAAGCTCCGCCTCGCCCGACCTCAGGCTCCGGCCTCGGGAGGAGGTTTCCGACTCGGCCTCGACCTCAGGCTCCAGCCTCAGGAGCAGGTCTCTGCCTCGCCCGACCCCCAGACTCGGCCTCGACCTCAAGCTCCAGCCTCGGGAGGAGGTCTCCACCTTGCCCGACCCCCGGACTCGGCCTCGACCTCAGGCTCCGGCCTCGGGAGGAGGTCTCCGCCTCGCCCGACCCCCGGTCTTGGCATCGACCTCGGTCTCAAGAGGAATCGCGTCCTCGCCCGACCCCGGCCTCGGCCTCGACAGAAGTCTCCGCCTCGCCCGACCTTGGGCTCGGACCGACCGCGCCAACAGGGGATACATCATTACCCTATTCCTAGCCTGCTCAGGCTAGGAGGAACAAGACTGGCGTCCCATCTGGCTTACCCCGGCGACGGGTAATGATGGTGCCCCACGTGCACCATGACGCCGGTGGCTCTCAGCCCCTTACGGCAGCAAGGAGACGTCAGCAGGACCCTTGCCGCACTGCCAGCTGTACTCCTACAGGACTCAGGCGCTCCTCCGACGGCCACGCTATCATGTGTACAGGGATCGAACTCTCCCCCGACGGCCACGTTGGCATGTACACAAGGCTTAGGCGTTCCTCTGCCGGACACGTTAGCGCATAGCTACGCCCCCCCGTTGTACGTCTGGACCCTCTCCTTGTGCCTATAAAAGGGAGGTCCAGGGCCATCCTGAGGGGGGTTCGTGCGAGGGAAAGAGCGGACGAACTCTCTCTCTCCCCCTCTCGCGACGCGCTTGTAACCCCTACTACGAGCGGCACCCCTGGTGTAGGATAATACAAGGCTTGCCCCACATCTTGTGTTCCATCCCACGCCAACCCATCTGGGCAGGGGCACTCAGCGATTTCACTCGTCGGTCCAAGGGACCCCCCGGGTTCGAGACGCCGACAGTTGGCGCGCCAGATAGGGGCCTGCTGCGTGTTAACGAACACCTTCCCGTTGAGTTCCAGATGGGGAGTCTTCAGCAACCTCTTCAGCCCGGGACGGTGCTCCGCTTCGGGAGTCTCGAGTTCATATCCCTCGACGGCAGCTACGACATGGTACTCCTCCCCCCGCGGCTGTGACGACAACGACGGTCTCCTGACTCGCCCGGCAGCGGCGAGCTCTACGACAACATCTCCCCATGGCGGAAGAGGAGGGCTCCAGTCGTCCTCGCCACCCTCCTCGCCGGAGGAGGCGGAGACGAGGCAACCATGGCCACGCAGGAGGCGGCACCTTGTCGGCTGTCGCACCAGAGCGAGTCGACAACGCCGGCACTCCCTCGGGGGACATGTCGGGCATTGTCCTCGCACCTGAGATGACGGCGGGTATCACTTCCCCGCTACGGGGTCAGCCCCAAGCGGACTGATGACGCCAACACCCTCGCAAAGGACCTGCTGGGCGTTACTCTTGTACCTGAGATGACGGTGTACTCCGCCCCCAACGCGACTTCACCACCGTCCATCGACCAAGAGGTACCGTCCGTTTTCCATCCCGTAACTTTTCGGTTCAGCTTCGATCCACTTAGCGACCCCGCTGCGGTGAGCGCCTTCGTAAAGGCGTATCCAGACCTCCTGGGGTACCACATGTGGTCGACCTGGGATCGACTGACAGCCGTCTCAACCTTCGGACCGATGGGTTCGGAGGAGGAGGATGACCCTGACTCTGGTTGGGATTTCTCTGGCCTCAATGACCCCGGTGCCATGCGGGACTTCATGTCCGCATGTGACCACTGCCTCTCCGGTTGTTCTGACGATGGCCATGACCTTGGCGACGAGGGTTACGGACCCAAGTCGCGAATGTTTCCACATCGATCTGGGAGATCACAACGAACGCAACCACCTCGGTATGCTAGAGGTTGACGATCCTCCTGGGCCCGCATCTCGCGTTGATGTCCTGCGGGAGCTAGCTGTGGTCCCAGTCCCTGCGGGGGGTCAGGACATACAGCTCGAGCAAATCCGCGAGATGCAGGCCCGGGTTGATGGGGAAGCAGGCCGTCTTGTGCAGCTCCGATAGAACATCGAACAGGAGTGGGCAGGCCGGACACTCGCCGGAGAAGCCTGTCATCGGGCCCAAGACATCCAGCGCCGCATCGTCGACAATGCCAGGGCAGCGCTACCCCCGGCCGTCAGCGGGTCCGGCTAGGACCTAGCTGCAGCGGCGGTGCTACTTCGAGCCATGCCGGAGCCATCCACCACCGAGGGACGGCGTATCCAGGGTGAACTCAAGGATCTCCTGGAAGGCGCCGCGATTCGACGAGCCGAGAGCTCCGCCTCCCGTAGGCGAGCTGATCCCTCGGAGCATCACGCGGTGTCCTCCCGACGCATTCGGGAAGCCTCGGTCCATCCCGAGCGCGCACGGGACGAGGCGCCTGCCGCCAGGGAATGCCCTGGCAACGAGCACCACCATCTCGACCATCGAGCTCGACTCGACAAGAAGGTGCGCCGAGGCTACCATCCTAGGTGTGGGGGACGCTGCGACAGCGAGGAGGATCGCAGTCCTTCGCCCAAACCACCTGGTTCGCGGGTCTTCAGCTGGGCCATACGACAAGCGTCATTCCCTGCCCGTTTCCGAGCCCCGACTACCATCACCAAGTACTCGGGGGAGACGAAGGCAGGAGCTGTGGCCCACGAACTACCGACTGGCATGCCAGTTGGGAGGGGCGGATGATGACAACCTCATCATCCGTAATCTACCCCTTTTCCTCTCCGACGCCGCCCGAGCCTAGGCTGGAGCATCTGCCTCCTGCGCAGATCTCCGACTGAGACGATCTGGTCAAAGCTTTCGCGGGAAACTTCCAAGGCACGCACGTGCGCCCTGGGAACTCGTGGAACCTCCGAAGCTGCCGCCAGCAGCCAGGGGAGTCCCTCCGAGAGTACATCCGGCGGTTTTCAAAGCAGCGCACCGAGCTGCCCAACGTTACCGACTCGAATGTCATCGGGGCTTTCCTCGCCGGCACCACTTGCCGAGACCTAGTGAGCAAACTGGGGCGCAAGACTCCCACCCGTGCGAGCGAACTGATGGACGTCGCCACCAAGTTCGCCTCAGGTCAAGAGGCGGTCGAAGCCATCTTTCGAAAGGACAAGCAGCCTCAGGGAGAGTCGAAGACAGACGCCCCCGAGGCGTCCGCCCAGTGGGGCACGAAGAAGAAGGCCAAAAACAAGTCGCAAGCGAAGCGCGACGCCGCTGACGCGAATCTCGTCGCTGCGGCCGAGCACAGGAACCCTCAAAAACCTCCTAGAGGGGCCGGCGCGTTCGACAAGATGCTCAAGGAGCCGTGCCCCTATCACCAGGGGCCCGTCAAGCACACCCTCGAAGAATGTGTCATGCTCCGGCGCTACTTCCATAAGTCCAGGCCCTCGGTGGAAGATGGCAAGGGCCATGACAACGACAAGAAGGAGGGCGACAAGGAAGAGGGGTTCCCGGAAGTCCATAACTGCTTCATGATCTACGGCGGGCAGGCGGCGAACGCCTCGGCTCGGCACCGCAAGCAGGAGCGCCGGGAGTCCTGCTTGGTGAAGGTGGCAGCGCCCGTCTACCTAGACTGGTCCGACAAGCCTATCACCTTCGACCGAGGCGACCACCCCGACTTCGTGCCAAGCCCAGGAAGGTACCCGCTCGTCGTCGATCCGATCATCGGCAACGTTAGGCTCTCTAAGGTCCTCATGGACGGAGGCAGTAGCCTTAACATCATCTACGCCGAGACCCTAGAACTCTTAGGGGTTGATCGGTCCGAGGTCCGGGCCGGTCCGGCACCCTTCCACGGGATCGCGCCCGGGAAGCGAATCCTACCCCTCGGACGGATCGACTTACCCGTCTGCTTCGGAACTCCCTCTAACTTCCGAAAGGAAGCTCTCACCTTTGAGGTCGTCGGGTTCTGAGGAACCTACCATGCAGTATTGGGAAGACCATGCTACGCCAAGTTCATCGCCGTCCCCAACTACACCTACCTCAAGCTCAAGATGCCGGGCCCGAACGGGATCATCACCGTCGGATCCACGTACCGCCACGCGTACGAATGCGACGTGGAGTGCGTGGAGTACGCTGAGGCTCTCGCCGAGTCCGAGGCCCTCATCGTCGACCTGGAACGCCTCTCCAAGGAGGCGCCCGACGCGAAGCGGCACGCCGGCAACTTCGAACTAGTTGAGGCGGTCAAGTCCGTCTCTCTCGACCCCAGCAACGACGCTAACAAGAAAGTTCGGATCGGCTCCGAGCTCGACCCCAAATAGGAAGCAATGCTCATCGACTTTCTCCGCGCAAACGCCAAAGTCTTTGCGTGGAGTCCCTTGGACATGCCCGGCATACCTGAGGGATGTCGCCGAGCACTCACTGGACATCAGAGCTGGACCCCGACCCGTGAAGCAAACCCTACGCCGTTTCGACGAAGAAAAGCGCAGGGCCATAGGCGAGGAGATCCACAAGCTACTCGCGGCAGGGTTTATCAAAGAGGTATTCCATCCCGGATGGTTAGCTAACCCTGTTCTTGTAAGGAAGAAGGATGGGAAATGGAGGATGTGTGTAGACTACACTGGTCTAAACAAGGCATGTCCGAAAGTTCCCTATCCTCTACCTCGCATCGATCAAATCATGGACTCCACTGCTGGGTGCGAAACCCTGTCATTCCTCGATGCCTACTCAGGCTATCACCAAATCAAGATGAAAGAGTCCGACCAGCTCGCGACTTCTTTCATCACACCTTTTGGCATGTACTGTTACACTACAATGCCATTTGGTTTGAGGAATGCAGGCGCCACTTACCAGAGGTGCATGAACCACGTGTTCGGAGAACACATCGGCAGAACGGTCGAGGCTTACGACGATGACATCGTTGTCAAGATGAAGAGAGCCTCCTGACCTCCTCTCTAACCTTGAAACGACATTCAAGTGTCTGAGAGCGAAAGGCGTGAAACTCAACCCCGAGAAGTGTGTCTTCGGAGTCCCCCGAGGCATGCTCCTTGGATTCATCGTCTCCGAGCGGGGCATCGAGGCCAATCCGGAGAAAATTGCGGCCATCACCAACATGGGACCGATCAAAGATTTGAAAGGAGTACAGAGGGTCATGGGATGCCTTGCGGCTCTGAGCCGCTTCATCTCACGCCTTGGCGAGAAAGGCTTGCCTCTGTACCGCCTCTTAAGGAAGGTCGAGTGCTTCACTTGGACCCCCGAGGCCGAGGAAGCCCTCGGAAACCTTAAGGCGTTCCTTACAAATACACCCATCCTGGTGCCCCCCGCTGCAGGAGAAGCCCTCTTGATCTACATAGCCACAACCACTCAGGTGGTCAGCGCCGCGATCGTAGTCGAGAGACGAGAAGAAGGGCATGCACTACCCATCCAGAGGCCAGTCTACTTCATCAGCGAAGTGCTTTCCAAGACCAAAGTCTGCTACCCACAGATCCAGAAGCTGCTCTACGCAGTGATTCTGACACGGCGAAAGTTGCGACACTACTTCGAGTCTCATCCGGTGACTGTGGTGTCATCCTTCTCCCTGGGGGAGATCATCCAGTGCCGTGAGGCCTCGGGTAGGATAGCAAAGTGGGCGGTGGAACTTATGGGCGAAACGCTATCATTCGCTCCTTGGAAGGCCATAAAATCCCAGGTCTTGGCAGACTTCCTGGCTGAGTGGACTGACACCCAGTTACCGACAACTCCAATCCAGCCCGAGCTCTGGACCATGTACTTCGATGGGTCACTCATGAAAACAGGAGCAGGCGCTGGCTTGCTCTTCGTTTCACCCCTCGGAAAGCATCTCCGCTACGTCATTTGCCTCCACTTTCCGGCATCAAACAACGTGGCCTGAGTACGAGGCCCTGGTTAACGGGCTGCACATTGCCATCAAGCTAGGGGTCCGGCGCCTCGACTGCTCGTGGCGACTCACAGCTTGTCATCGACCAAGTCATGAAGAACTCCCACTGCCACGACTGGAGGATGGAAGCCTACTGCGACGAAGTCCGGCGCCTGGAAGACAAGTTCTACGGGTTGGAGCTCAACCACATCGCCCGATGGTACAACGAGACTGCGGACGAGCTGGCAAAGATAGCCTCGAGGCGAACGACGGTTCCCCCGGACGTCTTCTCCAGAGACCTACATCAACCATCCGTCAAGATCGACGACGCGCCCGAGCCTGAGGAAGCCTCGGCCCAGCCCCACATACCCTCGGCCGAGCCCGAGGTACCCTCGGCCGAACCCGAGGCACCCTCAGCCATCGAGGAAGAGGCCTTGCCCGTCGAGGAGGAACAGAATGGGGTCACGCCAGATCCGAACTGGCAGACCCCGTACCTAGAATATCTCCTCTGAGGAGAGCTTCCCCTCGACAAGACCAAAGCTCGGTGGCTGGCTCGGCGCGCCAAGTCATTCGTCTTGCTGGGTGATGAAAAAAGCTCTATCACCGCAGCCCCTCGGGCATCCTCCAACGATGCATATCTATCGCCCAGGGACAAGAACTGTTGCAAGAAATACACTCGGGGGCTTGCGGCCACCATGCAGCACCTCGAGCCCTCGTGGGAAATGCCTTCCGACAAGGTTTCTACTGGCCAACCGCGGTGGCCGATGCCACTAGGATTGTGCGCTCCTGCCGAGGGTGTCAATTCTATGCAAAGAAGACGCATCTGCCCGCTCAGGCCTTGCAGACGATACCCATCACCTGGCCGTTTGCTGTGTGGGGTCTAGACCTCGTCGGTCCCTTGCAGAAGGCACCCGGGGGCTTCTCGCACCTGCTGGTCGCCATCGACAAATTCTCCAAGTGGATCGAGGTTCGACACTTGACCAGCATCAGGTCTGAGCAGGCGATGGTGTTCTTCACCAACATCATCCATCGATTCAGGGTCCCAAACTCCATCATCACCGACAATGGCACGCAGTTCACCGGAAAAAAGTTACTGGACTTCTGCGACGACCACCACATCCTGTGTGGACTGGGCCGCCGTAGCTCATCCCATGACGAATGGGCAGGTGGAGCGTGCCAACGGCATGATTTTGCAGGGACTCAAACCGAGGATCTACAACGACCTCAACAAGTTCGGCAAGCGGTGGGTGAAAGAGCTACCCTCGGTAGTCTGGAGTCTGAGGATGACGCCGAGCCGCGCCACGGGTTTCTCGCCGTTCTTTCTAGTCTATGGGGCCGAGGCCGTCCTCCCCACGGACTTAGAATATGGCTCCCCGAGGACCAGGGCATACAATGACCAAAGCAACCAGACCAGCCGAGAAGACTTGCTGGACCAACTCGAAGAGGCTCAGGACATTGCCTTACTACATTCGGTATGGTACCAGCAGTCGCTGCGGCGCTACCACGCCCGAAGCATTCGGTCCCGAGGCTGTCAAGTGGGAGGCTTGGTGCTTCGCCTGCGACAGGACGCCCGAGGGCGCCACAAGCTCACTCCTCCCTGGGAAGGGCCCTTCATCATCGCCAAGATCTTGAAGCCCGGAACATACAAGCTGGCCAACGACCAAGGCGAGGTCTATAGCAAAGCTTGGAACATTCAACAGCTATGTCGCTTCTACCCTTAAGATGTTTTAAGTCATTCATGTACCTCGTTTACATACATAAAGTCCTAACCGTCAAGGAAGGGTCGGCCTTGCCTCAGCAAAGCCCGACTCTCCCTCAGGGGCTAGAAGGGGGGAACCCCCTCTGCGTCAAAATTTTCCTCGAAAAAATTTTCTACCAAAACGACCTTTCGTGCCTTCGACTTCTATATCGATAGCGGGATCCTAAAAACGACGAGAGTACACGTAAGCGGCAAGGCCGACCAAGCCGAGGGACTCCTACGCCTCTGGGATACGGATACCCCACTCGTCACCTTCCGCAAAAAGTAACTCTTGCTCGGACAAGTGGTTCTGCTGCCAACGAACAAGTCATGGCGCACGAAACAAGAGGAAAAGAAAACGTAACTTTATCGCACGACGATGAAAGTGTTTAGGCCTCGGCGGCCGCAAAGAACACACGCATGCTACAAATAAACTGCTCCAGTAGGATCAGGCATCGGCAGGGGAAGCATCTGCTCCCTCGGCGCCGTTCCCGCCTTCGGCGAGGTTTGGCCTAGCCTCAGACGACGACGCGGGCGGAAGGATCTCCACCTCGAAGGAGGAGGCCAGCACCGCGCTCGGGCCCTCGGCGGCCGTGTCAAGCCGCTGGACCTCGACTAAGGCGGCCTCGTCATCGTCGGGTAGATAGTACCCCTCGCTGACCCGCTCTAAGTCCACATCGTAGTGGGAAGCGAGCACGACAAAGGCCCACCTAACTCCATGATGCAGCGCCCCGCGGAGTCTGCTGCGCACATGGCCGCCCAAGGCCCGCAGATGACTCTGGGGGGAGCTACCCAAGGGGATCTGTGACGGAACCTCCCAAGTAATTAGGCCCACCTACAGTTGTCCTTGTCCAACGGACTTCAGACAACCCTGTAGGTGCCCCTGAATTACTCGACAAGTTCGGTATCTTTCCTTACCTTACCAGGAACGATTCACCCGTCTTGCAGACATTACAGAACATCGGAGATAAAGAAATGCGGAAGCGATTTACATAACTTACATTTATTTTAAAAGCAAGCTTAAGTTGTTTTATTACAGACCAGAACTAAAAACGAGTGCAGAGTAATAATATTATACAAACCAAGGGAGGCAAAAACTCCTCCCGAGAAGATTTAAGTAAAAGTTCTATATGGAGGACCAAGTCCTCCCGCACTTCAGTCTTGTGTTTCTTCTTTGGGAACCACCTTGGCACAGAAGCAGCAGAAATCTGCTACTTCCTCACCTAAAAACAACGAAGGGATAAACCCTGAGTATGGAATTACTCAGCAAGACTTACCCGACTAAAGAAAAGACTCTCAAGGGTATGCTGGCTTTTAGGGAGTCAAGGTAAGGCTTCTCAATACTCAAAGACTCTGTTTTGCATAAATGCTTACTAAAGTGGATCCTTAAAAATCCAATTTTATTTGTCCGGTTAAGTTCAAATACCTGCAACTAGAGTTCTTTCTACCCTAGTTCAATCGCTGGTCCTGCACTAGCCAATTTCTTAACAAATACCCATTATCTTTAGTGGAATGCTACGTGTAGGGTAGTGACCAAGTCTTCATAACCGCGAAGGTACGACGATCTGAATCGATTATACTCAGCTGAGGATCTCCAATCACATGACATATGTAGCACTTAACCCTTGCATATGTCAACCCGCCACCGGGGTTCTTAAGACCGGATCAGGTTCACGCAAACCGAGAGCACAGATACACCACCGTCCAGCCTCTTGCCACGGAGGGTACACGCTACTCTCGCCACCGCTCCACGCCCATTTCGTGTTATCTTATTCCGGCCTTAGTCTGCCCGAGGCAAGGCTTACCCATGACGAGGCATGTGACCAGCTAAAGGGTCCTCGATCAACAAGCCTACATCGACAAGGTCCTTAATCGACTCAGACGGAGACACTACACCGAGACTCCTTTCTCGTGCAAGTCACCCGCCCGGTCTCAGCTTAATCTTTTCAAACCCAAAGTTTGGTACCTGGGAGAGGTACATCTTTTCCAGATGTTGAATCCATCAAGGCCCTGATGGATCCACCATCAAATTTTATTTTCAAAAACATCCCACCCACTTTTGCCACATCATCTTTTGTAAAAACAAAACATTTTGTTTTTCTAAAGCAAGGCTAAGCATCAAAATCTTTTGTAAAAAGGGTGATCAAGGAAGGTGATCAAATTCAAGGAAGGTAATGCAGGAATTGTTTTATCAATCAACTCCTATCACCTAATGCATCAAGCAAGTGAGAAAGATTTAAAACAACAAGGAGGGTGGCAAATGCACCGGGGCTTGCCTTTGTTAACAGGTGAGTCCTGCTCGGATCCACAAATATCGAAATAAAAGCAGTTGCCTGCTTGAGGATCTGAGGCTGGTGGAGTCCCCTCTTCAGTGACTTCTTCTTCTTCTTCGTGTTCTAACATAACCATATATATGCATAAGAACGGATGCCATGGGATGCTCATGAGGATGCGAAGATAATATAAACTTATTATCTAAGTCTTGAGTACAACTTTCCTTCACTGTACTTCGAGAACCTAGGGTTTCCGGAGTCAGTAAAGGAGTTCATAGAGCAGGGGGGGTGGTTTGGGGTTTGGTGATCAAACAAGGTCCAAATCAATTCAAACCCTACCCAAGGCTTCTAAATATTGTTTTAAGTTCCCATAAAAAGTTTGGGCATTTTTGGACTTACCAATCATTTTCTAAAAATCCATAACTAATACTTTTAACTACTTTAAATGCCCTAAAATTTCTTATTTCCACTAAAAATCACAAAACTATTTTTATTAAATTCTAGGGAAAATAACAAGCCTAGGAAAATTGGTTTCACAATTTTATTATTTTTCTACTGTTTTCTATAATTGTTTTGGCTCTGGAGATAAAAGAAAAAGAAAAACAGATGAATAGTACTGGGCTGATTTCAGCCCAGTAGCCCAGCTCGGAGGGGGAAAGCGCTTGCGCGCGCCCGCGCCCTGGCGTTTTTGCAGAACGGCCCCCGCGTTTTTGTCAAACAGCAAACGAGGTCATTCACTGTTTCTACGTATCACTGACAGTTTACAGAAACGCCCCTGATGTTCTATTTCTTCACCCGACTCATCCTCGACGGCGTTCATGCCCCGCCGAGCTCCGGCGAGCGCCTGAACCGGTCGATTAGGGCTACGGCTGGGTTCTCCGAGCAACCGACATGAAATCGAGGCTACCTAGATGGTTTTCCCCAACTTAATTTGGCTCATGATCGACTTAAGGAGCTCTGGCCACGGTGGCCGTGAGCATGGGGGCTAGTCCGTCGTGTTCCCGACGATTGGTGGCGATATAATTCAATTAAGTGGGGCAGTGAGCATTGTGGACATACAAGAATGTACGAACAACACAAAAAACGATAGGATTGGACCTGATTTGCGTTGGCCGCGGCGGGTTGTTCTTCGCGGTGGCGGAGAACGAAATTGGGGGAAATTGGAAATTCAAGCTTGCTGGTAGATGATTGTGGCTGATTAGCGGTGGCTAGTTAGCTGACGACCTCACGGAGCTAGTCACGGGCTCAATTTATAGGGGGAGTGAGCGGTGGCCGCGAATTTTGGACGAGCACGCGGCGGCCGGAGGTGAGGAAGAATACTGGGCGCGGTGAATACGTGTCCAGAGGCGTGGCGGGTGTTCCGGTGATCGACAGGGAGTTAGAGTAAGTCGTGGCGGTGCGGTGGAAAGTGAGAGCCACACGGCGCACGGTCGGGAGGTGGCGGTTCACCGGCGAGCCTATCGCTCCGTCGCAAAGCAGAGGGGGAGGCACAGGAGGGGTCACCGGAGTGGAGCCCAGCTCACGGCGGTGAAGATTTTTACTGGGTGATGCTTATCTGATGTCCACGGCGCACGAATCACGGCGAGCGGTAATCGACGGCGACGGTCACCGGCGATGGGCAGGTGGGGTGAATCGTGATCTTCTTCAGTTGAGCTCTACTGTACCATGGCGAGTTTGGTTCAGACAGTCTGACAGAGCGATTTGCAGGGGGTTTTCCTTCCAATTTCATGTGGCAACAAGTCTAAGTCTCTGCATCAAAGTTGTAGTGCTATGTACCAGCTACAAATCGACTATAGAGATTGAACTCATTAGAGCACTGGATCATGTCTGGAATTGGGTTTGAAGTTGGTGATAATTCAGTGCTAGTCTGAAAATTCAGACCCAATCAGTCTGACAGCCTGACTTCAGGCTTAAATATCTCTGGATTTTTCTTAACAAGTGAGCTTGCAACCTTAAGCAAAGTTGTTCTCTTTTGATAGATCTTCAAATTTGGTGTGGTGACCTAGGGCAAAAACCTTATAGTTTGAAAGTTACAAAGCTCAAAAGTTGAGCCCATAACACTAAGTTTCAGACTTAGAGAAATCTCAATTGGGGTCCTTTTTGCATTTAAGTCCAAAACTTAGGGTTTGGCTTGTAAATTCACATATGAGTGCCCCAAATGACTTTAGATACTTATTTAACTTGGTTTTTGCACTTTAGTCCAAAAGTGGACTAATTTTGCACATAGGCCCCTAGGGTTTAGTTTTGGGTCTTCCAGGGTTCTATTTAGGGTTTTTAGTATCCCAGGGGTATAATTGTGGTTCAACTTTGTTTTTGGGGATATTTTATAACTATTATCCTAAAGTATTTAGATTTTTTTTCAAGTTGGGTTAAGTCTTACCCCTTTAATCCTTGTTTAGGGTAAAGCTTCCTATCCAGGGTCCTATTTGCAAAACCTGAAAACAATACAACTTGTTTGAAATTTTTGCCTAGTGAATGCACTCTAAGTGTGTCAAACATATGCAATGTCAATGCTTATGATGCCATGCTCAAGTTTTAGTCATAGTAACACCAGGGGTGTGACATCCTTCCCCCCATAAAAGAATCTCGTCCCGAGATTTAAAGTCCTAGGGTGAGTAATGGAAAAGGAAATGTGTCACATTTTTATTTCCTTATTTTTGGTACAAGGCAGGGGTGGTGTGGGGGTTCACTTCTTTATTGCAATAACTATATACACTTTACAAATTACATGAGGCTAGAAAGCCTGGGAAATTCTTATTCAAGAAATCTTGAGTTTCCCACATAGCCTCTTTCTCAGAATGCTAGGTTCCATTGTACCTTGTAGAACTTGAGAGTCTTTCTCCGGGTAACTCTGTCCTTTTGATCCAGAACTCGAATAGGATGTTCCGAGTACGTTAAGTCTGGTTCCAGGACAACATCTGTCACTTCAATGGTTCGATCGGGAACCCGAAGACACTTTTTCAATTGTGACACATGGAACACATTATGCACAGCAGACAAGGTTTCGGGTAGTTGGAGTCGGTATGCCACTGGTCCACATTGCTCAAGTACCAGGAATGGACCAATGTACCTGGGTGCAAGCTTCCCTTTAACCCCAAAACGCGATACTCCTTTCATTGGTGAGACTTTCAGATAAACATAGTCTCCTTCCAGGAAATATAAGGGCATTCGCCGTGTGTCTGCATAACTCTTCTGACAAGCTTGTGCTTTCTTCATATTATGAATAATTTTCTGAACCTTATTCTCGGCTTCTTTCACCAGATCAGGTCTAAAGAAGCACCTTTCACCAGGTTCAGACCAATTTAGCGGAGTCCGACACCGTCGTCCATATAAAGCTTCAAAGGGTGCCATCTTGATACTTTCTTGATAACTATTATTGTATGAAAACTCCGCCAAAGGTAAACATTCATCCCATTTTGGTGAGAAATCCAGGACACATGCCCGCAACATATCTTCAAGTATTTGGTTCACTCTCTCAGTTTGTCCACTGGTTTGAGGATGATAGGCCGAACTGTGGAGTAACTTAGTACCCAGGGATTTATGAAGTTCTTCCCAAAATTTAGATACAAATTGTGGTCCACGATCCGACACTATAGTCTTTGGAACCCCATGCAAACTGAGAATACGGGCGATGTACAACTCCGCATAGGTAATGACGTGATATTTTACCTTGACAGGGAGGAAGTGGGCGATCTTGGTAAATCGATCAATGATAACCCAAATAGAGTCATACCCTTTTGTGGTCCTGGGCAATCCCACAATGAAGTCCATGCTTATGTCTTCCCATTTCCCTGTTGGTATTGGTAATGACTGCAATGGACCGGCAGTTTTCATGTGTATGGCCTTGACACGTCTGCAAGTGTCACACTTAGCCACATAGCGTGCAATTTCAATTTTCATCTTCGTCCACCAGTAGCTGCTGTTTTAGATCATGATACATCTTAGTGCTTCCTGGATGAATAGAATAACGACTAAGATGCAGCTTCATCTAAGATTTGCTGGTGGAGTTCTTCATTCTTTGGCACTACTATGCGATTGTTAAACCATAACACACCTTGATCGTCTTCCTTGAAACATTTGGCTGTTCCAGCCCTTATCTTCTCTCGTATGTGCTTCATACCCAGGTTATCCTTTTGAGCATCAATTATCTTTTGCAGAATGATTGACTCAAGCTTCAGTTGATTTAGAGTCCCTTGCTGGATTATCCCCAGGTTTAGCTTCTCCATTTCTTGACATAAGGTGTTCTCGGAGGTCTTTGCCATAAGACAGTGGCAGGAAGTCTTACGACTCAATGCATCTGCCACCACATTGGCCTTGCCTGGGTGATAATGGATCTCTAGTTCATAGTCTTTAATGAGCTCAAGCCATCGTCTTTGCCTCATATTTAACTCTGACTGGGTAAAGATGTACTTCAAACTTTTATGATCTATATATATGTGACAGATATTTCCCAGCAGATAGTGACGCCATATTTTTAGGGCATGAACCACAGCAGCTAGCTCCAGATCATGAGTTGGATAATGCTCCTCATGTCGGCGCAACTGCCTTGAAGCATACGCAATTACTCGGCCTTCTTGCATCAGTACACAGCCGAGCCCACTGCCAGATGCATCACAATATACATCAAAAGGCTTAGTGATGTCTGGTTGAGCCAATACCGGAGCAGTGGTTAATAATGTCTTCAACTGCTCAAAGGCTTCATTACACTTAGAAGACCAATTGAACTTAATATCATTCTTCAATAAACTTGTGATTGGCTTCACAAGCTTAGAAAAATCGGGTATGAATCTGCGATAATATCCAGCTAGTCCAAGAAAACTCCGGACTTGGTGAACAGTGGTTGGGGGTTTCCACTCCAGAATATCTTTGACCTTGCTAGGATCTACCACAATTCCTTTAGCTGATAATACGTGCCCCAAAAATTGAATTTCCTCCAGCCAGAACGCGCACTTGCTGAACTTGGCATACAACTGATGTTCCCTCAGGCGCGTCAATACAATCCGTAGATGCTGAACATGCTCCTCTTCATTTTTAGAGTATATCAAAATATCGTCGATGAAGACCACCACGAACTTGTCCAACTCGGGCATGAACACCGAGTTCATCAAATAGGTGAAGTGGGCAGGAGCATTTGTGAGCCCGAAAGACATTACCAAGTATTCAAACAATCCATACCGCGTAGTAAATGCGGTCTTCGGTATATCCTCGGGCCGAATACGGATTTGGTGATAGCCCGACCTGAGATCAATTTTGGAAAATACCCTCGCCCCAGTCAGTTGATCAAATAAGATGTCGATCCTTGGAAGAGGGTACTTATTCTTGATGGTGACCTCATTCAGGGGTCGATAATCCATGCACATTCGCAAGGTTTGATCCTTCTTCTTAACAAAAATGGCGGGGCAACCCCATGGGGACGAGCTTGGCCGGATGAATCCCTTATTCAGTAGATCTTGTAATTGAATCTTTAATTCCGCCAACTCATTAGGGGGCATACGGTACGATCTTCGGGAGATAGGAGCCGTACCGGGCTTTAGCTTAATTACGAATTCTACATCTCTTTCAGGGGGCAGTCCAGGCAAATCTTCCGGAAATACATCTGGAAACTCACATACTACCGGAATGTTCTTGATCTCTGGTACAATGGCTTCAAATATTCTACCAGAAGCTTTGGCTGGGTTGGTTACGGGGAGAGACAAAAGAATTTCTTCTTGATTATAGCTCAACCTGACGGTTCTGAGTTCAGTGTTGAGGATTGCCTTGTGTTGGGTTAACCAATTCATACCCAAAATTATATCTATATCCTGGCCTTTCAGAACAATCATGTTAGCAGGAAAGTTCCGTCTAGCCATTGTTACTGGCACTTCATAGGCCACTTCTCTAGTAAAAATGTGTCCCCCAGGTGAATGAATTTTAAATCCCTCTCTTGATTCATGGCATGCAATGTGATGTTGCTCCACAAATTTCTTACTAATGAAGGTATGCAAAGCACCAGAATCAAAAAGAATAATTACAGGGTGACTGGCCACGGGAAACGTACCCATCATCACCGGCTCTCCTTCCGGTGTAGTGGCCACTTGAGTGTAGTATACACGCCCCGTTTTCTTGGCATTTCTTCCCACAGCATTACCCTTGGGCTGGGGAGACTTCCCAATTCCTTGCTGAGCATTGGATTGATTTTGCTTGGGGTATGGGAAGTCTTTGATAAAATGTACTGATTTGCCGCAGTTGAAACACCCGGTTGAAGAGCTGGGCAAGGTAGGGAATCGAGTGCCTGGGGCACCCGACTGATTTGGGGAAGTGGAGGTATTGTTGGGGCGGATAATAATGGGCTGTTTGAAAGGGAATGCTGGTGGACGGGAAAAAGTGCGGTTTTGGCTAGAAGGCCGGATGACGAACCGTTGCCTCTTCGCCTGACCCTGATTAGGCCTCTCACCACTGAATCCCTTATTCTTCCCAGAACTTGCGTATTTTGCTTCCACAGATAAGGCTGTACTGACAGCCTTTCCATATGTGAGATCAATACATGTGGCCATCTTTCGCTGCAACCGGTCATTTAGACCTCTCATAAAACAGTTCTTTTTCTTCAAATCAGTATTCACCTGGTCGATGGCATACTGCGACAGGTGATTAAACTTGTTAAGATACTGATTGATGGTGTCTCCTCCTTGTTTCAGCTTCATGAATTCCTCTTGTTTCATATGCAGCACCCCTTCCGGTATGTAGTGCTCACGGAAGGCTGCTTTAAATTCTTCCCAGGTGATTTGATGGTTGTCAGGTTGGATAGCCACAAAATTTCCCCACCAAGTACTGGCAGGGCCACGTAGTTGCTGTGCCGTGAACAATGGCTTCTGTGTTTCAGAACAACGAAGAAGACCAAACTTTTGTTCAATAACTCGTATCCACTCATCGGCTTCTAGCGGGTCTTCTGCCTTGGTGAATAGAGGTGGTCGAGTTTCGGAGAAGTCCAGATAGGTGGTTTCACGGGGACCTTGCTGAAAACCTCTTCCTGCCTGCTGCTGGAACTGCTGTTGACCCGCCATTTCCCAAAGGAAACGGGTATTGTCTGCGGTGGCATTCACCAAGGCGGCAATCGCCTCGACTAGCGTGGGTGGAACCGGAGGTGGATTTGGGGTGACATCTCGACCCCCAGAAGTTCTGGCTGCGTCCTGTCCGCGAGTCCTGGTCGGCATCTGAGGCAAAAACATTTGAATAAACATAATATGCCAAAGAGACCTTCCATTTTACATTACTATAAAAAGTAATGATACAGACTCGATATTACATAACAGGATACATTACCCATTATACAAAAGTTCAACCTATTATACAACAGTGCATTCTACAATACACTACTCTACTTCTATTACACCATTAGTCCTGCTTTCCGTTACTTTTGGCGGCCTCATCGTCAGGTGTGGGAGTCCAGACGTCAACCAACCTCAAAGAAGGAGGGGGTTCAAAAAGGTCTAACTCCCCACCCAACGCGCGTCCCGCAATGTGAGAGGGTCCGGCTTCCGCCTCAGCAGAGTGTGCAGGCATACTAGGGTGTAATTGTGAGTATAGTATATGGACTTCCTCATGCAACGTATTGCAGTAGACCTGCAGGTCGTCAACAGTTGAGCTAAGTTCTTTAATTCGGGCCTGAGCCCTTGCTTCCTTAGCACATGCCAGCAAATGAGACTGTACTGCCCAGTAAAGTGCTAAGTCTCGATCAGCAAGCTGATCCTGCAGGTGACGGATGTCCCTTCTTAGTTCATTGATTCTATCTCCGTCTGCGACCCAAGCATTGGTCCTATGTTGTAGCTCTGCTTGAAGTCGACTCACTCGGGCTTCAAGGTCTCCTATGGGGTCATTACTTCCGCTGCTGCTGCTTTCGTGTCGAGGGGCTAGTTGATGCCGGGGTACTCCAATTGGTCCCGTTGATTTACGTGCCGTTAGCCTTGTGCGTGGTGGCATCTTTCTAAGGGGGAAAATTTATTAGCATAATTCTTAGCATGATGCATGAATAAGTACAGAATCAACCTTAGTCGATTCAACCTTCTATACATTGCACTCTTCCTATCTGGTCTTTAGGATAGACTCTTCAGAATACTTAGGTAAGAAGAGAAAAGAATTTTTAGGTAAGACTTTCGAAAATCCTTTTTAAGATGCCTCATAATATCTGCAAAGAAGGGCTACGCTCCGATACCAGCTGTGACGGAACCTCCCAAGTAATTAGGCCCACCTACAGTTGTCCTTGTCCAACGGACTTCAGACAACCCTGTAGGTGCCCCTGAATTACTCGACAAGTTCGGTATCTTTCCTTACCTTACCAGGAACGATTCACCCGTCTTGCAGACATTACAGAACATCGGAGATAAAGAAATGCGGAAGCGATTTACATAACTTACATTTATTTTAAAAGCAAGCTTAAGTTGTTTTATTACAGACCAGAACTAAAAACGAGTGCAGAGTAATAATATTATACAAACCAAGGGAGGCAAAAACTCCTCCCGAGAAGATTTAAGTAAAAGTTCTATATGGAGGACCAAGTCCTCCCGCACTTCAGTCTTGTGTTTCTTCTTTGGGAACCACCTTGGCACAGAAGCAGCAGAAATCTGCTACTTCCTCACCTAAAAACAACGAAGGGATAAACCCTGAGTATGGAATTACTCAGCAAGACTTACCCGACTAAAGAAAAGACTCTCAAGGGTATGCTGGCTTTTAGGGAGTCAAGGTAAGGCTTCTCAATACTCAAAGACTCTGTTTTGCATAAATGCTTACTAAAGTGGATCCTTAAAAATCCAATTTTATTTGTCCGGTTAAGTTCAAATACCTGCAACTAGAGTTCTTTCTACCCTAGTTCAATCGCTGGTCCTGCACTAGCCAATTTCTTAACAAATACCCATTATCTTTAGTGGAATGCTACGTGTAGGGTAGTGACCAAGTCTTCATAACCGCGAAGGTACGGCGATCCGAATCGATTATACTCAGCTGAGGATCTCCAATCACACGACATATGTAGCACTTAACCCTTGCATATGTCAACCCGCCACCGGGGTTCTTAAGACCGGATCAGGTTCACGCAAACCGAGAGCACAGATACACCACCGTCCAGCCTCTTGCCACGGAGGGTACACGCTACTCTCGCCACCGCTCCACGCCCATTTCGTGTTATCTTATTCCGGCCTTAGTCTGCCCGAGGCAAGGCTTACCCATGACGAGGCATGTGACCAGCTAAAGGGTCCTCGATCAACAAGCCTACATCGACAAGGTCCTTAATCGACTCAGACGGAGACACTACACCGAGACTCCATTCTCGTGCAAGTCACCCGCCCGGTCTCAGCTTAATCTTTTCAAACCCAAAGTTTGGTACCTGGCAGAGGTACATCTTTTCCAGATGTTGAATCCATCAAGGCCCTGATGGATCCACCATCAAATTTTATTTTCAAAAACATCCCACCCACTTTTGCCACATCATCTTTTGTAAAAACAAAACATTTTGTTTTTCTAAAGCAAGGCTAAGCATCAAAATCTTTTGTAAAAAGGGTGATCAAGGAAGGTGATCAAATTCAGGGAAGGTAATGCATGAATTGTTTTATCAATCAACTCCTATCACCTAATGCATCAAGCAAGTGAGAAAGATTTAAAACAACAAGGAGGGTGGCAAATGCACCGGGGCTTGCCTTTGTTAACAGGTGAGTCCTGCTCGGATCCACAAATATCGAAATAAAAGCAGTTGCCTGCTTGAGGATCTGAGGCTGGTGGAGTCCCCTCTTCAGTGACTTCTTCTTCTTCTTCGTGTTCTAACATAACCATATATATGCATAAGAACGGATGCCATGGGATGCTCATGAGGATGCAAAGATAATATAAACTTATTATCTAAGTCTTGAGTACAACTTTCCTTCACGGTACTCCGAGAACCTAGGATTTCCGGAGTCAGTAAAGGAGTTCATAGAGCAGGGGGGGTGGTTTGGGGTTTGGTGATCAAACAAGGTCCAAATCAATTCAAACCCTACCCAAGGCTTCTAAATATTGTTTTAAGTTCCCATAAAAAGTTTGGGCATTTTTGGACTTACCAATCATTTTCTAAAAATCCATAACTAATACTTTTAACTACTTTAAATGCCCTAAAATTTCTTATTTCCACTAAAAATCACAAAACTATTTTTATTAAATTCTAGGGAAAATAACAAGCCTAGGAAAATTGGTTTCACAATTTTATTATTTTTCTACTGTTTTCTATAATTGTTTTGGCTCTGGAGATAAAAGAAAAAAGAAAAACAGATGAATAGTACTAGGCTGATTTCAGCCCAGTAGCCCAGCTCGGAGGGGGAAAGCGCTTGCGCGCGCCCGCGCCCTGGCGGTTTTGCAGAACGGCCCCCGCGTTTTTGTCAAACAGCAAACGAGGTCATTCACTGTTTCTACGTATCACTGACAGTTTACAGAAACGCCCCTGATGTTCTATTTCTTCACCCGACTCATCCTCGACGGCGTTCATGCCCCGCCGAGCTCCGGCGAGCGCCTGAACCGGTCGATTAGGGCTACGGCTGGGTTCTCCGAGCAACCGACATGAAATCGAGGCTACCTAGATGGTTTTCCCCAACTTAATTTGGCTCATGATCGACTTAAGGAGCTCTAGCCACGGTGGCCGTGAGCATGGGGGCTAGTCCGTCGTGTTCCCGACGATTGGTGGCGATATAATTCAATTAAGTGGGGCAGTGAGCACTGTGGACATACAAGAATGTACGAACAACACAAACAACGACAGGATTGGACCTGATTTGCGTTGGCCGCGGTGGGTTGTTCTTCGCGGTGGCGGAGAACGAAATTGGGGGAAATTGGAAATTCAAGCTCGCTGGTAGATGATTGTGGCTGATTAGCGGTGGCTAGTTAGCTGACGACCTCACGGAGCTAGTCACGGGCTCAATTTATAGGGGGAGTGAGCGGTGGCCGCGAATTTTGGACGAGCACGCGGCGGCCGGAGGTGAGGAAGAATACTGGGCGCGGTGAATACGTGTCCAGAGGCGTGGCGGGTGTTCCGGTGATCGACAGGGAGTTAGAGTAAGTCGTGGCGGTGCGGTGGAAAGTGAGAGCCACACGGCGCACGGCCGGGAGGCGGCGGTTCACCGGCGAGCCTATCGCTTCCGCCGCAAAGCAGAGGGGGAGGCACGGGAGGGGTCACCGGAGTGGAGCCCAGCTCACGTCGGTGAAGATTTTTACTGGGTGATGCTTATCTGATGTCCACGGACGCACGAATCACGGCGAGCGGTAATCGACGGCGACGGTCACCGGCGATGGGCAGGAGGGGTGAATCGTGATCTTCTTCAGTTGAGCTCTACTGTACCATGGCGAGTTTGGTTCAGACAGTCTGACAGAGCGATTTGCAGGGGGTTTTCCTTCCAATTTCATGTGGCAACAAGTCTAAGTCTCTGCATCAAAGTTGTAGTGCTATGTACCAGCTACAAATCGACTATAGAGATTGAACTCATTAGAGCACTGGATCATGTCTGGAATTGGGTTTGAAGTTGGTGATAATTCAGTGCTAGTCTGAAAATTCAGACCCAATCAGTCTGACAGCCTGACTTCAGGCTTAAATATCTCTGGATTTTTCTTAACAAGTGAGCTTGCAACCTTAAGCAAAGTTGTTCTCTTTTGATAGATCTTCAAATTTGGTGTGGTGACCTAGGGCAAAAACCTTATAGTTTGAAAGTTACAAAGCTCAAAAGTTGAGCCCATAACACTAAGTTTCAGACTTAGAGAAATCTCAATTGGGGTCCTTTTTGCATTTAAGTCCAAAACTTAGGGTTTGGCTTGTAAATTCACATATGAGTGCCCCAAATGACTTTAGATACTTATTTAACTTGGTTTTTGCACTTTAGTCCAAAAGTGGACTAATTTTGCACATAGGCCCCTAGGGTTTAGTTTTGGGTCTTCCAGGGTTCTATTTAGGGTTTTTAGTATCCCAGGGGTATAATTGTGGTTCAACTTTGTTTTTGGGGATATTTTATAACTATTATCCTAAAGTATTTAGATTTTTTTTCAAGTTGGGTTAAGTCTTACCCCTTTAATCCTTGTTTAGGGTAAAGCTTCCTATCCAGGGTCCTATTTGCAAAACCTGAAAACAATACAACTTGTTTGAAATTTTTGCCTAGTGAATGCACTCTAAGTGTGTCAAACATATGCAATGTCAATGCTTATGATGCCATGCTCAAGTTTTAGTCATAGTAACACCAGGGGTGTGACATCCTTCCCCCATAAAAGAATCTCGTCCCGAGATTTAAAGTCCTAGGGTGAGTAATGGAAAAGGAAATGTGTCACATTTTTATTTCCTTATTTTTGGTACAAGGCAGGGGTGGTGTGGGGGTTCACTTCTTTATTGCAATAACTATATACACTTTACAAATTACATGAGGCTAGGAAGCCTGGGAAATTCTTATTCAAGAAATCTTGAGTTTCCCACGTAGCCTCTTTCTCAGAATGCTGGTTCCATTGTACCTTGTAGAACTTGAGAGTCTTTCTCCGGGTAACTCTGTCCTTTTGATCCAGAACTCGAATAGGATGTTCCGAGTACATTAAGTCTGGTTCCAGGACAACATCTGTCACTTCAATGGTTCGATCGGGAACCCGAAGACACTTTTTCAATTGTGACACATGGAACACATTATGCACAGCAGACAAGGTTTCGGGTAGTTGGAGTCGGTATGCCACTGGTTCACATTGCTCAAGTACCAGGAATGGACCAATGTACCTGGGTGCAAGCTTCCCTTTAACCCCAAAACGTGATACTCCTTTCATTGGTGAGACTTTCAGATAAACATAGTCTCCTTCCAGGAAATATAAGGGCATTCGCCGTGTGTCTGCATAACTCTTCTGACGAGCTTGTGCTTTCTTCATATTATGAATAATTTTCTGAACCTTATTCTCGGCTTCTTTCACCAGATGGCCTGGCCGAGCTCCAGCTGCTGCTGATGTGCCTCCGCCCGTGCCAACGCCGCCTCTGCCCGCGCTGCCGCTGTCTCCGCCTTCAGATCATCACAAAGCAGCCGAAGGTCTGCCAGCTCAGTGCCCTGTCGGGCAAGGCGCTCATTAGCCTGGGCAAGCGTGGCCCTCTAGGGACCGCAGCGAACCCCAGACGCCGCTCTCGCGGCGGATGAACAGCGACTTGGCGGTGCTTACATCCGCCAGTTCCTGAGCAAGGAAGACAAGATATTACAAAGAATGCCTTGGCCACGCAAGGTACGCGACTGAAATCCTTACCTAGAGGACCCTGGGAACATCCCTGGAAAGGATCTCCATGGTCGACCGAAGCGACCCCATCGCCGCCTCGGCATACTCACGGAGCTCATCCCGAGACTGCTCCTCCTGCTCATCGTTGAGGACGAGGAGGGGTTTCGAGGCGCCGCAGCTCCAGAACCGGAACGCCTGCCCACACCACTCATTGGGGTTGCGCTGCACGAGGATGAGGACGCCGCCCCCTGAGAAGGGCCGCGGCGTTGAGTGCTCCTCCGCCAAGGCGTCGGGTGCCCCTGCAGTCAACACGTCGGGCACCCTCGCCACCGACGCACTGGGCTCCCCCTCGACTAAGGTGGCGGGATCCCGGTCGCCGACCTCGGCAAGAGCGTTGGCCCCCTCCTTAGGGCCAGGAACGGGGAGGTCGAGGATGATGGACGGCTCCACGAGCGAATCAGCAACGACCGCGACAGAAGTCGATGCCGGCACCGGTGACATGTCAGGCGGGCTTGGAGCCACGGTCGCGTCAGCAGCCCCCCCTGGCACGACAACCGCCCCGACGAAGGGGTCGGCCTGGGAGGCTAGCTCCATGGCAGCTCATGCCGCCTGGGCCCCTCGCTCGAGAGCATCCTGTGCGGAGGCCACCCAACCAGCATGGCGCGCCGCGGCACTGGCTGCAGACGTCGGCACCGTCTTAAGGGCCTTCGTGGGGGTTAGGTCGGTCAGACCCTGCCTCCGCTTGCTGAAAGGAAGAGAGAAAGCAAGTTCGAGACACGCGATGAAAGAAGCTAAAGCAGAGGCGTTCTCAGACACTTACCCGCTCCGGACCAAGGCCAATCGTGCCTGCGGGGAGGTCCCTCGGGCCTCGGTCCCCGCGGGCGCTGCCAATGGTTGCCCCGCCATCCGACTTCGGCGCTTCTCCCACCTCGGGCACCCGAGGCGCCGAAGGAGCAGCCTGCCCAGGCGTCGCTGCAGCAGCCGGAGGGTTGACCTCCTGCGCAGCCGACACGGGCACTTGCCCCTGGAGGACAGAAGGGTCGGCCTGACTCCCCGGAGTCAACACAGCCACCTCGGCCGAGGGGTCAGCTGCCCCCGCGGCCTGCCTCCGCTCCTCGGACTGGGATCCTGATGTCCCGGCCTCGGGCACTGATGGTACCAGCCCACTTGGAGGCTGGCACGGCAACCCTTGGCCTGGCCCCGGGTCTGGGCTGAGGCCAAGATGGGCCACCATGTCGTCATCCTCGTCATCAACATCGTCGGGCGTCTTCGGCGACTGGCTCCCTCGGGAGCCCGTCCCTCTCTTGTCTCCGACGACGCTTCACCAAGGCGTCCCGAGCTCGCATCCGCTCGTGAGCCCGAGCCTTCTCCGCGTCCTTCTTCTTCTTCTTCTCCTCCGCGGCGACCCTCCGCGCGGCTTGGTCCACCGCGTCCTCCAGGACCCACGGCGGGGCGGGTTTGTAAAAACTTAACCCCTAGAAGAGCAAAGACCCCAACAGTGGGAATCAGAGGCAACTCGACGCAGTACGGGAGAAGGATCGGATACTTACCAGGGAAACATACCCATGGTCGGGACGCATCGCAGGCTGGGTAAGGGCACCGGCCTCCAGCCTCCCTACCGTACTCGCTACCCGCCTGCGGGGGTCGTCGTCAGGGAGGGAGGCCGAGGACATCTGCGAGCCCTCCAGATCGACCCCCAGTCTCATCTCCGAGAGCTGCAACCGCCGCTCTGCCAAAGGGAGCACCCTCCGGCGATGGATGGCGGCAACAACCCCCGCAGCGGTAAGGCCCCCGTCTCGTAACTTCTGCAAGGCTTGCAGAATAGGCAGGAGCTTCTCCCGTTTCTCGCGCGTGGCACCCCAGCGCCAGTTGCTGCCGGCAGCGGTCACCACTCGTTGAGAAAACGATGGAAGCCTCCCGTCGTCGTTCCAGAGATAAAACCATCGGCGCTGCCACCCCTTGTTCGAAGACACAAGGATGGCAGGGATGTACTGCTGCGCGTGCCCCTGCCTCAGCTGGAGGGTGCAGCCACCGGCCCGCACCGCCATACGGACCTTCTTCGCGTCCGTCGTTAGGGCGAAGAGCTCCGCGGAGAAGAGGTGGGTCCATAGATCCCAGTGAACCTCGATCCCCAGAAAACCCTCACAAACCGCCGCAAAAATGGCCGCTTGCACAATGGAGTTGGGGTTGAGGTTGTGCAGCTCCACCCCGTAGTGGTGCAGGAGCGCCCGCATAAAACGGCTCGCTGGCACTCCAAACCCCCGCTCATGGAAGGCGATGAAGCTAACCACGTACCTCGACGGCGGGGAAGGGACGGCCTCGCTCGGGGCCATCCACTCCGGCTGCGCCCCACCAGAGAGGGGACGGAGCAGACCATCAGCGACGAGGGCCTCCAGATCCTTCATGACGACGGTGGAGGAGGGCCACGGGTCGCGCGGCGGGACAACGGTCACCCTGTCAGCCATCACCGAACGGAGGTGGTGTAGGCGAAGGAGATGAGGTGCGTGCTTTCCTTTTCCCTGGCTACTCTCTTAGGTTGCGAAAACCAGAGCAAAAGGCAGGCACAAATGGCAGAGTGACAAACCACTGCCGGCCCCCCCTTCCGAATATATAAAAGCCCAGGCGAGGACCGTTCAAAACTTCGCCCAAACTCGCCGCAAAATTCAAAACTTGAAGATAAAGCGATCTTCCCATTCCTCGAACGGCTCGCACATGCAACGGGCGCCGCGCGAATCGCCTATCCCGCCGCATTAACTCCCCGGCAGGAGCAGGCGACACCTCTAGCAGGCGAGGCGGGCGTCGCTTCGCCTTCGCCATAGCGACCGCGTCAAAAAAGGTGCGCCACCTTATTTAAATTCATACCCTTCCCCTCCTCCTCTCTCTCTCTTGCTACAGGGACCGGGAAAGGGGATGTTATGGAAAGGATCCTTCTCGACGAAGGAAGCGGGCCCCGAGCCCTCCTACTGATCAGGGGTTCGAAGGCTGGCCCCTCGGAAGGGTTTTGACAGCTGCCCCAGAACGCTCGGGCTCCGTGCCCATTACTGATCAAGGGTTCGTAGGCTGGCCCCTCGGAAGGGTTCGACAGTCTCCCCAGAGCACGCAGAGTGAGGGATGACTCTGGGTACGTCCGATACATGGCTGAGGCTCGGGCTATGCTCCCGAGGTACCCTAGGATATTTCCGAGACCAGCGGGAACGATTTGTAACGGAATCCCATCGGAGGAAGGCATCGAGCCCTCGGACCCTGTCGAAGGGGTCTGGGTCCGGCGAATCACCCCCAGGTACTTTTGGAGCGTGCCTCTGGGCCACCAGCCGACCCCTAACGAATGGGGCACGGGTGTCCACTCGGATCACCCGTTAGCAGCTCACTGGAAACACCATGTTCGGCGCCCTCCGAGGGCAACATGGCGCTTTCCCCCCTCCTCCTTGCGGAAAGGCGACGCAGGGGCGTATGATAAAAGTCGGGAAAGTCCTTGATCGTCCTCTCGCTCCGTGCAGAGGCTCGGGGGCTGCTCTCGCACCCGGCTACGGCCAAAACTGTTGATAGCATCAACAAACCAGCTTGATAACTTGGAACCCGACCATGCACCTAGGCTACGGCTAGACCGCATGAGGGAACGATCAGACCGGCTGAAGCACCTCGAAAAGCATTTAGACCTCAGAGGAGTCAAACCACTCCTCCGAGGCCTCGGGGGCTACACCCGGCGGGTGCGCTCGCGCGCACCCACCAGAACAAGGCAAAAACCGAGAAAGGCCGGTCCCCTCACCGAAAATGCGGTAAAAGCCTCCAAGCGAGTACCAACACTCCCTTCGAGGCTCGGGGGCTACTGTCGGGTACCATAATTAGGGGTACCCCCAATGCTCCTAATCATGGCTAGGTAAACACCCTCAGACCAACTGACGAGTGCGGTTCAAGTCAAGGCTTCGTCTACCCAAGGGACGCGATCTCGCCCGAGCCCAGCCTCGGGCCGGAGCAGTAGTCCCAGACGAGTTCACGCCTCGCCCGAGGGCCTCCTCAGGCAGCGGGCGCCCCCTCGGCTCTCCCGAAGCCCGGCTCGGACAGGCTTTGTTGTGAAGCAACCTTGGCTAGACCGCCTCACCAACCGACCGCTTCGCAGGCGCATTCAATGTAGAGGATGCTTGACGCCGTATCCTGACACACGCGCCTCAGTCGGCCAGGCCGAAGTGACCGCAGTCACTTCGCCCCTCTTCTTTACTGTACTGATGTGACAGGAAAATAGCGCCGCTCGCCCTGCTCCGACTGCCGTGTCAACCACCCAGGCAAAGACTGACAACAAGTCACGATCAACCATCGAGTTCGGCCTCGGGCGCAACAGGAAGCTCCACCTCGCCCGACCTCAGGCTCCAGCCTCGGGAGGAGGTTTCCGATTCGGCCTCGACCTCAGGCTCCAGCCTCGGGAGGAGGTCTCCGCCTCGCCCGACCCCCGGACTCAGCCTCGACCTCAGGCTCCAGCCTCAGGAGGAGGTCTTCGCCTCGCTCGACCCCCAGACTCGGCCTCGACCTCAGGCTCCAGCCTCGGGAGGAGGTCTTCGCCTCGCCCGACCCCCGGACTCGGCATCTACCTCGGTCTCGGGAGGAATCACGTCCTCACCCGACCCTGGCCTCGGCCTCGACAGAAGTCTCCGCCTCGCCCGACCTTGGGCTCGGACCGACCGCGCCAACAGGGGATACATCATTACCCTATTTCTAGCCTGCTTAGGCTAGAAGGAACAAGACCGACGTCCCATCTGGCTTACCCCGACGATGGGTAATGATGGTGCCCCGTGTGCACCATGACGCCGGTGGCTCTCAGCCCCTTACGGCAGCAAGAAGACGTCAGCAGGACCCTTGCCGCACTGCCAGCTGTACTCCTACAGGACTCAGGCGCTCCTCCGACGGCCACGCTATCATGTGTACAGGGATCGAACTCTCCCCCGATGGCCACGTTGGCATGTACACAAGGCTTAGGCGCTCCTCTGCCGGACACGTTAGCGCATAGCTACGCCCCCCCGTTGTACGTCTAGACCCTCTCCTTGTGCCTATAAAAGGGAGGTCCAGGGCCATCCTGAGGGGGGTTCGCGAGAGGGAAGGAGCGGACGAACTCTCTCTCTCCCCCTCTCGCGATGCGCTTGTAACCCCTACTACGAGCGGCACCCCTGGTGCAGGATAATACAAGGCTTGCCCCACATCTTGTGTTCCATCCCGCGCCAACCCATCTGGGCAGGGGCACGCAGCGATTTCACTTGTCGGTCCAAGGGACCCCCCCGGGTCCGAGACGCCGACACCTTTCCCTCTCTCCACCGATCACGCAAGACCGGCGAGCTCTTCTTCTTCTCAAGGATCACTTAAGACCCCGCAAGGATCACCACACTCTTTGGTGTCTCTTGCTAGCTTTATAAGCCTCCACAACTTTGGAGGAAGTTCAATGGGAGTCAAAACTCGACGCGCAAATGAACACAAAGATGTATTACACACTATCTCTCAATGAATCTCACAAGACACTAGAGCTAAAACACACGAGAGGCTTTCTTTTGCTTGCTCTCGCTTTTGTGGCACTTGTATGTGTTGTAGTGGTCTAAATCTTGTGTATAGGATGGATTAGTGAATATATGTGGTTGGGAGGGCTTGAGTATGTCAACTGGATGACTAGGAATGTTGCTTGAGCTCCCCCTATTTGAAGTGGCCGGTTGGGGTGGTATTTATAGCCACCAACCAAATTATAGCCGTTGGAGAAGGCTGCTGGCGATGGGCGCACCGGACAGTGTCCGGTGCGCCGCCACGTCATCCTCCCGTTAGGGCTTGGAGCTGGTCGACCGTTGGAGGTTTTGTCCTCGTGTGGCACCGGACAGTCCGGTGCCCCTCTGACCAACTGCTCTGACTTCTGCCGCGTTCACTGTGCTGCACTGTTTCTTGTCAGAGTCGACCGTTGCGTGCAGATAGCCGTTGCTCCGCTGGCACACCGGACAGTCCGGTGGAACACCGGACAGTCCGGTGAATTTTAGCGGAGCTGCGCCTGGGAAACCCGAAGGTGAAGAGTTTGAAGTCGAACCTCCCTGGTGCATCGGACACTGTCCGGTGGCACACCGGACAGTCCGGTGCGCCAGACCAGGGAGCACTTCGGTTTCCTTTGCTCCTTTATTCTTGAACCCCTTTTTTTAATCTTTGTATTGATTTTGAGTTGAACCTTTGGTACCTGTAGAACATAAACTCTAGAGCAAACTAGTTAGTCCAATTATTTGTGTTGGGCATTTCAACCACCAAAATCATTTAGGAAAAGGTTCAGAGCCTATTTCCCTTTCAGAAGGCTTTATCGAGTGTGACTCTCTCGGCAAAGAAAGCTCGGCGAACTGTATATCGGCTATGACTTATTTGCCGAGTACTTTTTATCGGGCACTCGGTAAAGTCTTTGCTGAGTGTCACCCGGTACTCGGCAAAGAAAAGCCGCCGTCATGGCGCTAGGTAACGGCGACAGCACCTTTGTCGAGTGACCACTGTACAGACTCTCGGCAAAGAAGCTCCCTGTGGGCCCCTTTACCAGGTCCTTTGCCGAGCGTATTAGGTGGCATACACACACATAAAACTAGTGCTAGGTGTCACTCAATAGCTCACAAGAAGTTTGGAGTGAAAACCGTTTCGAAAAACCTAAGTTAGAGAAAGTGAAGTCCCTCTAGGTGCACCGGACCGATCCGGTGGTGCACCAGACCGCGCACTTGTCTCATCTGAAGTGGGGCACCGGACCAGTCCAGCGGCTCATTGGACCGTCGACCTAGAGAGCTTGTTTTGGGGGGCTTTTCTGCCTGGTACATCGGTCCTTTGTTCGCTTTAAGGCTCAAAGCTGCAGTTGTTTATTACGACACACATAACCCTATGATTGATCAAGAAACAGCCTAGATCCTCAAAGCAGAAACCTGAGCACTGACTAAGAAGAGGCACAACACATGCAGAACGTTGAGGTGTTGGACCATACCATACCATAGCATGGGAACAAAACAATATAGGGGGAGGGGAAGTACTTAATTCATCCATTCCCGATATGATGGAGTCTGCAACACAACTGTAATAAGGGACAAATGAGAAACCTGAATGGATTAACCAGGCAGACAAGACAATCTCGGCATATCTGCAACAACATTCATTGTTTGATGATCAAGCAATCTGATATCAGTTCCAGATAGATCTCAAGCTCGTACACGTGAAATGATGAGGAGAATGAGTTCCTAGTAACCCTACAATACAAAATATACGCTACGTACGTAATTAAGCTAGCTAGTGTGTATAGTGTGGCGTGGTTGGTTAAAAGTTAAAACAGTAGATATAATAATCAGTCGTCTTGGATTGCTAGCTGGAAAAATTAAGATGTCTTGTCACGCATCATTCATTGTTATTGTTCCTGGTGGTGGTGGTGGTGGTCGTGGTCGTGGAGCAGGAAGAAGGAGAAGAAGCCGGCGGCGGTGTCAGCGTGTGATGGACGAAATCCAGCTGCGCGGGCGGTAGCAGGCTGCTCAGCAGGTTCCAATCCACCGCCGACTCCGCGGAGGGGCTGTGGAGGTGCAGGTGGCCATTATGCGGCGGCAGACCGGCGGCGGGAGGCGCAGCAGCAGGGGCAGGGTTGTAGTAGCAGCAGGAAGCGGCGGCGGCGGCGTGCCTGATCATGTGGTGGTGGTGGTGGTTGGGCATGGGCTTGTGGAAGGCGCGGCAGACGACCCATCCTTCCTCCTGCGCGGGGGCGTGCTCGTTGCTCTGCAGCCGGTACTCGTGGATGATCCAGTCCGTCTTGCGGCCGTTGGGCGCGCGGCCGCGGTAGAACACCAGTGTCTTCCGCATGCCGATGACGACGCCGCTGCTGCTGGTGCTGGAGGAGAGCACCGGCTTGTCCCTGCCCGTGGCCTTCCAGAAGCCGGCGGCGGTGGCGCGGTTGGTGCGCGTGCCGCTCGGGTACTTGCGGTCCTTGTAGCTGAAGAAGTAGTACTCCGTCGGCTCCTCCTGATCCTGGCCGCCGCCGTAGTAGCCGCACCTCTCTGCACGCACACCTAGTCAGGTCAGGGCCATGCATGATAGGGCCGGGATGGATATGATCGGGACATGCATGCATCCATCCATCCATACATACATACCTTGGAGATCCCATGGCTCGATCCTGTAGAGATCCACCTCCCTGATGATGTCGAGGTCGTCGATCTTCTGGGAAGCCACCTTCCTGGCGAGGTAGTACCCCACCAGCTCCTCCTCCGTCGGGTGGAACCTGAACCCTGGCGGCACGCACGCATATGCTGCTGCCTGCTGCTGCTGCTCATCGTCCGCCATTGCTGCATGCATGCATAGCTATAGCTGCTGGATCGATAGAAATAGCTAGCAAGCCACCAGCAGAGCTTGCTCAAGCGTGGACCTAGCAGCTAACAAATTAATCAGATACTACTAGCGTTAGCGTATGGTATCGTATGGTAGTCTTCCTTAGCTTGGAGTGCACTTCAGGCCTCTGCTGATGCGCTGCATGCCCTGCCTACCCTCCTCATCATCTCTCATCCCTCCCACCAGCTTGTGCACATCATACTATAGCTACCAATTCTTCCTTTCTAGCTCATAATTCCTTCGGTTCTTTTTATTTGTCACGATTTAGTTCAAAAATAAACTAGCTAATAACAAATACATTTTTTTATTTGTCATGATTTAGTTCAAAAATAAACTAGCGGACAACACATATTCAAGGACGGAGATAGTACGTTCATGCATGATGATCACTGATGTTATTTTGATTATCCAACCGGATCCAAGGAAGATGAGATGTAGACCACGATCGACAGATGATGCGTGTAATAACATCAGTAGAATTAACACCAGCACTCTTGATGATCACAAAGCTAGGAGGATCATCCATCTTCGGTAAGCACAATTGAGTTGCCTATTACCGGTGAATGCAATGTCTCTACTCAATTGATCACAAAAAATGTGGCATGCCGCAGCAGTTTCATCACAGAAGAAAAATAGAAGCTGGTAACAAATGTCCTATGTTGACACCTTTTTGGAGGCGTCAATTACTCAAGAGAACCAGCGGCGGTGCTCTCTGGTCAGGCGCGGACGGTCCGCGGCGCAGGGCCGGACGGTCCGCGACCTGGCGCGAGGCGGCGGTGCTCTCTGGTCAGGCGCGGACGGTCCGCGGCACAGGGCCGGACGGTCCGCGACCTGGTGCAGGAGCTCGGGTTCCCTGCCTGACGGTGACGGCCGGACGGTCCGCGCGTGCACAGGGGCGGCGGAAGATCGCCGGCGGCGCCTGGATCTCGCTCCCGGGAGGGACCCCTTCGGGGAGGAGAGATCCTAGGAGTTGTCTAGGCTCGGGCAGGCCGACTTAGACTCCTCTAATCGACGTAGAGTCGAGGAGAGGCGGAGAAATTGAGGATTGGAAGGCTAAACTAGGGCTAAACTAGAACTACTCCTAAGATAAAATGCGAAATAGAAGTTGTATTGATTCGATTGTTTCCTACAAATCGGTCGTATACCTCTCTATTTATAGAGGAGGGGGGCTGGACCCTTTACAAACTAATTCCCGAGCTTATCCCGCGATTTTAGCTAACAACCGTAGCACAAAACTCGGAACCCTAATCTGCTCTGCGCACGCGCGGACCGTCCGGCCCACAGGCGCGGACCGTTCGGACCGCGGACCGTCCGGCCTCAGGGCCGGACAGTCCGCCGGCTCATTTCTGGTTCGAACATATGCCCCCTGCCTTTTGGTGGAGCTGGGCGAACCAAAAGCAACTGACTCGATGTGATCACATCGGTTTTCTTAGGCATCTTGCCACATACTAGGATGGTACTGTTTGAGGAAACGCTCATTCAAAGCCTTAGGTAAATCCTTGCCTTGTAATGTTTGTAGTAAATAAGCGTTACCAGACATCACCTGTTTCACTTTATAAGGACCCTCCCAGCTTGGCGACCATTTCCCGAACTTTCGGTCTTTATTCCTTAGAGGCAGAATGGTCTTCCACACCAAGTCTCCTACTTGAAATGATTTTGCTTTGACCTTCTTGTTGTAAGCCCTGGCTACCATGATCTTGTCCTTTTCTATTGCTCCCAAAGCTATCATCCTCTTGTCGGTCACCTCATCAATATTATCCATCATTGAATTATAATAATCAGTAGCAGTTAGATCATTTTGTCTGGCAAACTTGACAGCATTCAAACTTATTTCCACAGGTAGCACTGCTTCCTGCCCATAGACAAGCTCAAAAGGAGATACTTTAGTAGCACTATGTTTAGATATTCTATGAGCCCATAAAGCTTCAGACAAAATCTTATGCCAATGTTTAGGATTATCAGATACCTTCTTCTTTATCAAATTAATCAACATCCTATTACTAGACTCGGCCTGTCCATTGGCCTGAGCGTAATATTGAGACGAATTAAGCAGCTTAATTCTGTATAATTCAGCAAATTCACGTACCTCCTTTGACATAAAAGAAGTACCTTGATCTGTAGTCAAGGTCTGGGGAATGCTGAATCTATGAATAATATGCTCAGTTATGAACTCAATTACCTCCTTGTGCGTCATGTTCTTTAGAGCAACGGCTTCAGTCCATTTGGTGAAATAGTCAGTGGCAACTAACACAAACCGATGCCCCTTTGATGATGAAGGATGAATTTCTCCAATAAAGTCTAATCCCCATCCTCTGAACGGCCAAGGCTTGATGATAGGATGTAATTCGGCTGCAGGGACCAACTGTAGGTCGCCGAATTTTTGACACACTTGGCAACCCTTGTAGTACTTGAAACAATCAGCTATCATACTAGGCCAATAAAAACCAGACCTTCGCAACAACCACTTCATCTTTGGAGCTGATTGATGGGTACCACAAATTCCTTCATGTACTTCGGCCATGGCTAATATAGCATCATCTGGGCCCAAGCACTTAAGCAGGACATCATTAACCGTTCGGCGGTAAAGTTTATCACTCATCAAAACATACTTGAAAGCTGTTCGCCGAATGTTCTTATCTGTCCTGATATTGGGATTTTGCAAATAATTAAGTATAGGTGTCCTCCAATCACTTGCATCGGATTCATTGTCAGCTGAATCGATTAAGAGAACATTTCTGGTAACCTCGGACGGTCCGACGTCATCACGCGGACGGTCCGCGACCTGAGAATTTGGCTCTGCACTGGTTATCAGATTTTCAGTTTTGTGAAATTTCCCTTTCTTTATCCGATAACCTGATGCATCTTGTGCCAAATCGTTAGCTCTATAATTCTCAACTCTAGAGATATGCCGAATACTGAATTCGTCAAAAGAATGGATTATGCTCCAACATTTCTCAAGATAACTATTTAGAGTACCATCAAGACATTGATATTCTTCTAACACTTGTTGGACAACCAGCTGAGAATCACCAAATATCTTTACATGTTTTACTCTCATACCATTTAAAAGTTCTAAGCCGAATAGGAGGGCCTCATATTCGGCTTGATTATTAGTGCAATAAGTTTTCAATCGGCTAGAGAAGTCAAAGGAGACATTTCTTGGTGAAACAAGCACAATGCCAATTCCTTGCCCTTCATTGCAAACTGATCCATCAAAATATAAAGTCCAAGGAGTAATAGTGAGGTATGACATGTTTAGTTCATGAATATCATTAACCCGATGTTCTACAATAAAATCCGCTACGACTTGGCCTTTCATAGATTTCAATGGTTCATAGGCCAAGTCATATTCTATGAGTGCATAAGCCCACTTACCAATTCTACCACTCATAATTGGGTTATGCAACATGTATTTGATTACATCGGCTTGACCAGAAACAGTGCAATGACTAGACAGTAAATAACATCTACATTTGGTGCATGCATAAAACAAGCATAAGCATAACTTTTCAATAAAAGTGTACCTTGTTACAGCATCCACCAACCTTCGGCTTAGATATGTCACCACATGCTCCTTCCCCTCAGTTTCTTGTGTCAGAACAGCCCCAATAACCTTGTCTTCAGCTGCAATGTATAATGTGAATGGTGCTCCTACTTGTGGTGCTTTTAACACGGGAGCCGAAGACAAGTATTTTTTAATGATATCAAATGCTTCCTGCTGCTCTGTCCCCCAAGTGAATTCAGCATCATTCTTAAGCCGAAGGATAGGGGTGAAGGCATCAATCTTCCCGGCTAGGTTAGAAATAAACCTTCGTAAATAATTCACCTTGCCGAGAAACCTCTGCACTTCGACCTTACAAGTCGGAGGCCCCACATTCCGAATAGACTTGATTCGGTCAGGGTCTATTTCTATACCATGTTCATGGATGACAAATCCTAAAAACTTACCAGCCGACACTCCAAAAGCACATTTACGTGGGTTCATTTTTAAACCATACCGACGCATTTTATCAAAGGCTTTGCGCAAATCAGCTATATGAGAACTAAACTTAGCCGATTTGACTACAATATCATCAATGTAGACTTCCACAGTGTTTCCTAACAACTCATGGAAGATCAGATTCATAGCCCTCTGATAAGTAGCACCAGCATTTTTAAGACCGAATGTCATGACAACCCATTCAAATAAACCAATGAAGCCTGGACATATAAAGGTCGTTTTAGACGCATCTTCTTCGGCCATGAAAATCTGATTATATCCAGTATTACCATCAAGGAAGCTAATAATTCTATTTCCTGATGCATTATTGATTAATGTGTCGGCTATGGGCATGGGATATTCATCTTTAGGAGTTGCTTTATTTAAATTACGAAAATCAATGCATACTCTAAGTTTACCTAACTCCTTCTTCTCCACCGGCACAATATTGGAGACCCACTCTGCGTATCTGCAAGGTCTAATAAAATTAGCTTCTAGCAGCCGGTGGATTTCGTCCTTGATTCGTGGGAGAAGATCTGGACGAAATGTTCTAGCTTTCTGCTTGAAAGGTCTGAAACCAGACTTAATGGGCAGCCGATGTTCGACAATCTCTTGGCTTAGTCCAGGCATTTCAGTGTAATTCCAAGCAAAACAATCTGAATATTCGTTCAATAGACCGATCATCTCATTTCTAGAATCGGTCTCCAGGGTCTTGTTTACAAAAGTCGGCCTTGGAGTTTTACCATTTCCTATGTCAATCTCCTTCAAAGGATCAGCCGATGTAAACCCCTGTCCTAGTTTATCAAGATCTCTGAATTCCTCTATCATGTCCCCCACAGAGGAATCAGATGATCTTTGTGTGATGGCGGACTTTCCGGTCTCGGGGACCGGATCATACGTAATACTATCTTTTCGCTGTGGTAGATGTTCGGTCTTAAAGTCCGAACTGTTCTGTGAAAGACCAGACCATCCGGCTTTGAGGGCCGAATTGTCCGTGATCAAAGACTCATGAACTTTGTGTGTATTCATCATTTAAACTCTATTTAGGATTTAGCCAATTCTCCATCGGCTCTAGCATTACAGGAATGAAACCTTTCTTATCTATACTTATGAACTGATAATCAGAAAAATCTACCCCTATGAGACATGTAGCAGTCTCATAAGTCCAGAGTACAGGGGCATCGGCCACAGCGATGCAGGCCGATACATCAGCATGTACTTGTTCTATCTCATCGCCTACCCATTGTATTAGCATTTGATGTAATGTAGAAGGTATACATTGATTGGCATGAATCCAATCTCTGCCTAGAATTAAACTGTAATTCCCTTCTACATCAGCGACGAAGAATGCAGCAGCAAGGGTCTTAGTCCCGATGGTTAATTCAACGGACGTGACTCCCCTGGCTTTAATCGAACTATCCCCAACACCGCTGAGGGTCATGTTGGTTTTGACAAGTTCGTCATCTTGTTTACCTAATTTTCTGTATAATGAATAAGGCATTAGATTTACAGCCGCCCCTCCATCCACCAACATCTTAGCAATCGGTATTCCATCAATGTGACCGCGCACAAAGAGCGGCTTTAAATGATTTACCGATTCCTTTGGTTTAGTAAAGGCGGCTTCTTTAGGACCAAAATCAAACTGGGCAGCAACAGGTTCATCGTCGCCAATGATAGTACAATCGGAAGAAAATGTAATAATATTTACATCCATACCTGGGCGTTCTGGAGAAGCCTCGTAGTCGACCAGGTCTTCTCCTAGCAGGTCGTCCTCTTCCATTGATGTTGTCGTGTTGTTGGAGGCTTCCTGATGAACGACGGACGGTCCGCACGCGGGGGCCGGACGGTCCGCGCCTGGTGCAGGTTGTCCAGAGCCTTCCTGGTGAACGGCGGACGGTCCGCACGCGGGGGCCAGACGGTCCGCGCCTGGTGCAGGTTGACTTTCTATTTCTGTGGCCGTTTGTTTTTTCTCAACGGCCTTCGGTCTCCATTTCTTTTGCGGTGGCGGGTATAGTGGATGTGTGTCATTAAATGTCTTTTCCGCCTCCTTCTCCTGGCTCTCCTTTGCTCTTAGGCACTGTAATTTTCTCTTTTGGGATCGTGTCAATCCCGCTGGGCACCATCGAGGCATGGAGTATTTTGGATCGGCTGTTTTGATGGTAGCCGTATCCTTTTCGGTTGTGTTGGCCGATTCGCCGAAAATCATCGGCCCTTTATTGTCTCCCTGTATGACAACATCTGCAGTGCCTATTTTGATGATGTCCTTTTTTGTTGTTCTTTGAGTTGCTACAGGCATATGCCCCCCTGCCGGATTGGTCGGCCTAGGAGGCCGAGTAGTCCGGCAACCTTGTTGGGCCTGTGTCTGGTGACCGGATTCAGCAGTGCTCAATCGGTCTTGCACTGGCCGTGCCAACCTATCAAAAACGGATGTTTGGGGTGCCCCCCAGGCGGGGTACTGTGGCATCCCAAATGGATATGATGGCATGCCCCACATTTGATTTGGGACATATGGTGGAGGTAAGTATGTGTATGGATATGGCATAGATGGATAAGGAGGTGGAGGGGTCCATGTCGGCATGTTAGGTCTCAATTGTACAATAGGACCTTTCATTTCTTCCGATTGGTGATGTGGTCCAATCGGCCTGACCTGACGTTGCTCATGAATGGGTGAGCGGGGTCGCTTCGGTGGCCGGTCACTGGGGCCAGCCTTCTTTTTCACATATTTAGACAACAATTGATCGAAAGTCGGGCCAGGCTTGATCAGCCGACCAGCTGCTTTAAATGTATTTGTTTTCCACGTACCTATCTCTGGTCGTCGTGGTTTGAAGGTACGTGGTCGCTGTGAGTCCTGAGCATGGCCGGACCGTCCGCCGGAGCTATCCGAACCGTCCGGTGGGGTCCCAGACCGTCCGCGCCTACGTGCCGGACTGTCCGGGATACGCAGCACGGGTTCCTGTATCTGTCTCCCTGTCTGCGCTTGCCCCCCAGTACTGGAGGTTGTGATGGTCACCTTTAGGGTCTCCCCTCCATCGGGAGTCTTCTCGGCTACCACTTTTCTGCAAGAAACCTTATGATCCTCATCGGCCTTTTTAGAATTGCCGATGATTGCCTCTTTGCCTTTGCCTTTATCGGCCGTGTTTGGCCGAACCAGGACTTTCTTGCCCTCGAAGTCGATCACGTTCATTGGAAAGGGCTCCGTATCCACCTGCATTTCCTGAAATTTCAATCGTCCCTCATTAATGGCCGATTGAATCTGTCGTCGGAATACATTACAATCATTAGTGGCATGAGAAAATGAGTTATGCCACTTGAAGTATGCACGACGTTTTAGCTCGTCGGCGGATGGAACAGTGTGATTTATTTTAATATTGCCATTTTTGAGTAATTCGTCAAATATTTTATCGCACTTACCAACATTAAACGTAAACTTAACCTCCTCTTGCCGTTTCTTTTGAACCGGCTGCAAGGAGGAACAAGCCGAAGATTTGGCCTATTTTGGCCAAACCATTTCAGCAGCATACACTTCTGCTGATTCGTCATTTGAGCTACTTTGGTCGCATTCTACTATATGTATGTTGTGACGCATTGTTTTAGCAGTTTCTTTGCTCCGGCTTTCGCAAGCCAAAGCCCTCTGGTGTAACTGTGCTAGTGTAAAAAATTGGATGCCTTCTAATCTCTCTTTTAAATAATATCGTAGACCATTAAAGGCTAATCCTACTAGCTGTTTTTCTGCTAAATGAATTTGAAAGCATCGGTTTCTTGTATCGCGGAATCTCCGGATGTAATCATTAACTGATTCGTCTTTTGTCTGTCGCAATGACACTAAATCTACCAAATCCAATTCATAATCACCGGAGAAAAAATGATCATGAAATTTTTGTTCTAGATCCCCCCATGATGAAACGGAATTAGGAGGTAAAGTGGCATACCATGCAAACGCGGTTCCTGTTAGCGATAATGAAAATAAACGCATGCGAAATGCCTCTGTGTCTGCCAATTCTCCCAATTGTGCTAAGAACTGGCCTATATGTTCGCGCGTGTTTTTCCCTTGATCACCCGAAAATTTTGCGAATTCGGGTATTCTAGTTCCCTGTGGGTACGGGTAGTGATCAAATCGGCTGTCATAAGGTTTCCGATATGATTGCCCCCCAGGGACCATGCTTACTCCGAGCTTATCTCGGAACGCCCCGGCTATTTCTTCCCTCACTATATCAATGGCAGCCGGTGCAAGACCACCGGCTCTCTGGTCAAACATAGGTGGGGTTGGTTGCATTTTAGTATGTTGTCGTTCCCCCCATTGGTTTGAGCTACGTGGTGCATTTCCATTTGCCCTATATGGCTCATAGGTTTGATCGTTTCTTTCCGGCCTTTTAGGTGGGGCCGGAAAGCTTTCCTGGGCTCTGGATCCTGAATTAATGGGCTGGTGCATTGCATAATGTGATGGGAAGTGTTGCTGGGACGGGCGAGGATTCAGGTAATAATCCTCCTCAAAAGACTCATGCGCGGACTGTCCGGATACGTACCCGGACCGTCCGTGGTCATACGCGGACCGTCCGTCATTGTATGCGGATCGTCCGACTGGGTAGTTTGGGTTCTGTGTCATATGTGGTGGCTCGGGCGCATATCTAGGTAACTCATTAAAAATAGGCCCGACTGTTGTTGGCCCGGACGGTCCGCGCTCACGTGCGGACGGTCCGGGCATGTGCAGATCGGCTGGTTTGCTGCCGATTTGCGGTTGCTTAGGATATGTGTCCATCGGCATCCCATAAAGGGGTTGTGACTGGTCGTGACAACCTGTAGCCGATGTGTTACGCGCGTTATCTCCTAACTCAACCTCGTGCGAAGGAAAATTTGCGGTACTAGATTTATCAAATGCACGTACTAGTCTCTTAAGATCGCTTTGCATACCCCCTATGATGTTCTGCATTTGTTCACGCTGATCTTCTACATAATTTCTAAGAGATTGCAGATCGTTGGTATTACTTACATTGGGGATATCTGACGTGGGTTGGAGCGAAGCCGGATCCGTCGCCCGATGTCGGACGACCTTGTTGTTCCTGTCCACTTTGAAGTTGGCCAAGAACTTTGCTTTCGCCTCCTGGATCATCCGCTCCTTGTGCTCCTCAAACTGGAGCTGCTCGTCAGCCGGCAAGGTTTCCCAAGTCGGCTCTATGATGTTGCTTAGAGAAATATCAGAGCTATCCTTTGAACCGGCCATTGAGGGCCGATCTGATGAGCTTAGATGTGTTTTCCCCAGCGGAGTCGCCAAAAAGTATGTTGACACCTTTTTGGAGGCGTCAATTACTCAAGAGAACCAGCGGCGGTGCTCTCTGGTCAGGCGCGGATGGTCCGCGGCGCAGGGCCGGACGGTCCGCGACCTGGCGCGAGGCGGCGGTGCTCTCTGGTCAGGCGCGGACGGTTCGCGGCACAGGGTCGGACGGTCCGCGACCTGGTGCAGGAGCTCGGGTTCCCTGCCTGACGGCCGGACGGTCTGTGCCCTAGGGCCGGACGGTCCGCGCGTGCACAGGGGCGGCGGAAGATCGCCGGCGGCGCCTGGATCTCGCTCCCGGGAGGGACCCCGTCGGGGAGGAGAGATCCTAGGAGTTGTCTAGGCTCGGGCAGGCCGAGCTAGACTCCTCTAATCGACGTAGAGTCGAGGAGAGGCGGAGAAATTGGGGATTGGAAGGCTAAACTAGGGCTAAACTAGAACTACTCCTAAGATAAAATGCGAAATAGAAGTTGTATTGATTCGATTGTTTCCTACAAATCGGCCGTATACCTCTCTATTTATAGAGGAGGGGGGTTGGACCCTTACAAACTAATTCCCGAGCTTATCCCGCGATTTTAGCTAACAACCGTAGCACAAAACTCGGAACCCTAATCTGCTCTGCGCACGCGCGGACCGTCCGGCCCACAGGCGCGGACCGTTCGGACCACGGACCGTCCGGCCTCAGGGCCGGACAGTCCGCCGGCTCATTTCTGGTTCGAACACCCTAGTACATCGTTCAGTTCATAGTAAAAACAACAGGTGTGTGAAGATGGATAAAATTCACCAGTTCTCAAGTATTATTCTTCAGGTAATCTACCACCGATCAAAATCTCGTGCACCCAACCCGACACAGCTAGGAAAAATGGGCACATCAATATCACAGGCCTAGCCTAGTGACAACATGACAATATTAAATCTAACTGTCTCTGAATGTTAGTTATATTCTGCCCCCACCTAAATGAACACCGTTCTAGGAAACACGATTCTTGCTTAGATAGACCAACTCTTTAGCAAGAAAGCAACTTTTCTACTAGCCACCAAATCACATTTACATGCAGGTTAACACATCAGTCCTGGTTGTCATGAGCACGGTGCCTGAGCTCTGCCCTTTTCCACCTCACCATTAGCATGCAGAGCGTCACAAGAGTGTTCACCTACAACCATGCAGATAATTGGACAGTTACTGGTAGCTAAAGGGAACTGCTGAAGAGCAGAAACAAAAAAAAGGATCCCAGGAATGTGGTTACCAAGATAAGGATCGTTATCAAAATTCAAAAGGAGGGGACCAGACCAGATGACTGAAACGAAGAGGTCTTGAGGATCAAAGTAGTTCTGGGTGGAGAAGCTCTTCCAGTTCTGTCCCAAGAACGCGTTCATTCTCTCAGCAAGAAATACACCAGAAAATGGTGAAGCAAAGCAAGCAGAATTGGAAGCTTCTAGTGTTATAGGAAGGAAGGTTACTCCTTATTTTTGACATTTTTAGGACAAGCTACAGAAGCATCATGCGCAGGAAAGTTCCATCTATTATTAGCCAATAATACAAAAAATATCAATACTTAATGTTGGTATATAATGACGTTTCAAACTGGTATGGTTGTAATAGTACAGGAAGCGGAAAAGGATAGCTATATGACTTGTACATCCTATAAATTATTATAATGGTATGACGATTCTGAAGGATCAAAAGGAGAAGGTAATGAAGGAAAAAAATGAAACCCACATGTTAGGGCTGCTAAGATGAGCTGTAAATTGACATTCCTTTTCGAGATGATGGTAACCAGTAGCAGAATGGCATGAAAAGTTAGTACGCTGATTAGCCAAGGCTCCTGTGAACAGTTGAACACATACGCTTGCTCAGTTCAGTGAAGGAGTAAAATCAGATCTACGCACACATAGGCACAATACAGAGATTCCAGCACCGACTCTAGTTGCATCTAGTCTAATTTTACCATCTCATCAATACAACATCATTTTTATTCATAATGTTTACATCCTGATTTAGGTTGCAGGTTAGAGATCAAGTCTCCACTGTCCGAGGATATAACGGCGATCCGAATCGATTTGCTCAGCTGAGGATCTCTAACCACACGACATATGTAGCACTCAACCCTTGCATATGTCAACCATTCCCACAGATCCTCCACTGCATGAACAGGTCCGCGCCACTCGAGAGCACACCACCCCTTTTAGGTGGTCCTTTGCTAGGAGGGTACGTGCCACTCTCGCCATCTCTCCACTCCCAGTGCGTGATTGACTTTTCATGTATGGAATAGCCGGGTTCAAGCTTACCCTGTCCCATATCCAGGGCATGTGGCCAATTAAGATAGTCCTTGATCATACAGACCTACATACGCATCCAATCCTTAATTAACCTGGGTAGAACATCACCTGTTCCTAGCCCAAGTCCCGATTTAAGTACTTCCATCCTTATGATTGTTTTCCGTTCCTAAGGATGAAAAGAGCATTATAGGGAACTTTGCAGTAAGATCCCACCATGCTCCCAATGAAAATATTCTTACAGGTAGAAGCCATCCTTCCTCAGGGTAACCCTTGAGCTAGGCAGTATTGCAAAAGACAACCTCTATCCACAAGATCTAAGCAGGGCTAAGCATTTTTGTAAATCATATTTTGATACTTCATCAGAAGTATCTATAAAGGTATGGATATCAAGGTAGGCAATGCACCCAATAGTTTTCAAGCAACTCCTATAAACTTAATGCACATTTCACTAGACTTAAAGTGTATAAAAATCTTTTAAAAACATAAGAAAGGGGTTGCATGCACCGGGGCTTGCCTTTGTTGCAGTGAAGAGGTTCTAGATCTTCTACCCAATAACCAGTTAGATAGCTCCATCCACTTGATGAGCAGGCACTAGAGTTGACTCCTTCAAACACCACTTCTTCTAGGTGTTCTACAAGTCAATTACAAATACATGTATGCTTATGTTATGACATGAAATGCAAACTCTCACAAGGAGAGGTGGGGAACATAAACACCACAAATAAAAACACATGACAAGTATACACATGGTTCTACACCACCAACACTTGCTAAAACTGGCCAAATCGGATTCACTTAGGCAAACCAGAGAACTAATACATCTTAGATCTCATCCCAAAAGATTAAAACTTCTTAAGCCACTGCACCTCTTCCTTAGGTAAACTTATCTCCTTTCTAAAGCATTTACCCACACTTGATTAAGGATTAACCACTCTATTTTTGGGGCTTACAAAGTTTTTAGAGCAAATGAATTCCAAATAGCCTCAAACCTTTACCACACCCTCCACTGACCAAAACAAGGTTACTAAAAAATTTCCATAATTTTTGGCATTGTACTTTTATTTCTAAAATCCAAATAGTCCTTCCAAAAGCACCTTTAATTCACTTAATATTTTCTAATGGCTCTAAAAATCTTAAAACCAACTTTACCAGAGAGCTCTTGATTTTAGACATCCAACAAAATTTGTCCCATGATTTTTGGAATTTTCTACTATTTTTGGCGCTATTCACAAGTTCTCTAGAAAAGAAAAAGGCCAAACTTACTTAATGAGACTTTTTCACTACCATATGGTCTTCACTTCCTCTACAAAAACCATAACCCAAAGCTTCATGGATTGGCCACAAACAAGGTCCAAAAATAGCCATTAACACTGAATTTATCTAAAACTCCAGAAATCTGCTAGCTCCACTTTAGCTCACTTTTCTCGTAGTTCCAAATAGCTTCCAGGGTATGGCCTTCAACCAAACCTAGTCTTCTATTATAGCTCTATTTCTTTGCTATAAGATACCTAATTTAATTCCCTACAGGTTAGCCACTACAAAGGTCCAAACATGGCTAAAGTTTACTGAAATCCAGACTTAGCCAATTAGCTAAGTCTGAAACCCAGAAGTTGATAGCCCACTTTTGAGCAAGATTTACACTCAGTTCTATAGTTTTTGGGTCAGATCGCTTAATCAAACTTGTACTCCAATAACAGATCTACAAGTTTGTTATAGTGGCCATAAGCTATAACTCTATGGATAGAGCAGCAAAGAGCTCCAAAGCTACACCAAAACATACAAATTCAGACTCTGAATTTGCACTAAGTCTAAAATCTGACAGCCTATGTTTGAGCAAATTTCACACCTAGTTCTAGGCAACCAATAGTGGTAGAGTTCAAGTAGGAAATGGTGTGAGCTCCACTGATCTGAGATGATTACGGAACAAGCTTCATACAGGCCAGCAACTCCTTAGAATGTTCTGGCTATGGTGTGGTGAACTTGGTGGTTGTGGTCATCACAAACACAGGAAGACAGCGCACACAACTCTAGACAGTGCCAACTTGGTGGCAGTGGGAGAGGAGCTTTGGCTTGCAATACACATGAATCCCTCACACCACTGCAAGCTTTGGCTAGAACACCAGGGCAGAGGGAAATCTTCACCGAACCAGCCCTTAAATAAAGGGCAGGAAGGCAGACGTCTTCAGGTTCAGCTAGCCTAGTGGTGAAGAGTTCCAAGGTGACAGCAAAACAGGGACTAACACACGTGGCTTTCATGCTCAAGATCCACACTAGCCACAACTTAGCTCAAATATCTGCTTTGTCCAGTTACTCAAATAGAGAGTAGAGCAGATAAGGGCTCACTGTCCATAAATATCCAACCAATCCACTGAACACACACAGAAGTAGAGACAGACAAAAACTCTACTGTGGTAGGCTCAAACAGGTGCAAAACTGATATTTTCTGTAGAGGGGGACTGAACCTCGAGCCCCATATTGCCCACCCCAAGTCTATTTCAATTTGTGCACATAAGTGGATGACAACAGGGATGTGAAGATCTTTCTTCAGATTTTTGTAACAACTCCCATTACCTATTGAACTCTGATCTCTCCCTGTTCACCTCCTTCAATCCCACAATTTCCAAAGTAACATGGGGAGCACACTTACTAAAACTGGTCGATTAAACAACCCTCTACCAATTCTTCATAAATACTTCAGCCTTAAACCCCTTGGATTAGACACCAAACAACTCCAATGCTAACAGAAAATACTAGGACACAACTTTAGAGACTGAATCGAGTTCAGAATTTCCTAGACTGACAGCCTGACTTGGAGCAACACTTTCTCCTAATTCCTGGTGACAACAGGCTGATTTTGGTTCACAGAATTTGCTCACCTAACATAGCTCTACAAGTTTGTTGCAGGAGACTAAGGCCAGATGCCCCTAATTCAAGAGTTATGGTGCTCCAAAGTTGGGCCAACCTCACTGAAACACAGTTTCAGTTTAACTGAAACAGCACCTACAAAGTCTGACAGAGAGAGTTTAAGGGTATTTTACTCCCAATTTCATATAGCACCAAACCAACATCACTCAAGGGAATTTGTTCTCCTATATAAGGCCTTTCAGTTTGCTAGAAATTCCTAACTCAACTCTCCTTGATTTAATTACCATAGAGCTCCAAAGATGTGTAAAAACTCACTGAATTTTCTGCTTTAGTTATTTGCAATAGCATAACACAAACCCTGATAGCCCAGCTTGGAACCCACTCTTCTTCCAATTCTACACAGGAACAAGACTAACAACTTATAATAAATTTGTTCTCCTTTAAATGATATTTTATTTTACTATAATATTTTTAGTCCAAATCCACATGAATGGGTCACAAATGGGCTCCAAACTCAACAACTTTCACTGAAATTCAGTTTTCAGTAACTGAATACAATTCAGTTTCAGCCATAAACAGTCCAACTTTAAGCGGCTGTTACTCCATTTTTTTTGTAGCACCAAGCTATACTTATTTAAGGAGACTTGTTCTATTTACTATGGTCTCTAACTTAAATATGGAAACCTTAGTCTAAAACCACCTGAAATAATCATCAAGCTTACCCTGTCCCATATCCAGGGCATGTGGCCAATTAAGATAGTCCTTGATCATACAGACCTACATACGCATCCAATCCTTAATTAACCTGGGTAGAACATCACCTGTTCCTAGCCCAAGTCCCGATTTAAGTACTTCCATCCTTACGATTGTTTTCCGTTCCTAAGGATGAAAAGAGCATTATAGGGAACTTTGCAGTAAGATCCCACCATGCTCCCAATGAAAATATTCTTACAGGTAGAAGCCATCCTTCCTCAGGGTAACCCTTGAGCTAGGCAGTATTGCAAAAGACAACCTCTATCCACAAGATCTAAGCAGGGCTAAGCATTTTTGTAAATCATATTTTGACACTTCATCAGAAGTATCTATAAAGGTATGGATATCAAGGTAGGCAATGCACCCAATAGTTTTCAAGCAACTCCTATAAACTTAATGCACATTTCACTAGACTTAAAGTGTATAAAAATCTTTTAAAAACATAAGAAAGGGGTTGCATGCACCGGGGCTTGCCTTTGTTGCAGTGAAGAGGTTCTAGATCTTCTACCCAATAACCAGTTAGATAGCTCCATCCACTTGATGAGCAGGCACTAGAGTTGACTCCTTCAAACACCACTTCTTCTAGGTGTTCTACAAGTCAATTACAAATACATGTATGCTTATGTTATGACATGAAATGCAAACTCTCACAAGGAGAGGTGGGGAACATAAACACCACAAATAAAAACACATGACAAGTATACACATGGTTCTACACCACCAACACTTGCTAAAACTGGCCAAATCGGATTCACTTAGGCAAACCAGAGAACTAATACATCTTAGATCTCATCCCAAAAGATTAAAACTTCTTAAGCCACTGCACCTCTTCCTTAGGTAAACTTATCTCCTTTCTAAAGCATTTACCCACACTTGATTAAGGATTAACCACTCTATTTTTGGGGCTTACAAAGTTTTTAGAGCAAATGAATTCCAAATAGCCTCAAACCTTTACCACACCCTCCACTGACCAAAACAAGGTTACTAAAAAATTTCCATAATTTTTGGCATTGTACTTTTATTTCTAAAATCCAAATAGTCCTTCCAAAAGCACCTTTAATTCACTTAATATTTTCTAATGGCTCTAAAAATCTTAAAACCAACTTTACCAGAGAGCTCTTGATTTTAGACATCCAACAAAATTTGTCCCATGATTTTTGGAATTTTCTACTATTTTTGGCGCTATTCACAAGTTCTCTAGAAAAGAAAAAGGCCAAACTTACTTAATGAGACTTTTTCACTACCATATGGTCTTCACTTCCTCTACAAAAACCATAACCCAAAGCTTCATGGATTGGCCACAAACAAGGTCCAAAAATAGCCATTAACACTGAATTTATCTAAAACTCCAGAAATCTGCTAGCTCCACTTTAGCTCACTTTTTCTCGTAGTTCCAAATAGCTTCCAGGGTATGGCCTTCAACCAAACCTAGTCTTCTATTATAGCTCTATTTCTTTGCTATAAGATACCTAATTTAATTCCCTACAGGTTAGCCACTACAAAGGTCCAAACATGGCTAAAGTTTACTGAAATCCAGACTTAGCCAATTAGCTAAGTCTGAAACCCAGAAGTTGATAGCCCACTTTTGAGCAAGATTTACACTCAGTTCTATAGTTTTTGGGTCAGATCGCTTAATCAAACTTGTACTCCAATAACAGATCTACAAGTTTGTTATAGTGGCCATAAGCTATAACTCTATGGATAGAGCAGCAAAGAGCTCCAAAGCTACACCAAAACATACAAATTCAGACTCTGAATTTGCACTAAGTCTAAAATCTGACAGCCTATGTTTGAGCAAATTTCACACCTAGTTCTAGGCAACCAATAGTGGTAGAGTTCAAGTAGGAAATGGTGTGAGCTCCACTGATCTGAGATGATTACGGAACAAGCTTCATACAGGCCAGCAACTCCTTAGAATGTTCTGGCTATGGTGTGGTGAACTTGGTGGTTGTGGTCATCACAAACACAGGAAGACAGCGCACACAACTCTAGACAGTGCCAACTTGGTGGCAGTGGGAGAGGAGCTTTGGCTTGCAATACACATGAATCCCTCACACCACTGCAAGCTTTGGCTAGAACACCAGGGCAGAGGGAAATCTTCACCGAACCAGCCCTTAAATAAAGGGCAGGAAGGCAGACGTCTTCAGGTTCAGCTAGCCTAGTGGTGAAGAGTTCCAAGGTGACAGCAAAACAGGGACTAACACACGTGGCTTTCATGCTCAAGATCCACACTAGCCACAACTTAGCTCAAATATCTGCTTTGTCCAGTTACTCAAATAGAGAGTAGAGCAGATAAGGGCTCACTGTCCATAAATATCCAACCAATCCACTGAACACACACAGAAGTAGAGACAGACAAAAACTCTACTGTGGTAGGCTCAAACAGGTGCAAAACTGATATTTTCTGTAGAGGGGGACTGAACCTCGAGCCCCATATTGCCCACCCCAAGTCTATTTCAATTTGTGCACATAAGTGGATGACAACAGGGATGTGAAGATCTTTCTTCAGATTTTTGTAACAACTCCCATTACCTATTGAACTCTGATCTCTCCCTGTTCACCTCCTTCAATCCCACAATTTCCAAAGTAACATGGGGAGCACACTTACTAAAACTGGTCGATTAAACAACCCTCTACCAATTCTTCATAAATACTTCAGCCTTAAACCCCTTGGATTAGACACCAAACAACTCCAATGCTAACAGAAAATACTAGGACACAACTTTAGAGACTGAATCGAGTTCAGAATTTCCTAGACTGACAGCCTGACTTGGAGCAACACTTTCTCCTAATTCCTGGTGACAACAGGCTGATTTTGGTTCACAGAATTTGCTCACCTAACACAGCTCTACAAGTTTGTTGCAGGAGACTAAGGCCAGATGCCCCTAATTCAAGAGTTATGGTGCTCCAAAGTTGGGCCAACCTCACTGAAACACAGTTTCAGTTTAACTGAAACAGCACCTACAAAGTCTGACAGAGAGAGTTTAAGGGTATTTTACTCCCAATTTCATATAGCACCAAACCAACATCACTCAAGGGAATTTGTTCTCCTATATAAGGCCTTTCAGTTTGCTAGAAATTCCTAACTCAACTCTCCTTGATTTAATTACCATAGAGCTCCAAAGATGTGTAAAAACTCACTGAATTTTCTGCTTTAGTTATTTGCAATAGCATAACACAAACCCTGATAGCCCAGCTTGGAACCCACTCTTCTTCCAATTCTACACAGGAACAAGACTAACAACTTATAATAAATTTGTTCTCCTTTAAATGATATTTTATTTTACTATAATATTTTTAGTCCAAATCCACATGAATGGGTCACAAATGGGCTCCAAACTCAACAACTTTCACTGAAATTCAGTTTTCAGTAACTGAATACAATTCAGTTTCAGCCATAAACAGTCCAACTTTAAGCGGCTGTTACTCCATTTTTTTTGTAGCACCAAGCTATACTTATTTAAGGAGACTTGTTCTATTTACTATGGTCTCTAACTTAAATATGGAAACCTTAGTCTAAAACCACCTGAATTAATCACACATGATCTCTAAACTAGGCATCCTGCTGCAATTTCAGCTCTCAAAACTGAACTAAGTTCAGTTGAAATACTGTATGCCAGTACAACTTTGAACAAGTTTTTCTCCATTTTCTATGTGGAATCAAGTCAAAGACATTTTAGTAGATTTGTTCACTATCATATAGGCTTCAACTTCTCTATAAACACCCCAACACAAAACATTACAGAACAGCCACAAACCAACTCCAAAACTGCTATCAACACTGAAATTCAGTTACTATTTCCAATCTGAAAATTCAGAAACATAGCAGCACCACTTTGAACTACTCTTTTTCGTAGGTTCCAAATGTTTCTAGGGGACAATTGCTTAATAAAGTTTATACTCCTATAGTTCCTCTACAAGTTTTGTATAGTGACCAATAACCAAAACCTCTTGGATTCCAAACTCCAATAGCCCAAAGTTGGCTCCAAACACAGAAATTCAGATGCTGAATTAAACAGTCTGAATTCCAAAAACCCTGACAGCTCTACTTTGGATTAGTTTTACAGCTAGTTCCATATGGCTTTAAGGTTAAGTAACTTAAACAAGTTTGTTCACCTAGGATAGCTCTACAACTTAGCTACAGCGACCATCTCCAAACTGCTTATAAATCAAAAGTTACAATGGTCCAAAATTGGCTAGTTGATATTATTTTTAGAAATTCCAATATAAACTCAAAACTGAATTTTTGTACTTAACTCCAAATTCTTCCACACAACATGGGAATCTCCAAATAAGAAAGTTATTCACTTTTCCAAGCTCTACAACTTTGGTATATGAACTTTTAACCAGTCCTTTCTAGATTTTAAATTCCACTTTTGGGCTAGTTCAGGGGTTAGAGATACTCAACCACCCTAAGCACTTCACCACTTCTAATCCACATATCAAAAGAAAACTTATCCATCCCCCTAAAGCAAAGTTGCTCCTTAATCTCAAATCCAACTCTAGTACATAAAACTCATGTCCAAAGTGTCCTTGGTTTAGGAGTTGTTTTGTTTATCCACAATTCCAAGCAAGGTTTTCAAATCTCACTTAAGGTTTTTAAGGTTAATCCAGTTCCTCAATTAATTCTTCCACCTTTGAAAGCAAAGTTGTTCTAGGTCCTAAGTCTTACCTTTAATACTTTAAATTCCAAGCCAACTTATTACTTGCTCAAGAAACGACTTCACTTCCCATCTCTTATGCAAAGTTCTTAATCTGAGCCCTGTACTCTAATACACAACACCACATTCAGTGAAAATTTTTGACCTAGTGAATGCATTCTAGGTGTATCAAGCAGTTAATGCAAGTGCAGATGATGACATGACAAGGTTTTAGTTTTCGTAACACCAGGGGTGTTACAGTTGCCTATTATCGGTGAATGCAATGTCTCTACTCAATTGATCACAAAAAATGTGGCATGCCGCAGCAGTTTCATCACAGAAGAAAAATAGAAGCTGGTAACAAATGCCCTAGTACATCGTTCAGTTCATAGTAAAAACAACATGTGTGTGAAGATGGATAAAATTCACCAGTTCTCAAGTATTATTCTTCGGGTAATCTACCACCGATCAACCCAACCCGACACAGCTAGGAAAAATGGGCACATCAATATCACAGGCCTAGCCTGCTAGTGACGACGTGACAATATTAAATCTAACCGTCTCTGAATGTTAGTTATATTCTGCCCCCACCTAAATGAACACCGTTCCAGGAAACACGATTCTTGGTTACATAGACCAACTTTTTAGCAAGAAAGCAATTTTCCTAGCTACTAGCTAGCCACCAAATCACATTTACATGCAGGTTAACATATCAGTCCTACTTGTCACGAGCACTGTGCCTGAAGCATTTACAAGCTACATACTCCCTCCGGTGCAGTAAAGGTAGTCGTTTAGGACATGATTGTGCATACCAAGGAGTGATTAATTATCATGGAGTTTTCCCTGTTTGCCCTTATTAAATAGGGATATGGGTGCATTAACGTCACTAAAATAATCAAGCTCGATTGGTTGCTGCAGCACCTCCCAAGGCATTCTAGACTGGAGGTCTCAAGCTCGATTCCTCGTGAGCGCAGCTTTTTTTCCGATGCAATTACTCAGGGTGTAACACCCACTTTGTAAATTGCTAGAAATAATACCAATAGAAAAAAAACAATTTCTCTTCATGTGAGGTTGATCTTTATGCATCATATTATGTGAACATCATGCCCAAAAACAATTAATAAAAATATATACTACCAAATTATGCATCATGCTCGATTTTATTCTGTGTGCATTTTGTGACAACATACAATAATGTGAAAAAGAAATATAGTAATACCCAAATGGGAATTTAAGATTTGAAAGAAATTCTAGAATTTAGAAGGGAAAAAGAAAGTAAGTATTGTGTGGATAAAATAAGTAATTAAAAATATATCATTCCAAGACTAGATTTTGAATTTGTATAATTTAACCCAAAGCTGAAATTTATATTCAAATTCAAATCTGGATTCAAATAATTATGAATAAAAAAAAGAGAGAAGAAAACAAAATGGGAAAAAGAAAAAGAAAAAAGGAAGAAACCTACCTGGGCTGGCTTACCGCAATTCAGCCCACTAGCGGGAGATCACCGCGCGGCCCAGCTCTTCCGCGCCCGCTCGCGCGTGCGGCTGACGAATGGGTCCCGCGCTAGCCCACACCGTCCCCGCACAAGACTCCTGGCCACTCTCTGTCGCGTGGGGCTCTGCCGTCAGCCACGCCGGACCCGCGCGCGCTGCTGTCAATCGAGGCCCGCGTGCCAGTCCCTTCCTCTCACGCCGCGCGCTGGTTGCTCTACGTGTGGGACCAACTTGTCAGAAGCACCTTCCCCTTCGTAACTGAGCTCGCGAAATTCTCGCCGCGGAACTCCATGCCAAGTCTACCGCATGCGCTCTGCTCACCCACCGCGCGTAAATCTCGCTAGAGATCCAACCAACGGGTGCGGGTACTTGGGTATTAAGCCGCTGGCGCCGCCTTGTCGTCGCGTGAGCCACTGGCGCCGTGAGTTGGGAGCCGACGTTCTAGGCGGACCGGAGATCACCGCGGGTTCGCTCCCCCGCCAGCGTTTCGTTCCTCGATTGTGTGCCGGAGCATCGCCTGAGAGTGGGGAGTGGGGTGCTGTGCTCAATTTGGGGAGAACTTTGCTGCATCGGCGCCAATTTCTCGCCGGTGTGGGCGCACCACCGTCAACCGCACCACGCCGTGGTCTGGGTGTCTCCGCGGGCGAACTCTCGGTGAGTATTTCCCCAATGAATTCGCACTTACTTCCGCGTCGTTTAACGCGTATCTACGTTAGGTTTAGGTCACCGGCTTGATCACGGACGTGCGTCACCGATGGCGCCGCCGCGGAAGTCCGCCGCCGCCGTGTCTAGTGAGGGGTGAGCACGATGCCGCTCGGCCGTTGGATGGCCAGCGAACGGCGGAGATCATATCAATGGATACCCCCCCTTCGTCGTTTTAAATCCAAATCGTTGATGCGCGATCCTTCGGTCCACATGGTATTGGTGTGATGGGCGATCGCCAACCGTAGATCTTAGATCGCGCGGCTGCTGTGGAATACCAGTTTGGGATTTAATCTGGATCGCTCGCGCTTGATCGGTCGGCCAAGGTGGCTTCATACCCTTTCGGCCTGGCATTCTTGCATAAGAGACCTCCTGTTTCCGTGAAAACAACCCGCAGTCCTGTGCTCAGCGTTCTGTGTCTTAGAAGATTTTATCCCCGAGCCCCCTGCGCTTCGGCTTATTTGAGGCCCAGTCCAGTGCGGTTTGAAATTGATTAAATGAATTAGAAAATAGATTTTTAATATGAAAACAATTACTATAACTTGATAAATTCATAGAAAATCCATTTTTAGTCCAAACTACTTCATTCCAGTTGCTAAAATTTTGTAATATTGTTCTCTTTCACCTAGAGCCTCTGTTATGTCATGAAAACAGTAAGAAATTTATTTATCACTTAATCCTATTTAAAGCACATAAAACCTTTGAAAATGCATAACTTAAAATCTATAACTCAGAAAATTATGATTCCAGTTCCTAGGTTTTTATTTTAATATGTAGAATATTACTGTGTATTTCATTTATATGTTTGGTGTAATGTTAATTTCTCTATATGCACTGTGCTTGTTTGTATTGTGGCGAGTAGAAGAGCCCGTTGCTGAGGATCCTGGTGAGCAGCAGGTTGAGGTAGCTGAGCAGGAGCTCATTGAAGGCAAGTTGTGCCCTTGACCACTTTTTACCCAATAATGTTCTTTAATATCACTTATCCATGCATAGGTTAATTTTGATGGGACCCAATAGGTCACCCTATATTGTTTATCTCATTACCTTGTTTACCCCTGAATCACTTGGGTAGTTTGCTATTGCTTTACATGGTTTTGGGATAATCATTTATTATATCTATGTTCCAATTATTCTTGTTATTCTGTTTATGTTCATGTTGAGATCATTAATGTTAATTGGAACATAGAGCTTAACTTGAGAACCACGTGCCACCACAAGGGAGGAATGGGACCCCTTGGCTGACTAATTAGGAAAGCTAGTGGAAGACTACCTTACCCGAAAGGGGCAAGGGCAGTAGGGGAGTGGTCAGTGTAGGGAGGTCCCTGGTTGATTTTGCTGCGATGGCAGTCAGCCAGGAACCCTGCATTGGAACTTCCTATAAACTGTAGCGGGTTTTCGGAAGCTAGTGGAACTTTGTAAAGGCCTCGTAGTGTTGCCCTGCCGCGCTTCCTAGGTAGAGGTGTATGGGACTCGCGACCCCTTGGCAGATGGGTGACATGACTTGTGGGTAAAGGGTACAACCTCTGCAGAGTGTAAAACTGGTATACTAGCCGAGCTCATGGTTATGAGCGGCTCAGGACTCTCTGATGTTTAAATTATGGAACTTAAATTCAATTTGTCATTCGCATATGCATGGGTTTGTTATTAATTTTGTTCTATTACTTTACTTATGGTTTGGTATTTACTTACACTTAGTAACTGCTAATAAAATTTTGACCAACTACTTAAAAGCAATGCTCAGCTTTAACCCCTATCATTGATTAGCCTTACACATCACATGAACTCACACCTTTGTGAGTTTATGTCCACTGGTTCCCCACAACTTGTTGAGCTATGATCATGTGTGAGCTCACCCTTGCTGTCTCACACCCCCCCCACAGGAGAAGATCAGGTGGTTCAGGAGGAGCCGCCTAACACTGAGGAGTTCGATCTGATCTAGGTGGCGTTTCCCAGTCGACATTGGCGCCGACGATCCTTAGTTCGTTTTATCTTTATTATTTTATTTTGTAATAAGTCTTCCGCTATGTAATAAATACTCTGATGTTTTATGACATTTATCTCTATACACTCTGTTATTGTATATGTTGTCTTCTTGGCGCATGTATGAGATGCACCTGGCTTTGTTCCTTAAAGCCGGGTGTTACAGAAGTGGTATCAGAGGAATGTTGACTGTAGGACAAGACCTAGGTAGAAATGGACAAACCCTTTCCTACTTACCTTACTCTGTTTCATTCTATACTTATCTCATCTTGATCTTGTCTCACCTTTTGCTATTCTACTCTGGTTAATCTTACCTTTTCTACTCTGAGACGAGATGGATTTCACACCTTGGAATCCCTACCCTTATGACATTTTAAGAGATAGGGAACCTAAGACAAAATTAAAACTATTTTCTCTATTTAAAAAATGTTGTTTGATTGTGCTGATGCTAAATGCCTGATTTGCTTTTTTGATTGATTGAACTATGGACATCTTAGTATGTACCACCATAAGGTATTGAATTAGCTAGGATAGGTAAAATATTAATCTGCTTAGCTAATAAAGTTCCCCAAAGTAACTTGATTTGTAAATACCTGCCTTGTCTACTATTTTCTTACCATATGTATCTAACTCAGATGGTCAATACCAGGCGGGGTGGTGGAATTGACTTGCCTCCTAACCAACACACTCGAAGGATATATAGACAACCTCAGCCACAGCCTGCAGAGATGAATCCTCCCAATCCTCCACCAGGCGGAGTTGACCCACTGGTTGCTGCTCAGATGGCGGTGATGCAGCAAATGGCGGACACAATGGCTGATATGCGTGCCCAAATGCAGCAAGAACGCCAGGAGATGCGTCAGGAAAGAGAAGATATACGCCAGGAGTTGCGCCAGGAGCGAGATGAGATACGTCAGGAAAGGAGGGCGCAACAACAGCAGCTGCAACAGCAAATGCAACAACAACAGCAACAAGTACCACTGCCTCCACCTCCACCACCACCAGTTCCACCTCGTGATAAGCACCGGGAGTTTATGAGTCATAAGCCACCTACATTCGCTAGCTCACCTGATCCACTGGACGCGGATGATTGGCTGAAGTCCGTTGAGAAGATGCTGAATATTGCACAGTGCACGGACCGGGAGAAGGTTTTATATGCTTCTGGACGTCTGACTGGTCCTGTTGCTGACTGGTGGGATTCTTATACTGCTGCCCATGATGCTGCGGATACTATTACTTGGGCAGAGTTTAGTACACAATTCAGGAACTACCATATTCCAGCTGGTATGATAAAGATCAAGAAGAAGGAGTTTCTGTCGCTGAAGCAAGGAAGTATGTCAGTCAGCGAGTACCGCGACAAGTTTATTCAGTTATCCAGATATGCCCCTGAAGAAGTTGCTGAAGATGAGAGGAAGCAAGAGCATTTCATTGAAGGACTTAATGGACCACTGCAGTATGCTCTTGTGGCACACACATTTCCATCATTTCAGAGGCTGCTTGATAAGGCACTGGCTATTGAACACAAGCGTGTTCAACTGGGAGATTTGAAGAGAAAGGCCATATCTCAAGGACAAGGAAGCAGCAGTGTTCGTCCTCGCTACAGTTCACCATAGGGTACACCGACTCGACCAGGAGGACCGCGCCCAGTTCAGCAATCACCACTGAGGACTCCACCTCCTCGACAGGCTACCCCCACTGGCACCCCGACGAAGTTTTCAGGACAGAGTCCGGGCACTCAATGTTTCAAGTGTGGGAAGATTGGTCATTATGCAAATGTCTGCCCATAGAGGATTGCTACTACTCCAGTTCAGAACAGGCAGCAAACTCCAAGTTCTGGCAAGGGATATTCTATTGCCAAGGTTAATCAAGTCAGCGTTGATGCTACTCCGGATGGAGGGGACCTCGTAATTGGTATGTTTTATGTTAATGCAATTCCTGCAACCATATTATTTGATTCTGGTGCTACACATTCATTCATGTCTGCTAGATATGCCAACACAAATGAAATACCACTGCTAAATATGAGAAAACCCATGATAGTAATTACACCTAAAGGGCCTGTTGAGGCGAATCAAATGACACGTAGATTGACATTGACCATTATGGGTAGAGAATTTGGAGCTACTGCTATAATATTAGAGTCAAGCAGTATAGATTTGATCCTTGGTATGTCATGGCTAAGAAAGGCAAAGGCCGTTATAGCATGTGGTAGAGGTACCGTAGAACTCACTACCACTAAAGGAGAAAGGTTTCAAGTTAATATTGCAGTAACCTCCTCACCCATGCGTGCAATGTTCTTTATACCGGAGGAGTTTGTTGGTGACAACATCCGGGTGGTTAGAGATTTTCCGGATGTCTTCCCAGAGGAGTTACCAGGAATGCCACCTGATAGAGAAGTTGAGTTTGTTATTGACCTCTTACCTGGAACCGCCCCTATTTCTAAACGGCCATATAGGATGTCCGTAGAGGAGTTGAAGGAACTTAAGAAGCAGTTAACTGAGTTACAAGAGGCTGGGTACATTCGTCCGAGTTCCTCACCTTGGGGAGCACCGGTCTTGTTTGTACAGAAGAAGGATGGATCGCAGCGGATGTGTGCGGATTATAGATCTCTTAATGATGTTACAGTGAAGAACAAGTATCCGTTGCCCCGTATTGAAGATTTATTTGATCAGATGAGAGGTGCAAGAGTATTTTCGAAGATTGATCTCCGATCGGGATACCATCAGATGAGGATTAGACCATCGGATATTCCCAAGACGGCTTTCTCGACTAGATATGGATTATATGAGTTTACTGTTATGTCGTTTGGATTAACCAACGCACCAGCTTATTTTATGAACTTGATGAACAAGGTGTTTATGGAGTATTTGGACAGATTCGTCGTGGTATTCATCGACGATATTCTTATTTATTCTCAGAGTGATAGTGATCACGAGGAACATCTGAGGTTGGTGCTACAGAAGCTACGAGATAATCAACTCTATGCCAAGTTCAGCAAGTGCGAGTTTTGGATTGGCGAGGTGCCATTTCTTGGTCATATTATTTCTAATGGAGGAATAGCAGTGGATCCTGCTAAAGTTAAGGAGATAATGGAGTGGAGAGTACCCACTACAGTTACTGAGATTCGAAGTTTCTTGGGATTAGCAGGATATTATCGAAGATTTATTGAAGGATTTTCTAAGATTGCTAAGCCGATGACTTCACTTTTGGAGAAAGGAAGAGAATTTAAGTGGGATGAGAAGTGTCAAGATAGTTTTGATCAATTGAAGAAAAGGTTGATGTCGCCACCAGTATTGATTATGCCAGACCTACAGAAGGGATTTGACATTTATTGTGATGCATGTGGCCAAGGACTTGGATGTGTGCTCATGCAAGAAGGACATGTGATTGCCTATGCATCTCGTCAGTTGCGGAAACATGAAGTGAACTACCCCACTCATGACTTGGAACTAGCAGCCGTTGTGCATGCGCTTAAGATTTGGAGACATTATATCATGGGGACCAAGTGCCAAGTATACACGGATCATAAGAGTTTGAAGTATATATTCACTCAGAAGGATCTCAACCTTAGGCAGCGCCGTTGGTTGGAGCTTATTAAGGATTATGATTTAGAGATTCACTATCACCCGGGCAAGGCAAATTTGGTTGCAGATGCCTTGAGTCGCAAGGAGCATGTTCATTCAGCTATTGTTGCCCAGCTACCCGATGAGATTGTTGAGGATTTCCAGAGACTTAACCTGGGGATAATTGCTCATACTGAGGGAGTTACTATTGATGTGGAACCTACTTTGGAGCAAGAGATCCGCAAAGGACAAATTGGTGATGCTAAAATAAAAGAGATTAAGGATCTGATTACTGAAGGTCGAGTTCCGGAATTTACGGAAGATGAGCAAGGCACTATATGGTTCAAGGACAGGATGTGTGTTCCTGATATTAAAAGCCTTCGAGAGACTATTTTAAAGGAGGCCCATGATTCGGATTATTCTATTCATCCTGGTAGTACCAAGATGTATCAGGATTTGAAACGGAAGTATTGGTGGTATGGATTGAAAAGAGATGTAGCTGCACATGTGGCTATGTGCGATGTATGTCAAAGGGTTAAGGCTGAACACCAGAGGCCAGCTGGACTATTGCATCCACTGAAGATACCCGAGTGGAAATGGGAAGAGATTGGTATGGATTTCATTACTGGATTGCCTCGCACCCAGAAAGGATATGATGCTATATGGGTGATTGTGGATAGATTGACTAAAGTGGCTCACTTTATTCCTGTGAAGACTACATATAAAGGTTCTCAGCTAGCAGAGTTATATATGGCTCGGATTGTGTGTTTGCATGGAGTACCAAAGAAGATCGTGTCTGATCGAGGTTCGCAGTTTACCTCAAGGTTTTGGAGAAGTTTTCATGAGAACATGAGCACGAAGTTGAATTTTAGTACGGCTTATCACCCTCAGACTGATGGACAGACTGAAAGGACTAATCAAGTTTTGGAGGATATGTTGAGAGCATGTGCCCTTCAGCATGGAGGAAGTTGGGATAAGAGTCTGCCTTATGCTGAGTTCTCGTATAATAATAGTTACCAGGCCAGTCTGAAGATGTCACCTTTTGAAGCTTTATATGGGAGGAAGTGCAGGACTCCTCTATATTGGGATCAGACTGGAGAGAGACAGTTCTTTGGGCCTGAATTGATTCAAGAAGCAGAAGAACAAGTTCGTATAATTCGAGAGAATTTGAGGGTGGCTCAAATCAGGCAAAAGAGCTACGCTGATAATAGAAGAAGACCACTGGAATTCGAAGAAGGAGATTATGTGTATCTCAAGGTGTCACCACTTCGTGGAATGAGGAGATTCAAGGTTAAGGGCAAATTGTCCCCTCGCTACATTGGACCATTCTTGATCTTTAGGCGAGTTGGAGAGATGGCATACCAACTTGAGTTACCTGCTAGTCTATCAGATGTGCATAATGTGTTCCATGTATCTCAACTGAAGAAATGTCTCCGTGTCCCTGAGGAACAGTTACCAATGGAAGAGCTCAGTGTTCAAGGTGATTTGACTTACACGGAGTACCCGATCAAGATTTTGGATACATTGACTCGGGTGACAAGAAATAAGGTGATAAAGATGTGCAAAGTGCAATGGAGTCACCACGGTGAAGATGAAGCAACTTGGGAAAGAGAAGAAGAGCTTCGCATAGATTTTCCCCACCTTTTCTCTAGTTCTTCGTAAATCTCGAGGACGAGATTATTTTTAAGGGGGGTAGGATTTGTAACACCCACTTTGTAAATTGCTAGAAATAATACCAATAGAAAAAAAAAACAATTTCTCTTCATGTGAGGTTGATCTTTATGCATCATATTATGTGAACATCATGCCCAAAAACAATTAATAAAAATATATACTACCAAATTATGCATCATGCTCGATTTTATTCTGTGTGCATTTTGTGACAACATACAATAATGTGAAAAAGAAATATAGTAATACCCAAATGGGAATTTAAGATTTGAAAGAAATTCTAGAATTTAGAAGGGAAAAAGAAAGTAAGTATTGTGTGGATAAAATAAGTAATTAAAAATATATCATTCCAAGACTAGATTTTGAATTTGTATAATTTAACCCAAAGCTGAAATTTATATTCAAATTCAAATCTGGATTCAAATAATTATGAATAAAAAAAAAGAGAGAAGAAAACAAAATGGGAAAAAGAAAAAGAAAAAAGGAAGAAACCTACCTGGGCTGGCTTACCGCAATTCAGCCCACTGGCGGGAGATCACCGCGCGGCCCAGCTCTTCCGCGCCCGCTCGCGCGTGCGGCTGACGAATGGGTCCCGCGCTAGCCCACACCGTCCCCGCACAAGACTCCTGGCCACTCTCTGTCGCGTGGGGCTCTGCCGTCAGCCACGCCGGACCCGCGCGCGCTGCTGTCAATCGAGGCCCGCGTGCCAGTCCCTCCTCTCACGCCGCGTGCTGGTTGCTCTACGTGTGGGACCAACTTGTCAGAAGCACCTTCCCCTTCGTAACTGAGCTCGCGAAATTCTCGCCGTGGAACTCCATGCCAAGTCTACCGCATGCGCTCTGCTCACCCGCCGCGCGTAAATCTCGCTTGAGATCCAACCAACGGGTGCGGGTACTTGGGTATTAAGCCGCTGGCGCCGCCTTGTCGTCGCGTGAGCCACTGGCGCCGTGAGTTGGGAGCCGACGTTCTGGGCGGACCGGAGATCACCGCGGGTTCGCTCCCCCGCCAGCGTTTCGTTCCTCGATTGTGTGCCGGAGCATCGCCTGAGAGTGGGGAGTGGGGTGCTGTGCTCAATTTGGGGAGAACTTTGCTGCATCGGCGCCAATTTCTCGCCGGTGTGGGCGCACCACCGTCAACCGCACCACGCCGTGGTCTGGGTGTCTCCGCGGGCGAACTCTCGGTGAGTATTTCCCCAATGAATTCGCACTTACTTCCGCGTCGTTTAACGCGTATCTACGTTAGGTTTAGGTCACCGGCTTGATCACGGACGTGCGTCACCGATGGCGCCGCCGCGGAAGTCCGCCGCCGCCGTGTCTAGTGAGGGGTGAGCACGATGCCGCTCGGCCGTTGGATGGCCAGCGAACGGCGGAGATCATATCAATGGATACCCCCCCTTCATCGTTTTAAATCCAAATCGTTGATGCGCGATCCTTCGGTCCACATGGTATTGGTGTGATGGGCGATCGCCAACCGTAGATCTTAGATCGCGCGGCTGCTGTGGAATACCAGTTTGGGATTTAATCTGGATCGCTCGCGCTTGATCGGTCGGCCGAGGTGGCTTCATACCCTTTCGGCCTGGCATTCTTGCATAAGAGACCTCCTGTTTTCGTGAAAACAACCCGCAGTCCTGTGCTCAGCGTTCTGTGTCTTAGAAGATTTTATCCCCGAGCCCCCTGCGCTTCGGCTTATTTGAGGCCCAGTCCAGTGCGGTTTGAAATTGATTAAATGAATTAGAAAATAGATTTTTAATATGAAAACAATTACTATAACTTGATAAATTCATAGAAAATCCATTTTTAGTCCAAACTACTTCATTCCAGTTGCTAAAATTTTGTAATATTGTTCTCTTTCACCTAGAGCCTCTGTTATGTCATGAAAACAGTAAGAAATTTATTTATCACTTAATCCTATTTAAAGCACATAAAACCTTTGAAAATGCATAACTTAAAATCTATAACTCAGAAAATTATGATTCCAGTTTCTAGGTTTTTATTTTAATATGTAGAATATTACTGTGTATTTCATTTATATGTTTGGTGTAATGTTAATTTCTCTATATGCACTGTGCTTGTTTGTATTGTGGCGAGTAGAAGAGCCCGTTGCTGAGGATCCTGGTGAGCAGCAGGTTGAGGTAGCTGAGCAGGAGCTCATTGAAGGCAAGTTGTGCCCTTGACCACTTTTTACCCAATAATGTTCTTTAATATCACTTATCCATGCATAGGTTAATTTTGATGGGACCCAATAGGTCACCCTAGATTGTTTATCTCATTACCTTGTTTACCCCTGAATCACTTGGGTAGTTTGCTATTGCTTTACATGGTTTTGGGATAATCATTTATTATATCTATGTTCCAATTATTCTTGTTATTCTGTTTATGTTCATGTTGAGATCATTAATGTTAATTGGAACATAGAGCTTAACTTGAGAACCACGTGCCACCACAAGGGAGGAATGGGACCCCTTGGCTGACTAATTAGGAAAGCTAGTGGAAGACTACCTTACCCGAAAGGGGCAAGGGCAGTAGGGGAGTGGTCAGTGTAGGGAGGTCCCTGGTTGATTTTGCTGCGATGGCAGTCAGCCAGGAACCCTGCATTGGAACTTCCTATAAACTGTAGCGGGTTTTCGGAAGCTAGTGGAACTTTGTAAAGGCCTCATAGTGTTGCCCTGCCGCGCTTCCTAGGTAGAGGTGTATGGGACTCGCGACCCCTTGGCAGATGGGTAACATGACTTGTGGGTAAAGGGTACAACCTCTGCAGAGTGTAAAATTGGTATACTAGCCGAGCTCACGGTCATGAGCGGCTCAGGACTCTCTGATGTTTAAATTATGGAACTTAAATTCAATTTGTCATTCGCATATGCATGGGTTTGTTATTAATTTTGTTCTATTACTTTACTTATGGTTTGGTATTTACTTACACTTAGTAACTGCTAATAAAATTTTGACCAACTACTTAAAAGCAATGCTCAGCTTTAACCCCTATCATTGATTAGCCTTACACATCACATGAACTCACACCTTTGTGAGTTTATGTCCACTGGTTCCCCACAACTTGTTGAGCTATGATCATGTGTGAGCTCACCCTTGCTGTCTCACACCCCCCCACAGGAGAAGATCAGGTGGTTCAGGAGGAGCCGCCTAACACTGAGGAGTTCGATCTGATCTAGGTGGCGTTTCCCAGTCGACATTGGCGCCGACGATCCTTAGTTCGTTTTATCTTTATTATTTTATTTTGTAATAAGTCTTCCGCTATGTAATAAATACTCTGATGTTTTATGACATTTATCTCTATACACTCTGTTATTGTATATGTTGTCTTCTTGGCGCATGTATGAGATGCACCTGGCTTTGTTCCTTAAAGCCGGGTGTTACACAGGGGCAGCGATGTCCAAATCTCAGACCCACATGCACTATGACTTCTTTTGTGCACGTTCGGTCACGCGCAGGATGACTTCTTTTACTGCACCGGAGGGAGTAAGCATCATGCGCAGTAAAGTCCCATCTATTATTAGTTAATAATAATACAAAAATATCAATACTTAAGTTGGTATATAATGACGTTTCAAACCGGTATGGTTGTAATAGTACAGGAAGTGGAAAAGGATAGCTATATGACTTGTACATCCTGTAAATTATTATAATGGTATGAGGATTCTGCAGGATCACAAAGGAGAAGTCAATGAAGAAAAAAAAATGAAACCCACATGATAGGGCTGCTAAGATGAGCTGGAAATTGACATTCCTCCTCGAGATGATGGTAACCAGTAGCAGAATGGCATGGAAAGTGTCACATCCGAATTTAAGGGACAAAACCGGGTGCATCTCATACATACGCCAAATAAGACAACATATATAATAACAGAGTGTATAGAGATAAATGTCATAATAACATTAGATTACTTATTACAATACGGAAGTCTTACAAAATAAAAGGTAAATATATAACGAACAAAGGTCCATCCTTGACGCCAATAAGTCAACTAGGAGACACCACCTAGATCAGATCGAACTCCTCGCTGTGTGGCTTCTCTTGAACCACCTGTTCTTCTCCTGTGGGGGTGTGAGACAGCAAGGGTGAGCTCAAACATTATCATAGCTCAACAAGTTGTAGGGAAACCAATGGGCATGAACTCACCAAAGGTGGGAGTTCATGTTATGTGTAAGGCTGATCAACAATAGGGTGTGAAGCTGAGCATTGCTTTTAATAAGTTGGTCAAATTTTATTAGCAGTTACTAAGTGTAAGTAAATACCAAACCATAATAAATAATAGAACATAATTAATAAATAATCACATGCAATGTAAATGACAAATTAAATTTAAGTTCCATATTTAATCATGCGAGAGTCCTTAGCTGCTCATGACCGTGAGCTCGGCTAGTATACCAGTTTTACACTCTGCAGAGGTTGTACCCTTTACCCACAAGTCATGTTACCAATCTGTCAAGGGTTCGCGACTCCCATACACCTCTACCAAGGAAGCGAGGCAGGGCAACACTACGAGATCTTTACAAAGTTTCACTAGCTTCCGAAAACCCGCTACAGTTTATGGGAAGAGCACTTGCAAGAATCCCCTGTCTGACCGCCATCGCAGCAAAATCAATCCGAGAACCTCCCTGCATGCAACTCCTCTACCGCCCTTGCCCCTTTCGGGTAAGGTAGTCTTCCACTAGCTTTCCTAATTAGTTAGCCAAGGGGTCCCATTCCTCCCTTATGGTGGCACGTGTTTCTCAAGTTAAGCTCCATGTTCCAATTAAAGATAATGATCTTGACATGAACATAAATAAAATAACAAAATAATGGGAACATGAATATAATGAAATATTAACCCAAACTATGTAAAGCAATAGCATAACTACGCAAATAATTCAGGGGTAAACAAGGTAAAATGGATAAACAGACTAGGGTGACCTATTGGGTCCCATCAAAATTAAACCTACACATGAATAAGTGATATTAAAGAACATTATTTGGTAAAAAGTGGTCAAGAGCACAACTTGCCTTCAATGAGCTCCTGCTCAGCAACTTCTATTTGCTGGGCACCAGGATTCTCAGTTACAGGCTCTTCTACTCGCCACAATACAAACAAGCACAATATAAAGGGGAAATTAACATCGCACCAAACATTAAACAAAATACATAATAATAATCTACTCATTAAAATAAGATCATAGAAACAAAAATCATTAATTCTGAAGTTATAGATTTTAAGATATAAATTTTCAAAGGTTTCATGTGCTTGAAATAGGATTAAGTGAGAAATTAATTTTTTTATTGTTTTCATGTCAAAGTAGAGACTCTAGGTGATAAAAAAAATAATACAAAATTTTTGAAACTAGAACGGATTAATTTGGACTAAAAATAAATTTTTTATGAATTTTACAAATTCTAGCACTTATTTATATATTAAAAATCCATTTATAATTTAATTTCTCTGGTTTTATAATACTCTGGACCGGGCCTCAAATTCAAAAAAACAGGGGCCACTTCACAACAATCCCAAGACTCAGTTGGCAGTGCTCGGGATGGCGGGTTGATTAGTAAGGATCTCATGGGTTCTTTTGTGAAATGTGCGGCCGGGTATCCTCAGTTTCTGGCCGTTAGATTAGATCTAAACGGTCTAGAATTGATTAACGAAACACTACACCCTGAAGTCAATCTCAACCGCAAGCGCAGGAATCGACGATCCCGATTTTAAATCACCGAGTCCAAGCCTCACTCGACCGATTTGGCATCAACGGCTCAGATCGCTACCGGTACATTACACGTCCTAGACTGATCTAAGCCACGCACTGGTCGATCAATGGCCAGGCATGACCGAAAGCCTAGAGATCCTAGATTTGATCGCGACCTTTTATGCGCGAATCAACGATCGAGGGTGATCCGCCCAACCCGGCCAGACTCCGGCGGCGAAACAGAAACCTCGCGGCGGTGCGGTTCGCCGAAGCACGAGGAAACACCATACATGTGATTGGATTGCTACGCTGATGGAGAATTTACGTATACTAGCTGTCAACGAATTCGATGGGAAGAATTTTACCGTGAATCTAGGCGCAATCGACGTGGTTCACGTAGAGCCGCGGCACGATGGTGGCGTAAAGAAACCGACGATGAATTCCGCCCGCCAAGGTTGCTCCAGGTGTTAGCTGGTGGTGCACGCACCCTTGCCAAGGTCAGGAGAAGCTCCCCAGGCTATCGGAGGGTGCCGACCGAGACCAGGGCGCGAAATCGACGACGGCGCGGAGCTTCGCCTCCCCGGTGTCGCACTGCTCTCAACCGCACGGGGGTGGTCGCCAAGAAGAAGGGAGGAAGGGGCGAAACTGGAACCTCGAATCCTTTGTAGACGCTAGGGTACTCAGGGCGCGGTCACCAGACCCGCGATTATGGGGCGGTCTCTCGCCGAGTTCGGGGAAAACCGTTGAGGGAGGTGGGAGACATGCTGACTTGCGGGTCCTGCAGACCAGTGAATGATGCGAAGATGCGCGAGCGAGTGGCTGCCCAGATGGCCCCACCTATTGGCGCGAGTCTTTGTTGTTGTATCCGCGTGGTGTGTGGCTGGCCAGTGGGGTCACGTTGACAACGCGCGTGGGCTTGAGGGAGAGGTGGGCTGGTGCGCACGGTGAGGTCTAGCTGGGCCGAATTGGTTGCCACGACCCATTTTTTTCTTTCCCTTTTTATTTTTTATTTTCCCTTTTTTCCAACCTCAAATTTCAATTCCAAATTAGATTCAAATCTTGTGACAAATTTGTCTGCAGATTACATTGCACAATTATGGTGCTATTTTTTTGAAAGTATGATTCTAGATATACTTTATGTGAGTTTTATATTTCTTATCTCTTTCTTTTCTCATTTCTTTCTCCTCATCCATTTTATTTCCAAATTCTAACTTTAGGTTTTAATTTAAATCCTCCACTCGTTATTATATTTTTATTGATATTATTGTTATCATTATTAAATGCATAAACAAATAAAACCTAATATGATGCACTTTCTTTTATTTAGTGTATTTATTGGCAGTCAGAGTTAATCCCATGATTTGAAATATGCAAAAATGAGAATAATAACACAAGTGATCAAATAAACCTTATATATTTCTTATTTTTTATACATTCTATTACTCTCACTATTTAGGTATTATACAAAGCTAGTACGCTGATTAGCCAAGGCTCCTGTGAACACATACGCTTGCTCAGTTCAGTGAAGGAGTAAAATCAGATCCACGCACACATAGGCACAATACAGAGATTCCAGCACCGATCGAGGCCGAGCGTGCGTTCGTATACGTTCCAGTCGACGACGTGGAAGGAGTCGACGGCAGGCGTGAAGCTGGTGCGCAGTTCGGAGGAGACGCGACCGAAGAGGTCGGCAACAACATCGGCGTGCTCGTTGAGGGCCGAGCGCACCTCCTCTAGCGCGCGGCCGAGCGCCGACGACCCTGCCGCCGCAGCGTCGTCGCCCATGCCCATCTTCATCTCCATCTCCCTCCCTCGCTCGCTCTGCAGCTGTAGACGGGATGGATCTGATATCTAGGGCCCGCAGGTCAGTAGTAGCGTTGCAATCGGCTCTCCCCTTCATTAAAACGGGCTGGGCCACGGGGGGCTATAAAGTTTAAGGACTCCCTTCTTCTGGTAGGCCGTACAAAATAGTTGCTCAGTCCATCAAATGTGCCTATAGTTTGGACCACTTTGCTGCTAGCCCACTAGGCCACAAGCCCACAACGTTGTATACTTGTATCCTCATCGGCGAGAGAACACATCCGGGACCGGGAGGGATCTTGCACAAAAGTTTTTTTTATTAAGTTTGCTTGCTGTTGACAAAGTACTACTCTGCGTTCTTCTCATATTCGTATTTGCCACCGAAAATCTAGAACACTGAGTATGTCGGTTTTGGATTCTGTTGTACACCGAACGGTTCTCAAATCATTGACACCGGCCTAAACCCTAAACACCCCAAAACAGCCAGAGCAGAAGAGTGTGAGATCGTCATTGACACACGGGTAGCTAGTCCAGCAGCAGGACCGCTTTATCCCTTATGACTAGTTTGAGAGCGACAAAACCAAAGAGGAATTGGAGGAGTTAAAGTACTCTCTTTATTCATTTTTAAATAAGGAGAGAATTTTAGTCACTCCAATCCCCTCCAGTATTTAGACTCGCAAATTAGCCCTTAAGAAGTTTGACTTGCTAGGAATTTAAACTCACACAATCCAACTCTATTCATATGGATCTAGAGTTAATCGAGCAAGGCCTTAAACTATCCACACTCGTTCTACCCTATTTCTCTACCTTAAAAAGAATATATTATGTCTTAATCATCAATTTTTTATCCTATACCACAATCCTATACAACCATATTTAACCTCTCGGCCATGCAAAGGAGAAACAAGAGATAGAGTAGGACTGTATTTGAGGTGAGAGAAGACTCCCCCTATCATACCCTACTTTTAGGGTTGATCACTACAGCCATTCAGTTACTGCCAAGAGGATCCAACACCATTTGAGATGGCTCACACTGTGTGCAGCCCAGGGTTTACAATTTCAAACGGAAATTTTCGAAATTTCCTTGATTTCGATAGGGTCCGAAAAAATATATGTTTCCGAAATTGTTATTTTTATAAATTATATTATTTTGGTTTTTTTAAATAAATCTATTTGATTTTGATATAGAATTCCGAAATTTTCTGTTTTCGCTGGGGGCAGAAATTTTTTTCTTTTCTAAATCTGTAAACCCTGGTGTAGCCTCTCCAGATCTTGGTCGTCTATGGCACATGCACACAGCTAGCTGCATATGCAAGCTGCCAGCGAGTGGCCGCGTGGCATGATCTGCCACCAAAAAAAAATTCAAGTCACCAATAAAATTTACTGTGGGACAACTTTTTCCTAATAAAATTTAGGAGTTATTTTAAAAAAACTGTTAAAAAACCTTACTTTACTTCTCTCAATTATTATTTTTTTGACTTGAAAAACTCAAGATTCTAGGAACTGATTTTTTGGATTAAAGGCAAATTTTGGATTTGTGTGACGGAAAGATTTTTTTTAAGGACGTGAGATTGACAAACTACAGACAAAAACTGAAATTTAGGTTTGTGAGAGGGAGAATTTTACCTAGCCACTAGATATATAGATAGTTGTGAAATTTGATCTCTTGGCATAGGAAAGGTTCGAAGCATCGTACCTGGTACTAGACTACAACGCCATGGCTCTGTCTCCAGCAACATCCTCTATATCCATCCTCTATATCCGTCCTTTACCGTCTCCTCTAAAAGATTTTATCCTCTATATCTCTTTTCTCTCCAACAATGTCCTCTAAATTACGTCCTCTATACTCAAATATCTATATTAGAGATATTTTTTATTTTTATTTTTTTTGTACATACGTATTTGTCATACTCTCAAATGTATTGTACATATTTTAGTTTTGCTAAATCGGTTATTTAAAATATTCAAATGGATAGAGGTCCATTTAGAGAAACTCTATATATATAGAGAATCCAGCAGCATCCTCTAAATTTAAAAGACCGTTTAGAGGACGCTGTTAGATGTTGTAGAGAACCATTTAATCCTCTATATTTAAGGTACAGAATCTTTTAGGATCAGTTGCTGGAGCTAGCTTATGGCCAGCAGCTACTACAGAAAGAGGTCACTGCTTGCATATGCAAGGAAAACAACAAGGCAGCTGTCAAGGAGATGCTGCGGCTGCACCCACCAGGACCAGGAAGGTACGTTTTGCTTCTCAAGCATGCAGCAGCCACTGATTTTTTTGCGTTTCTGCCGTCCGGAGCTAGACCAAGGATTATAGATGTCCAAACAGTGCGGGCCGCCCATTTGGCCTGTGGCACGGCACGAATTTAGCCCGGTCCAAACACGGCCCGGCACGATCGGTTACGGGCCCGGGCCGGTACGGCCCATTTAGCGGACCGGGTATGGGTAGATACGGCGGCCCGCGTGCTTTGGCCCAGCCCGGCCCGATAAATAGATCGGCCCGACGGTGGCCCGCATATTTATATAAATACTAAATATGTAAATACATTTAATTCTCTCATAATATATAAATACTAAATACACGGCCAAACATATATAAAATACATACATAAATATAAAATGCATACATACATATTTTGTTGTCTTAATATATGTAAATAATATGTTATTATATATGATTAATTCTGTTAAATGTATGTATTTATATATCGCTTTACTGTTGGTTCGGGCCAGTGGCCGGTCCGGTACGTTGAGGCCCACCGGGCCAACGGGCCGGCCCGGCACGATTTTTCCTTGTGCGTGCCGGGTTTGGGCATGTCCCTAGGCACGTGGGCCAGCCCGACCCGGCCCGAAGCATCAATGGGCCGTGCCTGGCCTGGCTCTATTCATACCGGGCCAAAACGGGTTTGGACCGGGTCCGTGCCAGGTGGCCCGTTTGGACATCTATACCAAGGATTTGCCCAGGGATATATATTTTGGTCGGGTTCGATACTATTGAGATTATGCTAGCAAATCTAATGCACCATTAAGTTTGATTGCACATAACTTGGAAAACAAGAAAATTATATATTTATCATAATACTAAAAAAAACTATTACAAGTTCATCGTCTATGGCCCTTTCCTCTAATAAAATGCACAATTTTAACGTCGATGGTAGACGCCTCTTGCCAATCATATTCTTCATCATACTCAACTAACCATTTTTCGCTCGTAAAATATAAGGGTTCATTACACATGTAATGTATAGTTATACGACAATAAAATATTAATCTTACCAACGACTAACCAGTCACTAAGCGGCGCCTAACTGCATAGCTCTTCGGGGTTTTCATCGTTTTCCCATATCACTATAGGAACGAAAACCATTTCCGGCTACCAATAACCACCGAAAATAAGGCATATACCGCTAAAAATAAGCTATTTTCCGTGGCATAGCCCTTATTTTCATCTGTTATTGGCCGCCAAATAATCATGTATTTTCGCCGGCTTTGCTTATGCTGCCGAAAATAACTCTTTTATTTTCGGCAGTCACGTACAAGCCACCAAAAATAAGCATTTTCAGAGAAAAAATAAAATAAAGTAAAGTTAACAACAATTTCAACAATAATATATATCACAACACTATCGAAGCAACACAAATTCTAAGAATTACACACATTCACCACAAATATCACAATCCACCACAATTCCTAACAAATACATCACAATACACCACAATATCTCGCAAATCCATTATAATGCATCACAATATACCACATGCATAATAATCCATCATAGTTCATAGCAAATCCATCGCAACACGTCAAATTCAACACAAGAGTTAAATCATCACATATAGGAGTCGTTTGAGTTGTGACCACTATCTCTAGAAGCGAATAAATTGTTTACGAAGTCGTCTATCAAGTTTGGTGTCTGAAAGAAATAAGATACATCAATAACAACAATGTTAAGTTGGCAAATATTCAAATGAATTATTTGTCAAACTAATTGAAAGTTGCCTAGAGGGGGGGGTGAATAGGCGAAACCTGAAATTTATAAACTTAAGCACACACTACAAGCGGGGGTTAGCGTTAGAATTAAAGTCAAGTCCGGGAGACAAGGGAAAAACAAATCAAATGGAAGTCAAGCGAATGAACACGGTGATTTGTTTTACCGAGGTTCGGTTCCAAAGAACCTAGTCCCCGTTGAGGTGGTCACAAAGACCGGATCTCTTTCAACCCTTTCTCTCTCTCAAACGATCACTTAGATCGAGTGAGCTTTCTCCTTAATCAAACAGGTCACTTAGACCCCGCAAGGACCACCACCCACTTAGGTGTCTCTTGCTTTGATTACAAGTCACTTTGGGAACAAGAATGAGGAAGAAAGAAAGCGATCCAAGAGACAAGAGTGCAAAAGAACACGAACAAATACTCTCTCAAGTCACTAAGTGGTTGGAATGAATTTGGTACTTGGAGAGGCTTTGATCTTTTGAATGGTGTCTAGGAGTGAATGCACTAGCTCTTGTATTGAATGAAAACTTTAGAAGACTTGGATGCTTGGAGTTGTGGTGGTTGGGGGGTATTTATAGCCCTCAACCACCAAACAAGCCGTTGGGGAGGCTGCTGTCGATGGGCGCACCGGACAGTCCGGTGCGCCACCGGACAGGCACTATAGGCTGTCCGGTGCGCCGCCACATCACCCAACCATTAGGGTTCGGGAGCAGTCGACTGTTGGCGCCGTTGTCTTCTTGTGGCACCGGACAGGTCCTGTTCACTATCCGGTACGCCTCTGACTCTGCGGCTCTGACTCCGCGCGCACTGTTCTTCACTGTTCATCTGTTATCAGCTTTTGCAGTTGACCGTTGCGCGAGATAGTCGTTGCTCCGCTGGTGCACAGGACAGTCCAGTGGCACACCGGACAGTCCGGTGAATTATAGCAGAGGGCACCTATGGAAACCCGAGAGTGGCTGGTTTAGCCCTGTATGGGCCTGGTGCACCGAACACTGTCTCGTGGCACACCGGACATTCCGGTGAGCCAGACCACAACACACTTGATTTCATTTGCTCCTTTGAAATGGATCCCTAACTTGAATATTTATTGGTTTATGTTGAACCTTATGCACCTGTAATACATGAGTTCTAGAGAAAACTAGTTAGTCCATATATTTGTGTTGGACATTCAACAATCAAAATTAATTGTAGGAAAAGGTTAACCCTATTTGCCTTTCAATCTCCCCATTTTTGGTGATTGATGCCAACACAAACCAAAGCAAATATATAAAGTGCAGAAATGAACTAGTTTGCGTATGGTAAGTGCATAGGTTACTTGAAATTAAACCAATTAATAATTTTACTAGATATGAATGGATTGCTTTCTTTTATTTGACATTTTGGACCACTTTTGCACCACATGTTTTGTTTTTGCAAATCTTTTCAAAGTCTTTTCAAAATACTTTTTGCAAATAGTCAAAGGTATATGAATAAGATTACAAGAAGCATTTTCAAGATTTGAAGTTTCTCCCCCTATTTCAAATGCTTTTCCTTTGACTAAACAAAAGCTTCCCCTGAATGAAATTTTCCCCTTAGCTTTCAAGAGGGTTTTGAAATAGATACTAATTTGAAAATTCATACCAATTTGAAATTTCCTTGAATACTGATTGAAAAACAAACATTTTTGAATACCAATTAAATCTTTCATTTCGAAATTTTTGAAATGGTGGTGGTGCAGTCCTTTTGCTTTGGGCTTAATATTTTCTCCCCCTTTGACATTAATTGCAAAAACGAAGAATGTTGGAGCCCTAGAGCATTTTCCCCCATTTGGGGCCTAATATTACCTCCCAAATGGTAAAATAAATACGAGTGAAAAGTCGTACCATTGAGATTTTGTGGAATACCGGCAAAGGGTAGATAATACCGTTAGAGTTGAGTGGAAGCGTTGTCTTTGCCGAATACTCTATTTCCGTTTCAATCTACGACTTAGTATATAAATATACTTGAAAACACATTTGTCGTAGTTTTGGCACAAGAAGAATAAGAAATATGCAATAGTACCAAAAGAAAGAGATATGATCAAAGGTATATAAATGAGCTAAGTGTGCAATGTTTCAATTAAAATTCCGAGAATCAAGTTTATTTAGCTCATTCCTAAGTTTGCTAAAGGTTTTCTCATCTAGTGGCTTGGTAAAGATATCAGCTAATTGGTTTTGGGTATTGACATAAGCAATTTCAAGATCTCCCTTTTGCTGGTGATCGCTCAGAAAGTGATACCAAATGTCTATGTGCTTAGTGCGACTGTGTTCAACAGGATTATCCGCATGCGGATTGCACTCTCATTATCACATAGGAGAGGGGCTTTGCTTAATTTGTAGCCATAGTCCCTGAGGGTTTGCCTCATCCAAAGTAATTGCGCGCAACAATGGCCTGCGACAATGTACTCAGCCTCGGTGGTAGAAAGAGCTACGGAGTTTTGTTTCTTTGAAGCCCAAGACACCAGGGATCTTCCCAGAAACTGACAAGTCTCTGATGTGCTCTTCCTATCAATTTTACACCCTGCTCAATCGGCATCGAAATATCCTATTAAATCAAAAGTGGATCCCCTAGGATACCAAAGCCCAAACTTAGGAGTGTAAACTAAGTATCTCATGATTCTCTTCACGGCCCTAAGGTGAACTTCCTTAGGATCGGCCTAGAACCTTGCACACATACATACAGAAAGCATAATATCCGGTCGAGATGCACATAAGTAGAGTAAAGATCCTGTCATCGACCGGTATACCTTTTGATCTACAGATTTACCTCCCATGTCGAGGTTGAGATGCCCATTTGTTCCCATGGGTGTCTTGATGGGTTTGCCATCCTTCATTCCAAACTTGTTAAGTATGTCTTGAATGTACTTGGTTTGGCTGATGAAGGTGCCTTCTTGGAGTTGCTTGATTTGAAATCCTAGGAAATATCTGAACTCCCCCATCATAGACATCTCAAAATTCTGTACCATGATCCTACTAAAATCTTCACAAGTAGACTTGTTAGTAGACCCAAATATGATATCATCAACATAAATTTGGCATATAAACAAGTCTTTTTCAACTGTTTTAGTAAAGAGAGTAGGATCGACTTTACCGACTTTGAAGTCATTAGTGATAAGAAAATCTCACAGGCATTCATACCATGCTCTTAGGCTTGCTTGAGCCCATAAAGCACCTTTGAGAGTTTATAAACATGTTTAGGGTACTCACTATCTTCAAAGCCAGGAGGTTGCTCAACATAGACCTCTTCCTTGATTGGTCCATTGAGGAAGGCACTTTTCATGTCCATTTGATAAAGCTTAAATCCATGGTAAGTAGTATAGGCAAGTAATATACGAATTGACTCAAGCCTAGCTACGTGTGCATAAGTTTCACCGAAATCCAAACCATCGACTTGTGAATATCCTTTGGCCACAAGTCGGGCTTTGTTTCTTATCACCACACCATGCTCATCTTGCTTGTTGTAGAATACCCATTTGGTACCTACAACATTTTGATTAGGACATGGAACCAAATGCCATACCTCATTCCTCGTGAAGTTGTTGAGCTCCTCTTGCATAGCCACCACCCAATCTAAATCTCTTAATGCATCCTCTACCCTGTATGGCTCAATAGAGGAAACAAAAGAGTAATGTTCACAGAAATGAGCAACTCGAGATCTAGTGGTTACCCCCTTATGAATGTCACCAAGGATGGAGTTGACGAGGTGATCTCGTTGAATTGTTTGGTGGACTCCTCGGTGTGGCGGTCTTTGACCTTGTATTTCTTGTTCATCTTTTTTGTCTTGATTATCTTTATCCCCCCCTTGATTATTGACCTCTTCTTGAGGTGGCTCATCCTCTTGATCCTCATCTTCATTATCTTGAGCCTGATCCTCATCTTGAGTGGGTGCAGATGCCTGGTTGGAAGATGACGGTTGATCTTGTGCTTATGGAGGCTCTTCAGATTCCTTAGGACACACATATCCAATGGACATGTTCCTTAGCGCGACACACGGAGCCTCTTCATCATCTAGCTCATCAAGATCAACTTGCTCCACTTGGGAGCCATTAGTCTCATCAAACACAATGTCACAAAAAACTTCAACTAATCTAGTGGATTTGTTGAAGACTCTATATGCTCTTGTGTTTGAGTCATAACCAAGTAAAAAGCCTTCTACAGCTTTAGGAGCAAATTTAGATTTTCTACCTCTTTTAATAAGAATAAAGCATTTTCTCCTAAAGACTCTAAAATATGAAACATTAGGCTTTTTATCGGTGAGGAGTTCATATGATGTCTTCTTGAGGATTCAGTGAAGGTAGACCGGTTGATGGAGTAGCAAGCAGTGTTAATGACTTTCGCCCAAAACCGGTCCGGTGTCTTGTATTCATCAAGCATGGTCCTCGCCATGTCTAGTAGAGTTATATTTTTCCTCTCCACTACACCATTTTGTTGAGGTGTGTAGGGAGAAGAAAACTCATGCTTGATGCCCTCATCCTCAAGAAATCCTTCAATTTGAGAATTCTTGAACTCCGTCCCATTGTCGCTTCTTATCTTTTTGATTCTCAATCCGAACTCATTTTGAGCCTGTCTCAAGAATCCTTTGAGTGTATCTTGGGTCTGAGATTTTTCCTGCAAAAAGAATACCCAAGTGAAGTGAGAATAATCATCCATAATAACTAGATAGTACTTACTCTCGCTGATGCTTATGTAAGCGATCGGGCCAAATAAATCCATGTGGAGTAGCTCGAGCGACCTGTCAGTCGTCATGATATTCTTGTGTGGATGATGTGAGCCAACTTGCTTTCCTGCTTGGCATGCGCTACAAATCCTATCTTTCTCAAAATGAACATTTGTTAGTCCTAAAATGTGCTCTCCCTTTAGAAGTTTATGAAGATTCTTCATTCCAACATGGGCTAGTCGGTGATGCCAGAGCCAACCCATATTAGTCTTAGCAATTAAGCAAATGTCAAGTTCAGCTTGGTTATCATTAGAATCTACTAAATATAGCTGACCCTCTAACACTCCCTTAAATGCTATTGAATCATCACTCCTTCTAAAGACAGTAACACCTACGTCTGTAAATAGACAATTGTAGCCCATTTTGCATAATTGAGAAACTGAAAGCAAGTTGTAATCTAAAGAATCTACAAGAAAAACATTGGAAATAGAATGGTCAAGGGATATAGCAATTTTACCCAAGCCTTTGATCAAACCTTGATTTCCATCCCCGAATGTGATAGCTCGTTGGGATCCTCGTTTTTCTAATAGGAGAACATTCTCTTTGAAAGGGAATTAGGCTTACACCTAGTTCCTAAATAATTTTGGTGGTTGAATTGCCCAACACAAAAAATTGGACTAACTAGTTTGCTCTAGTGTATAAGTTATACAGGTGCCAAAGGTTCACACTTAGCCAATAAAAAGACCAAGTATTGGGTTCAAATAAAGGAGCAAGGGTCAACCGAAGGCACCTCTGGTCTGGCGCACCGGACTGTCCGGTGTGCCACCGGACATGTCCGGTGCACCAGAGGACTCCAACTCCAACTCGTCACCTTCGGGAAATTCCAGAGGCGACTCCGCTATACTTCACCGGACTGTCCGATGTACACCGGACAGTGTCCGGTGCTCCAACGAAGAGCGGCCTCAGGAACTCGCCAGCCTCGGGAATTCATGTCGGTTGCTTCGCTATAATTCACCGGACATGTCCGGTGTACACCGGACTGTCCGTTGTAACTGCGGGGCAACGGCTACTTCGGCGCCAACGGTCACCTGCCAGCGCATTTAATGCGCGCCAGAGCGCGCAGGAGTCAGGCACGCGTGGCATGGCGCACCAGACACTCTACAGTACATGTCCGGTGCGCCACCGGACATCCAGGCGGGCCTAGCAGTCAGAGCTCCAACGGTCAGAACCCTAGCGGCCGGGTGACGTGGCTGTCGCACCGGACATGTCCGGTGTGCACCGGACTGTCCGGTGCACCATGCGACAGACAGCTTTCACCAACGGCTAGATTTTGGTTGGTGGCTATAAATACCACCCCAACCGGCCACTTCAGTGTGTGGGAGTCCAAGCAACATTCCAAGTCATCTAGTTGACATACTCAAGCCCTCCCAACCACATATATTCATTGATCCATCCTATACACAAGATTTAGACCACTACAACCAACACAAGTGCCACAAAAGAGAGAGCAAGCAATTGAGAACTACTCAATTGAGTTTAGTCCTAGTGCCTTGTGAGATTCATTGAGAGATAGTGTGTGCTACATCTTTGTGTTCATTTGAGCGTGGATTATTGACTCCCATCGAACTTCCTCCAAAGTGTTGGAGGCTTGTAAAAGCGAACAAGAGACACCAAAGAGTGTGGTGGTCCTTGTGGGATCGAGAGTGATCCTTGAGAAGAAGAAGAGCTCGCCGATCCTTGTGTGATCGGGGGAGAGAGGGAAAGGGTTGAAAAAGACCCGTCCTTAAGTGGACTCCTCAACGGGGACTAGGCCTTCGAGGGCCGAACCTCGGTAAAACAAATCACCCGTGTCCATTGTGTTTATTGCTTGTGATTTGTTTGTTTTCTCGTATTCTAAGTTTCTCTTGCTCCATTCTTTGCCAATATCATTTGGTGTTGCTTCAAGTTAAATTTCCATTTAGTGAAGCAACACGTTGCAAGAAAGAACTTGTCCTAGTGCTCTTCTCATCTAAGGCTTCTTGCTTTGTTATTCTATAACTTATTTGATTCATCACTCCCACATTATTTAGCAATATTCTTTTCAAACAAGAACTTAGTTTGTATACTCCTATATTTGTATATCTTGTTCTAACCACTAATCAAGGGATCTAGTTGGGGGATAAAGTTTTAATTTTCAGGTTTCGCCTATTCACCCCCCTCTAGGCGACTTTCAATTGGTATCAGAGCTAGGCACTTCATCTTGAGTCTAACAACTCGAAGTGATGGCTCGTAGAAGATCCCAAAAGAACAAGAAGACTCCTCCATCAAACGTAACTCAAAAGGAGGTAACTCTTGAAATATTATTTGATGATTGTTCTAATTATGACTCATGGTCTACTAGTGTGATAAATGCTTTTAGAACCATAGATCCACGATTAGAACAAATTATAGACAAGAGTATTTTTTCCTCTAATTTCAATGGAAAAATTAATTCCGAGGAGGATCAAAGATGTTATCGCTTAAACTATCTAGCTTTTGACATCTTAACTAATTCTCTTAGTAGAGAAGATTATCATGCCTTCATATCAAACTATGACGAATCTATCCATGATGCGCATGATATTTGGACTAGAATTAAAAATAAATTTGATGAGTCCAAACATGATAGTTCATTTGATGCTTCTACTTCCTTTAGTCTTTGTGATACTAACCCTTGCAAGGAAGAAGAAGAAAATGAACGGTGGAGACCAAACGATGAATCCACCTCTCCAAAAGGTTTGTCTTCCCATTTCGATTCCCACATATGTTGTGTGGCTAATGAAAATGATAGCGGAAGGACAAATGAGGATGAGGAGGAAGAAAGAAGCTTCTTGCATCTCTACGCTCGCCTAAGCCAAGAAGATAAGGCGGTCATGCTCAAACTTCTAGAAAGAGCGAGAGAGCAAAGCAAAGCTCGTCAAAGACTAGAAGATATTCTCTCCATGAAAATGCTACACTTTGACGAGTTGACTAAAGAACATGAGGAGCTAAAGTGCTCTCATGTTGATTTGGTCCAAAGGTATGAAACTAGTTCAATTGAGCAAGATAACGCTTTACATTGTATCACTCAATTAGTAAATAGGAATACCTTGCTTAAGGACCAAGTAGAAAAGCTAAAAGTTGAAAATCTAGCTTTTCAAGAAAAATATGATATGCTCATATGCTCTCATGAAAATCTTATGGATGATCATATCATGTTAAACATTGCTCATGAGGTTGTGATAGAAAATTTAAAATCCCAACAACCTCACTCATGCACATGTATTCAAATTGATACTATATTACCATGTGCTAATGCTTGTTGTCCGTCGACAAGCAAATCTTCCTTTGAGCTAGAATTTGCAGGAACAAACGATGATTCATATCAAAAGCTCAAGGAAGAAAATGAGAGGCTAAAGATGAGCTTGACACAACTAAAAGGGAAATGCATTGCCCAACCTTCTCAAGATAACCGTGATCACATGGTGAAGAAGCTTGAGACGGGAACAACCGTGGCATGCACTACATCCCTTAAAGAAAATGTCAAGGATTTGAGGATTACCAAGAGGAAGAAACAAAAGATGAAATTCAACACCTCCTCCAAAAGCCTCAACCACGCCTCCACAAAAGGTAACATCCAAGGTAATGATCAAGCCACACTTCACATTAAGAGGTGTAGTGAATGCTTTGAAGAGGGGCACTTGATTAGGTCATGTCCCTACATTAAAAATGGCTTGATTATTAACAAGGATGATAGACTTTGTTTTAAATGCTCCAAGAAGGGACACTTGCTTAGATCTTGTCCCCATTTAAAACAAAAAGGCATAGGGTTAGAAAAGAAAGTTTTTACTAACCATGTAGCAGGCGACAAACAAGGAAAGAAGAAAACTTCAAAACTTGAAAAACGCCTATGCTACACATGCCGAAAGAAGGGACATCAATGCAAGGATTGTCCCATTGGTAACAATTCCACTCCTAGCTTGTCAATTAATTCTCATGTAACTAGGCAACCCAAAATTGCAACCTGTGCTAGAAAGGTAATGAGTTTACCTAGTGCTAACATAAAGGACTCTTGGGTTCCTAGATCCTTGTTGACTAACCGTGATGGACCCATCAAGCGATGGGTACCAAAATATGCTTGACAAGCTTTGCAGGAGAAAGAGATGATATGAAGCCTTGAGGTGCTTGAGAGAGTCCATTCAATTCTTATCAACTCAAGCTATCAATCTTCAATGATCTATATCCGTGATTGACTCAAGGTTATTTTTCAAATTACTATGTCTTAAACTCATATCATCTCGAGGAAGGTATTGATGTTGTAGGAAATAAAGAGTTATCATGTGCCAAAAATCAAGGTCTACAACATGGAGGAAAGTCAAAGGATGGTAACTTCTATGCTTTTAAATGCAAGTATTTTAAACTATCATTTCTTATGTGTCTTGTGTAGTCACATAGAAATATATATAAGACTTCAAATATCTTTAAATTTTACTTACCATTCTTTGAAGAATTTCCTCTCATATGGTAGATTGCACATTCATCATTTCCATACTATGGCAATCTACATGCTCTAATTTGTTGCAAGTATATCATGGCATGTTCTTCCCTTAATTATCTATTTATTGCCGTGATTCTAGATATAGAGAGATATTTCATGTTCTTAAAAGAATAAGGTGTCATGTAAAGAATTCAAATCCTTAGGACACTTGTAAAAGGAAAACTCTCTCTATAACTAGAATAGTGAGACTAATGATTTTTATCTAAGTAACCTAAGTAGTCTCACTTGTAGAGAATAAGTTTCTCTTTGGAAGCATGTAATCTAACATGAAAAGAAAAATCAATCCAAATGTTTTATGATGTATTTTTACATGCTCAAATTGGATATGATTCTTTTACATTTATCGCTTTCCAAATCATGAATTAGATTTATTCCTATAATCTCAAAGGGTTATTTATGCTTGTTTTATGAGTTAAAATTGAGCATAACATCATCTATGGATAATCTAGTTCATACTATGGAGTATCCATGTTTTGGTAATCTAGCTTCTCATTCCTTATCAAAATGATTACAAAAATAGAAACTAGTGCTTGTGTTGCTACTAACATTTCTCTTGAGCTCAATTATGAAAATCTACAAGAAAGAAAGTGCACAAGCCTCATGGGTTGATCTTCACCCAAAGGAAGAAAGCAGAGGTATGGGAACTCATCTTCTTAAGTTTGGTTCCCATCTCAATGGGTATTTAATCTAAATTATCATATTCTACCTTGTGAGGAATAGATTCTTTATTGGACCAAAATTAACTAAGTGTGCATTCAATATCATTTTCATAGATGCGCTTGTCCATTAGAATCTAATTCATGCCTTTGCTATATCCATTCTCATATTGATGCGCTTCTAAGTCATGATAATAAATTCAATATGAAAAAGTAAAATTCCTTTGATTGATCAAAAATGATTAAAAAGGTGCTCATTCCTCTTTTCTGTTAATGTGCACTAACATTAAGGAATTTACTTCATGTCTATGTGACTCATGGATGATGAATTATGCTTATTTCCTATCTAATGTAATCATCCTTCACCATATACTCCCTTGCGCTATTAACATGTCTCTTGAGTATTTTCAATAAGTTTGGAAGGAAAAAGAGACAAATACAAAGGAGGACACTCAAATGAAAAAGAAAGAACATCAAGGACAACAACACCTACTTGGACAATAAGGTCTTCACAACAATCAATGGTGTGGTTGTAAGCATTTTAAATCCTTTTTCATTATTACCAGGCTTAAGTTGTTTATTGCAAAATTTATAAGCCTTGATCAAAATGTATAATGCTTCTCCCTTTATGTCCTTAAAAGTGAATGCATCGAAATCAATTCTTTCAATTACTTGATGCATATCTTTAGGGGGAGTTCATTCTTATATTTTGATTATGTTGAGACTATTGCTTTATCTTAATAATTTCATATAGTCTCTTGCATGAGAATAATGTTTCTCATATAGTATGCTACTACACATCAATCCAACTTGTTAAAAATAATGTCGCTTTTATCAAGGATTATTGCTTTCATTTCTAAAGTAGCATGCGTATTGGATTCTCCTATTTTTAAGCTTGATTGAAAATCTAATGCCTATGTTGTTCTCTTGATCGCATATTAGTTGATCATTGGACAACTTCAATTATCACTTATGCTTCTTAGTGCCTCATGAAATTTCAATTTGATTTCAATTGGTAACTTTAATTGATATCTATCTTGATATGCACTAAGGAAAAAGGAGAATTCATGATTCATTTATACAACTTGTGATCCATTTGATATATGCTAACAATAACTTGAAAAAGATCACTAGTTGTAGAACTCTCTTGTGCAAAATATTTCCATATATTGTCATTAAGTATAGGTCTTAAGCATTTAAGACTAAGGACAAAGCACAATGAAGAGAGCGTCCCTATGTAAAGGTACAAAAAGGTAAAACTATCTTCTTTCATTTAAACTTGTACCTAAATCTTCCTTTTCTATACTCTCTTTACATATCTTGTACGAAAGGAAGAGAAAGCATGTCCTTTGCACTTTTTCCCTGCTTCATACCTAGTTTAACCTCTCAAACACTTCATTCTTGCATTTATGCATCTTTGTTAAAACTAGATGAAGTACTTTTATTGTCAAAGAGCTTAAAGCTTAACCTTGTAACGAGGATAAGCTGCCTTTGTTTCAAAGGTGGATGGTCCTTAAGTCTCTTTGAAATCCTTAAGGGAAAATGCTTAAAATGTTTGTAACATGCTTTCAGTAGTGCATAAACTGTCATGAGCATCACACTTATCCTATGACACAATGCACTTCACATTCTCTATGGTATAGATATGTTCTCATTAGCCTCATTATGTGCAATTGGCATTTCAAGGCCAAAATATGTATTCCTCTCAAGGCACATATTTAGGGGGAGCAATCTATATCATATAGAACTATGATCATGCTTAACTTAGGGCCCGTTTGGCAAAGCTCCAGCTCTTGCTTCTTTAGCTCCAGATCCTGATCCTCGTGAGGAGCTGATCCTCTTGATTTTCCTAGAGAATCAGAATCATTTTTAAAACCGTTTGGCAAGTAAACTGATTCTTGTCTTCTGAAAGTTGGTGGTCTGTGGCGATTGTCTGTTTTACCCTTTGCAGTTCAACTTTGTTACAAACCAATAAGTAGGATGCATATACGGAAAAAAATTATGAAACAATAACATATAAAATATTCCCATCATAGTAGTGCATAAAATGGTCTCAAATGTTTAATCCATAAATTGGCTCGTTATGTTTTTGTCCAATGGCAATTGTGGGTAATTTCGATCAAACTTTAAGTGGAGGTCCATATTTGGTTGGTTGAGGAGCTGTTTTAAGGGAGGGTGGAGCAGGTTTTTTTAAATCCCACCTTTCTTCACAAAAACGACTCCCAATCTTTCGGCTCCACACGAGAATCAGTTTAAAAAAATACCCGTTTGGCACGGCTCCTCCAGATCCTCGCTTAGAATCAGGAGCTGGAGCTGTGCCAAACGGGCCCTTAATATATCTTCTTGATCATATCTCTTTATGTCTACGACTAATGTGCTTTCAAGTGATTTCTATGATTAAGTCGTAGATTGAAAGGGAAATGGAGTCTTCGGCGAGGACAAGGCTTCCACTCAACTCTATCGGTATTATCTATCCTTCGCCATCACTCCACAATGCCTCTCCATCTTTGGTATAATCTTCACGCATATGTTTTCTTTGCCAAAGGGGAGAAAGTAGATAGAAATAGGGCTTATATCTCACTCAAGGTATCCGTTTTTGGCGATTCATGCCAAAGGGGGAGAAAGTATGAGCCCAAAGGAAAAGGACCGCACCACCACCCTAATTTTAAAATTAATGGTTTTCAATTGGAAAATTTCAAATTGGTATCTCTTTGTGTTCTAAAGGGGGAGCAAGTAGTATTTTCAAAATTGATATCTTAAAACCCTCTTGAACACTAAGAGGAGAATTTATTTGAGGGGGAGTTTTGTTTAGTCAAAGGAAAAGCATTGGAAACAGGGGGAGAAAATTTCATATCTTGAAAATGCTTCGCAAAATCTTATTCATTTACCTTTGACTGTTTGCAAAAGAACTTTGAAAAGGATTTACAAAAATAATTTGCAAAAACAAAACATGTGGTGCAAGCGTGGTCCAAAATGTTAATTATAAAGAAACAATCCATGCATATCTTGTAAGTATTTATATTGGCTCAATTTCAAGCAACCTTTGCACTTACATTATGCAAACTAGTTCAGTTATGCACTTCTATATTTGCTTTGGTTTGTGTTGGCATCAATCACCAAAAAGGGGGAGATTGAAAGGGAATTAGGCTTACACCTAGTTCCTAAATAATTTTGGTGGTTGAATTGCCCAACACAAATAATTGGACTAACTAGTTTGCTCTAGTGTATAAGTTATACAGGTGCCAAAGGTTCACACTTAGCCAATAAAAAGACCAAGTATTGGGTTCAAATAAAGGAGCAAGGGTCAACCGAAGGCACCTCTAGTCTGGCGCACCGGACTGTCCGGTGTGCCACCGGACATGTCCGGTGCACCAGAGGACTCCAACTCCAACTCGTCACCTTTGGGAAATTCCAAAGGCGACTCCGCTATACTTCACCGGACTGTCCGGTGTACACCGGACAGTGTCCGGTGCTCCAACGAAGAGCGGCCTCAGGAACTCGCCAGCCTCAGGAATTCATGTCGGCTGCTTCGCTATAATTCACCGGACATGTCCGGTGTACACCGGACTGTCCGTTGTAACTGCGGGGCAACGGCTACTTCGGCGCCAATGGTCACCTGCCAGCGCATTTAATGCGCGCCAGAGCGCGCAGGAGTCAGGCATGCGTGGCATGGCGCACCGGACACTCTACAGTATATGTCCGGTGCGCCACCGGACATCCAGGCGGGCCCAACAGTCAGAGCTCCAACGGTCAGAACCCTAGCGGCCGGGTGACGTGGCTGTCGCACCGGACATGTCCGGTGTGCACCGGACTGTCCGGTGCACCATGCGACAGACAGCTTTCACCAACGGCTAGATTTTGGTTGGTGGCTATAAATACCACCCCAACCGGCCACTTCAGTGTGTGGGAGTCCAAGCAACATTCCAAGTCATCTAGTTGACATACTCAAGCCCTCCCAACCACATATATTCATTGATCCATCCTATACACAAGATTTAGACCACTACAACCAACACAAGTGCCACAAAAGAGAGAGCAAGCAATTGAGAACTACTCAATTGAGTTTAGTCCTAGTGCCTTGTGAGATTCATTGAGAGATAGTGTGTGCTACATCTTTGTGTTCATTTGAGCGTGGATTATTGACTCCCATCGAACTTCCTCCAAAGTGTTGGAGGCTTGTAAAAGCGAACAAGAGACACCAAAGAGTGTGGTGGTCCTTGTGGGATCGAGAGTGATCCTTGAGAAGAAGAAGAGCTCGCCGATCCTTGTGTGATCGGGGGAGAGAGGGAAAGGTTTGAAAAAGACCCGTCCTTAAGTGGACTCCTCAACGGGGACTAGGCCTTCGAGGGCCGAACCTCGGTAAAACAAATCACCCGTGTCCATTGTGTTTATTGCTTGTGATTTGTTTGTTTTCTCGTATTCTAAGTTTCTCTTGCTCCATTCTTTGCCAATATCATTTGGTGTTGCTTCAAGTTAAATTTCCATTTAGTGAAGCAACATGTTGCAAGAAAGAACTTGTCCTAGTGCTCTTCTCATCTAAGGCTTCTTGCTTTGTTATTCTATAACTTATTTGATTCATCACTCCCACATTATTTAGCAATATTCTTTTCAAACAAGAACTTAGTTTGTATACTCCTATATTTGTATATCTTGTTCTAACCACTAATCAAGGGATCTAGTTGGGGGATAAAGTTTTAATTTTTAGGTTTCGCCTATTCACCCCCCCCTCTAGGCGACTTTCACTCTTCTCCCCTGTCATGTGGTTTGTGCATCCGCTGTCAATTATCCAACTTGAGCCCTCGGATGCGTAAACCTGCAAAACAATTTAGGCCTTGTTCTTAGGTACCCAAACAGTCTTGGGTCCTTTGACATTAGAAACAAGCACCTTGGGTACCCAAACACAAGTCTTAGGACTCTTGTGTTTGCCCCCAACATATTTGACAACTATTTTGCCTGATTTGTTAGTTAACACATATGAAGCATCAAAAGTTTTAAATGAAATGATATGCTCATTTGATGCAGTAGGAGTTTTCTTTTTAGGCATTTTAACATGGGTGGAATGCCTAGAGCTAGAAGCCTCATTCTTATACATAAATGTATGATGAGAAATAGTGTGAGGTTTCCTAGTATGAATTCTCCTAATTTTGTGCTCAGGATAATTAGCAGGATATAAAGTGTAGCCTTCATTACCCCGAACCATGGGAGCTTTGCCCTTAACAAAATTAGACAGTTCCTTAGGGGCATTAAGCTTGACATTACTTCCCTGTTGGAAACCAATGCCATCCTTGATGCCAGGGCGTCTCCCATTATAGAGCATGCTTCTAGCAAATTTAAACTTTATATTTTCAATTTCACGCTCATTAATTTTAGCAGTTAATTTAGCTATATGATCATTTTGTTGTTTAATTAGAGCAAGGCGATCACTAATAGCTTCAACATTAATATCTTTACATTTAGTGCGAATTGAAACATAATCAACAGTAGATATAGAAGGTTTGAAAACATTTATTCTTCTATCTTAGCATGTAATATGACATTCTTATCTCTAAGACAGGAAATAGAATCATTGCAAACATTCAATTCTTTAATCTTAGAAACTAAGCTAGCATTTTCAGTTTTAAGACTAGAGATTGAGTCATTGCAAACATTTAATTCATTAATCTTATAAACTAGACTAGCATTTTCATTTCTAAGACTAGAATTGAATCATGACAAATGCTAAGCTCTTTAGTCAAGTTTTCACATTTTTCTACTTCCTGAGCATAAGCATTTTTCACTTTAACATGTTTTTTATTTTCTTTAATAAGGAAGTCCTCTTGGCTTTCCAAGAGATCATCCCTCTCATTAATGGTTTCAATTATTTTATTTAATTTTTTTCTTTTGTTCCATGTTAAGGTTGGCAAAAAGAGACATTAAATCATCTTCACTATCACTAGAACTACCGTCATCACTATATGTAGTATACTTGGGGGTGGTTCTAGATTGTACCTTCTTTTTTTTTGCCGTCCTTAGCCATGAAACATTTGTGGCTGGCATTGGGGAAGAGGAAGCCCTTGTTGAGGGCGATGTTGGCGGCATCCTCGTCGGAGGAGGAGTCGGTGGAGCTCTCATCGGAGTCCCATTCTCGACATATGTGGGCATCTCCGCCCTTCTTCTTGTAATACCTCTTCTTCTTCTTCCCCTTCTTGTCGTCGCCCCTGTCACTATCACTTGAATTTGGACATTTAGCAATAAAATGACCGGGCTTACCACATTTGTAGCACACCCTCTTGGAGTGTGGTTTGTAGTCTTTCCCCCTCCTTTGCTTGAGGATTTGGCGAAAGCTCTTGATGATGAGCGCCATCTCCTCATTGTCGAGCTTGGAGGCGTCGATTGGAAGTCTACTTGGTGTAGACTCCCTCTTCTCTTCTTCCGTCGCCTTGAATGCGACGGGTTGCACCTCGGGTGTGGAGGTGGCGCCTTGCTCCAAGTTGACGATGTGTTTGGAGTCTTTGATCATTAGCTCAAAGCTCACAAACTTTCCTATCACTTTCTCGGGAGACATTAATTTGTATCTAGGATCCCCACGAATTAATTGCACTTAAGTAGGATTGCGAAAAACAAGGGATCTTAGAATAACCTTGACCATCTCATGGTCATCCCACTTCATGCTCCCGAGGTTGCACACTTGGTTCACCATGGTCTTTAGCTGGTTGTACATTGCTTGTGGCTCTTCACCATGGTTGAGGACACACGACCGAGTTCTCCCTTGATCGTTTCGCGCTTGGTGATCTTGGTCACCTCGTCCCCTTCATGTGCCGTCTTGAGGACATCCCAAATTTCCTTAGCAGTCTTTAACCCTTGCACCTTATTATACTCCTCTCGACACAAGGAGGCGAGGAGTATAGTTGTGGCTTGGGAGTTAAAGTGCCTAATTTGGTCGACCTCGTCCAAATCATAGTCCTTGTCCCCTACCTTAGGTACCTGCGCTCCAAACTCAACAATATCTCAAATACTTTTGTGGAGTGAGGTTAGATGATGCCTCATTTTATCACTCCACATACAATAATCATCACCATCAAAATATGGTGGTTTGCCTAGGGGAACGGAAAGTAATGGATCACGTTTAGAAATGCGGGGGTAGCGTAGGGGTATCTTACTATAGTTCTTGCGCTCATGGCGCTTAGAATCGACGGACGAATCGAAGCTCGATGTGGAAGGTGACGATGAGTCGGTCTCATAGTAGACCACTTTCTTCATCTTCTTTTTCTTGTCGCCTTTCTGATGGGACTTGATGGTGGAAGAGGATTCCTCCTTGTGCTTGTTGACGGACTCCCTTGAGAGAATCCTCCCCAAGCTTGCGGGCTTGTCGCCGGTCACGATCTCCCTCTTGGCGTGATCTCCGGACATCACTTCGAGTTGTTAGACTCTAATGAAGTACCAGACTTTGATACCAATTGAAAGTTGCCTAGAGGGGGGGGGGGTGAATAGGTGAAACCTAAAATTTATAAACTTAAGCACACACTACAAGCGGGGGTTAGCGTTAGAATTAAATTCAAGTCCATAAGAGAAGGGAAAAACAAATCAAATGGAAGTCAAGAGAATGAACATGGTGATTTGTTTTACCGAGGTTTGGTTCCAAAGAACCTAGTCCCCGTTGAGGTGGTCAGAAAGACCAAGTCTCTTTCAACCCTTTCCCTCTCTCAAACGGTCACTTAGACCGAGTGAGCTTTCTCCTTAATCAAACGGGTCACTTAGACACCACAAGGACCACCACACACTTAGGTGTCTCTTGCTTTGATTACAAGTCACTTTGGGACAAGAATGAGGAAGGAAGAAAGCGATCCAAGAGACAAGAGCGCAAAAGAACACGGACAAACACTCTCTCAAGTCACTAAGTGGTTAGAATGAATTTGGGACTTGGAGAGGCTTTGATCTTTTGAATTGTGTCTAGGAGTGAATGCACTAGCTCTTGTATTGAATGAAAACTTCAGAAGACTTGGATGCTTGGAGTTGTGGTGGTTGGGGGTATTTATAGCCCTCAACCACCAAACAAGCCATTGGGGAGGCTGCTGTCGATGGGCGCACCGGACAGTCTGGTGCGCCACCGGACAGGCACTGTAGGCTGTCCGGTGCGCTGCCACGTCACCCAACTGTTAGAGTTCGGGAGCAGTTGACCGTTGGCATCGTTGTCTTCTTGTGGCACTGGACAGTCCGGTGCCACACCGGACAGGTCCTGTTCACTGTCCGGTGCACCTCTGACTCTGTGGCTCTGACTCTGCTCGCACTGTTCTTCACTGTTCATCTGTTATCAGCTTTTGCAGTCAACCGTTGCGTGAGATAGCCGTTGTTTTGCTGGTGCACCGGACAGTCTGGTGGCACACTAGACAGTCTGGTGAATTATAGCGGAGGGCGCCTATGGAAACCCGAGAGTGGCTGGTTTAGCCCTGTACGGGCCTGGTGCACCGGACACTGTCCCGTGGCACACCGGACAGTCCAGTGTGCCAGACCACAGCACACTTTTTTTGAAAGTTCAGGAGGGGAGACCCCTACTGAGATTTGTTATTGAATATGAAAAAGGTACATCTTAACTTGGTTACAAGAGTCAGACTGGAAGATTTAATCGAAAAGTTACAAGGGTTGGTCTGAGCAAAACAAATCTTATGACTGCCACAAGCCCAACCAGCTTGGGATGGAGATGTCGTATTTCCCACGCGCTCTGAGAATAACCAATCGAAGCTCCTTACTGAATTCATGCATACAGTGATGTACTAAGGGGTCTTTATTTTGAAATAGCCATTCATTGCGGCTTTTCCAAATGCTCCATGTCATGAGAATAATGACCTCCATAGAAAACGAAATGTTAAGTTGTTGTCTGAGGTTTTCCGAGGCCTCTTCTAGATGAGCAATTCTAGGTGGGGTTATTCCAATTGAGTTCCAACAAGTTTTGCAAAGTTGCATCTAAGAAACAGGTGATAAAGAGTCTCCTCTCTTTACCATAAACAGTTCTCACATGAGTATGATTCTAGAATCATGTTTTTCCTTCGCAGCATATTCCTGGTATTGAGTCTGTTTTTGAGCCATAGCTAATAGAAAACTTTGTGCTTAGGTTGACATTTACACTTCCATAGGTGCTTGTAAATAGAGTGAACCTATGTCTGTCCCATTAATTGTCTGTAAGCTTTTTGAGTTGAATAGCTGTCCGAGCCCCATATGTATCTCAATCGATCCTTTACATTACTGAGGACAATTTGTTCCCAGACTACCTATAGCTTCAGATATTGTTCATAAGCTGGCTCAGAAATAGGCAATTGAAAAATACAGAAGAGATGATCTTGTTCCTTAACCTCTGCGATAGTCAGTTTTGTGCTTTTGGTGAAGGAGAATAATTCTGGATATTGTTGTCTTGGAATACTCTGGTTCCACTGATCTTCCCAGAAAAAAATTGATCTGCCATTGCCAATGGTTGGGTGCGCTAGGCCCTTAAAGTTATGAAGTAGTTTGAGCATGCTCTTCCACCAAAATGAGCCAATGCTTCTATGACCAGGGAGTCTGCGGGATGAATAGTATTTATTCTAGATGATATTTACCCAAGGTAAATCATAGCTATTAAAGAACTTATGTAAGACCACAACACACTTGGTTTCATTTGCTCCTTTGAATTGGATCCCTAACTTGAATATTTATTGGTTTATGTTGAACCTTATGCACCTGTAATACATGAGTTCTAGAGCAAACTAGTTAGTCCATATATTTGTGTTGGACATTCAACCACCAAAATTAATTGTAGGAAAAGGTTAACCCTATTTCCCTTTCACTAACCTCCCGTGTAGTAGCTCCCTCCCATCCAAAAGTTCCTCCTTGTGCTGGTATCACCGGTGGTGGCATGTTGTGATCCACAACCATCGATCCCTACAAAATCAAGTTAAGCCAAGATTTGAAAGGTTAATACAAACAACAATTCTAGACTAAATTGAAATCGAACGACACACCGGAGCTGGTTCATAGTAAATTCTAGTTCATAATACATTCGAGTAGAGATACTTATCGATACACCTGAGCTGAAGGAGGTGTTGGAGCATGTAATTCCCACCGAGGCGTTGGTGGCTGAAATTGAGGGAAAACGAATGGTTGCGACAGAGCGACAGTTAGGATGGTTGACTACGACCTCGTCCTCATCATTGTCCTCGTTAGGGATGGCAGTTAGACCCGTGGGTATGGATACCCGTGGTTTTCGTACCTGATGGACATGGATATGGGTAAAAAATTCATCCGTGGGTGTTGTCGAGTTGCATACCCGAAATATATTGGATAGGGTACGAATAGTATATTTTACCCACAGGTATCCAGTGGATACCCTAAATATTAATTCACATGTTATGTTGTTCGTATTTCGGCCCATGAAACCAAAGCCCAAAGAAAACCCTAAGGCCAAAATCACCTAGACCCCATGTCCCCAACTCGCCATCCACATCCGCCAGCCACCACTCCGCTAGGCACTCACTCGACGCCGATTCCCACTTCCCAGTCTCTCTCCTTGCTGATATCTCCTAAGTCCCACACTGCCGCCGCCCTAGGTCCTAGCCCTGCTTCGCCTAGATCTACGTCGGTCAAGGGAGCATTGCTCGACGTCACGCTTCCCCAGCCCTAGACAAGCATCCGCGTCGGAGGCCGATGGCCAACACGATGCCGCGCCACTGTCATCTACCAACAGCCAGCATCCTCAACTAGGATCCAGCCTGCATTGCTCCGGCAGTCTGGCCCCATCAACGATCTACACCGGAGCTCAACACCATGTGGCCCCACCAGCCTACGAACAAGGCCCTCCGGTGACACCGACAGCGGCACGACCAAGCACCACGCCGCCTCTCAGGTACTCAGTAGTTAATACTCAGTTAGTAGCCCATGTCGACTCCACAAGACAGTAGCAGCTTCAACTCCCAACTGTCATAAACTATGTTGTTCATGGATTTACATGTTGATTTCTATTTTATAGTAGCATATCCACCGGGTACCCGTTACCCGATGGGTACCCATGGGCGCGGGTACATGTACAATTTTTCGCCCGGTTGTCTTAGTGGATATGGATATTTGTAGAAGGGTTGGGTATGATATCAGGTCAGGTATTGTTATACCTGAACACATCCTGACCCGCTGCCATCCCTAGTCCTCGTCCTGTTGATGTCGTCGCCTATGTCGGTTCCTTTTTGACTTCGCAATCTACTCTTGCGAAGCCCATACCTCACACAAAGCCCTATAAACATGTGATGGATGTTCCATCCATAGAAGGGTTACATGCATCTAAGTGTTAGCACATAACATTCATATCTGAATGAACTGGTACATTAGATTTTTACCTTCATGTACTGGTCTATAGTTAGGTAGACATCTGAATACTGTCAAAAGTTGTTTATAGGATGACCTCCACACTTCATGTACGTATTCACAACCTATAGGCAAGCATTAGACAATGCATCCTTGCACACCTTCTTCACATTTTTTCTAGTACTTCGGTCTGCATGCTCCTGAGCCTTAGTTTCACACGATAGCGTCTATGTGCAATATCGAAAATAATGTTATTATCAAGCAATTCATAAAACTTAGTATCAAACAATATTCTTACCCAAAAGTTGTCCCTAACATCACCCTAAGTTGTTCCATATGTAGCATGTGGAGCTAGTGCGAAGTGCGACCAGCTAGTGCAAGGAACCATCATGCCTTTCAAGTCATTTACAATTCCTAGATTATGTAGACAACAGAGGTTAAGACTTGATTAACCTACCTATAGTGACCTCTACCGTCGAAAGATGTGTACTCCCATTGGCTACAAGAAAAAACAAGAAATACATGTCATATAAACAATGCACAAGAAAAACAGTAAGTAACTAAGAACATTAATGAGCAAATGTGAATACCTATCACCAACTAAGATGATCAGAATCCGAGCTTCTGACCGTACATGCGCTAACATAGGCAGGAGAAAGTGACCCTTCTGGATACCCCTCTATTGAAAGGCAGGAGCCTCGGTGTCCTCGTCCTCGTCCTCTTCCGCATGTTTTGGACAAGGTTGTTCAACTAAATATAAATTTCTGGTGCGTTCAGACGTTTTAGCGGTCCTTTTGTGATCATGGTGTTCTTTATAATGTTTTTCTTATTGCTTCTAAAGTGGTGTTTTCTAGGCAACCAATGTCGATGACAATCGAAGTAAGTAATCTTCTGACCATAAGGAAAAAGCAACCTATACCTGAACCGTAATACAGTCATGTCAATCTACCATGTGTACTGCAACCGGAAAAAATACCAAATTTTGGGAAGTCATGTACCAATCACAAATACACGATTCGAAGGTTGAATTTTGCCTTTTGAAAACATCATATGTTTCGACTTCTTTTCAAAGCTCCTTCAACTCTTTAATCAAGGTTGTAACATAACATTGACTAAAAGGTGTGAAGCCATTGGTCGTGAGCCTGATTCGAACATTCCTTGGTACAACGGCAAAGTCAGTATCAAACGTGTCAGGAGCCTTCCAAACATCCCATTTGAAGGGTGCACCATTAGCTCATCGTTCTAAGAAACACCTTTATGCCATCGCATGTGCACAACAATTTTTTTGGATAGAAACAACTATTTTACTCGAGGAGTTAGTGGCAAGTGGTGAAGTTGTTTATGTGCAACATCTGTCATCACCTTGTTACCCTCATCATTTACAACTTCGATGAATCTCGATTGTTCACATTTCAGACATTGTTTTCTCTTCCACGTGCTCCTTCATTAAAAGCATATAACTATTTTTGCACACACCAATCTTTTCATAATCCATACCGAGACCTTTAACAATTGTCTTTGAATGGTACATGTCTTTAGGCAACTTATAGAGCTTTAGCGACACATCCCCATCCCCCAACAATTGTAAAATCTCATTGTAACAATTATTGGAGAAAACGTACTTGGACTTAATGGCCAGGAGCTGGGCCACAAAAGCTAGTATACTCACATTTATGTGTTCATGCAACCGCTCTTCAGAATCTTTTAAGAGCTTAAAAAATCTTGAAACCTTTAGTGTTGGAGCTGGATCCTTAGAGCTAAGGTTTAACTCTGTAAGTAGTGAATTTAGTATCTCATACATTTATAGACAATGATAAGTTTTAAACCCACCCAAGAATGACTAACAAAACACAGATTTATGACAAGGTCGTAGGACCTAAAGGAATTTTCGGCAGCATAATCTCGTTGTTCCCCAGATGCCCGCTGAATATGGTACATTAGAGTGCAACATGGTTATGCCGCCAAAATCTTCGTCGGACCCTTAGGTCTGTCATAAATAACTTGTTCTATCAGCCACTCTGAGGCTGTCAATAATAGGGACAATTTCAGATAGGTGTCTCAAATGCGTCGAGCACGTGAGACGAGCCTGTCTAAAATGGGTGACACATAGATTATTTACCAAGAAAATACTATAACACATGTTAAAGTACTAAATAAAATATTATAACACACTTCTAAACCCTAAATATTAATGCATGTTATTATGAAATTAAAGTAAAATATCTGGAATCACTAAATACAAAAATATGTATTATTAATTGGAATCAAACTAAAACATTATATTAATTAATGGAATCAAACTATTCTTTCAACGCATCATTGATTAAACATGTGATTAATTATATTTTAAATGCATAAACAAATGTACTCGTATCTGACTAAAATATAAGGTGTTGTTTGGTTCACACATTTGTAACATGATAGGTAGTAGATAATGTTAAACCATGTTTGTTTATATCTAACTGTAATCAGATACCACTAAAAACGATACCAGTCTATTCAAACTTATTACCATTGTGACTCGAGTGTGAATTATTATCGTTGCTATTTTATATTACAATTCGTGAACCAAACAACACCTAAGTGACAAACAATTTAACTAATAACTACATTAAGACTGACCAAATATATATAAATCTACATTTATTATTATTCATTTAAATGTGACAGAAAGAGAGATACTATATATATATAATTTTGGGATGGATGGAGTACTAATACTTATAATACTAGATAAGTACTGGTATAAGATTAATCGTGCCATATATTTTAACATCGAATCCATTTGTCAATAATATTTTACCGTTTGGTCTAACAATCGATTCGCCACCAAGTATTTTTTTCACAAATATATATATATATATATATAATTTATATATTGAGAGCACTGGACTCTCAATAACTGTAGAGCCCTGGCCACCAACACCAACAAATCCGATTAAGCCCACTTCCGTTCACTATTTATGCAACCAAACTAATTTAGCGTAAACAGAGCACCACCCCCGAACCCATGTTTCAGAAAAAGCGGGTTAGGCCCATTTGCCACGCGGTCAACTACCCCTGCCATAGTCAAAACATGTTTACGCCAATTCCATCCAATGTTTATGCAATAAAATCGATTTAACATAAATACATCATCCGAACCCACGTTCCAGAAATATCGGCTTAGGCCCACTTTCCATGCAGTCAAACACTTGTATACCTATAAGGAAAATAGACCCCGGCCATTTGGCTAATTGAGTTTTGGTGTTTGATGAACAACACAATCCGTGAACTAATAAGTTTTCTAGTGTTTATGATTGTAGTTCACAGGATGCAAGATTTACTTGGACTAAGGAATTGAGGAAAGCAACACCTCAAAAGAAGACATTAAGAAGATCCAGGAAAAGTCCAAGTGTGCTGTTGCGGACTGTCTGTGCGATGGCGCACCGGGCTGTCCGGTGGCACACCGGACTGTCCGGTGCACCAGGGAACAGCAGCCCAACGACTAGTTCCAGGTGGCACTCGGAGAGAAGACCACCGGACTGTCCGGTGGCACACCGGACATGTCCGGTGTGAAAAGCCTGCGCGCCCAACGGTCGACTGCTCTGTCAGAGCAACGGATAGGTGCACCGGACATGCTACAGTGCAGTGTCCGGTGGTGCACCGGACTGTCCGGTGCACCCGACGACAGAAAGTTCCAGCTTTCTGTCCAACGACTAGATTGGGATGTGGAGGCTATAAATACCACCCCAACCGGCCATTCTCAAGTGTGAGAGCCCAAGCAACATACCAAGGCACATAGTGCACATTTCCAAGAGCTCAAACACCCAAGTGCTTAATAGAAACACTCGGTGATTAGCATAGGTGCTTTGCGAAGTGCTTAGGTTAGTTAGACCGCTTTAGCGCTTGCTCTAGGTGAATCCTAGTTAGTTGAGTGAGTTTAGAAAAACCACACAACCCCTCGGCTCTTGCGCAAGCCGTTGTAATTGTACCGAGTGGGGCGAGAGTCTTGCGAGACTGTGACAACCGCATTTGTGTCACGGCCGCCACCGTGTACCGGAGGGAACGAGGCCCACGGCGTTTCGGCCGGAAGCTCGATAGTGGAGGCGGCGGGGAGCGTCCGAGAGGAGCCGGAAGCGGAGCACCACTTGCGCGTGGAGAAGGCCCGCGGCTCTCTATGGAGTTACTCGACCGTGGTGCTTGGCCCTCGCGTGGGCTTCTCTTTGCGTAGGGGCACCAACGAGGATTAGTCGGGACCTTGCGCGGTTCCGGATACCTCGGTAAAAATACCGGCGTCATCCACGAGAGTTTGCATCTCTACTTTGCTCTTTAAGATTCCGCATTTACATTAAGCAATTAAGTTTCAATCTTGTATTCATACTTATCTAGTGTAGATTGAAACTTAGCCTTTGCGGTAGAGATAGCAACACTTAGATAAAACCTAGTTTGCACATTATAGTTTAATTATTTGCATAGGTTTTGCTCTAGGGATTTTATTGTGGCCTAGTTTAGAAATAGTTTTTAGAAGTCCTAATTCACCCCCCCTCTTAGGCGTCACCTGTTTCCTTCAATTGGTATTAGAGCCCGGTTTGGCTCATTTGAAACGCTTTAGCTTCACCGCTAAAAGAGCCGACATTTTTAGAGGAAGGGATGGATACCCATAGGCCACCACACTTCGACGGCACTAACTTTCCCTATTATAGTGCTAGAATGACTTGTTACCTAGAGGCCGTTGATCTAGGTGTTTGGAGAGTCACTCGTGACGGGATGAAACCCCTCAAGAATCCCGAGAAACCCACCACGAGTGAGGAAAAAGAAATTCATTTAAATGCTAGAGCCAAAAATTGCTTGTATGAATCTCTTAGCATGGATATTTTTAATCACGTATTTACCTTGAGAATTGCTAATGAGATTTGGCTAAAATTGCATGAGCTCCATGACGGCACATCCAATGTCCGTGAGCATAAACATTGCCTAGTCTTAAATGAGTATAATTCTTTTGCCATGAAAGATGATGAGCTTGTGAGAGACATGTATTCTCGTTTAAATCTAATTATCAATGAGCTCAATTCTATTGGCATTAATAAGCTAGGTGATGGGGACATTGTGAGGAAGATTATCTCCCTGCTACCACAACAAAGATATGGGAGCATCATCACCATCCTTCACAACATGGAGGACTTGAGCAACATGACCCCGACCATTGTGATTGGGAAAATCGCGGCTTTTGAGATGTAGCGAAAAATGAGTCGGGGAGAGGAGCCAACTTCCTCAAGGCCATATGCTTTTGCATGTGATGAAAGGAAGGGCAAAAAGAAGGCTCCCGCTCCAAGTTCCTCAAGTGAAGAAGAGGAAGAAGAAGAAAGTGATGATGATGAAGATAATCAACCATGCACATCATCCTCCGAGGACGAAGAAACGATCCGACGCGTCGGAAAGGTAATGAGGATGATCCGCAAGATTAATCTAATGGGTGTGCCTCTGCAGGTCGAGGATCTTCTCTTTAACATTGACAGGAAAAAGCAAAGGAAGAGAGGATGCTTCGCATGTGGGGAGAAGGGCCACTTCAGGGACAACTGTCCAAATATGGCCAAACCCAAAAAGGAGAGGAGCAAAGGCCAGGCGCTAACAAGTGTTAGAACTTGGGATGACTCTTCAAGTGAAGATGAACCTCCAAGGACGCGCAGGCACTGGTCCTCGTCACGATCATCACGGTCATCACACAAATGCCTTATGGCAAGAGGTAACAAAAGCATTCCATCCTCTAGTGATGAAAGTAGTAGTGATGATGAAGGTGAGGGAAAGGCCTCTCTAGATGAGCTTGCGGAAGCCGTTAATTTTTTCAGGATGTTTGCACTAAGCAAAAAGCTCAACTTAAAACCTTGAAAAATAAGTTGATTAGCTCCCAAAATGATTATAAAAGTTTGCTAGAAAAATTTGAAACTTTTGCAAACTTAAATTATGAGTTGTTAACTAAAATTGAGCTATTAGAGTCTAGTGCTTCATCCACCGCTACCGATGATGGCCTTATGAAAAAGAATGAAAAACTTAAGGCTAAGTTAGCTAGCTCCCAAGAAGCTATTGAAAATTTGCTAGAGAAAATGGAAATTCTTAGCATACATAATAATGAGCTAACTACTAAGCTAGAAAACAATGGTAGCACCCCAGCTGCATCTGTAGTTGAAATACCTGAAATTATTAAGAAAGATGCTTCTACTTCTTGCTTTGATTTAATTGATGATTCTAACCCCTGCAACCAAGTCCTTGTTGAGAATATTGTTGTAGAAACATGTTCGAATGAGGTTGCAAAGGAAAATGAACAATTAAGGCAAGAAGTGGCTTGCCTTGGCAAGGCTTTGTATGACAAGAAAGGCAAAGCCAAACAAATCCAACCTCCATAGGATAACACCACTGCGGGAGTGAACAAGCCTATGGAGGGAGAAACTGTGATTTATAGGCTATGCCATAAGGAAGGCCACAAGTCTTTCCAATGCAAGGCGATGACCGGGGATAAAGAAAGGCAAAAGCTCAAGCAAAAGCCAACAAGCAAAATCTCCAACACCTACATCAAAAAGGTGAACAAAAAGGATGCTACACCATATTTGATCAAGAAGAAAAAGAATAGAAAGGTGATAGCAATCAAGGCCAACAAGGAAGCCAACAAAGGAAAAGGGGCCAAACGCATCTGGGTGCCAAAGGAAATAATTTCAACCATGAAAAGCACCAAGAAAGTTTGGATCCTGAAAGAGAAGTGAGTGGACCGAAGGTCTACGGGAAATTTGGAGACTTGGCAAAGTTGGGATGTATATCATGGGATACATCATATTGGATCAAGTTTATTGACAAGTGGGTTAGTGAAAATTTTGGACCCAAATTTCCCATCCATGACTAAGGTAACTAGATTTATTGTATTTCTTATTTTTAGATATGCGTATCTATTTACTTTGTATCTAGTTTACCTTTCTTGCCTAGTATAACATTTGTTATTCACTCTTGTTTAAAATCATGCATACTAGGTAAATCATATGGTAGGATTGCTCGTTGTCAATTCATATACTTAAGCAAACCTACATGGTTTAAAATGTTTAAGCACGTCACATAGCTTACTTAACATTCCCAAAGTAAATGACACTAATGCATCAAAAGCTTATATCTTACATTTGGTATCATTTATCTTATATGTGCCAAAGTTTGGATTATGGATAATTTGCCCCTCTTGATATCAAATCAAAGTGCATGTCTCCTACAAGTAGTCAAAACTTGTATGCACACCTTTAGGGGGAGGTTACTCTATAATCTAACACTTTGAGACTAACACCTTTTCAAGTCTATTTCATATGATAGTCTCATTGTAAGGAAAATAAGGTCCCCGGAGAAAGACAACAATCTTCCACTGCAATATCTCCAAGAACTCTCATGTCTCTCAAGCTCGCCATTGATTTTCAATTGGTATCGTTTGAGACTGCATTAAGTATCATTTACATGTCTTCTCCAAACATTTGATTAGACTATATTTCATATCATATGCTTCCATGTTGCTAAAAATGCATAAGTACTTAACTCATATTCTGTTACCTATGTATAAGGGGAGTTAGTCTTTTCAAATCATGACTTGCACCTCTAATTTTCCCATGCTTTTTCCTAAGTAAAGGATCTCTGTCAGGGGGAGTATTTCTTCATCTCTAAAAAGGGGGAGAAACTTCTTTCTAAAGAGATCACTCATTTAGGGGGAGTAATCTTTGCAAATGGTATCATTCATGTGGTTTAATTTAATATCCTTCTAATGGTATCATCTTGTAAGAGGGCAAGCTTTTATTTACTTCCTACATACTTTTAATGTCTTCCTTTTCGGTGGTTGATGCCAAAGGGGGAGAAGTTTTAGGGACCAAAGCAATGAAAACTATATCAAACACCAAACACCACAAATTTAAAATTTTATTTCTACAAGTGGTTTTGGTTATTTGGTCCAAAAATAGGAAGTAAGTGAATTATGGAGTTAGGGGGAGGCTTAAGTCCATAATATCACATTGTGGGGACAATCATGCATCTTAGCAAGTAGATTGAATATTTTAATTCAAATACTTGTATTATTTGCTTGCTTTGGTTATGTAGTCACCAATCACCAAAAAGGGGGAGATTGTAAGGAAAATGGACACCGGCCATTTGGCTAATTGAGTTTTGGTGTTTGATGAACAACACAATCCGTGAACTAATAAGTTTTCTAGTGTTTATGATTGTAGTTCACAGGATGCAAGATTTACTTGGACTAAGGAATTGAGGAAAGCAACACCTCAAAAGAAGACATTAAGAAGATCCAGGAAAAGTCCAAGTGTGCTGTTGCGGACTGTCTGTGCGATGGCGCACCGGATTGTCCGGTGGCACACCGGACTATCCGGTGCCCACACGCCGGACTGTCCGGTGCACCAGGGAATAGCAGCCCAACGACTAGTTCCAGGTGGCACTCGGAGAGAAGACCACCGGACTGTCCGGTGGCACACCGGACATGTCCGGTGTGAAAAGCCTGCGCACCCAACGGTCGACTGCTCTGTCAGAGCAACGGATAGGCGCACCGAACATGCTACAGTGCAGTGTCCGGTGGTGCACCGGACTGTCCGGTGCACCTAGGGCTGGATATCGAGCTAGCTCGGCTTGGCTCGTTCGAGCTCGAGCTGGCTCGTTAAGCTAACAAGCTGGCTCGGCTCGGCTCGTTAAGGTAGCGAGCCACAGAGTCAGCTCGGCTCGGCTCGTTTACGAGCTCGAGCTGGCTCGTTTAGCTCGTGAGCCAGAGTAGAAAAAAAATAATATGTGTATAATAATCAATTTCTAGTTAATTTCAAACTAATTTAACAACAGAAAATAGTAATTATACTCATAGTTTCATAGACCACATCAATATAACACCAAATTAACACAACTCATCACTCATCAATTCACTATTCATACACATGTTCAGCAGTTTAACCCACACTTATATTCGCATAGACCAATTTCATACATAGACATAATTCATCAATCATTAGTTTAACTTATAGGTTATAGACACCACACATACATATAACATATTCATCAATTGTTACATATATGATATGTATATAGATTTGTTTTGCTGAAATGTGATAGCTCATTTAGCTCGCGAGCTGGCTCATTAATAAACCGAGCTGGCTCGTTAATGAACCGAGCTAGGATGCCAGCTCAGCTCGTGAAAAAATTCAAACGAGCCGATCCGAGCCGAGCCGGCCACGAACCGAGCGAGCCGACGAGCCGCGAGTATTTTGTCCAGCCCGTGCACCCGACGACAGAAAGTTCCAGCTTTCTGTCCAACGGCTAGATTGGGATGTGGAGGCTATAAATACCACCCCAACCGGCCATTCTCAAGTGTGAGAGCCCAAGCAACATACCAAGGCACATAGTGCACATTTCCAAGAGCTCAAACACCCAAGTGGTTAATAGAAACACTCAGTGATTAGCGTAGGTGTTTTGCGAAGTGCTTAGGTTAGTTAGACCGCTTTAGCGCTTGCTCTAGGTGAATCCTAGTTAGTTGAGTGAGTTTAAAAAAACCACACAACCCCTCGGCTCTTGCGCGAGCCGTTGTAATTGTACCGAGTGGGGCGAGAGTCTTGCGAGACCGTGACAACCGCGTTTGTGTCATGGCCGCCACCGTGTACCGGAGGGAACGAGGCCCGCGACATTTCGGCCGGAAGCTCGATAGTGGAGGCGGCGGGGAGCGTCCGAGAGGAGCCGGAAGCGGAGCACCACTTGCGCGTGGAGAAGGCCCGCGACTCTCTACGGAGTTACTCGACCGTGGTGCTTGGCCCTCGCGTGGGCTTCCCTTTGCGTAGGGGCACCAACGAGGATTAGTCGGGACCTTGCGCGGTTCCGGATACCTCGGTAAAAATACCGGCGTCATCCATGAGAGTTTGCATCTCTACTTTGCTCTTTAAGATTCCGCATTTACATTAAGCAATTAAGTTTCAATCTTGTATTCATACTTATCTAGTGTAGATTGAAACTTAGCCTTTGCGGTAGAGATAGCAACACTTAGATAAAACCTAGTTTGCACATTATAGTTTAATTATTTGCATAGGTTTTGCTCTAGGGATTTTATTGTGGCCTAGTTTAGAAATAGTTTTTAGAAGTCCTAATTCACCCCCCCTCTTAGGCGTCACCTGTTTCCTTCAATACCCTAACTCCCCGCGCGGTCAACTTTCCTGGCCGACTCGTCGCGATTCTTCGGGTGTCGCCAGGGCGATTCTTCGTTCCTCTGTCCCGCACGCCCTCAACCCTAATCGGCGCCGCCGTTGATTGTGTCGTCGAGCCGCCCGCCGCTGACAATCCTCCGCCACCGCGTCACATTAGTCTTCTACACGCGTGTCGACGGTCGTCCGGCTTCCCAAGGTGCTCGCATTCCTCTCTAAATCTTATGCCCTACACTGCTACTTCCCAATCTCCCCATTCATCTCCGCCATTTTCTTATCCACCGCTCGTGCTCCGTATTTGTGAGGCGTTAATCACTGCACCGTATTCCAGGTGCCCAACTCCATCACAGACGATTAGATTGTTGCGTTTCAACCTCGAATGAATTTTCCGGCCGTCGATGATAAAGAAATCACAGGTGATCTACTACTGCATAATTGTTTATTTTTGTTTGTTAGTTATTGGATATCGTTTTTATGCACATTGTGTTGGTATGCATAAATGTATATGGCTATTTTGAGCACTGGCCTATTTGCTTGCCGGGATATGAGAACAGAATCTTGGTTCATAGCAGCTAGTCTCTCGTATAGATGGATACGGTTTCATTCTAACCTTAGTTGACTTTGGGCAAGGGAAAGTCATGGGATCTATCTAGTTCATATACTGCCAGTGCTTTTGCTTTCTACTATGCAATTATACGATTTTAAGGGTAGCTGCTGGAACGTTTTCGCCGGCTGATGGTTGCTGCATCATGTATTTGATGGACTAATTTTATTTTGAACATCAATAGTCGATGGTTACTGCTATTTGAATTTGAACTGTGCTACCAATCATGTTGAGCTGATGGTTTTAAGAAATACTACGTTTTACTCCTGATTTTGCTAAAACTCTCATTTTCTATCACGAATACTGTATATTATGGTCTTGATATATTATAGTATTTGAAAGCTACAGTGCCAAACAGGGCCTAAATAGGTTTACATTATAGCCCTGATGTGTTTAATCCATGAAACTCATTTGTTTAAAATGTAAGAACCTAGTATGACATTGCCATAAGTATCTCTGTATGTGAATGTTTATGTTTTTTACTAAGTTGTATTTGTTACTGCTTTCGTTTGTTTATTTTGCTGGTTAGTCACTGGATAAATACTGTTTTATATGAACATTTTGTTGGTATGCATAGATGTATATGGCAATTTCTACAATGCAATGATATGACTTTTATGATGTTTTGTTCACTTACCATCTATGTTGCTAGGGCCATATAACACAATTGAGGAATTTTAATGTGGACGAGTGTGTAGAGTGTACAATTATTTCATATAATCATTTGTTTATATGTTGATGTATGTAAGTCAATAAAGTACATGTAAAATCAGCATGTATATTTGTTCACTGATAATCATTTTATTAGTTGCACATATGTTTACATTGTTGCTCCGCAGGCTGCTGCTTCAATTATGCGGAAGGTTGATCGACTCCCAACCAATCCGAAGCGATTAATCATTGAGTCAAGTCAAGAATGCTTTAGTGTTGACATCCCGTGCTCGGCAGACACCGGAGACCCTACAAATACGCGATGTGATGGTGATCCTCCACAACATAGAAAGAGAGGTGTTGCTGCCGATGCTAAAAAGCTCCCCATGCCTAGTGTGGATGATGATGATGACTTTGAGCCCCCCAAAAAGAAGTGTAATATCAAAATGGATGCCCCAAACAAGACGCAGGTGAGTTTACAACATTGCAGAAACTTATCTTTTCCAATATTTTAATCATGCATACAATCACAATGCATACTTTCCGTGCTGAAACATACAACTTACTATATTACCTTAGCACATCAATCCAAAACAGTAATAGGCCATGGAACTATGTAAAAATAAGAATGCAGATATTATGATATTTAATTATTAACATATTTATCCATCTATCCACCTTTTTCTTACAGAGACTCAACATCAGATGCAACCTAGGAGATGTTCTTGTGTCCATTCAGATATTGAATGAAATACAACGTCAAGCTATAGTCAGAAAAGGTTTCTCTAGTATTCTTGACATAACAATTGATGCAATTGGATGTCAGACACTTCTTTATTGGCTCATGCAGAAGCTAGACCCCAGAGACATGACTCTTCGTATTGGTCCAAACAAAGAATTGAAAAGAACCAAGCAGACTGTCCATCATATATTGGGTCTTCCAAATTCGGGTGGTGGGAAGCCACTAAATATTGACGAAGCGAATGCTGCGGCAACCCTTCGGGCCTCCCTGAGTATTAGCAAGGATGAGTTTGAGATTTCAAAGCTACAGGACAGACTGAGGCTAAGCAATGATGATGAGCTCTCAATCCGATGTTTTTTATCCTCGTCAACCGGCTGCTTTTCCCAACAGCTAGCTTGTCGATATCTTGCAACGAGGTTCTATTGACGGAAGAATTAGAGCGGTTTCCTCACATTGATTGGTGCCATCTCAATTTCAGCGACCTATGTGAAGCTGCCCAGAAATGGCACAATAGGAGCACTAATAACGTCTCGACGACGATATACGGGTGTTCCATCGTTGTTCTTGTAAGTTTCATACTTAATATGGTAAATCTTTTATTAGATTAATCAATTGCAATCTGAAAATACATACATATATTATGTGTTTACGTTCACTTATCTTCATTTGCATATGGCTGACATGATATCTATATGTTATGTAGCAGTATTATTTGGACCACTTGCACCATGCCGCAGCTCCCAACAACAAAAGTGGCACTCCGCGCATCAAGTATTTTAACAAGAATATCATAAGGGCGCTGTCAATGGCTGATAAACGTAAGCCTTGACAGGGTGGCAAACCATTTGGTTATTGCCCTGTGAGTATTCACTTCTTCTATCATAATTTTAGCTTTATGCACATTTTTTTGATACTATATTTGTTTTGTAGTGTTTCCATTTTGCACAATATAAGGTGTCATCTATGTTAGGTGTATCACATCAGTTTTTTTGTTTTTTACAACAATGTTATCTATTACTATTTTTAAATCCAATTGATTTTAGTAGTTATCTCATGATCTCACTTGATGCTACGAGTCAATCCATATACATAATTATTATTTTTCATTTGGTTTCATCAGTGAGACTTGTTACGTCTCAAAATCGTCATTTATTGGTCAGCTCAAGGTTAGATCACATACCCACACTGTTCTTTGTGTCTGTTTCTTTAACATATTTATTCTCGTATTATATATTTTTTATTTCATTATATAATAAGGCCAGAATCAGGTGAGGCAGACCCAAATGAACATGGTCGATTTCCCAACATAAACATCCAACTGCCTCTTATCCAAGATCTGATGTCAACTAAGATCCGATAGCTTCTTGTACATCAACGCTCCAAGTTCCAAGCTAAGTTGCTTGCTTATGACTCAGAGGTTGGCAAGATAGTTGCCACTATAAAGCAATGTCTGAATAATATTGGTAGGAAGCAGTACAAGCTAGCTGATACATTTGGAGAGTTGATTGACGAGGTTCTTCAGGCTGAGTCATGTAGTTCAGACATTGAAGAAAATGTGACACAATCTTGCAATAAATCTGTTACAAGTCAGTTGTCATTTTCATCATATATGTATACTTCATGCAAACATATGATGCACTAATCCATAGTTTTCAATGTGTTGAACCAGCCTCCTAATCTGGTGATCAATTTGTATCTAAACCATTGATGACACCCACCCAGATGGAGTCGCAGATGACTCCTAGTCAAGTGGAAAAGTTAGTTATCAGACAACAGGAAGTGCGATGAGTCTTCGAGAGTTGCCCTGTTGAATGTGTTACACCTAATAATGTTAGTATTTAAGTTTGACTTATATATAATTTTTGGCTTGATATTGTGCATTTGACATTTACATATTATAATGAACGAATACTTCACTTTTTTTGTGCAGCAAGGTCACACCGTGCCAGGTGGCATAGATGACCATTACTCTGGCCCAGTCTTTGACAAGACTCCTATTGGAAATGTTAGTGCCTCAAGCATCTTCCTATCCAAATTAGAATGTGCTAACGCTCTCCGAACCTACTTGTGTTCTAAGGCCATTGACATGGACAGGTACAGACTCATAAATTTGTGTGACCTGGCATACTATCTAATTCTTATGTATTCTGATTGATTAACATCGTGGCAATGGTATAGACACTGTTAAGTTTTATTCAATATTTGAAGGCAATAGATCATTCTTCCCATGTAGTAAATTAAATTCAATGTTTATACACTGTTAAGTATTTGCAGATATATTATGTAATTGTCGGGGACCATAATTAGGGGTACCCCCAAGACTCCTAATCTCAGCTGGTAACCCCCATCAGCACAAAGCTGCAAAGGCCTGATGGGCACGATTAAGGTCAAGGCTCAGTCCACTCAAGGGACACGATCTCGCCTCGCCCGAGCCCAGCCTCGGGCAAAGGCAGCCGACCCCGGAGGATTCACGTCTCGCCCGAGGGCCCCCTCAAGCAACGGACACACCTTCGGCTCGCCCGAGGCCCAGTCTTCGCAGAGAAGCAACCTTGGCCAGATCGCCACACCAACCGACCGTATCGTAGGAGCATTTAATGCAAGGATCGCCTGACACATTATCCTGATGCGCGCTCTTCAGTCGACAGAGCCGAAGTGACCGCAGTCACTTCGCCGCTCCACTGGCCGACTTGACAAGAAAACAGCGCCGCCTGCCCCGCTCCGACTGGCGTGCCACTCGCCAGAGTGAGGTCGACAGCGGCCAAGTCCAGCCTCGGGCGACATAGGAAGCTCCGCCTCGCCCGACCCTAGGGTTTGGCCCCCGTCTCGGCCTCGGACGATGGACTCCGCCTCGCTCGACCCCAGGGCTCGGACTCAACCACGACTTAGAAGAAGACAAACTCCGCCTCGCTCGACCCCAGGGCTCGGACTCAGCCTCGGTTCCGGAAGATGATGAACTCCGCCTCGCCCGACCCCAGGGCTCGGACTCAGCCTCGGCTCCGGAAGACGACGAACTCTGCCTTGCCCGACCCCAGGGCTCGGACTCAGCCTCAGCTCCGGAAGACGACGGACTCCGCCTCGCCCGACCCCAGGGCTCGGACCTCGGAGGAATCGCCACCTCGCCCAAACTCGGGTCCGGACCAGCCACGTCGCCAGGGGGCCATCATTACCCTGCCCCTAGCTAGCTCAGGCTATGGGGAACAAGACCGGCGTCCCATCTGGCTTGCCTCAGTAAACAAGTAATGATGACACCCCGCACGCTCCACGACGACGGCAGCTCCTAGCCCCTTACGTCAGCAAGGAGACGTCAGCAAGGATCCGACAGCCCCGATGTGACACCCCAGTGTCACCTAGGGTTTCTCTCAATTGCCAAACCAAGAACCCTTATTTCATGTGAATCAAAGTAAGCATGAGCATCAAAATAACTTAAGCAATAAAGAATTCACCAAGTATGTACTTAAAAGTGTCATGATCAAAACAATTGAGTCTTTCAAAAGATGAGGAGGTACAACCCTAATAAAACCCCTAAATGAGCCCCATGAGCAGAAATTCAAGAAAATAAGAAAAAGGGGATGAAAAATTTAAAATTATGACTTGAGCCAATTACAAAAATTGAAGTATATTTAATGGGCAACAAGAAAGGTTGAGAAAGCTTAGCCAAAATAACTCAAATAAAACCCCAAATCAAGCTTTCCATGTGGGGACTTAATGAGAATTCTGAATTTCAGATTTCTGAAATTCAGACCTTGAGCCAAAGATCAGGGATGTTCACCTTGATCCCTAACTCAAATCCTAATGGCCCCATTGACAAAAATGTGTCTAACTAACCCCTCTGTCGTGTGCCAGAAGATGGCATTGGGACGCGAGCCCTAGACACGACTAAACCTTGGATTTGCCTCGGATTTGGGCAGGGAGACAGACCGGATTTCCTGGCTCCATATCTCTGCGACCAGTAGGCAAAATCCTATGACCCCCACACAAGAATGGTAGCTTGTAGGGAGGAGAAGAGGTTTTGTGCACTGACCAAGGCGAGAGCAGGCTCGGATGAGCGACTACACGCGCCAGAACTTGGGCAGAACGCACGGGCACACGTGTTCGACCTTGGTCGGCACGCCAGAGCTCGCCCAACCAGCGCGCGCGCTCGCCCCGGCGTCCGGTCAAGTCCGCCGCGCGCCCTCGCCCTCGGCCGTGCCCGCCCGCGCCTATAAAGCCTCCCCGGGCGCGCCTCACTTCGCCCCGCACTCACCCTCTCCGGCCAGCCACTTTCCCTTAGCTCCGGCGAGCTTATTTTCCGCCCGCCATTGCCGCCAGAGCTTCGGCCACCGTGGCCAGCTCCCTCCAGCCACCCTCAAGTCAAGCCAGTGCTTCGGCTAGCTCCACCAGTAGCCCGTGAAGCTTGCCAAGCCCTCGGACCCGGCCAGACTTCACCGGAGGCCCGAGATTGACCTCACCGGACTTCGGTCTTCCGCCGCCGCGCGTGGACCGAGTTATCCAGTGAGTCTCCGCCCAATTCCTTGCGCTCGTGTCATCTCTGGTATCCCGTGAACCTCTCTGACCCGTCTAATTGAACTATCTCGCCGTGACAAGGCCGGACTCCTCGCCGCCGACGAGCATCCCCGCCTGCGTGCGTGGACCGACCGACTTCGGCCATCTCCAGCGGCGACCCGCACATCGTTGTGATCCCCGAGACCTCCCCTTCATCCTCGACCACTTCACCGGAGCAATCTCGCCGCCGGTAAGCCCTCCGCCCTTTTCTTCCGCCGCGGTTACTGTTAAGGTAGAAGAAGGACCTCGGGTTAGGATTGGTAGAACCCGAGGGGTTTTCTGTAACGTCAGTGACTCATGTGAATAGTAGCTTAAGGACTGATTCGCGAGGAAAGCTTAAAAACCCGCTAGGGACCCCAGTGCAAAGTGGATTTTCATTAAACCAATTCTATTATTCTTTTTAAAATAACCAGAGAACTTAGAAAAACCATAACTTGATGAATTCTTCATAAAAAGTTGTCAAACCAATTTTGCTAGCTCCTGAATATTATGAACTATCATTTAAAAATGGTAAACCCTATGCTTTCTGTTCTAAATTTTAAAGTTTAAAATTAAAAACAGAAACCCACCAAACCTTGGTAAATTAAGGAAAATTAGTTTTTCTTCTGTACTAAACTTAAGAAAATTTGTGGGTATTCAAACCTCATTTAGACACTGTTTAAAATTAGTAGGAACCCTAGCACTGGAAAATATAATGTAGTTATTCATTTAAAGCTATTTTGTCCAAAACTTAGAGAAAATCAGAAAGGCATTAGAAATTAATGAACAATGATTAAGATTATTTTTCCTAGTTTACTTATGTAACAGAGAACCTAGGAAAAATATAGAGACAATTAATTTGAACCAGTTTTAAATTAAAATGATTTAATTAAGCCTTATATAGACTAGAAATCAATTATTAGAGATATAAAACTATACCCAAAATGGATAATAAAATTCCAGTAAGCTTACAACCATCAGAGCCCCACTACAAAAATAAAGAGCACCTCAGCCCAACTTTTTAAGTAAGGAAAATAAATGTAAAGTGATAATAAGGCATTTTTCCAATAATTCTTGAATAACCCCTAATGATGCAATAATGGGCAACCAAAAATTTGCTAAGTCCATAATGAGATGAACTACCAATGAAAAATACAAACCTATGAAAAAGAAACAAACCCATACCTATTGCTAATGATTTAAGAGAAAGGCCACTTAATTCAAATAATGCATACCACCCCTTCCCTTAAGCAAAAAGATGCCAAACTTCAGAATGATTGCTCTTGCACAAAACAATAACTAAGAAAAATGAGAACTCTGTTGTTTGATATTTTTCAAATATAGTGGTAGTAGAAAGCACCAATGTGGCTAGAAACTTGGGAAAACCATATAAAAATAATTAAAAGGTATTAATGACTAGAAATTTGTATCAAGTCATGTTATAACACCTAAAAATCAGCAAAAATAAGTTTTAGAAAATTTACCACTGTTAAATAATAGTTGTAGTTCAAAGCACCCCTTTTACCCTAGAATTTAATAATTTTGTCCAGAGAAAACTATTCACTTTCTGATCCCCAAGTTTTGAGAAAAGGAATCAAACACCAGTACCCAATCACTGTAATTTTTGCAGAATTTTTAGAATTTCATAAAAGCAACTTGTATTTCAAACCCACTCCAAAACATTAAAGGAATAAAAGAAAAGGAATAAAGGAATAAACCCCACCCCAATAAGCCTGTCTTGAATACTCATCAATTCTCCCTAAAATCTTAAAAGGAACTCAGTGGAACCCCAAAAATGAACCTACCACTTACCTTAGCTAAGTTTAAACCAATTTATCGAGTATACCACTAAAAGGGTCTTACATAAGTAAAGTTAACCTTGTTTAACTCAGAAAGATCATACACCCTTAAGTTGTAATTTCTAAAAGCACATATCATCTCATGCATTTATCTTATGCATTGCATTCATTAGATTGTAATCTTGCCGACGGAGAGTACGTGCTCATCCCCGAGCAAGGACCTGTCCAAGAGGAGGACCAGGAGCAGGCTTCAGAGGCTGCTATTGAGGATCTCCCCGCACCCCCAGCAATTGAAGGCAAGCCCCGGTTTTATGCATAACCATGTTATTATATGCTATTTTACTACAGTTATTGCTTGTAGGATTGTAATGTGCACTTAAGTGTAGGAGTTGCTTGAAACCTCTAGTTGCATGAACATAGGATTCCTTTTTGAGATGAATACTAGTATGCTAGGTCGAGTAGCTACTTTGCTAATCAGGATCTCGGTAGAAGACGAGTGATTTTTCTAGCACTCGCGCGAGGTCAGGAATCGATTGTATTCATCTTGATAACGGGGTATATATATACATATTGGTCTATGGACTCGGATCCAGGGAGGATGTCTTGTCTATGAGACGGGAAAAAGAACTAAGGATTAATGTGTGGATACCTGAGTCAAGCTTTTGAACGTACTAAGCACATGCCGGGAAAAATGGTAACCGGTAAACCTAGTACCTGAGTGAAGCCGGGCGTGGACTTTATCCCTCATGCGACCTGAGACTGGGTCTCCCATGCTAGCTATGGTGGGTACAAGTGCGGTCACTGCACGGCGGCAGCCGGGGTCAGTGGAGCATTGTATGCCAAGGCGGTGAGGCCTGGACGCGAACGGGGAATCGATGGGGACGGTTGTCATGTGCAGGGTCAGAGTACCCTGACATGCCGTGTGTTTAGGTTTACCTTGCAAGGTTAAAACTCGATTCGAATCGTCTGCTTCTCGCAGCTAATGAGACTGCTTGATTCCTTGTACTGCATCGAGTAAGAAGTGAAATGTGGTTACATGAGATAACTTGTTGTTTGAATTAAATGATTGTTACCATGTATGCTTAGAAGGAGCAAATCTAGCTAAGTTAATGATGATAGAATTGGAAAAGCTAAAATTTGAATTTAGAAACAGCTAGTGCTTTTGGCAAACCAAACCCCTCAGCCAAACAGCTGCATAGTCTAGAGGTAGAGGAGTAGGCTCCTCACACCGGGTAAGTCTAGCTGAGTATTAGTATACTCAGCCTTGCTTGTGGCACAATTTTTGCAGGTACCATGCAGGAAATGGTTGATGGTGTGACTTGGCCTACCACCCTGCCACCGGGTTGGACGGTCGAGTGGGACGTTGCTCCAGCAGGAGAGGAGCACGAGGAGTAGTGGGCTAGGCCTTGCCCATTTCCTCGATACCGACGACATCGTTTATCCGCTGCACCTTAATTCATGAACTCTTATTTTGCTACTTGAAAAACTCCGATCTATGTAATAACTCAGCACTTAATTTAATGTTTCCTGTTTTATTGTATTTCTTCTGTGACTCACCTTCGAGTGAGATTGTGGAATTTGATCCTGGTTAAGTGGCTTCATCAGACTAGATTTGAGGGACTGACGGGTTATTCCTGATTTAAGTGTGTTACGGCCCCTGAGGCGTGACTCAGGCACTTAAGCTGGAATAATTCGGGTGGTTCTGCCACAGCTGGTATCGGAGCAAATTCGACCACAGAGAAGGACAATAAAACACGAATATCAATTTTCAAATCTAAAACTTGCCTAGAAACTGGTACGGATCGACAGGACTAGACCGCTAGACCTAGGACGAAAGGCCTTAGGCTTAGAGGGGGGAAATAGGTGGCTAACTAATTAGGCCCCGTGGGCCAGTACTTATAATTGTAAAGATGCTCTAAAAGGCACCCTATTTTCTTTTTGAGAGGCAACGTTTCGTCCAGCATGCATGCATTATAAAACACAAAGAGGGAAGTAAAATCTGAACTAACCTTTTTTTTACCATCCGGGCTCTCTTTTTCTTTTTCCTTCCACCATAATCTTTACCTCTGATTCCCTTCCGTAGATGAATTCACCCACCCCCGCCAGTGGAGGAGACTCTCGTTTCAGTTCTGACTTCCTTTCTCGTGATGGGTTTCCTTCCATCTTGTGGGAAGTGCTTAACTCCGCCGGTTACCCTACGCCCCCTTTATACATGGTGCAGTTGTATGAGGAGCATCGGGTACCTCGTTGTCGGGTCTGGCTAACCTTGGAGGCTCATCCCCTTCAGCCGGGTTGGCGTTCTCTTGACTCTGAGACGATTGGACTCAGGACGGACGACACCGTTGAGGCAGCAGCCATGAAGGCTCTGATGACTTTTTGTGGCTACCATCCCCTGGAGATGGTGATGCACCCTTTGGGACTCTTCCCTGCTGAGAGGAAGGATGATCCCATGTGGTGTAGCTGCGTGAGCCATGTGAAAGATGTGTGGGCAATGTATCCTGACTTGGTTGGGAGGGTCACTATTCAGTGCATGAGTGCGCTGTACCGCCTTCAGGCCCTTCAGAGCGATGCTATGGCATTCCTCGCTAACATCGCTCAAACCACCAAGCTCAATCTCGATAATCGAGAAGATTTTGTGGTTGATCTATCTACCGAGCTGGTAGAGAAAGATCTGCAGGTGGAGAGGCTGAGCCAGCGCATCACCACCTTGGAGCAGCAGGTGGAGATCCGAGACAACACTATTGATGTCTTGGAGAACCAGCTTCACGATGTGCAAAGGGAACTCGAGGAAGCAAATGACCACCTGGACATGCACCACTTGGAGATGGAGGCCAATGAAGTCGGAAGCGAGGAAGAAGAGGATCCCGAGGAGCTAGGACCAGCCCCTGGTGCCAATGGGACTACCTCCGTGATGCCCCCTTCACCCGCGTCTAGTGTCGCTTCCACCGCTCAGGGTTAAGCAGTCACTTCGACACTCTTAGGCGGATAGAAACCTATGCGAGCTTAGTTACTATCAGATTTTGGACTAGGCTTATGGGTGCTTTCTCCTAATTGATGTAACCCTGTGAACTTTTGAATTCTGTGGGATACCTGTCACCATGTTATCTTGAATTTGAACCTAGTATTATTATTATGACATTTTTCCTTCCATATGGGATAATATTTTGATGTTCGAAACTATGAGTTGGGATAACAATGGCGGCAATCTCTGTTTACAGATGGCAGCTAGGCAGCGTCGCGGGCATAACGAGCAGGTTCCCCCGCCACCTCCTCCAGCTCCCACGGTGCAGGAGCTGATGGCCCAGCAGAATGAGATTCTGCGACAGCTCTTGCAGCGTCAGCCCCACCCCCAGCAGCATGGTGGAGGCCAGCCTCAACGACCTCCAGCAATGGCAACCTACCAGGAGTTTCTGAGCACGCAGCCACCTTTGTTCACCAAGGCAGAGGATCCGTTGGACGCCGACGTATGGCTTCGTGTCGTCGAGTCCAAGTTTCCCCTCCTCACGGGAGACTGCCCTGATGCTACCAAGACCCGCTTTGCCGCGCAGCAGCTTCGCGGATCTGCTCGGACTTGGTGGGATCACTTCCGTGCTATGCTCCCAGCTGATCGAGAGGTGTCTTGGGAGGAGTTCAAGACCTGCCTTCAGAGGGCACCACATCCCAGCTGGCATCCTTGATCAGAAGCTGAATGAATTCCTGGCCCTCAATCAAGGAACCCGCACGGTACTGCAGTATGCGCAAGCCTTCAACGACTTATGCCAATATGCAGGGTATCATGCTGATTCTGATGAAAAGAAGAGGGATCGCTTCCGCAGGGGTCTCAATACCAAGCTGCGGGAACGACTCAACACTGTCCGGGTTGATAGCTTCAATGAGTTGGTCAACATGGCCATCTCCCAGGAGGATTGTATTGTTGCTCACCGGGCAGAGAAGAAGAGAAAGGCACCAATGGCAGCACCATCCGCTCAGGCTCAGAGGTTCCGGATTGTTTCTCACAATCAGAGCAGGGGTTTTCAGCAGCAGGCAGGCAGATGGGTGATCAGGCCACCTCAGCAGCAGCAGCTGGCACCCAACCGCTTTCCAGCTCCCGTTCCAAGAAACAACCAGCCTCCGCAGCAGCAGCAGTTCCGCCAGGGTAATGGGAACAAGTGTTTCACTTGTGGCAGTTTGGGCCACTATGCCAAGAATTGTCCCAGGAACCAGCAAAGGCAGATGCCAGCACCCAATCAAGACAAGGGAAGGAAGCAGAAGGTGCAAGTCAAGCAAGGGAAGCTCAACTTCACCACTCTTGAAGAAGTACCTGAAGGAGCACCTGTCATGACTGGTATCTTTTCAGTTTATAATCAACCTGCTTTAATTCTATTTGATTCAGGTGCATCTCATAGTTTCATTAGCCAAAAGTTCAGTGCTAAATGTAAACTGCCAATCTCTCACTCTAAAGGGTCATTCATGATAGTCACACCTGGGGGTAAAATTGCAACTAATCAATTAAACCAAAGTGTGCCTATTCAACTAGGAAGCCACATTGTCAAAACCACTCTTCTTGTGTTGGGATTGGAAAATGTGGACATTATTCTAGGAGCTAATTGGATGACCGTGCACCAAGTTGTGCTGGATGTAGCCAGTCGTGCCGTGGAAGTTAATTCTCCATTCTGTGGGAACTTCACTTTAATTCTGCCCAAGTCAAGGTTCTACTCAGTCATGTGCTTTCTCTATGACGGAGTTACCTTTGAAGAAGATCCCAGTGGTCTGTGAGTATGCAGATGTCTTTCCTGATGAATTGCCAGGCATGCCACCGGACCGGGACATTGAATTCGCCATCGAGTTGCAACCGGGAACGGCCCCAATTTCCAAAAGGCCCTACCGAATGCCACCCGCTGAGTTGGCAGAGCTGAAGAAGCAATTGCAAGAGTTGCTGGATAAGGGATTTATTCGCCCAAGTACTTCGCCTTGGGGATGTCCAGCGCTATTTGTGAAGAAGAAGGATGAAAGCTTGAGGCTGTGTATAGATTACCGCCCTCTTAATGCGGTAACTATCAAGAACAAGTATCCTTTGCCTCGTATTGATGTTCTTTTTGACCAGTTGGTCGGGGCCAAGGTATTCTCCAAGATAGACCTTCGCTCTGGCTACCATCAGATCAAGATACGAGCAAGCGATATTCCGAAGACGGCATTCTCAACTAGATATGGGCTATATGAATTCTTGGTGATGTCATTCGGGCTGACAAATGCACCAGCATATTTCATGTATCTGATGAATTCTGTTTTTATGCCTGAATTGGACAAGTTCGTGGTGGTTTTCATCGATGACATTTTGGTGTACTCAAAGAATGAAGAAGAACATGCCGGTCATTTGCATGTAGTACTTCAACGACTACGAGAGCACCACCTTTATGCCAAGTTATCCAAGTGTGATTTTTGGCTGAAGGAAATCAAATTCTTGGGTCACACTATCTCTTAGGCTGGAATAGCTGTTGATCCTGACAAAGTGCAAGAGGTGATGAACTGGAAGCCACCAACAACTGTTTGCCAGATTCGGAGTTTTCTGGGATTAGCTGGTTATTACCGAAGATTTATTCCGGACTTCTCTCGAATTGCAAAGCCTATCACTGAGTTGCTGAAGAAAGAAGTCAAGTTTGTTTGGAGTCAGAAGTGCGAAGATGCCTTCCATGCATTAAGGCAGCATCTGACCACAGCACCAGTTTTGGCGCAGCCTGACAGCAGCAAGCCTTTTGATGTGTATTGCGATGCCTCTGGCACCGGGCTAGGTTGTGTCTTGATGCAAGACAACCGAGTCATTGCTTATGCCTCAAGAGCACTCAGGCCTCATGAGCAAAACTACCCCACTCATGACCTCGAGTTAGCAGCAGTGGTTCATGCATTGAAAATGTGGAGGCATTATCTAATGGGGACTCACTGCAACATCTTCACTGATCATAAGAGCCTTAAGTACATTTTTACTCAGGCTGATCTCAACATGAGGCAGAGAAGATGGCTAGAGCTGATCAAGGATTATGACCTGGAGGTACATTATCACCCAGGAAAAGCTAACGTGGTAGCAGATGCCTTGAGCCGGAAGATGCAGTGCAATTGTATTCTGATGGATTCTCGCATTAACACCTTGTGTGATGAGTTGAGCAAGATGCAAATTGAAGTGATTCCTTCTGGTTCTTTGTCTCACATTTCTGTTGAGCCAGCTTTGCAAGACCAGATCATCATGGCCCAGCTCAGTGACAAGGGAGTGCAAATTATCAAGAAGAATCTCCATCAGAAGGTTGAGAAGTATAATTGTTTCCGCCAGGATGAGAAGGGTGTGCTATGGTTCAAAAACAGATTGGTGATTCCTAAGGACCAGGATCTCAAGAGGAAAATCTTGGATGAGGCTCATCTCTCCAAATTCTCTATACATCCGGGAAGCACCAAAATGTACCATGATCTGAAGCCTTTGTACTGGTGGACTAGAATGAAGAGGGAGATAGCCCAGTATGTATCAGAATGTGACACCTGTCAGAGGATAAAGGCTAGCCACTTGAAATCAGCTGGAGCTTTGCAACCCCTGTCCATACCTTCATGGAAGTGGGATGACATCAGCATGGATTTCATTGTGGGTCTGCCCAACACCTCTCGTCATCATGACTCAATTTGGGTTATTGTGGATCGATTGACAAAAGTGGCACATTTTCTTCCTGTGCACACCACTGATAAGGCTCAGAAGTATGCAGAATTGTATATTGACCGGATCGTGTGTTTGCACGAATTACCTCGGAGCATTGTCTCTGACCGAGGAGCCCAATTTGTTGCCAGATTTTGGGAACAATTGCAAAAGTCTCTGGGAACCAAGCTAATCAGGAGTTCAGCTTACCACCCACAGACTGATGGTCAGACGGAAAGGGTAAACCAAACTCTGGAGGATATGCTGAGAGCTTGTGCGATCGATAGCGGCAAGAACTGGGATAAGCACCTCTCCTTGGCAGAGTTTGCTTATAACAATAGTTATCAATCCAGCCTAAAGATGGCACCTTTCGAAGCTCTCTATGGAAGAAGGTGTAGAACACCACTCAATTGGTCTCAACCTGGAGAAAGAGAAGTTTTTGGACCTGACTTAGTGACTGAAGCCGAAAGGAAGGTCAAACTAATCAGGAAGAATCTAGAAGCTGCTCAGGCCAGGCAGAAGAGTTACCATGATAAGAGAAGGAAACCTCTCCAGTTCGAGGTGGGAAGTTTCGTATACCTCAAGGTATCACCCACCAAGGGAGTGCAGAGGTTTGGGATCAAAGGCAAGCTCGCCCCTCGTTACATTGGACCTTATGAGATCATAGAGGCATGTGGACCCGTGGCATACAAGCTGAAGTTACCTTCGGAAATGTTCGCCCTTCACGATGTATTCCATGTATCTCAGCTGAAGAAGTGTGTTCGATTGCCGACTGAAATCTTAGCAGAGCCAGAATTGGAGATAGAACCAGATCTATCGTACCAAGAGTACCCCTCCAAGATTCTGGATTGCAAAGAGAGATCAACTCGGGCTAAATCGATCAAGATGTACAAGGTCCAGTGGAGTAATCACTCAGAGGAGGAAGCTACTTGGGAAACCGAGGAATTCCTGAGATCCAACTTCCCCGATTGCCTACCTAAGGAAGCTGGTATGTAATCACCCCACCCCTCCTCCTGCCCTTCGAATCTAATTTCTAAAATTATGATCTTAATCCAGAATGAAGTAACTACGAAGTAAAACTTAAAAGGACTTCCTTCTGAAGTTGCAAAGAGAATGACATTCGAAGAACAGCTTTACCCTAACAATAACAGTAATCACCCGTTTCCTTAAGTCTCACCCTTCGCTTCACCCCGGGAGGACTCTGGCCCGAATCTCGGGACGAGATTCCTTTAAGGGGGGAAGGCTGTGACACCCCAGTGTCACCTAGGGTTTCTCTCAATTGCCAAACCAAGAACCCTTATTTCATGTGAATCAAAGTAAGCATGAGCATCAAAATAACTTAAGCAATAAAGAATTCACCAAGTATGTACTTAAAAGTGTCATGATCAAAACAATTGAGTCTTTCAAAAGATGAGGAGGTACAACCCTAATAAAACCCCTAAATGAGCCCCATGAGCAGAAATTCAAGAAAATAAGAAAAAGGGGATGAAAAATTTAAAATTATGACTTGAGCCAATTACAAAAATTGAAGTATATTTAATGGGCAACAAGAAAGGTTGAGAAAGCTTAGCCAAAATAACTCAAATAAAACCCCAAATCAAGCTTTCCATGTGGGGACTTAATGAGAATTCTGAATTTCAGATTTATGAAATTCAGACCTTGAGCCAAAGATCAGGGATGTTCACCTTGATCCCTAACTCGAATCCTAATGGCCCCGATTGACAAAAATGTGTCTAACTAACCCCTCTGTCGTGTGCCAGAAGATGGCATTGGGACGCGAGCCCTAGACACGACTAAACCTTGGATTTGCCTCGGATTTGGGCAGGGAGACAGACCGGATTTCCTGGCTCCATATCTCTGCGACCAGTAGGCAAAATCCTATGACCCCCACACAAGAATGGTAGCTTGTAGGGAGGAGAAGAGGTTTTGTGCACTGACCAAGGCGAGAGCAGGCTCGGATGAGCGACTACACGCGCCAGAACTTGGGCAGAACGCACGGGCACACGTGTTCGACCCTGGTCGGCACGCCAGAGCTCGCCCAACCCGCGCGCGCGCTCGCCCCGGCGTCCGGTCAAGTCCGCCGCGCGCCCTCGCCTTCGGCCGTGCCCGCCCGCGCCTATAAAGCCTCCCCGGGCGTGCCTCACTTCGCCCCGCACTCACCCTCTCCGGCCAGCCACTTTCCCTTAGCTCCGGCGAGCTTATTTTCCGCCCGCCATTGCCGCCAGAGCTTCGGCCACCGTGGCCAGCTCCCTCCAGCCACCCTCAAGTCAAGCCAGTGCTTCGGCTAGCTCCACCAGTAGCCCGTGAAGCTTGCCAAGCCCTCGGACCCGGCCAGACTTCACCGGAGGCCCGAGATCGACCTCACCGGACTTCGGTCTTCCGCCGCCGCGCGTGGACCGAGTTATCCAGTGAGTCTCCGCCCAATTCCTTGCGCTCGTGTCATCTCTGGCATCCCGTGAACCTCTCTGACCCGTCTAATTGAACTATCTCGCCGTGACCAGGCCGGACTCCTCGCCGACGACGAGCATCCCCGCCTGCGTGCGTGGACCGACCGACTCCGGCCATCTCCAGCGGCGACCCGCACATCGTTGTGATCCCCGAGACCTCCCCTTCATCCTCGACCACTTCACCGGAGCAATCTCGCCGCCGGTAAGCCCTCCGCCCTTTTCTTCCGCCGCGGTTACTGTTAAGGTAGAAGAAGGACCTCGGGTTAGGATTGGTAGAACCCGAGGGGTTTTCTGTAGCGTCAGTGACTCATGTGAATAGTAGCTTAAGGACTGATTCGCGAGGAAAGCTTAAAAACCCGCCAGGGACCCCAGTGCAAAGTGGATTTTCATTAAACCAATTCTGTTATTCTTTTTAAAATAACTAGAGAACTTAGAAAAACCATAACTTGATGAATTCTTCATAAAAAGTTGTCAAACCAATTTTGCTAGCTCCTGAATATTATGAACTATCATTTAAAAATGGTAAACCCTATGCTTTCTGTTCTAAATTTTAAAGTTTAAAATTAAAAACAAAAACCTACCAAACCTTGGTAAATTAAGGAAAATTAGTTTTTCTTCTGTACTAAACTTAAGAAAATTTGTGGGTATTCAAACCTCATTTAGACACTGTTTAAAATTAGTAGGAACCCTAGCACTGGAAAATATAATGTAGTTATTTATTTAAAGCTATTTTGTCCAAAACTTAGAGAAAATCAGAAAGGCATTAGAAATTAATGAACAATGATTAAGATTATTTTTCCTAGTTTACTTATGTAACAGAAAACCTAGGAAAAATATAGAGATAATTAATTTGAACCAGTTTTAAATTAAAATGATTTAATTAAGCCTTATATAGACTGGAAATCAATTATTAGAGATATAAAACTATATCCAAAATGGATAATAAAATTCGAGTAAGCTTACAACCATCAGAGCCCCACTACAAAAATAAAGAGCACCTCAGCCCAACTTTTTAAGTAAGGAAAATAAATGTAAAGTGATAATAAGGCATTTTTCCAATAATTCTTGAATAACCCCTAATGATGCAATAATGGGCAACCAAAAATTTGCTAAGTCCATAATGAGATGAACTACCAATGAAAAATACAAACCTATGAAAAAGAAGCAAACCCATACCTATTGCTAATGATTTAAGAGAAAGACCACTTAATTCAAATAATGCATACCACCCCTTCCCTTAAGCAAAAAGATGCCAAACTTCAGAATGACTGCTCTTGCACAAAACAATAACTAAGAAAAATGAGAACTCTGTTGTTTGATATTTTTCAAATATAGTGGTAGTAGAAAGCACCAATGTGGCTAGAAACTTGGGAAAACCATATAAAAATAATTAAAAGGTATTAATGACTAGAAATTTGTATCAAGTCATGTTATAACACCTAAAAACCAGCAAAAATAAGTTTTAGAAAATTTACCACTGTTAAATAATAGTTGTAGTTCAAAGCACCCCTTTTACCCTAGAATTTAATAATTTTGTCCAGAGAAAACTATTCACTTTCTGATCCCCAAGTTTTGAGAAAAAGAATCAAACATCAGTACCCAACCACTGTAATTTTTGCAGAATTTTTAGAATTTTATAAAAGCAACTTGTAGTTCAAACCCACTCCAAAACATTAAAGGAATAAAAGAAAAGGAATAAAGGAATAAACCCCACCCCAATAAGCCTGTCTTGAATACTCATCAATTCTCCCTAAAAGCTTAAAAGGAACTCAGTGGAACCCCAAAAATGAACCTACCACTTACCTTAGCTAAGTTTAAACCAATTTATCGAGTATACCACTAAAAGGGTCTTACATAAGTAAAGTTAACCTTGTTTAACTCAGAAAGATCATACACCCTTAAGTTGTAATTTCTAAAAGCACATATCATCTCATGCATTTATCTTACGCATTGCATTCATTAGATTGTAATCTTGCCGACGGAGAGTATGTGCTCATCCCCGAGCAAGGACCTGTCCAAGAGGAGGACCAGGAGCAGGCTTCAGAGGCTGCTATTGAGGATCTCCCCGCACCCCCAGCAATTGAAGGCAAGCCCCGGTTTTATGCATAACCATGTTATTATATGCTATTTTACTACAGTTATTGCTTGTAGGATTGTAATGTGCACTTAAGTGTAGGAGTTGCTTGAAACCTCTAGTTGCATGAACATAGGATTCCTTTTTGAGATGAATACTAGTATGCTAGGTCGAGTAGCTGCTTTGCTAATCAGGATCTCGGTAGAAGACGAGTGATTTTTCTAGCACTCGCGCGAGGTCAGGAATCGATTGTATTCATCTTGATAATGGGGTATATATACATATTGGTCTATGGACTCGGATCCAGGGAGGATGTCTTGTCTATGAGACGGGAAAAAGAACTAAGGATTAATGTGTGGATACCTGAGTCAAGCTTTTGAACGTACTAAGCACATGCCGGGAAAAATGGTAACCGGTAAACCTAGTACCTGAGTGAAGCCGGGCGCGGACTTTATCCCTCATGCGACCTGAGACTGGGTCTCCCATGCTAGCTATGGTGGGTACAAGTGCGGTCACTGCACGGCGGCAGCCGGGGTCAGTGGAGCATTGTATGCCAAGGCGGTGAGGCCTGGACGCGAACGGGGAATCGATGGGGACGGTTGTCATGTGCAGGGTCAGAGTACCCTGACATGCCGTGTGTTTAGGTTTACCTTGCAAGGTTAAAACTCGATTCGAATCGTCTGCTTCTCGCAGCTAATGAGACTGCTTGATTCCTTGTACTGCATCGAGTAAGAAGTGAAATGTGGTTACATGAGATAACTTGTTGTTTGAATTAAATGATTGTTACCATGTATGCTTAGAAGGAGCAAATCTAGCTAAGTTAATGATGATAGAATTGGAAAAGCTAAAATTTGAATTTAGAAACAGCTAGTGCTTTTGGCAAACCAAACAGCTGCATAGTCTAGAGGTAGAGGAGTAGACTCCTCACACCGGGTAAGTCTAGCTGAGTATTAGTATACTCAGCCTTGCTTGTGGCACAATTTTTGTAGGTACCATGCAGGAAATGGTTGATGGTGTGACTTGGCCTACCACCCTGCCACCGGGTTGGACGGTCGAGTGGGACGTTGCTCCAGCAGGAGAGGAGCACGAGGAGTAGTGGGCTAGGCCTTGCCCATTTCCTCGATACCGACGACATCGTTTATCCGCTGCACCTTAATTCATGAACTCTTATTTTGCTACTTGAAAAACTCCGATCTATGTAATAACTCAGCACTTAATTTAATGTTTCCTGTTTTATTGTATTTCTTCTGTGACTCACCTTCGAGTGAGATTGTGGAATTTGATCCTGGTTAAGTGGCTTCATCAGACTAGATCTGAGGGACTGACGGGTTATTCCGATTTAAGTGTGTTACGGCCCCTGAGGCGTGACTCAGGCACTTAAGCTGGAATAATTCAGGGTGGTTCTGCCACACCCGATAGCTGTACTTCCGCAGGGCTCCAGCGCTCCTCCGACGGCCACGACATCACATGAACAGGGTGCCAAAACCTCTCCGACTGCCACGACGGCATGTACTTAGGGCTCTAGCTCCTCTCTGCTAGACACGTTAGCACACTGCTACACCCCCCATTGTACACCTGGACCCTCTCCTTACGCCTATAAAAGGAAGGTCCAGGGCTCTCGTACGAGAAGGTTGGCCGCACGGGAGAACGGGCTGACGCATAAGGCTCTCGCTCTCACTCTCTCTCCCACGCGAACGCTTGTAACCCCCAACTGCAAGCGCATCCATCCGCCCTGGGCGCAGGACAACACGAAGGCCGCAGTTTCCCCTTACTGTTCTCCCCCTTTGTGTCCTGTTTCGCGCCGACCCATCTAGGCTGGGACACGCATCGACAATTTACTCGTCGGTCCAGGGACCCCTCGGGTTCGAAACGCCGACAGTTGGCGCGCCAGGTAGGGGCCTGCTGCGTGTTGACGAACAGCTTCCCATCAAGCTCCAAATGGGTAGTCTCCAGCAACCTTTCCAACCCGGGACGACGCTCCGTTTCGGGAGTCTTGAGTTCATGTCCCTCGACGGCAGCTACGACATGATACTCCTTCCTCCGCCGCGCGATAGCGACAATGGCGGCCGTCAGCCCGCCCGTCGGCGGCGGAATCAACGACGTCTTCACCACATGGCGGAAGAACAACATCCGGGTTTGTCCCATCACCTCCCCCACCGACGGAGGAGGAGGTGGGGCAACCATGGCCAAGCAGGAGGCGGCACCTCGTGGGCTGTCGAGGAAGTCGACGACGTCAGGCGCCCCAGCGGGGGACACGTCGGGCTTCGACCTTGCGTCTGAGACAAGGACGAGCGTCGTTTCCCCGCAACATGCCAACCCCAAGCAGACGAACGATGCCAGCACGCTCGCGAAGGACTTGCTGGACGTCACCCTCGTACCTGAGACAGCGGTGCAGTCCGCCCCTGACGCGACTTCGTCACCGCCGGCCGTCAACCAAGAGGTACCGACCGATTCCCATCTCATGCCTTTTGGATTCAGCTTTGACCCACCAAGCGACTTTGCTTCGGTGGAAGCCTCCATAGAGGCATGTACCAACCCTCCGGGGTACCATATGCGGTCGCCCTGGGACAGACTGACGGCCGTCTCGACCTACGGACCCTCGGGTTCTGAGGAAGATGATGAGCCCGACTTTTATTGGGATTTCTTCGGGCTCAGTAACCCCAGTGCCATGCGGGACTTCATGACCGCATGCGACTACTGCCTCTCCGATTGTTCCGATGGTAGCCGCAGCTTCCACGTCGATCTAGGGGGTCTCGGCGAAGGCAACCATCTTGGTATGCCGGAAAACGGTGATCCCCATAGGTCTGCACCTCGCGTTGACATCCTTCAGGAGCTAGCTGTGGTCCCAGTCCCTGCGGGGGGTCAGGACGCACAGCTCGAGCAAATCCGTGAGATGCTGGCCAGGCTCGACGAGGGAGCAGGAACACTTGAGCAGTTCTGGCGGAACATCGGGCAGAAATGGACAGACCAAGCTCCGAACGGAGAAGCGCGTCATCTACCCCAGGGCATCCAGCATCGCATTACCGACGACGTCAGGGCAAGGCCGCCACCGGCTTCCAGTGGGGTCGGCCAGAACCTGGCTGCAGCAGCAATACTACTCCGCGCGATGCCGGAACCATCGACCACCAAAGGGCGGCGTATCCAGGGAGAGCTCAAGAATCTCCTAGAGGATGCCGCGGTCCGACGGGCCGAAAGCTCTTCCTCCCGAAGGCAGGGGTACCCCTCGGAGCATCACATTGTGACTTCCCGATTCGTGCGGGAAGCCTCGGTCCACACCGGGCTGCATGCGCAACACTGGCACCTGTGGCCCCGGGTCGCCTCGGCAATGAGCACCACCACCTCGACCGTCGAGCTCACCTCAACGAGAGGGTGCACCGAGGCTACCACCTCAGGCATGGGGGACGCTACGACAGCGGGGAGGATCGGAGCCCCTCGCCCGAACCACCCGGTCCGCGGGCTTTCAGCCGGGCCATACGACGGGTGCCGTTCCCGACCCGGTTCTGAACCCCGACTACCATCACAAAGTACTCGGGGGAGACGAGACCGGAACTGTGGCTCGCGGACTACCGACTGGCCTGCCAGCTGGGTGGAATGGACGATGACAACCTCATCATCCGCAACCTCCCCCTGTTCCTCTCTGACACCGCTCGAGCCTGGCTGGAGCATCTGCCTCCGGGGCAGATCTCGAACTGGGACGACCTGGTCCAAGCCTTCGCCGGCAACTTCCAGGGCACGTACGTGTGCCCTGGGAACTCCTGGGATTTCCGAAGCTGCCGCCAGCAGCCGGGAGAGTCTCTCCGGGACTACATCCGGCGATTCTCGAAGCAGCGCACCGAGCTGCCCAACGTCACCGACTCGGACGTCATCGGCACGTTCCTCGCCGGCACCACCTGCCGCGACCTGCTGAGCAAGCTGGGTCGCAAGACCCCCACCAGGGCGAGCGAGCTGATGGACATCGCCACCAAGTTCGCCTCTGGCCAGGAGGCGGTTGAGGCCATCTTCCGGAAGGACAAGCAGCCCTAGGGCCGCCAGCCAGAAGACGTCCCCGAGGCGTCCGCTCAGCGCGGCACCAAGAAGAAGAACAAGAAGAAGTCGCAAGCGAAGCGCGACGCCACCGACGCGGACCTTGTCACCGCCGTTGAGTACAAGAACCCTTGGAAACCTCCTAGAGGTGCCAATCTCTTCGATAAGATGCTCAAGGAGCCGTGCCCCTATCATCACGGGCCCGTCAAACACACCCTTGAGGAGTGCGTCATGCTTCGGCACCACTTTCACAAGGCCGGGCCACCTGCGGAAGGTGGCAGGGCCCACAACAACGACAAGAAGGAGGATCACAAGGCAGAGGAGTTTCCCGAGGTCCACGACTGCTTCATGATCTACGGTGGGCAAGTGGCGAACGCCTCGACTCAGCACTGCAAGCGAGAGCATCTGAAGGTCTGCTCGATAAAGGTGGCGGACGCCAGTCTACCTAGACTGGTCCGACAAGCCCATCACCTTCGACCAGGGCGACCACCCCGGCTGCGTGCTGAGCTCGGGGAAATATCCGCTCGTTGTCAACCTCGTCATCGGCAACGTCAGGCTCACCAAGGTCCTCATGGACGGAGGCAGCAGCCTCAACATCATGTACACCGAGACCCTCGGGCTCCTGCAAATTGATCTATCCTCGATCCGGACAGGCGTGGCGCCTTTTCACGGGATCATTCCCGAGAAACGCGTCCAACCCCTCGAACAACTCGATCTGCCCGTCTGCTTCGGGGCTCCCTCCAACTTCCGAAGGGAAACCCTCACGTTCGAGGTGGTCGGGTTCCGAGGAACCTACCACGCAGTACTGGGGAGGCTATGCTACGCCAAGTTCATGGCCATCCCCAACTACACTTACCTCAAGCTCAAGATGCCGGGCCCCAACGGGGTCATCACCGTCGGCCCCACGTACCGACACGTGTACGAATGCGATGTGGAGTGTGTGGAGTATGCCCAGGCTCTCGCCGAATCCGAGGCCCTCATCGCCGACCTGGAGAGCCCCTCCAAGGAGACACCAGATGCGAAGCACCACGCCGGCAACTTCAAGCCAGCAGAGACGGTTAAGTCCGTCCCTCTCGACCCCAGCAACGATGCCTCCAAGCAGATACGGATCGGCTCCGAGCTCGACCCCAAATAGGAAGTAGTGCTCGTCGACTTTCTCCGCGCAAACGCTGAAGTCTTTGCGTGGAGTCCCTCAGACATGCCTGGCATACCAAGGGGTGTCGCCGAGCACTCGCTGGATATCTGAGCTGGAGCCCGACCCGTGAAGCAGCCTCTGCCCCGATTCGACAAAGAAAAGCACAGAGCCATAGGCGAGGAGATCCACAAGCTAATGGCCGCAGGGTTCATCAAAGAGGTATTCCATCCCGAATGGCTTGCCAACCCTGTGCTTGTGAGAAATAAAGGAGGGAAATGGCGGATGTGTGTAGACTACATTGGTCTAAACAAAGCATGTCTGAAGGTTCCCTACCCTCTGCCTTGCATCGATCAAATCGTGGATTCCACTGCTGGATGCGAAATCATGTCTTTCCTCGATGCCTACTCAGGGTATCACCAAATCAGGATGAAAGAGTCCGACCAGCTCGTGACTTCTTTCATCACACCTTTTGGCATGTACTGCTATGTTACTATGCCATTTGGTTTGAGGAATGCGGGTGCGACATATCAAAGGTGCATGAACCACGTGTTCGGAGAGCACATTGGTCGAACGGTTGAGGCTTACGTCGATGACATCATAGTCAAGACGAAGAAAGCCTCCGACCACCTCTCTGACCTTGAAACGACATTCAAGTGTATCAAGGCGAAAGGCGTAAAACTCAATCTCGAGAAGTGCGTCTTTGGGGTCCCCCGAGGCATGCTCCTGGGGTACATCATTTCCGAGCGGGGCATCGAGGCCAACCCGGAGAAAATCACGGCCATCACCAACATGAGGCCCATCAAGGACTTGAAAGGCATATAGAGGGTCATGCGATGCCTTGCGGCTCTGAGCCGCTTCATCTCGCGCCTCGGCGAAAGAGGTCTACCTCTGTACCGCCTCTTAAGAAAGACCGAGTGCTTCACTTGGACCCCCGAGGCCGAGGAAGCCCTCGGGAACCTAAAGGCGCTCCTTACGAATGCACCCATCCTGGTGCCTCCCGCTGCCGGAGAAGCCCTCTTGATCTACGTTGCCGCTACCACTCAGGTGGTCAGCGCCACGATCGTGGTCGAAAGACGAGAAGAAGGGCATGCATTGCCCGTCCAGAGGCCGGTCTACTTCATCAGTGAGGTACTGTCCGAGACCAAGATCCGCTACCCACAAATTCAGAAGCTGCTGTACGCGGTGATTCTGACGCGGCGGAAGTTGCGACACTACTTCGAGTCTCATCCGGTGACTGTGGTGCATCCTTCCCCCTGGGGGAGATCATCAAGTGCCGAGAGGCCTCGGGTAGGACTGCAAAGTGGGCGGTGGAAATCATGGGCGAGACAATCTCGTTCGTCCCTCGGAAGGCCATCAAGTCCCAAGTCTTGGCGGACTTTGTGGCTGAATGGGTCGACACCCAGCTCCCGGCAGCTCCAATCCAACCGAAACTCTGGACCATGTTTTTCGATGGGTCGCTGATGAAAATAGGGGCAGGCGCGGGCCTGCTCTTCATCTCACCCCTTGGGAAGCACCTCCGCTACGTGCTGCGCCTCCATTTCCCGGCGTCCAACAATGTGGCCGAGTATGAGGCTCTGGTCAACGGGTTGTGCATCGCCATCGAGCTAGGGGTCCGACGCCTCGACGCTCGTGGCGACTCGCAGCTTGTCATCGACCAAGTCATGAAGAACTCCCATTGCCGTGACCCGAAGATGGAAGCCTACTACGACGAAGTCCAGCGCCTGGAGGACAAGTTCTACGGGCTTGAGGTCAACCACGTCGCCCGGCGGTACAACGAGACTGCGGACGAGCTGGCGAAGATAGCTTCGGCGCGAACAACGGTTCCTCCGAACATCTTCTCCCGGGACCTACATCAACCCTCAGTCAAGACCGACGACACGCTCGAGCCCGAGAAGGTCTCGGCCTGCCCGAGGCGCCCTCGGCCCCCGAGGGTGAGGCACTGCGCGTCGAGGGAGAGCAGAATGGGATCCTGCCTGATCGAGACTGGCAGACCCCGTACCTGCAATATCTCCACCAAGGAGAGCTGCCCCTCGACCGAGCCGAAGCTCGGCGATTGGCGCGGCGCGCCAAGTCATTCGTCTTGCTGGGTGACGGGAAGGAACTCTACCACCGTAGCCCCTCCGGCATCCTCCAGCGATGCATATCCATCGCCGAAGGCCAGGAGCTTTTACAAGAAATACACTCGGGGGCTTGCGGTCACCACGCAGCGCCTCGAGCCCTTGTTGGAAACGCTTTCCGACAAGGTTTCTTCTGGCCGACCGCGGTGGCCGACGCCACTAGAATTGTCCGCACCTGCCAAGGGTGTCAATTCTACGCAAGGCAGACGCACCTACCCGCTCAGGCTCTGCAAACAATACCCATCACCTGGCCGTTTGCTGTGTGGGGTCTGGACCTCGTCGGTCCCTTGCAGAAGGCACCCGGGGGCTACACGCACCTGCTGGTCGCTATCGACAAATTCTCCAAGTGGATCGAGGTCCGACCCCTAAACAGCATCAGGTTCGTTCAGGCGGTGGCATTCTTCACCAACATCATCCATCGCTTTGGGGTCTCGAACTCCATCATCACCGACAACGGCACCCAGTCCACCGGCAGAAAGTTCCTGGACTTCTGCGAGGATCACCACATCCAGGGTGGACTGGGCCGCCGTGGCACACCACATGACGAATGGGCAGGTAGAACGTGCCAACGGCATGATTCTGCAAGGACTCAAGCCGAGGATCTACAACGACCTCCACAAGTTCGGTAGGCAATTGATGAAGGAACTCCCCTTGGTGGTCTGGAGCCTGAGGACGATGCCAAGTCGAGCCACGGGCTTCACACCGTTCTTTCTAGTCTATGGGGCCGAGGCCATCTTGCCCACAGACTTAGAATACGGTTCCCCAAGGACGAGGGCCTACGACGACCAACGCAACCAGACTAACCGAGAAGACTCACTGGACTAGCTGGAAGAGGCTCGGGACGTGGCCCTACTACACTCGGCGCGGTATCAGCAGTCCCTGCGACGCTACCACGCCCGAGGGGTTCGGTCCCGAGACCTCCAGGTGGGCGACTTGGTGCTTCGACTATGACAAGATGCCCGAGGGCGGCACAAGCTCACGCCTCCCTGGGAAGGGTCGTTCATCATCGCCAAGATTTTGAAGCCCGGAACATACAAGCTGGCCAACAGTCAAGGCGAGGTCTACAGCAACCACTACAAGAAACGCCTAAATTTTCGTGGGCCAAAAACCCACGAAAATAAGCCTAAACCGACGAAAATAGATAATTTTCGTCGGCAGGCCGACGAAAATAGCCGCCGAAAATAAGTTCGACGAAAATATGCCGCTATTTTCGTCGGCACCGACGACAATAAGTTATTTTCGTCGGCTTTCCCAAAGCCGACGAAAATAGGCAGTCGACCATCAATTTTCGTCGGCCGGTGGGGGCCGACGAAAATACGTGCTATTTTCGTCGGCCTAGGTGGTGGCCGACGAAAATAGCCTGGGAACATATTTTCGTCGGCCACCACCGAGGCCGACGAAAATTGATGGTTCCCCCCCCAAAACAGATTTTTCTGCACCTATTAATAATTCACAGCAATATACACAATATATCACAATTCACATATACAGATTCACAAGACTAATACATAATTCACAAAACACATTCACATATACATAGATAGTCCATAGTCCATTCAAATAAGTCTAGAGTCTATAAGTCCATTGTCCATTCAAATACACAATTCACAAAACTCTAGTCCATAAGTCTAGAGTCCATAAGTCCATAAGCTACTCACTACTCACTACTCACTCCTCACTAATCACTCCGGCGGGCTGTGGGAGTTTTGGCCACTCCCTCCTCCGCCACCAGGAAGGTGGCCACTCCCTCCAGCACCATGGACGTTGACACCACCCTCCGATCCATGAGCATGTGACGCTGAACCCTGCAATTCATCAATCATTCAAATAAGGCTGTATTTTGCTATCACTATACATATACATTGATGTGTTTGGTCAATATTTGCATAAAACTAAACATGGAACGTCACCTGTGATCCATGGTGAGTAGGAGGTTGTGCATGCATCCACGGATACTGTTGTGGTGGCCACCCCAGCGGTGGTGGCACCCACCCCGTCGGTGGCGGTGCCATCCACGCTTGAAATGGCTGAGAGCCCGCCGGTGGCTGGGAGACCGGTGGCACCCATCCCGGGACTGGCTGCGATCCTTGGGGTGGATGCGTCCAAGTGCCTGGAGGTGCCTGCGTCCACCCAACACCGGTCCACTGTGGCTGCGACGCTGGAGCTTGTCCTGGCCACTGTCCCCATTCTTGTGCCTGCGAGCCATTTTTGATAATAAAGAAAGAGTTGCTATGGAATTGAAGTGTTCGGATAGTGTTACCTGGGGAGGGCGAAAAGCGGGCAAGTTCATATCAGGGCCGAGTCGAGTAGTCATTTCCTGCAAATGGATGCAACGTTAGAATCACAACATTATACTTTGAATTCAATGACGACACGTGATGAGATAGACGGATTACCTGAAAATAAGAAGCCATATATTGCGTCAGCTGTCCAACCTGCTCCTGCGCTGCTCGAGCCTGCTCCTGTGCTGCTCGAGCCTGCTCCTGTGCTGCCCGAGTCTCCTCCTCCAGCTTAGCCTCTCGAGCAGACCTGGAGGAGCGAGAACTCCCTCCCGAAGACGATGCCTTCCCTTGACCTATTGTCCTGTTATATTCCACAACGCCGGTGCCAAAGGCAAACCTGCATGATACACATAGTTGAGCCATTAAGTGGACACATTCTTGTTAATGAAATCGTCGAATCAAACACAAACACCTCACCTGCCATGCTTTCTACCCCCACCACTATGGTACAACGCCGAGGCATCTAAGTCTGAATGCATCCAGTCGAAGTCAGGCCCATGGCGTTGAGTCATTTCCTCCCCATATGCATTCTGCAAAGAAAGTTGGAGTTAGACACAAAACATGCAATTTAATTCGTAAATACAAACTTGTTTACCATTTTCTCCCTTGCCGCCTCGCTGCATAGCACATCAGGGTTCGCCGGATCAGGGCCACGGTGACCACGGACGTAAACCTCCATAAAACTTGGAGCAACTCCACTTTCAGCTTCCTGCATGAAAAAGAAGAGTTAAACCATATAATTTTCATAGATGTAACATACAAGTTTGATTTATATACTTACCATGCGGCGTGCGGTACCAAGGTGTCCATCGGCGCCGTACCTGTGCCCCGGTCCTTCAGTGCCACGGTTGGCACGGTGCTTGTTGGACTCTGCAATCCACTCAGGCGACGCCCATCTCTTAGCCAACCACCTCCAGGCTTCCATGTCCTTCGACAGCCAATCCACAACGCTCTCCAGGTACTGCTCCTCTGTGAGGTAGATCTCATTGGCCCCTAATGCTTTGCTCATTTTCTGACCCTTTATCTTCTTGTAGTAGTAGTTGACGGCCGCGATGCGAGCATTGTACATGGCATCCTTGATTATCTTATCAGCGCACTTCCGAAAGTGCCTCTTCACACGTGTCCACTAAGCCTGATCCTCCTCGATGTCATCCGGCAATTGGAACCTCCCCTACATATCAATCGAGAAGTTAAGTTAAAGTAAGATTAGGAGAAGCAATAATTCAATGAATTGCTTATATACGAAAGTAAACTCACCCAGAACTCGTCCCACACAGCCACCTGACAAGTCCTTCGTTTTTTTTCCGAACTTCCCCCTCCGCTACTGCTTTCCCCTGACTCCCCTGGCTCGACATAGTCCTTTAGACCCCAGTCAGCCCACTGCATAGCCGCGAACCTCTCGCCATTGAGCTCCACCATGCCAGGGTAGTAGAAGCGACAGAGGCTACCCAACACCGCGTTCACCTTGGGACGTCTGCCTGTACCGTCCCAAGTCAAGTCTTCCCATGACCTACAAAAATTAATAAAACAAGTAAACTAGTGCAATCACGTTCACATTAAAAAATTAACACAACATAAATAAGCCCCACCATTCTCCATGCGGCCGGATCAGCCTCCTCTCGGCAGGTCTCGGACCAAGCGCATTGCTCTTCTTATACCTAAGTATACAAGTAAATTCAATATGATGAAATGATTAGAAACTAATATCAATTAAACTAATATGCATAATAATACCTGAAGGACGTAGAACCATCTGACGTGTCGCCCGCGCTGCCTGCCCCCATTGGGTCAACCTCCTCATCCTGCTCACCCTCCTCATCCTGCTCACCCTCCTCACCCTGCACATGAGCATCCTGCTGAGGAGTCTCCTGCTCACCCTCCTCACCCTGCACTTCGTCTAGACAGTCGAGAAGTTGCTGCTGCCTCTGTCGGCTCTGTGAGGTGCCCTGAAAAAGCCCACTGCCCGAGCTGTCCTCGCTGGCTGCGCTGCCCCCACTCCTCCTTGATCTCCTATGCTTGAACATGTTCAACTGTAGATAAATTAATGTCAAACCACAGTATATGAAACAAATAATATGAAAATTAATAATGTGGAAATTGGAATACATAGCTTAATTGATTAACTAAAAGAAACATACTAATCAAAAGTCATCCGCATCCGATGATGCTTCTTCGGCTCGTTGTTTATTCATACGCTCTTGATTTCATTGGATCCTTACTGATCTTCTAACGACGACAGGTCGTTTGCGCTTTGACCTAGGTTCTTCAATTAAGTCGCTTGAATTGCAACAGAGATTTTCAAGTCCTTCTCCATTGGTCACATGGAATCGGTGAGCTATGTCTTGATTCGACGCCGCTTCTGGTTGAAAAACAGCATCATCGTTGTCCCTGCTTGTACTCACGTAGTCAGCACTCTCTGGAGCGACGACTTGTGGGTTGACTTTGATTGCAACCCACCAAGCCCTAAGGCTTGGGTGAGGATATGGCAGGTAGTACACCTGTTTTGCCTGATTTGCAAGGACAACATCGCTCATACTGCTCGGAATCCTAGAGCTATGCTTCACCTCGACATTACCATACTTGTCGACACGAGTCCCACTATGAGCATCAAACCAGTCGCACTCGAAAAACACGACTTTAAGTTCTTTGGGGCCATCGAAAATCAACTCTACAATGTTTTGAAGAACACCGTAATAGTCCACTACTTTGTCATCGTCAACATATGAACTTGCCAACACACCACTATTGGTGGTGGCTGCCAATGGTCGACTCTTCTCCACTAGACGACCAGTTGCATCTTTAAAAGCGTGCTCAAGAAAATCCTTTGTTACACCCATCCATTCATTCGAATGTGCCCCATCCTTTCTCCACCCGTCATACATCACCCTCCGATCACCGTCCATTTCAAAGGCTAAACAAAAGTCAAAGAACATCAACGATCGTCCGTGGCTTATTTAGGTGAACTCCCTATTAGGTAAAGGCCCTAAACCCACCCAAGAGTGTAGGCCGATGCTTGTGATTTATGACGTGTAGCCTACGATTGCCGCGAAATTTCGGCAGCATAACCCCGCTGCTCTCCAAGCACACGCCTGAACATGGTGTGTTGGAGAACAACTGGGTTACAAAACTGAAATTCCGCGTCAATCGTAAGGCACATGTCACAAATCACAAGCATCAGCTTACACTCTCAGGCTGTCCAAAATACGTGGACAATTCCGGAACGGCGAACCTCACAAGCCAATGTGACGTTCGCCGTTCCCGAACGGGTGACGCATACGGTTCGCTACGGTTAACGATTAAAACTGAGAATAATGTATACATGAGAAATTACGAAAACAATGTATACCTGAGAATAATGTACGAGTCTAGCTAACGGTGGAGAAGGTCAAGTCGGAAGAACACCTATATACAAAAAATATTATTGTCAATAAAAAATTTGGCAGCACCTCCCCTATAAAGTGATGTTTCTAAAACCTGCAAATAAACGACAACACGATGGTTGCCAACACAGAAAACTACATGATAGCTACATAATAAACAATATGCTGACCAGTATATGCTAAACAATATGTTGACAAGTATATGCTAAACAATATGCTACAAAATAAGCTAACTACTAGTCCATGAAATTCGTAAGTACAACTCAAATGAAATACCCTTTTGTCCATGTGACCATGTCTACTTGGCTCCTTAAAAAAACTGAACTAGCAGCTTTATTTCACTTGATTTGTTGGTGCATATGCTAAATAGTTTGATTATCAGGCTTCTTATAAAGTTAAACAACTTATAGTTCCATTTACAATAGGAATACCTGGATGACAGTCTTGGAGCCAACAAAAGCCTCTATCTTCTTCCAGTCACGATCAAAGCTAAAAAGAAAAGAAACATAGTTTACACATGAATATTACATGCAAGATATGGTCTTATATTTCACTGAATTTGTGGGACATGTGTATGGATTCAAGAACAGTAAATGTGGTGTTCTTGTGGCAACAAGGGACGCTATCGTCACAATCATACACCGGAAAAAGTTGTGCAGAGACTATGGGAGTTTGGGACCAAGAGTGGTATCACGCACAACAAATCATGATGCTCAAAGACGTCAATAAATTCAGGTGTCCAATCATGACCAAGTTAATGCTTGCAATCAAAATACTATGGAACAGATAGATAATAAGAGAAGGCAGAATGCTACTAACAACCCATGCGTGTAAGAGTGCATTCTGAAAGGCCATCGGCAAAGCATGTGCTGACAAAGATGCATGGCGCCTTTTCAACTGGACGGAGATGGATGAATTTTGGATCCTGATTAACTTGTGTCGGTAGACTAATTGCAAGAACACATGCTTTGCTGGCTTACAGAATCTAGTGTGTGCCCTACCCAGCCAAATGACACAACCAGTTGAGCAAAGAGCACTAGAGTCTTCATCAGTTGAAGTTCCAACATCTGCAATTGGATGCTTCCTATTTGTCATACATATTCTTCTTGTGAACTAGTGAACCACAGTAGCCCAAACGCCCAATACATCTTATTTTCGTATGTTCCACATAAAAAAACCGAAAACACTTAAATGAATCAAGTCCTAGTTGAATCCTAAACCTAAAAAAACTGCCTGATGTAGTACTAGTAAAGCAAAGGGTCAGCACAATTTCTTCATCAATTCAAATTCCAAATTCTGCAAATTGGATTCATCCTATTTCACATGTACTCGGTACTTCATATTCAGCTTGTGAATCACAGTAGCTGAACTGCCCGAACACATAATTTGTTTCCCTATGTTGGACCTAAAAATGACAGGGAAACCTTCGACTAATTATAAAGTTCTAAATTGAAATCATAAAAAAGAAATTGAGTTACAAAAAATGATAGTAAAATTCAAATAAGTAACAAACAGATGCACCGACTAATTATTACGACTGCTCCATATCTTTAGAAAAAATGCTCAAGACATTAAAAAGTAAAAATCCACGACGACATAATTAACGTATCAAAAAGACAGAAAACATCTAGTCTTCTAGCGAGAATACTACATCATTTGTTGGCATTGGAAGCATGTCCCTAGCAACATTTACTGTACGATGTTTGTGATCACTATGACATTCAGAGCAAAGGCAGTGTTCGATATGGGATGACTGAACTGACACAATGGTGGCTCAATGCTTTTAGTTTAGGAAACAGTGGCATGGCAGTTAAGTCACAGCCAAACATTCAAAGGAACTCCATGAACAGATTAAGGGGATTATCGTTCATACTGGTGTACGATAAAGGCAAGGAGAATATAGTGGCTGATACATTTTCACAAGGGGGTTCACTTATGGCTAGGTATGGTGACCTTGCTGTTCAAATAGATATACCTAACTCTGTTGTGACTAATTCCTATGCTCTGGATATGTTGCCAATAGTGACCACCCACAGTCCACATGGGGTGGTGTACTCAGTTCAGTGGGGCAAAGTTATAAGGCTCCATCAGTTTGGGAAGCAGTGTTTAGTTTCTGAGCAAGCGAAAGAAGAGCAGCAGGTTCGTTTGCCAATTGTCTCATACCTGTTTCGTTTGCCAAGTTCTGGCGGCGATCAGAGCTCACGTCCCGGCGTCTGCGCACACCGGTGGCCAGGGGCCATCACAAGGCTGAGCTGTGGTCTGTGGAGGGCAAGGAGGAGGCGGTCGGGAGCCCCTACCGTCCGTGGCCCCCTCTCGCGTGGCGTGGCTCCTTGGGACGGGAGCGACGGAAACGGAGCGGAGCGGGTGAAAGCGGTGGACCGGTGGAGGTGGACTGGAGAGCCCGAGCGAGGTGACGGCGAGGGAGGTGGACCGGGTGACGGCGAGGGAGGACGGCGGGCGGCGTTGCGGCGTTGCGGCAAGGGAGGACGGCGGGCGGCGTTGCGGCGAGGGAGGACCGGAGGCGGCGATGGCGGCGCGGAGACAGAGGGCGGGCGGGCGGCGGCGCAAAGAGGAATTGAAGTGCGAGACGAGCGAGAGAGAGAAAGTGGGCTGAGGCCGACTAACAGACCACTATGTTCGTCGGTCTGGCTATGACCGACGAAAATAGAGCTTATTTTCGTCGGCCTCGGGGCCCACGAAAATATCTTTCCTATTTTCGTGGGCAGGCCGACGAAAATATGTACTGGCCCACGAAAATAAGCCAAATTTTCGTCGGTCCCGAGGGCCGACGAAAATAACTACGTAATTTCGTGGGCCAACCGACGAAAATAGCTAGGCCCACGAAAATTTATGCGTTTCCTGTAGTGAACGCTTGGAACATCCGACAGCTACGTCGCTTCTACCCTTAAGATGTTTTCAAGCCGTTCATATACCTCATTTACATACAAAGTCTAACCATCAAGGAAGGGTCAGCCTTGCCTCAGCAAAGCCCGACCCTCCCTCGGGGGCTAGAAGGGGGGAACCCCCTCCGCGTCAAAATTTTCCTCGGAAAAAGTCTTTCTGCCAGAATATCTTTCATGCTTTTCGACTACTTCGGTAGTGGGATCATGAAAACGATGGAGTACACATAAGCAGGCAAGGCCGACCGAGCCGAGGGACTCCTACGCCTCCAGGATACGGATACCTCACTCGTCACCTTCTGCGAGAAGTAACTCGCGTTCGGATGAGCGATCCTGCTAACCAAACAAGCCTTAACGCTCAAGAGACTTTCTGCCGAAACGGTTTCTTAGGTTTTCTCGGCTACGTCGATAATAGAATCTCGCGGACGAGCAAGAGTACACGTAAGCGGCAAGGCCGACCGAGCCGAGGGATTCCTACGCCTCCGGGATATGGATACCTCACTCATCACCTTCCATGAGAAGTAACTCTAGCTCGGATGAACGATTCTACTACCAACGAGCAAGCCCTGATACTCGAAACAAGAGGAAAAGAAACACAGCTTTACAACACGACGACAGAATGTTTGGGCCTCGGCGGCCACAAAAAACATAAGCATACTACAGGCGAACCGATCCTACAGGCTCAGACGTCGATGGAGGGGGAGCAGCAGCACCCTCGGCGTCAACTCCACCTTCGGCAAAGTCCGACCGAGCCTCGGACGGCAACACGGTCGGAGGATCTCCGCTCCGAAGGACGACATCAGCACCACGTCCGGGCCATCGCCGCCAGGGTCTCCTCCAGGAACCCGGCCCGAGCAGACGGCTCGGCCGGCCGCCCCGAAGCCTCAGCCAGCTGTCCCCCGAGGACACCAGCCCGGCTCGTGGCCTCGGCAACTCGACTCCGGCACTGGTCCCGCCAGTGGACGACCCGGCCAGGCCCCGGCCGACGAAGCTTCCTTTTTCGAGCCAACTCTGCCTCTGTCCACGCTGACACCGCTGCCCTCAGCCCCGGCTCACCGTAGAGCGGCCGAGGGTCTCTTTGACTAAGCAAGTGAAGCCTCGGGCGGCAAGGCCGACCGAGCCGAGGGACTCCTACACCTCCGAGATATGGATACCTCACTCGTGACCTTCCGCACAGAGCAATTCACATTTGGTTAAGCGGTTCGGCTAGCCGACAGGCGAGTCCTAGTGCTCGAATTGAGGAAGAAACACGGCTTCACGCCAAAATACATACATGTTTAGGCCCCGACAGCCACAATGAACAAGACACCGGCACTCAAGGTGCCATTACAAACGGAACTCCGGTTCCACTCCCGCAGGTATGTACAACCCCCCACATTGGAGGGCCTGCGGGACAACGAAACGCCGATAGAATGACCTTCGGAGAGTGCGGCCAAACAACAGCAGCGATGACCTCAGGGCAGACACTGCTGCGACAAGGCCCTCACCCACAGCCCCACTCGAGGGGCGAGGACAAGCTACCAAGGCCGTGGAGCCGGAGGTCAGACCACAGGTGGCGCCGACTATCTCGTCGGCAGAGAATCCTCTTCCGGCTGCCTCGGTGGGAGGTGGTGCCGGAAGCAGCGCCAAAGCCGCTCAGGCCGGAGAGCTAGACACGCGGCAAGCTGCCAGCGCCATGAACGGTGAACGCCCTTCCCCCCGATCACTGAGGGAAGGAGCGGGCCGCTGCCCGCGTGGGGGTAGGCCCCGGCTTGCCTCGCTCTCTGCCCCAGCAAGGATGATGAAGATCCTTGAAGCTGAGGGCGGGGCAGAGGCCGTAGCCCGGCTCGCTTCTCCCCACCATCGAACTGGTGGTCACCGTCTTGGGTGACCACCGGCGAGGGGATGCAGCCGGGCTACCTGATGAAAATCCTTGAAGCCGAACGATGGCTGAAAGGTACCAACTTCCGCGAAGTTGTGTTCCTCCTCCGACGACGAGACGAAAGCAACGCGAGCGCTCCCCATCCGGGGGCTCGGAAGGTGGAAGGGCGCGATGCATGAGGAGAGTGCGAAGACATGGTTGCCGTCCAAGGGGGTCGCCCTCCTTTTAAAGGCAACTCTCCCCACTTGTGCCCTCAACCGTCGCGGACTGGGTCTTCTCCAACATGCTCCAAGGTCCTCCCCCTACGACACGGGGGCTGGGTCCCACGCGTCATGCAAGATGCCCCAGGACAGAAGAGGCCAAACCGCCACACGCGGTACGCGTAACTACCCAGCGGTTACAAGCGGTCCTCCACTTTCGCCCAGACCAGCGGGTGAAAGGGCGGACCGCCATGCAGGCGGCATGCAACCGCACCAAGGGGGCGCACCCCTTCGACTTCGACGCGTCCAGCATGGAGGTCCAGGCCCACACGTCATGTAACCGGCGCGCCGGTTACTACGTGCGAGAAACTGCACCGCCACTCGCGCTAGTACCGCGCCTTCTCGACTGCGGGGCCGGTGCCGCGGCTCGAGGCAACCCCGCGCATGACCCAACAGTGCCAACCGAGCACATCGGTCATGGGTCAATCAACTGCGGGAGAAGGCGCGACGGTCGATACGGCCAGAAATGGGCCGGCAGTAATGGCGGCAGCAGGCAGGCAGAAGCAGCGGTCAAGTCATCAGTAGGCTCACGTTCCCTCCAGGGACAACGAGAGAGCCCTCTCCCACGGCGTGAAGACGACGCGCCCGTGTTCCGTTCCTCGAACGGCTCACGCACGCACAACGACTGCCCCGCCAACCACTCGACCCGTCGCATTAACTCTGCGGCAGGGCAGGCGGCACCTTTGGCAGGCGAGACAGGCGACGCTTCACCTCCGCTATAATGACCGCGTCAAAAAAGGTGCGCCACGTCACTCAATTTCATATCCTTTTCCTCTTCCCCTTTCTCTCTCTTGCCGCAGGGACCGGGAAAGGGGATACTCCGAAAGGGATCCTTCTCCATGAAGGAAGCGGGCCCTGAGCCCCCTACTGCTCAGAGGTTCGAAGGCTGGCCCCTCGGAAGGGTTCAACAGCTGCCTCAGAGCACTCGGGCTCTGCGCCCCCTACTGATCAGAGGTTCAAAGGCTGGCCCCTCGGAAGGGTTCAACAGCCGCCTCAGAGCACTCGGGCTCTGCGCCCACTACTGGTCAGAGGTTCGAAAGGCTGGCCCCTCGGAAGGGTTCAACGGTCGCCTCAGGCCACTCGGGTTCCGCGCCCACTACTGATTAGGGGTTCGTAGGCTGGCCCCCGAAGGGTTCGACAGCCGCCTCAGAGCACGCAGAGCGAGGGATGACTCTGGGTACGTTCGATACACAACCAAGGCTCGGGCTACGCTCCTGAGGTACCCTAGGACATTTCTGAGACCAGCGGGAGCGATTTCATAACGGAATCCCATCAGAGGGAGGCATCGAGCCCTCGGACCCCGTCAAAAGGGGATCGGGTCCGGCGAATCACCCGCAGGTACTTTTGGAGCGCACCTCTGGGCCACTAGCCGACCCCTAACGAATGGGGCACGGGCGTCCACTCGGATTACCCGTTAGCAACTCACTGGAGACACCATGTTCGGCGCCCTCCGAGGGCAACATGGCGCTTTCCCCCCTCCTCCTTGCGGAAAGGCGACGTAGGGGCGTATGGAAAAAGCCGAGTCTGTCCTTGACCGTCCTCTCGCTCTGTGCGGAGGCTCGGGGGCTGCTCTCGCAAACCCGGCTCCAGCCAAACCGTTGACAGCGTCAACATACTAGCCCGAGAACTTGGGACTCGACTATGCACCCAGGCTACGGCCAGTTCGCATGAGGGAACCACCAGACCGACCGAAGCATCACGAAACGCGCTAAGACCTCAAAGGAGTCAAACCACTCCTCCGAGGCCTCGGGGGCTACACCCGGCAGGTGTGCTCGCGCGCACCCACCGGAACGAAACGCAACCGAGAAAGGACGGTCCCCTTGCAAAAAAGTGCGACAAAAGCCTCCAAGCGAGTATCAACACTCCCTTCGAGGCTCGGGGGCTACTGTTAGGGACCATAATTAGGGGTACCCCCAAGACTCCTAATCTCAGTTGGTAACCCCCATCCGCACAAAGCTGCAAAGGCCTAATGGGCGCGATTAAGGTCAAGGCTCAGTCCACTCAAGGGACACGATCTCGCCTCACCCGAGCCCAGCCTCGGGCAAAGGCAGCCGACCCCGGAGGATTCACATCTCGCCCGAGGGCCCCCTCAAGCAACAGGACACACCATCGGCTCGCCCGAGGCCTAGTCTTCGCAGAGAAGCAACCTTGGCTAGATCGCCACGCCAACCAACCATATCGCAGGAGCATTTAATGCAAGGATCGCCTGACACCTTATCCTGACGCGCGCTCTTCAGTTGACAGAGCTGAAGTGACCGTAGTCACTTTGCCGCTCCACTGGCCGACCTGACAAGAAAACAGCACCGCCTACCCCGCTCCGACTACTTTGCCACTCGCTAGAGTGAGGTCGACAGTGGCCATGTCCAGCCTCGGGCGACATAGGAAGCTCCGCCTCGCCCGACCCCAGGGTTTGGCCCCCGTCTTAGCCTCGGACGATGGACTCTGCCTCGCCCGACCCCAGGGCTCAGACTCAACCACGACTTAGAAGACGACGAACTCCACCTCGCCCGACCCCAGGGCTCGAACTCAGCCTCTGCTTCGGAAGACGACGAACTCTGCCTCGCCCGACTCAGCCTCGGCTTTGGAAGACGACGAACTCCGCCTCGCCCGACCCCAGGGCTCGGACTCAGCCTCGGCTCCGAAAGATGACGGACTCCGCCTCGCCCAACCCTAGGGCTCGAACCTCGGAGGAATTGCCACCTCGCCCAAACTCGGGTCCGGACCAGCCACGTCGCCAGGGGGGCCATCATTACCCTGCCCCTAGCTAGCTCAGGCTACGGGGAACAAGACCGGCGTCCTATCTGGCTCACCTCAGTAAACAAGTAATGATGACACCCCGCACGCTCCATGACGACGGCAGCTCCCAGCCCCTTACGTCAGCAAGGAGACGTCAGCAAGGATCCGACTGCCCCAACAGCTAGTACTTCCGCAGGGCTCCAGCGCTCCTCCGATGGCCACGACATCACATGAACAGGTTGCCAAAACCTCTCCGACTGCCACGACGGCATGTACTTAGGGCTCTAGCTCCTCTCTGTTAGACACGTTAGCACACTGCTACACCCCCCATTGTACACCTGGACCCTCTCCTTACGCCTATAAAAGGAAGGTCCAGGGCTCTCGTACGAGAAGGTTGGCCGCGCGGGAGAACGGGCCGACGCATAAGGCTCTCGCTCTCACTCTCTCTCCCACGCGAACGCTTGTAACCCCCTACTGCATGCGCATCCATCCGCCCTGGCGCAGGACAACACGAAGACCAGGGTTTCCCCTTACTGTACTCCCCCTTTGTGTCTTGTCTCGCGCTGACCCATCTGGGCTAGGACACGCAGCGACAATTTACTCGTCGGTCTAGGGACCCCCCGGGGTTGAAACGCCGACAGTAATTATGTATCTCATATCTACAAATAACAGTTGTTTTCATTGTTGTATGTTCAATTTATTTCATTTGTAAAAATATCATTGACTTTGGTGAACATCGTGCCAATTGTCGTGACATACAACAATCCTTTGCTGATGGCGCGTGTATCGACAATGTGTTTATGCAATGCTTCATTGAGTGTGTCCGCGATGACGCGTCTAAACATATTCCTTCATTGAATGCTCACCAGCTCATCCTAGATGTTAATGTTGGGGTATGACTTCTACCTTTATATCACTTTTATTTAATGCATAGCATATATGGAAAATACATAATACTACTCTATCCTATTAAGCTATATTGAACTTTGAGGAGCAGGAGCAACATAGTAAGTCTCCTCGTCCTTTTGACCCTTCAATTCTGGAGAGTTACCTTTTGAACAAACTTCCTTCCTTCAAGAAGCTGGATGAGTACAAATCAGTAAATTTCTGTTCCCTGACCCATCACATTGTCACTGCATTTTTGCTGCATTTAAATTTCAATCACATTCATGCATATCAACCATAGTGTATTCAACATTTGGCTTTTTCATTTTTTACATGCAGATAATGGTACCCATGCTACGAGCAGGACATTGGACCTTGTATGTTGTTAATTTTCAGATTAGATGCATACATGTGTTAGATTCTAACCCATGTGGGCCAGAACTTGGTGGGACTATCTGGAAGACGTACCATTGTACACCTATGGATATGGGTGACAGGAAGGTTTCATGGGCCAGGTTAATAATGAGTAGGCTCAATCTAGCCATACAAAATGTTCGACCAAGATCACCCCTCCTTGCTTTTTGGAAGTACCCTATTGAACTCCCCACTAACTGTCCAACAATGAAAGCGGGGTCTAATGATTGTGGATTTTTTGTTATGAGATATATGCAGCAATACAACTACATGGATGGAGCTATCAATGCAGTCATTGAACCGGTACGTAATTGATAGCTAGACTTTTTTGTGTTATGACACAATGTATGTATAATTATGTCTAACTCACCTTTTCCTTATATTGGTTTGCAGGATAATTCAGAGGACATTCGCTCTCTTGTATTGCATTACATCATATTCCATCACCTAAACAAAAACAACTCCATGCTTTCAGATCTAGAAAGATTCAAGTTCTCTCAGTAGTAGCCTAGTATAGTTTACTGTCACTGAATGGTAGTCTCAACATGATGGTCTGTTGGCTTTTGTTGGCTTCAAGTTCTCTCAGTAGTAGCCTAGATTAGATTACTGTCACTGAATGGTGTTTATGTACATAATGGTCTGTTGGCTTATGTTAGCATACATATAATACTTTTGTCCATATGCGCTCTTAGCAATCTCCTAGCTATGTCATACCAGATATGTTCTATATGGAGATATTTATATATGTTAGTTATGCACCTTTTCATTTCTGTTCTAGTGTGATTATGCATTTATCTATAATGGTTTATGCCTTTTTATTTAGTTTTTTATGATATGCGCCAGCATATACATAGTGACTTCAATGCGTCGGCTGTTTATGTTCAGTTATGTACTCTTTTTAGTTCTGCTCTGTCGTGATTATGCATTTATCTATAATGGTTTACTCCTTTTTATTTAGTTTTTTACGATATGCGCCAGTATATACATAGTGACTTCAATGCGCCGGCTGTTTAGTTTTTTCAATAAAAATACTTTATGTCATGGAATGAATATCTGCTTATATGGCCAAACAAATCCACCATTAGCATATTTCATAGGAAATAATTATGTTGCATTACTAGATATAATCCATACAGTGAGCTTTTAACGTAAATAATCATCATATAGTATCATGATCATAACATTTTCATACAATCCTATAGAACATTTTTGCATGTATGTTTCAAAATCATGTCAAATTATCGCCATCGGAACCATGGTCTCCAGAATCAACCAGTTTAGGCTTCTTTGATGTGGATGTCTCATTCCACTAGGGGGCCATTGTTGAATTCTTGTTTCTAGACCTAGGCGTCGTCCTCTTTTTCTATCAGCAAGGCTAGCCAATTTAACCCTATTTTCCTCCACAGACAGGCATGTGCGACTGTTGTGTCCACCAGCAATGCCACATTTTTGGCACTTTTGAGTCTTCTTGTTTTCTCCTTTCGCACCCAGTTTCACAACTCTTTGCTCACTAGTTTTGATCGTCCTTCCTTTTGGCCTTGCGTTATTTGGGCGCACTAAGCTTATGCCATCTACAATAAATTCCAGTCTCTACATGCCATACAAAAAAATATTTATAGGGACACATGTTATGATGTCAAATTATAAATACTTACGAACATTAAATAAACAGAATACTTGCAATTTAATAAAATTAAAAATTCAACCTTTCTAACATCCCCATCTTGTGTCCCTTCAAAATCATCATTTCCAACAAGCGTCATTTGCAACTCAGATTGATGATGTGCATCAATATTTCTGCTTCCATCCTACTCATTAGTGCATTATAGTCAATATTACAAATAATGTTTAAATCATCAAATGTGTTTGCATTATACATAAATTGCCATTGTTTTTTTGCCATATATTACCTGCTACAGTGAACGTACTGGCACATGCTCCTCATTATCACATTGTGACACATGTTCACCTTCATCGTTTCCAACACATCCTCTTCGCCCTGGAACGTTTAATTATTACAATTGGCAACAACTAAGTTGTGAATAAAATGTAGAATAATTGTATAAAAACAACACCCACATGGTTGCCCCCTCCAGTACTTGCACCACCAGCATCATCACATCCTATATCTGGCTCCAAACGCCCAAGTATCTCAAATAGTTCATCCATTGCGTCCAAGGCCTTATCACTCCCTGCCTTTGACATACTAGCATGGTTTACCACCTTCATTGCCTTAAGCAACATTTTCTGCCTATATGATTTTGTCTCTCCATCCTTTCCACTCATTTTCCTGTCATCTCTTGAAAATATCACATCTTGCCTAGCTGAGTATGTGTAACACTGTAGAATGTATTCCTTAGGTATCCTTTCTAGATGAATATGCATGAATGTTCGGATAAAATGCACACAAAATAGGCCTACATTTAAACAAGGGGCAACATTTCACATTCACCTTTTATTATTAGCATATAAATCATATGACATTATATCACAACTCTGGCATACCTGTGTGCTCCCATTGTTTGCATTCACATTTAAACTTCCCAGCCTCGACATCCGCCTTCACTCTGAATTGGTGTTGCCCCTACATGATTTTTTTCGATCTTGATGTATGCTGCACCAACCAATCATTTGTGCCTCCATCTAGATCAAGTGATATCCTATACGCAGTAGCGTATTTTATTGACTCTTCGAACCTATTCACCACAGCCCTTGTGTATGCCCTTGCAACCCTAATTTCGAACATATATAGTGTTGTGGTATCCTTTTGACCCTGCATATGTACTAATTAGATATTTATTGTCAGACTATTAAACAGTATAATGCATAAATGATATTACATACCATACAACCTAGTGTCTCCTTTCCTTCTTGCATCTTCCTGCTATGCAGTAGTTTCAACATTTGCTTCGCAAACTCATGAAGTGGAGTGTTTGAATCGACATGAGCGCTCTTCATGAGTTTGTTCATGCTCTCGCTACATTGTGTAGAGACCATAAGCCCACAATAGTCATGTTTGAAAAAAACAAGAATCCATTCCTTACACATTTTATATCATTTTCTAAGAGTGCCATCTTCATGCAGGTTAAATTCATCAAGCAACATTGTCCATGTATTATAGACTGGAATTTTGTCTTAAAATCCGCTTCAGCATAACGTGCATACAACTTATTTAGAAATGGCATGTACCTATTTTGCACATGCCATAGACACAACCTGTGGACTGTGTTTGGGAAGACCCGACGTAATGCCATTGGCATTACAGGGTCTTTGAAAGGGAAATGTGCCTTTGGGCCATTTCTATAAATGTTTTGGTGATTAGATGCCCAACACATATTGACTTAGTTCTTATGTGCTAAATGAGTGAGAAGTGCAAATCAAAGAACAAGGTATGTTTCTAGACTTAGTAAATTGTTTTTAAATACTAACGTGTTTATCTAAGTGCTAGAAATAGTGACAAGAAAAGAAGAAAAGAATTGGAGAAGAGTTGGCTAAGTACAGCCAAAACCAGCACCATCCTGACACATCGGACTGTCTGGTGGTGCACCAGACAGTGTCCAGTGGTGCGCCGAACAGTGTCCAGTGCCCCAGGCGGCTCGACGGTGAACTGGCTGCTCTCGAGAATCGACTGGGCGACTTCGCTAAAAATCACCGGACTGTTCGATGGTGCACCGGACTGTCCGGTGCGTCATCAGCACCCGTGCCCAAGTTTTCGGCGACGAACTCGTCGCTCTCGAGAAAAGAATAAAGCGCCGCGACTAAAATTCACTGGACTGTGCGGTGGTGCACTGGACTGTCTGGTGTGCCAACGACGCTCGCGGCCAACGGTCGGTTGCACAATCTACGGGCGATGCATGGCCCGCGCCAATGGTTGGTTGGGCACACTGGACTGTCTGGTATGCACCGAATAGTGTTTGGTGCGCCAACCGGTCCCAAGGACCAACGGTCGACTGTGCCCGATATGGAAGGAAATCGTGCACCGGACATGAACAGTAGCTGTCCGGTGGTCCACCGGACTGTTCGGTGCACCACTCGACAGAAGGCAAGATTTGCCTTCCAAGTTGATCTCCAACGGCTCCTAGCTTCCTTAGGGCTATAAAAGGGACCCCTAGGCGCATGGAGCAGTACACCAAGCATTCACGAAGCATTATAAGACTCCCAGACTCTATCTCCACGCATTTGATTCATTGTGTTAGTGATTTGAGCTCCATTTGAGTTGTGAACTCCTTGTGCTGTGTTTCGAGCTCAAGTCTTGGCTTATGTGCGTGTGTGTGCTGCGGATTCGAGTCTTGTGTGCGTTGCTTTCCCTCCCTTACTTTTGTGCTTCTTTGTGATCTCTATTGTAAGGGCGAGAGGCTCCAAATTATGGAGATTCCTCGCAAACAGGAAGAATACTCGAAAGGAAAAGACCATGGTATTCAAGTTGATCATTGGATCACTTGAAAGGGGTTGAGTGCAACCCCCGTCCATTGGGACGCCACAATGTGGAAGTAGGCAAGTGTTACTTGGCTGAACCATGGGATAAAAATCGTGTGTCTCTTGTGATTGCTTTTCTCTATTATTATTTTGTTCACAAGAGATCACTTCATAATAACTTGATTAACTCGCACTAACATTTCTATAATCAAGTTTGTGGCTATTTAGTATTTGATTTTATAGGATCACCTATTCACCCCATTCTAGGTGCTCTCAATTGGTATCAGAGTCGTACTCTTCATCTAAGGGACTAACTGCCCAAAGAGATGGATCCTAAGGGAAAGGGGATGGTGGTCAACGACAAGGAGAAGGAGTCCCTCTTCAACGAGCCAAGAGACGACAAGCCCACTAACTCAGGCTCGAGTCACAAGAAGAGGGACAGGAAGAAGAAGAGGCGCATCAAGAAGATCATCTACTACGACAGCGATGCCTCCTCCTCTTCACCAAGGGACGACGACAATGACTCCTCGTCCAAGAAAAAGACGGTTATATCAAAAACTACTCCTTTGATTATTCCCGTATTCCGTATAATTCAAATGCTCATTTACTTTCTATTCCTCTTGGAAAACCCCCACACTTTGATGGAGAGGATTACTCATTTTGGAGTCATAAAATGCGTAGTCACCTATTTTATCTTCATCCTAGCATTTGGGAAATTGTGGAAAATGGGTGCATTTTGATAGTACGGATAATCCTGTGTTTATAAATGAACAAATTCATAAAAATTCCTAAACCACTACCGTTCTGCTAGCATCTCTGTGCAAGGATGAATATAACAAGGTTAGCGGCTTGGACAACACCAAACAAATCTGGGACACCCTCAAGATATCACATGAGGGAAATGATGCACTATGATCACCAAGATGGAACCGGTGGAAGGCGAACTGGGGAGGTTCACGATGATCAGGGGAGAGGAGCCAACACAGACGTACAACAGGCTCAAGACCCTCGTCAACAAAATCCAAAGCTATGGAAGCACAAGATGGACGGATCATGACGTCGTCCGACTCATGCTCAGGTCATTTACCATTATTGACCCCCATCTTGTCAACCTTATTCGTGAAAATCCCAGGTACACCAAAATGACGCCCGAGGAGATCCTCAGAAAATTCGTGAGTGAAAGCTCTCTTATGGGTTTTGGTGGTTTGGATGACAACCCAATTAAAAGACTAACAAGTGTGCTAAGTGTTGAACAGGTGCTTAATGCAAAGCTAAAAGGGTTCAACACAAGTGAACAAGTGTGATGATCCAAAGACTGGATTATCTATAGATAATGGACATCACAAGTAAGATGGACATTACTTAAGTGAGACTCCGTATGCGTAACTCAGAGACAACCGATCAAGCCAAGGATGGAGGCAAGAAGTGCTTCGAGGTACCGAGTGCACGGGAGAAGGTCAAGGAGACCAGGAACCCAAAGCCAAGGGTGAAGAAGAAGACTTGCAAAGTCAAGGTTGATCGAGTTAAGAAGAGTTATGGCACATCAAGGATCACTTCATAAGGACATGACTTACAACCAATGAGATAACATCTACAATTATGTGGTATAAGTCATAAGGCTCAAGATCAAGCTCAAGAAGTGAACAAGGTCACTAGAAGGAGGAACAGTGTCAAAGCCAGAACTAGAAGCAGCCCAAAAGAGCTAAGTTCACCTTGATCTTTAGTTTGGGTTGTTCCTAGTTTGGATATATTATATGTGACCTTTGCAGGGCGTTGGAGCTCAGATATGTCAATCTAGCTCAAGTCAAGTTAACTTGATAGTTTAGATGTCCAACACATGTCATTGTAATATGTGCTAAGTGGTTGAGACATGCAAGTCAAAGAATCAAGGTATGTCTCTGGCCCTAGTGAATTGTTTTCGGAGCTGCTTGGCTAGCGAACTCGCCGCTCTCGAGAATCGATTGGGCGCTGTGGCTAAAATTCACTCGACTATCCGGTGTGCACCGGACTGTCCGGTGAGCCAACAGCGCCCGCGCCAACGGTTGGCAGCGCAATCACCGAGTGACGTGTGGCCTGAGCCAACGGTCAGTTGGCGCACCGGACTGTCTGGTGTGCACTAGACAGTGTCCGGTGTGCCAAGTGGACCGAAGGACCAATGGTCAGCTTCGCCAGAAAAGGAAGGAGAACGGGCACCGGACAAGCACTGTTCATGTCCGGTGGTGCACCGGACTGTTCGGTGCACCACTCGACAGAAGGCAAGAATTGCCTTCCAAATGGAATTCCAATGGCTCCTAGGCCCCTTGGGACTATAAAAGGGATCCTTAGGCGCCTCCAACAAGAATACTAGTGCAGCTAACAAGTGCATACATCATTCGGATAAATTACTTCTCTCTCTTTCTTGTGTATCTCTCTAGTTTGTGTAGAGGCGAAGCTATAAGCCTTAGAGAGAGGAGAAGTGCTGCTGAGAGCTAGAGCAAAATCTTGAGCGCATTGTTACTTTGCCGAAGTGCTATCAAAAAGGTTGTAAGCAGCCACGACGTTGTTGTAACTAACATCAACATAGTGGAAGGCTCTATCTGTCGTATTGACAGATCTGAGGAAACGGAGGAAGGAGTTGAAATAGACTCCAAGCCAAGGTGTGGCTAACTCCAACAAGGACAAAGCAAGCATTTCAGGCTTGGCCGAACCTCGGGATAAATCCCTATGTCTGTGTGCTCTGCTATGTATTGTGTGCTGGTTCTCTGTCTTATTCGCTTTTGATATCTGCACTTCAATACTTATATGTGGTACAAGCTATCTTTGAAGTGCAGGGCATTTTTAAGATTGGAACTTCAATCCCGCTGTAACCTACTCGAAGGGTCCTTCATTCCACTATGATCCAGCCTTCGAGTAGAGTAAGAATTTCTAGTTCTAAAGAGATAATTATTATCTACCTATTCACCCCCCTCTAGTTAACATCCAGATCCTGTTCTCGGGCATAGAGAACTTTCAATTGGTATCAGAGCTAGGCCTCTCCAGTGTGGGCTTAGCCGTCCGGAGATGACAATGTCGTCACAAGAGGTAACTCTAGAACTTCTTTTAGGCGTTGGTTCTAATTATAAATCTTGGTCTGTCTCTATTTATAATGCTTTCATGCATATTGATCCTGATTTGAGACAGATCTTTAGTAGAAGTATTTTTCCCTCTGATATTAGTAAAAAACCTTCTAATGCTGAACTAAGATGTCTATCTCTCAATCACCATGCTTGCAACATCTTAGTTGACTCTCTTTCTAGAGGTGCTTATTTTGCCATCATGAGTAGTGATAGTGATTTATTTGTTGATGCTCATGATCTATGGACTAAAATCAAGTTGAAATTTTTTAATTCCATATGCACTGCTTCTGCTCCCTCTATTGTTGGTGGTACTAACTTGTCCAAGGGAGAAGCACAAGAACAATGGACACCAAGCGATGGATTCACCTCACCGACAGGTTCATCTCCCACTAGTTATACATGTCTTGTTGCTAACGATGATAGTGGAAACGAAAGTGACAATGAGGAGGAATATGAGGACGATATCAAGGATGAGTCTTCATCACTACAAGGTGCATGTTCTTGTATTGCTTCCACTGATAATAATGATAGGGAAAATGAGACCGACGATGTGGAAGAAGAGGAGATTCACCGATTCTACACCCATCTCAACAAAGAAGACAAAGTGCTCTTGGTTAAGCTATTGAGAAGGAACAAGGAACAAGGCGAGACACTTCTCAAGATAGAGAAGACTCTCATTAAAACCAACAGCAGCCTCAAGAAGAAGACCAAAGAACATGAGGAGCTAAAGTGCTCTCATGATAATTTGGTCCAATGGTATGAATCTGTTTTATTTTAGCAAAGAAATAATCATGATTTATTATCTGATGTTGCTCAACTTAAAACTGAGAATTCTCTGCTTAAGAGTCAAGTAGAAATGATAAATTTAGAAAAACTTGCTCTAAGTGAAAAGTATGATATGTTGTCTTATTCTCATAATGAATTAGTTGATGACCATATCATGCTCGATATTGCTCATGAGGTAGTAATTACTAGTTTAAACTCATGTAAACTACATTCTTGCATAAATGATCAATTAGTTAAAATATTATCATGTGCTGACCTCTACTGCCCCAAGAAAGGCCAATCTTTGATTGAGCAACAAGTTGTAGGGTCAAAAAGAAAATTTCTTGGGAACAAGAAACAAAGACAATTAAGGAGAAGACACCATGCTCGACTTCCTCAAGATATCTACGAACGCGTGGTGAAGAAGCTTGAGGAACGAGAAACCAGAAAAATGGTCAAACTCCACGAGAAAGAAGTTCCTAAGGCAATAAGTGAAGCAATCAACATGAACAAAGAAAAAGGTAAAGATTCAATTAGTCATGTTGTTTGCACTGATCATCTCTCTATGTCATCCAAGAGCAAAAAGGGAAGAGGAAAAAGGAGGTGCTTCAAGTGCAAGGAATTAGGCCACTTCATTGCGTCTTGTCCGTATAAAGACAAGGATGAAGGAATGAGGAGATGTTTTGGATGCAATGATAAGGACCATAATGATCACTTCATGTCCACTCATGAAGAATCAAAGACATGCACCCTCCAAGATGACCCTCACTAAGAAAAAAGACAAACATCAAGTGTCATGTCAGGTTGAGCGACGCTTCTGCTACATGTGTGGTGAGCATGGTCATCTACCTAAGGTATGTAAGAAGGGTAAGGTTACTAAACAAATAAGTTTATCTCAATCTTATTCGCTTAGGAGACCCAAATCATACACTTGTGCTAGATCAGTAATGAGATCACCTAGAACTAGCACAATTGCTATTTGGGTACCAAAGACTCTTTTAGATGAACGTTATGGACCCATCTTGAGATGGGTACCAAACTGTGCCAACTAGACCATGCAGGTGCCTCGAGATAGACTGGAGACCCTGGGAGAGCTTAAGATGGTTAATTCAAACTCTATGCTTAAGCTGTCAAATTTATTGTCTATTTATTGACCCAAGGTTGAATTATTGTGCAATACTAATCCCATGTTCATATCGAGTTAAATAAGTTGTAGAGGTCCTTAATCATTATTGGTGAATCAAGCAAAGGACTTTGATGAGAATCTGCAACTTGCTCTCCAAAGGACGGTACCCATGTATCTTAAGTGCATTATTTCTAATCAGTATTGCTTTTAAGTTGGATTGTCGTGCTATACCAATCCTTGGAGTAGTTATGCTTTTGAGATTGTTTGTGTTGAATATCTTTCAATTAATGATCCATGATTTCCAAGATCATAATCATGCTTGCTCAATCGTGATTGTGTGCTTTATAGGTTATATCTCTTGAATCATTCAATGGGTAGCTTTTCATTTGATATATCCACCATGATTAACTCTGTTGGTGTATGTGGATAAACCTGTATCTTTTTGTAAGTCATGCTATGTGGTTTTTAATGATTAACCTATGTGTAAGCATGATAGTTTTGTTTAGTCCATGTTTCATGATTACTTTGTCTTGGTACTCTATGTATACCAAAACAAGAAATCCATGTTGTGTCTCTAATGCACCTTCTCGAGCTATGAGGTGGATGAGCAAAAGGAGCCCTAAATTGGTGACAACAGGTGCTCTCACTCCACACTACCTAAAAGAATGAATCTCATGGCATTTAGGTAAAAGGCAAAGGTATGGAGAATGGAACTATGCAATTTCTTTGAATATCTTGAAGTTCCATTGATTGTGATCATAGCTATGTTCTTGCCTTTCAATTGGTAGTATCTTAGCTTAGGTGCTTTATGCTTTAAAATGTTGTTTCCTTTGGTGTACCTAAGAAAATACTTCTTAATCATGGTATGCTTAGACATTGTGCTTTATATGCTTGATCTTGTCGTTTTTCAATTGGTATATGTGTTGCAATGATCATCATGTGTGAAGCGTTCCTAGGTTGCTTTTAAAATGTTATATATCTTGAGGCATGCATTGTTTCCACTAGTCATAAGTTGTATTATGTCATCTATCCAATTGGTATCTTTTTGCGATGCAATTGATATATTATGCCTAGACCAAGGTATGTTGTGATCCCCTCTAGTTCTGAGGATGCTAGAATGTGCAAGGTGCAAGTCATTTAAATACTTGATGCACAACTTTAGGGGGAGCACACATAACTTGTGTCTTTTGAGACTAATTGTTTCTTGAGTGATCCTGTACAGTCTCAAGGTGGAAAAGGGAAGATGAGCAAGAAATGGAGCAATCCGGACTTGTGTACCTCCACAAATCGAGTAATTGGTATCTGAAGTTATGAGAAATTGTGTATTTAAAGGTTGCTCGTGCTCTATAATAGTTGGTGATCCTAGATGCTTATCTTTAAATATCATGGAGCTATGACAGTGATGATTTTTTCAATTGGTAGCCTTGGTAGTGTGCTTCAATTGGTATCTTTTGGTAATCACTTGTTCTAAGTTTGGTGTCTTAGCAACAAGAAAAGGTCAAGATAAAGGATCAGGCACAAGTGTAAAGGAGCTCCCTAGAGATAAAACTTTCAAGATGGAAATCTTAAATTGATGACAAAAGGAACTCCGCCTACTTAGATGGAAAGTACTCCATAACATGGTAAAGGTACAAAAGGAGGTATTTACCTTTTTGCGTATTTGTACCTTAATTTACCTCTAATGCTTATGTTGCATATGTTTAATGTGTAAGGGGGAGTAATGTTAGTGTGTTGCATTTTCCCTGCTTAATACCCTGTTGTCCCTTGACATCATCCTATGTTCTTGCTTGAATATGGTTTTGGTGTTTGATGTCAAAGGGGGAGAATTTGTGCATTAAAGCTTACCCCGACCTGAGAGGAAAGCTTATCTTAAGGGTGAAGATTAATTTTTTTGTGTGGTAAAGGACTCAAAGGGGTTTCCTTGAGTTCCTTTGATCTTAAGGAAAAATTTGTTAGTTTGTTGATAATACTTATCATATGCTTCTTGTTGTATTATATGGTGATAATGCAAAATTAGTGCTTCCATTGATATGAATCAATTGGTACCTACTGTGTTTATCCTGTCATACATATTCATGTGGTTCTGGCGCTTTAAATCGGTATCTTAACGGTGAATAGTGGTAGGTTGATATTCATGTGGTATATCCATTCAATTGGTGTTTAACTCTGATTCTGTGCATTTGTGTGTTATTCGCATCGCAGTTTGATTCTTGACACAATGCATCCCACAGGTGCTAAGGTGTAGCAATGCTTCGAATTAGCCTAAGTATGTGCATTTTGGCATTTAAGGCCAAAGTTAAGATTTTAATGTAAGCACATATTTAGGGGAGCATTCTATAAACTTAGAATTCAAAATTTGTGCTTTAAATCTTATTATTGTGTAAGCTTTAATTGTGTTGCCATCAATCACCAAAAAGGGGGAGATTGAAAGCTCTCTTGTGGGTTTTGGTGGTTTGGATGACAACCCAATTAAAAGACTAACAAGTGTGCTAATTGTTGAACAGGTGCTTAATGCAAAGCTAACAGGGTTCAACACAAGTGAACAAGTGTGATGGTCTAAAGACTGGATTATCTATAGATAATGGACATCACAAGTAAGATGGACATTGCTTAAGTGAGACTCCGTATGCATAACTCAGAGACAACCGATCAAGCCAAGGATGGAGGCAAGAAGAGCTTCGAGGTACCGAGTGCACGGGAGAAGGTCAAGGAGACCAGGAACCCAAAGCCAAGGGTGAAGAAGAAGACTTGCAAAGTCAAGGTTGATCGAGTTAAGAAGAGTTATGGCACATCAAGGATCACAACATAAGGACATGACTTACAACCAATGAGATAACATCTACAATTATGTGGTATAAGTCATAAGGCTAAAGATCAAGCTCAAGAAGTGAACAAGGTCACTAGAAAGAGGAGCAGTGTCAAAGCTAGAACTGGAAGCAGCCCAAAAGAGCTAAGTTAACCTTGATCTTTAGTTTGGGTTGTTCCTAGTTTGGATATATTCTATGTGACCTTTGCAGGGTGTTGGAGCTTAGATATGTCAATCTAGATCAAGTCAAGTTGACTTGATAGTTTAGATGTCCAACACATATCATTGTAATATGTGCTAAGTGGTTAAGACATGCAAGTCAAAGAATCAAGGTATGTCTCTGGCCCTAGTGAATTGTTTTTGGAGCTAACATATTTCTCTAAGTGCCAGGGACCAATTTGAGTCAAATCCAAAAGAGCAAAGGAAGTCCAGCTGAAAAGCCAGTAGAGTACTTGCTGTGGGTGCACCGGACAATGTCCGGTGCCCCAGCTGCTCGGCTGGCGAACTCGCCGCTCTCGGGAATCGATTAGGCGCTACAGCTAAAATTCACTGGACTGTCTAGTGAGCCCACATCGCTCGTGCCAACGGTCGGCAGCGCAATCAGCGGGTGATGCATGGCCTGAGCCAACGGTCAGTTGGCGCACCGGACAGTGTCCGGTGCGCCAAGGGGACCGAAGGCCCAACGGTCAGCTTCGCTAGAAAAGGAAGCAGAACGGGCACCGGACAAGCACTGTTCATGTCCGGTGGTGCACCGGACTGTCCGGTGCACCACCCGACAGAAGGCAAGAATTGCCTTCCAAATGGAATTCCAACGGCTCCTAGGCCCCTTGGGACTATAAAAGGGACCCCTAGGCGCCTCCAACAAGAATACTAGTGCAGCCAACAAGTGCATACATCATTCAGATAAATTACTTCTCTCTCTTTCTTGTGTATCTCTCTAGTTTGTGTAGAGGCGAAACTATAAGCCTTAGAGAGAGGAGAAGTGCTGCTGAGAGCTAAAGCAAAATCTTGAGCACATTGTTACTCTGCCAGAGTGTTGTCAAAAAGATTGTAAGCAGCCAGGGTGTTGTTGTAACTAACATCAACATAGTGGAAGGCTCTATCTGTCATATTGATAGATCTGAGCAAACGGAGGAAGGAGTTGAAATAGACTCCAAGCCAAGGTGTGGCTAACTCCAATGAGGACTAGGCAAGCATTTCAGGCTTGGCCGAACCTCGGGATAAATCCCTGTGTATGTGTGCTCTGCTCTGTATTGTGTGCTGGTTCTCTGTCTTATTCGCTTTTGATATCTGCACTTCAATACTTATATGTGGTACAAGCTATCTTTGAAGTGCAGGGCATTTTTAAGACAGGAACTTCAATCCCGCTGTAACCTACTCGAAGGGTCCTTTATTCCACTGCGATCCAGCCTTCGAGTAGAATAAGAATTTCTAGTTCTAAAGAGATAATTATTATCCACCTATTCACCCCCCTCTAGGCAACATCCAGATCCTGTTCCCAGGCATAGGGAACTTTCAGTGAGCGGGCGCATGATGGTAAAGGAGGTGCGATACGTGGACGATGCCCTAAATGGTCCACTGCTCATCTACGAGCCACAGCCCGTTGCTCTCAAAGCAACTAGTAGCAAGAAGGCGCTACCAAGCAAGGTAGCACAAGTGGAGGCTGCCGGGCTAAATGAAGACGAGATGGCGCTTATCATCAAGCGATTCAAGACCATGCTAAAAGGACGCAAGGAGTACCCCAACAAAAATAAAACAAGGGGAAAGCGCTCCTGCTTCAAATACGGTAAGACTGGTCATTTCATAGCCCAATGCCCTGATAATGATAATGACCAGGAACAAGAAAAGCACGAGAAGAGGGAAAAGAAGATGAACTACAGGAAGGCCAAGGGCGAGGCGCATATCATGAAGGAATGGGACTCCGACTGTTCCTCCTCCGACTCTGAGGATGAAGGACTGGCTGCCTCGGCCTTCAACAAATCTTCGCTCTTCCCCAACGAACGCCATACATGCCTTATGGCTAAGGAGAAGAAGGTACGTATTCGAGATACCCCCAAGTACTCTTCTTCTAGCGATGAGGAATCTTCTGATGATGAAGTAGATTACACTGATTTATTTAAGGGTTTAGATAGAGCTAAAGTAGAGAAAATTAATGAATTAATCGATGCTCTTAATGAAAAGGATAGACTGCTAGAAAAACAAGCGGATATTTTATATGAGGAACATGACAAGTTTATTAGTATTCAAAAATCTCTTGCTTTAGAAATAAAGAAAAATGAAATATTGTCATCTGAGCTGTCCTCCTGTCATGAATCCATTTCTAGCCTAAAGAATTTAAATGTAGAATTAAATGCTAAGCTAGAGAAAGTTAATGAAACTAGTTCATGTGTAGAGCATGTCATTATTTGCAATAGATGTAAGGACTTTGATGTTGATGCCTGTAATGAACATCTTACTTTTATTGCTAAATTAAACAATGAGGTGGCAAGTCTTAATGCTCAACTTAAGACTTGCAAAGTTGATTATGATAAACTGAAATTTGCCAGGGATGCCTACACTGTTGGTAGACACCCCTCAATTAAGGATGGACTTGGTTTTCGAAAGGAAACCAAGAACTTAACAAGCCAAAGGACTCTCGTTCTCAACAAGGAGAAAGGGAAGGCCCCTGTGGCTAGTAGTCCTTAAAGGAACCATGCCTATATTTATGATAGGAAATTTACTAGTCGTGCTCATAATGATATATGCTATGATCATGCTGTTTTACCTAGTTATCATATTTCTCATGCTATGATTACTTCTAGCTCTACTTATGCTTATGGTAGAAATAGGCATAGGCATAATCATGTTGTGTCTCATGCGCCTAGGAGAGTGTGCAATGGTCCTACTACTATTTACCATGCTTATAATGCTTCCTTTGTACTTTTGTGCAAGAATGCAAAAGTAGTTGCTAGGAAGTTGGGATCCAAATGCAAGGGAGACAAAACTTGCATATGGGTTCCAAAAACTGTTGTGACTAACCTTGTAGGACCCAACAAGAGTTGGGTACCTAAAACCCAAGCTTAAATTCCTTGCAGGTTTATGCATTCGGGGGCTCAAGCTAGATTATCGACAGCGGATGCACAAACCACATGATGGGAGAGAAGAAGATGTTCACCTCCTATGTCAAGAACAAGGATTCCCAGGATACGATCATCTTTGGAGATGGGAATCAAGGCAAGGTCAAAGGCTTGGGCAAGATAGCCATCACATCCGAGCATTCTAGAATGTGTTTTTAGTTGAATCGCTCGGGTATAATTTGTTATCTGTGAGTCAATTATGTAACATGGGTTATAATTGTCTATTCACAAATATTGATGTACCTATCTTTAGAAGAAGTGATGGTTCATTAGCTTTTAAGGGTGTATTAGACGGCAAGCTCTACTTAGTTGATTTTTCGAAAGAGAATGCCGATCTAGATGCATGCTTAATAGCTAAGACTAATTTGGGCTGGCTTTGGCATCACCGTCTAGCACATGTTGGGATGGAGAACCTTCATAAGCTTCTAAAGGGAGATCATGTGTTAGGACTAACCGATGTCTGTTTTGAGAAAGACAGACCTTGTGCAGCATGTCAGGCAGGGAAACAGGTGGGAAGCACTCATCACAGCAAGAATGTGATGACGACATCAAGACCACTGGAGCTTCTTCACATGGATCTCTTCGGACCCGTTTCCTACCTCAGCATCGGGGGAAGTAAGTATGGTCTTGTAATTATCGATGATTTTTCCCGCTTCACTTGGGTATTCTTTTTGCAGGATAAGTCAGAAACCCAAGGGATCCGTAAAATTCTTCCTAAGGAGAGCTCAAAATGAGTTTGAGCTTAAGGTGAAGAAGATAAGAAGCGACAATGGGTCTGAGTTCAAGAATCTACAAGTTGAAGAGTTTCTTGAGGAGGAAGGCATCAAGCATGAGTTCTTCGCTCCATACACACCACAACAAAATGGTGTGGTAGAGAGGAAGAACAGGACGTTAATCGACATGGCGAGAACGATGCTTGGAGAGTACAAGACGTTTGAGCGGTTTTGGTTGGAAGCTGTGAACATAGCTTGCCATGCCATAAATTGGCTCTACCTGCATCGTCTCCTCAAGAAGACCTCCTATGAACTCCTAACTAGTAACAAACCCAATGTTTCTTATTTTCATGTTTTTGGGAGCAAATGCTACATTCTGGTGAAGAAAGGTAGACATTCTAAATTTGCTCCCAAAGTAGTAGAAGGGTTTTTACTAGGATATGACTCAAATACAAAGGCGTATAGGGTCTTCAACAAATCATCGGGATTAGTTGAAGTCTCTAGCGACGTTGTATTTGATGAGACTAATGGCTCTCCAAGAGAGCAAGTTGATCTTGATGATTTAGATGAAGAAGAAGTTCCGATGGCCGCAATGCGCATGATGGCGATAGGTGATGTGCGACCACAGGAACTACAGGAACAAGATCAACCATCTTCCTCAACAATGGTGCATCCCTCAACTCAAGACGATGAACAGCTACCTCAAGAAGAGGGGCAGGATCAAGGGGAGCACAAGAAGAACAGGTTATGGTGGAAGAAGCACCACGGGCCCTCCAACCCAAGTCTGAGCAACGATCCAAAGACATCACCCCATCGATCAGATTCTGGGTGACATCAGCAAGGGAGTAACTACTTGCTCACGATTAGCTAATTTCTGTGAGCATTACTCATTTGTCTCTTCGATTGAGCCTTTCAGGGTAGAAGAGGCCTTGCAGGATCCGGATTGGGTGTTGGCTATGCAGGAAGAGCTCAACAACTTCAAAGGGAGTGAAGTCTGGAGCCTGGTGCCACGTCCAAAGCAAAACGTTGTGGGAACCAAGTGGGTGTTCCACAACAAACAAGACTAGCACAGAGTGGTGACAAGAAACAAGGCTTGACTTGTGGCAAAAGGTTATGCCCAAGTCGCAGGTTTGGATTTTGAGGAGACTTTTGCTCCTGTTGCTAGGCTAGAGTCAATTCGGATATTATTAGCCTATGCTGCTCACCATTCTTTTAGGCTGTTCCAAATGGACGTGAAGAGCGCTTTCCTCAATGGGCCAATTAAGGAGGTGGTATACATGGAACAACCCCCTGGCTTTGAGGATGACATGTATCCCAACCATGTATATAAGCTCTCTAAGGCGCTCTATGGACTTAAGCAAGCCCCAAGAGCATGGTATGAATGCCTTAGAGATTTCCTTATTTCTAATGCTTTCAAGGTTGGGAAAGCCGATCCCACTCTTTTTCACAAAGACATGCAATGGTGATATGTTTGTTTGCCAAATTTATGTCGATGACATAATATTTGGTTCTACTAACCAAAAGTCTTGTGAAGAGTTTAGTAGGGTCATGATGCAAAAGTTCGAGATGTCAATGATGGGCGAGTTGACCCACTTTCTTGGATTCCAAGTGAAGCAACTCAAGGATGACACTTTCATCTCCCAAACGAAGTACACTCAAGATCTCCTCAAGAGGTTTGGGATGAAGGACGCCAAGCCCACGAAGACACCGATGGGAACTGACGGACATCTCGACCTCAACAAAGGAGGTAAGTCCGTTGATCAAAAGGCATACCGGTCAATGATAGGTTCACTACTTTATCTTTGTGCTAGTAGACCGGACATTATGCTTAGTTTATGCATGTGTGCTAGATTTCAATCCGACCCTAAGGAGTGTCACCTTGTGGCCGTTAAGCGAATTCTTAGGTATTTAGTTTATACGCCTTGCTTCGAGATCTGGTATCCAAAGGGGTCTACCTTTGACTTAATTGGATACTCAGACTCCGACTATGCCGGGTGCAAAGTTGATAGGAAGAGCACATCAGGGACGTGCCAATTTCTAGGAAGGTCCCTGGTGTCCTGGAGTTCCAAGAAACAAACATCTATTGCCCTATCCACCGCTGTGGCCGAGTATGTTGCTGCAGGACAGTGTTGCGTGCAACTACTTTGGATGAGGCAAACCCTCCAGGACTTTGGCTACAATCTAAGCAAAGTCCCACTCCTATGTGACAATGAGAGTGCAATCCGCTTGGCGGATAATCCTGTTGAACACAGCCACACTAAGCACATAGACATCCGGCATCACTTCCTGAGAGACCACCAGCAAAAGGGAGATATCGATGTGTACCACATTAGCACCGAGAATTAGCTAGCCGATATCTTCACTAAGCCTTTACATGAGAAAAGGTTTTGCAGGTTGCGTAGTGAGCTAAATGTCTTAGATTCGCGTAAATTGGATTGATCTAGAGCATACATGTAGTTCATGCCTTTGATCATGTTACCTTAAGAATTTACATCATTTGTTGTCTATTTATGATGCTCAAGTTGTACAAGTCATCCTCGGACCTCACAAGTTCGTATGCAAATGATGCATATATTTAGGGGGAGATGTGCTACAACTTGATCCCTTTGAGACTAACTTGTTTGTTTGAGTACACTTGATGTAGTCTCAAAGGTACATTGAAAGGGAAAGTGAACTTGGACGACGAAAATACTTTCACTGCAATCCGGTATTAGTGTATTTAATTCCAAGTTCATACTTATGCTCTCATTGCCTTTTTTACTCTTTTTTGACATTTTGGTGAGGCAATGGGGTTAATGGGCCAAAAATGATCCTGTTTTGGTGCTTAATGCCAAAGGGGGAGAAATTAAGGCCAAAGCAACTGGATCAGCCAACCACTTGAGAATTTCAAAAATAGTAGAGTTAGAATTTGTATTTTGCCCAAATGACTCTTATTGCAAAATGTGGTCTCTTATGGGGGAGAATTTTGATTACGGAAAAAGGGGGAGTTTTGGTACTTGATCAATTTCACTCTTGGAATATCTCTATATTTGCACAAACAAGCGTGTTTGACTTAGAGATAGGGAAAAGAATTTGATTTACAAAAACAAACCAAGTGGTGGCAAAGAGCGATCCAAATATGCCAAATCCTAAGTAAAAGAATTTGGTCTTCATTTGCATTGATGTTGCACTTCTTATGTTGCTTTTTGATGTATTGGCATAAATCACCAAAAAGGGGGAGAATGAAAGGGAAATCTGCCCTTGGGCCATTTCTATAAATGTTTTGGTGATTAGATGCCTAACACATATTGACTAAGTTCTTATGTGCTAAATGAGTGAGAAGTGCAAATCAAAGAACAAGGTATGTTTCTAGACTTAGTAAATTGTTTTTGAATACTAATGTGTTTATCTAAGTGCTAGAAACAGTGACAAGAAAAGAAGAAAAGAATTGGAGAAGAGTTGGCTAAGTACAGCCAAAACCAGCACCAGCCTGGCACACCAGACTGTCCGGTGGTGCACCGGATAGTGTCTGGTGCCCCAGGCGGCTCGACGGTGAACTGGCTGCTCTCGGGTATCGACTGGGCGACTTCGCTAAAAATCACCGGACTGTCCGGTGCGTCATCAGCACCCGCGCCCAAGTCTTTGGCGACGAACTCGTCGCTCTCGGGAAAAGAATAAAGTGCCGCAGCTAAAATTTACTGGACTATCCGGTGGTGCACCGGACTATCCGCTGAGCCAACGGCACTCGTGGCCAACAGTCGGCTGCGCAATCTGCGGGCGATGCGTGGCCCACTCCAACGGTCGGTTGGGCACACCAGACTGTCTGGTGCACCAACCGGTCCCAAGGACCAATGGTCGGCTGCGCTCGATATGGAAGGAAATCATGCACTAGACATGAACAGTAGCTGTCCGGTGGTGCACCGGACTGTCTAGTACACCACCCGACAGGAGGCAAGATTTGCCTTCCAAGTTGATCTCCAACGGCTCCTAGCTGCCTTGGGGCTATAAAAGGGAACCCTAGGCGCATGGAGCAGTACACCAAGCATTCATGAAGCATTCTAAGACTCCCAGACTCCGTCTCCATGCATTTGATTCGTTGTGTTTATGATTTGAGCTCCGTTTGAGTTGTGAACTCCTTGTGCTGTGTTTCGAGCTCAAGTCATGGCTTGCGTGCGTGTGTGCTACAGATTTGAGTCTTGTGTGCGTTGCTTTCCCTCCCTTACTCTTGTGCTTCTTTGTGATCTCTATTGTAAGAGCAAGAGGCTCCAAATTGTGGAGATTCCTCGCAAACGGGAAGAATACTCTAAAGAAAAAGACCGTGGTATTCAAGTTGATCATTGGATCACTTGAAAGGGGTTGAGTGCAACCCTCGTCTATTGGGACACCACAACATGGAAGTAGGCAAGTGTTACTTGGCCGAACCACGGGATACAAATCGCGTGTCTCTTGTGATTGCTTTTCTCTATTATTGTTTTGTTCACAAGAGATCACTTCATAATAACTTGATTAACTCGCACTAACATTTCTATAATCAAGTTTGTGGCTATTTAGTATTTGATTTTATAGGATCACCTATTCACCCCCTCTAGGTGCTCTCAGTCTTGATCTATAAATATACATTGTTAGGCATTCTTAGATGATTATTTTTGTAAACAACGTATGGTACATACCAAAACATGACTCACATGCATTGTAAATATGCACAAGTTATAGAATTTATACTCCATGTATTTCGAGTTCATATTTGTTATTTATACATAAATCATACCTGTCAACATTACTCTTGGTCCTTCAGTCCCCATGCATGACTTGAATATATTAAACACCCACTCGAATGTTTCAACAGTTTCATCTCCCAACAATGAGTACCCAAATATTGTGCATTGTAGGTGGTGGTTTGCACCAACAAACATCCCTAGGGGTTTTCCATACAAATTAGTCTTATGAGTTGTATCAAAGGTAACTGCATCCCCAAAATCAATATAATCTCCTTGCTGACTAGTATGAGACCAAAAAATACTCAATATTTTTCCTTCGTTGTCTAGCTGAAAGTCAGAGAAAAATTGTGGATTATCCCGTTTGCATAAGGCAAAAAAGCCAAAAGCTTAGAGACATCATTGTCATTTTTTTCTCGTTGCTTCGCCTGTTTCCTGTATAGAACAAAAAAAATTAGAATTATTACTCATTAATTTGACATGAATTTTAAATTTTATATTGTAAATTCATAAATAAAACGTTGCTTACAAATTAGCAATATCCTTTGCTATAATTGGTACATTTTCAGGACCACCATGCATCTCAGACACGAAGTCCATGATACAGTGCTGCGGGATTCTACTTTGCTGCATTGAACTTAGAAACTCCATGTACTCAGGATCATGAGTCTTGTTGCATTGTAGATGCTTCTTTTCAGTATCCTTCTTAATGAAATCATGGTTATGTTCTAAGTGCACCAGATTTTTTTCAATATCGATTCGTACAGCTACAATATTTTCTTTGGAGTCATCTTAGATTTTTTTTAGCTTCATACCAGCTTTGCATTGTGTTCTCCTCGAGGATGTATTACGGATTCTTGGATTACTAGCTAACCTTTCCGTATTTTTTCCCTCCATTGAACAATTTAACCACTTACAGTTCTTCCTCTCCCTATACTTTTTAAGTGGAAACCAACCTCATATGCGTAACGACTATAAAAATTGTATGCCTCATCGATATTTCCAAATGTCATACCGGTCCTAGGCACCATGCTTGGATCAATACTTTTAGGCTATGAATTAATATAATCATAAATACAATAAATATAATATTAGTTATACTCTTAATGTCATGATGCATAAGTTTGATTAAATTGTAGAATAGACATAATTAAAGATAAACAACTTACATGGCTCCGTAGGATATTAGGTGTATATTGTTCATGATCACTAATGGTTCTCATAGGCACCATTTGATTTGCTGCTCCCATTGTTACAATTTCAATTGTATTGTCATCATTGACCCCCCGGCTCTCGTAATTCTGCAGGTGGTGTTACAATATTTCTCCGTGGACTCGCAGCATAGTTCGGAGATTCAAGTGTTAGGCTGGCGATGCATGAGCTCCTCCCAGCGTCTTAAGTGCATGCGCTGCTGGTAGACCACCGCATGAGTCTGCACGCCGGCCAACATATTTTACTTTGTATTTTACAAACCAATAATTATTAACGCACCTGATGCAGCTTTGCGCCATGATGCAAAAAACATCTCCTATATCTTGTTCTCTGCCGTCAGCCATGGGTCAACTATGAAGCGACGCCGCCAGTACCCTTTCTTATATGCACCGCGCTGTCCAATCTCGGGTAGTTATGTTTACGCTATTTTTTGTGGTCATTTAGAGTCTATTTAGTTTGTTCATGCATGCACAGAGATATTCTCGGAAACGTGACTACAACCCGGGATATTTTATCTCGATTTGTTGAAACAGTTTTATATTTACTCTACTAAATAAAACCAGTTACGCAATTTTCTCTACACATTTATGGATCGAGTTTCCGCTGACCTTGCATGCCATGCAATATTATCGAAAACTACCATTTATGGTTTGCAATTTTCTCGCGTATCCCGTTTACGCTAAAAGACAAACTCGTTTACGTTTTGTTCGTGAATGATTTAGGCTTTGGTCCGACCAGCCCAGAAAACCTGCGCACTACCCGAGGTCGGCAAATTGGCTAGGGCTTCCAGCTACTAACGCCCCTATATATATGGCACGTACTACCATGTCTCCGTTATACACATAAAATTTGTATACGGAAGAGAAATGTGGTGAAGCGAAGAGATAATTCATGGGAAATCTGTGTTTGTAGCTAGCTAGAGGCATGCGATCATCCATCCCCGATCGAGGACAATGCAAAGGGCCACCAGAGTCATTGTTACGTGTAAAACAAAGATGTGCGAGATAGAGATAAGGATGACTCTGTTGTTTGTCGTCTAAAACGTGATAAATAAAAAAGAATTGATGAAGTATAAGACAGAAAAAGAGAAATAAATGCATATGTGTGAGCTTTTAGATATTTTATTAGGGCTTTTTTTTTTCAATCTTTATGTATTATCTCAATCTACATAAACTGAACTAATTAATATATGGATATATATTCCAAACAAGATTTTAATTAGCGAGGAAAAAAATTCTTCTCCTGGTTTATTTTGTATTTTGTGCCAAAAAAGCCTGCCGTCAGAGAGTACATAGAATAATTTTGCTATTTGTCTGGAAGGCTCTCAATTACTTTCAACGTTTTCTTTAATCATGAACATAAATTTTATTTGAACAGCATGATAGATAGCTAGTTTGGGAACATCGTTTTTCAAGTGATTCCAATTTTTTCAAGATAAAATGAATTAATATTTTTTAAGAAAATGAAAATCTCTTGAGAAAATAGGTTCCCAAACCGTTTATTTTGCCACCCAAATTTCCACAAGGTAGAACATATGTCTAGTTCTATATAAAGCAGGCAAACGAGGGTAAGCCAGCAGGTTCCATAACAGCAGTCAGCAGGACAGGACACACACACCGCCTGACGCTAGTAGCTTGAGCCTTGAGTTCGTTGTTGTCACCTGGAGGTGAGGTGACGATGGCATACCATCTCATCTCTTCACCATTGTTCCTTCTCGCACAATTGCTCGCCGTCCCTCTCCTTCTGCTCCTGCTTCACCACGGCTCATCAATTCGCCGCCGTCGTCGCAGCAGCAGATCGGCCAAGCAGGGAGGACAGCTCCTGCCGCCTTCGCCACCGGCGCTGCCCATCATCGGCCACCTTCACCTCGTCAGCGACCTCCCGCACGTCTCCCTCCGTGACCTCGCCGCCAAGCATGGTGGCGACGACGGCCTGATGCTGCTCCGCCTCGGCGCTGTTCCCACCCTCGTCGTGTCATCGCCGCGGGCGGCGGAGGCGATCACGCGCACGCACGACCACGTGTTCGCGTCGCGGCCCACGTCCACTCTCAGCGACGAGATCCTGTACGGGTCCTCCGACATCGCCTTCTCCCCCTACGGCGAGCACTGGCGGCAGGCCAGAAAACTGGTCACCGCGCACCTCTTCACCGTCAAGAGAGTGCACTCGTACCGCCGCGACCGCAAGGAGGAGGTGCGCCTGGTGGTAGCCAAGGTGCGGGAGGCAGCGGTGGCGGGCACGGCCACGGACATGAGCCTTGCCATGAACACGTTCGCCAACGATGTCATCAGCCGGGCCGTGTCCGGCAAGTTCTTCCGGGCGGAAGGCCGGAACAAGCTCTTCCGGGAGCTGGTGGAGGCCAACTCTGCTCTGTTCGGAGGGTTCAACCTGGAAGACTACTTCCCGGGGCTGGCGAGGGCGTTAGGTTTCCTTAGCAGAAGGTTGTTGTTTCTGCGCAACAGGCGGCGGGTCCAGGAGACGCACAGGAGATGGGACGAGCTGCTCGAAACCATACTGAGCGACCACGAGGGAAGAAGGGGCTCTGTCTCTGTGGACGGTGGTGGTGACTTCACCGACGTGTTGCTCTCGGTTCAGACAGAGTACGGCATGACCAGAGATCATCTCAAGGCCATCTTGGTGGTACGTAGATAAATATATATATATAATCCATATTTGATGCATCACATGACAATAATGACATGCATCACCCTGCGCAGGACATGTTCGGTGCGGGCACTGACACGTCATCCTTGGTCCTAGAGCTCGCCATGGCCGAGCTGATGCGCAACCCACAGCAGATGGCCAAGCTACAAGCTCAAGTTCGGAGGCACACACCGGAGGGGCAGGAAACGGTGGAGGAAGAGAACCTATCCGACATGCCCTTCCTGAGAGCCGTGGTGAAGGAGACGCTGAGGCTGCACCCACCTGCCCCGCTCCTCGTCCCTCACCTGTCCCTGGCGGACTGCGTCGTCGATGGCTACCACGTCCCCTCCGGCACCCGGGTCATCATCAACGCGTGGGCTCTTGGCAGAGACCCGGGCTCGTGGGAGAAGCCAGAGGAGTTCCTGCCGGAGAGGTTCATGGACGGCGGCAGCGCTGCTGGCGTCGACATCAAGGGGAACCACTTCAACTTCTTGCCGTTTGGAGCTGGACGAAGGATTTGCCCTGGCCTCAACTTTGGGATGGCTACGGTCGAGATCATGCTAGCAAACCTCGTGTACTGCTTCGACTGGCAGCTGCCCATGGGCATGGAGGAGAAGGACATTGACATGACGGAGGTGTTTGGACTCACGGTGCATCCCAAGGAGAAGCTCATGCTTGTTCCCAAGCTTCCTGCTGCTACTGCTGCACCTACTGCAACTGCTCGTCAACTCCATCGTCCAAGCTGCTGATCGAAGGAAAACTGCATGCAGCGAGTGTAGAGGACGAGCACGCCAATGGTGAAGTGAACTACACTCTACAGAGATATAGATGGTGGTTTGGAGTTTGGATTCCATGTATATATATGTATTATTATACTAGGAAAAGATGTCCGAGTGTTGCTATCGTACGGATCATGTAAACTATGTTAATCTTATGTGTTTGTTTACTTATATAGTAATAAAAAAGCTATTTTGTAGATAGGTGATTTGTTGGATACCAAAATGAGCAAACGGTCCGGCCCTTGGGCCCGGACCGTCCGCGTATCCCGAGATTAGATTAAACTCGAATGTTTATTCTTATCTCGTGCGTGGTTATCCATCTAATCACGCGGGAGTTTGTTGGCTATCTCTTAGTAAAAGGTCCAGACCTCCTCCCTTATAAATATAAAGGGGTACGGCCGATTGAGAACCCCCGAACACATTCCAATCGAACCAATTACCTTATTTACTTTTCCTGCCCTAGGAGTAGATGTAGCATAGTTTTAGTTGTAGTCTTCCACATATCCACCTCCATCCCTATTCGACTCTACGTCGTGTAGATCCGTCTTGGGTGGCCTGCCGATCCCAAGACGACCCTAGGATCTCATCCCTCCCGGGGGGCAAGATCTAGTTGTCCATCCAAGACCTCTTCCTCGAATTGATCTCTTAATTCCTAGGCGACTCCACGTCGTCTGGGGACGCCCCGGGTGACCTATCGACCCGGAGCACCTTAAGATCTTTTTCCCCCTGGGGACGAGATCTAGATTCCAGCAAGGAGGAGGAAGACGACCCTGTCGCCAGGTCGCGGACCGTCCGATCCAGAGCTGCGGACCGTCCGGCGTGACGCAGGGAAGACACCGCTCCTGCGCCCAGGTCACGGACCGTCCGACCCAAGGCCGCGGACCGTCCGCGCCTGACCAGAGAGTACCACCGCCTCGCGCCAGGTCGCGGACCGTCCGGCTCTGTGCCGCGGACCGTCCGCGCCTGACCAGAGAGCACCGCTACTGGTTCTTTTAAGTGATTGACGCCTCCAAAAAGGTGTCAACATACTTTTTGGCGACTCCGCTGGGGAAGAAGTTGTAGATCTACAAAATCAGGCTTATATGGCCGATTCTAAAGATCTCAACGGTGCTTCTCCAAACAGCAACACAAGGCTGACTAATTTATCGGCCGCTGAGCATAAAAGATTAGAAGATGACATGAAGAAAATAGACGAGGAGGCCCACCGACAAAAGGATCAGGTGCTCAAGGTGGCGGATAGGTGGTACCTCTCGCACTTCAAGGTAGACTGCCACCAGAAGACCGTCCAAGAGAGGGAGATAAACGCCGAGTATATGTTAGCCGTGCTGCAACAGCTCCCCACGATAGGTGATGCCAGGTCAGCCGATGATATTCCATCTATTAAAATTTCTTTTGATAATCGGATTAAAAGTATCACGGAGGATATAGAGAGGATGACACATGCATTAGGAAAAACTCACATGCCTAATTTTTTATCACATAAATTAGGCGATGAAACAATTGCGCCAAACACATCGGCAGCAAATGGGTTTCCCCAGCCATATTCTGGTATGCCAATGGACTCATATCCAGGACGACCGTCATCACCATCTTCGCTAAATGGTGAGTCAACCCTGAGCACGGTCGGACCGTCCGCACACAATCGCGGACCGTCCGGCCCTCCGTCAGACCGTTCGGCACCCTACGCCGGACAGTTCGGAGTTACACAGAGCCCACCACAAGGGTCACAGGTGTTGCCTGACGTGACCGGACAGTTCAAGGATATTACCGGACCGTCCGACTGTGCAGGTCGGACCGTCCGAAGCACCAGAAGTCACCTGTGATCCGCCTAGTGCGGAAGGCCGACATAAATATAACCGGTCACCCAAGCCCCAAGAACCAAAAAGATCACATGAGCTTGTTTGGCCCACTAAGGCCAAACCTTCTGTTCGCTCTCACCCGCACTCGACACAAAAGGAAAAGGTTAAGTTCACATTTAATATTACTAAGTGTGATAAAATATTTGATGAGTTGCTTAAACATGGTAATATTAAATTATCACATATAATTCCTCCGGTTGAAGAATTAAAAGGGCGTATATATTGTAAATGGCATGGCTCCTTTCTTCATAACACCAATGATTGTGCTGTCTTTCATCGGCAAATACAATCGGCTATAAACGAAGGCCGGTTGAGGTTTCAAAAGGAGGTAAGGATTGACAGGCCACCTGTCCCTGCCACCACATTAGAGCCGACAAGCAAAAAAGTCATAGTTCGGCCCTGTGCGGCCGATAAAAGCAAAGATAAAAATATCGTCATTGGTGATCCCCGCACACCAAATATGTCATGCAGAATGGTTACTCGGAAGACTTCGGACAAAAGAAAGACCGGAGGCCCCGGGGGGCAAGCACGATCGGACACCCGATCACGGTCACCTGTCCTACGTACGCCGGACGATCCGGGTACTAAGGCTGAACAGTCCGAGACAGGAGCGGATGGTCCGGCTATAATGGTCGGACGGTCCGCAGACAGTCAGAAGCAGCAACCTAAGACCCCCGGACCACAAGGTTCCAAAACAAGTGTTAGGAAACAAAATACTACTAAGACGTTTGGACGACTTAGTAGAGTCGGCCCTACTTTTGGTCAGTTACTTGCCAAATATACGAAGAAGGCCGTTCCACACAACCGGCCAATAAAGCAGACAAAGTCAAAAGAGCGATCTGTGCGAAAGCAAAAGTCGACTAAACGGACCCAAAAGGTAGTACAACCAAAATCGCCTTGTCATCCTCCTTCGGGGATAGCATGGTGCGTCCCGTTCTATCCATCGCCGATGTGTTGTCCTGCTCATGTGTGGGGTGGTACGGTGATGAATTCATATTGCTGGCTCAATCCGTTTGCTTATTTGGGCTGGGGGGCACCACAAGTTTTTGCCTATTGACAGGTTGATCAGGTAGACATGGCCGAAGAGGATGCGATCCGAAACGGCCTCTGTGCATTAAAGTTCCATCAATTATTTATATTATCTGATCGCAAGAGCCGATGACTTGCATCGAGCTGAGTCCTTACTTCAGGAACAAAAGCTTATGAGATCAATTGTTTCCGAAGTTTTCACTGATGCTTTTGGTTCGCCAAGCTCCACCAAAAGGCAGGGGCATATGTTCGATACCAAAATGAGCGGACGGTCCGGCCCTTGGGCCCGGACGGTCCGCGTATCCCGAGATTAGATTAAACTCGAATGTTTATCCTTATCTCGTGCGTGGTTATCCATCTAATCACGTGGGAGTTTGTTGGCTATCTCTTAGGAAAAGGTCCAGACCTCCTCCCCTATAAATATAAAGGGGTACGGCCGATTGAGAACCCTCGAACACATTCCAATCGAACCAATTACCTTATTTACTTTTCCTGCCCTAGGAGTAGATGTAGCATAGTTTTAGTTGTAGTCTTCCACATATCCACCTCCATCCCTATTCGACTCTACGTCGTCTAGATCCGTCTTGGGTGGCCTGCCGATCCCAAGACGACCCTAGGATCTCACCCCTCCCGGGGGGCAAGATCTAGTTGTCCATCCAAGACCTCTTCCTCGAATTGATCTCTTAATTCCTAGGCAACTCCACGTCGTCTGGGGACGCCCCGGGTGACCTGTCGACCCGGAGCACCTTAAGATCTTTTTCCCCCTGGGGACGAGATCTAGATTCCAGCAAGGAGGAGGAAGACGACCCTGTCGCCAGGTCGCGGACCGTCCGACCCAGAGCTGCGGACCGTCCGGCGTGACGCAGGGAAGACACCGCTCCTGCGCCCAGGTCACGGACCGTCCGACCCAAGGCCGCGGACCGTCCGTGCCTGACCAGAGAGTACCACCGCCTCGCGCCAGGTCGCTGACCGTCCAGCTCTGTGCCGCAGACCGTCCGCGCCTGACCAGAGAGCACCGCTGCTGGTTCTTTTAAGTGATTGACGCCTCCAAAAAGGTGTCAACATGATTCTTCTCAGACCAAGTGAGTGTTTGTTTAGAATTATAATCTGTCTAGATTATATAATCCAACAAATTTTTTTAATGATTTCATGTGAGGGTCGGCTAGGTTTCTACACATAGTGCGTGATAACTTTTACGAAATAGTCTCAAATTTTTATCATAGGCTCTACATATGATATCATGACATGTCGACAAGTTTCATGATTTTCTGATTTTGTTTGTGTTTTATACAATTTTAAAACAACTGGATCGCAAGTTCACGATCATGTTTCGTGAGCATGGTGCTCGAAAATTCTGGTCAGTTCCTGAAATAGGCCGTAACTTGTGCTAAATAACATGAATATAATTTTTGCATTCACCGTTTTCCATTTTTCGAGTGACTTGCAGTTCAAATCTGAATTATCCGAAGAAATTCAATTAAACGAACTAAATCTAACAGGTATAGCAAACATTTTGATAATTGTGCCAAAATTGAATATGTAGGTCTACATACTGTAGGAACACACCACAAAAAGTTTGGTGGGAAAAAGAAAAAAAATATACTTTGCCGAGTGTCAGAAAAGACACTCGGCAAAATATAGGTTTGCCGAGTGCTCAACAGAGAACACTCGGCAAAGAGGTAAGTTTGCCGAGTGTCGTCTCTGGACACTTGGCATAGATAACGACCGTCACCTATTGACGGCTGCTGATGGCTCTTTGCCGTGCGCCTCATTTCGCCAAGAGTTTGACACTCGGCAAAGATTTCTTTGCCGAGGGTCATTATGTGCCGAGTGTTTCGCACTCGGCAAAAGATATCTGTGTCGAGTGTCGTTTTTCGCCGAGAGTGGCACTCGGCAAAGACTATTTTGCCGAGTGCCCGATATATTACACTCGGCAAATCTCGTGGCACTCGGCAAAGAGCCTGTTTCTGGTAGTGTAGATTATATATATAATCCAACAATTTTTTTTAAAAAAATTTGTTGGATTATATAATCTAGATAGATTATAATCTCAAACAAACATCCCTAAGTTAAATCTATTGCACGTTTTTTGGCATAAACTGATTCAAAAGTAACGGCATTATCCCAATGATCATTTATAGAGGAAACAGATAGGAAAATGTTTTTGAGACGACGAATTTGAAGGGACTAATAGCTTGTTGGGGCCAAGGCGAACACGCCACCCTTCGCTCAATGACTTGCACAGACAAAGGCTGGACCCGCAGAACCCGCCAGGATAGGCCGAGGACGCCAACCGTACGGAGGCCCGCTCGACCCCCTTCGCTCTCGTGTGACAAGTCGAAGGCCCTAGCGAAGACTACGGACCTCCCGCTCCCTCACCACCGGGGGAGGCCCATGCGTGATTCGGCCCATAGAGATGGGCCCCGCGTGGACAGATGTAATAAGGGCCGTGTCTGTAATAAAGTTTAATGTAATAACTGTCTGTAACCTCCCCTCGTGGGAATATTCTACGAATAAACCGGCTACTCGAGGGTCTAAATGACTTTGACAGGGACAAGGCGGCCCCTCAAGTACCTATAAATACCCCCGTACTATGCTCAGGAACAGGGAAATTGATGAAGGTTTTGGCATTCTGTGTTAAGCTTTGCAAACCTATCTTTACCTTCCTGTTGGATCAACCTGTCTTGGAGGGCAGGTTCCAACATTTGGCGCCCACCGTTTGTGCGATGAAACAACAACCCGTGATGGCCCCCAAGAGAGCAACTTCGAAGGATGTCGCATCCATCGACGACGTAGCAAAGACAGCACTCCTGGCGGAAAAGAAAGGCAAGGCCCTCGCGGACACCACCCCAGGAGGCCTTCGAAGATGACGATGTCAACAGCAAGAGACAACGCCAAGACCACCCCACCCCAACAGCATTATACGCACCTGCAGTTCCTAAGGCACACCACAAGTACCACCACCAGGCTTCGCTCCGCTAGAGGGCGAAGACACCATAGAGGACAGAGAAGTCATCGGCATCTCAGCCGAAGACCAGCTAAAGCTGCGAGCTCTGCGCATCAAAAACAACCACCTGTAGAAGTAGAAAGAAATCCTTGAAGCCAAGCGCCAACGAGTCACCATACAAGCCAAGGTGCGTCAGACGATACAAGATGAGGAGCAGAGAGCTCAGGAGCTAGAGCAAGAGATCGCGCTCATGCAAGGCGAAGGCCAATACAACCTACAGCGCGGACCCCTCGCATCGCCAGCGCCTCTCAAACAGTACATTCAAGCCGGAGACCCATTCCAACCGTAGCGCGACCCCTTCATTCCACCAGCCGCAGCTTTCCAGGGGATCAACTATCTTGACGAGTGAAGCCCTCTGTCGCCGCAGCTCCAGGCATCGCCCTGGCCTGCCAACTTCAGGGCCGGCACCTACCCCAAATACAACGGCAACACCGACCCGGCTCAGTACATTATGAGCTACCAGGTAGCCGTCGCATCCTCTAGAGGGGATGATGCCATTATGGCCAAATCCTTCATCATCGCACTCGAAGGCCCGGCCTTGACTTGGTACACCAGGTTACCGCCACTGTCCATCGGGTCCAGGAAAGGGCTTCGCAACAAGTTCCTACTCAACTTTCAAGGGTACCGACCCGATATAGACGCCCTAGCCAAGTTATCCCTCTGCAAGCAGCAAGAGAAGGAAACCCTTTGCGAGTACTACAGAAAATTCCTGATGCTCAAATCGCAACTGCCATCAGTTGACGACCACATCGCAATCCACTACGCCATCAGTGGTCTTCGGGCTGGCGTCCTATACAGTCATTGCATCAGGGACCCACCCAAGAATCTATAGGAGCTATACCAATTATTTGATAAGTATGCCAGGTCTGAGGAGCTCCATCAACACAAGGTTGAATCTCAGAGAAAGCCCAAGGACCCTTCACAGTCTAGCAGAACCTAGACTAGGCCGGCGCAGCCAGACTCTGGCAGGGACAATCACAATCATCAGCAGGTGCACAACATAGCCAATTAGCACCCAGCCGGAGAGGCTACCCGTCGTCAGGAATACCCCCAGGCCGCGGCAACGGCGCAAGAGGAAGAGGCCGCGGACGGACACAACATTCACACAGATTCTATTGCCTGTTTCACGGCGAAGACTGCGCGCACCTAACAAGGGATTGTCCGGAGACCAAGGCCACCAGGGACAGAATGTCCAGAGCACAACCAGCTGACAACCAGAGGTTCATCGCGTACACGTACCACCACCAACAACCCTACCACAACGAGCAAATCCAGCATCCACCCAACCATGCTTACCAGCACCATCAAGAGGTGCAGGTTCTACCACCACCGCCTCCGCATCACCCAAATCCTCTGCACCATAACCACCCCCACAAGCACCCAAACAAGAAGACTTCGCTGAGCCACCATATCGCGGAGTCATCCATATGATCACCGGGGGATCAAACATGGACTTCGAAACAAAGCGGCAGAAAAGGGACCACTACCGAAGTGTGAACCATGTCGCCCTTACTGGCCTAGTGGTGCAAACAAAGTGGTCCCATGTACCGCTCACTTTCGACGCTAGGGACGTTAACTTGCACATCGCTCCACACGCAGATGCCATGGTGATCAACTGCAGGGTAGCAGGCTGGGACCTACTGTGATACCCCAATTTTTTGAAAAGAAGTTAAATTTCTATTTCTCTTTTCTTTCATGTTCTTTGGCATCGGGGTTTAGAGTTTCAGGAGGCATTCCTTAGGGAAACAGTAGATCTTTTGGCATTTTTTCCGCTGGGGTCGGGAGCTCAGATGGGAGAGCGAGTTCGGGCCATTGATCTCGATCCGATGGATGGGAGCCCCCACTCTCCTCCCTAACCCTAGCCGACCCATTCTCCCTCTCCCCAATTGTTGTAGCCGCCCCCTCCCTCTTCCTCTCCTCCCCATTTGCAGCCACCCTCTACCCTCTCCACGACTTCCTCCTCCCTCTAGATCTCCCCCTATGCAGCAAGCATCGAGAAGAGGAGGAGCACGTTGAATTGAAGAGAAAGAGATGATCATGGAGATGCTCTACCCCATCTCTTCTTGCAGTTTTTCTTGGGGAAACCCTAGGTAAGGATAAGATCCATGTTCCTCCCTGTAATTATATGTTTTTGGAGGTTGTGAATCATGGGTATTGAATAATTAGAGCTTGGATTAGATGAGGGGTTAGTTTTTTATCTCGAAATTAGTTTCTGCAGAATGACAGATTCGACTGTTTCTGTTCCTACCAGTTTTCCGTGCTCTTAGTGGCCTCAAAAAAATAAAAGGTCTATCTATGAGTCGTAGATAATTTGTAGATCTTTCTGTGGCCGTGAAGATCACCCCAATCGAACATCAGATCAGAAAGTTATTGCAGTTTGATTATAGCAGTTTTTCAGTCTTATAATTCTGTGCAGAATCTATTCTCTTAAGATTTAGGCACTTTTATCAACAGAATTAAACTTTAAGTTTGTAAAAGAAGTTGTAGATAATTTTATAAGCTTTCCAGATTGTTAAAGAGTGCATTCATATGAATTTTGAAACTCAAGTTATGTTTGTTTTACTGTGGCTGTTCCTGTTTGCCTGACAAAAATGAGTGGGTCTGTTCACTAGTAGGTTTCATCTAGTAAATGGCCGAATTGGATCTTCCAACTACGGAGACTTTTGTAGAGGGATAAAAGATATTACTTCCAGCAGAATTTCATAATTTTTGGTTGAGTAGTTTGGGAGATAACGAATTTTGAAGTTAACTATGCTGTTGTCTGAAACAGATTCAGTCAGTTATCTTGTTAGATGTTTTAGAACTTATAGATGGCTGAATTTAATTATCCATTGAATACCGAATTTGTAGAGTATTTTGTGTAGATACTCCTAGAGTATTTGTTTGATATCACCACTGTTATAATTTTAAATACACAAAATTAACAAACAGCGCTGCTGCTGTATGGCATGTGGTTCAAGGTGGGAGTCTTTCCACCAGGTCTTGGTTTCCAGTGTAGGAGCGAATTGTTGATTATTGGCAAATGTTTGTGAAATATTTGTACTAAGTTTTATGCGCGCTAGCAGGTGGCTACACTCCAGATCATGCCCAGTACATTTTTTCTTCGATGAAGGCAAGTGAATGTAGCGGTGGTTGCTACCGTTTTGACTTGTTATTTTTATCGCCTACACTCTAATATTCAGAATTATTGAATTCTTTCATAATTGAACTCTATGATGATGCTGTACTTGATTGTATTATATTGATGCTCAATCATATATTGAGGATGATTATGGTTCGAGTATGATCCATGAGATTAATTCATGTATCTGAAGGAAGATGAAGTATTATTTGAGGTTTGTATTGTATCTGAAGGAAGATGAAGTATTGTTTGAGGTTTGTATTGTATGTGAAGGAAGCGAAGTATATTGATAAATGCAGCATGCCATATGCATTGTATGATTCATTTGCATATGAAGTTTTGTCGTGACCTATGGTCCGACCATACCGGTACAACTTAGCATCGTACATTGCCCGAGGAGGGGTACGATGTGGCTTCATATCCTTAGAGGTATGAAGGCAGACGACATATGCATTGCATTCATATGCATTCATTGAAGTGATATTTGCAGATGATGTGGTTTTATACCCTCTGAAAGGGAATTAGGCTTACACCTATTTCCTAAGTGATTTTGGTGGTTGAATTGCCCAACACAAATAATTGGACTAACTAGTTTGCTCTAGTGTATAAGTTCTACAGGTGCAAAAGGTTCACACTTAGCCAATAAAAAGACCTAGCAAAGGGTTCAACAAATGGAGCAAGGATCAACCGAAGGCTGCCCTGGCTTGGCACACCGGACTGTCCGGTGTGCCACCGGATAGTGTCCGGTGCACCACCGGACAGTGTCCGGTGCACCAGGGCACTTCAGGCCAAACTCTTCACCTTCGGGAAATCCTGGAGCCGGCGCGCTATAATTCACCGGACATGTCCGGTGTACACCGGACAGTGTCCGGTGCTCCAAGGGGACGCGGCTCCAAACTCGTCAGCTTCGGGAATTCACAACGGCTAGTCCACTAAAATTCACCGGACATGTCCGGTGTGCACCGGACTGTCCGGTGAGATGACGAAGCAACGGCTACTTCAGGCGCCAACGGATACCTGCAGCGCATTGAATGCACGCCAGCGCGCGCAGATGTCAGGCACGCCCATGCTGGCGCACCGGACACTCTACAGTACATGTCCGGTGCGCCACCGGACATCAAGGCGGGCCCAGAAGTCAGTGCTCCAACGGTCGGAACCCAACGGCCTTGGTGACGTGGTTGGCGCACCGGACATGTCCGGTGTGCACCGGACTGTCCGGTGCACCATGCGACAGTTAGCCCCACCAAACGGCTAGTTTGGTGGTTGGGGCTATAAATACCCCAACCACCCCACCATTCATGGCATCCAAGTTTTCCACTTCTCAACCACTTACAAGAGCTAGGCATTCAATTCTAGACACACCAAAGAGATCAAATCCTCTCTAATTCCACTCAAGGCTTTAGTGATTAGCGAGAGAGATTTGTCGTGTTCTTTTGAGCTCTTGCGCTTGGATCGCTTCCTTTTCTTTCTCACTTTGTCTTTGTGTTCAAACACTCAATTGTAACCAAGGCAAGAGACACCAAATTGTGTGGTGGTCCTTGCGGGGAAGTTTTGTTCCCGGGTTAATTGAGAAGGAGAAAGCTCACTCGGTCTGAGGGACCGTTTGAGAGAGGGAAGGGTTGAAAGAGACCCGGCCTTTGTGGCCTCCTCAACGGGGAGTAGGTTTGCGAGAACCGAACCTCGGTAAAACAAATCCACGTGTCCCATTGTTCATTCGCTTGCGATTTGTTTTGCGCCCTCTCTCGCGGACTCGTCATTGTTTCTAACGCTAACCCGGTTTGTAGTTGTGTTTATATTTGTAAATTTCAGTTTTGCCCTATTCACCCCCCTCTAGGCGACTATCAATTGGTATCAGAGCCCGGTGCTTCATTAGAGCCTAACCGCTCGAAGTGATGTCGGGAGATCACGCCAAGAGGGAGATGGAGACCGGCGATAAGCCCACTACGAGCCACGGGTCGACTTCATCGGAAGAGTCCCGCAACAAGAGGAAGGAGAAGAAGAGCTCCTCAAACAAAGGGAAGGGGAAGAAATCCTCTTCTCACAAGTCGGATCGGAGAGGCGACAAGCACAAGAGGATGAGGAAAGTGGTCTACTACGAGACTGACTCTTCATCATCATCGACCTCCGACTCCGATGCACCGTCCGTTACTTCTAAGCGCCAAGAGCGCAAGAAGTATAGTAAGATCCCCTTACGCTATCCCCGTATTTCAAAGCGTACTCCTTTACTCTCCGTTCCATTAGGCAAACCACCGGTTTTTGACGGTGAAGATTATAACATGTGGAGTGATAAAATGAGACATCATCTAACCTCACTCCACACAAGCATATGGAATGTTGTTGAGTTTGGTGTACAGGTACCATCCGTAGGGGATGAAGATTACGACTCGGACGAGGTGGCCCAAATCCACCACTTTAACTCCCAAGCAACCACTATACTCCTCGCCTCTTTAAGTCGAGAGGAGTATAACAAGGTGCAAGGGCTAAAAAGTGCGAAGGAGATTTGGGACGTTGAAAGCTCTCTTGTGAGTTTTGGTGTTTGGATGACAACTCAATTAAAGGACTAACAAGTGTACTAAGTGTTGAACAGGTGCTTAAGGTAAAGCTTACAGGGTTCAACACAAGTGAACAAATGTGATTGTCCAAGAATTGGATTATGGATTGGATTATGGATACATAATGGACATCACAAGTAAGATGGACATTGCATAAAGTGAGACTCAGGTGCGAAGCTCGGAGACAACTGATCAAGCCAAGGACGGAGGCAAGAGAAGCTTCGAGGTACCAAGTGCACGGGAGAAGGTCAAGGAGGCTGAGGAACCCAAAGCCAAGGGTGAAGAAGAAGGCTTGCAAAGTCAAGGGTGATCGAGTTGAGAAGAGCTATAACACACCAAGGATCACTACATAAGGACGTGACTTACAACCAATGAGGTAACAGGTACAGTTATGTGGTGTAAGTCATAAGGCTCAAGACCAAGCTCTAAGAAAGAGATCAAGGTCACTAGAAGGAGAACAAGTGCCAAAACCAGAACTGGAAGCAGCCCAAAAGAGCTAAGTTCACCTTAATCTTTAGTTTGGGTTGTTCCTATGTTTGGAGATGTTCTATGTGACCTTTGCAGGATGTTGGAACTAAGAAATGTCAATCTAGATCAAGTCAAGTCGACTTGATGATTTATGAGTCCAACATCAAAGCTCAAGCATGTGAAATGCTATAGATCTAATGATTAAGTAAAGGTATGTTTCTAAGCCTTAGTACATTGGTTTTGTGTACTAATATATTTGTCTAAGTGTTAGAAACAGAAAGAAGAAGAAGAGAGAAGAGGAGAAAAGACTTGGCTGTGTGCTGCCAAGACCCAGCTCGGTCTGGAGCACCGGACTGTCCGGTGTGCACCGGACAGTGTCCGGTGCGCCAGACTGACTCGGCGCGAACTGGCCGCTCTCGGGAAATTGGCCGACGGCGTACGGCTAAAATTCACCGGACTGTCCGGTGTGCACCGGACTGTCCGGTGAGCCAACGGTCGGCCGGGGCCAACGGTCGGCCGCGCAATCCGCGCGGGACACGTAGCCGGGCCAACGGTCGGAAGACGGCACCGGACTGTCCGGTGTGCACCGGACATGTCCGGTGCGCCAACGGCTCTAGATCTTCCAACGGTCGGCAACGGTCGGAAGCGCCAGTTATGGAAACAAATCGGGCACCGGACAGTGTCCGGTGTGCACCGGACTGTCCGGTGCCCCCGACGACAGAAGGCAAGGATGGCCTTCCGGATTTGCTCTCAACGGCTCCTAGCTGCCTTGGGGCTATAAAAGGAGCCCCTAGGCGCATGGAGGAAATGTACAAGCGCAGCCAACAAGTGTAGACTTCATTGGAATCAATTCTCGCTCTCCCTCTTGTGTGTAACTCTATAGTTTGTGTAGAAGGCACAGCTATAAGCCTTTAGAGAGAGGAGCAGTGCTAATAAGAGCTAGAGCAAGGTCTTGAGCATATCGTTACTCTGCCGAGGTGCTGCCAAGAAGTTTGTAAGCAGCCGCGGTTCTGTTGTAACTCCACTCAATAGTGAAAGGCTCTGTCTGTCATACTGACAGATCTGAGCAAACGGAGGAAGGAGTTGAAATAGACTCCAAGCCCAGGTGTGGCTAACTCCAACGAGGACTAGGCAAGCATTTCAGGCTTGGCCGAACCTCGGGATAAATCCTTGCGTCTGTGTGCTCTGTATTGTACTCTGACTCTCTGTCTTACTCGCTTATATATCTGCACTTCTCTACTTACTTGTGGTACTAGCTTTCCTTGAAGTGCAGGATATTCGTAAGACAGGAACTTCAATTCCACTGCAATCTACTCGAAGGATTCTTCAATCCACTGCGATCCTGTCTTCGAGTAGAGTAAGATTTAAGTTATAAAGTAATAAGTTTCATTCGCCTATTCACCCCCCCTCTAGGCGACATCCAGATCCTGTTCCCGGGCAAAGGGAACTTTCAATTGGTATCAGAGGTAGGCCTCTCCAGTGTGGGCTTAGCCGTCCGGAGATAACGATGTCGTCACAAGAGGTAACTGTAGAACTTCTTTTAGGCAATGGCTCTAATTACAAATCTTGGTCTGTCTCTATTTATAATGCTTTCATGAGTGTTGATCCTGATTTGAGACAGATCTTTAGTAGAAGTATTTTTCCATCTGATATTAGTAAAAATCCCTCTAATGATGAACTAAGATGTTTATCTCTCAATCATCGTGCTTGCAACATCTTAGTTGATTCTCTTTCTAGAGGTGCTTATTTTGCCATCATGAGTAGTGATAATGATTTATTTGTTGATGCTCATGATTTATGGAATAGAATTAAAGTAAAATATTGTGTGGCAAATTGTACTCCCTATATTGCTTGTGATGCTAACCTTTCAAAGGGAGAAGATCAAGAACGATGGGCACCCAACGATGAATCCACCTCGTCGACAGGTTTGGTCTCCACTAATAATAAGTGTTTTATTGCTAACAATGACGGTGGAGACAAAAGCCATGATGAGGAGGAATATGAGGATGATAGCGAGGATGAATCTTCATCACCTCAAGGTACATTTTCCTATTTGGCTTCCACTGACATTAATGACAGGGAAAATGAGACCGATGATGTGGAAGAAGAGGAGATTCGCCGTTTCTACATCCATCTCAACAAAGAGGACAAGGCACTCTTGGTTAAGCTGTTGAGAAGGAACAAGGAACAAGGCGAGACGCTTCTCAGGCTAGAGGAGTCCCTCATCAAAGCCGACAACAGCCTGGAGAAGATGACCAAAGAACATGAGAAGCTAAAACGCTCTCATGATGATTTGGTCCAAAGGTATGAATATGTTTTAATTGAGCAAAGAAATAGTCATGATGCATTATCTAATATCGCTCAACTTAAAATGGAAAACGCCATGCTTAAGAGTCAAGTAGAAATTCTAAATTTAGAAAAATTTGCTCTAGGTGAAGAGTATGATATGTTGTCAAATTCTCATAATAAACTAGTTGATGACCATATCATGCTTAATGTTGCTCATGAGGTTATAATTGTAAACTTAAATTCATGTAAACCTCATTCTCGCACGTGTGCGCATTTGAATTGTATATCATCATGTGCTAACCCCTGTTGCTCAAAAGAAAGTCAATCATTGATTGAGCAACAAGTTTTAGGGTCACAAAAGAAATTCTGTGGGAATAAGAAGCAACGACAACTGAGGAGAAGACACTTTGCTCAACTCTCTCAAGATATCCACGGGCGCGTGGTGAAGAAGCTTGAGAAAGAAAAAACTGCAGCAAGTGTCAAGCTCAATAAGAGAAATGTTCCCAAAGCTATAAAAGAAGAAATCAACATGAAAAAGGAAAAAGGTAAGGATTCAATTAATCATGTTGTTTGCACTGACCTTCTCTCCATGTCATTCAAGTATAAAAAGGGAAAAGGAAAAAGGAGGTGTTTCAAGTGCAAGAAGTTAGGCCACCTCATCGCGTCTTGTCCATACAAAGACAAGAATGAAGGGACAAGGAGTTGTTTTGGATACAACAAAAAGGACCACACGATCACTTCATGTCCGGTCATGAAGAATCAAGGATGTGCATCCTCCAAGGTGACCCTCACCAAGGAAAATAACACACAACAAGCGTCGTGTCAAGTTGAGCGACGCTTCTGCTACAAGTGTGGTGAGCAGGGTCATCTATCCAAGGTATGTTATAAAGGTAAGATTCCTAAGCAAGTAAATTTGTGTCAATCTTATTCGGGTAGGAGACCCAAATCATACACTTGTGCTAGATCTATAACAAGATCACCTAGAACTAGCAGAAAGGCAATTTGGGTACCAAAGGCACATTTAGATGATCATTATGGACCCATCCCGAGATGGGTACCAAACTGTGCTAACTAGACCATGCAGGTGTCTTGAGATGGACTGGAGACCATGGGAGAGCTTAAGACGGTTATCTTAAACTCTATGCTTAAGCTGTTAATTGTTTTGGTGCCTTTATTGTGAAACACTAATCCCATGTTCATCTCAAGGAAATAAGGTGTGTAGGTCCTAAATCATTATTGGTGAATCAAGTAAAGGACCTTGATGAGAATCTACAGCCTGCTCTCCAAAGGACGGTACCCGTGTATCTTAACTACATCATTGCAATTTAGTACTGCTCTTAAGTTGGCTTGTCGTGCTACCTATCTTTGGAGTAGTTATGCTTTATGATTGTCTGTGTTAAATGAATCATAATGATGTTTGCTTAATCATGACTGGTGCTATATAGGATATATCTTTTGAATCATTCATGGGTAGCTATTTCATTTGTTATATCCACAACGATTAACCCTCTTGGTATTTATGGATAAACCTGTAACTTTTTGTAAGTCATGCTATGTGCAAATATGACATTTTGTTTAGTGCATGTTCACATGATTACCCTAGTCTAGTATTGTGTGAATTTCAAATCCATGTCGTGCCCTTTTGAGCTATGAGGTGTGTGAGCAAAAGGAGTCCTGAATTGGTGATAACAAGTGCTCTCATAAAGGCAAGGGTATGGAAAATGGAGCTATGCAATTTCATTAAATATTCTTGAAATTCCATTCATTGTGATCATAGCTATGTTCTTGTCTTTCAATTGGTAATATCTTGGCTTAGGTAATTTATGCCTTTAAAATGTTGTTTCTTCTGTGCATCTAAGAAACCTTCTTAATCATGACATGCTTAGATATTTCGCTTTATATACATGATTGTGTTGATCTTCAATTGGTATATGCAATGATAGTTAAGTATGAAGCATGTACAAGTTGCGTAAATGTTAGACTTCCTGTGAGTATTCAATTGGCTTAGGTGCCACTGAGGCATGCATTGTTGAATTTAGTCAACCTTTCATTTAGCCTTCAATTGGTATTAAGTGGTTTTTCATTTGATATGCAAATTGGCATCTTTGGGGGATGAAAGTGGTAGAGTATGCCTTGACCAAGGTATGTTGTGATCCCCTCTAGTTATAAGGGAGCTAGAATGTGCAAAGTGCAAGTCATTCAAATACTTGATGCACAACTTGAGGGGGAGCACACATAACTTGTGTCTTTTGAGACTAACTGTTTCTTGAGCAATCTTGTACAGTCTCAAGGTGGAAAAGAGAAGATGAGCATGAAATGGAGCAATCTGGACTTGGGTACCTCTGTAAGTCAAGTAATTGGTATCTTAAGTTATGAGTAATTGTATATCTTTAGATTGCTCATGCTCTATAATATCTGGTGATAATAGATGCTTATTCTTAAATATCATGAAGCCATGATAATAAATGAACTTGCAATTGGTATCTTTCAATTGGTAGCTGTGATAGTTTGCTTCATTTGACATCTCTTGATAATCATTAGAATAGAAGTTTCTTCTTGTGCCCAATACTATAACTTGTTCTAAGTTTGGTGTCTTAGCAACAAGAAAATGTTAGGATAAAGAATCAGGCACAAGTGTGGAGAAGCTCTCGAGAGATTAAATTCTTTCAAGATGAAAAGTACACTATAACATGGTAAAGGTACAAAAGGAAGTATTAATCTTTTTGCATATATGTGATAGTGCATATGTTCAATAAGTAAGGGGGAGTTTTAGATAGTCGTTTTTCCCCTTGACACCCTGCTGTCCCTTGACATCATCCTATGTTCTTGCTCGAGTATGGTTTTTGGTGTTTGATGTCAAAGGGGGAGATTTTGTGCATTAAAGCTTATCTCAACTTGAGAGGAAAGCTTATCCTAAGCATTAAAGCTTATCTCAACTTGAGAGGAAAGCTTATCCTAAGGGGTGTGTTAGTTTAAGCTTTGCTAGTGTGTCATTCATATGCTTCCTGCAGTATTATATGAATTATTTGGCCTCTAGAGTGTAATAGATAGTCATGTGGTTAATGGTGCTGTAAGATTGTCATGGTGCTTTAAGATTGTCTTAAATTTAATGGTGCTTTAAGATTGTCTTAAATTTAGTGTCTTAGCTTAAATTGGTATTAGTTTGAATTGGCATCTTAATGGTGAATAGTGGTAGGTTGATATTCCTGTGATATATCCACTAATTTGAATGGTGTTTAACTCTGATTATGTGCATTTGTGTGTTATAGCATCATGGTTTGATTCTAGATACAATGCATTCCAAAATTGCTAAGATATAGAAATGTTTCGAATTGTCTAAGTATGTGCAAATTGGCGTCTGAGGCCAAAATTATGTTTTTGAAGTAAGCACTTATTTAGGGGGAGCATTCTATAAACTTAGAATTCAAAATTTGTGCTTCAAATCTTATTCTCATGTAAGCTTTAATTGTGTTGCCATCAATCACCAAAAAGGGGGAGATTGAAAGCTCTCTTGTGAGTTTTGGTGTTTGGATGACAACTCAATTAAAGGACTAACAAGTGTACTAAGTGTTGAACAGGTGCTTAAGGTAAAGCTTACAGGGTTCAACACAAGTGAACAAATGTGATTGTCCAAGAATTGGATTATGGATTGGATTATGGATACATAATGGACATCACAAGTAAGATGGACATTGCATAAAGTGAGACTCAGGTGCGAAGCTCGGAGACAACTGATCAAGCCAAGGACGGAGGCAAGAGAAGCTTCGAGGTACCAAGTGCACGGGAGAAGGTCAAGGAGGCTGAGGAACCCAAAGCCAAGGGTGAAGAAGAAGGCTTGCAAAGTCAAGGGTGATCGAGTTGAGAAGAGCTATAACACACCAAGGATCACTACATAAGGACGTGACTTACAACCAATGAGGTAACAGGTACAGTTATGTGGTGTAAGTCATAAGGCTCAAGACCAAGCTCTAAGAAAGAGATCAAGGTCACTAGAAGGAGAACAAGTGCCAAAACCAGAACTGGAAGCAGCCCAAAAGAGCTAAGTTCACCTTAATCTTTAGTTTGGGTTGTTCCTATGTTTGGAGATGTTCTATGTGACCTTTGCAGGATGTTGGAACTAAGAAATGTCAATCTAGATCAAGTCAAGTCGACTTGATGATTTATGAGTCCAACATCAAAGCTCAAGCATGTGAAATGCTATAGATCTAATGATTAAGTAAAGGTATGTTTCTAAGCCTTAGTACATTGGTTTTGTGTACTAATATATTTGTCTAAGTGTTAGAAACAGAAAGAAGAAGAAGAGAGAAGAGGAGAAAAGACTTGGCTGTGTGCTGCCAAGACCCAGCTCGGTCTGGAGCACCGGACTGTCCGGTGTGCACCGGACAGTGTCCGGTGCGCCAGACTGACTCGGCGCGAACTGGCCGCTCTCGGGAAATTGGCCGACGGCGTACGGCTAAAATTCACCGGACTGTCCGGTGTGCACCGGACTGTCCGGTGAGCCAACGGTCGGCCGGGGCCAACGGTCGGCCGCGCAATCCGCGCGGGACACGTGGCCGGGCCAACGGTCGGAAGACGGCACCGGACTGTCCGGTGTGCACCGGACATGTCCGGTGCGCCAACGGCTCTAGATCTTCCAACGGTCGGCAACGGTCGGAAGCGCCAGTTATGGAAACAAATCGGGCACCAGACAGTGTCCGGTGTGCACCGGACTGTCCGGTGCCCCCGACGACAGAAGGCAAGGATGGCCTTCCGGATTTGCTCTCAACGGCTCCTAGCTGCCTTGGGGCTATAAAAGGAGCCCCTAGGCGCATGGAGGAAATGTACAAGCGCAGCCAACAAGTGTAGACTTCATTGGAATCAATTCTCGCTCTCCCTCTTGTGTGTAACTCTATAGTTTGTGTAGAAGGCACAGCTATAAGCCTTTAGAGAGAGGAGCAGTGCTAATAAGAGCTAGAGCAAGGTCTTGAGCATATCGTTACTCTGCCGAGGTGCTGCCAAGAAGTTTGTAAGCAGCCGCGGTTCTGTTGTAACTCCACTCAATAGTGAAAGGCTCTGTCTGTCATACTGACAGATCTGAGCAAACGGAGGAAGGAGTTGAAATAGACTCCAAGCCCAGGTGTGGCTAACTCCAACGAGGACTAGGCAAGCATTTCAGGCTTGGCCGAACCTCGGGATAAATCCTTGCGTCTGTGTGCTCTGTATTGTACTCTGACTCTCTGTCTTACTCGCTTATATATCTGCACTTCTCTACTTACTTGTGGTACTAGCTTTCCTTGAAGTGCAGGATATTCGTAAGACAGGAACTTCAATTCCACTGCAATCTACTCGAAGGATTCTTCAATCCACTGCGATCCTGTCTTCGAGTAGAGTAAGATTTAAGTTTTAAAGTAATAAGTTTCATTCGCCTATTCACCCCCCCTCTAGGCGACATCCAGATCCTGTTCCCGGGCAAAGGGAACTTTCAGACGTACTCAAGACCGCGCACGAAGGAGATGAGGTGACAAAGATCACCAAGCAGGAGACGATCGAGGGGGAGCTCGGTCGCTTCATGCTTCACCAAGGGGAGGATCCACAAGCCATGTACAACCGCTTGAAGACCTTGGTGAACCAAGTGCGCAACCTCGAGAGCGAAAAGTGGGATGACCATGAAATGGTCAAGGTTATTCTTAGATCCCTCGTATTTCTTAACCCTACACAAGTTCAATTAATTCGAGGTGATCCTAGATATAAGCTAATGTCTCCCGAGAAAGTGATAGGAAAATTTGTGAGCTTTGAGCTAATGATTAAAGGCTCAAAGAAAATCATCGAGCAAGGCACCTCCTCCACGCCCAAGGCACAACCCGTCGCATTCAAGGCAACGGAGGAGAAGAAGGAGGAGGCTACTCCAAGTCGAACTCCCATCGATGCCTCCAAGCTCGACAACGAGGAGATGGCGCTCATCATCAAGAGCTTTCGCCAAATCCTCAAGCAAAGGAGGGGGAAGGACTACAAACCCTGCTCTAAGAAAGTATGCTACAAGTGTGGTAAGCCCAGTCATTTTATTGCAAAATGTCCAATATCTAGTGACAGTGACAGGGGCAACGACAAGAAGGGCAAGAGGAGAGAAAAAAGAGGTACTACAAGAAGAAGGGCGGCAATGCCCACGTGTGCCGCGAGTGGGACTCCGACGAGAGCTCCACCGACTCCTCCTCCTCCGACGAGGACGCCGCCAACATCGCTGTCACCAAGGGTCTCCTCTTCCCCAACGTCGGCCACAAGTGCCTCATGGCAAAGGACGGCAAAAGAAAGAAGGTTAAATCTAAATCCTCCACTAAATATGAGTCTTCTAGTGATGATAATGCTAGTGATGAGGAAGACAATTTGCGTATCCTTTTTGCCAACCTTAACATGGATCAAAAGGAAAAATTAAATGAGCTAATTAGTGCCATCCATGAAAAGGATGATCTCTTGGATTCCCAAGAGGACTTCCTAATCAAGGAAAATAAAAAACATGTTAAGGTTAAGAATGCTTACGCTCTAGAGATTGAAAAATGTCAAAAATTAACTAGTGAGCTAAGCACATGTCATGACTTAATTGCCAACCTTAGAAATGAAAATGCTATTTTAAATGCTAAGGTTGATTCTCATATTTGTGATGTTTCAATTCCCAATCCTAGAAATAATAATGATGATTTGCTTGCTAGGATTGAAGAATTAAATATCTCTCTTGCTAGCCTTAGGGTTGAAAATGAAAAATTAATTGCTAAGGCTAAGGATTTTGATGTTTGCAATGCTACTATTTCTGACCTTAGAAGTAAGAATGACATATTGCATGCTAAGGTTGTTGAATTGAAAACTTGCAAACCCTCTACATCTATTGAGCATGTTTCTATTTGTATTAGATGTAGAGATGTTGATATTGATGCTATTCATGATCATATGGTCTTAATTAAACAACAAAATGATCATATAGCAAAATTAGATGCAAAAATTGCTGAGCATAACTTAGAAAATGAAAAATTTAAATTTGCTAGAAGTATGCTCTATAATGGGAGACGCCCTGGCATTAAGGACGGCATTGGCTTCCAAAGAGGAGACAATGTCAAAATTAATGCCCCTCCTAAGAAATTGTCTAATTTTGTTAAGGGCAAGGCTCCCATGCCTCAAGATAACGAGGGTTACATTTTGTACCCTGCCGGTTATCCTGAGAGCAAAATTGTAACACCCCAGGATCCACAAACACCCTGAAATGCTACTAAACTACACAACTAACATTCATATATAAAATTTCGACAGCATCTCCTTTGGAAATTTGCATAAACGTGGAAGCAACAGAGTATAAACAGATATCATGATAAGAAAACATACTAGACATTAATAATCTGCTAGCAATGGGAAGATAACCATAACGACATAAACTGAATTAACTAGTGTGCACGACTAGTTAAAAACAAACATCCTTGATAAGAAGTTTCTAATTAAATCATGGTTGTGCCTGGGCAGCGTTATTATGAGAGTGAAGGTGGACGTGCTGCTACTTCCCTCATTCCCAACATGAATTAAGTACCTGCATTGAGTAATGCAAGAGTGAGATGAAACATCTCAGCAAGTAAAATATTTTGACGAGATATTTAAACCAAAAGAATTGAATTAATCAACATTTTAAAAGGGATCACAATTGAGATCAGAAATACTTGTAGATATAGAACTCAATAGTCCCAAAATAACCAATGCCATCTCATTTCCTCGAATGACCACAATAGGTTGTATAACACTTCCCTGCATCAACAATACCTGCAAATATCACTTCAATGTATGCATAGGAATGCAATGTGTAAGTCCTCTGCCTTCATATCTCTTAGAGTATAAAACCACACCATCTGCAAATATCACTTCAATGAATGCATATGAATGCAATGCATATGTCCTCTGCCTTCATACCTCTAAGGGTATGAAGCCGCATCGTACCCCTCCTCGGGCAACGTACGATGCTAAGTTGTACCGGTACGGTCGGACCATAGGTCACGACAAAACTTCAGATGCAAGTGAATCATGCAATGTATATGGCATGCTGCATTTATCAATATACTTCACTTCCTTCAAATACAATACAAACCTCAAGCAATACTTCGTTTACCTTCAGATACAATACAAACCTCAAATAATACTTCATTCACCTTCAGGAGTGTGAATTAATCTCGTGGGTCATACTCGAATCATCATCATCATCAATATATGATTAAGCATCAATATAATACAATCAAGTAAAGCATCCCATATAGTTCAATTACGAAAGAATTCGATGATTCTGAATATTAGAGTGTAGGCGATGAAACAACAAGTCAAAACGGTAGCAACCACCGCTACATTCACTTGCCTTCATCGAAGAAGAAAATGTACTAAGCATGATCCGGAGCATAACCACCTGTTGCGGGGCATAAAACTTAGTACAAATATTTCATAAACATTTGCCAACAATCAACAAATCGTTCCTACGCTTGAAACCAAGACCTGGTGAAGACTCCCACCGTGAACCACATGTCAAACAGCAGCAGCGCTGTTTGTTAATTTTGTATCTTTAAAATTAAAACAGTGGTGATATCAAACAAATACTTTAGAAGTATCTACACAAAATACTCTACAACTTCGGTATTCAATAGATAATTAAATTCTGCCATCTATAAGTCTAAAACATATTACAAGATAACTGACTGAATCTGTTTTAGACAGCCGCATAGTTAACTTTCAAAATTCAATATCTCACAAACTACTCAACCAAAAATCATGAAATTCTGCTGGAAGTAAGAACTTTTATCCCTCTACAAAAGTCTCCATAGCTGGGAGAGCCAATTCGGCCATTTACTTGATGAAATCTACCAGTGAACAGACCCGCTCATTTCTGTCAGGCCAACAGAAACAGCCACCGTAAAATAAACATAACTAGAGTTTCATAATTCATATGAATGCACTCTTTAACAATATGGAAAGCTTATGAAATTATCTACAACTTTTCTTACAAACCCAAGGTTGAATTCTGTTGATAAAATTGCCTAAATCTTAATAGAACAGATTCTGCACAGAATTATGAGACTGAAAAACTGCTATAATAAAACTGCAATAACTTTCTGATCTGATGTCCGATTGAGGTGTTCTTCGCGGCCACAGAAAGATATCTAAATTATCTACAACTCATAAATATACTTTTTATTTTTTTGAGGCCTCTAAGACCACGGAAAACTGGCATGAACAAAAACTATCGAATCTGTTATTCTGCAGAGACTAATTTCGAGATCAAAAATCTAATCTCCCATCTAATCCAACATAAAGGGCTAATTGCAGGGCCTAAAACTCATCCAAAACAAGGTAAAACATCCATCAAGTGGGGACAATGGAGAGAGGAAAGGAAATCCAACCAATTCTTGAAGAGGAACGATGACGATGACAGGCGACTGTGTGCTCTAATCTTCCCTCTCTTCTCTCCCTTGTTCTTCCTTTCTTCTCTTGGGCAAGGCACAAAAGGGGATGGCTGCTAGGGTGGGAGGACGTGGCTGCTAGGGTTAGGGAGGTATAAATAGAAGAAAACTCCCTCAATCCTAATATCCAATGGCTCAAATCGACCGGCACTTGAAAAAACTCATTCAGACTCCAAACAAGGCAAACTAGTAGTCGATCGGAATCGTCTCGACGATATCTATGCATCTACGGTCTCCGATCATCAGTAGGACACACCATATTAGGATTATAAACATGGTTTGGTTTTTAGGGTATTATATTCTACCCCCCTTAAAAGAATTCGTCCTCGAATTCAGCCACTTCTACAAATCAAGACATTCACCAACGGTAAAACTCGACCAAACACCCTAAATAGACTCATATAGTAGACTAGTAGCCTTGACGAGATCATGAAAATAGTTTTTCATGAAATAACCTCTAATTCGGACTAATTTAACAAAGAAAATGACACACCTTGACAACAATCATAAAACAATATAAAATGAATTCCCAAGGCATTGTCATAGGTGCAATCAACACTAGGATTTGCTATCATTGAATTTGGATGCAACTATACATCAAGATCAATGTCTTAAAACAACACTCTTTTTATGAAGAGGTAATATGCACTAAGAACAACTCTTACCAACTTCAACAATTCATTTTAATTCAATTGTCAAACATCCACACCAGATGAATGTATAAGAAGATCAAACACCTCACATCAAAGCACCACGAAACAAGTCGTTCTATTGAAACAAAACTCCTAGTCTTCCTAAACCTTGTTCTTGACGTCATGAAAAAGATAATCATGTAATCTAACGTTCTTTACACCCCACAAAAGGGAGAAAGTCTACAGAACTAATGGAACAATAAAGCCAACAAGAAGCCAATAACATTTTGTGCGGCACAGTTCATCGAACAAATGCTAAAAACTCCACAAAGAGCACTGACAGCACAGCAACAACACAATACTTTGCTTAACTAATGTCACTATACTTCATCCAACAACTCAACTAAAAAAATATCCAAACTAGTAAGGTTAACGTACTCATAATATAAGTCTTCATCTACTGTAGTTCAGAAACTTACATTTCATTCCATCATACGATGCACTCAAAGTACCAGACATACAGGGTCAATAATAACCCTGTAATCCTTCACACACATGACAAACATCTCAATCTGATGTAAGAACCACATCATTTAGAAATAGGTGACTAACCACACCCAACCAACTCTAGGCTAGGCAATGACTTCATTCAAACCAATAGATAAGTGGTCCAACAATGGCTCCACAAGCATGCATCAGGGAGATAACCATCAGATCCTCAACGTATTAATATATAATCAATGGATCAAGAAAATAAAAGATTTATTCTACAATTAGCATGACTAACATGCAACCACTTTAAACCACATCTAGGCTTTGTGGCTACTAAAACACAAGATAGAAGGGAGACATGTAATCCACTCTGGCTAGCTATGTAAAGACTTTCCCCCCAAAATCCATATAAAAGTACCAATATTCATTTCTTTCAGAACTGGTTTCTCGGCATAAACAATCATTCCTTCCAAAGATAGTTGGAGCTATCCACCAACCGCCCAACAACTTAAATCCAAATCGATGGTTACCTTGTAACCCAAAACATGCAATTCACACTCCTCTTGGAAACATCCTTGATCAAACATATATAACAATATTATTGTAATAAAACTCAACCATGAAAAACATGTTGAAAACAACATAGGCATACACGTATATCACAAGCATAATAACGACTTCAATCTCACAAAAGAACAGCGATATCAATCTTATTAATAAACAATATCAAAATTTAGAAATGAATTATATCAGGCATTAAGTCATAAACAACTTACCACATCACCGTAAAGGATTAGGGAGGGTGAAATTATTTCATCTGCACTTCAAAGACATTAACATATATCAAAGATAATTGAACCCACAACCTTCCTATATGTGCAAGTGTGTCAAATTTATCTTCAAATTGCCAAGAATCTAAAGCCTATGCCTTTGATACCAACTGTAACACCCCAGGATCCACAAACACCCTGAAATGCTACTAAACTACACAACTAACATTCATATATAAAATTTCGACAGCATCTCCTTTGGCAATTTGCATAAACGTGGAAGCAACAGAGTATAAACAGATATCATGATAAGAAAACATACTAGACATTAATAATCTGCTAGCAATGGGAAGATAACCATAACGACATAAACTGAATTAACTAGTGTGCACGACTAGTTAAAAACAAACATCCTTGATAAGAAGTTTCTAATTAAATCATGGTTGTGCCTGGGCAGCGTTATTATGAGAGTGAAGGTGGACGTGCTGCTACTTCCCTCATTCCCAACATGAATTAAGTACCTGCATTGAGTAATGCAAGAGTGAGATGAAACATCTCAGCAAGTAAAATATTTTGACGAGATATTTAAACCAAAAGAATTGAATTAATCAACATTTTAAAAGGGATCACAATTGAGATCAGAAATACTTGTAGATATAGAACTCAATAGTCCCAAAATAACCAATGCCATCTCATTTCCTCGAATGACCACAATAGGTTGTATAACACTTCCCTGCATCAACAATACCTGCAAATATCACTTCAATGTATGCATAGGAATGCAATGTGTAAGTCCTCTGCCTTCATATCTCTTAGAGTATAAAACCACACCATCTGCAAATATCACTTCAATGAATGCATATGAATGCAATGCATATGTCCTCTGCCTTCATACCTCTAAGGGTATGAAGCCGCATCGTACCCCTCCTCGGGCAACGTACGATGCTAAGTTGTACCGGTACGGTCGGACCATAGGTCACGACAAAACTTCAGATGCAAGTGAATCATGCAATGTATATGGCATGCTGCATTTATCAATATACTTCACTTCCTTCAAATACAATACAAACCTCAAGCAATACTTCGTTTACCTTCAGATACAATACAAACCTCAAATAATACTTCATTCACCTTCAGGAGTGTGAATTAATCTCGTGGGTCATACTCGAATCATCATCATCATCAATATATGATTAAGCATCAATATAATACAATCAAGTAAAGCATCCCATATAGTTCAATTACGAAAGAATTCGATGATTCTGAATATTAGAGTGTAGGCGATGAAACAACAAGTCAAAACGGTAGCAACCACCGCTACATTCACTTGCCTTCATCGAAGAAGAAAATGTACTAAGCATGATCCGGAGCATAACCACCTGTTGCGGGGCATAAAACTTAGTACAAATATTTCATAAACATTTGCCAACAATCAACAAATCGTTCCTACGCTTGAAACCAAGACCTGGTGAAGACTCCCACCGTGAACCACATGTCAAACAGCAGCAGCGCTGTTTGTTAATTTTGTATCTTTAAAATTAAAACAGTGGTGATATCAAACAAATACTTTAGAAGTATCTACACAAAATACTCTACAACTTCGGTATTCAATAGATAATTAAATTCTGCCATCTATAAGTCTAAAACATATTACAAGATAACTGACTGAATCTGTTTTAGACAGCCGCATAGTTAACTTTCAAAATTCAATATCTCACAAACTACTCAACCAAAAATCATGAAATTCTGCTGGAAGTAAGAACTTTTATCCCTCTACAAAAGTCTCCATAGCTGGGAGAGCCAATTCGGCCATTTACTTGATGAAATCTACCAGTGAACAGACCCGCTCATTTCTGTCAGGCCAACAGAAACAGCCACCGTAAAATAAACATAACTAGAGTTTCATAATTCATATGAATGCACTCTTTAACAATATGGAAAGCTTATGAAATTATCTACAACTTTTCTTACAAACCCAAGGTTGAATTCTGTTGATAAAATTGCCTAAATCTTAATAGAACAGATTCTGCACAGAATTATGAGACTGAAAAACTGCTATAATAAAACTGCAATAACTTTCTGATCTGATGTCCGATTGAGGTGTTCTTCGCGGCCACAGAAAGATATCTAAATTATCTACAACTCATAAATATACTTTTTATTTTTTTGAGGCCTCTAAGACCACGGAAAACTGGCATGAACAAAAACTATCGAATCTGTTATTCTGCAGAGACTAATTTCGAGATCAAAAATCTAATCTCCCATCTAATCCAACATAAAGGGCTAATTGCAGGGCCTAAAACTCATCCAAAACAAGGTAAAACATCCATCAAGTGGGGACAATGGAGAGAGGAAAGGAAATCCAACCAATTCTTGAAGAGGAACGATGACGATGACAGGCGACTGTGTGCTCTAATCTTCCCTCTCTTCTCTCCCTTGTTCTTCCTTTCTTCTCTTGGGCAAGGCACAAAAGGGGATGGCTGCTAGGGTGGGAGGACGTGGCTGCTAGGGTTAGGGAGGTATAAATAGAAGAAAACTCCCTCAATCCTAATATCCAATGGCTCAAATCGACCGGCACTTGAAAAAACTCATTCAGACTCCAAACAAGGCAAACTAGTAGTCGATCGGAATCGTCTCGACGATATCTATGCATCTACGGTCTCCGATCATCAGTAGGACACACCATATTAGGATTATAAACATGGTTTGGTTTTTAGGGTATTATAAAAATTAGGAGGATTCATTCTAGGAAGTCTCACTCTGGCCCTAATCATGCTTTTATGTATAAGGGTGAGACATCTAGATCTAGGCAACCAACCCATGCCAAGTTGCCTAAAAAAAACTCCTACTGCATCAAATGATCATGCTATTTCATTTAAAACCTTTGATGCATCTTATGTGCTTACAAGCAAATCCGGCAAGGTAGTTGCCAAATTTGTTGGGGGCAAACACAAGGGCTCCAAGACTTGTGTTTGGGTACCCAAAGTTCTTGTTTCTAATGCCAAAGGACCCAAAACCGTTTGGGTACCTAAAACAAAGAACTAAACTTGTTTTGTAGGTTTATGCATCCGGGGGCACAAGTTGGATTATTGATAGCGGGTGCACAAACCACATGACCGGGGAGAAAAAGATGTTCTCCTCATACGAGAAAAACCAAGATCCCCAACGAGCTATCACATTCGGGGATGGAAACCAAGGTTTGGTCAAAGGTTTGGGAAAAATTGCTATATCTCCTGACCATTCTATTTCCAATGTTTTTCTTGTTGATTCTTTAGATTACAATTTGCTTTCCGTATCCCAATTATGACAAATGGGCTACAACTGTCTATTTACTGATATAGGTGTCACTGTCTTTAGAAGAAGTGATGATTCAATAGCTTTTAAGGGAGTATTAGAGGGTCAGCTGTACTTAGTTGATTTCAATAGAGCTGAACTCGATACTTGCTTGATTGCTAAGACTAACATGGGTTGGCTCTAGCACCGTCGACTAGCCCATGTTGGAATGAAGAATCTTCATAAGCTTCTAAAGGGAGAACACATTTTAGGACTAACAAATGTTCATTTTGAGAAAGACAGGATTTGTAGCGCCTGCCAAGCTGGGAAGCAAATTGGAACTCAACATCCACACAAGAACATCATGACGACCGACAGCCGGCTTGAGCTACTCCACATGGACCTATTCGGCCCGATTGCTTACATAAGCATCGGCGGGAGTAAGTATTGTCTTGTAATAGTGGATGATTATTCTCGCTTCACTTGGGTGTTCTTTTTGTAGGAAAAATCTCAAACCCAAGAGACCCTAAAAGGATTCTTGAGACAGGCTCAAAATGAGTTCGGCTTAAGGATCAAGAAAATAAGAAGCGACAACGGGACGGAGTTCAAAAATTCTCAAATTGGAAGCTTCCTTGAGGAGGAGGGTATCAAGCATGAGTTTTCTTCTCCCTACACCCCACAACAAAATGGTGTAGTGGAGAGGAAGAATCAAACTCTACTGGACATGGCAAGAACCATGCTTGATGAGTACAAGACACCGGATCGGTTTTGGGCCGAGGCGGTTAACACCGCGTGCTACGCCATCAACCGGTTATATCTACACCGAATCCTCAAGAAGACATCCTATGAACTCCTAACCGGTAAAAAGCCCAACATTTCATATTTTAGAGTCTTTGGTAGCAAATGCTTTATTCTTATTAAGAGAGGTAGAAAATCTAAATTTGCTCCTAAGACTGTAGAAGGCTTTTTACTAGGGTATGACTCAAACACAAGGGCATATAGAGTCTTTAACAAGTCCTCAGGACTTGTTGAAGTTTCTTGTGACGTTGTGTTTGATGAAACTAATGGCTCTCAAGTAGAGCAAGTTGATCTTGATGAGATAGGTGAAGAACAGGCTCCGTGCATCGCGCTAAGGAACATGTCCATTGGGGATGTGTGTCCTAAGGAATTCGAAGAGCCTTCAAATGCACAAGATCAACCATCATCCTCCACACAAGCTTCTCCACCAACTCAAAATGAGGACAAGGCTCAAGTTGATGAAGGAGAAAATCAAAATGATGAGCCACCTCAAGATGACGGCAATGATCAAGGGGGAGAGGCAATTGATCAAGACAAGGAGGATGAGGAAGAACCAAGGCCGCCCCACCCAAGAGTCCACCAAGCAATCCAACGAGATCACCCCGTCGACACCATCCTCGGCGACATTCATAAGGGGGTAACTACTAGATCTCGTGTTGCTCATTTTTGTGAACATTACTCGTTTGTTTCCTCTATTGAGCCAACCAGGGTAGAGGAAGCACTTCAAGATTCGGATTGGGTGGTGGCGATGCAAGAGGAGCTCAACAACTTCACGAGGAACGAGGTATGGCACTTAGTTCCACGTCCTAATCAAAATGTTGTAGGAACCAAGTGGGTCTTCCGCAACAAGCAAGACGAGCATGGTGTGGTGACTAGGAACAAAGCTCGACTCGTGGCCAAGGGGTACTCACAAGTCGAAGGTTTGGATTTTGGTGAAACCTATGCACCCGTAGCTAGGCTTGAGTCAATTCGCATATTATTGGCCTATGCTACTTACCATGGCTTCAAGCTTTACCAAATGGACGTGAAGAGTGCCTTCCTCAACGGACCAATCAAGGAAGAGGTCTATGTTGAGCAACCTCCCGGCTTTGAAGACAGTGAGTATCCTAACCATGTTTATAGGCTCTCTAAGGCGCTTTATGGACTCAAGCAAGCCCCACGAGCATGGTATGAATGCCTTAGAGATTTCCTTATTGCAAATGGCTTCAAAGTCGGCAAGGCCGATCCTACTTTATTTACTAAGACTCTTGCAAATGATTTGTTCGTATGCCAAATTTATGTTGATGATATCATATTTGGGTCTACTAACGAATCTACTTGTGAAGAATTTAGTAGGATTATGACACAAAAGTTCGAGATGTCTATGATGGGGGAGTTGAAGTATTTCTTAGGTTTTCAAGTGAAGCAACTCCAAGAGGGCACCTTCATTTCTCAAACAAAGTACACTCAAGACATTCTAACCAAGTTTGGGATGAAGGATGCCAAGCCCATCAAGACCCCCATGGGAACCAATGGGCATCTCGACCTCGACACGGGAGGTAAGTCCGTGGATCAAAAGGTATACCGGTCGATGATAGGTTCATTGCTTTACTTATGTGCATCTCGACTGGATATTATGCTTTCTGTATGCATGTGTGCAAGATTCCAATCCGACCCTAAGGAATCACACCTTACGGCCGTAAAACAAATCTTGAGATATCTAGCTTATACTCCTAAGTTTGGGCTTTGGTACCCTCGGGGATCCACATTTGATTTAATTGGTTATTCGGATGCCGATTGGGCGGGGTGCAAAATTAATAGAAAGAGCACATCGGGGACTTGCCAGTTCTTGGGAAGATCCTTGGTGTCTTGGGCTTCAAAGAAGCAAAATTCTTTCACTCTTTCAACCGCCAAAGCCGAGTATATTGCCGCAGGCCATTGTTGCGCGCAATTGCTTTGGATGAGGCAAACCCTGCGGGACTATGGTTACAAATTAACCAAAGTCCCCTTGCTATGTGATAATGAGAGTGCAATCAAAATGGCCGACAATCCTGTCGAGCATAGCCGCACTAAACACATAGCCATTCAGTATCATTTTCTTAGGGATCACCAACAAAAGGGGGATATCGAGATTGCTTATATTAATACCAAAGATCAATTAGCCGATATCTTTACCAAACCTCTTGATGAACAATCTTTTACCAAACTTAGGCATGAGCTCAATATTCTTGATTCTAGAAACTTCTTTTGTTAACTTGCACACATAGCTCATGAATATACCTTTGATCATGTCTCTTTTATATATGCTATGACTAATATGTTTTCAAGTATATTTCAAACCAAGTCATAGGTATATTGAAAGGGAATTGGAGTCTTCGGCGAAGACAAAGACTTCCACTCCGCAACTCATACTTCGCCGTCACTCCAAGCCACTCCTCGTCCAAGGGGGAGAAAGCACAAAGCAAAAGGACTCCGGCTTTGGTATAATCTTCACTCATATTTTAATTTGCCAAAGGGGAGAAATTTGATAAAGGGGCTTGTATTTCACTCTAAGTATCCGTTTTTGGTGATTCATGCCAAAGGGGGAGAAAGTATAGAGCCCAAAGCAAAAGGACCGCACCACCACCACCTAATTCAAAAATTGGATTTTCAATTGGTAAAATTTCAAATTGGTATCTTGTTGTGTTCAAAAGGGGGAGAAAGTAGTATTTCAAAATTGATATATCAAAACCCTCTTGAACACTAAGAGGAGGATCTCATTTAGGGGGAGTTTTGTTTTAGTCAAAGGAAAAGCATTTGAAATAGGGGGAGAAAATTTCAAATCTTGAAAATGCTTTGCAAAATCTTATTCCTTTGCCTTTGACTATTTGCAAAAGAACCTTGAGAAGAGTTTATAAAAAGAATTTGCAAAAACAAAACATGTGGTGCAAGCGTGGTCCAAAATATTAAATAAGAAAGAAACAATCCATGCACATCTTAAGTATTTATATTGGCTCAATTCCAAGTATCCTTTGCACTTACATTATGCAAACTAGTACCTTTACATTTGCTTTGGTTTGTGTTGGCATCAATCACCAAAAGGGGGAGATTGAAAGGGAATTAGGCTTACACCTATTTCCTAAGTGATTTTGGTGGTTGAATTGCCCAACACAAATAATTGGACTAACTAGTTTGCTCTAGTGTATAAGTTCTACAGGTGCAAAAGGTTCACACTTAGCCAATAAAAAGACCTAGCAAAGGGTTCAACAAATGGAGTAAGGATCAACCGAAGGCTGCCCTGGCTTGGCACACCGGACTGTCCGGTGCACCACCGGACAGTGTCCGGTGCACCAGGGCACTTCAGGCCAAACTCTTCACCTTCGGGAAATCCTGGAGCCGGCGCGCTATAATTCACCGGACATGTCCGGTGTACACCGGACAGTGTCCGGTGCTCCAAGGGGACGCGGCTCCAAACTCGTCAGCTTCGGGAATTCACAACGGCTAGTCCACTAAAATTCACCGGACATGTCCGGTGTGCACCGGACTGTTCGGTGAGACGACGAAGCAACGACTATTTCAGGCGCCAATGGATACCTGCAGCGCATTGAATGCGCGCCAGCGCGCGCAGAGGTCAGGCACGCCCATGCTGGCGCACCGGACACTCTACAGTGCATGTCCGGTGCGCCACCGGACATCAAGGCGGGCCCAGAAGTCAGCGCTCCAACGATCGGAACCCAATGGCCTTGGTGACGTGGCTGGCGCACCGGACATGTCCGTTGTGCACCAGACTGTCCGGTGCACCATGCGACAGTCAGCCCCACCAAACGGCTAGTTTGGTGGTTGGGGCTATAAATACCCCAACCACCCCACCATTCATGGCATCCAAGTTTTCCACTTCTCAACCACTTACAAGAGCTAGGCATTCAATTCTAGACGCACCAAAGAGATCAAATCCTCTCCAATTCTACTCAAGGCTTTAGTGATTAGCGAGAGAGATTTGCCGTGTTTTTTGAGCTCTTGCGCTTGGATCGCTTCCTTTTCTTTCTCACTTTGTCTTTGTGTTCAAACACTCAATTGTAACCAAGGCAAGAGACACCAAATTGTGTGGTGGTCCTTGCGGGGAAGTTTTGTTCCCGGGTTGATTGAGAAGGAGAAAGCTCACTCGGTCCGAGGGACCGTTTGAGAGAGGGAAGGGTTGAAAGAGACCCGGCCTTTGTGGCCTCCTCAACGGGGAGTAGGTTTGCGAGAACCGAACCTCGGTAAAACAAATCCACGTGTCCCATTGTTCATTCGCTTGCGATTTGTTTTGCACCCTCTCTCGCGGACTTGTCATTATTTCTAACGCTAACCCGGTTTGTAGTTGTGTTTATATTTGTAAATTTCAGTTTCGCCCTATTCACCCCCCCTCTAGGCGACTATCACCCTCAGAGGCATGAAGACAGAGGACCTACACATTGCATTCCTATGCATACATTGAAGTAATATTTGCAGGTATTGTTGATGTAGGGAAGTGTTGTAGAACCTATTGTGGTTGTTCGAGGAAATGAGATGGTATTGGTTATATTGGGACTACTGAGTTCTATATCTACAAGTATTTCTGATCTTAATTGTGATTCTTTTAAAATGTTGATTAATTCAATTTGTGGTTTAAAGATCTCGTCAAAACAATTCGCGTGCTGAGATGTTTCATCTCACTCTTGCATTACTCAATGCAGGTTCTTGTTGCTCATCAAGGGGAGTGGGAAGTAGCAGCACATACACCTTCACTCTCATAATAACGCTGCTTAGGCGCAGTCATGATTTAATTAGAAACTTCTTGTCAAAGGTTGTTTGTTTCTAACTAGTTGTGCGCACTGGTTAATTCAGTTCATGTCGTTATGGTTGTCTTCCCATTGCTAGTAGATTATTAATATCTATTATGTTTTCTTATCATGATATCTATTTATACTTTGTTGCTTCCCCGTTTATGCAATTTTCAAAGGAGATGCTGTCGAAATTTTATATATAAATGTTAGATGTGTAGTTTAGTACCATTCTGGGGTGTTTGTGTATCCCGGGGTGTTACAGTTGGTATCAAAGCATAGGCTTTAGATTCTTGGCAATTTGAAGATAAATTTGACACACTTGCACATATAGGAAGGGTATGGGTTCAAATATCTTTGATATATATTAATGCCTTTGAAGTGCAGATGACAATAATTTCACCCCTCCCTATTCCTTACGGTGACATGGTAAGTTGTTTATGACTTAATGCCTGATATAATTTATCCCTAAAATCTTTATATTGTTTTATTAATGCGTTTGATATCTCTGGTTTTTTGTGAGATTGAAGTTGTTATTATGCTTGTGATATACAAGTATGCCTATGTTGTTTTCACCATGTTTTTCATGGTTGAGTTTTATTACAATAATATTGTTATATATGTGTTGGGGACTTGTTCTCAAATGCTAAGAGTTAAGAACAAGGCAATATAAAAAGTGTTAAATGTTAAAGTCCTTCGTCCTTCGAAACATTATTTCCCTTTGAGATATAATGAGTTTCGGACGAAGGTTATGAAGGACATACCTTCGTAAGCACAAGAGATAATGATGAAGAATTTATATAAGATATAAAACGTAATACAAACATTATTATTAGATCATTTCTATTTTATTAACATAGAAAAATAAGAATGATTATAAATTACAAATGTACCTTCGGCTTGAGGAAAGGCAAAAGTACAAGCGTGACGCAAAAGACAATGCCAAGTCCGTGTGAACCGTACGGGAATACTGTTCATTTATTTATAGGCACGGGACGCAGCCCATGTAAAATTACATCCATGCCCTTTACATTTGCTAATAACTCTATAGTAACCCGCCGGGGTCTGAATAGCCTTTTCATCCTTAAGTCGGTTTCCTTTTCCGCTATCTTATCGAAGCCCTCCTGCGTACAGCTTCGGCTCCGTGCCATCCTTCGTATTCCTTTTGTGCTTCTTCACACCGTGGTTTTAACCCAAGTCCGAAGATACCTGTTCATGCATTATACTCCAGAAACTTTGTTAAATTATGTTTTTGAGGACCTTCGGAAGCCGAAGGCCCCCAATAGTAGCCCCTCGCAATATTAATTTGTTAGAAAGATAAATTCAGATTGCGATATGGACGAAGGCCCTAAGTCGAAGGTCCGAAAAAACACCTTCCCTTTGCTAGAATAGCAACAGTCACTGACAAACGGGACCTTCCAATCTTTAACGCACTAGGTGTATAAATAAGAGCGCACCACAAGTTTATTTGGTACGCTTTTTTGGCATTTGCTCCTGCTCACTCGACCTCTAGCCTCCGCAACAAAACTTGCTTGACTTTTTTAAATTTTTAAGCTTCGGTTTTGAGAGCACTTTCCCAGCGCTTACGAAGATGTCTGCAGACAACAAAGTTGTTGCTGATCCGAAGCTAAGCCTTTCTGAGGAAATGCACCTCGGCTTTCTTGAATCAATGGCGAAGACCAATACAGAGAAGATTACCAAAGAGATTTTAGAAGGTTTATCTGAAGATACTGATGACAGCGACAGTTATGATGTAGAAAGTGGCGGGGAAGAGTCCGAAGACCGACCATGGCGACCAAGCCACACGGTTTTCGGAAAATCCACTATTAAGCAGAGTCATCTTGACAATATGAGGGGGAGATATTTTCGAGATGTGTCTATTGTGAGGGCTGATGACGGAGAGAAAACTTCTCCTACTCCCGAGGAAAATGAGGTCATGATCTTCCGAAGCTTTTTCAAGGCTAGGCTTCGGTTCCCCCTGAGCAGCTTTGTGGTTGAAGTTCTGAAGACATTCCAAATCTATCTCCACCAGATTACCCCCGAAGCTATTATAAGAATGGGAATCTTTGTCTAGGCTATGAGGAGCCAGGGCTTGGAACTAAATGCAAAAAGCTTTTGTAATATTCATGAGCTAGTATATGAGACGAAACCCTGGGGGAAAGAACAATATCACAACAACTTTGGTTGTTATAGCTTCGGTGCCCGCTCTGGGTCAAGCTGCCCCGTGCCAACCTCTCGGAAGAGGTGGCCCAGTGACTGGATGACAGAATGGTTCTATGTGAAGAATGACTTGATAGCACGAGAGGATATTAAAGGTATCATTATGCGCCCTATCTGGCAACACTTCGGTCTCCGGAGGCCGAAGGTAGAAATGAATGAAGCAGCCGAAGAATGCCAGAGGGCCTTCGGTGTGGTTTGCTCTTTTATTGGAACAAGGGACTTGGTCCAGGAACATATTGCCTTCAGAGTATGGCCACTTGTAAAAGAATGAGAGATGCCAAAGGAAACCGTTAAGGAACCTGACGAAGGTGGACTGGTTAGGCTGAAATACACATTCAAATATGGGGATAAGTTTATCGAGCCAGATGATGACTGGCTTAAGAGCATTGAAGCCGTAAGTGACGAATTGGTCGGACTATATTCGAAGGCCGAAGATACTACATTATCAGTGGCCTTCGGAGGCCGAAAGAAGAAAAGACTCAACCGAGTATTTGATGCAGTTGGATTTGTCTACCCCGACTACCACTATTCCATTCGGAGCCAAAAAAGAAAGAATATATCTTCTGCAAAAGAAGTTGCTCAAACTGCTCCTAGCGAGCCAGAGCCAAAGAGAAAAAAGGTAAAGGTGCTCACACACCGGCCACGTTACATTGAACCGGCCACAGTGCCTGAGTTTATTGGTGAGGCCTCTTCGGCCACCGAAGCTAGAGAACCAACTCTAGTGCCGAAAATCGAAGAAATGGCCGAAGTACCAGCAACAAAGAAAACAGAAGAACCGAGGACTGAACAAACGAAAACATTAGAAATTTTAAGTCCTTCAACAAAAATCCAAAAGGATCCAGCAGCGACCCCGAAAAGAAAAAGGATGGTTAACGTGCTGGATGTTTTGGAAACAATTAAATCTTCAAGCATAACCCCGAAGAAAACTGTTGAAGCTTCTGAAGTGTCTACTGAAGCCTTTGTTGCTGAAGCTTTGAAGCAACAATTTGAAACTGAAGATGGGCCTTCAAAGCCCACCAAGCTAAAACCTTTGAAAGCTGAAGAAACAAAATTGACAGAGGCAACTTTGGAAACCAAAAAACAAAAATGACAGAGCTGATTTTGATTGAGGAAATTGACACTGCCGCCCCCGAAGCATCTTCCAAAATACGTGACTATATTGTGCGACATGCTTCGGGGAAGAAATTATCTGAAGAAGAGATTTTTGAAGCTAATCACTATGCCCGAGAACTGAAGTATCCGAAGGGGGCCGTAGTGTTCAATGGGACAGATGAAGATGACTTCCTATACTGTCTCCCAGACAATAAAGAATTATCCGTCTGCCGGGAGATGGCTAGAAGTATGGGGTTCCCGAAGCTTGAAGCTAGACTTTGCGCCATGACGAAGGACGATCTTGCGGATAGCCTTGCATACAATAGTCTGAAGGTACAAAAATTGTGAATTTTAAATTAGTCTTTTGTTCTTATGTTAATCCATTCATTCTTTTGAATAGGGCTTAATACTCAGCAATGCCTTAAGGGCACAGAATAATGCTGAAGATGAGAGCTGCACCATTGCTCTTAATAACCTTCGAACAGAGGTTATCAGGCTAAGAAACGAAGCCTTGGAAAAGGACAAAATTCTGCTTACATTGGTGGATAAGATAAAGGAAGACGAAGCTAGTTCTAGAACTCAAGCCGAAGCTCAGAAGCGCGAAATCGAAGATCTTCGGAAACAATTAGCCCGAGCTAAAGAGGAACGCATTCTTGAAGAAACAAAACAAGAACTAAGTGATCAATGGGCAAATCATTTGGAAATAAATGTTGAAGAGCTTCGTGCTTCCAAGAAAAGATGCTATGATAAATCCATAGAGTGTGTTAAGAAGATAAAATCCAGCTTCGCTAGCGTTGGCGCGTTCTCTAGTGAAGAAAATTTCACAAGGGGGAATCCAGAAGGCCCGATTGAATGGATCAGTCACGAAGCTGAGGCCTTCGAGGAAATCCTGAATAGTCGTGGGGACATTTGTGCTTTTTCGGGCGCCAGGGGAATTGTTACTATTTTGGAGAAGAAAAGGTGTGAGCATGTGAAATCTTTAGCACAATCTGAAGCTGCTCTATCCTCTGAAGATATTAAAGACCCTTCAGCCGAAGCAAGCCAGGTCCGAGGAAAATTTTTCACCGACATTTGGGACAATGGCAGCTGAGAAATGGCTCAAGAAATCATTCAAAGAAGCGAAAAAGGCATCCATGATGCTAGGAAGGTAGCGGAGGCTGCTGAGAAAAGCTCAGGGCCTAAAGGGCAAATAGGTACTAACTAGTGGTTTTTATTGTGTTGTAATTTTTGATTTCAAACTTTATTCGCAGTTTGTAATAGCAATATAGCCGTATCCTCTCCTCCCTCAGAACCTGCTGAAGCGTCTCCGGGCCCCCACCCAAAGGGAGACGATGAAATTAGAAAAATGGCTGAAGCTATCATGGACAAAGTTGTCGATCAACTACTGAACGAAGCTGCTGAAGTGGTACTTAGGGAAGACTAAATGCTATTGTAAAAACATTTGAAATGTAATCTGTGTAATATTTTGTAACTTTGAATGTAATATACAAGCTTTTTATGATTCAATTCTTTACGATGCATGAAATTTTACATACGTACCGTTTTTGAGCCTTCGGCGAAAAAAACACCTTCCCTTCTTTTCATGCTTCGTGAAGAAAAACTTTTTTTATCACAACAATTTCCATACTGCTCTGATGAAGAATATCCAAGCTTCGTAAAAACATTCTCCGAAGCTATACTCCGAAGATCAATATTGTATCCCCTTTTTGTGCCTTAGCACGATTTTCACTTTTTCAAAGCATTCTCCAAAGATCAATATTGTATCCCCTTCTTGTGCCATATGCAATATGATGTATGATGCTTATGTTATGTGAAATGATGTGATGATGTTATGTTATGCAAAATGATATTTGTGCCGAAGATACACACATATCCCCGCAGTAGAACACACAATCTTTTTGTATCAGCGCTGACTTTTCGCTGTAAGCCTCCCTTAGGAGTTTCTTCGCCTTTTACTTCAGCAGAATCAGCGTTTATTTTTTGCTGTAAGCCTCCCTTAGGAGCTTCTTCGCCTTTTACTTTCGGCGGTATTTGCGTTGACTTTTCGCGCTTCGCCTTTTACTTAGGCGGTATCAGCGTTTATATTTCGCTGTAAGCTCTGCATTCCCTTTGGAACGACTTTTGAGCAGAAAACTTACACTGCGCTCCCTTAGGAACGGCTTTTTGTTGCTTTAGTAAACTTACACTGCATTCCTTTCTTTGAAGAATTCACACTGCGTGCCTTTAAAATAAATTTTTGATAATTCGAAGGTCCTCCTTGCTATCGCAAATCTTTAAGCTTTGGTGACTTAAGCCTGTGGAGAAGATATATTTTCCTTGTGGCAAAAAGCAAAAACTATTACAAGAGATTTAAAATGACAAAAAGCACTCTAGTCTCCCATAAATGTTCCTTGTTAAAAAGAAAATAATACTGAATGCAAAAGACTGCTATCAAGGTAGGATATTTGTCAGTAAATGTGCTTCGACTCTGGCACAGTGCTATTGACTGTGCGGGCTTCGAACTCTTCTCTGAAGTCCCTTTGGTGTTGAGTATACTGACTCCCTTCTGGCTGCTGGCCTCGTTGCAATGGTGGTAGAGGTGGAAGCTGTTGCCAAGATGCTTGGGGTTGACTTGCCGAAGCAACAGAAGCTGTAGGGTGGTTGCCTACATATTCTGGAATATAGGGCGAATGATACGAAGCAGTGTGCATGACTTGCTTCGGCTGACTCTGTTGTGCTGCAGCTTCTGCTATCTCCTTTTGCTTCTGGATGGTAACATGGCACATCCTGGTGGTATGGCCCTTGCCTTCACCACAGAATAAGCAATAAATTTTCCTTGGTTGATCTCCAAATCTTCCCCCGAAGCCCCTGGCGCCTCTGCCCCTTGGCGCTGGCGGGCGGAAAGAGCTTTGCTGTTGCCCCGAAGCTTGCGAGGAGCACTGTGGCCTTTGCTGTTGACTCCCTTTGTCATCATTTTGAGTAGAATTGTGAATTGACCTGACGTGCCTCGGATAAAATCTTCCTCCGAAGCCCCTGGTCATTTCAGAGAACCTGAAAGCTTCCTCCCTTCTTTGGCGAAAATCATTGTCGGCTTGAATGTACTCGTCCATCTTCTGGAGCAGCTTCTCCAAAGTTTGAGGAGGCTTCCTGGCAAAGTACTGAGCTGAAGGTCCTGGTCGAAGCCCCTTGATCATGGCCTCAATGACAATTTCATTGGGCACTGTTGGTGCCTGTGCCCTCAGACGCAGGAACCTTCGGACATATGCCTGAAGGTATTCTTCGTGATCCTGGGTGCACTGGAATAAAGCTTGAGCCGTGACTGGCTTCGTCTGAAAGCCTTGAAAGCTGGTTATCAACATATCCTTCAGCTTTTGCCATGAGGTGATTGTCCCTGGCCTAAGAGAGGAGTACCAGGTTTGGGCAACACTCCTGACAGCCATGACGAAAGACTTTGCCATGACTGCAGTATTGCCACCATACGAAGATATTGTTGCTTCGTAGCTCATCAGAAACTGCTTTCGGATCTGACTGGCCGTCGTACATGGGAAGCTAGGGTGGCTTGTAGGACGGAGGCCAGGGTGTAGCCTGCAGCTCAGCTGACAGAGGAGAAGCATCATCAAAAGCAAAATTTCCATGATGGACATTCTCATACCAGTCATCTTCGTTGAAGAAACCCTCCTGATGAAGCTCTTTGTGCTGGGGCCTTCGGTTCTGCTCATCTTGAGTAAGATGGCGAACTTCTTTGGAGGCTTCGTCTATCTGCCTTTGCAGTTCAGCTAGCCTAGCCATCTTTTCCTTCTTCCTTTGCACCTGTTGATGAAGCATCTCCATATCTCTGATTTCTTGATCTAGTTCGTCCTCCTGAGGCATCGGACTGGCAACCTTCCTCTTCTGGCTTCGGGCCTCCCGAAGAGAGAGGGTTTCCTAATTGGGGTCCAGTGGTTGCAGAGCCGCAGCCCCTGTTGCTGAAGCTTTCTTCGGTGCCATGATGAAGGTCTATGCTTGCCGAAGGTGTTCGAAACTCAAGAAAGTGGAAGTGAGTTCACCGGAGGTGGGCGCCAATGTTGGGGACTTGTTCTTAAATGCTAAGAGTTAAGAACAAGGCAACATAAAAAGTGTTAAATGTTAAAGTCCTTCGTCCTTCGAAATATTATTTCCCTTTGAGATATAATGAGTTTCGGACGAAGGTTATGAAGGACATACCTTCGTAAGCACAAGAGATAATGATGAAGAATTTATATAAGATATAAAACATAATACAAACATTATTATTAGATCATTTCTATTTTATTAACATGGAAAAATAGAAATGATTATAAATTACAAATGTACCTTCGGCTTGAGGAAAGGCAAAAGTACAAGCGTGACGCAAAAGACAATGCCAAGTCCGCGTGAACCGTACGGAAATACTGTTCATCTATTTATAGGCACGAGACGCAGCCCATGTAAAATTACATCCATGCCCTTTACATTTGCTAATAACTCTGTAGTAACCCGCCGGGGTCTGAATAGCCTTTTCATCCTTAAGTCGGTTTCCTTTTCCGCTATCTTGCCGAAGCCCTCCTGCGTACAGCTTCGGCTCCGCGCCATCCTTCGTATTCCTTTTGTGCTTCTTCACACCGTGGTTTTAACCCAAGTCCGAAGATACCTGTTCATGCATTATACTCCAGAAACTTTGTTAACTTATGTTTTTGAGGACCTTCGGAAGCCGAAGGCCCCCAACAATATGCTTGATTGAGGATGTTTCTAAGAGGACTGTGAATTACGTGTTTTGGGTTACAAGGTAACCATCAATTTGAATTTAAGTTGTTGAGCGGTTGGTGGATAGTTCCAACTATCTTTGCAAAGAATGATTGTTTATGTCGAGAAACCAGTTCTAAAAGAAATGAATATTAGTACTTTATATGGATTTTTGGGGGAAGTCTTTACATAGCCAGAATGGCTTACATGTCTCTATTCTATTGTGTGTTTTAGTTGCCACAAAGCCTAGATGTGGTTTAAAGTGGTTGCCTGTTAGTCATAATAATTGTAGAATAAATCTTTGATTTTCTTAATCCATTGATTATGTATTAATACGTTGAGGATCTGATGGTTCTCTTCCCGATGCATGCTTGTGGAGCCATTGTTGGGCCACCTATCTATTGGTTAGAATGAAGTCATTGCCTAGCCTAGAGTTGGTTGTGTGTGGTCAGTCACCTATTCCTAAATGATGTGGTTTTTACATCAACTTGATATGTTTGTCAAATGTGTGAAGGATTACGGGGTTATTATTGACCTTGTATGTCTGGTACTTTGAGTGCATCGTATGATAGAATGAAATATAAGTTTCTGAACTACAGTAGATGAAGACTTATATTATGTGTAGGTTAACCTTACTAGTTTGGATATTTTTCTTAGTTGAGTTGTTGGATGAAGTATAGTGACATTGGTTAACCAAGTATTGTGTTGTTGTGCTGTCAGTGCTCTTTATGGAGCTTTTGGCATTTCTTCGATGAACTGTGCTGCGCAGAATGTTATTGGCTTCTTGTCGGCTTTATTGCTCCAGTAGTTCTGTAGACTTTCTCCCTTTTATGGGGTGCAAAGAATGTGAGATTACATGATTATCTTTTCATGATGGCAAGAACAAGGTTTAGGAAGATTAGGAGTTTTGTTTCAATAGAACTACTTGTTTGGTAGTGCTTTGAGGTAAGGTGTTTGATCTTCTTATACATTCATCTAGAGTGGATGTTTCACTATTGAATTAAAATGAATTGTTGAAGCTGGTAAGGGTTGTGCTTAGTGCATATTACCCCTTCATAAAAGAGTGTTGTTTTAACACATTGATGTTGATGTATAGCTGGATCCAAATTCGATGGTGTGAAATAGTAGTGTTGATTGCATCTATGACTTGCTTTGAGCTTCATTGCATGTTGTTTCATGCTTGATATTAGGTTGTGTAGTTTCCTCGGACAATTAGTCCGAGGTAGAGGTTCTTGTGTTAATTAAGACCAATAATGGACCCATGTTTTGAATGGGGGTGCTATATGGGGTACCTTGGATGATTTGCTTGGAAGTGGTCGAATTCGAGGACGAATTCTTTTTAAGGGGGGTAGAGTGTGATACCCCAATTTTCTGAAAAGAAGTTAAATTTATATTTCTCTTTTCTTTCATGTTCTTTGGCATTGGGGTTTGGAGTTTCAGGAGGCATTCCTTAGGGAAACAGTAGATCTTTTGGCATTTTTTCCGCTGGGGTCGGGAGCTCAGATGGGAGAGCGAGTTTGGGCCATTGATCTCGATCCGATGGATGGCAGCCCCCCCTCTCCTCCCTAACCCTAGCCGACCCCTTCTCCCTCTCCCCAATTGTTGCAGCCGCCCCCTCCCTCTTCCTCTCCTCCCCATTTGCAGCCGCCCTCTACCCTCTCCACGACTTCCTCCTCCCTCTAGATTTCCCCCCATGTAGCAAGCATCGAGAAGAGGAGGAGCACGTTGAATTGAAGAGAAAGAGGGGATCATGGAGATGCTCTACCCCATCTCTTCTTGCAGTTTTTCTTGGGGAAACCCTAGGTAAGGATAAGATACATGTTCCTCCCTGTAATTATATGTTTTTGGAGGTTGTGAATCATGGGGATTGAATGATTAGAGGTTGGATTAGATGGGGGGTTAGTTTTTGATCTCGAAATTAGTTTCTGCTGGAATGGCAGATTCGACTATTTCTGTTCCTACCAGTTTTATGTGCTCTTAGTAGCCTCAAAAAAATATAAGGTCTATTATGAGTCGTAGATAATTTGTAGATCTTTCTGTGGCCGCGAAGAACACCCCAATCGGACATCAGATCAGAAAGTTATTACAGTTTGATTATAGCAGTTTTTCAGTCTCATAATTCTGTGCAGAATCTGTTCTCTTAAGATTTAGGCAATTTTATCAACAGAATTAAACTTTAAGTTTGTAAAAGAAGTTGTAGATAACTTTATAAGCTTTCCAGATTATTAAAGAGTGCATTCATATGAATTTTGAAACTCCAGTTATGTTTGTTTTACTGTGGCTATTCCTGTTTACCTGGCAAAAATGAGCGGGTCTGTTCACTGGTAGGTTTCATCTAGTAAATGGCCGAATTGGATCTTTGAACTTCAGAGACTTTTGTAGAGGGATAAAAGATATTACTTCCAGCAGAATTTCATAATTTTTGGTTGAGTAGTTTGGGAGATAACTAATTTTGAAGTTAACTATGCTGCTGTCTGAAACAGATTTAGTCAGTTATCTTGTTAGATGTTTTAGAACTTATAGATGACTGAATTTAATTATCCATTGAATACCGAAGTTGTAGAGTATTTTATGTAGATACTCTTAGAGTATTTGTTTGATATCACCACTGTTATAATTTTAAAGACACAAAATTAACAAACAGCGCTGCTGTTGTATGCCATGTGGTTCAGGGTGGGAGTCTTTCCACCAGGTCTTGGTTTCCAGTGTAGGAGCGAATTGTTGATTGTTGGCAAATTTTGTGAAATATTTGTACTAAGTTTTATGCGCGCTAGCAGGTGGCTACACTCCAGATCATGCCCAGTACATTTTTCTTCTTCGATGAAGGCAAGTGAATGTAGCGGTGGTTGCTACCGTTTTGACTTGTTATTTTTATCGCCTACACTCTAATATTCAGAATTATTGAATTCTTTCATAATTGAACTCTATGATGATGTTGTACTTGATTGTATTATATTGATGCTCAATCATATATTGAGGATGATTATGGTTCGAGTATGATCCATGAGATTAATTCACGTATCTGAAGGAAGATGAAGTATTATTTAAGGTTTGTATTGTATCTCAAGGAAGGTAAAGTATTATTTGAGGTTTGTATTGTATCTGAAGGAAGATGAAGTATTGTTTGAGGTTTGTATTGTATGTGAAGGAAGCGAAGTATATTGATAAATGCAGCATGCCATATGCATTGCATGATTCATTTGCATCTGAAGTTTTGTCGTGACCTATGGTCCGACCATACCGGTACAACTTAGCATCGTACGTTGCCCGAGGAGGGGTACGATGCGGCTTCATACCCTTAGAGGTATGAAGGCAGAGGACATATGCATTGCATTCATATGCATTCATTGAAGTGATATTTGCAGATGATGTGGTTTTATACCCTCAGAGGCATGAAGACAGAGGACCTACACATTGCATTCCTATGCATACATTGAAGTAATATTTGCAGGTATTGTTGACGCAGGGAAGTGTTGTACAACCTATTGTGGTTGTTCGAGGAAATGAGATGGTATTGGTTATATTGGGACTACTAAGTTCTATATCTACAAGTATTTCTGATCTTAATTGTGATTCTTTTAAAATGTTGATTAATTCAATTTGTGGTTTAAAGATCTCGTCAAAACAATTCGCTTGCTGAGATGTTTCATCTCACTCTTGCATTACTCAATGCAGGTTCTTGTTGCTCATCAAGGGGAGTGGGAAGTAGTAGCACATACACCTTCACTCTCATATTAACACTGCTTAGGCGCAGTCATGATTTAATTAGAAACTTCTTGTCAAAGGATGTTTGTTTCTAACTAGTTGTGCACACTGGTTAATTCAGTTCATGTCGTTATGGTTCTCTTCCCATTGCTAGTAGATTATTAATGTCTATTATGTTTTCTTATCATGATATCTATTTATACTTTGTTGCTTCTCCGTTTATGCAATTTTCATAGGAGATGCTGTCGAAATTTTATATATAAATGTTAGATGTGTAGTTTAGTAGCATTCTGGGGTGTTTGTGGATCTCGGGGTGTTACACCTACACAAAGTGCTGGTCGACAACGACAGTTAGGCTGACATCATTTTTCTGCATGCCTTTGATCGCATGGGAATAAGCCATAGCCTCCTCAAGCCTGCGGATAATCCCCTCTACGGCTTCGACGGCAAGGGCACCTTCCCCGTCGGCAAGATAGAGCCCCTATCGTTTGGTGTAGCACTCAATGTGCGAAGCGAGCAGGTCAATTTCGACATTGTCGATATGGTCTACCCATACAACGCCATAATGTGGCGGGGCTCAATCAACAAATTTTAGGCGGCCATTCATGGACTCTACCTCTGCATGAAAATCCCAGGTCCGCAAGGCGTGATCACCGTCTACGGCGGCCAGCAGACAACATGCAACATCGAAAAGGACTTCATTCCAGGGCAACGAAACGTACACTGTCTGACGGCAGAGTGCGAAGGCTTAGAATGCAATCACAAGGTCGAAGACAAAAAAGTCAAAGCGCAACTCCAAAGCAATGACGGGACGAAGGCGATACCCCTCGACCCAGCAACGCCGAGGCAAAACGATAATAATAAGCGAAGACCTGACCTCGCAAGACGAGGAAAAACTCCTTTCATGTCTCTGCCGAAACAAGGATGTCTTCGCTTGGTCCGCCCTCAATCTGGTTGGGGTCAGCCGCTCCATCATCGAGCATAGCCTGGGCATCGACCCCTCGGTGCGCTCGAAAAAGCAGCGACTGCGAAAAATGTCCGATGAGAAAACTGAGGCAGCCAAGGCCGAGGTACATCGCCTGCTGGAAGCCAGATTCATCGAGCCAATCGCTTATCCAACATGGCTCTCCAACGTGGTCATGGTGCAGAAGAAGAGTGGCAAGTGGCGCATGTGCATTGACTTCACAAGCCTCAATAAGGCTTGCCCCAAGGACAATTTTCCCTTACCATGAATCGACAAAATTGTCGACAGCGCAGCAGGCTACGAAGTCATGTCCCTCCTTGATTGCTTCTCTGGGTACCACCAAATTTACATGAAAGAGGAGGACAAGGCAAGCACAAGCTTCATTACACCCTTTGGCACGTACTGATTGGATACCAGCTTTTTTCAAACATGATTATTGTGGGTTGATGGTCTCTACACAGCGTAGCGAGAGCATGAACAAACTCGTAAAAAGTGCTCATGTCGATGCAAACACGCCACTACATCAATTCGCTAAGCAAATGTTGAAGCTTCTACATAGTAGGAAGATGAAAGAGGCACTAGGATGCATGGTGAGTATGTAGAATATTATTGTGTCATAATATTTAGCGTACCATAGTATAACTTCTATTTTTCTCTACTGTAGGGTCAAAAGGAAACAAATACATTGTATATGTTTGAGATACGTGTAGCGAGGACATACACAAGGGCTGTAATGAATAGGTTTCACGAGTCTTTGAAATATGCTACTACATACAAGATATGACATGATGCAGATGGTGGTGTGAATGATTGGGTGGTTCAGCATACTTCAAGGTCGAATAAGATTGTGTGGGGGCAACACCAATTCAAAGTAATGGCTGATGTAGATGCTGGAAAGTATGAATGTGAATGCCAGCATTGGGAGCATACAGGTATGTTATATTGGGTAATTGTTGTATAAAAATGTTTATTTGTAATGAGTGAACATAAACGAACACATTATTTACATGTTTTGTTGTAGGTCTGCTTTGTGTGCATATTTTACGAACATTTATGCATCTTCAGATTGATCGAATTCCTTCGGAATACATCCTTTAGAGATACACCTACTCTGCTATACAAGATGTGACTTTTTCAAGGGATGATAAGAATTTGAAGGGTAAAGACGGTGAGACTAAATCATATAGGCAAAAGATGTTCCTTAAAAAGGCAATGAAAGTAGTACATCATGCAAGTCTTTCAAAGGCGGGGCATGATAGAGCCCTAGAGATGATGGATGAACTACTTTTGCTACTTTCGCGGTTGGAGCTAGATATAGAAGGTGATGATAGTACTAGTGATGGCGAAGGAATCCAGGTATTTGTTATATTATTTGAAATAGCCGTGTATTTTAAATGATATACTAAGTTTTTAGTCTGGGTAAATGGGAAATATGTGAAACTTGCCTGGTAGTGGGCGACAGGGATGATGTAGGGACATGCTAGGAGAAAATCTACCAACAAGAAGGGCGCAGGCTGGTGTATGTATACATATTTTATATGATGTTTACTATGTATAATGGTGTGTATTGTTTGTTAGAAACACAACTATTTATTGTCAATCGTATGATTTGTTAGGAAATTCAATTGGTGCCTACTTTACAAGAAGGTGGTGTGTGCGATACCCGATGTGCTATGCTGCTACAAATATTGGAACAGGTAATACATGATAGAAAAGAGGAAAAGTTATTACAACGATTGGACGTTTATGCTGATTATGAATTTAACATCAATGGTATATGTGTGCAGCACGATGCTGGAAAGTTGACCACTGGAATACCACTAAGAGATGAGTGTGCAACAGATATGACGATTAAAAAGGTAATGGTATTATTACAAACACATGTACATGGGTATTTTTTAAGATTATGTACAAAGAAGTGGATTTATCTACTAATATTTCAAAAATGAAATTTTTTTCTTAATTGTAGAAGCTAGATTTTAATGTGAGTGGAGTAAGCTTGAGAAGACCAGATAACGCGAAGCCAAAGGGCAGAACAATCAGTGATACCGAAAAAAGAGATATTAAGTTGGGGGGCAAAAGGAGACAAGAAAAAGAACATAAAGTGTCAAAGGTGTGGCATTGCTGATGGTCACAATAGTTGCACTTGTCTATCTGTGGAGGAGAATAGGCTTCGGTTGGCCAGCCTTACTGGTCGGAAGAGAGGGCGGCCCCTAGGTTCTAGGAACAAGGGTTCATCTAATGCTCCAAATTGGAATGAGACATGCACTTCAAAAAAACATCGCGGTGCTATCACAGACAATGATTCATCTAGTGGGGAGTAGATGATTTCATATTTTATGACAATTGTAATGTAGTGCCATACTTGTTATTACACATATGGATGAATTTATAAAAGCTGGTACCGGTCGATATTCACAAAGTATAAGTAATAATGATGTACTGCATGAAATGGAAGGTGTTGTAAACTGTATATGAATTATGCGTAATTGTGTTATCAAAACAGCATAATTCGACTCTGTACAAAGCTTGGTGGCAAATACCGGTGAATACTGGCTTTGTGAAGAAAACACACATCAACAATTACTTGTGATTAATGTAGTAACATAATTGTTATTACACATGTGTACGAGTTTATAAATCTGATACCAGTTGATATTCAAAAAGTATAAGTAAAAAAGTTGTACTGCCTATAATGGAAGTTATTGTAAACTGGATACGAATTTGCGTAATTGAGCTAACAAAACAGCGTAATTCGTCAGTACAGAAGATTTCGTGGCAAAAACTGGTGAATAATAGCTTTGTGAAGAAAACACAGAATAACAATTACTTGTGAGTAAATGACTGATACAAATATGAGCGGATAATCAAAGTTTGAACTGAACACTGCATTGAACAAGAGTGGTTTCATAACTTGTTTAATACCCATAGGTCGAAGTTGGATCTAAGAACTGCATTAAACATGAGTGGCTAGATAGATTGTTTAATAAACAAAGGAAGTTTCATTACAGTTTCATAGACATGCAACAGATAGTTGTGCTTCACAAAAGGTTGTTCCATAACAAACAGCTGATCCAGCGACAGTACTTGGGTGCAAACTTGAATCTTCGAATTTTTTGAGGCAATGGGAGGCACTTGTTCTTGCTATGAAAGGTGAGGTAATATAGAGCAAGAGATCGTAGGTCATGAGAGTTGTCCTGCATAATACACATTATACCGAACTGATTAGGTTATAACAGAAATGTGGAATGTAAAAGTACAAACTGCATAGCCATTAATTCACTTACTGGTTGTATATATTGCTTGATAGAACAATTTTCATGTAGTCATAGTACTGGATGTACCTCATGACAAAGAAGCCACAGTCATTAGATCCAGCTATCATGGTGGGACACATAGGTGGCATGTCAATTGGGAAGTTTCCAAATTTAGGAATGCGTGAATTGGGCCGGACTTGTTGCAAAGATTTGTTCAACCTGTTCATTATGACCCTAGCCCATGGTAATTTCCTTGAACCTATGTCCTTTTGGGAGTAATGAAACATCTTCCATGTAGTACCACCCAATTCCGGACCATATGGATTGGAATCTAAAATGTGAATGCACCGAAACTGAATATTGATGACATACAATGTCCAATGGCCCATATGAAGTATAGGGACCATGATATGTCAAATATCATAAGTTAGAGATATCAAATGATACCATTAGTGTGTTGGTGAGTGATGAATATAATTGCATAACAGAAAAAAACCTTGGTACAAAGATAAAGATTTATACCGATTTGTAGTCAACAAAGTTGTCCAGCTGGGGTAGTGCCTTGTCCAAGTAAGCATCAAGGACAGTTTGATCAAAAATTTGAGGAGATTTGTTGTAGCGTTCATGCTCTTCAAAATTGAGGAGAGTCTGCATAATCATAATTACTGTGTCATATAAAACTGTATGTAAATTATTGCAAAATTAGGTAGGTATTAATGAAATTTACATACACCAACATTGACATCCAGTACAAGTCTATTTTTGTTGATGGACGGGCAATGATTTAGATCTTCATCGCGAAAACACTGAATGAAACACTGAATGAAAACATTATCCAGACACATCCCGTCTGCAAATGATTGTTGAATATCGAGACAATTTCCAATACATTCACCGAATCCTATGACCTTCCTATATAATAATGTAAAAACAGATATGTTAGTCATTATATATGTCTGCAACAGCATACATGTTATTTTCTCTTAATAGTTAAAGACTAAAACCTGTTTGGGTCGATTTTTGAGGAGCACAAAAAATCACGGAGCGACCGAGCACAGTCCAACACTGTTAAACGTGGCAGTGAGTGCACATGTGTAGTGTGCAAGCTATGTGTTTCCTCACCAGATGCAACCTTAAACACAATGCAGAGGTAGAGAGTATAGTAATTTATGAATGAGTTATGTAACACCATGAATTTGCGGGTATAAATTTTCTTTTTTAATATCCACCAAATTCAGGTGTTACCCCTTCTTTTCCTTGCTTTTCTTTTATTTTTTCTAAATAATGGTGAGTTATTTTATTTTATATATATATATATATATGTTTTTAGTGTAGTAAAATAAAATCCTAGAGAAGTTTCAATTGCTGCATTCATGCCGTCGCATAGTGTTTATGACAGCAAAATGTTATCATAACAGGGTAAAATATCTCGAGGATGTTCCCAAGAGTTTTGAAATCTTTGGAACGTTTCTTTGAGTAGTAAATATAAATTTTAGTTTTTCTAATATTATTTAATACCCAAAATTTAGTATTTGCAAAAAACTATAAATTATGGAAACTCGATAATATATATATTCCTCTCGTCGAGTCCGTTCTAGATCTTAGGTCCTTTTCGCAGAATTGTTAGAACATCTTTCTTCGCTTCGCAAACATCGTACTGCTCACATCTATCCCGCTGTCTATCCAGGCGACTACCCTCGTTCGTCATTTGCCTCGTCTCGTCGCGCAACGCCCCACGTATCGCGCGCACAATTGCCTCCTCGAGTCCTCTACTCTCTATATAAATATATGCCCTCGCCCCCACTCCCAAAATCGCCAGTCCACCACAACTTCTCCCCTGTCGAGCAGCTATCCTCATCATGCATGCTCGCGCAGTGTCACGGCAACCTGCCACTTCAACGTCGCCGATGGTGCCTTTCTCCAGCCATCTCCTCCTTTACAGGTGAGCCCTCCTCCTCGCTGCTGGCCAAGCCCCGCTGCTGTGCGCGCGTCCCTTTGCCGTGTAACCGTCTCACCTGGCTGCGCCCCTGCGATCCGCACTACCCTGGCCTCTAGAACGAGTGACCGGCTCTGCTTGCGAGCGATGACCAGCAGCCATGAGCTCTGGTGCCCAGCCAGCCCTGACCCAGCTCCTCATCTACAAGCGCCATGGCAGCCAGCTCCTCACGCGCGAGCTCCTGGAGACTCACCCCTGCACTTGCGTATGCCCCGCGCGCATCGCCTGCGAGCCCCACGGACACCGCCCTTCGTCACGTGCTACGCAAGCAACAGCCGCTGTGCCGGCGAGCCGTCCGCGCCCGCTGCTGTGTTGTGGTGCAGCTGCGTTGCGTCCAACATCCTGGCGAGCTGCCAACGGCGCCGCGGCTAGCAGCCCTTGCGCCCACCCATGGCGAGCGGCCAAATCCCATCCCCTAGCCGAGCTCCCCATGCCCGCTGCACGATGAACTCCCCCTGTGCGGTTACAATTTGGAGAGAGAGAGAGGAAGAAAACTCCCATGCATGGCGTGCGAGAGGCCTCCAGCCCTCCACGATCTAGTGCATGGCTGCATGCAACCAGCAAATGGAAACCGGTCCCCCACATGGCTACGTGCGAGGACTTTCTGCGATCACTTTCGTGTGGCCGGTCTCTAGCTAATACAAATTAGCCACGTCGCCAAACAACCGCAGCCCCAATCCTTTTGCGCAAAAGCCCCCGTACACTTTCAGAATTAATATACTATTTTCTTAGACTTGTGAAAATTATTTGCTCGTCTATGTGCAAATGTTTTGAATTAATACTTGTTTATTATAGTCATGATATCTGTTAGTGGTTCTCGTGTGTCACGCATCATTCGCGTGTGTCGCATAAGTCGTTTTCGCGTGTCGCGTGCCTTGCCGCGCGTTGTTCGTGCGTGCATTCGTGTGTGGTTGCGCACGCATGTTGTGCGTTTTCGCGCACGTTATTTCGCGTGTCATTCGCGCATTGTTTACGCATCGTCGTTCGTTCACGCGTGCCATTTTGTGTGGCGCTCGTGGTTGTCGTGTCACATATTTTAGTTGAATAATTAATTATTAGTTTGTTCGAGGGTTAATAAAATAACAACTTAATTAGAATGAGTCTATAGTTTTAACTCATGCTTTTATAAATATAAATGTTAATTAACATAATTAATACCAACTGAAATACTTTTTATTAATTATTTGTTTGTTGTTTGCTCGTGACATCGTTTGTGCATCATCGTGTTGTTCGTGCACATAGTCGCGTTGACTCGTGTGTGTCGCGTACTGTCGTGCGTGTTGTTTTGCGTGTGTCGCACGTGCTGTTCACACGCGTTGACACACGTCGTGTGCGTGCGTTGTCGCGTGATGATCACGTGTGTCACGCGGCGTCTACGCGTGATAATAAATAGTTTGCCGCTTATAAGCACTCATGTTAACGATGTTAATACTTCATGTCATATATTTTAAATAATTAACTTAAGGTTTGCTCCACTAATATTTATTAGATTAATATTCCAATTAGATTAAATATGTAGTGTTCCACTTGAGCTTTTATAATAAATATTGTCATGGCAAATATTAACTTAACTACTTTCTATTTATTGAATATTTGTTTAGGTAGTGTTTGGTTGAGGAGCCAAGTAGAACGGAGCCGTTCCATCCCTGATTTTAGGAACGAAGCCGCTCTGTTCTGTGTTTGGTAATCTGGAACGGAGCGGCTCTGTTTTTTGTTTGGTTGCAGAGTGAACGGAACGGACCGTGACTGTGAGAGCGGGATGGGAACAGAGCGGCTCCGTCCGGTTGATTTTTTGGAGTCGAATGGTTCTAGATCTGAGGAGAATATTCCCTAATTAGAGCCATTCCGTTCTAGTTACTTTGTAACCAAACAGCAACAAAACTGGGACAGAACGGCTCCGTTCTACTTGGCTCTTCAACTAAACACTACCTTAGTATAAACGTGTCACCTATTTAGTTTTATCACCTGTCGCGTGTGTCGTTCCGCACGTGGTGGCGTTCTCGTTCGCGCTGGTCGCGCGCGCTGTTTCGTGTGTTGTCAGCGTGCTATGTCGCGCGTGTCCGCGCATCGTTTGCACGCTGTCGTTTTGGGTTCACCGTCATCACGTTGCTTGCGCGTGTCGCGCATGGTGCGCGCGCTAGGTCGCGTGTGGCCGTGCATCGTTCACGCATTATTTTTGCACGTCGCACATCTTGTCGCGTGTTGTTAATTTTGTCTCGCTTAGAATTGCTCATATTAAAAATTACCTGATTAACTATCAATCACTAAGATAGTAAGTTGGTCAAAGCAAAGTAGTAGTCTTGATTTTCATTTAATAAAAATCAATTAATATAATTATGTAGAATTAGATATTCTAATTAATACTTATTTAGGGTAAATGCGATAACTTCTCGACCGTAGCCTCGGTCATCGCGTTTCTTTTTCCTTGCGTGACCATAGTAACGCGCTCTATTTCGTTTTGCATGTTTTACTATGTTTGTATTTGTATGGTGTAATGTTCTTATGCATATATGTGTTTGCTTGCTTGTGTCTGTTTGTCTTCGTTTCGCGTTGCGATTAGAGTGCGATCCATCTCCAAGCTTCAAGGAATCGACGATCAAGCGTTGGCGACCAAGTGATCTGATTCTTCGAGTTCTACAAAATTGAAAACCCCGAGCATCTGTTTGGTGAAGGCAAGTGTCCTCTGACCTATTATGTCCCATCTACTTATAATTCATTGTCCTACATTAATTAACTGAAACCTAAGGATTTACTAGCTTTGTATTTACCTTGTCCTTGATTACCTTTTGGGTTATTATGGTTAGCTTATGCTATTGCTTCAACTTAATCAATGAACATGATGTGAACATTTATGATACGATGATGTTATCCCGATGATGATATTGTGATACTTTAGGGGACTCAGGCCATCTTCCTGAGTACCTCTCCGTAAGGACCTGTTCGTGGAGTGACCACCTGGGATAACAGTGCAGCCATGAGGGTGGAATGGAACGCCCTTAGCTGATTAATTAGATGAGCCTAGGGGTATAGTTGGCTTTGCCGGAGGGCCGTCAATGGGGACCGGGGCATAGGCTCTACCAGGGGGGTGCAGAGGTTCATTCGATTTGGTTTTGTTAGTCACCCACCTTGGGGAGGTGTACTGCGTTTGTATGACTGGCGAAACCTAACGAGCAGCTATGTACCAGGGGAGTCTTTGTAAAGGCTACGTAGTGGTACCCTGCTAGGCCACCTAGGTAGTGGTCAATGGGGATTAGCTCTCCCTGGACAGAAAGGGAATCACGACTCGTGAGTAAAGTGTGCGACCTCTGCAGAGGGTTAGAAACTGATATATCAGTCATGCTCACGGTTATGAGTGGCCTTGGGATCCTCTTTGATTAGAGATACAGATGGTTCAATATACAATGGTTCTATTTATTATTTTGTCTCGATGATGATAATGATGTTTCCTCGATGAGGAAATGGTTCATGGGTTGGTTATATGATAAAACTTGGCTCTCACTAATAATAAATACTTGACCAACTAAAAGCAACTGCTTTGACCTTAACTCCACATAAAGCTAGTCCACCTCAGCCAAACGGGACAGTTGCTGAGTACGTTGATGTGTACTCACCCTTGCTTTCACAAAACACCAGGTTGCCTTTGGTGCAATCTATGCTCAGGTAAAGAAGAAGGCGTTGATATGGATCTCCATGAGTTCTAGGACTTCGACGAGTTCGTGGTTTAGGCTAGCGACCTCCCCCAGTCAGCTGCCTGTGGTGGGTTTGTTTACATTGGCTACGTTTCTATTCTATGTACTTTGATTTATATTATGTAAATGACTCTAGTCTTTAATATTATTACTTACTCTTTATTGTTATTCGAAGCATTGTGCTATGATGAGTCATTTATGTAATCGTTGTGTACGTGAATTTCTGATCCTGGCACGTATATGGTTCGCATTCGGTTTACCTTCCAAAATCGGGTGTGACAAGTTATGTGAAGCATGAAGGTAATAAATATATAATTGGAGTACTTACGTGACCACTAGGTGGCTGATCAAAAAGTGGGCCCGTGTAAGTTGGAGTGTCATGAGATGCATCAATGTCACCTCCCTGCCCCAAAAAAATCAATGATACTATGTTTAAACCCTCAGTCATGTGTCAATTAAATTTAATCAATAATTGAGATTACAATGGACAAAACAAAGATGAAACATATACATGTTTTTGCGGTGTGGCGTCAAACAGTGGCAAGTGGGAAGACGGATATGAGCTCATAATGTTGCAGTCTGGTATATGTTGACGTGGGATGTTTATGTCCCTCGGCATATTATTACCAACATTAAAATGGTAATCCTGTTGACATTATTATGGTTTTGTCTAATATTTGGATGCAAATTAGAAATTAACATATAATGTAACCATGATGAGATTGTATATAATACCTGCTTTTCCGCGTTTAAGTTTGTGTTCATCTCCATGGGCGCAGTAACGTCCATATCATCAGGGCAGCCCTTAAATGCACGACACATTTGTTGTTGCTTTTCATGTATTTCCTCAAACTGGGTGCCTGTCAACTCTGTAGTCGGTTGCAAAGATGGCATAGTCAGGTCTAGAGTATTTTGGGTACCCTTATGGATGCGTGCCTCTGTAATGAAAAGGTTGTAGTAATTAAACAGAAACAACTGAGAAATGCATAAATTTAAGTACATAAATTGAAAAAAAATTACAATGACGTAAGGTCACCTGACGACATATGATGAGAAATATCTAGAGGTTTAGCTGTTTGAGGCGCTTTCGCAACATTGTTTGGGTCGCCAGACTTTGCGCGAAGGACATCATCAATCAACTCAGCAAATGTGTCCGCTAATTCATACTGCTTCACAACCATCTTGGTAAGAGTATTTTTTATGATGGAACACGCTTTGCCAACTTTAGAATCGTACTCAACAAACTTTTCTATGAATTTCAGCCGGTCACGTGGTTGGAGCTGCTTGATCTTACTTGAAAGCATATCCTTGATCAATGGGAGCTGGATATGAATGGTATGATGACCACAAGGATCGGGACGAGGGACATCAAAAATGTTTGTCTTGTCCCTATGCTGTGATATAATAAATGATAATGCATATGTCATAATTAATTCTTAGAAACATATGGATATAATAATACATAAAACATATGTAATGCACATCAGTTATTTATGCACATGGATGTCATGTATGCTTTTTCATAAATTAACCTCTGATTATACATGGACACTAGGGACAGCAGAATAGCAAGTTTCTAAAGTGCTTTGGAACTGAAAAAAATTGTAATATAAGTAAATGCATGAAAGATAACCATAAATATATTGAGGGACCCACTGAAAAAATGAAGTATATGGCGTCTATTGCGAGTTTATTCAGATTGGTACGAAAACTAATAGTGATGCTACATGTATAAAACATGCACATAATAAGAGAAAATGCATATTTATGCAGTGTAATACATTCATATTGTTTTTTGTACAATGACATACCTCACAACGGCCAAAAGGTTCACCGCTTTGGCGTGGCTTCCTCATCGTCTTTTGTGAGAGCTTGGATAATGTTTTTATCAAAGAATTTTATGCGGGGTGTGCCACGTTTGTTGTGGGGGCTGCAGCATCATGCAAGTGGTCCAAATAATACAACTACAAATAACAATAATTAATTTATACTATCATGGATGGTAACTGCGTAACTAAAATAGATTCCATGCGAAATGCCAAAAAATGAACATTCAAATATTATTTACTTACTAGTATGACAATTGAGCATCCATATATCGTCGTGGACACGTTAGTAGTGCTTCTTGTATGCCACTTTTGAGCAGCTTCGCAGAGGTCGTTAAAAATTAAGTGGCACCAGTCTGTCTCATGGAAACGATCCATTTCTTCCGTCAGTAAAACCTCATGGTTAGATATGCCCTAGCTGGCAACAATCTATTGAATAATATCAAAAAGAAGCATCTAATAGAGAGGTCATCATTATCTCCGTTTCTCAATCGGTCCTGAAGAGATGCAACAACGAACTCATCCTTAGACAAGCCAAGTTTAGCCCTCAAGTTATTGCCCGCCACTGCTTCATCGATTCCTAGTGGCTTACCACCGCCAGCATTCGGTAGGCGTAGTATAAGGTGAACAGTTTCTTTCGTAACATTTAGTTCCTTGCCTTGACCGGGGCGAATTGTCATATCCTTGTGGTCCAACTTATCCATCAACCAACGAAGATGAGATCGGCTACCCAGTGCATCAAGGGTCATGTCGAGAATATTTGAAAAACCTTTTCTAGCAATGGCTTGTCGTTGCCTCTCATTCAATACCTTAATGGTTATAATAACATCTTGAGGGTTGCATCTAACATTGAGTTTCTGTAAAATGTATGTAAAATGGTATGAAAAAATGAAATAAATAGGGCATGAGCCATCAAATTAGCACTCATAATGTATGGGGTGAAACTAGTATAACATAATAGCTAGATAAATAATACCTGCATTGTCTGTACACAATAAAAAATTGGAAGCCATTATAGGATACTACATATAATGAGGCAATTCAATAAATTTCGAATCAATGGGAGGGATGTAGAAGGGGCGTGGCGAACCTGATGGCCATTGGCGACTGAACTATGCAAAAGAATGTGGGGAACTCGAAAGAAGGAGAGGGGAAACGAACCAGGGGAGGAGAACGACGACGGTCAATTGATGAAGCGTGGAGATTACTGCGGGTGGAAGCGGTGGGGCGGTCATCGATGGCGATCGTAGGAGCGAGTTACGGCGACGGGGAGGAGCTGATTTTTTAGGTTTTGGGTGGACCTGAGCGGAGTTAATTGATTGTGGTCTGGTGGGTCTCGCTCGTTGACCATATTGGCTCGGTTGGCACGTGGGGGAGCGGTGTGGGACTGTGGGGTCCACTAGTCAGCGCACGATCAAGTGAACCATTTGGTTACTGCTTGTTCATATTAAGCATAAATAACTGTGCAAAGTGTCGTAAACAGTTTACAAAAAAGCATTAATCAAGAACCACGCCAAGTACGTAATATAAAACAATTTATAAAGATCATAATTTGTTGTGTATATGATCGTAAACACTGCGAGCCCGATTGATATGCAGTTGTTAACATCGAAGTATACAAGCATAAATCGCAAACACTACACCACACCGACCAGACCACATCGCTGTGTCGATTTATGTAACCGTTGCAGTCATAATATGCAAGTATAAACGTGGTCAATACCCACGCGCGACGACACCAGGACCCTGGAGAACCTGCGCGGAATCATTGCCACGTCAACATCCGACTGTCGCATGCGGACCCACCATGGCCGGGGCTCCCTGCAGTTATGGAATCCGAGGGCTTCTAATACTATAACTTCTCTACTAATCCTTAAGGGTGGACGGAGGGCGTCCACACCCTCACCATGCCCTCGCCCGTGATGCCCGCCGCCGCCTACCACGTGCGCCACCGCCCGTGATGCCCGCCGCCGCCTCCCCCGCGCGACCCTCACCAATGGTGCCCTTCCTTCCCCGGCAGCCCTCACCCGCCAGCTCCGCGCGAGCCGCCGCTGGGATACCCGCCTCCCCCGCGCGACCCTCATCAATGGTGCCCTTCCTTCCCCCGGCAGCCCTCACCCGCCAGCTCCGCGCGAGCCGCCGCCGGGATACCCACCTCCCCCGTGCCCCCACCAAAACCGCTAGCTCCACGCGTCCGCCGCAGTGATGCCGCGCGAGGGAGATGCCGGGATAGCCGCCAGGCATGACCGGAATGCGAGGAAGGCCACCCGGGGGAGACATCGGGAAAGCCGCACCTCCGCGCCCCCACCAATCCCGCCCACCACCAAGCTCGCCGCCCACCAACCCCATCCCCGAGCCTGCCCCCGACGTGCCCCCCACCAAACCCGCCACCTCCGCGCGAGATCCGCCGCAGTTATGCCGCACGAGGGAGACGATGGGATAGCCGCCAGGCAGATCTGCTACCTCGCGAGGGAGAGGAAGGAAGGCCGCGCGGGGGAGACACCGGGAAAGCCGCTACCTCCGCGCCCCCACCAATCCCACCCACCACCAAGCTCGCCGCCCACCAACCCCGTCCTTGAGCCCGCCCCCCTCCAAGCCCGCCCCATTCCATATCGGCGACAGCATTCACCGTGCTCCCTTCCCCGCCTCAATCGACTGCTATTAAAAGGATGGACAGAGGTGATCCCTCCAACCCATCCCCACTCTCCTCAGATCCACCGATTCACATCCGTTCTTTTCATCTTAGAGGTAGGCCGTTCTTGCATTTCTCAGTTAGACATTCTACACTTTTATTAATAATGATGATATGCTTAGGCTCCTGTCTCTTTAGTTCCATCTTGATTATTTGTTACTCCCAAATGTGGATTAGAATGGGGGTGTCATCGAGTTTTGATATGCTCTGAACCACCCACATGCATGCTCCTTTTAGTTTTTTGGCAAACGAATTGGTGCATAGTTTTCCATCATGTTCCTATCTGTTGAAGAGGTGAATCAAAGCTTGTTTTAGTTTTTTGTCTCAGCAAAATATTCCCTGTCTGTTGAGCGTGTTGCAGTCTTCCTAGGCTGTGTTGCTGCTGCTTGGCATTACCCGTGCTTCCAGAACTGAAAACTGAAAACTGCATATGATATCTAGAATAATATTTGTTGTCTTTGACTGAAAACTGCATAAACACGATTTCAATATGAAGGAGATGGTTATTCACACAAAATACTTGCAAGTGGGTATTTGAAAACCCCCTAAATTTGCAATCGTGTTTATGCAGTTTTCCCTAATTAATATTAGGGCTGCAATCGACTGTTCATTTGGTAGGATCAAATGGCATTACCCGTGCTTCCAGAACTGAAAACTGCATAAAATATATGATATCCAGAATAATATTAGGTGTCTTTGACTAAAAACTGCATAAATACGATTTCAATATGATGGAGATGGTTATTCACACAAAATACTTGCAACTGGGTATTTGAAAACCCCCTAAATTTGCAATCGTGTTTATGCAGTTTTCCCTAATTAATATTAGGGCTGCAATCGACTGTTCATTTGGTAGGATAAAATATTCGTTATTATGCTTAGGGTTGGGCTACATCTTGCCATTTATTCCAATCAAAGGATAGGCTACTGTTGTTGGTCAGTCTTGTTGTATTCATTTTTTCTTTGTTTGCACTGTACTTATTTCTCAGTTGATAATAAAACATAGTGAGTCGGAGCGTGGAGTTCATACCTGTTTATGGCAAGCACCGTTAGTGAGTGAAGTAGAGTCTTGCTGCTCCCGCCATTACCGAGTGACGTTCAGTCACAATGGCCGCTGTATAGTCTGAGTTGTTTTTGTTGTTTGAGGTATATGAAACCAATCCCCCTTTTCTCCTGTCTCATTAATTCCTGATGTTTGCGATATGTATGCTACTCGTGCTATGGATTTGGAAAATAGGTTTGGTAATTAGTATGGCTACCTACTAACTCAATGATGTATTCGGTTATAAAGAATTGCATGATGTGGAAGCTCTTTTTTACTGCTCAACTGAGAATTTGCTCTCCTGCTGCTTAAGTTCAGTGTTTTTGTGAAGTTTGAATGTTCGAAATCTTCTTAAATTCAGTTGGTATATGCCCGAGGAGATTCCGAAGGTCTTGGAAATCAGCGGCGAGCGCAGCCTCATCGACAACTTCTTCTCCTACCACGTGTATTAATCACGGTACACAAGTTTTCCTCAAATTTTTATTCTATGCTTTGTTTTTTGGTTTATTTTTATTTTTGTTTCATACTTCCTGCAAAAGAAAGCTATATATACTTGATATTAAAAACATTCGTATGTACATGGCTTTGTTTTTATTCTATGCTTTGTTTTGTATTCTATGCTTTGTTTACATTTATTTCATGTTATAAACCTCAAATCTATGCTTTTTTGATTCTATGCTTTGTTTTGTATTCTATGCTTTGTTTTGATTTATTTCCTTCAAATGTGGAGATTACATGGCTTTTTTTTGATGTTTTGATTTGTTTCAAACATATTTTTAACTATGATCAATACTATAAGATCAACGACACCATCTACACTTAACCAACATAGGTCGGTTGTAGCCCTACATCACGTCCCTACACAGTTTCCGTAAGTACACATTTCACTTGTCGCATATATATATATATATATATATATATATATATATATATATATATATATATATATATATATATATATATATGGACAAAAGAATCTAAACTTACTTTTAATGTAGTTTCGTGTTATTTGATGACGTTGAGAGCATTGACTTACCAAAATTTAAGAGTATCGTAGCCAGAATAGTTGTTAAGTTCCCTAGACGTCATGACAGCCAACATTTTATGCTACAAGACATCACTATAAGTCACTGGGTCAAACATTCAAACGAAAATAAATGACGTCAATGTATTTCTCTTACTCATACGACATGCATTCTGAAATGACTAGGGGTCAAAAATAGAAGCAATTTCATTCCGCGGTAATGTCCAAAGATTTGACACCTTACTCCAACAAGGATCTACATATACATTATATGGAGTGGCGTTCTGTGTAAGCTGGGGGCCGTATCTATTTCGGAATTTTGGACATAGGCTAGAATTGACTTTGGCAACTCGGACTGTTGTGGACCCATTCCACTTGCCAATTCAGTTCCTGCCGTATCCAAAACATCTTATGCCATTCCATGAGGTCCTCCAACAACCTCATAAGAGGTTTATAGGTATGTGCCCGTCTTTCTATATGTAGTATACATATACTCGAAATTTAACCCCACATATGAATGGCTCAGATGTAATAGGAATAGTCATTCATTTGGCGTCGTTAGAGCACATCGGTGGAAGGCCGTACAGAGAGGCCATACTAATGGATTCCAGGTCATTAATTTATAGCTATAATCTTTTTTAAACTGCATATGTGTTAGATTTTATTCAAACAATAAAAGCTTTATTTATAGGTGGGATATAATCGTCGTGGGTATATGGCCTGAACTGTTGCAAAGAAATGCTCTACGGTGGGTGTTAGCTAGAGAAAACAAGAGCATAATTATCGGAACTATGCTGCACCGTAACAAGCTACACAGTAAATTCTATTATACTTAAACATCTTTGTTGGAGTAATCTCAATGAACTTCTTTAGTAACTAAGTCTACTACATAACAATAGGATGCCTGCAAACCTCGGACTATAGCACTATTGAATTCGATCCAGATCATCACACCACACAACGGTTGCAGAGTGAGTGTTTCTTGCAATAATTTAGAAATTATAATTAAGTAATCATGTTATTACATATCATTTACTAAATTGCAGCAATTCGGCGCTCCATGATCCAAAATCCGAGGAGTGCTTTAATCAACAATTATCTAGAGAGGAGACGGGCTTATCTGGCAACAGTGGTACCGGATGTGTAGTGTGATAGCTTGTTACATTATAGGATTTGAAGTTATGTGTCAACTAAAGATGGTCACAATTATTTGTATTTCGCTATTTATTTATGTATTAAAAACCGTCTCTTTGCTCTGTTGAATTCGATACGTATAATGTTATCAAACCCTCGCCTATCCATTCGAAATGCCACTGAAAAAAGTGAGACGAAGATACATAAGACAATATAAAACATTCCATACAAATATCTAGGAAAATAGAGTGGTTTAGAATACAAATTGAACAAATAAGGAAACTAACATACAACTGGGTGTATGAGTTACTTGACCGATCAGCAGATGGTGTTTGTTTGGAGAAGGTGCAGTTTAGTGAAATCTTAATGTTTCAGTGAACACTGGGTGTATGTGTCTGTGTAAGGGAGTTTTAGTGAACTGTGTGTATGAGTGAACTATATGTTTCAAGTTGTACACAGTTTGATCTCTGTGTTTTTGACAGTATGTGTTTGTGTTTGTGTATATGTTTTGTGGGCTACTTCAATTTGTTTCAGTGAACTCAGGTTGCATTGTGTCAGTTTGTTTCAACAATATTTGAAAATGTTTCTATCGAGTTATACACAGTTTACACATTTTTAGCCACCTATGGGATTTGGATTCCAAGCTATCTGCGAACGGGGAAACTTTCTCTAGCTCGATCGATGATGGGGAGTTTGGTCTTCCTGTTTTGTTTGCTTAGACCCAGGATCGCTTCCCTATCCACCTTACTTTCCCCCTTGATTGTGTGCTCGGACGCTCTCTCGTCTTTGCTCTAGAACATTTCAGCGATTACTTAATCTATTTCAAACCTCAGCTTGGACGAGCCGCCTGCCTTGGGTAGGTGTTCAAGACACCTTTGGGCATATTGGAACACCAAAATTGGTTCTAGCCTTAGTCATCTTCGCTGTTCTCAAGTATTCTGTTATTCGTTGTATTTTCGTCAAGGTTGTAGATTCAGTTGCCCCCAAACTGCTACTGATACTGGGCTGTGATTTTTTTCCTACAAAACTTAGTACGTCTGCCATTTGGAGCTTAGTCATTAGGTTATACACAATTAAAAGGCAGTTTCAGGCTATGCACAATTTGAAGTCTGAATCTTCAGTGCCAGTTTTCAGTCTACACATTTTTAGCCACCTATGGGATTTGGATTCCAAGCTATCTGCGGACGGGGAAACTTTCTCCAGCTTGATCGATGATGGGGAGTTTGGTCTTCCTGTTTTTTTGCTTAGACCCAGGATCGCTTCCCTATCCACCTTGCTTTCCCCCTTGATTGTGTGCTCGGACGCTCTCTCGTCTTTGCTCTAGAACATTTCAGCGATTACTTAATCTATTTCAAACCTCAGCTTGGACGAGCCTCCTGCCTTGGGTAGGTGTTCAAGACACCTTTGGGCATATTGGAACACCAAAATTGGTTCTAGCCTTAGTCATCTTTGCTGTTCTCAAGTATTCTGTTATTTGTTGTATTTTCATCAAGGTTGTAGATTTAGTTGCCCCCAAACTGCTACTGATACTAGGGCTGTGATTTTTTTTCCTACAAAACATGGTATGTCTGCCATTTGGAGCTTAGTCATTAGGTTATACACAATTAAAAGGCAGTTTCAGGCTATGCACAATTTGAAGTCTGAATCTTCAGTGCCAGTTTTCAGTCTACACATTTTTAGCCACCAATTCACAGTTTGAGGTCTGAAACTTCAGTGCCAATTCACACCCACAAACAAAAGTAAATACAAACAGGCACTAATTTTGGTGTCCAAATCTGAGATCAAGGAATTCATACCTGTAATGTATTGTAAAGATAACACACTCAATGTATTGTTTGTAAAGATAATATATATATTGTAGACTGTAGAGACAACAGAGTTGTATTGTTTGTTGTCAAATAATTTATGAGATATTGTCACATGGATTTTGCATATTAAAGTGATGTTTGTCATTTCATATCTATGTTTTAATTATTCTACTCTGTGAACCTTGATGGGCTTGAAAATTATCTAAATAGTCCATTGCCCCTATCAGGTTTTCTTTATGGAGAACAGAGAACAAACACAAACAAATCAGATGGGACATAATGTTGTTCACACACCATGTGCAAACGTCTCAAACACCATTAATAGAGGTAAAGCTTAGTACATGCGTGTAGATTAATGAATGCAATGTAGTATGTAATAGAACACTAATATACAAAGTTACATTGTAGGTGATCAACATGGATCAAGCTCGTTATGACCAATTGTTGATGCTAAGGAATGTAAGAGGCAAAGAGATAAGGAAAGATATGCCACGATGTCCGATGAACAGAAAAACGAGAAAAACAAAAAACATCGAGAAGCACGTCTACGAAATAAAGTACTATCGATAAAGCCTGAGTCATCCAAAGGTGACGAAAAGTTAAATTCCTAATTATTAGTGCTCCATGCCCGTACTACACAAAGCTGACATATAGCATTTTCAGATGGCTGTAGCACCATTGATTCCACAAGCTTTGCAACACAAGACGTTGCAAGTAAAATAATCGCAATTGTTTTCCATTGTATTGTTCTATTGTACTGCTGCTACCTTTATCAAACTGCATTTCTAGCCATGATAATCATCTTTACCACTCCTGATTTCTCTAATGCCTTGTATGCTATCGTGGCAGGTCCTAAAAATAACACGCAACCAGATGATTGTTCGATTGAACGAAAGATGCAAAAGCAAAGGGAAAGACGTGCAAATTTGTCGGTTGAACAAAGGAACGAGTTGAATAAGAAGCGTCGTGAAGCGCGTCAACAGAACAATGGCCAAAATATGATGCCCAACGCGCCAAGAGGTGATGAAATATGTCAACTTTAGAGTAATGTTTCTATGCATAAACCTACTACTGAAAGTAATGTGTTCATATTTTGTAGGTGGAGACGAAAAAGTAAATGTTGATCCAGATGATGATTCCGACTGGTTGCATATCAATTATACATTACAGTCAAACAATATTGACACAACGATAGAAGTTCTGACACCAGGTACATGACTGTTCATTAGACTAAACATGCAAAAAAAATCCAAGTTTCATACGGTTTAACGTAGTATGCCTTATTCCAGGCAGTGTGCACAAAAATGTTGGTCACACACCTAAGCATACTATGCAGAGGACCGCCTACTTTAGCGAGCGGTACACAAACTTAACTCCCGTCGAGAGGGAGTTTAGGTGTGAATGCCTCAGGTTGTATAATAGAACACCAAGGCGAAAAGAGGCAAAGGTAGACCACAACAGGAGACGTAGAGTTATGCAAGCCGACACTTTGAATCAGTCCTCCATCGCCATGGAGGACCCAACATATACCCCTGAGTTTGTACACCCTACAGCAGATGCAAAGGGATCTGATGGATCCATATTATCCGTCTGCGACTGAGTTATCCCTGATTTCGTTAATGCACCTTTCTTGCCATCTCCAACCCAGACCGAGGATGTCGCTTCGCCCGATATGTCTACCAATACACTTAAAGCGTAAACATCATGTTCCTCGTGGGGAAAGACAAGCTATATTAGCTCATCGAAACCAGCTATTTGAATCAGCCATATCAAGGAAGGTGGGTACTTCGATTGAGGATACTAGCGGTGACGCTATTGAAGGGGATGATTGGACACAGCGCCATACGCCTATGGAGATCACCAACAATGGTAATTACTATCCAAGTTTAAATGGATCTTGCAAGACATTGATAGTATGTAGGCTGACTAAACATGTGCTTACATCATCTTGGAATGATTTAGGTGATGACGATGAGGGTGTCATATTTGAAGACGATGATGATGAGAACGAGGGATACCTATTCGCTGCGCAATGTACTATTTTCAATTTTTATTATCCTAGCAAGGCTTATGTAAATACTCATGTCTTACTCATTGTTTTCAAAAAAATATCAGATGACGATACCGATGAGGATATCGAGATCGATGGTACTCAAGATGAATCTACTGCCACTTATGTTTCTGACCCGTACGACAAGGTGTACAACAACATCCCTAAAGAAACACACATGCTCAAGCTTGTTACCAACTGCGGTTATTGCACCGCAAAGAAGTTTGAGTATGAGCCACCTGGGTTTTGCTGTCGTGGTGGGAAGGTTGAGCTAGCTCAAGTGGAGACCCCTCCCCGACTCAAGAGGTTGTGGGATAGTGCAGACTCTGATGCTAAGCACTTTCGTGATAACATTAGGTTTTTCAATGGCCATTTCTCTTTCACTTCCCTATACTGTTGCCTCGATAGTATGACAACTAATGTAAGGGATTCTGGTATATACACGTTTCGAGCACAGGGCATGATGTACCACAATATCAAGTCATTTGGTAGGGAAGGTGGGGCAGAGCATAAACACCTTGAGCTTTACTTTTATGATGACGACCCCAGTCTCGAGCATCGATATCGTAAGTGCCGTGAAGAGCATCAACAGAAAGACAAGGAGGTTATCAAACAGATAGTCGACATACTACGTGGAAACCCGTACTCCGAGCACCTTAGGACCATGGGCCACGTTGACAACCTTGATGACTATCGTATCGCGTTGAACCTAGACCAGACGTTGAACTAGAAGACATATAACACACCTCTCACTTCGGAGGTGGCCGCTGTCTGGATCAAAGGGAGCGAAGGGCGAGGCCAGTTCAGCAAGAGTGTTATGCTCCATGGGAAGGACAGTTCAAGCCACTGCATCCGCTCATACCATGGATGCTACGATGCACTATCATATCCACTGTTCTTCCCTAGAGGCGAACTTGGATGGCATGTAAATATCCCAAAGGTTGGAGTATCCATGGACGAAGTGGATGCATACCGCGCGACACATAGGGCAAGTAATGCAAATGATGAAGATGCGGGTTAGTTGTCAATTTGATATTTGAGATATTTGCACATTATTAACTATGCTTTCGACATCACTCACTTTTCAATCCTTGCATATGCAGAATCTCCTAGCCATTTATGTGTGTCTGTACGTGACTACTACTGCTACAAATTCTAGATTCGTCCTGGGGTATTCAATCCAATACTTCATGGAAAGCGGCTTTTCCAGCAGTTCACGGTCGACACGTACATAAAGATTGAGAGCTCTCGTTTAGATTTCATACGTAAGAATCAAGATCGATTAAGGGCAGACCTATACCAGGGCTTGGTGGATAGCATGCTAGATTGAGATATTAGAGCAGAGAAGGTTGGCAAGCGAACTGTGCTGTCGACATCGTTTATTGCCGGTCCTCGTGACATGAGACGTCGGTATATGGATGCTATGGCTCTGGTGCGCAAGTTTGGTAAACCAGACATCTTTCTTACCATGACATGTAACCCTAACTGGGATGAGATAAGGAGGGAGCTTCTCCCTGGGCAGACACCGCAAGATCGTTCGGATCTTGTAGTGCGTGTCTTTCATGCAAAGCTACAGGAGTTAAAGCATAGGCTGACTAAACAGGATATTCTTGGTAAGGTCCGAGCCTACGTCTATGTCGTGGAGTTTCAGAAGCGGGGTTTGCCGTATGCCCATTTTCTACTCATAATGCAGAGGAAGTACAAGCTCACATGCCCTGAGCAGTATGACCTTTTGATCTCAGCTGAGATCCCAAGCAACAAGTACCCTGAACTACGGAAGATGGTTATCAAGCATATGATGCATGGCCCGTGTGGGTCGCTAAACCCGAAGTGCCCATGCACTAAGGGTCATAAATCGTGCAAGAATCATTACCCTAGGCCTTTCAGTGACACAACCTTGCAAGGGAAGGATTCGTACCCTGTTTACAGACGTCGTGACGATGGTCGTACTGAAAAGGTTCGAGGGTGCGAATTGGACAATAGATGGGTTGTCCCTTACAACCCATACCTCCTTCGTCTCTTCAACTGTCACATCAATGTTGAGGCATGTGGGAGCATCAAGGATGTTAAATACCTGTTCAAGTACATATACAAATGCCATGATCGTGCTTCTGTTGTTATGAGAGATGCGAGCAAGGCAGATGATGATGTAGATGAGATCAAGCAGTATAGAGATGCAAGGTGGGTGACTCCTCCAGAAGCCTTATGGAGGATATACGTCTTTGAGCTTAGTTAGATATCTCTACCTGTGATGCAGCTGCAACTCCATCTTCCAAACATGCACATGGTGTCGTTTCACGAGCGGCAAATGGTCGAGCGAGTCGTCAACCGTCCAGGTGTTGATAGGTCAATGCTCACAGCATATTTTGAGGCGAATAGTCTACACAAGGAGGCTCATGGCATCCTGTATCGTGACTTCCCTGAATGGTACACTTGGCAGAGTGGTAAGGGAAAAGTATGGCAACAGAGGAAACGAGATACGGGTGGACAAGTCGGTAGAATAGTCTCTGCTCATCCGGCCGAGGGGGAGTGCTACTATCTTCGTGTTCTCCTGAACCATGTGACTGGCGCCACTTCCTATGTGGATCTAAGGAAAGTAGATGGTGTCATGCTACCGACTTTTCGTGAGGCAGCAGAGAGAAGGGGACTGCTTGAGTCGGATAACACACTGGATGAGTGTGTCACTGAACGTGCTCTTTTCCAGATGCCATCGGCGATGCGACGGCTTTTTGCCACAATACTTGTGTACTGTGAGCCAAGCGATGTGGCTGTACTCTGGCAGAAACACCTAGATTCTATGTCCGAGGACTATCAACACAGGAATCCGTGCAAAACTCATGTTGAGCAGATGGTATTGATTGACATTAGGAACATGCTGCAGTCAATGGGAAAGGACATAAAGACATTCCCTCTTCCTCCTATCATGGACGCGTATGACGATGCTATTGGTACTGCTAGGGAGGTTTACAAGGAGGAAATTATCGAACCGGTAGCAGGAGATGTGGCTCTCAAAGACTGTCTTAACAAGGAACAGAGGGCCGCCTATGATAAGATTATGTCTGCCGTTGACACTGATCAGGGCGGATTATTCTTTGTGGATGGACCTAGTGGCACCGGAAAGACTTACCTATATAGAGTGCTGCTCGCGACGCTACGCAGCCAGGGCAAGATTGCAGTGGCAACAACTACATCTGGCGTTGCGGCTTCCATAATGCCTGGAGGAAGAACCGCCCATTCACGCTTCAAGATACCTCTCACTATTGACGATGGCGTTGTATGTAGCTTCACGAAGCATAGTGGAACCGCAGAGTTGCTACGGAAAGCATCTCTCATTATCTGGGACGAGGCTTCTATGACTAAGAGACAAGACGTGGAGGCACTGGACAATAGCATGCGCGATATAATGGGTTGACCCGGACTGCCATTCGGTGGTAAAACCATTGTCTTCGGTGGGGATTTCAGACAGGTCTTGCCTGTTGTTCATAAAGGGTCAAGGGCTCAAGTGGTCGCTTCTTCGCTACGGATGTCTTACCTATGGGAGTCCATGTCCCACTTAAAGCTTGTTACCAATATGAGGGCAAAAAACAACCCTTTGTTTGCGGAGTATTTGCAGCGTGTAGGCGGTGGAACTAAGGGCACAAATACTGACGGCGACATCCGTCTTCCTGACGAGGTATGTGTTCCTTATAGTGGGAGTGACAACAAACTTGACAACCTAATAGACTTCATTTTCCCAAATCTCAACAAAAATATGTCCGATTCGACCTACATCACTTCAAGGGCGATACTGTCAACACGGAATGAATGGGTGGATATGATAAATGTTAAGATAATTGATCAGTTTTCAAGGGGAGCATATGGTGTACCATAGTTTCGATAGCGCCATGGATGATCCCCATAACTACTACCCACCCGAGTTCCTAAACACACTGACGCCTAATGGGCTGCCACCACATGTTTTGAAGCTCAAGATTGGATGCCCTGTTATATTGCTTCGGAATATAGACCCTGCAAATGGACTTTGCAATGGCACCAGGCTGGTCGTTCGTGGTTTCCAAAGAAATAGCATTGACTGCAGAAATTGTACTGGGTCAACACGCTGGAAAACGCATTTTCCTGCCGCGTATACCTCTGTGTCCCTCTGATGAAGAGATGTTCCCTTTCCAGTTCAAAAGAAAGCAGTTTCCTGTACGGCTTAGCTTTGCAATGACGGTTAACAAAGCACAGGGTCAGACTATTCCCAATGTTGGTGTATACTTGCCCGAACCAGTGTTCTCTCATGGCCAACTATATGTTGCTCTATCTAGAGCGACAGCCCGATCAAACTTAAAGATTCTTGCAATCCCACCTGTCGATGGGAAAAGAACGTCGAGGAAGGGTGTAAGAAAGAACCCCATAGTAGATTGTGGGACATATACTAAGAACATCGTCTACAAGGAGGTCCTAACAAACTAGACCTACGGTAAGTCTATCAAAACTCAATTGTTTGTTTCAATAAAAAGACACCGACACAAGACTAACACTCAATTAATTTTGATTTTTTGGGCAGGACTGAGAAGTGGAATGCTGACATCTTTGAGACAGTTTGAAAGCAAACCGAGAGGCATGGGTGTTCATCAACTCCTACTTCGCGCATTGCCAGAGTGAGCTGCAGGACACATGGTTCGCACCAAATTCTCCATCCATAGATAACAAGGTACACACAATTTTTTAGCACACGATCTGTATTTTAGCCTTAGGTGGTGCTTTGGCTAAGATTTTAGAGTTCCAGAAAATTGCAGAGGTGGTAGGTGACTGTTTTGGCAAAATAAATCTACTTGTGCCTATAACACTTCAGCCAAAAATGGAACTAACAAAAAATTTCATCATTTGACAACGTAATTTGTATTATACTCAATTATGCATGCTTTAGAATCAGATGTCCATATCTATTTGCTGCGATATGACTAAGGCAAATGGGACCACTACATTGCATGGACTCACTCAAAACTACACTCAACCAGAGCAACAAACCAAGCTGCGGGCATGTCAAAAAAGAAAGTAAGAAATATTATGTTTAGTTGCTTACTTCAAGCAAAACGTCCATACTTTAAATTGCTTAGTTTAGGAAGACTCATCTATCATGCCATACAGGTGTATCCTGTATCTGCTGCTTGAGGGGAAAAGTAGCCTTTGCTTCTGTAGTTGCACCTGCCAGGTTTACATCTAGGGCAACCATAACCGCACAAATGTGTGCAGATTGTCTACCAGCAATTCCAGCAACAGCTGCTACATCAGCAGCAGCAGGAGGAGGTCAGAGGTTACTCCAACTACTCCGGCAGTTCTCTTGAGCGTGCCGTGGTCTTCTCACCTTTGGCGTGATGGTATCCAAGGGTCACTTTGCACTGCAACATGAGGCGAGTGCCCTGAACCAAATGGTGTTCAGGTGTGCATGTGGCGTTTTTTATGGCTAGACGATCGAGTTCAGACTGGTTGAGGAATGAGGAAAATGTGGTTCAGACAGCGTTTATCAAGTTTGCCTTCACCACAAGTTAAGTCATAATTCTGCAGTATTTGCAAGTTAAGTCATCACCACCACAGCCGCCACCACCACAAGCAGCTTCCCTGCACAATGATCCTGCCATAATCCAGGTATTATCATATACCAGTATAAATAGATAACTTGTTCTGTGTCTCTTCATGGCTGCTTAGCTAACAAACACTGTTTTACAGTCACATTATTCTCAACCTGCATCAACGTCATCAAGTTTGCCTTCAGCTAGGGGTGCAGTTTTACCAGACTTCATCTCCCAGGCAGTTCAATATGGGCTTCAGAGGCCAACCTTCCAGAGTAACCTTCCTCTCTACCAACCAGGGAATACTCTGTGGCGCTCTTCAGTGGCACCTCCAGCAGGAAAGCTTTACTAATCTATAAGCGTGCAACGAGGGCGTCCACACCTCCGTCGTGCCCCCGCCCGTGATACGTCGAGGCCCGTGCCCCAGACCCTGCCCCAACCTCCCCACTCCCTCACTGCGTGTTTAGCTCCTCCACGCTCGCCCTCACCACTATCGCTGCTGAGCGCTCCTTCCTCCCCCGAAACCCTCGCCAGCGCGAAGCCGTGCCCCCGACATTGTCCTCCCCGACCACGGTGCCCCCCACCCCCGTCGCGTGATGCTCGCCAGCGAATTGATGCTCCGACGCGACAGCCCGCGTCCTCACCCAGCGACGTGCCGCGAGATGCAGGTGCTAAACCCTAACACATCTCCTTCCTCCGCCTCCTTCCTCAGCCTCATTGCAATGGTGTCCACCTCCTTCCTCCGCCTCCTTAATGCCACCCCCACATTGGACCACCTCCTTTAGGAGCTCGCGGGGTCAAGACCGCTCTAGCGTCCAACCATGAAGGTCTCCCTGCGTCGCGCGTTGTCGCCTCCTCCTCGCGCAAGCCTTGCCATTTCAGTGTGGGTGTCCACACCATTTCACCATGCCCTCGCCGCCTCCTCGCGCAAGCCTCGCTGTCCGCCACCCGGAAATCACGCCCGCCGTGTCACCGCTGCGCGCAATGACCCCACCCGCGCTCCGGCAACGTCCTGCCTCGCCTCCGTCTCCGTGCTGTCGTGCTCCACTGCTCCCTCCCCGTCTCTCTCGCTCCTTCCCTCCCCCATCTGTTCAACCGTCCACACGCATTCGCCGACACCATTCGCATGCCAGCACCAACCACAGAGAGGCTTAGACTATGTACAACGGTGCGCCCTTGGCTCCCCCTCCCCTACCACTGTAGTCGTTTTAGGGGCTATAGTGCAACCCTATTCTCTTCACCGCCTTCCTCCTCCTCCTCCTCCTCTCCCCTCCCGATTCCTTCTCTCTCCCGCTACATGGATGGGCACGCTACGGCGCTCGCGTCCCCTCCGGTTGCTAGCTTGCCAGAGAAGCCCGCGCGCTCAGAAAACTCCGAGGAGCGAGCTCCAGGCGACTCCACGGAGACCGCACCACCGCCGAAGACCTTTGCCGTGGATCCGCCCTCCGCCGTGATTCATTTGCCTTGCTCCAGGGCGGCGAGCAGCAGACGCCGTCGTCCACGCGGATCCACTGGGCAGCTTCGCGGAGCGGCGACCCGGTCGATCCGTGCGAAGACGCCGCCGTCGGTCGTCTTCGCACGCCAGTTCGTCATCTGCGGGACTCTCGTCCAGGCAAAATATTCCAATCGGCGACAGATCGACGCTCACCAGATCTGCTTCTTTCGAGCTACATCGTCGAAGGTACGCCCCTTTCTCTCCTCCCAGTTTTTCATGTCGGATTCAATCCGTGACCCAAAAACATCTCCGTTCGTTTAACCGTAGCGTTTGCATGTCCATGTACTTGATTTAGTAGATGGATTCATTTGTTCATGGCGATTTGCCCAGTTAGGGTTTACGGGTTGTCCCCATCGCCTATTGTTAGCCTTTTACGCTTAACTGATCCGTCGTTATCTTGTAGACCATGTCCAAGGCTAATAGTTTTTCGAGCATACGATAGAACACGAAGAGTCGGGTGTGATTTTGATAGTCGTCATCGTGGCGTGCTTATTGTTTGTTTAAGCACCAAAGTCGAACTGCTCAAATAATATGTGCTCATGTCAGTTGTATGTTCATTGGTCAGTCATGCTGGTACACAATTCATTGTTCATATTGGAATGCCAACAACTAAGCACGAATTACCGTTCATTTCCTCATGACAACCCCTTTGAGTTCATGCATATCCCTTTTTTGCATTGTAATAAGTTACTCTGTTTATGAACTCCACTTAGTTAACATACAACCCCTTTGTTTGCTACATCACTAAACATTGCATGCAACTAACGAAACCTTCACTTATTATGCAGCTTCAAATATTTATTTCATTATTTGACGTCCACTTCAACTAACTGAGGTTCTAAATCCTTTTTCGCTTTAGTTATTTGTTTATAATCAACTTCTTAAGTGTACTGGCCATGTCTGCTGTCTGTGCTCGCATGTTTGTCGTGCAAGTTCATTTTATTAGAAGCCACGAACAAATTGACCTAGGCATGGATACTGTGATCAATTAATTTAGAGGGCATAGACATTTTTACCAACAATTGTTGGTAAATTGCAACCACATTTTAGTTTATAACTTTGCCACATTTGTTTATTGCATTGGTACCAACTGTTGTTTCAGTAAGTGACATTAACACTTGAATTTACCCAAATAGTAACCGAAGTGCCCCTAATGTTTTCATCTATGCACCTTGTCTAGCCAAGGAGGAAGTGCTTGACGATTGAAATCAAGATGAGCAGCCATGATGCCAAACTGGTGCAACACTTGCTCCTCAATCTTGCTTCCTCAGTGGAAAGTCGTGCAGTCAATATTAGGACCTTTTTAGAAGAGGCTTTCCGTCATTTGGGTGACGAGCATTACCTTCTGAATGCTCTACTTGCTATTCGAAAAGAGGTAGACCTGATGGAGCAAGATGCAATTGAGAGCAAAGCAAGGTCTGACCCAGAGAAGGATAGGATGGAGGAACAAATTAACCTTGCTGAGGATGCCAAGCCCGTGCCTAGACAAATAACTTTCACCCCCCATCCTCACCAGAATTGTATGACGCCAGTGACAATGACTCCTACGACTCCGACAGGTCCACTAGGTATAGCATTTGGAACCTGTAATAATGGTACGTAGAACCTGGTCGTAGTAGTACTAATGCATCCAAATAAAGTAGGAACTTGTGTGCTACGTGTTTCATGCTTGCGTAACCGATGTACGAAGGGTTGCAGCTTATCTTACTTTTGTACGAACCTGTTGTGGGATGCTTTATCCTTTTGTAGTGAACTTATTTCCAATGCTTCATCCTGTTGTTCGTATTGTCTGAAGCTGATTTCCAATGCTTTCAAGTGTGACGTTTACAGTTCAAGTTTGTTATGTGTTGTCCAACTTAATGTATTTATGTATTTCATTCCAGAATGGCTGACAACAACTCAAACAATCCTTATCGACCACCTGCTGCCAGCCCCAATACAGGTAACCAAATTTTCCCCCCACCCTTGTGGGATCCTCAGATGTGGCAGCCCCAAGGGTTCGACCCAACACAGGCTTCAACATTTACTAATCCTTCAAATTCCCATATGACAAATCCTACCTGGTCCCGGGGACCTAATGACCCATCTGGATATACCTTTCGTACACCATGGAACCCATATTTTGGTATGACAACTCCAGGGGGTCCTCCTACACAAACATGTTTCGGTCAACCTCAATTGGTACCACCCATTCCATGTCCACCGGTGCCCACCCATGTTCCCAACCAGACTGACCCTATACCATTTGAATCCGAAGCAGAACACAGCGTCCACGAAGTTAACAGCCCTAGCAAGCCGTCAGATACACCAGGGACATTTAGGAGGACGAAGGAACAGAACTTCAAACCTGATGAAGACCTGTTGCTTTGCAAAACATGGTTAGAGATTAGTAGTGACCCAGTGATTAGCACAGGGCAGAGGAAGGAGGGTTTGTGGGCTAGAATAGAGAAAAGGTACAATGACCTTAGAGGTGAGTTTCCATTGAGACTTAATAGGGCTCTCAGCAGCAGGTGGGACAAAATAAGAGCTGAAACAGGGAAATTTGCCGGATTCTACGCACGAGTCCTCAGGGAAAACCAAAGTGGCCTTACAGATAACGACAAGGTACACTTATATGCAGTTGTAAAACTAAATGTATGGTCATGGTAGATGTGAACGTAATGTTATTTCTGAACTGACAAGTGCTAATACATCTTCTGTAGACTTCGAAAGCTGCAACTTTGTATGCAACATCACAGAAAAAGCCATTCCATTTCATGCACTGCTGGACTCGCCTGAAAAACGAACCGAAATGGGATGCCATGGTTCATGGCAGCCCCTGGAGAGGCAATGCGGGGACCCAGCCAGTACGTAGTCTTACACCTACAGGTTCTGTTAATGAAGTACACACTGATGAAGGTGGTTCAAAAGGCAAGAGACCATTAGGACGTGACTCAACGAAAGCGTCAAGGAAGAAGTCAATGTCCAGTGCATCCCAATCTACTGACTACCTGTCAAGAATCCATGAGATTCAGATAGCAAGATTGAAGCAAAGTGAAGAAAAATCAGAGCTGAAACAACAGAACATTGAGTTCATGAAGGAAGTTGAACTGAAGAAGTTGGAGGTTAAGTCCAAGGAAATAGAAGTGCAGGAAAAAAAATTGATGATGGAAGATAGGAAGCAAAAGGTTGAAGAGCTGAACAAACTTTTTGCCATGGATATGGATGCTTTACCAGAAGAGATGAGAGCTGTATACATGGCGATGAGAAAAGGTTTAATGGAATATTTCATGAACAATCCTGTGTGACGAGTAGTACTGTATTTGATAAGGTGTTTGTCACCTTTGTATCGGCGAACCGTGCTCCTCTATGTTTGGACATGTCTATTTTAGAGTGGTTGAACAATTCCTTAGTTGTTTGAGGTCATCAGCTTGGTTTTTGAACATTGTTTATTTTCACATTGTTGATATTGATAATAAGGATTGTGATGCATTACTTGAGGTTGGGAAACATATGCAAACTTATTTGTACTAGAGGCATTACGCTTACAAGGAACCATGACTTTTGAACTACGGACATACAAACCACATACGACTACTAATCCTGGTACACATCATTTAGTTCATAATTGAAAGTAAACAACATTGGTGTAGCACATCATTTGGATAAAATGCATCAACCCATGGAGCCTCGACGAGCCCACAGGTGTTCTATGAGGTTGTGCTGTAAAGACATGTATGTTGCCTGACAGGTGATGTCCTGGTCCGGATCGTTGGGTAACTCCGAGCGGATATGATTGTTTAGCCACTCGTTGCGGCCCTCAGCAGTATTGTTGCACGGTTCAGGCGGGCCACAGGGGCCAATGAAGTCGACATTAGCTGCACCATCTCCTTCGTCCTCAACAATCATGTTGTGCATAATAATGCAAGCAGTCATCATCTCTGCGAGGTGATTACGATCCCAACCATAAGCAGGTCCACGTAGAACAGCCCACCTAGCCTGCAAAACTCCAAATGCTCGCTCAATGTCTTTTCGACAACTCTCTTGCTTGGTTGTAAAGTGAACCTTTTTCTCCTCAAATGCGTGGCGAATAGCTTTTACAAAGGTAGGCCAATTTGGATATATGCCATCTGCTAAGTAGTATCCGAAATTGTAAGTAGTCCCATTAATAGTGAAGTGCACTGGTGGCATCGTCCCATTACGTAACGGATCAAACACAGGTGACCGATGAAGCACGTTGAGATCATTGTTGGTACCAGGCATTCCAAAGAAGGCATGCCAAATCCACAAATCGTACCCAGCGACTGCCTCTAGTATCATTGTTGGCCTAGAATTGCGCCCACAAAACTGGCCGCGCCATGCAGTAGGACAGTTGCGCCACTCCCAATGCATACAATCGATAGAGCCTAGCATACCAGGAAACCCCCTGTCGGCGTTTACACGTAGTATGCGAGCAATGTCGTCGTGGTTAGGGATACGAAGGTATCGTTCGCTAAAGGAAGAGATGATTGCGCGACAAAAACGGATAAGGCAGTCCCTAGCGGTAGTTTGTCCAATCTGTATGTACTCATCTACCGCATCGGTTGGTAACCCGTACGCAAGGATACGCAATGCAGCACAAACTTTTTGCAATGGACCAAGCCCTGCTAAACCTGTTGCATCACAACGAATAGTGAAGTATTCGTCTTCTCGCTGAACGGCACGAAGGATACGTAGGAACAAAGGACGATGCATCCGAAACCTATAAACGAAAATAAAGCAAAAAATTAACAAAACAAACATACAAATGAAAGTAAAATCATAACTTAGGAAATGTACCTTCGACGAAAGACATGTGATGGATACACAGGATTAGGTCTGAAGTAGTGATGTTTTATGAGATTTTCTCCAGCAGCGTGGTCCCTATGGATAACTCGGCGAGGCAATGAGGAGCGCCTACGGCGCGTGCTCGTGTCTCGTACTGCAAGGTGCTGAACATGTTCGGCAAGCAACAAGGTATCGATCTCATCGTCGGAATCGTCGGATGACGAGGACAACACAAGGGTTTGCAATGACTCCATGACGACCTAAACTACATGTACGTACTACGGACTTCTTATGGAATGGCGGATGATATAGAAGAGGTGAGTGTGTAGATGAGTGGAGCATGTCCCCAGGGTACCTTATTTATAGGTGCCTTAGGTGTGTGAAGGAAGCCAGACGGTCGTGGCTTCCGGTAGAAGCCAGTCGTGTCGTGCAAGCCACTCGTATCGTGTACAAGAAGAATGAGAATTTGTATTTCTAAAAAACATAAAATCGTACCGTATTTATCATAACGTATTAATAGTAATTATTAAGTTAGCTAATTACATGTGGACCAAAATTAGCCCGTGTACTATGCAAATAATAAATAAAAATAATTTTAAGATTTCTTGGTAGTTGAGTTAGTTGATGAGGAAAGTATATAATATTGGTGTGGTGGGGTATAGAGGATTGTTATAGGGGGAACCGCTGTAGAGCGTGGAGATATAGGGGGAGAGAGATTGCTGACGTGGCACGTGAGTGGGATATAGGGGGAGAAATTTAGGGGGAACCGCTGAACACAGTCTTACCACTTCCCCACCGCTCTGGATCCTATTGTTCCCCGATTGAACCTCCAGCAGCATTAGCGGCATCTAGTTAGTGGATGCGTGGATTTGGGGCCTCCAAGTGCGGATCCAGTCCTACCTTCTCCAGATCTGGTGTCCTCTCGCCCGGGTGGGCATCGTCTTGCTGCCGGTCCCCTCCCCGGGCTCGTCAGCGCGAAACGCGGTCGTGGTGGGTCCAATCTGCGGCGTGCGGAAGAACAGGAGGCTCGGTTGGTGGTGGTACCTAGAGGAGGAGGCAGACTAGGACCATCAGCATCTGCAGGAGGTGGCGAATGGGCTTCGCTAGGAGCTTCTCCATCGGCTGGCATCTCGGCTCCCACTAGTCGCACTTTGAAGCGGATTTCGTTTACCCTTTCTCCTCGGGGCGGCCCTCCATCCAGACTAGGGCCAGTCACCAATGGGGCGGCGTGCCCGGTTGTTAGCGAGGCGGCAGCAGCGCGTGCTGCTGCCGGACGACGTCTCTGGCGTCAGCGCCAGCGAGTTCCTGCACCACCCGGATGCCCTCGAGTCCATCCTCAACATCGGCACGCTCAAGAGCTTCCTGCCCGCGGGGTCCAGGCCTAGCACCTTCACTTGCGTGCTGCACTGCTTAGGGCTCCTCGGCTTCGAGGTCGCCCTGGTGCTGACCTCCACGTCGCCCCGACTAGCACCAACTACACCATAGATGTTGTCGCCCCATCTCATGTCCACAATTCTGATTCCCACGCTCGGCGCTTCATCTTGAGGTCTGAACCGAACCTTCACTCATGGCTCACCTGAGCTCTTGATAATTTTCAGTTCGAGGGATCAGAGGCACTTAAGCATCAGAATGAACTCTTCTTAGGTACGTTCTTCTACCAATAGTGCGTCATTTGTGTCTGTGATGTGTTCTTCTACATCCCTCCATCTAAGTCGTCTACTGAGTTTTGGCAGCATTCATGAGTAGCCATATAACGTGGAGTGACGACGCCGACGAGGGCGTCCACACCTCCGTCGTGCCCCCGCCCGTGATACATCGAGGCCCGTGCCCCAGACCCTGCCCCAACCTCCCCACTCCCTCACCGCGGGTTTAGCTCCTCCACGCTCGCCCTCACCACTATCGCTGCTGCGCGCTCCTTCCTCCCCCGAAACCCTCGCCAGCGTGAAGCCGTGCCCCCGACATTGTCCTCCCCGACCACGGTGCCCCCACCCCCGTCACGTGATGCCCGCCAGCGAATTGATGCTCCGACGCGCCCCACGTCCTCACCCAGCGACGTGCCGCGAGATGCAGGTGCTAAACCCTAACACATCTCCTTCCTCAGCCTCATTGCAATGGTGTCCACCTCCTTCCTCCTCCTCCTTAATGCCACCCCCACTTGGACCACCTCCTTTAGGAGCTCGCGGGGTCAAGACCGCTCTGGCGTCCAACCAGGAAGGTCTCCCTGCGTCGCGCGTTGTCGCCTCCTCCTTGCGCAAGCCTCGACATTTCAGTGTGGGTGTCCACACCATTTCACCATGCCCCCGCCCCCCTCCTCGCGCAAGCCTCGCTGTCCGCCACCCGGAAATCACACCCGCCGTGTCACCGCTGCGCGCAACGACCCCACCCGCGCTCCGGCAACGTCCTGCCTCGCCTCCGTCTCCGCGCTGTCGTGCTCCACTGCTCCCTCCCCGTCTCTCTCCCTCCTTCCCTCCCCCATCTGTTCAACCGTCCACACGCATTCGCCGCCACCATTCGCACACCAGCACCAGCCACAGAGAGGCTTACCACTTCCCCACTGCTCTGGATCCTATTGTTCCCCGATTGAACCTCCAGCAGCATTAGCGGCATCCAGTCAGTGGATGTGTGGATTTGGGGCCTCCAAGTGCGGATCCAGTCCTACCTTCTCCGGGTCTCTCGCCCGGGTGGGCATCGTCTTGCCGCCGGTCCCCTCCCCGGGCTCGTCAGCGCGAAACGCGGCCGTGGTGGGTCCGATCTGTTGCGTGCGGAAGAACAAGAGGCTCAGTTGGTGCTGGTACCTAGAGGAGGATGCAGACTAGGACCATCAGCATCTGTAGGAGGTGGTGAATGGGCTTCGCTAGGAGCTACTCCATCGGCTGGCATCTCGGCTCCCACCAGTCGCACTCTGAAGCGGATTTCGTTTACCCTTTCTCCTCGGGGCGGCCCTCCATTCAGACTAGGGCTAGTCACCAATGGGGCGGCGTGCCCGGCTGTCAGCGAGGCGGCAGCAGCGCGTGCCGCTGCCGGACGACGTCTCTGGCGTCAGCGCCAGCGAGTTCCTGCACCACCCAGATGCCCTCGAGTTCATCCTCAACATCAGCACGCTCAAGAGCTTCCCGCCCGTGGGGTCCAGGCCTAGCACCTTCACTTGCGTGCTGCACTGCGTAGGGCTCCTCGGCTTCGAGGTTGCCCCGGTGCTGACCTCCACGTCGCCCCGACTAGCACCAACTACACCATAGATGCTGTCGCCCCATCTCATGTCCACAATTCTGATTCCCACGCTCGGCGCTTCATCTTGAGGTCTGAACCGAACCTTCACTCATGGCTCACCTGAGCTCTTGATAATTTTCAGTTCGAGGGATCAGAGGCACTTGAGCATCAGAATGAACTCTTCTTAGGTATGTTCTTCTACCAACAGTGTGTCATTTGTGTCTGTGATGTGTTCTTCTACATCCCTCCATCTAAGTCGTCTACTGAGTTTTGGCAGCATTCATGAGTAGCCATATAACATGGAGTGACGACGCCGATGAGCCCTGCTTGGACATCCATGCAACGTAGAGGTTACCCTGGAGGTATGCAAGCAATGCTTTGCATTTATTTTCACCACTCGGCTGGAAGGTTTTAAGAGAATGTATATGAAGTTAACAGTGCGTCGATTACGATTTATTACAGGTCTACACCAATCCATTCAGCATGGTTCTGTTGTTAGCGGTGGAGAAGCATATGTATATGATCCGTTCACCTTGTAATTTTTATCCATAGGTGCTGGTTCCAAGGTCATCAATTTTACATGCATGTGCTTTTTAGATGACTAGGCAGAGAAATTTGTGGTTCTAAACTTGCCATATTTCTTCCTCTTTTTTCCTAGGTTTTTTCAGCCAGGAGAACAGAATGACCACACTCAAAGTAGCTTTCAGTAGAAAATTTGAGATAAAATTGATCTTCCTGATCATTGACTTGTTAAAGCAACTGAACATTGGAATTTTATTTTTCCAGATGGAGGAGGGAGGATGGGCAGAGGAACTATCGGTGCAATGGTGTGCATTTCCAAATGCAGCAGATATTGCATTTATTTCAAGAAATGGTAACTCCACGCTACAGACATGATGAACATTTAAGAAAGAAAACATCATTTCTCATAATAAAATATCTTTAGTAGCAATGTTTGTTTAGTATGTTTGCTTGTCGTGAGTCTAATTGGGTAGCTTGCTAGGTGATCCATTTTGAATTACATCCTTTTTGTTCTTGTCAGACGCTCCTTTCTATTGGTCTACTACAGCACGAATGTGCTATTGACAATAACCCATTCTAAAAAGAACTTGTGGAGCTATGCGCTTGCTTTTGGACTTAGCAGACCCAGTTGCTCCACTGTTATTTTGGGGAGGTTAGATTTTCCATTCATCAAGCTATAGATTTTGAGAGGCTTTGAAACATTAATATGATCCATCTAAACAACTTTTCTTTTTCGTACAAGGAAACACTTGAGAAAATCTTAATGGTGAAATATACAGACACTTAGTCTGAGATTCTTCAATGTTTGATTTTTTTAGATTTTCAATTATACTAAATGATGATGCAAGGTTGGTATTTTGGATCAACTTATACAACGCGCACGTACGTGATTTTGAAAACTTTAGTTCTGACTTTAATAGCAATTTTTTGATTGCTATTTCAAGTGCCTCCTACTCAAACTGGTATTCTGTAGGCTTCAGAATGACTGATGGCTGTTCGAAAAGGTTCTTCGTCAAACACTCACTGCATCTGAATCACATTAATGAGAAAATTGGTAAGATACCTCACCTCTCTTAACTGTATCGTGGAGAATGAATGTTCCAGATTAGCAGCAGACATAGCATAAGATTTGTTTGATGTGTTATCTCTTGCAGGAGCATTTGTTCGATCCTCATTGGAAGTAAATATTTGATTCCAGAAGTATGCATGATTTCAGAAACACTAGGCCAAAAAAGACACAAGGCAATTGGACTGAGATACATTGTTTGATAAATACTAAGTCGACACACCATCCATTTCTAAGTTTAGGGCAAACTAATGAATTTTGAACTTATTGCCTTATCCTCAACGTCATATTTTTAAAACACACATAATTGAACCCATACATGGTTCCAAAAACTTCAGATTCAGATGGGTAAAAATGCACAGGTATCATGACAAAAAACAGAACAAAATCCAACAATGGAAACATTCACATAAATAGAAATTTTCTAATGTTTAGATACATATTGTTACACTTGCATTTGCAATACGACTTCTTACTAGACGATCCTGGTCGTCTCTTTGCCTCAGCAGCAGACCATACCCCCTGGTAGACAATGTATGACAAAAACACAGAGGAAGTGTGAAATCATGATACAAGTGCCAAAAAAATACACCAAATATACATCCAATCACTAAAAGATGTTGATGAGAAAAACCTGGATGTGGTTAGTAACTACTCCATTTACACCACTTCTACCCAATATCGGGCATATTTTTTTAGTTTTCTCGGAAGCCTGTGAATTCATCCATCCTGTGTTATTCAATATTACTACATTTACTTGTTACTTGTGCAAATAGCTCTTGATTTTTTATGTCTATATTCAAATAGGCAATGATGAATCTAGAAACGTATATAAAACACATACATCTAATATTGTATGAATCTATTAAAAGGCTAAAATGAAATTTAATTTGGGACAAAGTGCCTTATTATATTAACAATATAGAACCTCTTTTTATTTATAATCAAGTGCAGAGTGTTTAGCATGGATGGTTATTTCACTCCATTTTCTGAACTTGTCAAATTACGTAGAAAATATGAATTTCTTTAGGTCATCCATGATGTTAGTATTTTATCTCCTCTTAAGCAATTTTTTGCAGGTCTTTTGTACTGATCGAGTGTTGTTCGCATTATTCTTTTTATCAAGGCTCATGGGGCACTTTTGCAACAATATCAATGCCGGACAACATGCTCCTTGGGAGGAATTGAGGGGAAGATGAAGAACTAAAAAATTACCAGAATCTAATGTACGCACGCCAAGTTAGACCACCGTGAAAAACTCTATCTCCACGTGACCAAGCTTCTTCATTTTTCAGTTTGCAAGACAATTTTTATATTGATTAAAGTTCAATACTAATAACACTAATGTGAGATCCCTGTGATGTTCATCTTTCTGCATAAATTTTATGAAAAGAAAACAAAACTCTTTCTATTTTGCCTTTTCCGCTATAGTAAAAATGTACCATTTCATGTTTATTCGTCCTCTTTATGGTTCCTTACGGTCAATTAAGGGTCATACTTTTGACCCCCAATCTTTATATGTCCATAGTAACGTATTTTGCATTCCTTTTTTATATATTGTTTGATGCGACCAAGAGGACGCGCGTCCACGACACATCGCTGGGCGCACTGACGACCACCGTGCGCGCCGACGACGTCAACGTCATAGCGCACGTCGCCGGTGACAGCGGCAGGTGGGACGATAAGGTCGTGGTGTATGTGCACTGCGCGCGAGAGCTAGTGTTGCTGCCCTGAGGCCCCATGCTGCCCATGACGTTGGACCCGCTCCAGGGTTTTCCCTGTCTGCCTATGTTTGCATATTGTTTGCTTGGGTAAGAACACAGATGGTCAGACCATATGGTCAATGCTAACTTTTTATTCTTGCAGGTGTCTAATTCTTGGAAAGAAACAAACTATTCAACTCAATGGTGTTATGAAAACATATACATGTCTTTACCTGCTCGTACTAATTATCGTCTGTTTTAATTTCTTGGCGTGAAAAAGTTATTGTTATCTGTTTATCTAATCAGTCGGTAAACTATCCACTTTTGGTATTTATTTTTTATATTTTCTTAGAAGGTAAACTATCTGCCAACGGATATTGCATGGATATTGTCTTGTTTAAGGTTGTTTAAATTGTAATTACATGCCTATTTTCCTCTACGCACTATAAAGTCATAGCTATGTATGCATGATATGCATGCGCCATATATGCAATCCATATGTTCTGATTTCTGTCTTTGCTTTTGGGTATTGGATTTTTTTAAAAAATCCATGTAAAGAGTTCCTTTGTTTGCCTTTTAGATCTGTAGTAAAAGCTTAATTTGTTTTCTGAATTCTGCAGGGACTGCACTTATTGCAACTAACACTATTTCGCTGCTATAATTAGCGGAGTTCCTCCTGTTACAGAAGGTACATTCCTATTTCATAAAATAGGTCATATACGGTCTTTTGATGAGCTGTATATTGATTTATCTGTTCATGCAGATATCTTGCTCGATTGGAAGTGCTTGTTGTCCCTGATTTAGAGTTGCCGCTGCAATCAATCTGACAAAGCTGCTACTTACGAGGTCGTGCTCTTCTCGTCATATGATCTGTCTTTAAGGCTCATCAATCTGACAACGCACGGGTACTAATTCATGACTAAGTTTACCTTTCCGCCTTCTTTTTTTATAGCCTTGAGTATTTAAAGGTTTTCCACATAGAGTTTTCATCTTCATAGTTGCACTTTAAGAAGCCTGATCTACTTCAGTTTTTTTACTTTAGTGGTATGTCTATGAGTTCTACTTGCCTTAATCTCTACACAGGCTGATTTGTTGTTCAGTCTACATAATTGGGATGTGATTTTTGTTTGAGATGTTTCTACAACATATTAGTTTTGAGATCTTTCTACTAGGCACTCGTGCTAACAACTATAGAACTGCTGTTGAATAACTATACATAGTTTTTTTGTTATTTAATGTAGCCAGAGAAAAGAACACTTGGCTTCCAGATGAAACATAGCTTGAGTTAGTAGGTCCATAATGCACATCTTGTTTATTCCATATTTTGACAAATTCTTCATTTTAAGATATTTGAGGTGTCGGTAGGACTTGGCCTTCTAGAATATTAGCTAGATGTAGAAGCCATCCCCTCCTCCGCCCCTTACAAGGTTGTTGCAGTGCCTGCATGTGCCACCGCCATGAGCCTCATCCTCCCCCCAATGAGGCCTCATTGCCGGTACAAGTTGGCTCTAGGGATGTAGATTCGTCATAGAGCTGGATCGGCACACGCCATAGAGCCCACACTCTTTTGCATGAAAGCCATCTTCTCAGAGGTGCTACTGAGTTACTATTTGTAAAGGCCCCTGACAGGTCATGATGAAGCAAGCTGATGGTTCATATGGATGTGTCGCAGATAGCGAAGCTCATATCACTGTGGGATAGGTCATACCATAAGCTACTCGAATACATTTGCTCTACATTTTTCTGCTCTCTTGTGTGTTTGTGGGGAAAGGATACTAACTTCGTTGAGCTTGTTGGGTCTGCCATGCAATTTCTCTTTATTTAGGCACAAGAACTATTGGGAGTTATTGGTTTACAAGAAGAGAGAAGAGGGGAGGTCCCTTGAATTTCTAAGAAGAAGATACAAGGTTCATCTCATCCTAGCTAAACAGTTGGTTGCAGCTTCAAAGCGCCTGCTTGCATAAATTACATTTCACTATAGCACATCATGGAGACATCACGAGTTATAGTAATCGAGTTTCTATGCTTCAGAATGCTACTTGGTGGGAATAGAACATTGATCAGGAGACGTTGCCTGCCTAGCGAACTTGAGGTGTTGCACCTACCGGCTGGATGCTTTTATAATCTAGAAACGGGAATGGAAATTTTGTCCAACGAGTGTCCATGTTTTGTTGTATGTAACTGAAAAATATGAAATTACACAAAGAAGTCCATGTACAGCATAAATGACATGAAAATATAAATTCAATCATCCATACTGTTTGATCCATGAATTCATATACGAGGGTTTATTTACCTTTTTATGATACATAGATTGCGGGGGTGCATCAAATCAGTCGCCGGTGATGATGTTTGTGGTGTGAGGCCTGCTTGTGCTAATTTGTTCATCTAAACAAGAACTCTAAATGTTTCGTGTACACTGTGGATCAGGAATCATCGTCCTTATTTGTGTAGAAGCATGTTCCTTTTGTGTCTGATGTCCTTTTGTGTGTCTTGTATCGTATTTGGATGGACATATTTGATGGTAAAAAGTGTCATCCTAGATGTATAGTATGTATTGCCTAGATGTCTTCCAAGGGAAATGACCTAAGTGTCATCCTAGATGTACTGTATGTATTGCCTAAGTATCATCATAAAAGTGTCATTAGACAGATATCTTCTCAGCATTTTTGGAAATGACCTGACTAGAGTTATCACAGATGGATAGTTCCATGTATATCCATGTCGTCATGACTGTTTCCAGGAGTACATGCGCATCTTGCTTGTTGCTTGGTATCAATCTTGAGTGTCACAATGTCATGATCAGAAGCATCTTCCATGTTGATTGGCAAAATTTATGTATGGCTAGCATCATAAATGGATTACAAAACCTTTTTCTCATAACACTATTACACATATTTCTATATAAGTTATCGTGGAATTATATATTTCTGTTGCAACGCACGGGCACTCACCTAGTAAAATATCAGAAGATTCATGCAATGGTACTCAAATAATCATAGGGAATTAGTATTTGTATGCAGAAATTTTACTTTATGAGGGTGTGCAAATCTGATTATCATGTTAAATTTTATCTTATATGTAGATCTAGAAAGCCATCGCATGCGTGTAGGTGCTCTTGCATGGAGTTCTTTGCTTTCTTCTAGAAGCCATGACAAGAGCATCCTCCACCATGATATCTGTGCTCAAGAAGATTATGTTAGCAGGCTTACCTGGCATAAATCTGAGGTAATATTTTCATGTTCCCTTATAATATGACTTTTTATATGTACCATTGCATCAATCTTCTGATGATCGTTTACATCTTCTAAAATTCTAGCTTGAGTAGAAAGGAGGCTTTCCTAAGGCATTGCTAATCATGTTCTCGCGGCGCACTGGTCAGAATCTTATTAAGAATGAGCTTTCACAGATCATCATAGTTTAGATATTTAGATAACATACACATAAGTTCATTCATGAGAGCAAAATGATCAGCACAGTCAAATGGTTTATGCCCTTCAAAAGTTCTTTCATTTGCCCTCATTCTTCCTGTTGTTCTTTGTCATTCATGAGCCATCAAAGTTGTTGCTCGTCTGGGTCGATGAATCTGCTGCCCCTGTGTCTATGTAATCCCCATCCATTGGCAGTCCAATCCTCGGCGGCGGCGCTCACCAATCCAACAAGTTGCTCTCCTCATGTGGCCGCCCAGCACCTGCCCCGTCTTAAAGCCGAGCTTGTAGATGTGGCACTTGTGATGCGCCTGCGCATGCTTGTCTCCTTTGTTGCCGTCGTCGGTCGACTACTACTTGTGCTGTATGAGTGCCCTGGTGCCGACGCCGAACTCAAGGCCGTGTCGCCCCTGCAGGTGGCTAGTCCGGTGTCCACCGAGCTCCTGGAACGAGGTGAAGGCGGGGCTGGAGGTCCTGCACACGAACTTCCCTCCCCCGACATGTAGGCACTGAACCTCATACAGGATCCTTGTGGAGCTTGATCGGGCGCTAGCTAGAAATGGTTAAGAAAGGAAAGAAGTTGGGCAAGGAGAGAAACATTGTGGAGAGCGCTGAGGTGAGCAGGTTCGCGGTGGATGCAGGTGATGCTAGAGCAGCCAGCCCTCAGTAAAGTCTGTGCAAGAAAGGTACTGCCATCCATTTTTCCCAGCAATGATCCGAATAAACACCGCATCCCTGCATGTTTGAGGATCTGAATGCTTTAACTACACGTGTGTTTTTGCTTTCTTGCAGGATGAGCGGCTAACGACCCTGTTCCTGACTGTACAAGGAGGAGGAGCACGAGAGTGGAGCTGGCAGGAGCTGGAGATCTGGAGGTTGCGGCGGACCAGTTAGCCGTGGCACTGTCACACGCGGCGGTGCCGAAGGAGTGGCAGCTGACTTGGCACAAGTTGGCCGAGCGGCAGAGGGTCCTGGTGCAGGCCCGGCATGACGCAGCGGTGGCCACCAGGGCCAGGGATGCCTCGCAGAGCGCCATGCGTGACGTCATGTTGAGGCCGATGCACTCCGTCGCGGGGCTGCTCTCCCTGATGCAGGCGCAGCAGCACGAGGACGAGGCCTTCCGTTGCGCGGAGCAGAGGGTCGCGGTGGATGCCATGGCCAGGATCAGCGCATTCATGATACAAAGAAGGTTGCGCCAAAGCATCAGTGCACAAATCCAAGCAAAGTTTAGACAACTGGTTCAATTATAAAAATACTATGTTCTCGCGGAAATGCACAAACAACACGAACATGCAAGACTTGTAGCAACTTGTTATGATGATGCAGGATAAAACAGATTGATGGATCCTCTTTCCTCTCAACATAAGCTGAGCTACTCAAAACTTAACTACCCTTGCCGCTCACTGAGTCACGCCGAGCCACTTTGAGAAGTTCTCAAACTCGGTGTAGTCGCTGTCCGAGACCATGGTCTTGTACCATGCCGTGCCAGCAGCCTTATCACTGGCCAATCTATATTTTATCAATTGTTTCTAGACAGTTGTGAAATAGTTTTCTAAACTGTGAAATCAGCCATATTTTTATCACTTGTTTCTAGAATTTATGGATCTGAACTAGCCATATTTTTATCACTTACTTCAGCTACACATTTTATGTGGTCCGCCCGCTCTACGCTCCTGGCTACATTGCTAATGGTTCACTTTATTTCTAACTAGCGGGGGCACGGTGATCACAACTAGAAATGTGCCACCAACAAATACATGATTGAAACCTGAGTATCTGTGGTCATTTTCTTTGCAAATCATCCTGTGCATAATCATCATAGCGATTGGCGTCGTGTGCGCGTGCATCGGGTCATTCACCTCGATCAACCAGATGATTAGTAGCAGATAGTGTCTGCGTAGTTGGTGCAGATTCTTCCTTTCCAATGTTGACAGAGCTGAAACTAGCAGTCTGTCGTTTTTTTGCAGCTTACATTTATTTGTTCCTTCTTTTTGACAGAAAAATAAACTTGGTAAGAAAGTTTTGCTGTCAGAAATAGGTATGGCAAAGCTTGTGACGGCCTGAATTTTTACTATCCCATATGAGCAGAAATTCTAGCCTATGTCCATATTTACCTCTGTAATTTTAGCTGAGGTGGATCCCATTCTATATTTTCCTCTGCTCTGTTTCCTTGAATGTGTGGATCTCTTTCCTTTCCAACTTTCTCCATTGATGGAAGGTGGAAATCGGCAGTGTCCTCACCTGCTATAAATGTAGCCACACCCCCAGTTTCTATCTCCTCTCTTTTTTTCGCGCCTCCAGATCGCTGTGTGGGTTCTCTTCTTCCTCACACCAACACCGGCCAGTTTTCGCCAACAGCAGCGGCACCTTCTTCCTCACGCCAACACCAACGCTGGCCATTTTCCGGCAACGGCAGCGGAACCGCAGGTTTGTCTTTCCTTCTTACTCTCTCTCCCTGCATGGAGTCTTGTTGTGTCATGCATGCACGCCGAGCACGTGATTTATAGCACAACGATATTTGTACAACGATAGGGAGAAGGCACCAATCACCAATCAAAAATGTACAACAGATCAGCTTAACCTGGCTGGGGTGGAAATCTTATGGTCTGGGCTCTGATATAAACCGTGAACCTCTCGCCCTCGCCGTCATGCTCATCCTCATCCCCTTCAACCAATCCCGCTTCACCTAGAACTCCACTCCGCCAGATTTGGCCACAACCTCGCATATCTGCTCGGTCGCTTTCGCTGCGCTACTCGGGCTCTCCTCGAGAGCCTGGCACACCTCCATCGAGCGGAACAGAAGAATGGGAGGAGAACCTGAGAAGAGAGAGAGAATTTGAGCGCCGCGCCGTGCTTTGGGGAAGAGCGCAGTGGAAGCCGCTCTGTGCCGCCATCGATTGTGAGTCGCTGTTGGCTTCGGTGCTTGGCTGGGAGATAGGGTGAATCACCGGCCCGTTTGGATGCTTGGCATTGCTACGCGGGATTGGAACGACCTCTGGCACTGTCGCAATTCCTCATCGAAAGTTGAGAGCCGCCATGGATCGCAGGTCCCTGTGGAAAGGAATGTTGCCGCCTAACCCTCGGTAAGTAGTCCTCGTCTGAGTCTACCTCGTCCTCCTCGTCACGTGGTGCCGGTAGAATTAGAGCTTGGGCATCGGTTCAGGGGGGGCTCGTCGCTGGTGTGCCCCTCGGCCGTGGGATCAGGGTGGCGTCGCCGCGCCGTGCTGTTGGGGAAGAAGAGTTCCGGGCCATCGATTCTATGATAAACAGCCACGATTAGATGAAGGGTTGTTGTGTTGGAAGCCGTGGGATCGGAGATGAGCGGTGGAGATTTGATCTTGCGTACCCCTTCGTCGAATGAATCTGAGCCGTAGGATGGTAGTTCGATGACCGAGATTAGATCCCATACTCAAAATCCTAGCCGCATGATTTTAATCTGATGCCCCACGTTGCTTACCGGTTCATATCCGCGTGCATCTAATCCGGGCGCTCGGTTGTGGATCCAACGGCCTATATTAGATCATACCCCTTCGCAGAACCTATTTCACAAAAGAACCCCTCTGTTTTTACGGAATAAACCCACCATCCAGGTTGACTGTTCCCTGAGTCTTAGGAAACCTTCTGAGTTAGCCCCTATCGTTTATAGAAATTGAGGCGCAGTTCAGGAATTAAATAAAACAGGAAAAAGAAATTTAGAAATTGATTTTGAGTATAAAAATAATTGTAAAACTTGTATAATTCATAGAAAATTCATATGAACTCCAAATTGATCCATTCCAGTTCCTATAATTTTGTAATATTATTGTTCATCATATAGTACCACTGTTTCCACATGAAATCATTAGAAATTCATAACTTAAAAAAATATGGGGTGGTGCTTGCTTCACAGTACCCTCTCACTTTTTACCATATCACAAAGATGCTGGAGCCGCTACTGGCTATGAGGAAGGGGGCGGGGGCATGGTGTAGGGTGTGCACGCCCACACTATACCCTTATAGAGTAGTAAAGAATTATTCTCTGGAAAAAATCTAGCATCAGTTTGAGAATCGATTATGTAAATATTTACATTCATAAGTCACACAATTTTTCAATAGGTTTTTGTCCCGCGAGAATGGAATCCTGTAACACCCGGTTTTAAAGGACAAAGCCGGGTGCATCTCATACATGCGCCAAAGAAGACAACATATATAATAACAGAGTGTATAGAGATAAATGTCATAAAACATCAGAGTATTTATTACATAGCGGAAGTCTTATTACAAAATAAAATAATAAATATAAAACGAACTAAGGATCGATGGCGCCAATGTCGACTGAGAAACGCCACCTAGATCAGATCGAATGCCTCGGTGTTAGGCGGCTCTTCTTCGACCACCTGTTCTTCTCCTGTGGGGGGGGTGTGTGAGACAGCAAGGGTGAGCTCACATACGTTCATAGCTCAACAAGTCGTGGGGAATAATGTGGCATGAACTCACCAAAGGTGGGAGTTCATGAAGTGTAAAGCCGATCAATGAAATAAAGGCTGAGGCTGAGCATTGCTTTTATAAGTTGGTCAAAATTTTATTAGCAATTACTAGGTATAAGTAAATACCAAACCTTAATAATAATAAAGAAAGTAATAGTAAAATAATCCCAAATGCGATGCAAATGTCAAATTAAATTTAAGTTCCATAATTAATCATGTGAGGGTCCGAGCCGCTCATGACCGTGAGCACGGCTAGTATACTAGTTTTACACTCTGCAGAGGTTGCGCATCTTTACCCACAAGTCATGTTACCCATCTGCCAAGAGACGGCCAATCCCATACACCTCTACCGAGGAGGCGAGGCAGGGTAACACTACGAGGCCTTTACAAAGTTCCACTAGCTTCAGAAATCCCGCTACAGTTTATAGGAAGCTCCAGTGCAGGAATCCCTTGCCTGACCGCCATCGCAGCAAAATCAAACCAAGGACCTCCCTACACTGACCACTCCCCTACTGCCCTTGCCCCTTTCGGGTAAGGAAGACCTCCACTAGCTTTCCTAGTTAATCAGCCAAGGGCGTCCCATTAAACCCTTGTGGTAGCACTGTTTTCCCGGGTGGTCACTCCATGTTCCCATTAATTTAATGATCTTAACATAAACAGTAATAATAGCAAGATAATAACAGAATAATCATGAATAGTGTATCTTCATACCCAAATCCACATAAAGCAATAGCAGGTACTACCCAAAAACATTTCAGTGGTGAACAAGGTATAAAGATAACCAAATCTGGGGTAACCTAAAGGATCCCATCAAAATTAACCTATGCAGATCATTAAAATTAATAAGAACATGGCTGGGAAAAGTAAGTGATCAAGGGCACAACTTGCCTTCAATGAGCTCCTGCTCAGCTACTTCTACTTGTTGAACCTCAGATTCCACAGTGGCTTGCTCGTCTACTCGCATCAACACAAGACATACATAGTATAGCATAAATTAACATCACATCAAACATGTAAATAAAATATACAGTAAAAATCTACACATTAAAATGAGATCATAGGAATTGGAATCACTAAATTTGGAGTTATAGATTTCAAGTTATGAATTTCCTAAGGTTTAATGTGATTAAAATAGGATTAAATGTTAAATTAATGTTCTTACTGTTTTTATGCCAAAACAGAGACTTTAAGTGGTAGAATTTAAAATTACAAAATTTTTGGAACTGGAATGGAGTGATTTGGACTAAAAATGGATTTTCTATGGATTAAATAAGTTCTAGGAATTGTTTTTATATTAAAAATCCATTTCTGAATTTATTTATTTGATTTTCATGAGCTCTGGACTGGGCGCAAGATTACTAGAGACAGCAGGGGGCTTGGCACAAGAAAACCCCAGACTCGGTGAATAGTATCCTCTGGATGGCGGGTTAGTTATCTAATAAGCGAAGGGCTCTTTTGCAAATCAGCCAGTGAAGCGGTATCGGCTCCTGTGAGCCGTCCGATCCACTGCGAGCGCCCAGGATTAGACTTAGGTGTAAATAGACCAGCATTCTATGTAGACCGCACGATCACACTTCCACGGCCTAGATTAGATCTACATTAATTGAACCGGTACGCGATAAGGGCTTTTGGATCTAGATCCAACGACACCGATTTAACTAGACCAAAACAGGATGCGTGTCCCGATCTACGCCGTTCCCCTCAAGATCAACGGTCCAAATCTATTTGTTCACCCGCGGAACGAATGCCGACGGTGGAGCAGAGCTCCCCACGGCGGCGCCACTCTCCATCCTCGCCGGAGTTGTCCGGAATCGCGGTTCCCGCCCCCAATCCCTAATTGAACTAGTGCTACATCTCGATTAGGTACTGGCGAGACTAGGGAAGGCACTCATACCGGCAATGGGCGAGGCGGAGGGCCGGTTCGCGGTGCCTGATGACTCCGCGATGACGGAGCACACGGATGGGTGATTCCACAGTCCCCCGCACCTCAGCGAGGCACATACGGCTTTTCCGCGCTCCGGTACTCCTTGGTTGGCGGTGAAACGGCACGAGACAGTGGCGCGGTGGAAAGTTTGACGAGGCGAGTCACCGCGGCAATGGCGCACAACGGCGGCGCACACAACGACCGAGACGAGGGGAGCTAGGGAGAAAAGGAGGACGAGGAGAGGGTCAAGGCTCGGGTCCGCATTTGAAGCCGGCGCAAGGTGGGTTCGGGTGCCAACGGTCCCGGCCGACTCGCGCGGAGTTGTTGCGCGCGCGATTCCGTCGCCGCGAAGACTGGTCGGGGAAGGAGACGGGTCTGCCAAGCGGGCCCCGCAGGTCGGCGAAACGGGGGAACCCAGGTCAAACGCGCACGGGAGACTGCCCGGTGGGGCTCCCTTGTCGGCGCGCTACTGCGCTAAGAAGATGGGCCGCGCGCGTGTAGGGAAAAAATGTGGAATGGGCCGAGCTGAGAGGAATCCGGCCCAGCGCACAGTTTCTCTTTTATTTATATTTTCTGTTTTTCCCATTATTTCACCAATTCAAATTTAAATCCTAATTTAAATTCATACTTGGGACCAATTCATTCTCAAACCATAATTGTGCAATTAAAAGTATTAAGTTTGAGAATATTTATTTAAATATATTATTCATGTTTTCATATTCCTTCTCTTTTCCTCATTTTGTTCAAAACCCCAAATTTCAATTTAGGGTTAAGCTCCATCTTCTAGTAATTATTGTCTTAGTATTTTTATCCTTATTATTTTATTTAATGCACAAACATATAAACTCCAGCTGATGCATTTTTTATCATTTGTTTGACTTAATCTATAAATTGTGTGTGTGCTCTTTTCTTATGATGCAAATGAGGCACAATGAAGAAATCACTATATATTCCTTGTATACAATTTTGAGTATTACAAATCCTACCCCCCTTAAAAATAATCTCGTCCTCGAGATTTAAGAAGATCTAGGGAAAAGGTGGGGAAAATCTATGCGAAGCTCTTCTTCTCTTTCCCACGTTGCTTCATCTTCACCGTGGTGGCTCCATTGCACTTTGCACATCTTTATCACCTTATTCCTCGTAACTCGAGTCAAAGTATCCAAAATCTTGATGGGGTACTCTGCATAAGTTAGATCATCCTGAACACTAAGGTCCTCCATTGGCAACTGCTCTTCTGGCACCCTGAGACATTTCTTCAGCTGAGATACATGAAAAACATCATGAACATCCGTGAGATGATCTGGTAACTCCAATTGATATGCAACCTCTCCCACTCGCTTTTAGATTAAGAAGGGTCCAATAAAGCGAGGGGACAACTTTCCTTTGACTTTGAATCTTCTCATACCCCGGAGTGGTGACACCTTCAAATAGACATAATCTCCCTCTTTAAACTCAAGCAGTCTTCTCCGGGTATCAGCATAACTTTTCTGCCTGGACTGTGCAGTTCTCAAATTCTCCCTTATTTGTTGAACTTGTTCTTCTACTTCCTGTATAATCTCAGGCCCAAACAACTACCTTTCACCAGTTTAATCCCAATATAATGGAGTCCTGCACTTTCTGCCATATAAAGCCTCAAACGGTGACATCTTCAAACTGGCCTGATAGCTATTATTATAGGAGAACTCAGCATAAGGCAAGCTCTTATCCCAACTACCACCATGCTTAAGGGCACAAGCTCTTAACATATCTTCCAGCACTTGGTTAGTCCTCTCAGTCTGCCCATCAGTCTGTGGGTGGTAAGCCGAACTAAAATTTAATCTTGTATCCAAGGACTCGTGCAACTTCTTCCAATATCGAGAGGTAAACTGTGATCCTCGATCAGACACGATCTTCTTTGGCACACCATGTAGGCAGACAATCCGTGCCATGTACAACTCTGCTAACTTGGCTCCTGAATATGTGGTCTTCACTGGAATAAAGTGGGCTACCTTAGTTAGCCTGTCCACAATCACCCATATAGAATCATATCCAGCAGACGTGCGGGGTAATCCAACAATGAAGTCCATGCCAATTTCTTCCCATTTCCACTCAGGTATCTTCAGTGGATGCAGTAGTCCGGCTGGCCTCTGGTGTTCAGCCTTAACTCTTTGGCATACATCGCACATAGCCACATGTGCATCCACATCTCTCTTCAATCCATACCACCAATACTTTTGCTTCAAATCCTGATACATCTTAGTACTCCCAGGGTGAATAGAATAAACTGAGTCATGTGCCTCCTTCAATATGGTCTCCCGAAGACTATCAATATCGGGAACACAAATCCGATTCTTGAACCATATCGTGCCTTGCTCATCCTCTGTGAACTCTGGGCCTCTACCTTCTGTTATCAGATCCTTGATTTCCTGGATTTTAGCATCACCAACCTGACCCTTACGAATTTCTTGCTCCAAGGTAGGTTCCAATTCAATGGTAATTCCTTCCGTATGTGTAACAATTCCCAGGTTGAGTCTCTCAAAATCTTTTGCTAATTCATCAGGTAGCTAGACAACGAAAGCGGAGTGAACATGCTCCTTCCGACTCAAGGCATCTGCAACCAAATTCGCCTTGCCTGGGTGATAGTGAATCTCCAAGTCATAATCCTTAATAAGCTCCAACCAACGGCGCTGCCTAAGATTGAGATCCTTCTGAGTGAATATGTACTTCAAACTCTTATGATCCATGTATACTTGGCACTTAGTTCCCATGATGTAGTGTCTCCAAATCTTAAGTGCATGCACAACGGCAGCCAGTTCCAAGTCATGGGTGGGGTAGTTCAATTCATGCTTCCGCAACTGACGAGATGCATAGGCAATCACATGTCCTTCTTGCATGAGCACACATCCAAGTCCTTGGCCACTGCATCACAATAAATGTCAAATCCCTTCTGTAGATCTGGCATAACCAATACTGGTGGCGACATCAATCTTTCCTTCAATTGATCAAAGCTCTCTTGGCATTTCTCATCCCACTTGAATTCTCTTCCTTTCTCCAAAAGCGATGTCATAGGCTTGGCAATTTTAGAGAACCCTTCAATAAATCTCCGATAATATCCTGCGAGTCCCAAGAAACTCCGAATCTCCGTAACTGTAGTGGGCACTCTCCACTCCATTATCTCCTTCACTTTAGCAGGATCCACTACTATTCCTCCATTAGAAATAATATGTCCAAGGAATGGCACCTTGTCAATCCAAAACTCGCACTTGCTGAACTTAGCATAGGGTTGATTGTCTCGTAGCTTCTGTAGCACCAACCTTAGATGTTGTTCATGATCACTTTCATTCCTAGAATAGATCAGAATATCATCGATAAACACCACGACGAATCTGTCCAAATACTCCATAAACACCTTGTTCATCAAATTCATGAAATAAGCCGGTGCATTGGTTAATCCAAATGACATAACAGTAAACTCATATAATCCATATCAGGTTGAGAAAGCCGTCTTAGGAATATCTGATGGTCTAATCTTCATCTGATGGTATCCCGATCGGAGATCAATCTTCGAGAATACCCTGGCTCCTCTCATCTGATCAAACAAATCCTCAATACGGGGTAACGGATACTTGTTCTTCACAGTGACATCATTAAGTGATCTATAGTCCACACACATCCGTTGCGATCCATCCTTTTTCTGTACAAATAACACCAGTGCTCCCCAAGGTGAGGAACTCAGACGAATGTACCCCGCTTCTTGTAACTCAGTTAACTGCTTCTTAAGCTCCTTCAGTTCTTCTACAGCCATCCTGTATGGTCGCTTAGAAATAGGGGCAGTTCCAGGTAAAAGATCAATCACAAACTCAACTTCCCTATCAGGTGGCATCCTTGGTAACTCCTCTGGAAAGACATCCGGAAAATCTCTAACCACCCAGATGTTGTCACCAACGAACTCCTCGGGTATAAGGAACATTGCACGCATGGATGAGGTGGTTACTGCAATATTAACTTGAAATGTTTCTTCTTTAGGACTAGTGAGCTCTATAGTACCTCTACCACATGCTATAATGGCCTTTGCCTTCCTTAACCATGACATACCAAGAATCAGATCTATACTGCTGGCATCTAATATTATAGCAGTAGCTCCAAATTCTCTTCCCATAATTGATAATGTCAATCTACGTGTCATTTGATTCGCCTCAACAGGCCCTTTAGGTGTGATTATATTACTATCATTGGTTTTCTCATATTTAGCAGGGGTATCTCATTAGTGTTGGCATATCGAGCAGACATGAATGAATGTGTAGCACTAGAATCAAATAATATTGTTGCAGGAAGGGCATTAATGTAAAACATACCGAGTACGATTTCAGCACCATCAGGAGTATCATCAACGCTGACTTGATTCACCCTGGCTATAGAATATCCCTTGCCAGGAGTCTATTGCTTGTTCTTAGCTGGTGTACCAGAATTTCCCATAGGACAAGCATTAGCATAGTGCCCAATCTGACTGCACTTGAAGCATGTAGGGCCAGTCTTCTGTCCTGTAGGCCTCGTCGGGGTGCCAGTGTGAGTGGCCTAACGAGTAGGTGTCCATGGAGAGCCCTGTGGAGCATACTGAACTGGGCGAGGTCCTCCTGGTCGAGTCGGTGTACCCTGTGGCGGTACGTAGCGGGGACGAACACTGCTGCTACCCTGTCCCTGTGAGATAGCCTTCCTCTTCAAATCACCTAGTTGAACACGCTTGTGTTCAATAGCAAGAGCCTTATCCAGTAGCCTCTGAAATGATGGAAAGGTGTTTGCAACCAGTGCATATTGCAAGGGTCCATTAAGTCCTTCAATAAAGTGCTCCTGCTTCCTCTCATCCTCAGCAACTTCCTCTGGAGCATATCTCGACAGCTGAATAAATTTGTCTCTGTACTCGCTGACTGACATATTGCCTTGCTTCAACGACAGAAACTCCTTCTTCTTGATCTTTATCAAACCGGTGGGAATATGGTAGTTCCTGAACTGTGTACTGAACTCTGCCCAAGTAATAGTATCAGCAGCATCATGGGCAGCATTATAAGAATCCCACCAGTCAGCAGCAGGACCTGTCAGACGACCCGAGGCATAAATAACTTTCTCCCGGTCTGAGCATTGTGCAATGTTGAGCATCTTCTCAATCGACTTCAACCAATCATCTGCATCAAGGGGATCTGGCGAACTGGCGAAGGTCGGTGGCTTATGACTCATAAACTCCCGGTGCTTATCATGAGGTGGAACTGGTGGTGGTGGTGGAGGCAATGGCACTTGTTGCTGTTGCTGCTGTTGTTGAAGTTGTTGCTGCAACTGCTGTTGTTGCGCCCTTCTCTCCTGGCGTATCTCCTCTCTCTCCTGGCGCAACTCCCGGCGTATATCTTCTCTTTCCTGACGCATCTCCTGGCGTTCTTGCTGCATCTGGGCACGCATATCAGCCATAGTGTCCACCATTTGCTGCATCACCGCCATCTGAGCTGCAATCAGTGGATCAACTCCGCCTAGTGGAGGATTAGGAGGATTCATCTCTGCTGGCTGTGGCTGAGGTTGTCTATATATCCTTCGAGTGTGTCGTTTAGGAGGCAAATCAATTCCACCACCCCTCCTAGTATTGACCATCTGAGTAAGATACATATGTTAAGAGAGAGTAGTAGACAAGGCAGTAGTTACAAATCGTGTTACTTTGGGGGATTTATTAGCTAAGCAGTTTTAATGTTTTACCTACAATAGCTAATGAGAGCACCTAGAGGGGGGGTGAATAGGTGATCCTGTAAAAACTTCAAACTTAAGCCACAAAAACTTGTTAAGTGTTAGCACGATTATTGCCAAGTGGCTAAGGTGAAGTCTCAACAAAACACAATACCACAAGAGATCAAGACAGAGGTGACACAGTGGTTTATCCCGTGGTTCGGCCAAGACCAACGCTTGCCTACTCCACGTTGTGGCGTCCCAACGGACGAGGGTTGCAATCAACCCCTCTCAAGCGGTCCAAAGACCCACTTGAATACCACGGTGTTTTGTTTTTCCTTTCACTATCCCGTTTGCAAGGAATCTCCACAAATTGGAGTCTCTTGCCCTTACAAGTATATGATCACAAAGAAGCACAGAGTAAGGGAGGGAAGCAACACACACAAATCCACAGCGAAACGCGCACACACACGGCCAAGAATCGAGCTCACAAGAGTATCACAAAGTTCTCACTAGAACGGAGCTCGAAACACTTAGAATGACAAACAAATGCGCAGAGACTGAGTGTGGATGATCAAGAATGCTCAAAGGTTGCTTGTGTGTCTCCTCCATGCGCCTAGGGGCTCCTTTTATAGCCCCAAGGTAGCTAGGAGCCGTTGAGAACAAATCCGGAAGGCCATCCTTGCCTTCTGTCGTCGGGGGCACCGGACAGTCCGGTGCACACCGGACACTGTCCGGTGCACACCGGACACTGTCCGGTGCCCGATTTCTTTCCTTAACTGGCGCTTCCGACCGTTGCCGACCGTTGGAAGATCTGGAGCCGTTGGCGCACCGGACATGTCCGGTGCACACCGGACAGTCCGGTGCCGTCTTCCGACCGTTGGCTCCGCCACGTGTCCCGCGCAGATTGCGCGGCCGACCGTTGGCCGGGCCGACCGTTGGCTCACCGGACAGTCCGGTGCACACCGGACTGTCCGGTGAATTTTAGCCGTACGCCGTCGGCGAATTCCCGAGAGCGGCCAGTTCGACCCGAGTCGGCCTGGCGCACCGGACACTGTCCGGTGCACACCGGACAGTCCGGTGCTCCAGACCGAGCTGGGTCTTGGCAGCACACAGCCAAGTCTTTCCTCCTCTTCTCTCTTCTTCTTCTTTCTGTTTCTAACACTTAGACACATATATTAGTACACAAAAACAATGTACTAAGGCTTAGAAACATACCTTTACTTCATGGTTTGCACCTTGTTCATCCATGTACATAAATTCACAATTAAGCACATGTGTTGGCACTCAATCACCAAAATACTTAGAAATGGCCCAAGGGCACATTTCCCTTTCAATCTCCCCCTTTTTGGTGATTTATGCCAACACAACATAAAGCAACTAGAACAAGTGCAAACTCACTTCAAATAAAACTTAAATTTATTTTGAATCAATTTTGGCATATATGGATCATCCTTTGCCACCACTTGGTTTGTTTTTGCAAATCAAACTCAAATCTCTATCTCTAAGTTAAACACACATGTTGAAGCATAAAGAGAGTCATTCCAAAAGAGATTGATCAAAGATTTCAAAAACTCCCCCTTTTTCCCATAATCAATACTTCTCCCCACAAGAAGCCAACTTTTGACAAGAGAGACAACATAAGAATTTTGACAAACCAAAAACTCTATTCTACTATTTTCAAAATCTCTCAAGTGGTAGCTGATCCATTTATCGCTTTGGCCTTTATTTTCTCCCCCTTTGGCATCAAACACCAAAACGGGATCAATTTTGGCCCTTTAACCCCATTGCCTCACAAAAATCTTCAATTAAGAGCAAATGGCAATAAGAGTTCATGAGATGGACTTGGAATAAGTTACCCTCTCATCGGAGTGCAGTGGAAGTCTTGCATGATCCAAGTCCACCTTTTCCCTTTCAATTCTCCTTTGAGACTAAATCAAACAAACTCAAGCATATGGTTAGTCTCAAGGGATCAAGTTGTAACACATCTCCCCCTAAACATGTGCATCACTTTGCAGCGGACTTGTGAGGTCCAGGGAGTGTTTGTACAACTTGAGCACCATAATAAGCAACAAAATGCAGAATGAACATGATCAAAGGCATAAACACATGTATGCTACAATTCAATCCAAGTTCCGCGAATCTAAGACATTTAGCTCACTACGCAGCCTGCAAAAGGTCTTCTCATCTAAAGGCTTGGTAAAGATATCGGCTAGCTGGTTCTCGGTGCTAACATAAAACACTTCGATATCTCCCTTTTGCTGGTGGTCTCTCAAAAAGTGATGCCGGATGTCAATGTGCTTTGTGCGGCTGTGCTCAACAGGATTTTCCGCTATTCGGATAGCACTCTCATTATCACATAGGAGTGGGACTTTGCTCAGATTGTAGCCAAAGTCCCTGAGGGTTTGCCTCATCCAGAGTAGTTGCGCGCAACACTGTCCTGCGGCAACATACTCGGCCTCAGCGGTGGATAGGGCAACGGAGGTTTGTTTCTTAGAGTTCCATGACACCAGGGACCTTCCTAAGAATTGGCACGTCCCCGATGTACTCTTCCTATCGACCTTACATCCAGCATAGTCGGAATCTGAGTACCCAATCAAGTCAAAGTTAGACCCCTTTGGATACCAGATCCCGAAGCAAGGCGTAGCGACTAAATATCTAAGAATTCGCTTCACCGCCACCAAGTGACACTCCTTAGGATCGGATTGAAATCTAGCACACATGCATACGCTAAGCATAATATCCGGTCTACTAGCACATAAATAAAGCAAAGAACCTATCATGGACCGGTATGCTTTTTGATCAACGGACTTACCTCCTTTGTTGAGGTCGGTGTGTCCGTCGGTTCCCATCGGCGTCTTTGCGGGCTTGGCGTCCTTCATCCCAAACCTCTTTAGCAGATCTTGTGTGTACTTCGTTTGGGAGATGAAGGTGCCGTCCTTGAGTTGCTTCACTTGGAACCCAAGGAAGTAGTTCAACTCGCCCATCATCGACATCTCGAATTTCTGAGTCATCACCCTGCTAAACTCTTCACAAGACTTTTGATTAGTAGAACCAAATATTATGTCATCGACATAAATTTGACATACAAACAAATCACCATCACATGTCTTTGTAAAAAGAGTTGGATCGGCTTTCCCAACCTTGAAAGCATTAGCAATTAAGAAATCTCTAAGGCATTCATACCATGCTCTTGGGGCTTGCTTAAGTCCATAGAGCGCCTTAGAGAGCTTACATACGTGGTCGGGGTACCGCTCATCCTCGAAGCCAGGGGGTTGCTCCACGTACACCTCCTCCTTTATTGGCCCGTTGAGGAAAGCGCTCTTCACATCCATTTGGTACAACCTGAAAGAATGGTGAGCGGCATATGCTAGCAAGATACGAATGGACTCTATCCTAGCCACAGGAGCAAAAGTCTCCTCAAAGTCCAAACCTGCGACTTGGGCATAACCTTTTGCCACAAGTCGAGCCTTGTTCCTCGTCACCACTCCGTGCTCGTCCTGTTTGTTGCGGAACACCCACTTGGTTCCCACAACATTTTGCTTGGGACGAGGCACCAGCGTCCAAACTTCATTGCGCTTGAAGTTGTTAAGTTCCTCCTGCATGGCCAACACCCAATCCGGATCTAGCAAGGCCTCCTCTACCCTGAAAGGCTCAATAGAGGAGACAAAAGAGTAATGTTCACAAAAATTAACTAGTCGAGACCGGGTAGTTACTCCCTTGCTAATGTCACCCAGAATTTGGTCGACGGGATGATCCCTTTGAATCATCGCTCGAACTTGGGTTGGAGGTGCCGGTTGCGCTTCTTCCTCCATCACATGATCATCTTGTGCTCCCCCTTGATCGCACGCCTCCTTTCGATGAACCTGTTCATCGTCTTGAGTTGGGGGATGCACCGTCGTTGAGGAAGAAGGTTGATCTCGTTCATCTTGTTCCTGTGGCCGAACGTCTCCAATCGCCATGGTTCGTATAGCGGCCGTTGGAACATCTTCTTCATCTACATCATCACAATCAACAACTTGCTCTCTTGGAGAGCCGTTAGTCTCATCAAATACAACGTCGCTAGAGACTTCAACCAAACCCGATGATTTGTTGAAGACCCTATACGCCTTTGTATTTGAATCATAACCTAATAAAAACCCTTCTACAGCTTTGGGAGCAAACTTAGAATTTCTACCCTTCTTCACTAGAATGTAGCACTTGCTCCCAAATACACGAAAGTACGATACATTGGGTTTGTTACCGGTTAGTAGCTCATACGAAGTCTTCTTGAGGAGTCGATGAAGATAGACCCTGTTGATGACGTGGCAAGCCGTGTTCACAGCTTCCGACCAAAAGCACTCGGGGGTCTTGAACTCTCCAAGCATCGTCCTCGCCATATCGATTAGCGTCTTGTTCTTCCTCTCTACCACACCATTTTGCTGTGGTGTGTAGGGAGCGGAGAACTCGTGCTTGATACCTTCTTCCTCAAGAAACTCCTCCACTTGAAGGTTCTTGAACTCGGACCCGTTGTCGCTCCTTATCTTCTTCACCTTGAGCTTAAACTCATTTTGAGCTCTCCTGAGGAAGCGTTTGAGGGTCCCTTGAGTTTCAGACTTATCCTGCAAAAAGAACACCCAAGTGAAGCAGGAAAAGTCATCAACAATAACTAAACCATACCTACTTCCTCCTATGCTTAGATAGGCGACGGGTCCGAAGAGGTCCATATGCAGCAGCTCCAGAGGTCTTGACGTGGTCATCACATTCTTGCTGTGATGTGCTCCTCCAACTTGTTTACCTGCCTGACAAGCTGCACAAGGTCTATCTTTTTCGAAATAAACATTGGTTAGACCTATCACGTGTTCTCCCTTTAGAAGCTTGTGGAGATTCTTCATCCCCACATGTGCTAAGCGGCGATGCCACAGCCAGCCCATGCAAGTCTTAGCCATTAAGCATGCATCTAGACCGGCCTCTTCTTTTGCAAAATCTACTAAGTAAAGCTTGCCGTCTAGTACACCCTTAAAAGCTAGTGAACCATCACATCTTCTAAAGACAGACACATCTATATTAGTAAAAAGGCAATTGTATCCCATGTTGCATAGTTGGCTAACAGATAGCAAATTGTAACCAAGAGACTCAACTAAAAACACATTTGAAATTGAGTGCTCATTAGAAATTGCAATTTTACCTAACCCTTTTACCTTGCCTTGATTCCCGTCACCGAATATAATTGAATCTTGGGAATCCTTATTTTTGACGTAGGAGGTGAACATCTTCTTCTCCCCCGTCATATGGTTTGTGCATCCGCTGTCGATAATCCAGCTTGAACCCCCGGATGCATAAACCTGCAAGGCAAATTTAGGCTTGGGTCTTAGGTACCCAACTCATGTTGGGTCCTGCAAGGTTAGCACAAATGTCCTTAGGGACCCAAATGCAAGTCCTGTCTCCCTTGCATTTTGCCCCTAACTTCCTAGCAACTATTTTCCTATCCTTTCTACAAATAGCAAAGGAAGTGTTTAAAGCACAATAAATTAGAGAAGGTTCATTCACTACTTTCCTAGGAGCATAAATAACATTCTTTCTAGGCACATGAGCAATATTTCTCCTAGGCATATGTACAACATTTCTCCTACACATATCCCTATCATGCTTATAAGAAGAACTAGAAGCAAACATGGCATGAGAATCATAAACATGTGAATCAAAATCATTATAAGCATTTCTAGCATTTCTCCTATCATTATACATAAATGCATGGTTCTTTTTCGCACTACTAGCCATAGGGGCCTTCCCCTTCTCCTTGACGAAGATGGGAGCCTTATGGCTTGTTAAGTTCTTGGCTTCCTTCTTGAAGCCAAGCCCATCCTTAATTGAGGGATGTCTTCCAATTGTATAGGCATCCCTTGCAAATTTTAACTTGTCAAATTCACTTTTGCTAGTCTTAAGTTGTGCATTAAGACTAGCCAACTCATCACTTAGTTTGGAAATTGAAACTAAGTGTTCACTACAGGCATTAACATCAAAATCCTTACACCTAGTGCAAATTGTAACATTTTCAACACAGGAATTTGATTTACTAGCTACTTCTAGTTTAGCACTTAAATCATTGTTAACACTTCTTAAGGTATCAATGGTTTCATGACAGGAAGATAATTCACTAGAAAGCACTTCATTTCTTTTAATTTCTAGAGCAAGAGAATTTTGTGCGCTAACAAATTTATCATGCTCCTCATATAAAAGATCCTCTTGTTTTTCTAGTAATCTATTCTTATCATTCAAAGCATCAATCAACTCATTAATTTTATCTATCTTAGATCTGTCTAAGCCCTTGAACAAGCATGAATAATCTATGTCATCATCATCACTAGACTCATTATCACTAGAAGAAGCATAAGTGGAGTCTTGAGTACTCACCTTCTTCTCCCTTGCCATAAGGCATGTGAGACGCTCGTTGGGGAAGAGAGCCGATTTGTTGAAGGCAGTGGCGGCGAGTCCTTCGTTGTCGGAGTCGGACGAAGAGCAATCCGAGTCCCACTCCTTTCCTAGATGTGCCTCGCCCTTTGCCTTCTTGTATTGCTTCTTCTTCTCTCTTTTGTTCCCCTTTTCCTGGTCACTTTCATTATCGGGACAGTTAGCGATAAAATGACCAAGCTTACCGCATTTGAAGCATGAGCGCTTCCCCTTTGTCTTGGTCTTGCTTGGCTGCCCCTTGCGACCATTTAGCGCCGTCTTGAATCTCTTGATGATGAGAGCCATCTCTTCATCATTGAGCCCGGCCGCCTCAACTTGCGCCACCTTGCTAGGTAGCGACTCCTTGCTCCTCGTTGCCTTTAGAGCAATGGGTTGAGGCTCGTGGAGTGGTCCGTTCAACGCGTCGTCGACGTATCTTGCCTCCTTGATCATCATCCGCCCGCTCACGAATTTTCCAAGTACTTCCTCGGGCGTCATCATCGTGTACCTAGGATTCTCACGAATATTGTTCACGAGATGAGGATCAAGAACGGTAAAGGACCTGAGCATTAGGCGGACGACGTCGTGATCCGTCCAACGCGTGCTTCCGTAGCTCCTTATTTTGTTGATAAGGGTCTTGAGCCGGTTGTAAGTTTGAGTTGGCTCCTCTCCCCTTATCATGGCGAATCGTCCAAGCTCGCCCTCCACCAACTCCATCTTGGTGAGCAAGGTGACGTCGTTCCCCTCATGAGAAATCTTGAGGGTGTCCCAGATTTGCTTGGCGTTATCCAAGCCGCTCACTTTATGGTATTCATCCCTGCACAAGGAAGCTAGAAGAACAGTAGTAGCTTGTGCATTCTTATGAATTTGTTCATTAATGAACATGGGACTATCCGAACTGTCAAAGTGCATTCCACTCTCTACAATCTCCCAAATACTAGGATGGAGAGAGAATAGGTGACTACGCATTTTGTGGCTCCAAAATCCGTAGTCCTCTCCATCAAAGTGTGGGGGCTTGCCGAGTGGAATGGAGAGCAAATGTGAATGTGAACTTTGCGGAATACGAGAGTAATCAAAAGAAAAGTTCGAATTAACCGGTTTCCTTCTCTCGTAGTCGTTGTGGTCCTCGTCCTTTTGGGAAGAAGTAGACTCGTCGCTGTCGTAGTAGACGATCTCCTTGATGCGCCTTGTCTTCTTCTTCTTCCCTTCCTTCCGTCTTTGGCCCGAGCCGGAGTCGGTAGGCTTATCGTCCTTCGGCTCGTTGACGAAGGATTCCTTCTCTTTGTCATTGATCACAATACCCTTCCCCTTAGGATCCATCTCTTCGGGCGGTTAGTCCCTTTGTGAAGAGAACGGCTCTGATACCAATTGAGAGCACCTAGAGGGGGGGGGGTGAATAGGTGATCCTGTAAAAACTTCAAACTTAAGCCACAAAAACTTGTTAAGTGTTAGCACGATTATTGCCAAGTGGCTAAGGTGAAGTCTCAACAAAACACAATACCACAAGAGATCAAGACAGAGGTGACACAGTGGTTTATCCCGTGGTTCGGCCAAGACCAACGCTTGCCTACTCCACGTTGTGGCGTCCCAACGGACGAGGGTTGCAATCAACCCCTCTCAAGCGGTCCAAAGACCCACTTGAATACCACGGTGTTTTGTTTTTCCTTTCACTATCCCGTTTGCAAGGAATCTCCACAAATTGGAGTCTCTTGCCCTTACAAGTATATGATCACAAAGAAGCACAGAGTAAGGGAGGGAAGCAACACACACAAATCCACAGCGAAACGCGCACACACACGGCCAAGAATCGAGCTCACAAGAGTATCACAAAGTTCTCACTAGAACGGAGCTCGAAACACTTAGAATGACAAACAAATGCGCAGAGACTGAGTGTGGATGATCAAGAATGCTCAAAGGTTGCTTGTGTGTCTCCTCCATGCGCCTAGGGGCTCCTTTTATAGCCCCAAGGCAGCTAGGAGCCGTTGAGAACAAATCCGGAAGGCCATCCTTGCCTTCTGTCGTCGGGGGCACCGGACAGTCCGGTGCACACCGGACACTGTCCGGTGCACACCGGACACTGTCCGGTGCCCGATTTCTTTCCTTAACTGGCGCTTCCGACCGTTGCCGACCGTTGGAAGATCTGGAGCCGTTGGCGCACCGGACATGTCCGGTGCACACCGGACAGTCCGGTGCCGTCTTCCGACCGTTGGCTCCACCACGTGTCCTGCGCAGATTGCGCGGCCGACCGTTGGCCGGGCCGACCGTTGGCTCACCGGACAGTCCGGTGCACACCGGACAGTCCGGTGAATTTTAGCCGTACGCCGTCGGCGAATTCCCGAGAGCGGCCAGTTCGACCCGAGTCGGCCTGGCGCACCGGACACTGTCCGGTGCACACCAGACAGTCCGGTGCTCCAGACCGAGCTGGGTCTTGGCAGCACACAACCAAGTCTTTCCTCCTCTTCTCTCTTCTTCTTCTTTCTGTTTCTAACACTTAGACACATATATTAGTACACAAAAACAATGTACTAAGGCTTAGAAACATACCTTTACTTCATGGTTTGCACCTTGTTCATCCATGTACATAAATTCACAATTAAGCACATGTGTTGGCACTCAATCACCAAAATACTTAGAAATGGCCCAAGGGCACATTTCCCTTTCAATCTCCCCCTTTTTGGTGATTTATGCCAACACAACATAAAGCAACTAGAACAAGTGCAAACTCACTTCAAATAAAACTTAAATTTATTTTGAATCAATTTTGGCATATATGGATCATCCTTTGCCACCACTTGGTTTGTTTTTGCAAATCAAACTCAAATCTCTATCTCTAAGTTAAACACACATGTTGAAGCATAAAGAGAGTCATTCCAAAAGAGATTGATCAAAGATTTCAAAAACTCCCCCTTTTTCCCATAATCAATACTTCTCCCCACAAGAAGCCAACTTTTGACAAGAGAGACAACATAAGAATTTTGACAAACCAAAAACTCTATTCTACTATTTTCAAAATCTCTCAAGTGGTAGCTGATCCATTTATCGCTTTGGCCTTTATTTTCTCCCCCTTTGGCATCAAACACCAAAACGGGATCAATTTTGGCCCTTTAACCCCATTGCCTCACAAAAATCTTCAATTAAGAGCAAATGGCAATAAGAGTTCATGAGATGGACTTGGAATAAGTTACCCTCTCATCGGAGTGCAGTGGAAGTCTTGCATGATCCAAGTCCACCATTTCCCTTTCAATTCTCCTTTGAGACTAAATCAAACAAACTCAAGCATATGGTTAGTCTCAAGGGATCAAGTTGTAACACATCTCCCCCTAAACATGTGCATCACTTTGCAGCGGACTTGTGAGGTCCAGGGAGTGTTTGTACAACTTGAGCACCATAATAAGCAACAAAATGCAGAATGAACATGATCAAAGGCATAAACACATGTATGCTACAATTCAATCCAAGTTCCGCGAATCTAAGACATTTAGCTCACTACGCAGCCTGCAAAAGGTCTTCTCATCTAAAGGCTTGGTAAAGATATCGGCTAGCTGGTTCTCGGTGCTAACATAAAACACTTCGATATCTCCCTTTTGCTGGTGGTCTCTCAAAAAGTGATGCCGGATGTCAATGTGCTTTGTGCGGCTGTGCTCAACAGGATTTTCCGCTATTCGGATAGCACTCTCATTATCACATAGGAGTGGGACTTTGCTCAGATTGTAGCCAAAGTCCCTGAGGGTTTGCCTCATCCAGAGTAGTTGCGCGCAACACTGTCCTGCGGCAACATACTCGGCCTCAGCGGTGGATAGGGCAACGGAGGTTTGTTTCTTAGAGTTCCATGACACCAGGGACCTTCCTAAGAATTGGCACGTCCCCGATGTACTCTTCCTATCGACCTTACATCCAGCATAGTCGGAATCTGAGTACCCAATCAAGTCAAAGTTAGACCCCTTTGGATACCAGATCCCGAAGCAAGGCGTAGCGACTAAATATCTAAGAATTCGCTTCACCGCCACCAAGTGACACTCCTTAGGATCGGATTGAAATCTAGCACACATGCATACGCTAAGCATAATATCCGGTCTACTAGCACATAAATAAAGCAAAGAACCTATCATGGACCGGTATGCTTTTTGATCAACGGACTTACCTCCTTTGTTGAGGTCGGTGTGTCCGTCGGTTCCCATCGGCGTCTTTGCGGGCTTGGCGTCCTTCATCCCAAACCTCTTTAGCAGATCTTGTGTGTACTTCGTTTGGGAGATGAAGGTGCCGTCCTTGAGTTGCTTCACTTGGAACCCAAGGAAGTAGTTCAACTCGCCCATCATCGACATCTCGAATTTCTGAGTCATCACCCTGCTAAACTCTTCACAAGACTTTTGATTAGTAGAACCAAATATTATGTCATCGACATAAATTTGACATACAAACAAATCACCATCACATGTCTTTGTAAAAAGAGTTGGATCGGCTTTCCCAACCTTGAAAGCATTAGCAATTAAGAAATCTCTAAGGCATTCATACCATGCTCTTGGGGCTTGCTTAAGTCCATAGAGCGCCTTAGAGAGCTTACATACGTGGTCGGGGTACCGCTCATCCTCGAAGCCAGGGGGTTGCTCCACGTACACCTCCTCCTTTATTGGCCCGTTGAGGAAAGCGCTCTTCACATCCATTTGGTACAACCTGAAAGAATGGTGAGCGGCATATGCTAGCAAGATACGAATGGACTCTATCCTAGCCACAGGAGCAAAAGTCTCCTCAAAGTCCAAACCTGCGACTTGGGCATAACCTTTTGCCACAAGTCGAGCCTTGTTCCTCGTCACCACTCCGTGCTCGTCCTGTTTGTTGCGGAACACCCACTTGGTTCCCACAACATTTTGCTTGGGACGAGGCACCAGCGTCCAAACTTCATTGCGCTTGAAGTTGTTAAGTTCCTCCTGCATGGCCAACACCCAATCCGGATCTAGCAAGGCCTCCTCTACCCTGAAAGGCTCAATAGTGGAGACAAAAGAGTAATGTTCACAAAAATTAACTAGTCGAGACCGGGTAGTTACTCCCTTGCTAATGTCACCCAGAATTTGGTCGACGGGATGATCCCTTTGAATCATCGCTCGAACTTGGGTTGGAGGTGCCGGTTGCGCTTCTTCCTCCATCACATGATCATCTTGTGCTCCCCCTTGATCGCACGCCTCCTTTCGATGAACCTGTTCATCGTCTTGAGTTGGGGGATGCACCGTCGTTGAGGAAGAAGGTTGATCTCGTTCATCTTGTTCCTGTGGCCGAACGTCTCCAATCGCCATGGTTCGTATAGCGGCCGTTGGAACATCTTCTTCATCTACATCATCACAATCAACAACTTGCTCTCTTGGAGAGCCGTTAGTCTCATCAAATACAACGTCGCTAGAGACTTCAACCAAACCCGATGATTTGTTGAAGACCCTATACGCCTTTGTATTTGAATCATAACCTAATAAAAACCCTTCTACAGCTTTGGGAGCAAACTTAGAATTTCTACCCTTCTTCACTAGAATGTAGCACTTGCTCCCAAATACACGAAAGTACGATACATTGGGTTTGTTACCGGTTAGTAGCTCATACGAAGTCTTCTTGAGGAGTCGATGAAGATAGACCCTGTTGATGACGTGGCAAGCCGTGTTCACAGCTTCCGACCAAAAGCACTCGGGGGTCTTGAACTCTCCAAGCATCGTCCTCGCCATATCGATTAGCGTCTTGTTCTTCCTCTCTACCACACCATTTTGCTGTGGTGTGTAGGGAGCGGAGAACTCGTGCTTGATACCTTCTTCCTCAAGAAACTCCTCCACTTGAAGGTTCTTGAACTCGGACCCGTTGTCGCTCCTTATCTTCTTCACCTTGAGCTCAAACTCATTTTGAGCTCTCCTGAGGAAGCGTTTGAGGGTCCCTTGAGTTTCAGACTTATCCTGCAAAAAGAACACCCAAGTGAAGCAGGAAAAGTCATCAACAATAACTAAACCATACCTACTTCCTCCTATGCTTAGATAGGCGACGGGTCCGAAGAGGTCCATATGCAGCAGCTCCAGAGGTCTTGACGTGGTCATCACATTCTTGCTGTGATGTGCTCCTCCAACTTGTTTACCTGCCTGACAAGCTGCACAAGGTCTATCTTTTTCGAAATAAACATTGGTTAGACCTATCACGTGTTCTCCCTTTAGAAGCTTGTGGAGATTCTTCATCCCCACATGTGCTAAGCGGCGATGCCACAGCCAGCCCATGCAAGTCTTAGCCATTAAGCATGCATCTAGACCGGCCTCTTCTTTTGCAAAATCTACTAAGTAAAGCTTGCCGTCTAGTACACCCTTAAAAGCTAGTGAACCATCACATCTTCTAAAGACAGACACATCTATATTAGTAAAAAGGCAATTGTATCCCATGTTGCATAGTTGGCTAACAGATAGCAAATTGTAACCAAGAGACTCAACTAAAAACACATTTGAAATTGAGTGCTCATTAGAAATTGCAATTTTACCTAACCCTTTTACCTTGCCTTGATTCCCGTCACCGAATATAATTGAATCTTGGGAATCCTTATTTTTGACGTAGGAGGTGAACATCTTCTTCTCCCCCGTCATATGGTTTGTGCATCCGCTGTCGATAATCCAGCTTGAACCCCCGGATGCATAAACCTGCAAGGCAAATTTAGGCTTGGGTCTTAGGTACCCAACTCATGTTGGGTCCTGCAAGGTTAGCACAAATGTCCTTAGGGACCCAAATGCAAGTCCTGTCTCCCTTGCATTTTGCCCCTAACTTCCTAGCAACTATTTTCCTATCCTTTCTACAAATAGCAAAGGAAGTGTTTAAAGCACAATAAATTAGAGAAGGTTCATTCACTACTTTCCTAGGAGCATAAATAACATTCTTTCTAGGCACATGAGCAATATTTCTCCTAGGCATATGTACAACATTTCTCCTACACATATCCCTATCATGCTTATAAGAAGAACTAGAAGCAAACATGGCATGAGAATCATAAACATGTGAATCAAAATCATTATAAGCATTTCTAGCATTTCTCCTATCATTATACATAAATGCATGGTTCTTTTTCGCACTACTAGCCATAGGGGCCTTCCCCTTCTCCTTGACGAAGATGGGAGCCTTATGGCTTGTTAAGTTCTTGGCTTCCTTCTTGAAGCCAAGCCCATCCTTAATTGAGGGATGTCTTCCAATTGTATAGGCATCCCTTGCAAATTTTAACTTGTCAAATTCACTTTTGCTAGTCTTAAGTTGTGCATTAAGACTAGCCAACTCATCACTTAGTTTGGAAATTGAAACTAAGTGTTCACTACAGGCATTAACATCAAAATCCTTACACCTAGTGCAAATTGTAACATTTTCAACACAGGAATTTGATTTACTAGCTACTTCTAGTTTAGCACTTAAATCATTGTTAACACTTCTTAAGGTATCAATGGTTTCATGACAGGAAGATAATTCACTAGAAAGCACTTCATTTCTTTTAATTTCTAGAGCAAGAGAATTTTGTGCGCTAACAAATTTATCATGCTCCTCATATAAAAGATCCTCTTGTTTTTCTAGTAATCTATTCTTATCATTCAAAGCATCAATCAACTCATTAATTTTATCTATCTTAGATCTGTCTAAGCCCTTGAACAAGCATGAATAATCTATGTCATCATCATCACTAGACTCATTATCACTAGAAGAAGCATAAGTGGAGTCTTGAGTACTCACCTTCTTCTCCCTTGCCATAAGGCATGTGAGACGCTCGTTGGGGAAGAGAGCCGATTTGTTGAAGGCAGTGGCGGCGAGTCCTTCGTTGTCGGAGTCGGACGAAGAGCAATCCGAGTCCCACTCCTTTCCTAGATGTGCCTCGCCCTTTGCCTTCTTGTATTGCTTCTTCTTCTCTCTTTTGTTCCCCTTTTCCTGGTCACTTTCATTATCGGGACAGTTAGCGATAAAATGACCAAGCTTACCGCATTTGAAGCATGAGCGCTTCCCCTTTGTCTTGGTCTTGCTTGGCTGCCCCTTGCGACCATTTAGCGCCGTCTTGAATCTCTTGATGATGAGAGCCATCTCTTCATCATTGAGCCCGGCCGCCTCAACTTGCGCCACCTTGCTAGGTAGCGACTCCTTGCTCCTCGTTGCCTTTAGAGCAATGGGTTGAGGCTCGTGGAGTGGTCCGTTCAACGCGTCGTCGACGTATCTTGCCTCCTTGATCATCATCCGCCCGCTCACGAATTTTCCAAGTACTTCCTCGGGCGTCATCATCGTGTACCTAGGATTCTCACGAATATTGTTCACGAGATGAGGATCAAGAACGGTAAAGGACCTGAGCATTAGGCGGACGACGTCGTGATCCGTCCAATGCGTGCTTCCGTAGCTCCTTATTTTGTTGATAAGGGTCTTGAGCCGGTTGTAAGTTTGAGTTGGCTCCTCTCCCCTTATCATGGCGAATCGTCCAAGCTCGCCCTCCACCAACTCCATCTTGGTGAGCAAGGTGACGTCGTTCCCCTCATGAGAAATCTTGAGGGTGTCCCAGATTTGCTTGGCGTTATCCAAGCCGCTCACTTTATGGTATTCATCCCTGCACAAGGAAGCTAGAAGAACAGCAGTAGCTTGTGCATTCTTATGAATTTGTTCATTAATGAACATGGGACTATCCAAACTGTCAAAGTGCATTCCACTCTCTACAATCTCCAAATACTAGGATGGAGAGAGAATAGGTGACTACGCATTTTGTGGCTCCAAAATCCGTAGTCCTCTCCATCAAAGTGTGGGGGCTTGCCGAGTGGAATGGAGAGCAAATGTGAATGTGAACTTTGCGGAATACGAGAGTAATCAAAAGAAAAGTTCGAATTAACCGGTTTCCTTCTCTCGTAGTCGTTGTGGTCCTCGTCCTTTTGGGAAGAAGTAGACTCGTCGCTGTCGTAGTAGACGATCTCCTTGATGCGCCTTGTCTTCTTCTTCTTCCCTTCCTTCCGTCTTTGGCCCGAGCCGGAGTCGGTAGGCTTATCGTCCTTCGGCTCGTTGACGAAGGATTCCTTCTCTTTGTCATTGATCACAATACCCTTCCCATTAGGATCCATCTCTTCGGGCGGTTAGTCCCTTTGTGAAGAGAACGGCTCTGATACCAATTGAGAGCACCTAGAGGGGGGGGGGGGTGAATAGGTGATCCTGTAAAAACTTCAAACTTAAGCCACAAAAACTTGTTAAGTGTTAGCACGATTATTGCCAAGTGGCTAAGGTGAAGTCTCAACAAAACACAATACCACAAGAGATCAAGACAGAGGTGACACAGTGGTTTATCCCGTGGTTCGGCCAAGACCAACGCTTGCCTACTCCACGTTGTGGCGTCCCAACGGACGAGGGTTGCAATCAACCCCTCTCAAGCGGTCCAAAGACCCACTTGAATACCACGGTGTTTTGTTTTTCCTTTCACTATCCCGTTTGCAAGGAATCTCCACAAATTGGAGTCTCTTGCCCTTACAAGTATATGATCACAAAGAAGCACAGAGTAAGGGAGGGAAGCAACACACACAAATCCACAGCGAAACGCGCACACACACGGCCAAGAATCGAGCTCACAAGAGTATCACAAAGTTCTCACTAGAACGGAGCTCGAAACACTTAGAATGACAAACAAATGCGCAGAGACTGAGTGTGGATGATCAAGAATGCTCAAAGGTTGCTTGTGTGTCTCCTCCATGCGCCTAGGGGCTCCTTTTATAGCCCCAAGGCAGCTAGGAGCCGTTGAGAACAAATCCGGAAGGCCATCCTTGCCTTCTGTCGTCGGGGGCACCGGACAGTCCGGTGCACACCGGACACTGTCCGGTGCCCGATTTCTTTCCTTAACTGGCGCTTCCGACCGTTGCCGACCGTTGGAAGATCTGGAGCCGTTGGCGCACCGGACATGTCCGGTGCACACCGGACAGTCCGGTGCCGTCTTCCGACCGTTGGCTCCGCCACGTGTCCCACGCAGATTGCGCGGCCGACCGTTGGCCGGGCCGACCGTTGGCTCACCGGACAGTCCGGTGCACACCGGACAGTCCGGTGAATTTTAGCCGTACGCCGTCGGCGAATTCCCGAGAGCGGCCAGTTCGACCCGAGTCGGCCTGGCGCACCGGACACTGTCCGGTGCACACCGGACAGTCCGGTGCTCCAGACCGAGCTGGGTCTTGGCAGCACACAGCCAAGTCTTTCCTCCTCTTCTCTCTTCTTCTTCTTTCTGTTTCTAACACTTAGACACATATATTAGTACACAAAAACAATGTACTAAGGCTTAGAAACATACCTTTACTTCATGGTTTGCACCTTGTTCATCCATGTACATAAATTCACAATTAAGCACATGTGTTGGCACTCAATCACCAAAATACTTAGAAATGGCCCAAGGGCACATTTCCCTTTCAGCTAATTCATTACCTCATAGTGGTACATACTAAGATGTCCATATACAATATTTCAATCAATCAAAGAAGCAAATCAGACATTTTTCATCAGAACAATGGAACAATCCTTTTTTTCTAAATAAAAAAAATAGTTTTAAATTTTGTCTTAAGTTCCCTATCTCTTAGAAAGATCATAGTGGTAGGATTCCAAGGTGTGAAATCCATCTTGTCTTAGGGTAGAAAAGATAAGAATGATCAGAGTGGAACAGTAGAAGGTGAGACAGGATCAAGGTAAGTATAGAAAGAATCAGAGTAAGGTAAGTATAGAATGAGTCAGAATGAGATAAGTAGGTAAGGGTTGTCCATTTCTATCTAGGTTTCGTCCTACAGTCAACATTTGCTCTGATACCACTTCTGTAACACTCGGTTTTAAAGGACAAAGCCGGGTGCATCTCATACATGCGCCAAAGAAGACAACATATATAATAACAGAGTGTATAGAGATAAATGTCATAAAACATCAGAGTATTTATTACATAGCGGAAGTCTTATTACAAAATAAAATAATAAATATAAAACGAACTAAGGATCGATGGCGCCAATGTCGACTGAGAAACGCCACCTAGATCAGATCGAATGCCTCGGTGTTAGGCGGCTCTTCTTCGACCACCTGTTCTTCTCCTGTGGGGGGGGTGTGAGACAGCAAGGGTGAGCTCACATACGTTCATAGCTCAACAAGTCTTGGGGAATAATGTGGCATGAACTCACCAAAGGTGGGAGTTCATGAAGTGTAAAGCTGATCAATGAAATAAAGGCTGAGGCTGAGCATTGCTTTTATAAGTTGGTCAAAATTTTATTAGCAATTACTAGGTATAAGTAAATACCAAACCTTAATAATAATAAATAAAGTAATAGTAAAATAATCCCAAATGCGATGCAAATGTCAAATTAAATTTAAGTTCCATAATTAATCATGTGAGGGTCCGAGCCGCTCATGACCGTGAGCACGGCTAGTATACTAGTTTTACACTCTGCAGAGGTTGCGCATCTTTACCCACAAGTCATGTTACCCATCTGCCAAGAGATGGCCAATCCCATACACCTCTACCGAGGAGGCCAGGCAGGGTAACACTACGAGGCCTTTACAAAGTCCCACTAGCTTCAGAAATCCCGCTATAGTTTATAGGAAGCTCCAGTGCAGGAATCCCTCGCCTGACCGCCATCGCAGCAAAATCAACCCAAGGACCTCCCTACACTGACCACTCCCCTACTTCCCTTGCCCCTTTCGGGTAAGGAAGACCTCCACTAGCTTTCCTAGTTAATCAGCCAAGGGCGTCCCATTAAACCCTTGTGGTAGCACTATTTTCCCGGGTGGTCGCTCCATGTTCCCATTAATTTAATGATCTTAACATGAACAGTAATAATAGCAAGATAATAACAGAATAATCATGAATAGTGTATCTTCATACCCAAATCCACATAAAGCAATAGCAGGTACTACCCAAAAACATTTCAGTGGTGAACAAGGTATAAAGATAACCAAATCTAGGGTAACCTAAAGGATCCCATCAAAATTAACCTATGCAGATCATTAAAATTAATAAGAACATGGCTGGGAAAAGTAAGTGATCAAGGGCACAACTTGCCTTCAATGAGCTCCTGCTCAGCTACTTCTACTTGTTGAACCTCAGATTCCACAGTGGCTTGCTCGTCTACTCGCATCAACACAATACATACATAGTATAGCATAAATTAACATCACATCAAACATGTAAATAAAATATACAGTAAAAATCTACACATTAAAATGAGATCATAGGAATTGGAATCACTAAATTTGGAGTTATAGATTTCAAGTTATGAATTTCCTAAGGTTTAATGTGATTAAAATAGGATTAAATGTTAAATTAATGTTCTTACTGTTTTTATGCCAAAACAGAGACTTTAAGTGGTAGAATTTAAAATTACAAAATTTTTGGAACTGGAATGGAGTGATTTGGACTAAAAATGGATTTTCTATGGATTAAATAAGTTCTAGGAATTGTTTTTATATTAAAAATCCATTTCTGAATTTATTTATTTGATTTTCATGAGCTCTGGACTGGGCGCAAGATTACTAGAGACAGCAGGGGGCTTGGCACAAGAAAACCCCAGACTCGGTGAATAGTATCCTCTAGATGGCGGGTTAGTTATCTAATAAGCGAAGGGCTCTTTTGCAAATCAGCCAGTGAAGCGGTATCGGCTCCTGTGAGCCGTCCGATCCACTACGAGCGCCCAGGATTAGACTTAGGTGTAAATAGACCAGCATTCTATGTAGACCGCACGATCACACTTCCATGGCCTAGATTAGATCTACATTAATTGAACCGGTACGCGATAAGGGCTTTTGGATCTAGATCCAACGACACCGATTTAACTAGACCAAAACAGGATGCGTGTCCCGATCTACGCCGTTCCCCTCAAGATCAACGGTCCAAATCTATTTGCTCACCCGCGGAACGAATGCCGACGGCGGAGCAGAGCTCCCCACGGCGGCGCCACTCTCCATCCTCGCCGGAGTTGTCCGGAATCGCGGTTCCCGCCCCCAATCCCTAATTGAACTAGTGCTACATCTCGATTAGGTATTGGCGAGACTAGGGAAGGCGCTCATACCGGCAATGGGCGAGGCGGAGGGCCGGTTCGCGGTGCCCGATGACTCCGCGATGACGGAGCACGCGGATGGGTGATTCCACAGTCCCCGCACCTCAGCGAGGCACAGACGGCTTTTCCGCGCTCTGGTACTCCTTGGTTGGCGGTGAAACGGCACGAGACAGTGGCGCGGTGGAAAGTTTGACGAGGCGAGTCACCGCGGCAATGGCGCACAACGGCGGCGCACACAACGACCGAGACGAGGGGAGCTGGGGAGAAAAGGAGGACGAGGAGATGGTCAAGGCTCGGGTCCGCATTTGAAGCCGGCGCAAGGTGGGTTCGGGTGCCAACGGTCCCGGCCGACTCGCGCGGAGTTGTTGCGCGCGCGATTCCGTCGCCGCGAAGACTGGTCGGGGAAGGAGACGGGTCTGCCAAGCGGCCCCCGCAGGTCGGCGAAACGGGGGAACCCAGGTCAAACACGCACGGGAGACTGCCCGGTTGTAATACTCAAAGTTGTATACCAAGAGTAATAGAGAGAGCTCCTCATTTTGTGTGTCTTATTTGCATCATAAAAAGAGCACCTATGTAATTGAGAGTGACTAAATAAAACAACTACTCTAAAATAAAGAAAAAGTGCATTTGTTGGAGTTTTATGTGTTTGTGCATTAAATAAAACCATGAGTATAAAAATAATAAGGTAATAATTATTTGAAGCTTGATTAAACCCTAAATTTGAAATTAGGGTTTTGAAAATAAGGAAAAGAGAAGAGATATGAAAATATAAATAAAATGTATCAATAAATATCTTCAGGCTTAGCATTTTTAATTGCAAAAATAGAGTTTATAAATGAAGATCCACAAAAGTTTGAATTAATTCAAATTGGGTTTGAAAATGAAGAAAATAGAAAGGAAAAATAAAAAGAAAAAGACTAAAACCTTACCTGGGCCGCCAACCTGGAATTCGGCCCGCTCCAGCTTTCCACCCGCGCAGCCCACACCTAACGCGCGCGGCCGATTTCCCTCTCACTGACTCTGCGGGCCCCGCAACCCAGAGACGCTGCTCGCGCTCCCTCACTACCGCGCGGGTCCCACCGTCCAGTCGCATTCGCGTGCGCTCGGTCTCTCTGCTCCGTGGGACCCGCATGTTGGGGACTTGTTCTCAAATGCTAAGAGTTAAGAACAAGGCAACACAGAAAATGTTAGATATTAAGGTCCTTCGTCCTTCACTTCGTTATATCCCCTCAGGATATAAGGAACTTCGGACGAGGGTTACGAAGGACGCACCTTCGTAAACATAATAACGTAGGGTGAAGCGTTCACATAAATCATGAAGTATAAAATGGACTGTTAACATAGAATCATTTTCATTTCTATTAATATGAATATAAATAACAGATGTACCTTCGGTCTTGAGGAAGGCAAGAGTACAAGTCTGATGTGAAGGCAAATGACAGGTTCGCGTGAACAGTACAGTGGTACTGTTCATCTATTTATAGGTGCAGGTCGCAGCCTGTGACAAATTACAATTATGCCCCTTACAAATGTTTACAACATTGACTCTGACCTATATGAATAAAAAGGTCATTCTATCTCTATGTCGGTTTAAAACGCCGAAGCTCCATAAAAAAGGACCTTCGGCCATTTCTTGGAGACAACTCCAGCCGAAGCTGCTTCTTCGTGTGAGACCTTCGGCGCACCGAAGCACGACCCCAACAGTAGCCCCTTTCGCGGTGCTAGATCGTTTTTCATAACGAGCTTGACCCGTGAAAAAAAAAACTTCTTCAGCTTCGGGAAGCCGAAGGTCCAAAAAACACCTTCCCTGAGCTCGTTGCGGAGAACGATCCGGCTTCCGAGTACGTGCCAGGCCCACCTTGCAGAGTTACTGTTTGATCTTTGCGGTCCACTGCTCAGCGAGTACAAGTGACCGCCCGTCTGGTGTAAAAATCTTGCCGCTTCGCCTTCTTACCTGCAGTACTATATAAACAAGCGGGTAGGTGTGAAGTTACCACAGCATTCATTGCTATTTGCACTGTTTTGCTGCCAAAATTTTCACCATAGCCGAAGCTTGACTCTTAAAATCGAACGAAGGTCCTTCTCGACACTTGCTTCGTCAGAAAGGAGAGCTTCGGAGAATAGAAAAAAGAAAAAAGTTTTTGACTTCCCCAAACTTAGAACCACATGGCACGAGTGCGATCTACTGCCAAAGTTGCACGTGAGGGGGACGAAGCCGAAGGTTCGGACACTGTGCCCATCTCCGAAGCAATGCAGCGCTCCGGTCTAGTGACTGCGGAAGAAAGGCCTGCTGCCGAAGCAAACCCGACAACGGCCGAAGAAGAAGAAAACATTGATGGGACTGACTCCGAAGATGACTACCACATTGCTACGCCCAGCAAGCCCAGTCACCTGGATTTTGGGAAATCAACTGTTTCAAAAGCTGATCTTTCGAAGATGGTGAAAGCAGGTTATTTCAATGAAGATCAGAAGAAGCTACTCCGCTTCGGGGGAGAAGAAACCACCCCGAAGCCAGGGAAGGATGAGATTGTTATCTTCAAAAGCTTTTTAAAGGCTGGGCTGAGATTTCCTCTGCACAATATTATTGCAGAGATATTGAGGAGATTTGGTATCTTTTTTCATCAATTGACTCCTAACGCCATCGTTAGGCTCAATGTTTATATCTGGGCCCTTCGGAGCCAAGCCGTGGAACCGTTTGCTGACAGCTTCTGCCGAGTTCACGAATTACACTACCAAACAAAGGCCAGAAAAGATGGGCTACATGACAATTTTGGTTGCTATAATTTTGCCTACCGAAAGACAACAAAATGTCCTGTCATCAGCTACCGAAGCAAATGGCCAGCAGGCTGGAAATCCGAGTGGTTCTATGTAAAAGTTGACGAAGATATAGAAAAATTGGTACAAAGCCCTTTGGAGTTAATCTTCGGAGAGACAAGGCCACGATGCCGCATCGGCGATCTAAAAGGTCCCACCTGGGCTGCTCTGGGTGAATTTGAAATCATTTCAAAACATATTGGCACCAGGGATCTAGTTCAGGAATTTTTGGCATTCAGAGTCTTCCCTACTCTAAAAGAGTGGGAAATGCCGAAGCTGAAGGGAGAAAAGAAGAAGGGGGAGCTGGTCCGTCTGCCCTATCACTTTAAATTCAAGAAATACTTTAAGAAGCCCTGCAAAGAGTGGTTAGAAACAGTTGAGACAATGTGCAATGAAATCTTGGGGAATTATTCCAAAAAGGAGGATCAATTAATGACAGCGGCCTTCGGCACCCGACCGAAGCGAAGGCTGAACCGAGTATTTGATGCCCTGGGCTTCGAGTACCCAGATTATGAGCAGTTGAACAAGGGTGCCGAGGGCCTCAAAAGAAAAAGAGTAACTGAAATTCTGACAAAGGATGAAGAGCAACCAGCAGCAGAGAAGAAAATCCCGAAGAAAAGGAAAATATCGAGTCCGAAACGGAAAATATCCGAAGAAGAGAGGACCCCCACACCGCCTTCTACCAGCGACGTGGAAGAAATTTTAAAGGTAATGACTGAACCTATGCCCACGAAGCTAAGTCCATTAGGGCTCCGACTGACGAAGCTTTTTCAAAAGGTGGACGAGCCGGATCAGGCGAAGATGAGCAAACACAAACGGCAAAGAATCATTGCGGTAACTGAAGTTATCGATAAGACACCTCCAAGAGCTTCAGTTCAGAAAACAGCAGCTGCCGAAGGCACCAAGAACATTGAAGTCGCCCCTTCGGAGGTCGCGGCTAGCGAAGCCGCTACAGCCGAAGAGGTTAATTTAGAAACAACCATTGAGGATATTAACAAAATTTTGGAAGACATAGATGCAGAAGAAGCCGGTGCTGCTACTGAAAAATCCATGGCCACAGTGCCTGAAAAAGGAAAAGAAATAGCCGAAGATACTTCGGATGACGAAGCTTACTCCTTTCAGAATTTAATTGGGCAAAAACTGACAAAGGACGAAATAGAAGAACTTAAAGAATATGCCAAATCCTGCGGCTACAAGTCAGGTGCCCTCCTATTTGGAGGTGTAGATGATGAAAAACTAGGCTGCATTCGAGACCAGACTGGTGCTAAGGTAATCGGTACTCTATCAAAGAGTATCGGTTTTCCGAAGCTAGAGTCAGACATCAGCCGCTACCGACGACAACATGTCGTTGGTAGTTTATTTTACTCCAACTTCAAGGTGAACAACTTGCCACCTAACTTTTGTCGCTTCTAATAAAAACATGTCTGACGAAGGTTGTGTTCGTACAGAGTATGCTGCTGAGCAAAGCCTTGCAAATGCAACAAGATCTTGAAGATAAAAAGCATGAAGTTATAATTGGAAATTTGGAAAACAAAATAAAGGAGCAATCAGATGCTTTCGAGAAAAAGAACTTTGAGCTCCAGGCAACCGAAGGTTTATTGGCGGAAGCTGAAGCAAAGATATCAGAACTGAATACGAAGCTTCTCCGCCAGTCTGAGCAGTTCGAACGAGAAAAACAAGATCTTAGTGCAAAACTTGAAGCCGAAGCTCAGCAAAATTTAGATTTGAGAAAACTGCTGACAAATCTTCAAGAAAACTGCTTGAATTTTAGCAACAAGTGCATTCAACGACTAAGAAAGATTTTTTACTCAGTTGGAGCCAGCAGTGAAAAATTCACCCCCTCAGCTGAAGATCTGCCGAAGACCTTCGAACATATTGAGGGGGAGATTGACGAGCTCGACGAAGTCATAGCTGGGCATGGTGACTTCTGTGCCTGGGTGGCTTCTCGGGGCACTGCTGCTGCATTTCTGAAGGCCGGCTGCGACCACGGAAAAATTGTTAACAGGCCGAACTTCAGCTTATCTCCATCAATCCTGGATGATATGCCTGACCTCGCCCGAAGTATCTCCAATAGATTTATAAAAATGATATGGACAAAAGGCGGGCGGGAGAAAGCTGGAGACGAAGCACGAAGTCATCTTGAACCAGTAAGAAATGATACTTCGGAGTTACCTTTTCCTTTGCTCTTGATTTTACTTATAATCTCTTAATTTATGTAGGATGTCGAAGGTGAAGATGATGCCTAGGTTATGTCGCCGAAGCTGTTGCCGTAGCTGAAACTTGATGAAGATCAGTAGAAATGTACTGTAGAAAAACTCAGGATATTTTTGTAACAATTCTTGTAAATACAATTAAACTGTCTTCAAGGAACTTTGTACGTACCTTGTAATATATTCTTACCCTTTGCTTGAGGCGCTTTGATGTGGACGAAATCAGTATTTTGAGCCGAAGGCGAAAAAACACCTTCCCTTCTTTTCGTACACAACGAAGCCTAAAAAACTACTTCTCCTTTCTGCCGAAGCTTTTCTTTACAAAAGAAAACATAAAAGACTACTACTCTTTTCTGCCGAAGCTCTTCTTTACATAAGAAAACATAAAGACTACAACTCTTTTCTGCCGAAGCTCTTCTTTACATAAGAAAACATAAAGACTACAACTTTCTTTTACACAACGATTCATAAAAAACCACTTCGAAACTTTTCTTTTACATAATGAATCATAACAAACCATTTCTCCGAAACTTTTCTTTGTGCCGAAGCAACCACTTAGGAACACAAATGCTATGAATGAATGCTTATGCATGCACATGCCATGATGTAATGTAATGTGCAAATGAATATCCGAAGCGTATGTCCGAAGCCACATTCTCAACGATTACTCCTTTAGAATCGACCACACATCAGCTCTGCATTCCCTTGGGAACGACTTTGGAGCATCTTTGCCTTTTACTTAGGCAGTACCAGCGTTGACTTTTCGCTGTAAGCTCTGCATCCCCTTAGGGACGTCTTTGGAGCTTCTTCGTCTTTTACTTAGACGGTATAAGCTCTGCATTCCCTTAGGAACGACTTTGGAGCTTCTTCGCCTTTTACTTTCGGCGGAATCAGCGTTGACTTTTCGCTGTAAGCTCTGCATCCCCTTAGGGACGTCTTCGGAGCTTTTTTCTCTTTTTCAGTTTCGGCACTCGATGGTGCACTCTCAGCTTTTACATTTACATCTTTTGGGGGATTTTGCTCTTATAAAACTAAAAAGGAAAATTACATATGATGGCCCCATTAAAAACCTTTCTCCCCCTTTAGAAAGGAAAAGGGTGCCATAAAAAAGAAAAGATAAAATTACATCAAGTTACACATAGAACCGCCGAAGCTCATCCGCATTCCAAGATCTTGGAATTTCATTGCCGTCCATGTCCTTCAGTCTGTACGAACCAGGCCTTGACGAAGATGCTACTAAGAAAGGCCCTTCCCACTTCAGTTGCAACTTGCCCACTGTATCCGGGTTGGCCACCCTTCGAAGCACGAAATGTCCTGGCTCAATATTTTTTAGCCGGACTTTTCTATCTCGCCATTTGATTGTTTCAGCCTGGTATTTGTTGATATTTTCCACGGCCTGAAGCCTGATCCCTTCTAAGGCATCTTTTTCCACAAGGCAAGTATCTTCGGCACCTGATTCTGCCGAAGCTACCACTCTTATTGATCCAGCTTTAGCTTCTTCTGGAGTTATTGCTTCGTCACCAAATAATAACTTGAATGGGGTAAAACCTGTAGACCTTGATGTTGTTGTATTGTGGCTCCACACCACTTTGATCAACTGATCTGGCCATTTTCCCCTTGGTTGATTAAAAATTAACTTCATTATTCCTGTCATTATGATGCCGTTGGCCCTTTCAACAAGCCCATTCGACTCCGGATGCCTGACTGACGCAAAATGGATCTTCGTGCCAATTTGGTCACAGAAATTTCTGAAATCTTCGGAGTCGAACTGTGTTCCATTATCTACAGTGATAGCCTTCGGCACTCCGAAGCGACAGACAATATTCTGCCAGAAAAATTTTTGGACAGTGGCCGAAGTTATTGTGGCTAATGGCTTCGCCTCAATCCATTTGGAAAAATACTCCACAGCTACTATAACATATTTTAGGTTGCCTTGGGCCGGTGGCAATGGACCCAACAAGTCAAGGCCCCACCTTTGCAATGGCCAGATGGGTTGTATCAGCTGTGTTAATGACGAAGGTTGTTTTTGATCTCTTGCACATTTTTGACAACCTTCGCATTTTTGAACTAACTCCGCTGCATCCGAAGCTGCCTTCGGCCAATAAAATCCTTGGCGGAATACTTTTCCAAGTAACGGCCTGGATCCGATGTGGGATCCGCACAGGCCTGCATGTATCTCCTTCATCAACTCTATACCTTCGGCTCTAGACAAGCACTTAAGCAGCGGGGCACAAACTCCACGCTTGTACAACTCCCCTTCTATCATGACATAGGGACGAGCTCTTGCCTCTATCCTCTTATTATAAGCTTCGTCATCTGATAGGAAGTTACCCTGAAGGTAAGAGATTATTTCAGTTCTCCAATCTTCACTGTACACAGGAGAAATGTTAAGGACTGCTCTTTCGAGTAGCTCCACTGAAGGTGCCTTTATTGTCTCAAAGAACACGTCCGAAGGTAGCGGCAGTCTCTGTGCTGCAGACTTGGCCAACAAATCAGCATGCTCATTCTGCCCTCGAGGGATATTCTTAACAGAAAATCCTTCGAAGGAAGCTTCGATCCTTCGGACCGTGTCTAGGTACTTTTCAAGCTTCGGGTCTTTAGCCTTGCAACTTTTATCAATATGACCCGAAACAACCTGAGAATCAGTTTTAAGGATCGCCCTTCTGACCCCCATTGCCTTTAGTTTCCGAAGACCCAGGAGCAAGGCTTCGTACTCAGCGATATTATTTGTGCAGCTGAAGTCAAGTCTTGCTGCATAGCAAGTTTTAACCTTGGACGGAGAGACCAACACAGCAGCTGCGCCTGCTCCGAAGGTTCCCCAAGAGCCATCACAAAACACTGTCCATGCTTCGGCATCTTTATTCGCTTCCTCGTCCTGAGCCCCTGGCGTCCAGTCGGCAATGAAATCTGCCAATGCTTGAGACTGAATTGAGGATCTATGCACATAATCAATGTAAAATTCATTGAGTTCCGCGACCCATTTTCCAATACGCCCAGTAGCTTCTCTGTTCCTCATGATGTCCTTCAACGGCTGCGAAGAGGGAACAATAATGTTGAATGCCTGAAAGTAATGCCGAAGCTTCCTGGATGCCATTAAAACGGCATATAATATCTTCTCCAGCTCTGTATAATTTTTCTTTGAGACACTGAGGACCTCAGACACAAAATATACTGGGACCTGCTTCTTAGCTTGTCCATCAAACTTCTCCTGGACAAGCGCCGCACTTACTGCTGAGTGCGAAGCTGCCACATATAACAACAGAGAAGCCCCTGGCGTTGGTGGAGTTAATGTTGTGAGATCTATTAAATATTGCTTCAGCTCTTCAAAGGCTTTTTGTTGACTTGGGCCCCATTGAAAGACTTCAGCTGACTTCAGCACCTCGAAGAATGGTAAGTTTCTTTCTGCTGATCGAGATATAAATCTGTTGAGAGATGCCAGCCTTCCTGTCAATCTTTGGGCCCCCTTTCTTGTGGTTGGTGGCTCCATTCGAAGTATAGCTTCGATTTTATTTGGGTTAGCTTCGATTCCCTTCGTTGAAACCAAACACCCAAGAAATTTGCCCTTCTTCACTCCGAAGACGCATTTTTCTGGATTCAGCTTCAGACCAGCCTGTCTGAAGCTGGCGAAGGTCTCCTGCAAATCAGCAATATGATTTTCTTGCTTCGTGCTCTTTACGATAATGTCATCAACATAGGTCAACACATTTCTGCCTATCTGAGATTGGAGGACCTTCGCAGTCATTCTGCTGAAACTCCCTCCAGCATTCTTGAGCCCCTCAGGCATCCGAAGATAGCAATATGTACCACTTGGGGTTATGAAGCTAGTCTTCGGCTCATCTTCCTTCTTCATCCAGATTTGATGATAGCCTGAGTAGCAGTCTAGGAGACTCATGAGCTCCGAAGAAGCTGCTGCATCAACTAAAGAGTCTATCCTTGGCAGTGGAAATTCATCCTTCGGGCAAGCCTTGTTGAGATCTGTGAAATCAATACACATTCTCCACTTGCCATTGGCCTTCTTCACCATAACAGTGTTAGCTAGCCACTCTGGGTACTTCACTTCTCTGATAACTCCTGCACTGAGGAGTCTTTTTACTTCATTACGAGCCCCTTCGGCCTTATCATCAGACATTTTCCGAAGCCTCTGCTTTCGGGGTCTGAAGGATGGATCAACATTAAGCGAATGTTCAATAACATCCCGATTTACTCCACAGAGATCATTAGCTGACCATGCAAAGACATCTTTGTTGTTGAATAAAAACCTTATCAAGGTTTTCTCCTGATCTTCAGATAATTGGGAGCCCAATAACACCTTCTGCTCTGCTATATCTTCGCACAATAACATGGGCTTCGGTTGATCTGCTGAAGCTGCCTTCTCCCTCCTGAATTTGTACTGTTCACAAGCTTCAGCCCCATCTATGTTATGGATTGCCTTAGAATCAGTCCAGCTTCCTTCGGCCCTTCTAGCAGCTTCCTGACTTCCATGAATAGCAATAGGTCCTTGGTCCGAAGGTATCTTCATGCAGAGATAAGCTGGGTGAAGAATTGCTTCGAAGGCATTAAGAGTGCCACGGCCGATGATAGCATTGTAAGGATACTCCATGTCAACAATATCAAACACAATTTGCTCAGTCCTTGTGTTGTTGACAAATCCGAAGGTTACCGGCATGGTAATCTTCCCAAGTGCCACAATCTGCCGCCCTCCGAAGCCACAAAGAGGGTGCGTAGCATCATGAATCTTGTCTTCGGGCTCCTGCATTTGTCTGAAGGCTTTAGCAAATATGATGTCAGCTGCACTGCCTGTATCAACTAGGACATTGTGGACCAGAAATCCTTTGATCACGCAAGAAATAACCATAGCATCATTGTGAGGATAATCCTTAAGCTGAAGGTCTTCCTGAGAGAAGGTAATTGGAATATGAGACCATTTTGACTTGATGAAAGGTCCCTGCACTCCAACATGCTGCACCCTTCTCTGAGCCTCCTTCTTCTGCTTCTTGTTAGCCGGCTCTGAGCAAGAACCGCCTGTTATCGGGAGCACCAGCTTCGAAGCCGAAGCAGCTCCAGCTTGATTGTTGAACGAAGCCATCAGCTCAGAAAAGTGGAAGTGAGTTCACCCACGGTGGGCGCCAATGTTGGGGACTTGTTCTCAAATGCTAAGAGTTAAGAACAAGGCAACACAGAAAATGTTAGATATTAAGGTCCTTCGTCCTTCACTTCGTTATATCCCCTCAGGATATAAGGAACTTCGGACGAGGGTTACGAAGGACGCACCTTCGTAAACATAATAACGTAGGGTGAAGCGTTCACATAAATCATGAAGTATAAAATGGACTGTTAACATAGAATCATTTTCATTTCTATTAATATGAATATAAATAACAGATGTACCTTCGGTCTTGAGGAAGGCAAGAGTACAAGTCTGATGTGAAGGCAAATGACAGGTTCGCGTGAACAGTACAGTGGTACTGTTCATCTATTTATAGGTGCAGGTCGCAGCCTGTGACAAATTACAATTATGCCCCTTACAAATGTTTACAACATTGACTCTGACCTATATGAATAAAAAGGTCATTCTATCTCTATGTCGGTTTAAAACGCCGAAGCTCCATAAAAAAGGACCTTCGGCCATTTCTTGGAGACAACTCCAGCCGAAGCTGCTTCTTCGTGTGAGACCTTCGGCGCACCGAAGCACGACCCCAACACCGCATGTCAGCTCGTTCTCCTCAACGGATCCCTCCGAGCTCGGCGGTGACCGCGCGTGGAATCCGGGGTCGGGGAGGTTGTTGCGGGCGCTCGGGCCGACCTTCTGGGGATTTAAGGCCATATGATGAGTGCCTAATCCTCATCCCACCCGAAGATCGCCGACTCCACCGCTAACACCTCCGCGGCCGTAGCACACGACCGCCGTCGCTTGTTTCCACCATCCCCGCCGTTCGGTGCCCATAACCGGGGCTCGGTCGTTCGCTGGAGTACGCGGATTGCGCTCGGGGGACAATCGGGGTGAGCAAGGCCTCGGCTAACCGCGAATTCGTCGCCGTAGTGAAGACCTCCGCCGTGCGCCGTGGGCAGGCCTCCCGGTGACCTAATCCTCGATAAAAATCCCACCTCTGTGCTCGCCATCTTCCTAATTTCATTTTGCACCAACTGATTTGGCGAATCAACTCACGGGTGGGCGAATTTGGGACGCGTCGGCGATGGCTTCGCCGCGGCGTGGCGCGGAGCGCCGTCGGAGAGGATCAAACGGTAGAAGAACACTTGTGGCCGTTGGATCTCTAATATGCGGCCCAGATTAGACAATAGCGTACCGATTGGGTTGGGACAAGCGTGCGCCGTTGGATGGATGTTGGACGGCTCGGATTAGATCTCATACCGATCCAGCGGCACCTAACCACAACCATTGATCCGCGATCCCGCGGCTCATATTGGTTCTAGATTCATTAAATCTGCGTGCTCGGTTCGGGATCTGACGGATCTGCGCGATTCGTGATCGGCACCGTTGATTTCGGATCCTAGGGTTACTGTCGCGTACCGTTTCATAATAGGTTAGGTATAATCCTGCGCGCTCGAATCGGATCGGACGGCTAGAAATCGTCGGTACCCCTTCGCGGGGCATTTTTCTAAAGAGACCCCGAGGAAAGCAAAAATCAACCCGCCGTCCTTTAGTCACTATGCGCTGTGTCTCGGTAAACTTGCGCCAGAACCCCTGCGCTTTCTAGAATTCGAGGCCCAGTCCAGTGATCGTTTAAATTGAATAAATAAAATAGAAAATAGATTTTTAATATGAAAATAATTGCTAGAACTTTGATAATTCATAGAAAATTCATATGAGCTCCAAATTGGTCCATTCCAGTTCCTAAATTTTTGTAATAATATGGTCTACGCATTAGTGCCTCTGTTTTAGCATGAAAGGCTCATTTAAATTTATCTAATACTTAATCTTGTATTAAATACATAAAAGCTACAGAAATTCATAACTTGAAATATATAACTCCAAATTTAGTGATTCCAGTTCCTATGGTTTCATTTTAATGTGTAGATTTTTACTGTATATTTTATTCATCTGTTTGGTGTGATGTTGATTTTGGCTATACTATGTATGTATTGTGTTGATGCGAGTAGACGAGCAAGCCACTATGGAAACTGAGGTTCAACAAGTAGAAGTAGCTGAGCAGGAGCTCATTACAGGCAAGTTGTGCCCTTGATCACTTACTTTTCCCAGCCATGTTCTTATTAATTTTAATGATCTGCATAGGTTAATTTTGATGGGAGCCTTTATGTACCCCAGTTTTGATTACCTCTATACCTTGTTCACCCCTGGAATATTTTTGGGTAGTACTTGCTATTGCTTTATGTGGATTGGGTATGGAGATTCATTATTCATGATTATTCTGTTATTATCTTGTTATTATTATTGTTCATGTTAAGATCATTAAATTAATGGGAACATGGAGCGACCACCCGGGAAAACAGTGCTACCACAAGGGTTTAATGGGACGCCCTTGGCTGACTAATTAGGAAAGCTAGTGGAAGACTACCTTACCCGAAAGGGGCAAGGGCAGTAGGGGAGAGGTCAGTGTAGGGAGGTCCCTGGTTGATTTTGCTGCGATGGCGGTCAGCCAGGAACCCTGCACTGGATCTTCCTATAAACTGTAGCGGGTTTTCGGAAGCTAGTGGAACTTTGTAAAGGCCTCGTAGTGGATCCCTAGCCATTCACCTCGGTAGTGTCTAAGGGCCTTGCAAACCCAGGCGACATGGGATACACGACTTGTGGGTAAAGATGTGCAACCTCTGCAGAGTGTAAAACTAGTATACTAGCCGTGCTCACGGTCATGAGCGGCTCGGACCCTCACATGATTAACTATGGAACTTAAGTTTAATTTGACATTTGCATCGCATTTGGGATTATTTTACTATTACTGTTCTTTATTATTATTCAGGTTTGGTATTTACTTACACTTAGTAATTGCTAATAAAATTTTGACCAACTTATAAAAGCAATGCTCAGCCTTAGCCTTTATTTCATTGATTAGCCTTACACTACATGAACTCCCACCTTTGGTGAGTTCATGCCACATTATTCCCCACGACTTGTTGAGCTATGAACGTATGTGAGCTCACTCTTGCTGTCTCACACCCCCCCCACAGGAGAAGAACAGGTGGTTGAAGAGGAGCCGCCTAACACTGAGGAGTTCGATCTGATCTAGGTGGCGTTTCTCAGTTGACATTGGCGCCGACGATCCTTAGTTCGTTTTACATTTACTATTTTATTTTGTAATAAGACTTCCGCTATGTAATAAGTACTCTGATGTTTTATGACATTTATCTCTATACACTCTGTTATTATATATGTTGTCTTCTTTGGCGCATGTATGAGATGCACCCGGCTTTGTCCTTTAAAACCGGGTGTTACAGAAGTGGTATCAGAGGAAATGTTGACTGTAGGACGAAACCTAGATAGACTGGACAAACCCTTACCTACTTATCTCATTCTGATTCATTCTACACTCACCTTACTCTGATTCTTTCTACACTTATCTTGATCCTATCTCACCTTCTACTGTTCTACTCTGATCATTCTTACCTTTTCTACTCTGAGACAAGATGGATTTCACACCTTGGAATCCCTACCCCTATGACCTTTTTAAGAGATAGGAAGCCTAAGACAAAATTAAAACTATTTTCTCTATTAAAAAAATGTTGGTTGATTGTGCTGATGCTAAATGTCTGATTTGCTTCTTTGATTGATTGAATTATTATAGATGGACATCTTAGCATGTACCAACATAAGGTATTGAATTAGCTATAGTAGGTGAAATATTAATCTGCTTAGCTAATAAATCCCCCAAAGTAACATGATTGTAATTACTGCCTTGTCTACTGCTCTTTCTTACCATATGTATCTAACTCAGATGGTCAATACCAGGAGGGGTGGTGGAATTGATTTGCCTCCTAACCGACACACTCGAAGGATATATAGACAACCTCAGCCACAGCCTGCAGAGATGAATCCTCCCAATCCTCCACCAGGCGGAGTTGACCCACTGGTTGCTGCTCAGATGGCGGTGATGCAGCAAATGGCGGACACCATGGCTGATATGCGTGCCCAGATGCAGCAAGAACGCCAAGAGATGCGTCAGGAAAGAGAAGACATACGCCAGGAGTTGCGCCAGGAGCGAGATGAGATACGCCAAGAAAGGAGGGCGCAACAACAGCAGCTGCAACAACAAATGCAACAGCAACAACAGCAGCAACAAGTACCACTGCCTCCACCACCACCACCAGTTCCACCTCGTGATAAGCACCGGGAGTTTATGAGTCACAAGCCACCAACCTTCGCCAGCTCACCTGATCCACTGGACGCGGACGATTGGTTGAAGTCAATCGAGAAGATGCTGAATATTGCACAATGCACTGACCGGGAGAAGGTTTTATATGCTTCTAGACGTCTGACTGGTCCTGCTGCTGACTGGTGGGATTCTTATACTGCTGCCCATGATGCTGCGGATACTATTACTTGGGCAGAGTTTAGTACACAGTTCAGGAACTACCATATTCCAGCTGGTATGATAAAGATCAAGAAGAAGGAGTTTCTGTCATTGAAGCAAGGCAGTATGTCAGTCAGCGAGTACAGAGATAAATTTATTCAGCTGTCGAGATATGCTCTAGAGGAAGTTGCTGAGGATGAGAGAAAGCAGGAGCATTTCATTGAAGGACTTAATGGACCACTGCAGTATGCTCTAGTGGCACACACATTTCCATCATTTCAGAGACTGTTGGATAAGGCCCTGGCTATTGAACACAAGCGTGTTCAACTGGGTGATTTGAAGAGGAAGGCTATCTCACAGGGACTAGGAAGCAGCAGTGTTCGTCCTCGCTACAGTTCACCACAGGGTACACCGACCCGACCAGGAGGACCGCGCCCAGTTCAGCAATCACCACTTAGGACTCCACCTCCTCGACAGGCTACTCCCACTGGCACCCCGACGAAGTTTGCAGGACAGAGCCCGGGCACTCAATGTTTCAAGTGTGGGAAGATTGGTCATTATGCAAATGTCTGCCCACAGAGGATTGCTACTACTCCAGTTCAGAACAAGCAACAGACCCCTGGCAAGGGATATTCTATAGCCAGGGTGAATCAAGTCAGCGTTGATGATACTCCTGATGGTGGGGACCTCGTAATTGGTATGTTTTATGTTAATACAATTCCTGCAACAATATTATTTGATTCTGGTGCTACACATTCATTCATGTCTGCTAGATATGCCAACACAAATGAAATACCACTGCTAAATATGAGAAAACCCCTGATAGTAATTACACCTAAAGGGCCTGTTGAGGCGAATCAAATGACACGTAGATTGACATTAACCATTATGGGTAGAGAATTTGGAGCTACTGCTATAATATTAGAGTCAAGCAGTATAGATCTGATCCTTGGTATGTCATGGCTAAGAAAGGCAAAGGTCGTTATAGCATGTGGTAGGGGTACCATAGAACTCACTACCACTAAAGGAGAAAGATTTCAAGTTAATATTGCAGTAACCTCCTCATCCATGCGTACAATGTTCTTTATGCCTGAGGAGTTTGTTGGCGACAATATCCGGGTGGTTAGGGATTTTCCGGATGTCTTTCCAGAGGAGTTACCAGGGATGCCACCTGATAGAGAAGTTGAGTTTGTTATTGATCTCTTACCTGGAACCGCCCCTATTTCTAAACGGCCATATAGGATGTCCGTAGAAGAGTTGAAGGAACTTAAGAAGCAGTTGACGGAGTTACAAGAGGCTGGTTACATTCGTCCAAGTTCCTCACCTTGGGGAGCACCGGTGTTATTTATGCAGAAGAAGGATGGATCGCAACGGATGTGTGTGGATTATAGATCTCTTAATGATGTTACGGTGAAGAACAAGTATCCGTTGCCCCGTATTGAGGATTTATTTGATCAGATGCGAGGTGCTAGAGTATTCTCGAAGATTGATCTCCGATCGGGATATCATCAGATGAAGATTAGACCATCAGATATTCCTAAGACGGCTTTCTCGACTCGATATGGATTATATGAGTTTACTGTTATGTCATTTGGACTAACCAATGCACCAGCTTACTTCATGAATTTGATGAATAAGGTGTTTATGGAGTATTTGGACAGATTCGTCGTGGTGTTCATCGACGATATTCTTATCTATTCTAGGAATGAAAGTGATCTTGAACAACATCTGAGGTTGGTGCTACAGAAGTTACGAGATAATCAACTCTATGCTAAGTTCAGCAAGTGCGAGTTTTGGATTGACAAGGTGCCATTCCTTGGTCATATTATTTCTAATGGAGGAATAGCCGTGGATCCTGCTAAAGTGAAGGAGATAATGGAGTGGAGAGTGCCCACTACAGTTACGGAGGTTCGGAGTTTCTTGGGACTCGCAGGATACTATCGGAGATTTATTGAAGGATTTTCTAAGATTGCTAAGCCCATGACATCGCTTTTGGAGAAAGGAAGAGAATTCAAATGGGATGAGAAATGCCAAGAGAGTTTTGATCAATTGAAGGAGAGATTGATGTCACCTCCAGTATTGATTATGCCAGATCTGCAGAAGGGATTTGACATTTATTGTGATGCATGTGGCCAAGGACTTGGATGTGTGCTTATGCAAGATGGTCATGTGATTGCCTATGCATCTCGTCAGTTGCGGAAGCATGAACTGAACTACCCCACCCATGACTTAGAGTTGGTTGCCGTTGTGCATGCACTTAAGATTTGGAGACACTACATCATGGGAACTAAGTGCCAAGTATACACGGATCATAAGAGTTTGAAGTATATATTCACTCAGAAGGATCTCAACCTTAGGCAACGCCGTTGGTTGGAGCTCATTAAGGATTATGACTTGGAGATTCACTATCACCCAGGCAAGGCAAATTTGGTTGCAGATGCCTTGAGTCGGAAGGAGCATGATCACTCCGCTTTCGTTGTCCAGCTACCTGATGAATTAGCAAAAGACTTTGAGAGGCTCAACCTGGGAATTGTTACACATACGGAAGGAGTGACTATTGAATTGGAACCTACCTTGGAGCAAGAAATTCGTAAAGGTCAGGTTGGTGATGCCAAAATCCAGGAGATCAAGGATCTGATAACAGAGGGTAGAGGCCCGGAATTCACAGAGGATGAGCAAGGCACGATATGGTTCAAGAATCGGATCTGTGTTCCCGATATTGATAGTCTTCGGGAAACCATATTGAAGGAGGCACATGATTCAGTTTATTCTATCCACCCTGGGAGTACTAAGATGTATCAAGATTTGAAGCAAAAGTATTGGTGGTATGGACTAAAGAGAGATGTGGCTGCACATGTGGCTATGTGCGATGTATGCCAAAGAGTTAAAGCTGAACACCAGAGGCCAGCCGGACTATTGCACCCACTGAAGATACCTGAGTGGAAATGGGAAGAGATTGGCATGGACTTCATTGTTGGATTACCCCGCACGTCTGCTGGATATGATTCTATATGGGTGATTGTGGACAGGCTAACCAAGGTAGCCCACTTTATTCCAGTGAAGACTACTTATTCAGGAGCTAAGTTGGCAGAGTTGTACATGGCACGGATTGTATGCCTGCATGGTGTGCCAAAGAAAATTGTGTCAGACCGGGGATCACAGTTTACTTCTCGGTATTGGAAGAAATTGCACGAGTCATTGGATACAAGATTGAATTTTAGTTCGTCTTACCATCCCCAGACTGATGGGCAGACTGAGAGGACTAACCAAGTACTGGAAGATATGTTAAGAGCTTGTGCTCTTAAGCATGGTGGAAGTTGGGATAAGAGTCTACCGTATGCGGAGTTCTCATATAATAATAGCTATCAGGCCAGCTTGAAGATGTCACCGTTTGAGGCTTTGTATGGCAGAAAGTGCAGGACTCCCTTGTATTGGAATCAAACTGGTGAAAGGCAGTTGTTTGGGCCTGAGATTATACAAGAAGCAGAGGAACAAGTTCAGCAAATAAGGGAGAATTTGAGAACTGCACAATCCAGGCAGAAAAGTTATGCTGACACCCGGAGAAGACTACTTGAGTTTAAGGAGGGAGATTATGTCTATTTGAAGGTGTCACCACTCCGGGGCATGAGAAGGTTCAAAGTCAAAGGAAAGTTGTCCCCTCGCTTTATTGGACCCTTTTTAATCTTAAAGCGAGTGGGAGAGGTTGCATACCAATTGGAGTTACCGGATCATCTTGCGGATGTTCACGATGTCTTTCATGTATCTCAGCTGAAGAAATGTCTCAGGGTGCCTGAAGAACAGCAACCAATGGAAGACCTTAGTGTTCAAGAGGATTTGACTTATGCTGAGTACCCCATCAAGATTTTGGATACTCTGACTCGAGTTACGAGGAATAAGGTAATAAAGATGTGCAAAGTGCAATGGAGTCACCACGGTGAAGATGAAGCAACTTGGGAAAGAGAAGAAGAGCTTCGTATAGATTTCCCCCACCTTTTTCCTAGATCTTCTTAAATCTCGAGGACGAGATTATTTTTAAGGGGGGTAGGATTTGTAATACTCAAAGTTGTATACCAAGAGTAATAGAGAGAGCTCCTCATTTTGTGTGTCTTATTTGCATCATAAAAAGAGCACCTATGTAATTGAGAGTGACTAAATAAAACAACTACTCTAAAATAAAGAAAAAGTGCATTTGTTGGAGTTTTATGCGTTTGTGCATTAAATAAAACCATGAGTATAAAAATAATAAGGTAATAATTATTTGAAGCTTGATTAAACCCTAAATTTGAAATTAGGGTTTTGAAAATAAGGAAAAGAGAAGAGATATGAAAATATAAATAAAATGTATCAATAAATATCTTCAGGCTTAGCATTTTTAATTGCAAAAATAGAGTTTATAAATGAAGATCCACAAAAGTTTGAATTAATTCAAATTGGGTTTGAAAATGAAGAAAATAGAAAGGAAAAATAAAAAGAAAAAGACTAAAACCTTACCTGGGCCGCCAACCTGGAATTCGGCCCGCTCCAGCTTTCCACCCGCGCAGCCCACACCTAACGCGCGCGGCCGATTTCCCTCTCACTGACTCTGCGGGCCCCGCAACCCAGAGACGCTGCTCGCGCTCCCTCACTACCGCGCGGGTCCCACCGTCCAGTCGCATTCGCGTGCGCTCGGTCTCTCTGCTCCGTGGGACCCGCATGTCAGCTCGTTCTCCTCAACGGATCCCTCCGAGCTCGGCGGTGACCGCGCGCGGAATCCGGGGTACGGGGAGGTTGTTGCGGGCGCTTGGGCCGACCTTCTGGGGATTTAAGGCCATATGATGAGTGCCTAATCCTCATCCCACCCGAAGATCGCCGACTCCACTGCTAACACCTCCGCGGCCGTAGCACACGACCGCCGTCGCTTGGTTCCACCATCCCCGCCGTTCGGTGCCCATAACCGGGGCTCGGTCGTTCGCTGGAGTACGCGGATTGCGCTCGGGGGACAATCGGGGTGAGCAAGGCCTCGGCTAACCGCGAATTCGTCGCCGTAGTGAAGACCTCCGCCGTGCGCCGTGGGCAGGCCTCCCGGTGACCTAATCCTCGGTAAAAATCCCACCTCTGTGCTCGCCATCTTCCTAATTTCATTTTGCACCAACTGATTTGGCGAATCAACTCACGGGTGGGCGAATTTGGGACGCGCCGGTGATGGCTTCGCCGCGGTGTGGCGCGGAGCGCCGTCGGAGAGGATCGAACGGTAGAAGAACACTTGTGGCCGTTGGATCTCTAATATGCGGCCCAGATTAGACAATAGCGTACCGATTGGGTTGGGACAAGCGTGCGCCGTTGGATGGATGTTGGACGGCTCGGATTAGATCTCATACCGATCCAGCGGCACCTAACCACAACCGTTGATCCGCGATCCCGCGGCTCATATTGGTTCTAGATTCATTAAATCTGCGTGCTCGGTTCGGGATCTGACGGATCTGCGCGATTCGTGATCGGCACCGTTGATTTCGGATCCTAGGGTTACTGTCGCGTACCGTTTCATAATAGGTTAGGTATAATCTTGCGCGCTCGAATCGGATCGGACGGCTAGAAATCGTCGGTACCCCTTCGCGGGGCATTTTTCTAAAGAGACCCCGAGGAAAGCAGAAATCAACCCGCCGTCCTTTAGTCACTATGCGCTGTGTCTCGGTAAACTTGCGCCAGAACCCCTGCGCTTTCTAGAATTCGAGGCCCAGTCCAGTGATCGTTTAAATTGAATAAATAAAATAGAAAATAGATTTTTAATATGAAAATAATTGCTAGAACTTTGATAATTCATAGAAAATTCATATGAGCTCCAAATTGGTCCATTCCAGTTCCTAAATTTTTGTAATAATATGGTCTACGCATTAGTGCCTCTGTTTTAGCATGAAAGGCTCATTTAAATTTATCTAATACTTAATCTTGTATTAAATACATAAAAGCTACAGAAATTCATAACTTGAAATATATAACTCCAAATTTAGTGATTCCAGTTCCTATGGTTTCATTTTAATGTGTAGATTTTTACTGTATATTTTATTCATCTGTTTGGTGTGATGTTGATTTTGGCTATACTATGTATGTATTGTGTTGATGCGAGTAGACGAGCAAGCCACTGTGGAAACTGAGGTTCAACAAGTAGAAGTAGCTGAGCAGGAGCTCATTACAGGCAATTTGTGCCCTTGATCACTTACTTTTCCCAGCCATGTTCTTATTAATTTTAATGATCTGCATAGGTTAATTTTGATGGGAGCCTTTATGTACCCCAGTTTTGATTACCTCTATACCTTGTTCACCCCTGGAATATTTTTGGGTAGTACTTGCTATTGCTTTATGTGGATTGGGTATGGAGATTCATTATTCATGATTATTCTGTTATTATCTTGTTATTATTATTGTTCATGTTAAGATCATTAAATTAATGGGAACATGGAGCGACCACCCGGGAAAACAGTGCTACCACAAGGGTTTAATGGGACGCCCTTGGCTGACTAATTAGGAAAGCTAGTGGAAGACTACCTTACCCGAAAGGGGCAAGGGCAGTAGGGGAGAGGTCAGTGTAGGGAGGTCCCTGGTTGATTTTGCTGCGATGGCGGTCAGCCAGGAACCCTGCACTGGATCTTCCTATAAACTGTAGCGGGTTTTCGGAAGCTAGTGGAACTTTGTAAAGGCCTCGTAGTGGATCCCTAGCCATTCACCTCGGTAGTGTCTAAGGGCCTTGCAAACCCAGGCGACATGGGATACACGACTTGTGGGTAAAGATGCGCAACCTCTGCAGAGTGTAAAACTAGTATACTAGCCGTGCTCACGGTCATGAGCGGCTCGGACCCTCACATGATTAACTATGGAACTTAAGTTTAATTTGACATTTGCATCGCATTTGGGATTATTTTACTATTACTGTTCTTTATTATTATTCAGGTTTGGTATTTACTTACACTTTGTAATTGCTAATAAAATTTTGACCAACTTATAAAAGCAATGCTCAGCCTTAGCCTTTATTTCATTGATCAGCCTTACACTACATGAACTCCCACCTTTGGTGAGTTCATGCCACATTATTCCCCACGACTTGTTGAGCTATGAACGTATGTGAGCTCACTCTTGCTGTCTCACACCCCCCACAGGAGAAGAACAGGTGGTTGAAGAGGAGCCGCCTAACACTGAGGAGTTCGATCTGATCTAGGTGGCGTTTCTCAGTTGACATTGGCGCCGACGATCCTTAGTTCGTTTTACATTTACTATTTTATTTTGTAATAAGACTTCCGCTATGTAATAAGTACTCTGATGTTTTATGACATTTATCTCTATACACTCTGTTATTATATATGTTGTCTTCTTTGGCGCATGTATGAGATGCACCCGGCTTTGTCCTTTAAAACCGGGTGTTACAGAAGTGGTATCAGAGGAAATGTTGACTGTAGGACGAAACCTAGATAGACTGGACAAACCCTTACCTACTTATCTCATTCTGATTCATTCTACACTCACCTTACTCTAATTCTTTCTACACTTATCTTGATCCTATCTCACCTTCTACTGTTCTACTCTGATCATTCTTACCTTTTCTACTCTGAGACAAGATGGATTTCACACCTTGGAATCCCTACCCCTATGACCTTTTTAAGAGATAGGAAGCCTAAGACAAAATTAAAACTATTTTCTCTATTAAAAAATGTTGGTTGATTGTGCTGATGCTAAATGTCTGATTTGCTTCTTTGATTGATTGAATTATTATAGATGGACATCTTAGCATGTACCAACATAAGGTATTGAATTAGCTATAGTAGGTGAAATATTAATCTGCTTAGCTAATAAATCCCCCAAAGTAACATGATTGTAATTACTGCCTTGTCTACTGCTCTTTCTTACAATATGTATCTAACTCAGATGGTCAATACCAGGAGGGGTGGTGGAATTGATTTGCCTCCTAACCGACACACTCGAAGGATATATAGACAACCTCAGCCACAGCCTGCAGAGATGAATCCTCCCAATCCTCCACCAGGCGGAGTTGACCCACTGGTTGCTGCTCAGATGGCGGTGATGCAGCAAATGGCGGACACCATGGCTGATATGCGTGCCCAGATGCAGCAAGAACGCCAAGAGATGCGTCAGGAAAGAGAAGACATACGCCAGGAGTTGCGCCAGGAGCGAGATGAGATACGCCAAGAAAGGAGGGCGCAACAACAGCAACTGCAACAACAAATGCAACAGCAACAACAGCAGCAACAAGTACCACTGCCTCCACCACCACCACCAGTTCCACCTCGTGATAAGCACCGGGAGTTTATGAGTCACAAGCCACCAACCTTCGCCAGCTCACCTGATCCACTGGACGCGGACGATTGGTTGAAGTCAATCGAGAAGATGCTGAATATTGCACAATGCACTGACCGGGAGAAGGTTTTATATGCTTCTGGACGTCTGACTGGTCCTGCTGCTGACTGGTGGGATTCTTATACTGCTGCCCATGATGCTGCGGATACTATTACTTGGGCAGAGTTTAGTACACAGTTCAGGAACTACCATATTCCAGCCGGTATGATAAAGATCAAGAAGAAGGAGTTTCTGTCATTGAAGCAAGGCAGTATGTCAGTCAGCGAGTACAGAGATAAATTTATTCAGCTGTCGAGATATGCTCCAGAGGAAGTTGCTGAGGATGAGAGAAAGCAGGAGCATTTCATTGAAGGACTTAATGGACCACTGCAGTATGCTCTAGTGGCACACACATTTCCATCATTTCAGAGACTGTTGGATAAGGCCCTGGCTATTGAACACAAGCGTGTTCAACTGGGTGATTTGAAGAGGAAGACTATCTCACAGGGACTAGGAAGCAGCAGTGTTCGTCCTCGCTACAGTTCACCACAGGGTACACCGACCCGACCAGGAGGACCGCGCCCAGTTCAGCAATCACCACTGAGGACTCCACCTCCTCGACAGACTACTCCCACTGGCACCCCGACGAAGTTTGCAGGACAGAGCCCGGGCACTCAATGTTTCAAGTGTGGGAAGATTGGTCATTATGCAAATGTCTGCCCACAGAGGATTGCTACTACTCCAGTTCAGAACAAGCAACAGACCCCTGGCAAGGGATATTCTATAGCCAGGGTGAATCAAGTCAGCGTTGATGATACTCCTGATGGTGGGGACCTCGTAATTGGTATGTTTTATGTTAATACAATTCCTGCAACAATATTATTTGATTCTGGTGCTATACATTCATTCATGTCTGCTAGATATGCCAACACAAATGAAATATCACTGCTAAATATGAGAAAACCCCTGATAGTAATTACACCTAAAGGGCCCGTTGAGGCGAATCAAATGACACGTAGATTGACATTAACCATTATGGGTAGAGAATTTGGAGCTACTGCTATAATATTAGAGTCAAGCAGTATAGATCTGATCCTTGGTATGTCATGGCTAAGAAAGGCAAAGGTCGTTATAGCATGTGGTAGGGGTACCATAGAACTCACTACCACTAAAGGAGAAAGATTTCAAGTTAATATTGCAGTAACCTCCTCATCCATGCGTACAATGTTCTTTATGCCTGAGGAGTTTGTTGGCGACAATATCCGGGTGGTTAGGGATTTTCCGGATGTCTTTCCAGAGGAGTTACCAGGGATGCCACCTGATAGAGAAGTTGAGTTTGTTATTGATCTCTTACCTGGAACCGCCCCTATTTCTAAACGGCCATATAGGATGTCCGTAGAAGAGTTGAAGGAACTTAAGAAGCAGTTGACGGAGTTACAAGAGGCTGGTTACATTCGTCCAAGTTCCTCACCTTGGGGAGCACCGGTGTTATTTGTGCAGAAGAAGGATGGATCGCAACAGATGTGTGTGGATTATAGATCTCTTAATGATGTTACGGTGAAGAACAAGTATCCGTTGCCCCGTATTGAGGATTTATTTGATCAGATGCGAGGTGCTAGAGTATTCTCGAAGATTGATCTCCGATCGGGATATCATCAGATGAAGATTAGACCATCAGATATTCCTAAGACGGCTTTCTCGACTCGATATGGATTATATGAGTTTACTGTTATGTCATTTGGACTAACCAATGCACCAGCTTACTTCATGAATTTGATGAATAAGGTGTTTATGGAGTATTTGGACAGATTCGTCGTGGTGTTCATCGACGATATTCTTATCTATTCTAGGAATGAAAGTGATCTTGAACAACATCTGAGGTTGGTGCTACAGAAGTTACGAGATAATCAACTCTATGCTAAGTTCAGCAAGTGCGAGTTTTGGATTGACAAGGTGCCATTCCTTGGTCATATTATTTCTAATGGAGGAATAGCCGTGGATCCTGCTAAAGTGAAGGAGATAATGGAGTGGAGAGTGCCCACTACAGTTACAGAGGTTCGGAGTTTCTTGGGACTCGCAGGATACTATCGGAGATTTATTGAAGGATTTTCTAAGATTGCTAAGCCCATGACATCGCTTTTGGAGAAAGGAAGAGAATTCAAATGGGATGAGAAATGCCAAGAGAGTTTTGATCAATTGAAGGAGAGATTGATGTCACCTCCAGTATTGATTATGCCAGATCTGCAGAAGGGATTTGACATTTATTGTGATGCATGTGGCCAAGGACTTGGATGTGTGCTTATGCAAGATGGTCATGTGATTGCCTATGCATCTCGTCAGTTGCGGAAGCATGAACTGAACTACCCCACCCATGACTTAGAGTTGGCTGCCGTTGTGCATGCACTTAAGATTTGGAGACACTACATCATGGGAACTAAGTGCCAAGTATACACGGATCATAAGAGTTTGAAGTATATATTCACTCAGAAGGATCTCAACCTTAGGCAACGCCGTTGGTTGGAGCTCATTAAGGATTATGACTTGGAGATTCACTATCACCCAGGCAAGGCAAATTTGGTTGCAGATGCCTTGAGTCGGAAGGAGCATGATCACTCCGCTTTCGTTGTCCAGCTACCTGATGAATTAGCAAAAGACTTTGAGAGGCTCAACCTGGGAATTGTTACACATACGGAAGGAGTGACTATTGAATTGGAACCTACCTTGGAGCAAGAAATTCGTAAAGGTCAGGTTGGTGATGCCAAAATCCAGGAGATCAAGGATCTGATAACAGAGGGTAGAGGCCCGGAATTCACAGAGGATGAGCAAGGCACGATATGGTTCAAGAATCGGATCTGTGTTCCCGATATTGATAGTCTTCGGGAAACCATATTGAAGGAGGCACATGATTCAGTTTATTCTATCCACCCTGGGAGTACTAAGATGTATCAAGATTTGAAGCAAAAGTATTGGTGGTATGGACTAAAGAGAGATGTGGCTGCACATGTGGCTATGTGCGATGTATGCCAAAGAGTTAAAGCTGAACACTAGAGGCCAGCCGGACTATTGCACCCACTGAAGATACCTGAGTGGAAATGGGAAGAGATTGGCATGGACTTCATTGTTGGATTACCCCGCACGTCTGCTGGATATGATTCTATATGGGTGATTGTGGACAGGCTAACCAAGGTAGCCCACTTTATTCCAGTGAAGACTACTTATTCAGGAGCTAAGTTGGCAGAGTTGTACATGGCACGGATTGTATGCCTGCATGGTGTGCCAAAGAAAATTGTGTCAGACCGGGGATCACAGTTTACTTCTCGGTATTGGAAGAAGTTGCACGAGTCATTGGATACAAGATTGAATTTTAGTTCGGCTTACCATCCCCAGACTGATGGGCAGACTGAGAGGACTAACCAAGTACTGGAAGATATGTTAAGAGCTTGTGCTCTTAAGCATGGTGGAAGTTGGGATAAGAGTCTACCGTATGCGGAGTTCTCATATAATAATAGCTATCAGGCCAGCTTGAAGATGGCACCGTTTGACGCTTTGTATGGCAGAAAGTGCAGGACTCCCTTGTATTGGAATCAAACTGGTGAAAGGCAGTTGTTTGGGCCTGAGATTATACAAGAAGCAGAGGAACAAGTTCAGCAAATAAGGGAGAATTTGAGAACTGCACAATCCAGGCAGAAAAGTTATGCTGACACCCGGAGAAGACTACTTGAGTTTAAGGAGGGAGATTATGTCTATTTGAAGGTGTCACCACTCCGGGGCATGAGAAGGTTCAAAGTCAAAGGAAAGTTGTCCCCTCGCTTTATTGGACCCTTTTTAATCTTAAAGCGAGTGGGAGAGGTTGCATACCAATTGGAGTTACCGGATCATCTTGCGGATGTTCACGATGTCTTTCATGTATCCCAGCTGAAGAAATGTCTCAGGGTGCCTGAAGAACAGCAACCAATGGAAGACCTTAGTGTTCAAGAGGATTTGACTTATGCTGAGTACCCCATCAAGATTTTGGATACTCTGACTCGAGTTACGAGGAATAAGGTTATAAAGATGTGCAAAGTGCAATGGAGTCACCACGGTGAAGATGAAGCAACTTGGGAAAGAGAAGAAGAGCTTCGTATAGATTTCCCCCACCTTTTTCCTAGATCTTCTTAAATCTCGAGGACGAGATTATTTTTAAGGGGGGTAGGATTTGTAATACTCAAAGTTGTATACCAAGAGTAATAGAGAGAGCTCCTCATTTTGTGTGTCTTATTTGCATCATAAAAAGAGCACCTATGTAATTGAGAGTGACTAAATAAAACAACTACTCTAAAATAAAGAAAAAGTGCATTTGTTGGAGTTTTATGCGTTTGTGCATTAAATAAAACCATGAGTATAAAAATAATAAGGTAATAATTATTTGAAGCTTGATTAAACCCTAAATTTGAAATTAGGGTTTTGAAAATAAGGAAAAGAGAAGAGATATGAAAATATAAATAAAATGTATCAATAAATATCTTCAGGCTTAGCATTTTTAATTGCAAAAATAGAGTTTATAAATGAAGATCCACAAAAGTTTGAATTAATTCAAATTGGGTTTGAAAATGAAGAAAACAGAAAGGAAAAATAAAAAGAAAAAGACTAAAACCTTACCTGGGCCGCCAACCTGGAATTCGGCCCGCTCCAGCTTTCCACCCGCGCAGCCCACACCTAACGGGAAGCTGAGGCTGCACCCACCTGCCCCGCTCCTCGTCCCTCACCTGTCCCTGGCGGACTGCGTCGTCGATGGCTACCACGTCCCCTCCGGCACCCGGGTCATCGTCAACGCCTGGGCTCTTGGCAGAGACCCGGGCTCGTGGGAGAAGCCAGAGGAGTTCCTGCCGGAGAGGTTCATGGACGGCGGCAGCGCTGCTGGCGTCGACATCAAGGGGAACCACTTCAACTTCTTGCCGTTTGGAACTGGACGAAGGATTTGCCCTGGCCTCAACTTTGGGATGGCTACGGTCGAGATCATGCTAGCAAACCTCGTGTACTGCTTCGACTGGCAGCTGCCCATGGGCATGGAGGAGAAGGACGTTGACATGACGGAGGTGTTTGGACTCACGGTGCATCCCAAGGAGAAGCTCATGCTTGTTCCCAAGTTTCCTGCTACTGCTGCACCTACTGCAACTGCTCGTCAACTCCATCGTCCAAGCTGCTGATCGAAGGAAAACTGCATGCAGCGGGTGTAGAGGACGAGCACGTACGTACGTACAATGCACATGCCAATGGTGAAGTGAACTACACTCTACAGAGATATAGATGGTTTGGAGTTTGGATTCCATGTGTGTGTGTGTGTATATATATATATATATATATATATATAGTATTTAGAGCCCTGGGCTCTTTTTAACTACAGGAAGCCCCAACCACCCGCTCGGTTGACCAGGCGACCATCCGGTCCACCCACTATAATGTTTACGCTTAGTTATACACAAGTTTACGCTCATGTACCATTGTATAAAACCAACCGCTCTACCTGGCCTTCCGCGCGATGGCTGAGACTAGGGTTTCAGTGGCGGCTGTTGCGCGACACGAGCGAGCACGGCGGACAAGCATCCCATAGACGAGATCCATGGCGATCGCCTCCCTGTCATCGTTCCAGAGGTGCCTCCTAGCCCAGATCTGTTCGCCCCTCGCCCTCTCCAGACTCGGTGATTCGCAGACTCGGCCAGCTGCCTAGGCACCGGCCACCGGCGTCCGGATCTCCTGCTCTGCTGCTCGCCACCACGGGGGCTCTCCGGCGTTGGCTCGACGCGGCAGTGCCCCCCGGTTACTCTGCCTCCTCGTCCGACCCCAGCGCCAGCCCCAATATCTCCTCCGCGATGCCATCTCCGACACCCTCTCCTGCTCCCGCGCCATCACCGACCAAGAATCCAGCTTCGGGCATCCCTGCGTCACCGCCTGCACCGAGCTCCATTGGCCAGATGCCGACCGCCGCCTGCACCGAGGTCCATTGGCAATTCTCTATGATTCCTCTTTCTTGTCTCTCTAGTGACGGGTGTGGATTTTGTGGAATCTACGATTGATGGAGTTACGATTTGGGGGTTTTCTGCGCTTAAGGCAGCTGGCGGGGTTCGGGAGCTTCGGATCTGGTTTGTGGATTTCCATCCGCAAGGGCTGTTTGGGGTTTCGAGGTTGTGGGTTTCTGCTGGAATATATTTTCTAACCATAGAATTTGTTTAGAGGAGTTCAGATCCGTTCGTATTTGAGTCTGGATGTTTAACATCCGATACCGCATCCATATCAGAACAAATAAATCTGTATATGATGTCGATATCCATTTGTATCCTATCCGACATAGCTAGTTGATACTATCCATATTCAAATCCGAATAGAAATCTGGAAACAAATGTAATATTAGTGATATACGATTGTGTCCGATCCATGTGCACCCTTAGCTTTATGATTTCACTGGGTTATTTGTGGGTATAGTTTCACTTATTTTTTGCCTGGCTCCAGTTTTCTTCATTTAAGAGCAGTGCACGTATTCAGAAGCTGACTATGTAATTTCTTATATGTTGCTTTGAGGCAAATTGAACAGGGATTTGTTTGGCTTCCAAATGGTTTGTTGGTCCTAAAATAGTCAGAATAACATGACATTTGTGCTATAGGTAATATGATCTTCTAACTCAAGTTTGCATTCAGTTTAGACTTTAGGTTATGTTAGTCATAACAAGCTTGAAAAGACATATTAACAAGGAAAGATCATATTAACAGTTCATGTTACGTTTGCAGATATGGACCTCAGTGGTTTTGTCCACATTAGGAAAGCTGGAAGAGCCTTTTGAACTCAGTTTTTTGCTAACAGTGGTGTTATGGTGAAACCGAGTTTTGTGTGTATGTACCAACAGCTAAAATGTAAACACGACATTATCATAGCTGAGTACAGGAATAATTATCTTTTATATCTTATTGTAAAATCTGAAACAGTTCTCCTGTAGATGGTTAGCTTGCATTTTACGCTACAATTACCTCAGATCACTTCTTGTTGTATCTTACACCAATTTACGAAATTTCTTGATGCATTTTATGACAATCTCACGCGCTGAGAGATACATTCGATCTACATTCGTTATTATGAAACAGATGGATGATTTACGCTAAAATTCATACTCATTTACGTTGTTTTGGTTCACGATTTACGCTTAAATCCGTCCGAGCCGTAAATTTGGGCTCCATTCGCCATTACGAAACAGATATACGATTTATGGTAAAATTTGTGCTAATTTACAATGTTTTGATTCACGTTTTACGCTGAAATCCATTCGAGCCAGAATCCGCGCTCAATCGGCCGCACACGATTTTTACGCCGTAATTCAGGCCTCATTTGCTGTTACGAAACATGTATACGATTTACGCTAAATTGTGTACTCATTTACGCTGTTTTAGCTCACGTTTTACGCTAAAATCTATTTGAGCCAAAACCCGCGCACGATCGGACGCACGCGATTATTACGCCGTAATTTTCGGGACCCATTTACGGTTTCGAAACAGATATACGATTTACGCTAAATTTCGTACTCGTTTACGCTGTTTTGGTTCATGTTTTACGCTAAAATCTTTCTGAGTCAGAACCCGATCACGATGGGACGCGCGAGATTTTTACGCCGTAATTTTCGGGCCGCATTCGTAGTTTCAAAACAGATCTACGATTTACGCTAAAATTCGTAATCATTTACGCTGTTTTTGTTTACGTTTTACGCTAAAATCTGTCCGAGTCAGAACCCGTGCCCGATGGGACGCCCGCTGGTACGGGACGTGGCTATACCTGGCTGGGGCTTCCTGGTACTAATGGAAGCCCAGGGCTTCCATTACCTCGTCCCTATATATATATATATATAGATTGTATATAGATTGTATATTAGGAGCCCTGGGCTTCCAATAACTAAAGGAAGCCCGGGTCAGACAGTGCAATCCGGTCGAGCCGGACCACATCCGGACGTCTATAAAACAGGACCCAGAGTGCTAGGGTTCAATTTTTCACGCCCCATCTCGATTCATTAGCGACGACGGTTGCCCGATAGCGCGCGCGGCGGTGGACCCCGGCCAGTGGCTGCGGTGGCCGTGGCTCCCCGACCTCGACATGCGGTGGCGGCGGTTCCTAGGCCGGCGGTGGCGGCCCCCGATCCAGAGGGCAAGCGGCGGCGGATCCCAGGCCGGTGGCCGCAACTCCATTACCTCGACGCGCGGTGGCGGAGGTTACTCGATCCGCAGCGAGGCCCTTGTGCAAGCAAGCGGCGGCGTCCCTAAAGCCCCGAGGAGGCGGCACTTCCAAGGCCGGCGAGCAAGCGACGCCCGTCGACGTGCGAGTAGCGACGACGACGCATGAGGCGCGATGTTCGAGCGAGCGACGTCACAGAAGGGGCGAGATGCGCGCAGCGATGATCGCGCGTGACATCCTCTGATCCGGCGCATTTTTCTTTTCGTTTATTGTGTTTTATGCCTACCACATGTATTATTTACGCTAAAAACTGTATGATTTTATGCTTTAACACAGAGTTCGTATATCAGTTTACTGCATGCACATTGAAAAGGCAATTTCCTTGATTTATGCTGTTCTTAATTTGCGCGCATGCAATGGAAACTCCCACGATTTTGCCATAATTTTTGGATCTGTATAAAAATAGAAACCGCATGCATGCGGCTGCCATGTTTTTCGGATCTGTCATAAAAATAGGATCGTAATAACAACCTACTAAAGCTATCAACCTCTAATTGACTCGGTATTTACGCTTATAATTGAGGGATTTTATGCTCAAAACTTAAGGTTTTTACGCTACACCCGGAGATGCGTCCACCAGTGAACAACATGCCAGATTTTTTACGCAGTGTAAGGAATTGCATAAACAACTACACCGTGTAGTATAATTTGTTTCAGTATACATCATAAATTAGTTCTAATGCGTTTAGTTGCATGGCTGTTGGAGGGATCCTATATTTATGAAGGAAATAAAACATTAAATGTGATTTTTTGTTTCTATGCATGCAATTCATTTCCTTTCATTGCATATTCTTTCCATCATAAATTCGTGTGTATGCAGCCTGTAGCAGATTTTTACGCAGTATACCGAATTGCATAATTATCTACACAGTGTAGCATATTTAGTATCAGTATATAGCATAAAATGGTCATTACGAGTTTTAGTTGCATGTCTGTTGCAGCGATCCTAAATTTATGGAGGAAATAAAGCATTTAAAATAGAAACCGCCACACATATCTTTCCTAAATTTACGCGCATGCAAGGGAACGTGTTTGACTCATGCATGCATTTTGCCATAATTTTAGGATCTGTATAACCGCATGCATGCGGCTGCCATGTTTTTTTGGATCTGCCATAAAAATAGGATCGTAATAACAACCTACTAGAGCTATCAACCTCTCACATTGGCTAGGTATATACGCTTATTATTGAGGGATTTTATGCTCAAAACTTAAGGTTATTACGCTCCAACCCGGAGGTGCGTCCACCAGTGAACAACATGCCAGATTTTTTACGCAGTGTAACGAATTGCATAAATACCTACACCATGTAGTATAATTTGTATCAGTATATATCATAAACTAGATTTAATGTGTTTTAGCTGCATGGCTGTTGGAGGGATCTTATATTTATGAAGGAAATAAAATATTAAATACGATTTTTTGTTTCTATGCGTGTAATTCATTTCCTTTCATTGCACATTATTTTTATCGTAAGTTCGTGTGCATGCAGCCGGTAACAGATTTTTACGCAGTATATCGAATTGCATAATTATTAACACAGTGTAGCATATTTAGTCTCAGTATATATCATAAAATGGTCCTATCCTAAATTTATGGAGGAAATAAAGGATTTTAAAAACAGAAACTGCCGCACATATCTTTCCTAAATTTATGCGCATGCATCTTTCCTAAATTTATGCGCATGCATTGGATCGTGTTTGATTCATGCATGCATTCCTTTTTTTGCGCTAACAGTCGTGGGGCAGGTGGCGCACCCGACAGCCTGTTTGAGCGCGCTGGTTGAACCAGTTTGCAGGGGTGGTCGGCCTGGGCTTCCTTTAACTATTGGAAGCCCAGGGCTCCCGTTATACCTGCCCTATATATATATATAGTATTTAGAGTTCTGGGCTCTCTCTAACTATTGGAAGCCCCGACCAGCAACCGACCAGGTGCGCAGGGTTTTTGGCTCACTGTACCACCTACTTACGTCAATTATAACTACGTGTTATGCTCAATCGTGTTACGGTTTACACACTTTTTGGTATGCGCATGTTGTACACGAGTTTACGCTATTTTGTCATACTGTCTGAAACAGCTTCCTGTACTATCATATAAAACCGACCGCGACGACTGCTTTTGCCCGAGAGGACTAGGGTTTCAGCGGCGGCGGCTGCCGAGCCCCATTCCCCAATCTGAAGCACCTCAAACCACCGCTCTGCCCTAGATCCACCCAGCTACTGCCTCCTCGGCGCCCCTCGGCCAGCTAAAGGGACCTCCTCGGCGCGCTCCTTTGCCGCCACAGGCGCCGCCGCGGGCCTCCATGCCTCCGCGCCAGCGCCTGCCGCGGCTGGAGCAGGAGGTGTCGTGCCGTTCTCGATGCAGGCGCCCAACGAGAAGATCGAGATGTACTCACCGGCCTTCTATGCCGCCTGCACCGCCGAAGGAATCGCCAGCTGCGGCCTCACCCACATGGCCGTCACGCCGCTTGACCTCGTCAAATGCAACATGCAGGTGAGCGGGCAGCGGCCTAGATCTGTGTCCCCCGGTACTCCACAAGCTTTTTTTTGGAAATCTCGTGCGGATCTGTGGTGTTTGGTTGGTTGGGAAGGTTAGCCGTAGGCTTGAGATCTCGATTTCATCTCCCTGATCTGGATGTTGCAAATCTAGCCACATCCTGCGTGACTATGCGTGTAGATTTACTTCCTGTGTGCATCGGTAATTCGGTTTCCTTTCCACTTGTGAGATTCGTTGGTTCAAACTTGTGCTTGATGTTTTTTTAAAAAAATAGTACTAGTTTGGTAGTTTGCTAGCTTAGTAGCTTTTGTGTGGATTGCTATAATGCAGGGCTTGTTCTGGCTGCTTAAAGTAGGTTTGTGAATGCGTGGCTAGACCTGTGACTAAATTTTTGCTACCAATATAGGTCTGGAAATTAGTTGGAAAATATGATAATTGCATGTAGATTTGTAATTTGAAGTACTATTATACAATTTCAAGTTACTAAATTTAAACCTTCCTTTGTAATAGTGCATACATATGCTACACCCACCTCCGCCAGCATTTAGCATCATTGTATTATCATAAAACCATAATTTCCAGGTAGTATTTAGTTGTGCTAGTCTATTAGGTGAATGCTTTTAATCATTATACCATTTTCTGTTGAGCTTTACTAAGGAAAGTAGTGACTCGACTCGTGAATAGCTGAAATAGCTGAAATTATGGTTGCATATAATGGAGAAAGATCAGAAATAGCTAAGGGTGCATATAATTATACTTTTTGCAGGTGGTATTAATGGAGAAAGATCAGAAATAGCTGAAATTGAAGCAGCATCAACAGGTGAAGCTGCTCGGCTTAGAGCTGCTCTCCGGCGTGCTCCACCCGGCGCTGTTCGGCAACCTCACCAGCCTTTTGAACGGTAAGATTTGTTATTCTTTAGTTATACAATTTCTAGTAGAGACAACTTAAGTATTACAGCTATGTGTTAGGGAGGGTTCAAGAAAAAGAATAAATTTTGTATTCAGCATATGTGCATAATAGGGCTTTGATTCTCAAGTCCTGCAATATTGGAAGTATGCATAACAGAGTTTATTAAAGAAAGAAATGTCCTCACTTGCTGGCAGTTTGTCCATTGTATTTTTGTAAATTAAGGTTATTAAAGAAAGAAATGTCCTCACTTCCTTCGAAAAATATAGTATCTCATGGGTTAATTTATGATATTAGCACTTGCTACGGCCTATAGGGTTTATATAGGTTCACAGCTTCTTATTGTCCACTAGGCTTCTCCAGCTGCATTGTTTTGTAAGGGACATAAACTAGCTAATTGCTGTCACTTAATTACTCCTCCATTTTCCCTGTTGATTAAACTGGTATATAGGTTCATGGATTTACTTATGCTTATTCTGACGTGTCTTTATGATTTATACAGGCTTACACATACCTGTTTTGATAAGAGCCGAGCAGCGATTCTTCCATTTTGGACCACGACCTAGCTAAAGGCTAATGGTTCCAAATGTCTGAAGTACCGAAGACAGGGCTAGCTCCTCGTTTTTTTGTCATGTCAAATAAATCGTGTATGATTGCAACAATATTGGCAAAATATCGTTGTGCTTTATATTTTGATATACTGTGAACAAAACAAGTGCCCTATGAGACCATCATGATTTATGCATTTTCAAACTAAATTTTACGACACTTCTTGTTGTGTTTTATGCTTCCATTAAAAAACAGTCTTACTGCGTTTTCCGCCAAATTTATGAGACTTTTTGATGTGTTTTACAACAATCTCTTGCGAAGTGAGATTGTGCGCGTGTTTTATACTAAATTTCGTACTCATCTACGCTGTTTTAGCTCACGTTTTACGCTGAAATCATTCGAGCCAGAACCCGCGCACGATCGGCTGCACGCGATTTTCACGCCGTAATTTTTGGCTCCGTTTGCTGTTACAAAACAGATATAGGATTTACGCTAAATTTCGTACTCATTTACGTTATTTTAGCTCACGTTTTACACTGGAATCGGCCCGAGCCAGGACCCCGCTCACGATCGACCGCTTAATTTTAGGCCCCATTTGCTGTTACAAAACAGATATAGGATTTACGCTAAATTTCGTACTCATTTACGCTGTTTTAGCCCACGGTTTACGCTGGAATCCGCCCGAGCCAGAATCAGAACCACATACTGCATGATTTATGCTGTCAAGTACATGTCATTATGCAGTCGTAAACGCTGTCCACAGTGTCATATTCGTTCCACGTGATTCGGGCTTCAAAAGATTCCTTTATACATGTTTTACGCATCTTTATCCATATATATATGCATTCGTATATTGTGTTACGCTTATTGTCCTAGAATCTTGGCTGTTGACTGCATGGCTGACGCAAGCACGCGGGTGCTGAGTCGACCGCGTCCTGGCTGGGGCTTCCATTAGTAGGGGAAGCCTAGGGCTTCCATTACCTCTTCCCTATATATATATATATTTCGTGTGATGTACGATTTGTTTTGTGAGTTTTTGCTTCATCCTTTTTTTCTAGATTTGTGTCTGAGTAGCAAAATTTTCAGAAGTGTTTGGCCTCATGCAGGCAACTACTGTTATGTGAGTACATAACATTGTTTTTTGTGTTAGAGATCATTTTTGTTGTTCTACATCTATTTTTTCTCAACAACAAAAAAGACAACATGTTAAATATTAACACAAGAACTTGTATTGTTTATTTGTATATTAGGTTTATTTTTTTCTCTATTTTTAGAGCATTTTTATTATGACCATTAGATCTTGATCTAGTGGATATGAGATGTGTGTGTTTTGTGTTTCCAAAACACACAGATTTTCCTTAAAAGAAATCTGCGTGTTTTTTCAGCTAAAAACACACGTGTGTTTTTTGGGCAAAAATTGCCCATGTGCTGAGCCCCTTTGCGAAGAATCACCTCTCTACAAAATAGCTTTTTTATTACTATATAAGTAAACAAACACATAAGCTTAACATAGTTTACATGACCCGTACGATAGCAACACTCGGACATCTTTTCCTAGTATAATATATATATATATATATATATATATATATATATATATATATATATATATATATATATATATATATATATATATATTAGGAGCCCTGGGCTTCCAATAACTAAAGGAAGCCCAGGCCAGACAGTGCAATCCGGTCGAGCCAGACCAGGTTCAGACGTCTATAAAAGAAAATCCGTAGTGCTAGGGATCAGTTTTTCACGCCCCATCTCGATTTATTAGCGATGGCGGTTGCCCGATAGTGGCGGCGGTTCCCAGGCCGGCGGCGGCGGCCCCCGATCCAGAGGGCGAGCGACGATAGTGCCCTTGTGCGGTGGCGGCGGTTCCTAGGCCGGTGGCCGCAACTCCATTACCTCGACGCGCGGTGGCGGAGGTTCCTCGATCCGGAGTAGTGGCGGCGGTTCCCCGATCCAGGGGGCGAGCGACAGCGGGGCCCTTGTGTGGGCAAGCGGCGGCATCCCTGAAGCCCCGAGGAGGCGGCACTTCCAAGGCCGGCGAGCAAGCGACGCCCGTCGACGTGCGAGTAGCGACGGCGACGCATGAGACGCGATGTTCGAGCGAGCGACGTCACGGAAGGCGCGAGATGCGCGCAGCGATGATCGCGCGTGACATCCTCCGATCCGGCGCAGTTTTCTTTTTGATTATTGTGTTTTATGCCTACCACATGTATTATTTACGTTAAAAACTGTACGATTTTATGCTTGAACATAGAGTTCGTATATCAGTTTACTGCATGCACATTGGAAAGACAATTCCTTGATTTATGTTGTTCGTAATTTGCTATAATTTTTGGATCTGTATAAAAATAGAAACAGCATAAATCAAGGAATTGTCTTTCCAATGTGCATGCAGTAAACTGATATACGAACTCTGTGTTAAAGCATAAAATCGTACAGTTTTTAATGTAAATAATACATGTGGTAGGCATAAAACACAATAATCAAAAAGAAAACTGCGCCGGATCGGAGGATGTCACGCGCGATCATCGCTGCGCGCATCTCGCGCCTTCCGTGACGTCGCTCGCTCGAACATCGCGTCTCATGCGTCGCCGTCGCTACTCGCACGTCGACGGGCGTCGCTTGCTCGCCGGCCTTGGAAGTGCCGCCTCCTCGGGGCTTCGGGGATGCCGCCGCTTGCCCACACAAGGGCCCCGCTGTCGCTCGCCCTCTGGATCGGGGAACCGCCGCCACTACTCCGGATCGAGGAACCTCCGCCACCGCGCGTCGAGGTAATGGAGTTGCGGCCACCGGCCTAGGAACCGCCGCCACCGCACAAGGGCACTGTCGTCGCTCGCCCTCTGGATCGGGGGCCGCCGCCGCCGGCCTGGGAACCGCCGCCACTATCGGGCAACCACCATCGCTAATGAATCGAGATGGGGCGTGAAAAACTGATCCCTAGCACTACGGATTTTCTTTTATAGACGTCTGGACTTGGTCTGGCTCGACCGGATTGCACTGTCTGGCCTGGGCTTCCTTTAGTTATTGGAAGCCCAGGGCTCCTAATTTACAATCTATATATATACATATATATATATTATACTAGGAAAAGATGTCCGAGTGTTGCTATCGTACGGGTCATGTAAACTATGTTAAGCTTATGTGTTTGTTTACTTATATAGTAATAAAAAAGCTATTTTGTAGAGAGGTGATTCTTCGCAAAGGGGCTCAGCACATGGGCAATTTTTGCCCAAAAAACACACGTGTGTTTTTAGCTGAAAAAACACGCAGATTTCTTTTAAGGAAAATCTGTGTGTTTTGGAAACACAAAACACACACATCTCATATCCACTTGATCAAGATCTAATGGTCATAATAAAAATGCTCTAAAAATAGAGAAAAAAATAAACCTAATATACAAATAAACAATACAAGTTCTTGTGTTAATATTTAACATGTTGTCTTTTTTGTTGTTGAGAAAAAATAGATGTAGAACAACAAAAATGATCTCTAACACAAAAAACAATGTTATGTACTCACATAACAGTAGTTGCCTGCATGAGGCCAAACACTTCTGAAAATTTTGCTACTCAGACACAAATCTAGAAAAAAAGGATGAAGCAAAAACTCACAAAACAAATCATACATCACACGAAATAGCGTACATTGCAAGGAAAGTGGATACTTGGTACTTCAACTTTTTCAACTTCAGGGTGCAAAGGCTTTCCTCCACCTAGCAAAGACAAAATGAAAAAAAATATAACTTTGAAAAAAAGTAAAACAAATCATACAGTCAAAATCATGATAGACATTACAATGATGCGAACCAAAATCAAAGGAGCAGGGGAAGTGATACCTAGTACTTCATCATCTCTTCAGCTTGCTCCCTTTTCTCGTCGCTTGATTCCTTAAGAACCTAGAAAAACAAACTAAAACAAAATCATACATGGAACAAAAAGCATAGTACCATACAATACTTTACATTACAATATAATACATCAAAACAAACATCATACAAAAATCATGAAAGTAAGCAACACCGAAACATCAACAGCAAAACAAAACACACACAAAATTTGTTTTTCTCTGGTTAAGTCACTTGTCGATCTTGATGGCCTTAAACTAACAGCAAAAATGACCTCTAACACGAAAAACACACACAAAATTTATGTACTCAAATAACAGTAGTTGCCTGCATGAGGCCAAACACTTCTGAAAAATTTGCTACTCAAACACAAATCTAGAAAAAAAGGATGAAGCAAAAACTCACAAAACAAATCATACATCACACGAAAATAGCGTACATTGCAAGGGAAGTGGATACTTGGTACTTCAACTTATTCAGCTTCAGGGTGCAAAGGCTTTCCTCCACCTAGCAAAGACAAAAATGAAAAATATATACCTTTGAAAAAAACTAAAACAAATCATACAGTCAAAATCATGATAGACATTACAATGAGTTTTTGTGAGTTTTTGCAAAAACAAACTAAAACAAAATCATACATGGAACAAAAAGCATAGTACCATACAATACTTTACATTACAATATAATTCATCAAAACAAACGTCATACAAAAAACATGAAAGTAAGCAACACCATAACATCAACAGCAAATCAAAACACACACAAATTTTGTTTTTCTCTGGTTAAGTCACTTGTCGATCTTGATGGCCTTAAACTAACAACAAAAATGACCTCTAACACAAAAAACACACACAAAATTTATGTACTCAGATAACAGTAGTTGCCTGCATGAGGCCAAACAATTCTGAAAAATTTGCTACTCATATACAAATCTAGAAAAAAAGATGAAGCAAAAACTCACAAAACAAATCATACATCACACGAAAATAGCGTACATTGCAAGGGAAGTGGATACTTGGTACTTAAACTTTTTCAGCTTCAGGGTGCAAAGGCTTTCCTCCACCTAGCAAAGACAAAATGAAAAAATATATAACTTTGAAAAAAACTAAAACAAATCATACCGTCAAAATCATGATAGACATTACAATGATGCGAACCAAAATCAAAGGGGCAGGGGGAGTGATACCTAGTACTTCATCATCTCTTCAGCTTGCTCCCTTTCCTCATCACTTGATTCCTTAAGATCCTAGAAAACGAAACTAAAACAAAAAATCATACATAAAACATGAAATTAAGCATTACCATAAAAGCAGCAGCAAAACAAAACAATACATACATGGAACAAAAAGCATAGTAGCATACAATACTTTAAATTACAATATAATATATCAAGACAAACATCACACAAAAAACCAAAAAAAACAACAAAACAAAACAATACATACATGAACTTGATTCCTTAAGAACCTAGAAAACCAAACTAAAACAAAAAATCATACATGGAACAAAAAACATAGTACCATACAACAATTTACATTACAATATAATAAATCAAAACAAACATCATACATAAAACATGAAATAAAACATCACCATAAAAACAACAGCAAAACAAAAAACAAAAAAAACGACATGGAAACATCTACAATACAATACAATAACATGGTAGCTGCATAATATGAAACACAAAAGCTACAAAATAAAATCTTAAAACAAAAATGACAATAACAACTTACAACACAAAAAAACATAATAGTAACATCTTACAATGAGGGAAAGATATGAGTACACAAGTCTGCTGAAGTAAATTTTTTTTCAAAACATCAGGAAGACTTACAGTGCGGCTAATTGAAGTTAACCTATGTCATAGGGTATTTCTCTAGAGAATTGGTTGTATGAAATGTCTCTGCATGCCAAATACAAAAAAGGAAAATTCGCATCATAGCATCCTAAACTAAAAAGGACAACCAAAAACACCAACAGAATCGCAAAGAAACAACATACATAATCTCAAAAAAGCTAGTGCAGTTTCGTCTGGAATTGTTCCTCTAATAGTGTTCCCCCTTATGTCATTGCATATATGGAGGGCAACCAATGTCAATAAAGATCAAACAGCATCTTATGCATCAGGACACACAATGGAGCAGGGCAGTTGTCAGGGACCATAATTAGGGGTACCCCCAAGACTCCTAATCTCAGCTGGTAACCCCCATCAGCACAAAGTTGCAAAGGCCTGATGGGCGCGATTAAGGTCAAGGCTCAGTCCACTCAAGGGACACGATCTCGTCTCGCCCGAGCCCAGCCTTGGGCAAAGGCAGCCGACCCCGGAGGATTCACGTCTCGCCCGAGGGCCCCCTCAAGCAACGGACACACCTTCGGCTCGCCCGAGGCCCAGTCTTCGCAGAGAAGCAACCTTGGCTAGATCGCCACACCAACCGACCGTATCGCAGGAGCATTTAATGCAAGGATCGCCTGACACCTTATCCTGACGCGCGCTCTTCAGTCGACTGAGCCGAAGTGACCGCAGTCGCTTCGCCGCTCCACTGACCGACCTGACAAGAAAACAGCGCCGCCTGCGTCGCTCCGACTGCTGTGCCACTTGACAGAGTAAGGCTGACAGCAGCTAAGTCCATCCTCGGGCGCCATAGGAAGCTCCGCCTTGCCTGACCCCAGGGCTCGGGCTCAACCTCGACGCTGGACGACAGACTCCGCCTCGCTCAACCCCAGGGCTCGAACACAGCCATGGCCTCGAAAGACGGTCTCCGCCTCGCCTGACCCAGGGCTCAGACTCAACCTCGACCTTGGAAGACGGACTCCGCCTCGCCCGACCCCAGGGCTCGGGCTCAACCTCGACGTTGGACGACGGACTCTGTCCCGCTCGACCCTAGGGCTCGGACACAGCCTCGGCCTTGGAAGACGGTCTCCGCCTCGCCCGACCCAGGGCTCGGACTCGACCTCGACCTCAACCTCGGAGGAGCCTCCGCCTCGCTCGACCTAGGGCTCGGACCGACCACGTCATAGGGGGGGGGCCATCATTACCCTACCCCTAGCTAGCTCAGGCTACGGGGAACAAGACCGGCGTCCCATCTGGCTCGCCCCGGTAAACAAATAATGATGGCGCCCCGCGTGCTCCATGACGACGGCGGCTCTCAGCCCCTTACGGAAGCAAGGAGACGTCAACAAGGATTCGACAGCCCCGACAGCTGTCCTTCCGCAGGGCTCCAGCTCTCCTCCGATGGCCACGACATCACATGAACAGGGTGCCAAAACCTCTCCGACTGCCAGGACGGCATGTACTCAGGCCTCTAGCTCCTCTCTGCTAGACACGTTAGCACACTGCTACACCCCCCATTGTACACCTGGACCCTCTCCTTACGCCTATAAAAGGAAGGTCCACGGCTCTCGTACGAGAAGGTTGGCCGCGCGGGAGAATGGGCCGACGCATAAGGCTCTTGCTCTCTCTCTCTCTCCCTCCCACGCGAATGCTTGTAACCCCCTACTGCAAGCGCATCCATCCGCCCCTGGGCGCAGGACAACACGAAGGCCGCGGTTTCCCCTTACTGTTCTCCCCCCTTTGTGTCCTGTCTCGCGCCGACCCATCTGGGCTGGGACACGCAGCGACAATTTACTCGTCGGTTTAGGGACCCCCCGGGGTCGAAATGCCGACAGTTGGCGCGCCAGGTAGGGGCCTGCTGCGTGTTGACGAACAGCTTCCCGTCAAGCTCCAGATGGGTAGTCTCCACCAACCTTTCCAACCCGGGACGATGCTCCGTTTCGAGAGTCTTGAGTTCATGTCCCTCGACGGCAGCTACGACATGATACTCCTTCCTCCGCCGCGCGACAGCGACAATAGCGGCCGTCAGCCCGCCCGCCGGCGGCGGAGTCAACGACGTCTTCCCCACATGGCGGAAGAACAACATCCGGGTTTGTCCCGTCACCTCCCCCACCGACGGAGGAGGAGGCGGGGCAACCATGGCTAAGCAGGAGGCAGCACCTCGTCAGCTGTCGAGCAAGTCGACGACATCGGCGCCCCAGCGGGGGACACGTCGGGCTTCGACCTTGCGTCTGAGACGAAGACGAGCGTCGTTTCCTCGCAACACGCCAACCCCAAGCAGACGAACGACGCCAGCACGCTCGCGAAGGACTTGCTAGGCATCGCCCTCGTACCTAAGACAACGGTGCAGTCCGCCCCTGACGCGACTTCGTCACCGCCCGTCGACCAAGAGGTACCGACCGATTCCCATCTCGTGCCTTTTGGATTCAGCTTCGACCCACCAAGCGACCTCGCTTCGGTGGAAGCCTTCAAAGAGGCATGTACCAACTTTTCAGGGTACCATATGCGATCGCCCTGGGACAGACTGACGGCTGTCTCGACCTATGGACCCTCGGGTTCCGAGGAAGATGACGAGCCCAACTTTTGTTGGGATTTCTCCGGGCTTGGTAACCCCAATGCCATGCGGGACTTCATGACCACATGCGACTACTGTCTCTCCGATTTTTCCGATGGTAGCCGCAGCTTCGGCGACGAGGACTGTGGCCAAGTCGTGAATGTTTTCACATCGATCTAGGGGGTCCCGACGAAGGCAACCATCTTGGTATGCCGGAAAACGGTGATCCCCCTAGGCCTGCGCCTCGCGTTGACATCCTTCGGGAGCTAGCTGTGGTCCCAGTCCCTGCGGGGGGTCAGGACCCACAGCTCGAGCAAATCCGCGAGATGCAGGCCAGGCTCGACGAGGGAGCAGGAACACTTGAGCAGTTCCAGCGGAACATCGGGCAGGAATGGGCAGACCAAGCTCCGGCCGGAGAAGCGCGTCATCTACCCCAGGGCATCCAGCACTTCATTGCCGACGACGTCAGGGCAAGGCCGCCACCGGCTTCCAGTGGGGTCGGCCAGAACCTGGCTGCAACAGCAATACTACTCCGCTCGATGCCAGAACCATCAACCACCGAAGGGCGGCGTATCCGGGGAGAGCTCAAGAATCTCCTGGAGGATACCGCGGTCCGACGGGCCGAAAGATCTGCCTCCCGAAGGCAGGGGTACCCCTCGGAGCATCACGCCGCGACTTCCCGATTCGTGCGGGAAGCCTCGGTCCACACCGGGCGCACGCGCAACATGGCGCCTGCGGCCCCGGGTCGCCTCGGCAACAAGCACCACCACCGCAACCGTCGAGCCCACCTCGACGAGAGGGTGCGCCAAGGCTACCACCCTAGGCGTGGGGGATGCTACGACAGCGGGGAGGATCGGAGCCCCTCGCTCGAACCACCCAGTCCGTAGGCTTTCAGCCGGGCCATATGACCGGCGCCGTTCCCGACCCGGTTCCGAACCCCGACTACCATCACAAAGTACTCGGGGGAGACGAGGCCAGAACTGTGGCTCGCGGACTACCGACTGGCCTGCCAGCTAGGTGGAACAGACAATGACAACCTCATCATCAGCAATCTCCCCCTGTTCCTCTCCGACACCGCTCGAGCCTGGCTGGAGCATCTGCCTCCGGGGCAGATCTCCAACTAGGACGACTTGGTCCAAGCCTTCGCCGGCAACTTCCAGGGCACGTACGTGCGCCCTAGGAACTCCTGGGATCTCCGAATGTCACACCCGGCTTTAAGGAACAAAGCCAGGTGCATCTCATACATGCGCCAAGAAGACAACATATATAATAACAGAGTGTATAGAGATAAATGTCACAAAACATTAGAGTATTTATTACATAGCGGAAGACTTATTACAAAATAAAATAATAAATATTAAACGAACTAAGGATCATCGGCGCCAATGTCAACTGAGAAACGCCACCTAGATCAGATTATACTCCTCGCCTTGTGGCTCCTCCTGAACCACCTGCTCTTCTCCTGTGGGGGGGTGTGAGACAGCAAGGGTGAGCTCACACATGATCATAGCTCAACAAGTTGTGGGGAACCAGTGGACATAAACTCACATAGGTGTGAGTTCATGTTATGTGTAAGGCTAATCAATGATAGGGGTTAAAGCTGAGCATTGCTTTTAAGTAGTTGGTCAACTTTTATTAGCAGTTACTAAGTGTAAGTAAATACCAAACCTTAAATAAAGTAATAGAACAAATTAATAATAAACTCATGCAATTCATATGACAAAATTGAATTTAAGTTCCATAATTTAAACATCAGAGAGTCCTGAGCCGCTCATGACCGTGAGCTTGGCTAGTATACCAGTTTTACACTCTGCAGAGGTTGTACCCTTTACCCACAAGTCGTGTTACCCATCTGCCAAGGGGTCACGACTCCCATAAACCTCTACCTAGGAAGCGCGGCAGGGCAACACTACGAGGCCTTTACAAAGTTCCACTAGCTTTCGAAAACCCGCTACAGTTTATGGGAAGAGCACTTGCAAGAATCCCCCGTCTGACCGCCATCGCAGCTAAATCAACCCGAGAACCTCCTTGCATGCAACTCCCCTACTGCCCTTGCCCCTTTCGGGTAAGGTAGTCTTCCACTAGCTTTCCTAATTAGTCAGCCAAGGGTGTCCCATTAAACCCTTGTGGTGGCACGTGTTTCTCATGTTAAGCTCTATGTTCCAATTAATATTAATGAATTTGACATGAACATAAATAGAATAACAAAAAGAATTGGAACATAGATGTAATAAATGATTATCCCAAAACCATATAAAGCAATAGCAAACTACCCAAGTGATTCAAGGGTAAACAAGGTAATGAGATAAACAATCTAGGGTGACCTATCGGGTCCCATCAAAATTAAGCCTATGCATGAATAAGTGACATTACAGAACATTATTGGGTACAAAGTGGTCAAGGGCACAACTTGCCTTCAATGAGCTCCTACTCAGCTACTTCTATCTGCTGCTCACCAGTATCCTCAGTCACGGGCTCGTCTACTCGCCACAATACAAACAAACACAGTGCATATAGAGAAATTAACATTACACCAAACATGTAAACAAAATATACAGAAATATTCTACACATTAAAATAAAATCCTAGGAACAGAAATCATAATTTTTGGAGTTATAGATTTTAAGATATGAATTTTCAAAGGCTTTATGTACTTGAAATAGGATTAAGTGAGGGATTAATTTTCTTACTGTTTTCATGACAAAACAGAGATTTAGGTGATAGAGAATAAAATTATAAAATTTTAGAAACTGGAATGGACTCATTTGGACTTAAAATGGATTTTCTATGAATTTATCAAGTTCTAGCACTTATTTATATAATAAAAACATATTTTCTAATTCCTTTATTCAGTTTGTCATGGCACTAGACTGGGTGTCAATTTAATAGAAGTCAAGGGGGCTCGGGACAAGAAACCCGAGACACAACGCATAGTGACTATTGGACGGCGGGTTGATTTTAATGAAACCGAGGGGCTATTCTGCAGTTTTGGCTCGGCGAAGGGGGTATCGGGATTTACTGGCCGTTGGATTGGATATGGGCGCTCCAGATTAAAACACTACTTCAGCGATCCGGTACACAATGTGATCCCTCGGATCCAGATCTGATGGTCCCGAGACTCCACTGCCCGATCTAACCTAGACCCTTCGATTATAATCCGACCGCCGAGTTGCACCCAGCTGAAGGACACGCACGTCCTCTAATCGAGACTGACCGATTAACATCCAACGGCACGAAGGCAACCTTCCCCCTTCCCAGTAGAGCCGCGCGGTGGCACTACCCTGATACATGGTGAGCCTTGCGCCGACGACAGTCTTCGACACCCGCCGGAGCTCAACTCAATCCCCACCTAATGCTACGCGAAGGGGAAACTAGGGCGAGCATAGATGCGGCCCAAAATCGGTAAACCCGTGAGTTGCTGTTGCTATCCACGGTAGTACCCGGAGCCACCGTGGATGGTTAATCCGGTGAGAAATTCCCAGTGCTCAATTACCCCAACTCAAATCCTAGTGCGCTAATTGTGATTACCGGGATGAGATGAACAGATGACGAGGACACGTACCAGTGCCAAAGCTCTAGAAGCGATTGTCCACGGCGGCGCTGTTCTTCTCCTCCCCTTCGGATTCTCCCCAATGGTGTAACACCCAAATTCTGAATTTGGGATTGGTAGAAGAAATCTGAGCAAAGTATCATAATGCTTTGGAAATTGGGAAATAAGAAAAATGATGAGAAAGGGATTTTTCTTTTAAAGGAAACCATTTATACATCCCATGAAATAAATAACAAGGAGAATAAAGCTTAAATTAGTAAAATTAAAATAGTATGGTTTATATTCACCTTTGGGTTTCAATTGATACATTTGAAAAATCTGAAAACTAAAATAGAAGTATAAATTTGAATTTGTGAAAGATTAGAGAAGGGAAGAACTAAGAAGAATACTACATAAAATAAAATAAAAATCAGAATGAACATCCTTCACACTTATATTATCAAATTATACCATTCAAACTGAGGGCAAGTTATTCACAATGTTTGAATTTAAACTTGAACTCAAATTGGATTTGAAAATGGAGAAAAAGAAAATAGAAAATAAAAAGAAAAAGAATAAAAACCTTACCTGGGCCGGCTACCTGGAATTCGGCCCATCTCCACAATCCATCCCGCGCGGCCCATTCTTCATCGCTCGCGCGCGCGCCGACATCGTGGGCCCACGGGCCAGCCTCTCCCTCGCGTTCTCGTCACTTCCGCGTGGGCCACACCCGTCAGTCGCATTCGTGTGCGCTCGGACTCACTGCTCCGCGGGACCCGCATGTTAGGCTCGTCTTCAAACAGCTTTGCCGATCGCGCCGCGCGGACTCCGCAAAGCTCTCCGTGGATTCTCGGCCTCCGTGCAACGGCCGCGGGTCGCTCCTTGGGTATAAAGCCGAAGCTCCGCGACCCCTTCCCATCCTCACCGGTATTCGCAACCTCTCGCCAGCCACCAAACCACCGTCGTGATTTCCTCGGGCCAAGTTCGCCGCCGTGACCAAAACGCGTGGTCGTTGGCGTCGGGTCCCCGGTGATCGGCCTTAGAGCGTCTCCAAGTCTATTCGAAGGGTGTCAAGTCGTTCGCGGGCGAAGTCGGCCACTGGGCATGGCGCAATTCCTCGTCGAACTTCAACCCTCCGCCGCGGATCCGCCTTCGTCGTCGCCGCACCCTCTGCGCGCCGAGATTGTCGGTAATAACTCTTCTAACACGTTCGCCACTCCCTCGGCTGCGTGGCGCACCATTTAATTCTTGGAATGGCGCGCTTGGGCGTCGGATTGCCGTTTCTCCGGCGATGGTCCGCCGTGATTTCGGCCGGCGCCGCCGTCCCGAGCTGGAGAATTGGGGCGAGCGCTGTGGACCGTTGGATCGGTTCCCTACGGTTTAGATTAGAAACAGGGCGTACCCTTTCGCGTGATCAATCGGGACCGTTGGATCGGATCGGTCGGTCCTGGGTGGCCCGAGCTACATTAAATCTGGTCCGTAGATCTTCAATCCAACGTCGGGCGCCGCGTACCGTTTCGGGGTGTGTTAGATTTAATCTACACCGTAGAATTCTAATCGGATGGCCGTAGTGTCCCGATACCCCTTCGCGGGTCATTTTTGTTAAAGAGCCCCTCGGCTTTCACGGAATAAACCCGCCGTCCAGGGACCCTGTTCCCTGTGTCTCGGGATTCTTGCGCCGAGCCCCCTGTGCTTCTGTTTAATTGAGGCCCAGTCCAGAGAGTTATAAAATCAGGAAAATGAATTAGAAAATGAGTTTTTAATATAAAAACAATTCCTAGAATTTATATAATTCATAGAAAATGCATATGAACTCCAAATTAATCCATTCCACTTCCTATAATTTTGTAATATTATTGTTTATCAATTAGTGCCACTGGTTTTACATAAAAGTCACATTAAAATTGTTATCTTAATTAATCTTGTACCAAGCACATAGAATCTTTGGAAATCCATAACTTAAAATCCATAACTCCAAAATTAATGGTTCCTGTTCCTATGATCTTATTTTAATATGTATATTGTTAATGTGTATTTTGTTCCTATGTTTGGTGTAATGTTAATTTTGCCTACACCATGTTTGTTTGAATTGCTACGACTAGCAGTGAGGTCACGAGTCATCTGAAGATCATCCTAGTACCTGGAATCTCAAGGCCCAGGCAAGTTGTGCCCTTGATCACTTCTTTTCACCTACTCATGTTCTAATTAATCATAATGATCTGCATAGGTTAATTTTGATGGGACCCAATAGGTTACCCCAGTTTGTCTATCTTTATACCTTGTTTACCACTAAACTTTCTGGGTAGTACTTGCTAGTGCTATATGTGGTTTTGGGTATGAAGATTACACTATTCATGATTATACTTTTGTTATCAGTTGCTATTTATGGTTCATGTTAAGATCATTATGTTAATTGGAACATGGAGAACCACCCGGGAAAACAGTGCTACCACAAGGGTGGAATGGGACGCCCTTGGCTGATTAATTAGGAAAGCTAGTGGAAGACTACCTTACCCGAAAGGGGCAAGGGCAGTAGGGGAGTGGTCAGTGTAGGGAGGCCCTCGGGACGATTTTGCTGCGATGGCGGTCCTGCAAGGGATTCCTGCACTGGAACTTCCTATAAACTGTAGCGGGTTTTCTGAAGCTAGTGGAACTTTGTAAAGGCCTCGTAGTGGTACCCTGCCTCGCTTCCTAGGTAGAGGTGTATGGAGTCTGATCAACTCCGTGGCAAATGGGTAACACGACTTGTGGGTAAAGATGCGCAACCTCTGCAGAGTGTAAAACTGGTATACTAGCCGTGCTCACGGTCAAGAGCAGCTCGGACACTCACATGATTAAATTATGGAACTTAAACTCAATTTGTCATATGCATTGCATCGCAGGTGATGTTGTTACTCCTTTTGTTCTACTATTTAATTGGGTTGGTATTTACTTATACTTAGTAACTGCTAATAAAATTTTGACCAACTTTAAAAGCAATGCTCAGCTCTAACCATCCTCTTTGGTAAGCCTTACACTTCACATGAGCTCCCACCTTTGGCGAGTTCATACACATTATTCCCCACAACTTGTTGAGCGATGAACGTATGTGAGCTCACTCTTGCTGTCTCACACACCCCACAGGTCAAGAGCAGGTACCGCAGGATGAGGCGCATGGAGGATGCTGCGATGTGTTCGTGAGAGGTCTAGGTCGTCGTCTCCCAGTCAACTTTGGGTTGCTGGACCGTTGTCTCCCTATAATGTAATTATTCATTTTGTATAGAACTCCTGTTATATATAAAGTTGTGACATTCGATCCTATGCCACTATTCATCATATGTGTGAGACTTGGTCCCAGCACACCTGGTGATTATGTTTACGCCCGGGTTTTGGACCCCTAAAATCCGGGTGTTACAGAAGTGGTTTCAGAGGAATGTTGACTGTAGGACGAAACCTAGATAGAACTGGACAACCCTTGTCTACTTACCTCTGCTACTCTGATTCTTTTCTAAGCTTATCTTAATCTTTTCTCATCTATTTCCGCTTTACTCTGATTACTCTTAAGACAAATGTGGATTTCACACTTTGAAATCCTGTGCCTAAATTGACCTTTAGGAATAGGAGACCTAATCCTAGGAACAAAAACAAAGCTATTTTTATAAGTGTCTATATATTTGAATGTTTGTTCTTATGATACATGTCTGATTTGGATCTTTGTTTGAGTGTGATGAGTTGTGGAGTAATGTCCACAATTGCATCTGCATATACACATAGGTATAAAAAAAATATATAATTATAAAATAATTAGACAACCTAGATTGTCCCCATTGGAACATATCTAGCTTAAGAGATTTATCCTATCCTAAACAAGCTCTCATTCTAACCAATTCATCTTATCTTAAAAGATTCTCCCTTATCTTAATAGATCCATCTTATCTTAAAAGATACTCATCCTATCTTGAAAAGATTGTATCTCATCCTAATAGGTCTAACTGGTCTCAAAAGATTCTATCTTATCTTTATGGATCCATCTTGTCCTAATAAGCATACTTATCCACCCTAGTTTAACAACCATGATCTAATGCAAATTAACTAGATCTTATCTAGTCAAACAAGTCACACCAATCTAACCTAGATCTGATCAAATCTAAAGTGACTTATCAAACATGTTAGATAATACTGATGAAATAGTTTAGACTCTACCCCTATAGAACAGGTCTTAACTTAGTTCACCCTGCACTAAATTAAGAATGACAGATCGACTTGGCCATATGCAACTACCTTAACCATCTGATAGTTGCATAACCCCTCAATTTTAACCTAGCAAGAGATTCTATCTTATCATAACATATTTAACTAATTTCAAAACATCCTAACATATTCTACCCTGTTGGACCTATCTAACCTAAACTAGTCTAATCTAGTCATATCCAATTTAATCTAGATCTTATCTTACCTAATGTGACCTGATCCAGTGTGGTCTAATGTTATCTAACTTAATGTGGTTCACTTAAACAGATTGATGACACTAGTAGAAGAGATTAGACCCCACTAGCCATGTATTAACTTATCTTAGCACATTGGATCAATTCAACCATGAGCTAACCCAACCCATAGAACCAAAGATGAATGGTATAACCTTTCTATTCCCACCTAACAACAAACAAACTTTTAACCTACATCTTGTAGTCTATCTCACCCATATATATCTCTCATCTTGACTGATTCTATCTTACCCTTGGATATTCACCTTATACGATTGGTTACCCCAATCTGGACATAAAACAAAGATTAAGCCCTACCAAAGAATCTTTAGAGTATAACCAGCTACTAGCTTATTCATTCCGCTTATTGAATAATTTCCTTTGCAAAACTATTACCATATGCTTCTAACTTTCATGGTCAATACCAGGAAAGGAAAGATTATCACGCAACAACAAACAGAAAATGAATCCTCCAAATCCTCCACCTGTTGAGATCAATCAAGTGGTTGCTACCCAAAGACTGGTAATACAACAATTAACAGACCTGGTGACCGAGATGCAAAATCAGATAAGACAACAACGCGAGGAAATACGTCAGGCCCGTCAAGAAATAAGGCAAGCACGGTTGGAAAGACAACAACAACAACAACCCCCACCACCACCAGCTTCACCAAGCTACATAGATATAAATTATGATGATTTGTAAGATCTAGGTGTTACTTTAGTTAGTAGATGATGTGATAATATTTTAGAAGAAATAATAAGGTCTATTGACCCTATGTATTGTTAAAGAATTATACCTCATGCTGAGATTTCTTTGTTTGTGCATATGTCCCGAGAACAATATAAATATACATCTTTTTATTACAAATCTCGAGGACGAGATTATTTTTAAGGGGGTAGGATTTGTAACACCCAAATTCTGAATTTGGGATTGGTAGAAGAAATCTGAGCAAAGTATCATAATGCTTTGGAAATTGGGAAATAAGAAAAATGATGAGAAAGGGATTTTTCTTTTAAAGGAAACCATTTATACATCCCATGAAATAAATAACAAGGAGAATAAAGCTTAAATTAGTAAAATTAAAATAGTATGGTTTATATTCACCTTTGGGTTTCAATTGATACATTAGAAAAATCTGAAAACTAAAATATAAGTATAAATTTGAATTTGTGAAAGATTAGAGAAGGGAAGAACTAAGAAGAATACTACATAAAATAAAATAAAAATCAGAATGAACATCCTTCACACTTATATTATCAAATTATACCATTCAAACTGAGGGCAAGTTATTCACAATGTTTGAATTTAAACTTGAACTCAAATTGGATTTGAAAATGGAGAAAAAGAAAATAGAAAATAAAAAGAAAAAGAATAAAAACCTTACCTGGGCCGGCTACCTGGAATTCAGCCCATCTCCACAATCCATCCCGCGCGGCCCATTCTTCATCGCTCGCGCGCGCGCCGACATCGTGGGCCCACGGGCCAGCCTCTCCCTCGCGTTCTCGTCACTTCCGCGTGGGCCACACCCGTCAGTCGCATTCGTGTGCGCTCGGACTCACTGCTCCGCGGGACCCGCATGTCAGGCTCGTCTTCAAACAGCTTTGCCGATCGCGCCGCGCGGACTCCGCAAAGCTCTCCGTGGATTCTCGACCTCCGTGCAACGGCCGCGGGTCGCTCCTTGGGTATAAAGCCGAAGCTCCGCGACCCCTTCCCATCCTCACCGGTATTCGCAACCTCTCGCCAGCCACCAAACCACCGTCGTGATTTCCTCGGGCCAAGTTCGCCGCCGTGACCAAAACGCGTGGTCGTTGGCGTCGGGTCCCCGGTGATCGGCCTTAGAGCGTCTCCAAGTCTATTCGAAGGGTGTCAAGTCGTTCGCGGGCGAAGTCGGCCACTGGGCGTGGCGCAATTCCTCGTCGAACTTCAACCCTCCGCCGCGGATCCGCCTTCGTCGTCGCCGCACCCTCTGCGCGCCGAGATTGTCGGTAATAACTCTTCTAACACGTTCGCCACTCCCTCGGCTGCGTGGCGCACCATTTAATTCTTGGAATGGCGCGCTTGGGCGTCGGATTGCCGTTTCTCCGGCGATGGTCCGCCGTGATTTCGGCCGGCGCCGCCGTCCCGAGCTGGAGAATTGGGGCGAGCGCTGTGGACCGTTGGATCGGTTCCCTACGGTTTAGATTAGAAACAGGGCGTACCCTTTCGCGTGATCAATCGGGACCGTTGGATCGGATCGGTCGGTCCTGGGTGGCCCGAGCTACATTAAATCTGGTCCGTAGATCTTCAATCCAACGTCGGGCGCCGCGTACCGTTTCGGGGTGTGTTAGATTTAATCTACACCGTAGAATTCTAATCGGATGGCCGTAGTGTCCCGATACCCCTTCGCGGGTCATTTTTGTTAAAGAGCCCCTCGGCTTTCATGGAATAAACCCGCCGTCCAGGGACCCTGTTCCCTGTGTCTCGGGATTCTTGCGCCGAGCCCCCTGTGCTTCTGTTTAATTGAGGCCCAGTCCAGAGAGTTATAAAATCAGGAAAATGAATTAGAAAATGAGTTTTTAATATAAAAACAATTCCTAGAATTTATATAATTCATAGAAAATGCATATGAACTCCAAATTAATCCATTCCACTTCCTATAATTTTGTAATATTATTGTTTATCAATTAGTGCCACTGGTTTTACATAAAAGTCACATTAAAATTGTTATCTTAATTAATCTTGTACCAAGCACATAGAATCTTTGGAAATCCATAACTTAAAATCCATAACTCCAAAATTAATGGTTCCTGTTCCTATGATCTTATTTTAATATGTATATTGTTAATGTGTATTTTGTTCCTATGTTTGGTGTAATGTTAATTTTGCCTACACCATGTTTGTTTGAATTGCTACGACTAGCAGTGAGGTCACGAGTCATCTGAAGATCATCCTGGTACCTGGAATCTCAAGGCCCAGGCAAGTTGTGCCCTTGATCACTTCTTTTCACCTACTCATGTTCTAATTAATCATAATGATCTGCATAGGTTAATTTTGATGGGACCCAATAGGTTACCCCAGTTTGTCTATCTTTATACCTTGTTTACCACTAAACTTTCTGGGTAGTACTTGCTAGTGCTATATGTGGTTTTGGGTATGAAGATTACACTATTCATGATTATACTTTTGTTATCAGTTGCTATTTATGGTTCATGTTAAGATCATTATGTTAATTGGAACATGGAGAACCACCCGGGAAAACAGTGCTACCACAAGGGTGGAATGGGACGCCCTTGGCTGATTAATTAGGAAAGCTAGTGGAAGACTACCTTACCCGAAAGGGGCAAGGGCAGTAGGGGAGTGGTCAGTGTAGGGAGGCCCTCGGGAGGATTTTGCTGCGATGGCGGTCCTGCAAGGGATTCCTGCACTGGAACTTCCTATAAACTGTAGCGGGTTTTCTGAAGCTAGTGGAACTTTGTAAAGGCCTCGTAGTGGTACCCTGCCTCGCTTCCTAGGTAGAGGTGTATGGAGTCTGATCAACTCCGTGGCAAATGGGTAACACGACTTGTGGGTAAAGATGCGCAACCTCTGCAGAGTGTAAAACTGGTATACTAGCCGTGCTCACGGTCAAGAGCAGCTCGGACACTCACATGATTAAATTATGGAACTTAAACTCAATTTGTCATATGCATTGCATCGCAGGTGATGTTGTTACTCCTTTTGTTCTACTATTTAATTGGGTTGGTATTTACTTATACTTAGTAACTGCTAATAAAATTTTGACCAACTTTAAAAGCAATGCTCAGCTCTAACCATCCTCTTTGGTAAGCCTTACACTTCACATGAGCTCCCACCTTTGGCGAGTTCATACACATTATTCCCCACAACTTGTTGAGCGATGAACGTATGTGAGCTCACTCTTGCTGTCTCACACACCCCACAGGTCAAGAGCAGGTACCGCAGGATGAGGCGCATGGAGGATGCTGCGATGTGTTCGTGAGAGGTCTAGGTCGTCGTCTCCCAGTCAACTTTGGGTTGCTGGACCGTTGTCTCCCTATAATGTAATTATTCATTTTGTATAGAACTCCTGTTATATATAAAGTTGTGACATTCGATCCTGTGCCACTATTCATCATATGTGTGAGACTTGGTCCCAGCACACCTGGTGATTATGTTTACGCCCGGGTTTTGGACCCCTAAAATCCGGGTGTTACAAATGGCGGCGAGACTACTAGTGTGTGCAAAGGCGAAATGGAGAAGAGGACCGCGGCCAGGGCTCCCATATATAGACCGGGTGGGGTTCGGTTGGCTCGGCCCGCAGTAGCCGGAGGGATCCGCCGCGCGATCCACGCAGGCTGTTGCGCACGAACGGGATGACTGGTGGGGTCATGGGCGTAGTGACTGACTTCAATCCCGCACCCACGTGAACAACGACTGACGAGCGGCCCTGTAATACCCAATTTGTAGATGATAATATAAGAGGAGAAAAGTTATTTTCTTTATTTTATGTGTGTGTGTTACATCTACATGCCATCACTTGTAACACCATATTTAAAACAAATAAAAGATATGCTACTAAACCATGCATCATATTGGAGCTTTGTGTGTGCATTGAATACAAAAAAAACAATAACATTAATAAAAATATAATGTTGAAGATAAAGAGTTGAAGATTTGGATTAAACCTAAATTTGAATTTGGAATTAGAAATGAGAAAACAAGAAAGGAGTATTACATATGAATAAAAATAACTATAAATAATATATATAAATATATCCCCAAATTAGAACTTGTCATGACATAATATAATCTGTGGATAAGATTTGCCACAAAACATTTGAATTTGAATTTGGAGCTGATTTGAACGGGAAATGAAAGGAAAATAAAAATAGAAAAATAAAAAAAAAGAACAAGAGCTGCTGCGCTGGGCCTCACTACCTCATTTCGGCCCATCTCCCTTCAGATCCCGCGCGACCCACCTCGCCTGCGCGCGCTCCGCGTCTTACGTGTGGGGCCTACCTGTAGCCTCACTGGGTCACGCGTCGCTCGTTCCCTTTTTCCTGTGACATGCACATGTGGGTCCGGTTGGTCAGCACTGTTCGTCTCCTACGCAGAAACCACTTCGCCGCAACGTCCGCCATGGCCTCGCGAATCTCGCCCAGTCCGGGTGCCAGGCGCCGACCTGCGGGGTCCACGCGTAAGTCAGTCGCGCCCACTCATTCAAGTCGCTTACGCGTGGGGTCACGTGTTTAGTTCTCTCCTCAACGAACGTTGCGAACCCGACGGGGGTGATCCCAGCCATTTTTGCGCATTCCTCTCCGCTCGGCTGACTGCATCTACAGATAAAAACCAATGTGGCCGAAGTCTCATTCGCCCATCCACTATTCCGCCCTTTCCCCTACCCCGTTGAGCACAAACGTCGTGAACCGAGGAAGCTGTAACCCGCCGCGGCACCAAATTCGTGAGCCACCGTCGTACGTAGAGCTCGGCGCTAAATTGGAACCTTGCGGGTGGCCTGGAGGCTTCGCTCGGGCCCCTAGTCCGTTCCGGTGGCGATTACGGGGCCGGATGGTGACCGGAGCGCGCCCAGTTCGTCACCGCCACCGCGCGTTTGTGGCTCGCCGTGGACCGACCGAAGCTAGCTCCGTACTAGGGTAAGGACCCGCTCTCCTGGCTCGCCTTCACCTTAATTTCATTCCGCGCCCAGCGTATTAGAGTTTGGCGCACTGGAGCTTGGGTTGACCTCCTCCGGCGATGGCGCGGCCGTGGGGAGGCTCGGGCGCCGCCACCGTGGATTGCGTCGCGGGAAGAAGGGATGCTGGCCATCTATTTTGGGATGGAGGGCTAGGATTGCACGTGAATAACGCTTCGGCCAGGGGATTCTGCACCGTCCGATTCTAGATGGATGCATAAGAATAGATCTCGGGTGCTTTAAATCTTGGTCGTCGATTAAGGATCCGATGGCCACGGGTCCATACCGGTTCGTTTAGATTGGGGGTGATCTGGGCCGTAGGGCTTAAATCCAACGGCTGAGGCTTATCCATACCCTTTCGCCGATTCATTTTACATAAGAGACCCTGGAAAATGTTTGAATCAACCCGCCGTCCCTCGCCTCTGTGCGCTGGGTCTCTGGATTCTTACCTCGAGCCCCTTATGTTCCTGTATAAATGAGCCCCAGTCCAGTGCTGTTTTAAAGTGATTAAATGAATTAGAAATTAGATTTTTAATATAAAAATAAACCCTAGAACTTGTATAATTCATAGAATACTCATATGGGCTCCAAAATAATCCATTCCACTTTCTAAATTTTTGTAATTTTATTCTTTATCACTCAGAGTCTCTGTTTTATCATGAAAACAGTAAGAAAATGTAATTCTCACTTAATCCTATTTTAAACACATAAACCCTTTATAAATTCATATCTTAAATTCTATAACTCCAAAAATTGTGATTTCTGTTCCTAGGATTTTATTTTAATGTGTAGATTATTACTGTGTATTTTATTTATATGTTTGGTGTAATGTTAATTTCTCTATATACACTGTGCTTGTTTGTATTGTGGCGAGTAGAAGAGCCCGTTGCTGAGGACCCTGGTGAGCAGCAGGTTGAAGTAGTTGAGCAGGAGCTCATTGAAGGCAAGTTGTGCCCTTGACCACTTTTTACCCAATAATTTTCCTTAATATCATTTATCCATGCATAGGTTAATTTTGATGGGACCTGATAGGTTACCCTAGATTGTTTATCTTATTACCTTGTTTACCCCTGAATCACTTGGGTAGTTTGCTATTGCTTTACCTGGTTTTGGGATAATCATTTATTACCTCTATGTTCCAATTCTTTTTGTTATTCTATTTATGTTCATGTTATGATCATTAATGTTAATTGGAACATAGAGCTTAACTTGAGAACCACGTGCCACCACAAGGGTTTAATGGGACGCCCTTGGCTGACTAATTAGGAAAGCTAGTGGAAGACTACCTTACCCGAAAGGGGCAAGGGCAGTAGGGGAGTGGTCAGTGTAGGGAGGTCCCTGGTTGATTTTGCTGCGATGGCAGTCAGCCAGGAACCCTGCATTGGAACTTCCTATAAACTGTAGCGGGTTTTCGGAAGCTAGTGGAACTTTGTAAAGGCCTCGTAGTGTTGCCCTGCCACGCTTCCTAGGTAGAGGTGTATGGGAAGTCGTGATCCCTTGGCAGATGGGTAACATGACTTGTGGGTAAAGGGTACAACCTCTGCAGAGTGTAAAACTGGTATACTAGCCGTGCTCGCGGTCATGAGCAGCTCAGGACTCTCTGATGTTTAAATTATGGAACTTAAATTCAATTTTGTCATTTGCATTGCATGGGTTTATTATTAATTTATTCTATTACTTTATTTATGGTTTGGTATTTACTTACACTTAGTAACTGCTAATAAAAGTTTGACCAACTACTTAAAAGCAATGCTCAGCTTTAAACCCCTATCATTGATTAGCCTTACACATCACATGAACTCACACCTTTGTGAGTTTATGTCCACTGGTTCCCCACAACTTGTTGAGCTATGATCATGTGTGAGCTCACCCTTGCTGTCTCACACCCCCCCCCCCACAGGAGAAGATCAGGTGGTTCAGGAGGAGCCGCCTAACACTGAGGAGTTCGATCTGATCTAGGTGGCGTTTCCCAGTCGACATTGGCGCCGTCGATCCTTAGTTCGTTTTATCTTTATTACTTTATTTTGTAATAAGTCTTCCGCTATGTAATAAATACTCTGATGTTTCATGACATTTATCTCTATACACTCTGTTATTATATATGTTGTCTTCTTGGCGCATGTATGAGATGCACCCGGCTTTGTTCCTTAAAACCGGGTGTGACAGGCCCCAAATGTAAGCGAGCCTTGGTGCGGTGGAGTGTGGGCTGCGCGGGGGAAATCCCCTGGTGGGCCGAATTGGTTTCCGAGGCCCAAGTAAGGTTCTCTTTCCCTTTTTCTTTTTTTCCTGTTTGGTTTTCTTTTATAATTATTTTGAATCAAGTTTGAAGTTGAACATAAATTTCAGCTTTGGGTTAATTATACAAATTCAAAATCTAGTCTTGGAAAAATATATTTTTAGTTACTTATTTTATCCACACAATACTTATTTTCTTTTCCCTTCTAAATTCTAGAATTTCTTTCAAATCTTAAATTCCCATTTGGGTATTAATATATTTCTTTTTCACATTATTCTATGTTGTCACAAAATGCACACAAAATAAAATACCGGCATGATGCATGTATTATTTGAGTGTCTTTTGTTAACTATTTATTTGTTTAAATGTGATTTTCACATGAAATGATGAATATAGGTGACACACATATATGCAGAGGAATACAATTTCTCTTTTTATACCCTTATTACAAAGTGGGTATTACAAGTCCTACCCCCCTTAAAAATAATCTCGTCCTCGAGATTTAGGTGGAACGAGGGAAAAGATGGGGAAAATCTATACGAAGCTCTTCTTCTCTTTCCCACGTTGCTTCATCTTCTCCATGGTGACTCCATTGCACTTTACACATCTTTATCACCTTATTCCTTGTAACTCTAGTCAATGTATCAAGAATCTTGATCGGGTACTCCGTGTAAGTCAAATCGCCCTGAACACTGAGCTCTTCCATTGGTAACTATTCCTCAGGGACACGGAGACATTTCTTCAGTTGAGATACGTGGAACACATTATGCACATCCGATAGACTATCAGGTAACTCGAGTTGGTATGCCATCTCCCCAACTCGCCTAAAGATCAAGAATGGTCCAATATAACGAGGGGACAATTTTCCCTTAACTTTGAATCTCCTCATCCCACGAAGTGGTGACACCTTGAGATACACATAATCCCCTTCTTCAAATTCCAGTGGTCTCCTTCTATTATCAGCATAACTCTTTTGCCTGGTTTGAGCCACCCTCAAATTCTCTCGAATTATACGGACTTGTTCTTCTGCTTCTTGAATCAGTTCAGGGCCAAAGAATTGTCTCTCTCCAGTCTGATCCCAATATAGAGGAGTCCTGCACTTCCTCCCATATAAAGCCTCAAAAGGTGACATTTTTAGACTGGCTTGATAGCTATTATTATATGAGAATTCAGCATAAGGTAGACTTTTATCCCAACTTCCTCCATGCTGAAGTGCACAAGCTCTCAACATATCCTCCAAAACTTGATTGGTCCTTTCAGTCTGTCCATCAGTCTGAGGGTGATAAGCTGTACTAAAATTCAACTTCGTACTCATATTCTCATGAAAGCTTCTCCAAAATCTTGAGGTAAACTACGAACCTCGATCAGACACGATCTTCTTTGGTACTCCATGTAAACACACAATCCGAGCCATATATAACTCTGCTAGCTGAGAACCTTTATAAGTAGTCTTGACAGGAATAAAGTGAGCCACTTTAGTCAATCTATCCACAATCACCCATATAGCATCATATCCTTTCTGGGTGCGAGGCAATCCAGTAATAAAATCCATACCAATCTCTTCCCACTTCCACTCGGGTATCATCAGTGGGTGCAGTAGTCCGGCTGGCCTCTGGTGTTCAGCCTTAACTCTTTGACATACATCGCACATAGCCACATGTGCAGCCACATCTCTCTTCAATCCATACCACCAATATTTCCGCTTCAAATCCTGATACATCTTGGTACTACCAGGATGAATAGAATAATTCGAGTCATGGGCCTCCTTTAAAATAGTCTCTCGAAGGCTTTCAATATCAAGAACACACATCCTATCCTTGAACCATACAGTGCCTTGCTCATCTTCCGTGAATTCTGGAACTCGACCTTCAGTAATCAGATCCTTAATCTCTTTTATTTTAGGCATCATCAAGTTGACCTTTGCAGATTTCTTGCTCCAAAGTAGGTTCCACATCAATAGTAACTCCTTCTGTGTGAGCAACTATCCCCAGGTTAAGTCTCTTGAAATCCTCAACAATCTCGTCGGGTAGCTGGGCAACAATAGCTGAATGAACATGCTCCTTGCGACTTAAGGCATCTGCAACCAAGTTTTCCTTGCCCGGGTGATAGTGAATCTCCAAATCATAATCCTTAATAAGCTCCAACCAACGGCGTTGCCTAAGGTTGAGATCCTTCTGAGTGAATATATACTTCAGACTCTTATGATCCGTGTACACTTGGCACTTGGTTCCCATGATATAATGTCTCCAAATCTTAAGTGCATGCACAACGGCTGCCAATTCCAAGTCATGAGTGGGGTAGTTCAATTCAAGTCTCCGTAACTGACGAAAAGCATAGGCGATCACATGTCCTTCTTGCATGAGCACACATCCTAAGCCTTGGCCACATGCATCACAATAGATATCAAATCCTTTCTGTAGGTCTGGCATAACCAATACTGGTGGCGACATCAATCTTTTCTTCAATTGATCAAAGCTGTCTTGGCACTTCTCGTCCCACTTAAATTCTCTTCCTTTTTCCAAAAGCGAAGTCATAGGCTTAGCAATCTTAGAAAATCCTTCAATAAATCTCCGATAATATCCTGCTAGTCCCAAGAAACTCCGAATCTCAGTAACTATAGTGGGTACTCTCCACTCCATTATCTCCTTAACCTTAGCAGGATCCACTGAAATTCCTCCATTAGAAATGATATGACCAAGAAATGGCACCTCGCCAATCCAAAACTCGCACTTGCTAAACTTGGCATATAGCTGGTTATCTCGTAGCTTCTGTAGCACCAACCTTAGATGTTCCTCATGATCACTATCACTCTGGGAATAAATTAGGATATCGTCGATGAATACCACGACGAATCTATCCAAATACTCCATAAACACCTTATTCATCAAATTCATGAAATAAGCTGGTGCATTGGTTAATCCAAATGACGTAACAGTAAACTCATATAATCCATATCGGGTTGAGAACGCCGTCTTGGGAATATCCGATGGCCTAATCCTCATCTGATGGTAACCCGATCGAAGGTCAATCTTCGAGAATACTCTAGCACCTCTCATCTGATCAAATAAATCCTCAATACGGGGCAACAGATACTTGTTCTTCACAGTAACATCATTAAGGGATCTATAATCCACACACATCCGCTGCGATCCATCCTTCTTCTGTACAAACAAAACCGGCGCTCCCCAAGGTGAGGAACTCGAACGAATGTACCCAGCCTCTTGTAACTTTGTTAACTGCTTCTTCAGTTCCTTCAACTCCTCTACGGACATCCTATATGGCCGTTTAGAAATAGGGGCGGTTCCAGGTAGGAGATCAATAACAAACTCAACTTCTCTATCAGGTGGCATCCCTGGTAACTCCTCTGGAAAGACATCCGGAAAATCTCTAACCACACGGATGTTGTCACCAACAAACTCCTCAGGTATAAAGAACATTGCACATTTAGATGAGGTGGTCACTGCAATATTAACTTGAAATCTTTCTCCTTTAGTGGTAGTGAGTTCTACGGTACCTCTACCACAAGCTATAATGGCCTTTGCCTTTCTTAACCATGACATACCAAGGATCAGATCTATACTGCTTGCCTCTAATATTATAGCAGTAGCTCCAAATTCTCTACCCATAATTGTTAATGTCAATCTACGTGTCATTTGATTCGCCTCAATAGGCCCTTTAGGTGTAATTACTATCATGGGTTTTCTCATTTTTAGCAGTGGTATTTCATTTGTGTTGGCATATCTAGCAGACATAAATGAATGTGTAGCACCAGAGTCAAATAAGATGGTTGCAGGAATTGCATTAACATAAAACATACCAAGTACGATGTCAGCACCATCCGGAGTAGCATCAACGCTGACTTGATTAACCTTGGCAATAGAATATCCCTTGCCAGATCCTGGAGTTTGCTGCCTATTCTGAACTGGAGTAGTAGCAATCCTCTGTGGGCAGACATTTGCATAGTGTCCAGTCTTCCCACACTTGAAACACGTAGTGCCTGGACTCTGTCCTGAGAACTTCGTCGGGGTGCCAGTAGGGGTAGCCTGCCGAGGAGGTGGAGTCCTCACAGGTGATTGCTGAACTGGGCGCTGGCCTCTGCCAGTGCGAACTAGTGTACCCTGGGGTGAACTGTAGCGAGGACGAACACTGCTGCTTCCTTGTCCTTGAGATATAGCCTTTCTCTTCAAATCTCCTAGCTGAACACGCTTGTGTTCAATAGCTAGCGCCTTATCAGGTAGCCTCTAAAATGATGGAAATGTGTGTGCCACTAGAGCATACTGCAGTGGTCCATTAAGTCCTTCAATAAAATGCTCCTGCTTCCTCTCATCTTCAGCAACTTCATCAGGGGCGTATCTGGATAACTGAATGAACTTGTCGCGATACTCGCTAACTGACATACTTCCTTGCTTTAGCGATAGAAATTCCTTCTTTTTAATCTTCATCAATCCAGCTGGTATATGATAATTCCGAAACTATGTACTGAACTCTGCCCAAGTGATAGTATCAGCGGCATCGTGGGCAGCAGTATATGAATCCCACCAGTCAGCAGCAGGACCTGTCAGACATCCAGAAGCATATAAAACCTTCTCCCGGTCAGTGCATTGTTTAATATTAAACATCTTCTTAACAGACTTCAGCCAATCATCTGCATCCAGTGGATCAGGAGAGCTTGCAAATGTAGGTGGCTTATGACTCATGAACTCTCGGTGCTTATCTCGGGGTGGAACTGGTGGTGGTGGTGGAGGCAGTGGCACTTGTTGTTGTTGCTGCTGTTGTTGTTGTTGTTGCATTGTTGTTGCAGCTGCTGTTGCGCCCTCCTTTCCTGGCGTATCTCCTCTCGCTCCTGGCGCAACTCCTGTCATATCTCTTCTCTTTCCTGGCGCATCTCCTGGCGTTCTTGTTGCATCTGAGCACGCATATCCGCCATAGTGTCCGCCATCTGCTGCATCATCCTCATCTGAGCAGCAATCAGTGGGTCAACTCCGCCTGGTGGAGGATTAGGAGGATTCATCTCTGCTGGCTATGGCTGGGGTTGTCTATATATCCACCGAGTGTGTCGATTAGGAGGCAAATCAATTCCACCACCCCGCCTGGTATTGACCATCTGAGTTAGATACATATGGTAAGAGAATAGTAGACAAGGCAGGTATTTACAAATCAGGTTACTTTGGGGGATTTTATTAGCTAAGCAGATTAATATTTTACCTACCATAGCTAATTCAATACCTTATGGTGGTACATGCTAAGATGTCCATCTATAATAGTTCAATCAATCAAAGAAGCAGATCAGACATTTAACATCAGAACAATCAAACAACATTTTTAAAGAAAATAGTTTTAAATTTTGTCTTAGGTTCCCTATCTCTTAAAAGACCATAGTGGTAGGATTCCAAGGTGTGAAATCCATCTTGTCTTAGAGTAGAAAAGATAAGATTAATCAGAGTAGAGTAGCAAAAAGGTGAGACAAGATCAGGATGAGATGAGCATAGAATGAGTCAGAGTAATGTAAGTAGGAAAGGGTCTGTCCATTTCTATCTAGGTTTCGTCCTACAGTCAACATTTCCTCTGATACCACTTCTGTCACACCCGGCTTTAAGGAACAAAGCCAGGTGCATCTCATACATGCGCCAAGAAGACAACATATATAATAATAGAGTGTATAGAGATAAATGTCACAAAACATCAGAGTATTTATTACATAGCGGAAGACTTATTACAAAATAAAATAATAAATATTAAACGAACTAAGGATCGTCGGCGCCAATGTCAACTGAGAAACGCCACCTAGGTCAGATCATACTCCTCGCCTTGTGGCTCCTCCTGAACCACCTGCTCTTCTCCTGTGGGGGGGGGTGTGAGACAGCAAGGGTGAGCTCACACATGATCATAGCTCAACAAGTTGTGGGGAACCAGTGGACATAAACTCACAAATGTGTGAGTTCATGTTATGTGTAAGGCTAATCAATGATAGGGGTTAAAGCTGAGCATTGCTTTTAAGTAGTTGGTCAACTTTTATTAGCAGTTACTAAGTGTAAGTAAATACCAAACCTTAAATAAAGTAATAGAACAAATTAATAATAAACCCATGCAATGCATATGACAAAATTGAATTTAAGTTCCATAATTTAAACATCAGAGAGTCCTGAGCCGCTCATGACCATGAGCTCGGCTAGTATACCAGTTTTACACTCTGCAGAGGTTGTACTCTTTACCCACAAGTCATATTACCAATCTGCCAAGGGTCGCGACTCCCATACACATCTACCTAGGAAGCGCGGCAGGGCAACACTACGAGGCCTTTACAAAGTTCCATTAGCTTCCGAAATGTCACACCCGGCTTTAAGGAACAAAGCCAGGTGCATCTCATACATGCGCCAAGAAGACAACATATATAATAACAGAGTGTATAGAGATAAATGTCATAAAACATCAGAGTATTTATTACATAGCGGAAGACTTATTACAAAATAAAATAATAAAGATAAAACGAACTAAGGATCGTCGGCGCCAATGTCAACTGAGAATCGCCACCTAGATCAGATCATACTCCTCGCCTTGTGGCTCCTCCTGAACCACCTGCTCTTCTCCTGTGGGGGGGTGTGAGACAGCAAGGGTGAGCTCACACATGATCATAGCTCAACAAGTTGTGGGGAACCAGTGGACATAAACTCACAAAGGTGTGAGTTCATGTGATGTGTAAGGCTAATCAATGATAGGGGTTAGAGCTGAGCATTGCTTTTAAGTAGTTGGTCAAAATTTTATTAGCAATTACTAAGTGTAAGTAAATACCAAACCATAAGTAAAGTAATAGAACAAAATTAATAACAAACCCATGCATATGCGAATGACAAATTGAATTTAAGTTCCATAATTTAAACATCAGAGAGTCCTGAGCTGCTCATGACCGTGAGCTCGGCTAGTATACCAGTTTTACACTCTGCAGAGGTTGTACCCTTTACCCACAAGTCATGTTACCCATCTGCCAAGGGGTCGCGAATCCCATACACCTCTACCTAGGAAGCGCGGCAGGGCAACACTACGAGGCCTTTACAAAGTTCCACTAGCTTCCGAAAACCCGCTACAGTTTATAGGAAGTTCCAATGCAGGGTTCCTAGCTGACCGCCATCGCAGCAAAATCAACCAGGGACCTCCCTACACTGACCACTCCCCTACTGCCCTTGCCCCTTTCGGGTAAGGTAGTCTTCCACTAGCTTTCCTAATTAGTCAGCCAAGGGCGTCCCATTAAACCCTTGTGGTGGCACGTGGTTCTCAAGTTAAGCTCTATGTTCCAATTAACATTAATGATCTCAACATGAACATAAATAGAATAACAAAATGAATTGGAACATAGATATAATAAATGATTATCCCAAAACCATGTAAAGCAATAGCAAACTACCCAAGTGATTCGGGGGTAAACAAGGTAATGAGATAAACAATCTAGGGTGACCTATCGGGTCCCAGCAAAATTAACCTATGCATGGATAAATGATATTAAAGAACATTATTGGGTAGAAAGTGGTCAAGGGCACAACTTGCCTTCAATGAGCTCCTGCTCAGCTACTTCAACCTGCTGCTCACCAGGTTCCTCGGTCACGGGCTCTTCTACTCGCCACAATACAAACAAGCACAGTGCATATAGAGAAATTAACATTACACCAAACATATAAACAAAATACACAGTAATAATCTACACATTAAAATAAAATTCTAGGAACAGGAATCATAATTTTTGGAGTTATAGAATTTAAGTTATGAATTTTCAAAGGTTTCATGTGTTTTAAATAGGATTAAGTGTGGGATTAATTTTCTTACTGTTTTCATGATAAAACAGAGACTCTAGGTGATAGAGAATTAAATTACAAAAATTTAGAAAGTGGAATGGATCAATTTGGAGTTAGTATGAATTTTCTATGAATTTATAAAGTTTTAGTAATTATTTTCATGTTAGAAATCCATTTTCTATTCATTTATTCGAATTAAATGATCACTGGACTGAGCACACTATTTCAGAGGAAGGCAGGGGCCTTAGCGAAATTTTTCTGAAGACTCAGGCTCAATCCCGCGCAGGACTGCGGGTTGATTCTGGCAAAGTATAGGGTCTCTTTAGAAAAATGTACCTACGAAGGGGTATGGCTTAATATCGGCCGTTTGATCCAAAATCTACGGACCAGATTAGTCTCGCGCTACTTACTCCACCGCGCTCTCTCCTAGCCACCCGATCTAGATCTTACAGACCGGATTAATCCCGCGAAGGGCTATTCCCTTGATCCATCCGTAGCCGTTAGATGTGGATCCAACGGCGCAAACATGGTTACCCTAAGATCTAATCGTGGCCGCTCAAACCTGGATCGATGGCTAACAATGCCCCTTCCACCTCCCGATGGTCAAGCAAGGAGGTGGCGCTCCCAGCCACCATGGCCGTGACCCATGACATCGCCGCCACGATCTGGACGGCGCTCCGGTGCACCAAATTTCGAAGCAAATCTCCCTAAACCATGCAGAGATTATGGAGAATAGAATGGGGGATATACTACCAGTGATTGGATTGCGCAGAGATTAGCCTGCGGTGACGGGCGTGAACGTCGCCGAGTGGACGAGCAAGCAATTGAATGTGTGGATGTGGGCATGGAGGGGATCCAGCGGTCGAAGACGGCAACACCCCGGCGAGGGAGGCATAGACGGAAATGGCATCGGGCTTGAACCCGCCCCTGGTGTTCTGCAACCTGCCGAGGCTCATACCGCACGCGACGGTGGACAGGTCATCGATCACAAATTCTATGGCCAGGAGAACAGAGGGCGAGTTCGCAGTGGCTGAAGAAGCTCCAAGGTGATGTGGCCATGGCCCCACCGGCGACGCGCCCATCCGAGCAGTGCATAGCATGGCGATCCCCCATCCGTGGACCGGTGTGGGCGAGCTCGACAGCAGTGGCATCAAATCTTACCCCCCCTTCACCCACGCTCCATTCTTCAGTGCTTCAGATGGTGACCCGTATTAGCCTCACGCCGAGAGGAACCCACACGCGATGGCGACAATGAACTTCGACGGCAGCGGCACTTAGCGGAAGAGAATGGTATGCATGGGAGCCTCAGATGTACCCCCACGAGGTCTGCTGCAGGTGGTGAGGAGAGGAAGTAGGGGCACGGTGGAGGGAGCACGCCATGGGAATCCGGGAGGGCCGGCCAAGCCGCCCAGGCTAGGAGCACCCACCACGGATGAACGGCGCCGCCCAGCCATGGGAGAGGTTGTTGGGGGTAGGATCGAATCATATATCTTGGGCGCACCGAAATCCCACGAACCCAGCCGATCCCGACGGCTATGGATTCGGCACGAAGGAGATGGAGCCGCTAGGTGGGACCCCCGCGACAGAGACACAAGGCCAGGATAGTAGGCTGCACGGTGGATGAGAGCGATGTGGGCTGAAATGAGGAAGTCGGCCCAACATGCTATTTTCTTTTATCTTTATTCTGATTTTTTTTTATTTTCTGTTTTTCTTTATTCACAATTATTTGAATCCAGATTTGAATTTGAATATGAGTTTCAACTTTGAGTCAATTATACAAATTCAAACTCTACTGTAGGCATAATATATCTTTATTTACTCCTTTTTCTCCTCATAATATTCATTTTCTTCTCTTTTCTAAATTCTAGAATTCCTTTTAGACCTCAATTTCCATTCTAGATTTAACCTATTCATTTTTTTATATTACTATTATTTTTTTATATTGTCACAAGTAATGCACACACAATAAAATCCCAGCATGATGCATATTTTTGTGGCTTTTATGGTATTAATTATTTGTTTATCCCTAGGGTGTACACATGTGATGATGCACAAAGGTTAAACTCACATAAGGAGAAATTGTTTCTCTATTGATATTATTTCTAGCAATTACAAAGTGGGTGTTACAAATCCTACCCCCCTTAAAAATAATCTCGTCCTCGAGATTTAAGAAGATCTAGGGAATAGGTGGGGAAAATCTATGCGAAGTTCTTCTTCTCTTTCCCAAGTTACTTCATCTTCTCCATGGTGACTCCATTGGACTTTGCACATCTTTATAACCTTATTCCTTGTAACTCGAGTCAAAGTTTCAAGAATCTTGATCGGGTACTCCATGTAAGTCAGATCACCCTGAACACTAAGCTCTTCCATTGGTAACTGTTCCTCGGGAACACGGAGACACTTCTTCAGTTGAGACACGTGGAACACATTATGCACATCCGATAGACTATCCGGTAACTCGAGTTGGTATGCCATCTCCCCAACTCGCCTAAAGATCAAGAATGGTCCAATATAGCGAGGGGACAATTTGCCCTTAACTTTGAATCTCCTCATTCCACGAAGTGGTGATACCTTGAGATACACATAATCTCCTTCTTCAAATTCCAGTGGTCTCCTTCTATTATCAGCATAACTCTTTTGCCTGGTTTGAGCCACTCTCAAATTCTCTCGAATTATACGGACTTGTTCTTCTGCTTCTTGAATCAATTCAGGCCCAAAGAACTGTCTTTCTCCTAGTTTGATCCCAATACAAAGGAGTCCTGCACTTTCTCCCATATAAAGCTTCAAAAGGTGACATCTTCAGACTGGCCTGGTAACTATTATTATACGAGAACTCAGCATAAGGCAGACTCTTATCCCAACTTCCTCCATGCTGAAGGGCACATGCTCTCAACATATCTTCCAATACTTGATTAGTCCTTTCAGTCTGTCCATCCGTCTGAGGGTGATAAGCTGTACTGAAATTCAACTTCGTGCTCACGTTCTCATGAAAGCTTCTCCAAAATCTTGAGGTAAACTGCGAACCTCGATCAGACACGAACTTCTTTGGTACTCCATGTAAACACACAATCCGAGCCATATATACTCTGCTAGGCTGAGAACCTTTATAAGTAGTCTTGACAGGAATAAAGTGAGCCACTTTAGTCAATCTATCCACAATCACCCATATAGCATCATATCCTTTCTGGGTGCGAGGCAATCCAGTAATAAAATCCATACCAATCTCTTCCCATTTCCACTCGGGTATCTTCAGTGGATGCAATAGTCCAGCTGGCCTCTGGTGTTCAGCCTTAACTCTTTGACATACATCGCACATAGCCACATGTGCAGCTACATCTCTTTTCAATCCATACCACCAATATTTCCGTTTCAAATCCTGATACATCTTGGTACTACCAGGATGAATAGAATAATCCGAATCATGGGCCTCCTTTAAAATAGTCTCTCGAAGGCTTTTAATATCAGGAACACACATTCTGTCCTTGAACCATACAGTGCCTTGCTCATCTTCCGTGAATTCCGGAACTCGACCTTCAGTAATCAGATCCTTAATCTCTTTTATTTTAGCATCACCAATTTGTCCTTTGCGGATCTCTTGCTCCAAAGTAGGTTCCACATCAATAGTAACTCCCTCAGTATGAGCAACTATCCCCATGTTAAGTCTCCTGAAGTCCTCAACAATCTCATCGGGTAGCTGGGCAACGATAGCTGAATGAACATGCTCTTTGCGACTCAAGGCATCTGCAACCAAATTTGCCTTGCCCGGGTGATAGTGAATCTCCAAATCATAATCCTTAATAAGCTCCAACCAACGGCGTTGCCTAAGGTTGAGATCCTTCTGAGTGAATATATACTTCAAACTCTTATGATCCGTGTACACTTGGCACTTGGTCCCCATGATATAATGTCTCCAAATCTTAAGTGCATGCACAACGGCTGCCAATTCCAAGTCATGAGTGGGGTAGTTCAATTCATGTTTGCGTAACTGACGAGACGCGTAGGCAATCACTTGTCCTTCTTGCATAAGCACACATCCTAAGCCTTGGCCACATGCATCACAATAGATATCAAATCATTTCTGTAGGTCTGGCATAACCAATACTGGTGGCGACATCAATCTTTTCTTCAATTGATCAAAGCTGTCTTGGCACTTCTCGTCCCACTTAAATTCTCTTCCTTTCTCCAAAAGCGAAGTCATAGGTTTAGCAATCTTAGAAAATCCTTCAATAAATCTCCGATAATAGCCTGTTAATCCCAGGAAACTTCGAATCTCAGTAACTGTAGTGGGTACTCTCCACTCCATTATCTCCTTAACCTTAGCAGGATCCACTGAAATTCCTCCATTAGAAATAATATGACCAAGAAATGGTACCTTGTCAATCCAAAACTCGCACTTGCTGAACTTGGCATATAGCTGGTTATCTCGTAGCTTCTGTAGCACCAACCTCAGATGTTCCTCATGATCGTTATCACTCTGAGAATAAATGAGAATATTGTCGATGAATACCACGACGAATCTGTCCAAATACTCCATAAACACCTTGTTCATCAAGTTCATAAAATAAGCTGGTGCATTGGTCAATCCAAACGACATAACAGTAAACTCATATAATCCATATCTAGTCGAGAAAGCCGTCTTGGGAATATCCGATGGTCTAATCCTCATCTGATAGTATCCCGATCGGAGATCAATCTTCGAAAATACTCTTGCACCTCTCATCTGATCAAATAAATCCTCAATACGGGGCAACGGATACTTGTTCTTCACTGTAACATCATTAAGAGATCTATAATCCACACACATTCGCTGCGATCCATCCTTCTTCTGTACAAACAGAACCGGTGCTCCCCAAGGTGAGGAACTCGGACGAATGTACCCAGCCTCTTGTAACTCAGTTAACTGCTTCTTAAGTTCCTTCAACTCCTCTACGGACATCCTATATGACCGTTTAGAAATAGGGGCAGTTCCAGGTAAGAGATCGATAACAAACTCAACTTCTCTATCAGGTGGCATCCCTGGTAACTTCTCTGGAAAGACATCCGGAAAATCTCTAACCACACGGATGTTGTCACCAACAACTCCTCAGGTATAAAGAACATTGCACGTTTAGATAAGGTGGTTACTGTAATATTAACTTGAAATCTTTCTCCTTTAGGGCTGGTAAGTTCTATGGTTCCCTTAGCCCAGTGTATAAACTGTCTTTGCCTTTCTTAACCATGACATACCAAGGATCAAGCCTATACTGCTCTCTTCTAACAGTATAGGGGTAGCCCATTTGGGTTAGGAATATAGGGTAAGAAAGGAAGAATTGTAGACAAGGCGAGTAATTACGAGAAATGTTACTGCGGGGGATTTATTAGCTAAGTAAATTAGTGTGTTATCCACTAAAGCTAATACATTACCTTATGGTGGTAGCTAAGATGCCCGTCTATACTATTTCAATCAATCAAAGAAGCAAATCAGACATTTATCATCAGAACAATCAACCAACATTTTTAATAGAGAAAATAATTTTAATTTCGTCTTAGGTTCCCTATCTCTGAAAAAGTTCATAGTTATAGGATTCCAAGGTGTGAAATCCATCTTGTCTTAGAGTAGAAAGGATAAGATTAATCAGAGTAGAAAAGCAGAAGGTGAGACAAGACCAAGATGAGATGAGTATAGAATGACTCAGAATAAGGTAAGTAGGTAAGGGTTTTGTCCATTTCTATCTAGGTCTCGTCCTACAGTCAACATTTCCTCTGATACCACTTCTGTCACACCCGGCTTTAAGGAACAAAGCCAGGTGCATCTCATACATGCGCCAAGAAGACAACATATATAATAACAGAGTGTATAGAGATAAATGTCATAAAACATCAGAGTATTTATTACATAGCGGAAGACTTATTACAAAATAAAATAATAAAGATAAAACGAACTAAGGATCGTCGGCGCCAATGTCAACTGAGAATCGCCACCTAGATCAGATCATACTCCTCGCCTTGTGGCTCCTCCTGAACCACCTGCTCTTCTCCTGTGGGGGGTGTGAGACAGCAAGGGTGAGCTCACACATGATCATAGCTCAACAAGGTTTGGGGAACCAGTGGACATAAACTCACAAAGGTGTGAGTTCATGTGATGTGTAAGGCTAATCAATGATAGGGGTTAGAGCTGAGCATTGCTTTTAAGTAGTTGGTCAAAATTTTATTAGCAATTACTAAGTGTAAGTAAATACCAAACCATAAGTAAAGTAATAGAACAAAATTAATAACAAACCCATGCATATGCGAATGACAAATTGAATTTAAGTTCCATAATTTAAACATCAGAGAGTCCTGAGCTACTCATGACCGTGAGCTCGGCTAGTATACCAGTTTTACACTCTGCAGAGGTTGTACCCTTTACCCACAAGTCATGTTACCCATCTGCCAAGGGGTCGCGAATCCCATACACCTCTACCTAGGAAGCGCGGCAGGGCAACACTACGAGGCCTTTACAAAGTTCCACTAGCTTCCGAAAACCCGCTATAGTTTATAGGAAGTTCCAATGCAGGGTTCCTAGCTGACCGCCATCGCAGCAAAATCAACCAGGGACCTCCCTACACTGACCACTCCCCTACTGCCCTTGCCCCTTTCGGGTAAGGTAGTCTTCCACTAGCTTTCCTAATTAGTCAGCCAAGGGCGTCCCATTAAACCCTTGTGGTGGCACGTGGTTCTCAAGTTAAGCTCTATGTTCCAATTAACATTAATGATCTCAACATGAACATAAATAGAATAACAAAAAGAATTGGAACATAGATATAATAAATGATTATCCCAAAACCATGTAAAGCAATAGCAAACTACCCAAGTGATTCGGGGGTAAACAAGGTAATGAGATAAACAATCTAGGGTGACCTATCGGGTCCTAGCAAAATTAACCTATGCATGGATAAATGATATTAAAGAACATTATTGGGTAGAAAGTGGTCAAGGGCACAACTTGCCTTCAATGAGCTCCTGCTCAGCTACTTCAACCTGCTGCTCACCAGGTTCCTCGGTCACGGGCTCTTCTACTCGCCACAATACAAACAAGCACAGTGCATATAGAGAAATTAACATTACACCAAACATATAAACAAAATACACAGTAATAATCTACACATTAAAATAAAATTCTAGGAACAGGAATCATAATTTTTGGAGTTATAGAATTTAAGTTATGAATTTTCAAAGGTTTCATGTGTTTTAAATAGGATTAAGTGTGGGATTAATTTTCTTACTGTTGTCATGATAAAACAGAGACTCTAGGTGATAGAGAATTAAATTACAAAAATTTAGAAAGTGGAATGGATTAATTTGGAGTTAGTATGAATTTTCTATGAATTTATAAAGTTTTAGTAATTATTTTCATGTTAGAAATCCATTTTCTATTCATTTATTCGAATTAAATGATCACTGGACTGAGCACACTATTTCAGAGGAAGGCAGGGGCCTTAGCGAAATTTTTCTGAAGACTCAGGCTCAATCCCGCGCAGGACTGCGGGTTCATTCTGGCAAAGTATAGGGTCTCTTTAGAAAAATGTACCCACGAAGGGGTATGGCTTAATATCGGCCGTTTGATCCAAAATCTACGCACCAGATTAGTCTCGCGCTAGTTACTCCACCGCGCTCTCTCCTAGGCCACCCGATCTAGATCTTACAGACCGGATTAATCCCGCGAAGGGCTATTCCCTTGATCCATCCGTAGCCGTTAGATGTGGATCCAACGGCGCAAACATGGTTACCCTGAGATCTAATCGTGGCCGCTCAAACCTGGATCGATGGCTAACAATGCCCCTTCCACCTCCCGATGGTCAAGCAAGGAGGTGACGCTCCCAGCCACCATGGCCGTGACCCATGACATCGCCGCCGTGATCTGGACGGCGCTCCGGTGCACCAAATTTCGAAGCAAATCTCCCTAAACCATGCAGAGATTATGGAGAATAGAATGGGGGATATATTACTAGTGATTGGATTGCGCAGAGATTAGCCTGCGGTGACGGGCGTGAACGTCGCCGAGTGGACGAGCAAGCAATTGAATGTGTGGATGTGGGCATGGAGGGGATCCAGCGGTCGAAGACGGCAACACCCCGGCGAGGGAGGCATAGACGGAAATGGCATCGGGCTTGAACCCGCCCCTGGTGTTCTGCAACCTGCCGAGGCTCATACCGCACGCGATGGTGGACAGGTCATCGATCACAAATTCTATGGCCAGGAGAACAGAGGGCGAGTTCGCAGTGGCTGAAGAAGCTCCAAGGTGATGTGGCCATGGCCCCACCGGCGACGCGCCCATCCGAGCAGTGCATAGCATGGCGATCCCCCATCCGTGGACCGGTGCGGGCGAGCTCGACAGCAGTGGCATCAAATCTTACCCCCCCTTCACCCACGCTCCATTCTTCAGTGCTTCAGATGGTGACCCGTATTAGCCTCACGCCGAGAGGAACCCACACGCGATGGCGACAATGAACTTCGACGGCAGCGGCACTTAGCGGAAGAGAATGGTATGCATGGGAGCCTCAGATGTACCCCCACGAGGTCTGCTGCAGGTGGTGAGGAGAGGAAGTAGGGGCACGGTGGAGGGAGCACGCCATGGGAATCCGGGAGGGCCGGCCAAGCCGCCCAGGCCAGGAGCACCCACCACGGATGAACGGCGCCGCCCAGCCATGGGAGAGGTTGTTGGGGGTAGGATCGAATCATATATCTTGGGCGCACCGAAATCCCACGAACCCAGCCGATCCCGGCGGCTATGGATTCGGCACGAAGGAGATGGAGCCGCTAGGTGGGACCCCCGCGACAGAGACACAAGGCCAGGATAGTAGGCTGCGCGGTGGATGAGAGCGATGTGGGCTGAAATGAGGAAGTCGGCCCAACATGCTATTTTCTTTTATCTTTATTCTGATTTTTTTATTTTCTGTTTTTCTTTATTCACAATTATTTGAATCCAGATTTGAATTTGAATATGAGTTTCAACTTTGAGTCAATTATACAAATTCAAACTCTACTGTAGGCATAATATATCTTTATTTACTCCTTTTTCTCCTCATAATATTCATTTTCTTCTCTTTTCTAAATTCTAGAATTCCTTTTAGACCTCAATTTCCATTCTAGATTTAACCTATTCATTTTTTATATTACTATTATTTTTTTTATATTGTCACAAGTAATGCACACACAATAAAATCCCAGCATGATGCATATTTTTGTGGCTTTTATGGTATTAATTATTTGTTTATCCCTAGGGTGTACACATGTGATGATGCACAAAGGTTAAACTCACATAAGGAGAAATTGTTTCTCTATTGATATTATTTCTAGCAATTACAAAGTGGGTGTTACACGAAAACCCGCTACAGTTTATGGGAAGAGCACTTGCAAGAATCCCCCGTCTGACAGCCATCGCAGCTAAATCAACCCGAGAACCTCCTTACATGCAACTCCCCTACTGCCCTTGCCCCTTTTGGGTAAGGTAGTCTTCCACTAGCTTTCCTAATTAGTCAGCCAAGGGCGTCCCATTAAACCCTTGTGGTGGCACGTGTTTCTCAAGTTAAGCTCTATGTTCCAATTAACATTAATGAATTTGACATGAACATAAATAGAATAACAAAAAGAATTGGAACATAGATGTAATAAATGATTATCCCAAAACCATATAAAGCAATAGCAAACTACCCAAGTGATTCAGGGGTAAACAAGGTAATGAGATAAACAATCTAGGGTGACCTATCGGGTCCCATCAAAATTAAGCCTATGCATGAATAAGTGACATTACAGAACATTATTGGGTACAAAGTGGTCAAGGGCACAACTTGCCTTCAATGAGCTCCTGCTCAGCTACTTCTATCTGCTGCTCACCAGTATCCTCAGTCACGGGCTCGTCTACTCGCCACAATACAAACAAACACAGTGCATATAGAGAAATTAACATTACACCAAACATGTAAACAAAATATACAGAAATATTCTACACATTAAAATAAAATCCTAGGAACAGAAATCATAATTTTTGGAGTTATAGATTTTAAGATATGAATTTTCAAAGGCTTTATGTACTTGAAATAGGATTAAGTGAGGGATAAATTTTCTTACTGTTTTCATGACAAAACAGAGACTTTAGGTGATAGAGAATAAAATTACAAAATTTTAGAAACTGGAATGGACTCATTTGGACTTAAAATGGATTTTCTATGAATTTATCAAGTTCTAGCACTTATTTATATAATAAAAACATATTTTCTAATTCCTTTATTCAGTTTGTCATGGCACTGGACTGGGCGTCAATTTAATAAAAGTCCAAGGGGATCAGGACAAGAAACCCGAGACACAGCGCATAGTGACTATTGGACAGCGGGTTGATTTTAATGAAACCGAGGGGCTATTCTGCAGTTTTGGCTCGACGAAGGGGGTATCGGGATTTACTGGCCATTGGATTGGATATGGGCGCTCCAGATTAAAACACTACTTCAGCGAACCGGTACACAGTGTGATCCCTCGGATCCAGATCTGACGGTCCCAAGACTCCACTGCCCGATCTAACCTGGACCCTTCGATTATAATCCGACCGCCTAGATGCACCCAGCTGAAGGACACACACGTCCTCTAATCAGGACTGACCGATTAACATCCAACGACACGAAGGCAACCTTCCCCCTTCCCAGTAGAGCCGCGCGGTGGCGCTACCCTGATACACGGTGAGCCTTGCGCCGGCGACAGTCTTCGACACTCACCGGAGCTCAACTGAATCCCCACCTAATGCTACGCGAAGGGGAAACTAGGGCGGGCATAGATGCGGCCCAAAATCGGTAAACCCGTGAGTTGCCGTTGCTATCCACGGTAGTACCCGGAGCCACCGTGGATGGTTAATCCGGTGAGAAATTCCCAGTGCTCAATTACCCCAACTCAAATCCTAGTGCGCTCATTGCGATTACCGGGATGAGATGAACAGATGACGAGGACACATACCAGTGCCAAAGCTCTAGAAGCAATTGTCCACGGCGGCGCTGTTCTTCTCCTCCCCTTTGGATTCTCCCCAATGGCGGCGAGGCTACTGGTGTGTGCAAAGGTGAAATGGAGAAGAGGACCGCGGCCAGGGCTCCCATATATAGACCGGGGGGTTCGGTTGGCTCGGCCTGCAGTCGCCGGAGGGATCTGCTGCGCGATCCGCGCAGGCTGTTGCGCACGACCCCTCGGACAACTCGATCTGCCTGTCTGCTTCGGGACTCCCTCCAACTTCTGAAGGGAAATCCTCACGTTCGAGGTGGTCGGGTTCCGAGGAACCTACCACGCAGTACTAGGGAGGCCATGCTACGCCAAGTTCATGGTCGTCCCCAACTACACCTACCTCAAGCTCAAAATACCGGGCCCCAATGTGGTCATCACCGTCGGCCCCACGTACCGACACGCGTACGAATGCGATGTGGAGTGCGTGGAGTACGCCGAGGCCCTCGCCGAATCCGAGGCCCTCATCGCTGACCTGGAGAGCATCTCCTAAGGAGGCGCCAGATGCAAAGTGCCACGCCGACAACTTGGAGCCAGCTGAGACGGTCAAATCCATCCCTCTCGACCCCAGCAACGATGCCTCCAAGCTGATACGGATCGGCTCTGAGCTCGACCCCAAATAGGAAGCAGTGCTCGTCGACTTTCTCCACGCGAACGCCGAAGTCTTTGCGTGCAGTCCCTTAGACATGCCTGTCATACCGAGGGATGTCGCCGAGCACTCGCTGGATATCCGCGCTGGAGCCCGACCCATGAAGCAGCCTCTATGCCGATTCGACGAAGAAAAGCGCAGAGCCATAGGCGAGGAGATCCACAAGCTGATGGTCGCAGGGTTCATCAAAGAGGTATTTCATCCCGAATGGCTTGCCAACCCTGTGCTTGTGAAAAAGAAAGGTGGGAAATGGTGGATGTGTGTAGACTACACTGGTTTAAACAAAGCATGTCCGAAGGTTCCCTACCCTCTGCCTCGCATCGATCAAATCATGGATCCCACTGCTGGGTGCGAAACCCTATCTTTCCTCGACGCCTACTCAGGTATCACCAAATCAAGATGAAAGAGTCTGACCAGCTCACGACTTATTTCATCACACCTTTTGGCATGTACTGCTACGTTACTATGCCATTTGGTTTGAGGAATGCGGGTGCGACATACCAAAGGTGCATGAATCACGTGTTTGGCGAACACATTGGTCGGACCGTCGAGGCTTACATCGATGACATCGTAGTCAAGACAAGCAAAGCCTCTGACCACCTCTCTGACCTTGAAACGACATTCCGGTGTCTCAAGGCGAAGGGCGTAAAACTCAATCCCGAGAAGTGCGTCTTCAGGAGTCCCCCGAGGCATGCTCTTGGGGTTCATCGTCTCCGAGCGGGGCATCGAGGCCAACCCGGAGAAAATCGTGGCCATCACCAACATGGGGCCCATCAAGGACTTGAAAGGCGTACAGAGGGTCATGGGATGCCTTGTGGCTCTGAGCTGCTTCATCTCGCGCCTCGGCGAAAGAGGCCTACCTCTATACCGCCTCTTAAGAAAGACTGAGTGCTTCACTTGGACCCCCGAGGCAGAGGAAGCCCTCGGGAACCTGAAGGCGCTCCTTACGAACGCACCCATCCTGGTGCCTCCCGCTGCCGGAGAAGCCCTCTTGATCTACATCGCCGCTACCACTCAAGTGGTCAGCGCCGCGATCGTGGTTGAAAGACGAGAAGAAGGGCATGCATTGCCCGTCTAGAGGCCGGTCTACTTCATCAGTGAGGTACTGTCCGAGACAAAGATCCGCTACCCACAAATTCAGAAGCTGCTGTACGCAGTGATTCTGACACGGCGGAAGTTGCGACACTACTTCGAGTCTCATCCGGTGACTGTGGTATCATCCTTCCCCCTGGGGAAGATCATCCAGTGCCGAGAGGCCTCGGGTAGGATTGCAAAGTGGGCGGTGGAAATCATGGGCGAGACAATCTCGTTTGCCCCTCAGAAGGCCATCAAGTCCCATGTCTTGGCGGACTTTGTGGCTGAATGGGTCGACAACAAGCCCCCGGCAGCTCCGATCCAACCAGAACTCTGGACCATGTTTTTCGATGGGTCGCTGATGAAAACAGGGGCAGGCGTGGGCCTACTCTTCATCTTGCCCCTCGGGAAGCACCTCAGCTACATGCTGCGCCTCCATTTCCTGGCGTCCAACAATGTGGCTGAGTACGAGGCTCTGGTCAACGGGTTGTGCATCACCATCGAGCTAGGGGCCCGATGCCTCGATGCTCGTGGTGACTCGCAGCTTATCATCAACCAAGTCAAGAAGAACTCCCACTGCCGCGACCCGAAGATGGAAGCCTACTGCGACGAGGTTCGGCGCCTAGAGGACAAGTTCTACGGGCTCGAGGTCAACCACGTCGCCCGGCGGTACGAGACTGCGAACGAGCTGGTGAAGATATGTAACACCCGGCTTTAAGGAACAAAGCCAGGTGCATCTCATACATGCGCCAAGAAGACAACATATAATAACAGAGTGTATAGAGATAAATGTCACAATAATCAGAGTATTTATTACATAGCGGAAGACTTACAAAAATAAAAGATAAATATAACACGAACTAAGGATCGTTGGCGCCAATGCCGACTGAGAAACGCCACCTAGATCGGATCAAACTCCTCGATACTTGACTCCACTTGAAACCACCTATTCTTCTCCTGTGGGGGGGGTGTGAGACAGCAAGGGTGAGCTCACACATGATCATAGCTCAACAAGTTGTGGGGAATAATGTGGCATGAACTCACAAAGGTGGGAATTCATGAAGTGTAAGGCTTATCAACAATAGGGGTTAAAGCTAAGCATTGCTTTTAAGTAGTTGGTCAAATTTTATTAGCAGTTACTAAGTGTAAGTGAATACCAAACCATAATAAAATAATAGAACACAATTATTAACAAATCCCATGCAAATGCAAATGACAAATTGAGTTTAGGTTCCATAATTTAATCATCGGAGAGTCCTGAGCCGCTCATGACCGTGAGCTCGGCTAGTATACCAGTTTTACACTCTATAGAGGTTGTACCCTTTACCCACAAGTCGTGTTTCCCATGTCGCCAGGGTTAGCTAGGCCCTTAGACACTACCAAGGTGAATGGCTAGGGATCCACTACGAGGCCTTTACAAAGTTCCACTAGCTTCCGAAAACCCGCTACAGTTTATAGGAAGTTCCAATGCAGGGTTCCTGGCTGACCGCCATCGCAGCAAAATCAACCAGGGACCTCCCTACACTGACCACTCCCCTACTGCCCTTGCCCCTTTCGGGTAAGGTAGTCTTCCACTAGCTTTCCTAATTAGTCAGCCAAGGGGTCCCATTCCTCCCTTGTGGTGGCACGTGGTTCTCAAGTTAAGCTCCATGTTCCAATTAACAATAACATAATGATCTTGACATGAACATAAATAGAATAACAAAATAACTGGAACATGGATATAATGAAATATTAACCCAAAAACCACGTAAAGCAATAGCATAAACTACCCAAGTGATTCAGGGGTAAACAAGGTAATGAGATAAACAATCTAGGGTGACCTATCGGGTCCCATCAAAATTAAACCTATGCATGGTAAATGATTATAAAGAACATTATTGGGTAACAAAAGTGAATCAAGGGCACAACTTGCCTGGCACTTGAGATTCCAGGTACCAACTTGCTTTTCAGATGACACGTGTCCACGCGCTAGTCGTAGCAATACAAACAAACATGGTATAGATAAAATTAACATCACACCAAACATAAGAATATACTGCATAATAATGATCTACGCGTTTCTACGAGACTAACGCAACTTGAACGGATCAATTCGGAGTTAAAACGGATTAGTTATGATTTTCCTAGGGTTTTATGTATTTGATACGAGGTTAATTAAGAAATAAATTTTAATACCATTTTTATGTTAAAACAGAGACACTAAGTATTAAACAATATTAATACAAAATTATAGGAACTGGGATAGATTAAAAAGGAGTTAAAATGCATTTTCTAGGAATTAATTAAGTTCCTATAATTATTCTCACACAAAAATGTATTTTCTAAATGAATTCCTTTGATTTTCTGTTCTCTGGACCGAGCGCACCATTTACAGAAAACATAGGGACTACGTCGCAAATATTTCAAGACCCAGTGTACAGCCGCATAGGACGGCGGGTTAATTATTAAAATGCCCAGGGTCTCTTTGGCAAAAGTTCTCGGGCGAAGGGGTATCTCTATATCTCGGCCGTTGGATCTGATCTACGGTCCAGATTAAGTTACGCTGGAAGCGAATCGGTATGGAATGTGAACCGCTAGATCCATATCGTACGGCCATCATTAGATCTAGTATCACCCTGAATCGGTATTCAATGTCGACCCCAGGATCCAAATTCTACGGTCTAGGTTTTATTAACGCGTGATCTAACCCCATCCGTCCATCCACGGATCAACGCTTGCTATGCAATCCCCTGTACAGAGCGCCCACCATCTGATTTCACTGCCTGATTATGATCCAACGGCCAGGGCCATTTCTTCTTCCCTCGACACTCTCTCTCTTCTCACTGCGACCCGAGCTCGACGGAGCTACAGCCTACGTCCCGAGGATGGCTTATGAGCGCGACATGGGAAAGACTTACCGGCGCCGAGGCACGGACGAGGACGACGCGAAGTTTTCGCCATGCGACGCAAGGAGAGATGCAGTCTACCCAAGACGCGAACTGGTGCGGCAAACAGGCGACCGACGACGAGGTCCCCGACAATTCCGGAGTAGTACGGGTGCGGCGATGTCGGTGGAGCGAGGCTAGGCGGTGATTCACGGGTTGAGGGGTGGTTGGTCCAACGTCGTGGCGGACGGAAGGCACTGGAATGGGGTGGCCCAAGGTCGACGGCACGGCGCGACCGCTAGGGATGGTGTGAGGGCAAGAAGGAAGAAGCGGGGTGTTGAAACACTACTAGGAGGGGTTTTATACCGCCGGGGAGGTGCGGTCGCGATGGCCCCGCGCGGTCCATTGCCGAGTCCTCCGGCGAGTTTGCAGCCGAGCATCCGAGGAAGTGGTTGAGAGGTCACGAGATTCCTGGCCACCTGCATCGGATATCCATGGAGGAAAAGCTGCTTACCGTCAAGGTCCACACGTCAGCGGCGTATGACCCATGCACGACTGCTACGCGGAGTCCGCGCGCTAGCACGCGTGGGGCGCGACGTGGGAGGGAGGCCGGCGCGCACGCACGGCGAGAAGTGCAGCTGATCTGTTTTCGGCCGCGCGACACGGAGAAGAAGCGCCCGACCCCAGGGTCCCACCAGCAGGGCAACGAGCGTGCATGGTCATGCTGTTAGGCTGCGGTGTGGGCCCACATGGCCGATATCCCAGCGCGCGCGACATCTAGCGGCTAGGGTTTGGGCAGGCGCGCTGGTTGCGGAAGTGGAAGCAGGCGTGCGGGAGTAGGGAGGTGAAGTGGGCCGACGCGAGGCTTTCAGCCCAAGCGGCCGCGCAGATGGGGAGAGAAAAAAAAGAAGTGGGCCGCGGGGCATAAAAGCCAGGATGGACCAAAATGTGGCGCCAGGGCCCAACTGGCATCCTTCCCTTTCTCTTTATTCTTATTTTCTATTTTCCATCTTTCCCAATTCTGAATTCAAATTTTATTCTGGTTTTAAATTTCAATTTTAAGTAAAATATACCTTTCAAAAACCCAGAATGATGCAAAGTATTTTTATTTATATTAATCACGTTACTCATTTTCCTACCCAATGTTGCAATTATGCAAAACACACATAAGATTCGTTTTAGGAACGCATTATTTTGAATGTGTAGTTACATTACGAGTATATTCAAAAGTTCCTATCCCTTTGTTTTGATAGAAATTATTTACGTCTAATCTTTATCATGATACCCTTTAACTAATATTGTTTTGTTATGACCTTTTATATTAGAAAAGGTGAATTTCCAAATATTAATTATTCATAAAGGACACTTATTTTGTTTTTTTAATAAAAAAAAATCGCAATTCTGGGTGTTACAAATCCTACCCCCCTTAACAAGAATCTCGTCCTCGAGATTTAGGAAGTACTAGGGAAAAGATGGGGAAATTCTATGCGAAGCTCTTCTTCTCTTTTCCACGTAGCTTCATGTTCTCCAAGGTGACTCCACTAAACTTTGCACATCTTTATCACTTTATTCCTTGTAACTTGAGTCAATGTATCCAAAATCTTGATCGGGTACTCCGTGTAAGTCAAATCACCCTGAACACTGAGGTCATCCACTGGCAACTGTTCCTTAGGGACACAGAGATACTTCTTAAGTTGAGACACATGGAATACATTATGTACATTCGATGGATTAACAAGTAGCTCGAGTTGGTATGACATCTCCCCAACTCACCTAAAAGACTCTAAAGGGTCCAATAAAGCGAGGGGACAATTTGTCCTTGACTTTAAACCTCCTCATTCCACGACGTGGTGACACCTTGAGGTACACATGATCACCTTCCTCAAATTCCAATGGTCTTCTTCTGTTATCAACATAGCTCTTTTACCTGGTCTGAGCTACCCTCGAATTCTCTCGAATTATACGAACTTGTTCTTCTGCCCCTTGAATAAGTTTAGGTCCAAAGAACTGTCTTCCCCTAGTCTGATCCAATATAGAGGAGTCCTACATCTCCTGCCATACAGAGTCTCGAAGGGTGACATCTTCAAACTGGCCTGGCAACTATTATATGAGAACTCAGCATAAGGTAGACTCTTGTCCCAGCTACTACCATGCTGAAGGGTACAAGCTCTCAACATGTCTTCCAATACTTGATTAGTCCTTTCAGTCTGTCCATCAGTCTGACGATGGTAGGTCGAACTAAAATTCAACTTCGCATCCGTATTCTCACGAAAACTTTTCCAAAATCTGAAGGTAGGCTGTGATCCTCTATCCAAAATGATCTTCTTTGGTGCCCCGTGTAGAGACACAATCCGAGCCATATATAACTCTGCCAATTGAGATACCTTATAAGTAGTCTTGACCGAAATGAAATGAACCACTTTGGTCAGTCTATCCACAATAACCCATATAGAATCATATCCTTTCGAGGTGCGTGGCAATCCAGTAATAAAATCCGTATCAATCTCTTCCCACTTCCATTCGGGTATATTTAATGGGTGCAGTAGTCCAGCTGGCCTTTGGTGTTCTGCCTTAACTCTTTGACACACATTGCACATAATCACATGTGCAGCCACATCTCTCTTCAGTCCATACCACCAGAACTTCTGCTTCAAATCCTGATACATCTTGGTACCCCCAGGATGAATAGAATAATCCGAGTCATTGGCCTCCTTTAAAATAGTCTCACGAAGGCTATCAATCTCAGGAACTCATATCCTGATCCTTGAACCATATTGTGCCTTGTTCATCTTCCGTGAATTCTGGACCTCGACCTTCAGTAATCAGATCCTTAATCTCTTGTATTTTAGCATCACCAATTTGACCTTTACGAATTTCTTGCTCCAAGGTAGGTTCCAACTCAATGGTAACTCCTTCAGTGTGAGTAACAATTCCCAAATTGAGTCTCTCGAAGTCTTTTGCTAATTCATCGGGTAGCTGGGCAACAATAGCTGAATGAACATGCTCCTTGCGACTCAAGGCATCTGCAACCAAATTTGCCTTGCCCGGGTGATAGTGAATCTCCAAATCATAATCCTTAATAAGCTCCAACCAACGATGTTGCCTAAGGTTGAGATCCTTCTGAGTGAATATATACTTCAAACTCTTATGATCCGTATATACTTGGCACTTCTCGTCCCACTTGAATTCTCTTTCCTTCACCAAAAGCGAGGTCATAAGCTTAGCAATCTTAGAAAATCCTTCAATAAATCTCCAATAATATCCTGCAAGTCCCAAGAAATTCCGAATCTTCGTAACTATAGTGGGTATGCTCCACGCCACTATCTCCTTGACTTTAGCAGGATCCATTGATATTCCTTCATTAGAAATGATATGTCCAAGAAATGGCACCTTGTCAATCCAAAACTCGCATTTGCTATACTTGGCGTAGCGTTAATTGTCTCGTAGCTTCTGTAGCACCAATCTCAGATGTTCCTCATGTTCACTCTCACTCTTGGGAATAATAAAAATATCGTCGATGAACACCACGACAAATCTCTCCAAATACTCCATAAACACCTTATTCATCAAATTCATGAAATAAGCTGGTGCATTGGTTAATCCAAATGACATAACCGTAAACTCGTATAATCCATATCGGGTTGAGAAATCCGTCTTGAAAATATCCGATGGCCAAACCTTCATTTGATGATAACCTGATCGGAGATCAATCTTCGAGAATACCCTTGCACCTCTCATCTGATCAAATAAATCTTTAATGCAGGGTAACAGATACTTGTTCTTCACAGTAACATCATTAAGGGACCTATAATCCACACACATCCTTTGTGATACATCCTTCTTCTGTACAAACAGAACCGGCGATCCTTCAAGGTGAGGAATTCGAATAAATGTACCCAGCCTCTTGTAATTCCATTAATTGCTTCTTAAGTTCCTTTAGCTCTTCTACGGACATCATGTATGGCCGTTTAGAAATAGGGGCAGTCTTAGGTAAGGGGTTAATGACAAACTCAACTTCCATATCTGGTGGCATCCCTAATAACTCCTCTGGAAAGACATCCGGAAAAATCCCTAACTGCACGGATGTTGTCACCCACAAACTTCTCATCTTCTAAGAATGTCGCTAGTCTGATGGTGGTAGTTACTGCAACTTCAACTTCAAATCTTTCTCCTTTGGAACTGGTGAGTTCTATGGTTCCCTTAGCACAATGTATATACTGCCTTTGCCTTTCTTAACCATGACATACCAAGGATCACGTTTATAGTGCTCTCTTCTAACACTATAGGGGTAGCCCATCGGGGTTAGAAATACAAGGTAAGAAAGGAAGAATTATAGACAAGGCAAGTAATTACGAGAAATGTTACTGCGGGGGATTTAATAGCTAAGTAGATTAGTGTGTTATCCACTAAAGCTAATACCTTATGATGGTACATGCTAAGATGCCCAACTATAATGTTGCAATCAATCAAAGAAGCAAATCAAGCATTGATCATCAGAACAATCAACCAACATTTTTAATAGAGAAAATAGTTTTCATTTTTTTGTCTTAGGTTTCCTATCTCTTAAAAAGATCATAATGGTAGGATTCCAAGGTGTGAAATCCATCTTGTCTTAGAGTAGAAAGGATAAGATTAATCAGAGTATGACAGCAAAAGGTGAGACAGGATCAAGATAAGATAAGTATAGAATGAATCAGAGTAAGGTGAGTAGGTAAGGGTTTTGTCCATTTCTATCTAGGTTTCGTCCTACAGTCAACATTTCCTCTGATACCACTTCTGTAACACCCGGCTTTAAGGAACAAAGCCAGGTGCATCTCATACATGCGCCAAGAAGACAACATATAATAACAGAGTGTATAGAGATAAATGTCACAATAATCAGAGTATTTATTACATAGCGGAAGACTTACAAAAATAAAAGATAAATATAACACGAACTAAGGATCGTTGGTGCCAATGCCGACTGAGAAACGCCACCTAGATCGGATCAAACTCCTCGATACTTGACTCCACTTGAAACCACCTGTTCTTCTCCTGTGGGGGGGGGGTGTGAGACAGCAAGGGTGAGCTCACACATGATCATAGCTCAACAAGTTGTGGGGAATAATGTTGCATGAACTCACAAAGGTGGGAATTCATGAAGTGTAAGGCTTATCAACAATAGGGGTTAAAGCTGAGCATTGCTTTTAAGTAGTTGGTCAAATTTTATTAGCAGTTACTAAGTGTAAGTGAATACCAAACCATAATAAAATAATAGAACACAATTATTAACAAATCCCATGCAAATGCAAATGACAAATTGAGTTTAGGTTCCATAATTTAATCATCGGAGAGTCCTGAGCCACTCATGACCGTGAGCTCGGCTAGTATACCAGTTTTACACTCTGCAGAGGTTGTACCCTTTACCCACAAGTCGTGTTTCCCATGTCGCCAGGGTTAGCTAGGCCCTTAGACACTACCAAGGTGAATGGCTAGGGATCCACTACGAGGCCTTTACAAAGTTCCACTAGCTTCCAAAAACCCGCTACAGTTTATAGGAAGTTCCAATGCAGGGTTCCTTGCTGACCGCCATCGCAGCAAAATCAACCAGGGACCTCCCTACACTGACCACTCCCCTACTGCCCTTGCCCCTTTCGGGTAAGGTAGTCTTCCACTAGCTTTCCTAATTAGTCAGCCAAGGGGTCCCATTCCTCCCTTGTGGTGGCACGTGGTTCTCAAGTTAAGCTCCATGTTCCAATTAACAATAACATAATGATCTTGACATGAACATAAATAGAATAACAAAATAACTGGAACATGGATATAATGAAATATTAACCCAAAAACCACGTAAAGCAATAGCATAAACTACCCAAGTGATTCAGGGGTAAACAAGGTAATGAGATAAACAATCTAGGGTGACCTATCGGGTCCCATCAAAATTAAACCTATGCATGGTAAATGATTATAAAGAACATTATTGGGTAACAAAAGTGAATCAAGGGCACAACTTGCCTGGCACTTGAGATTCCAGGTACCAACTTGCTTTTCAGATGACACGTGTCCACGCGCTAGTCGTAGCAATACAAACAAACATGGTATAGATAAAATTAACATCACACCAAACATAAGAATATACTGCATAATAATGATCTACGCGTTTCTACGAGACAAACGCAACTTGAACGGATCAATTCGGAGTTAAAACGGATTAGTTATGATTTTCCTAGGGTTTTATGTATTTGATACGAGGTTAATTAAGAAATAAATTTTAATACCATTTTTATGTTAAAACAGAGACACTAAGTATTAAACAATATTAATACAAAATTATAGGAACTGGGATAGATTAAAAAGGAGTTAAAATGCATTTTCTAGGAATTAATTAAGTTCCTATAATTATTCTCACACTAAAATGTATTTTCTAAATGAATTCCTTTGATTTTCTGTTCTCTGGACCGAGCGCACCATTTACAGAAAACACAGGGACTACGTCGCAAATATTTCAAGACCCAGTGTACAGCCGCATAGGACGGCGGGTTAATTATTAAAATGCCCAGGGTCTCTTTGGCAAAAGTTCTCGGGCGAAGGGGTATCTCTATATCTCGGCCGTTGGGTCTGATCTACGGTCCAGATTAAGTTACGCTGGAAGCGAATCGGTATGGAATGTGAACCGCTAGATCCATATCGTACGGCCATCATTAGATATAGTATCACCCTGAATCGGTATTCAATGTCGACCCCAGGATCCAAATTCTACGGTCTAGGTTTTATTAACGCGTGATCTAACCCCATCCGTCCATCCACGGATCAACGCTTGCTATGCAATCCCCTGTACAGAGCGCCCACCATCTGATTTCACTGCCTGATTATGATCCAACGGCCAGGGCCATTTCTTCTTCCCTCGACACTCTCTCTCTTCTCACTGCGACCCGAGCTCGACGGAGCTACAGCCTACGTCCCGAGGATGGCTTATGAGCGCGACATGGGAAAGACTTACCGGCGCCGAGGCACGGACGAGGACGACGCGAAGTTTTCGCCACTGCGACGCAAGGAGAGATGCAGTCTACCCAAGACGCGAACTGGTGCGGCAAACAGGCGACCGACGGCGAGGTCCCCGACAATTCCGGAGTAGTACGGGTGCGGCGATGTCGGTGGAGCGAGGCTAGGCGGTGATTCACGGGTTGAGGGGTGGTTGGTCCAACGTCGTGGCGGACGGAAGGCACTGGAATGGGGTGGCCCAAGGTCGACGGCACGGCGTGACCGCTAGGGATGGTGTGAGGGCAAGAAGGAAGAAGCGGGGTGTTGAAACACTACTAGGAGGGGTTTTATACCGCCGGGGAGGTGCGGTCAGCGATGGCCCCGCGCGGTCCATTGCCGAGTCCTCCGGCGAGTTTGCAGCCGAGCATCCGAGGAAGTGGTTGAGAGGTCACGAGATTCCTGGCCACCTGCATCGGATATCCATGGAGGAAAAGCTGCTTACCGTCAAGGTCCACACGTCAGCGGCGTATGACCCATGCACGACTGCTACGCGGAGTCCGCGCGCCAGCACGCGTGGGGCGCGACGTGGGAGGGAGGCCGGCGCGCACGCACGGCGAGAAGTGCAGCTGATCTGTTTTCGGCCGCGTGACACGGAGAAGAAGCGCCCGACCCCAGGGTCCCACCAGCAGGGCAACGAGCGTGCATGGCCATGCTGTTAGGCTGCGGTGTGGGCCCACATGGCCGATATCCTAGCGCGCGCGACATCTAGCGGCTAGGGTTTGGGCAGGCGCGCTGGTTGCGGAAGTGGAAGCAGGCGTGCGGGAGTAGGGAGGTGAAGTGGGCCGACGCGAGGCTTTCAGCCCAAGCGGCCGCGCAGATGGGGAGAGAAAAAAAAAGAAGTGGGCCGCGGGGCATAAAAGCCAGGATGGACCAAAATGTGGCGCCAGGGCCCAACTGGCATCCTTCGCTTTCTCTTTATTCTTATTTTCTATTTTCCATCTTTCCCAATTCCGAATTCAAATTTATTCTGGTTTTAAATTTCAATTTTAAGTAAAATATACCTTTCAAAAACCCAGAATGATGCAAAGTATTTTTATTTATATTAATCACGTTACTCATTTTCCTACCCAATGTTGCAATTATGCAAAACACACATAAGATTCGTTTTAGGAACGCATTATTTTGAATGTGTAGTTACATTACGAGTATATTCAAAAGTTCTTATCCCTTTGTTTTGATAGAAATTATTTACGTCTAATCTTTATCATGATACCCTTTAACTAATATTGTTTTGTTATGACCTTTTATATTAGAAAAGGTGAATTTCCAAATATTAATTATTCATAAAGGACACTTATTTTGTTTTTTTTTAATCAAAAAAAATCGCAATTCTGGGTGTTACAAGATAGCTTCGGCACGAACAATGGTTCCCCCGAACGTCTTCTCCCGGGACCTACATCAACCATCAGTCAAGACAAACGACACGCCCGAGCCCGAGAAGGCCTCGGCCCGGCCCGAGGCACCCTCGACCCCGCCTGAGGCACCCTCGGCTACCGAGGGTGAGGCTCTACGCATCAAGGAAGAGCGGAATGGGGTCACGCCTAATCGAAACTGGCAGACCCCATACCTGCAATATCTCCACCGAGGAGAGCTACCCCTCGACAGAGCCGAAGCTCGGCGACTGGTGCGGCGCGCCAAGTCATTCGTCTTGCTGGGTGACGGGAAGGAGCTCTACCACCGTAGCCCCTCCGGCATCCTCCAGTGATGCATATCCATCGCCGAAGGCCAGGAGCTCTTACAAGAAATACACTCAGGGGCTTGCGGTCATCACGCAGTGCCTCGAGCCCTTGTTGGAAACGCTTTCCGACAAGGTTTCTACTAGCCAACCGCGGTGGCCGACGCCACTAGAATTGTCCGCACCTGCCAAGGGTGTCAATTCTACGCAAGGCAGACGCACCTACCCGATCAGGCTCTACAAACAATACCCATCACCTGGCCATTTGCTGTGTGGGGTCTGGACCTCATCGGTCCCTTGCAGAAGGCACCCGGGGGCTACACGCACCTGCTGGTCGCCATCGACAAATTCTCCAAGTGGATCGTGTCCGACCCCTAAACAGCATCAGGTCCGAACAGGCGGTGGCGTTCTTCACCAACATCATCCTTCGCTTTGGGGTCCCGAACTCCATCATCACCGACAACGGCACCTAGTTCACCGGCAGAAAGTTCCTGGACTTCTGTGAGGATCACCACATCCGGGTGGACTGGGCCGCCATGGCTCACCCCATGACGAATGGGCAAGTAGAGCGTGCTAACGGCATGATTCTGCAAGGACTCAAGACACAGATCTACAACGACCTCAACAAGTTCGGCAAGCGATGGATGAAGGAACTCCCCTCGGTGGTCTGGAGTCTGAGGACAACGCCGAGCCGAGCCACGGGCTTCACACCGTTCTTTCTAGTCTATGGGGCCGAGGCCATCTTGCCCACAGACTTAGAACACGGTTCCCCGAGGACGAGGGCGTACGACGACCAAAGCAATCGAACCAACCGAGAAGACTCACTGGACCAGCTGGAAGAGGCTTGGGACGTGGCCTTACTACACTCGGCGTGGTATCAGCAGTCCCTACGATGCTACCACGCCCGAGGGGCTCGGTCCCGAGACCTGCAGGTGGGCGACTTGGTGCTTCGACTATGACAAGACGCCCGAGGGCAGCACAAGCTCACGCCTCCCTGGGAAGGGTCGTTCGTCATCGCCAAGGTTTTTAAGCCCGGGACATACAAGCTGGCCAACAGTCAAGGTGAGGTCTACAGCAACGCTTGGAACATCCGACAGCTACGTCGCTTCTACCCTTAAGATGTTTTCAAGCTGTTCATATACCTCGTTTACATATGAAGTCTAACCATCAAGGAAGGGTCAGCCTTGCCTCAGCAAAGCCCGACCCTCCCTTGGGGGCTAGAAGAGGGGAACCCCCTCCTGCGTCAAAATTTTCCTCGGAAAAAGTCTTTCTGCCAGAATATCTTTCGTTCTTTTCGAATACTTCGGTAGTGGGATCATGAAAACGATGGAGTACACGTAAGCAGGCAAGGCCGACCGAGCCGAGGGACTCCTACGCCTCCAGGATATGGATACCTCACTCATCGCCTTCTGCGAGAAGTAACTCGCGTTTGGATGAGCGATCCTGCTGACCGAACAAGCCTTAACGCTCAAAAGACTTTCTGCCGAAATGGTTTTTCGGGTTTTCTCGGCTACGTCGATAATAGAATCCCACAGACGAGCAAGAGTACACGTAAGCGGCAAGGCCGACCAAGCCGAGGGATTCCTATGCCTCCGGGATACGGATACCTCACTCATCACCTTCCGTGAGAAGTAACTCTAGCTCGGATAAATGATTCTGCTACCGACGAGCAAGCCCTAATACTTGAAACAAGAGGAAAAGAAATGCAGCTTTACAACACGACGACAGTATGTTTGGGCCTCAGTGGCCGCAAAAAACATATGCATACTACAGGCGAACCGATCCTGTAGGCTCAGACGTCGATGGAGGGGGAGCAACAGCACCCTCGGCATCAACTCCACCTTCGGCGAAGTCCAACTGAGCCTCGGACGGCAACACGGGCGAAGGATCTCCACTCCGAAGGACGACGTCAGCACCACGCCCGGGCCATCGCCGCCAGGGTCTCCTCCAGGAACCTGGCCTGAGCAGACGGCTCGGCCGGCCGCCCGAAGCCTCAGCCAGCTGTCCCCCAAGGACACCAGCCCGACTCATGGCCTTGGCAACCCGACTCCAGTGCTGGTCCCGCCAGTGGACAGGCCCGGCCAGGCTCCGGCCGACGAAGTCTTATTTTTGAGCCAATTCTGCCTCTGTCCATGCTGACACCTGCTGCCTCCGGCTCCGGCTCATCATAGAGCGGCCGAGGATTCCTTTAACTAAGCAAGAGAAGCCTCAGGCGGCAAGGCCGACCGAGCCGAGGGACTCCTACGCCTCTGGGATACGGATACCTCACTCGTCACCTTCGCTACAAGGCAACTCACAATTGGTTAAGCGGTTCAGTTAGCCAACAGGCGAGTCCTAGTGCTCGAAATGAGGAAAAAACACGGTATTACACCAAAAATACCTAGATGTTCAGGCCCCGACAGCCGCAATGAACAAGACACCGGCACTCAAGGTGCCATTACAAACGGAACTCCGGTTCCACTCCCGCAGGTACGAACAACCCCCCACATTGGAGGGCCTGCGGGGCGACAAAACCCCTGGTGGCTCGCTGATGCCCGCTCCGGCAGCAGCGACAACGACCTCTGCTCCGAGTGGACAAACAGCAGCAGCGATGACCTCAGGGCGGACGCTGCTGCGACAAGCTCCTTGCCCACGTCCCCACTTGAGGGGCGAGGACAAGCTATCAAAGCCAAAGAGCCGGAGGCCTAGAGCGCGGATGGTGGCGGCGATCTCATCGGCAACGAGGACTTCTTCAGCCGCCACCACCTCAACGCCGACGACGGCAGCCATCTGCCCGCCGGTAGATCCCCACTCGGATCCTCCCGGATAGGCGAGCACCGACTTCCGTGCAAGAGGCGTCGTACCAGAGCAAAGGCAGAATAGCCCAAGAACACGAACGCCGCCTAGCAACGCGCGATGTCTTGGGCGGCCCTCCGGTGCGCACGGCGCGGCGACCGCTCGTACGGCGGGAGGGGGCACCGGGAGCCGAGCCAGAGCCAGCTGAGCCAGTGAGCCCAACACGCTGAAGCTGACGACACTCGTGGCCGACCAGCCCCACGTTGTCGGAGTCCGCCCCTTCTGCTAGGCCAGTGAGCACCCTCTCCCCTGAATGCTGAAGGAGAGGGTGACCCACGAACCCGTGCGGGAGGTGGAGCTCCGGCTCAGCCCGCCCTCCACCCCAACAAGGATGATGAAGATCCTTGAAGCTGAGGGCGGGGCAGAGGTTGCAGCCCGGCTTGCTTCTCCCCACCATCGAACTGGTGGTCACCGTCTTGGGTGACCACCGGTGAGGGGATGCAGCCGGGCTGCCTGATGAAAATCCTTGAAGCCGAACGATGGCTGAAAGGTACCAACTTCCGCGAAGTTGCGTTCTTCCAACGACAGCAAGACGAAAGCAACGCGAGCGCTCCCCATCCGGGGGCTCGGAAGGTGGAAGGACACGATACATGGAGTGCGAAGACATGGTTGCCATCCAAGGGGGTCACCCTCCTTTTAAAGGTGACTCTCCCCACTTGCGTCCTCAGCCGTCGTGGACTGAGTCTTCTCCAACACGCTCCAAGGACCTCCCGCTACGACACGAGGGCTGGGTCCCACATGTCATGCAAGCTGGCCCCGGACAGAAGAAGCCAAACCGCCGCACGCGGAGCGCACAACAGCCCAGTGGTTACAAGCTTTCCTCCACTATCGCCTGGACCAGCGGGTGAAATGGCAGACCGCCATGCAGGTGGCATGCAACCGCACCAAGGGGGCGCACCCTTTCAACTTCGACGCGTCCAGCATGGAGGCCCAGGCCCACACGTCATGTAACCAGGCGCGTCGGTTACTATGTGCGAGAAACTGCACCGCCACTCGCGCTAGTACCGCGCCTCCTCGACCGCGGAACCGGTGCCGCGACTCGAGGCGACCCTGCACATGACCCGATAGTGCCAACCGAGCACATCGGTCACGGGTCGGACAGCTGCGGGAGAAGGCGCGACGGTCGATATGGCCAGCAATGGGCCGGCAATAATGGCGGTGGCAGGCGAGCGGAAGTAGCAGTCAAGTCGTTAGCAAGCTCACGCCCCCTCCTGGGACAGCGAGAGAACCCTCTCCCACGGCGTGAAAGATGACGCGCCCGTGTTCCGTTCCTCGAACGGCTCGCGCACGCACAACGGCTGCCCCGTGAACCACACGTCCCGTCAGCATTAACTCTGCGGCAGGACAGGCAGCACCTTTAGCAGGCAAAGCAGGCGACGCTTCACCTCCGCCATGATGACCGCGTCAAAAAAGGTGCGCCACGTCATTCGATTTCGTATCCTTTTCCACTTCCTCTTTCTCTCTCTTGCTACAGGGACCGGGAAAGGGGATACTCTGAAAAGGATCCTTCTCCGCGAAGCAAGCGAGCCTCGAGCCCCCCTACTGATCAGAGGTTCGAAGGCTGGCCCCTCGGAAGGGTTCAACAGCCGCCTCAGAGCACTCGGGCTCCGCGCCCACTACTGGTCAGAGGTTTGAAGGCTTGCCCCTCGGAAGGGTTCAACGGCCGCCTCAGGCCACTCGGGCTCCGCGCCCACTACTGATCAGGGGTTCTTAGGCTGGCCCCTGAAGGGTTCGACAGCCGCCTCAGAGCACGCAGAGCGAGGGATGACCCTGGGTACATTCGATACATAACCAAGGCCCGGGCTACGCTCCCGAGGTACCCTAGGACATTTCCGAGACCTGACGGGAACGATTTTGTAACGAAATCCCACCAGAGGGAGGCATCGAGCCCTCAGACCCCGTCAAAAGGGGACTGGGTTCGGCGAATCACCCGCAGGTACTTTTGGAGCGCGCCTCCAGGCCACTAGCCGACCCCTAACGAATGGGGCACGGGCGTCCACTCGGATTACCCGTTAGCAACTCACTGGAGACACCATGTTCGGCGCCCTCCGAGGGCAACATGGCGCTTTCCCCCCTCCTCCTTGCGGAAAGGAGACGCAGGTGCGTATGAAAAAAGCCGAGTCTGTCTTTGACCATCCTCTCGCTCTGTGCGGAAGCTCGGGGGCTGCTCTTGCAAACCCAGCTCTGGCCAAACCGTTAACAGCGTCAACATACCAGCCCGAGAACTTGGGACTCGACTATGCACCCGGGCTACGGCCAGTTCGCATGAGGGAACAACTAGACCGGCCGAAGCATCACGAAATGCGCTAAGACCTCGAAGCAGTCAAACCACTCCTCCGAGGCCTCAGAGGCTACACCCGGCGGGTGCGCTCGTGCGCACCCATCGGAACGAAACGCAACCGAGAAAGGCCGGTCCCCTTGCAAAAAAGTGCGACAAAAGCCTCCAACCGAGTATCAACACCCCCTTCGAGGCTCGAGGGCTACTGTCGGGGACCATAATTAGGGGTACCCCCAAGACTCCTAATCTCAGCTGGTAACCCCCATCAGCACAAAGCTGCAAAGGCCTAATGGGCGCGATTAAGGTCAAGGCTCAGTCCACTCAAGGGACACGATCTCGCCTCGCCTGAGCCCAGCCTCGGGCAAAGGCAGTCGACCCTGGAGGATTCATGTCTCGCCCGAGGGCCCCCTCAAGCAACGGACACACCTTCGGCTCGCCCGAGGCCCAGTCTTCGCAGAGAAGCAACCTTGGCCAGATCGCCACGCCAACCGATCGTATCGTAGGAGCATTTAATGCAAGGATCGCCTGACACCTTATCCTGACGTGTGCTCTTTAGTCGACCGAGCCGAAGTGACTGCAGTCACTTCGCCGCTCCACTAACCGACCTGACAAGAAAACAGCGTCGCCTGCGTCGCTCCGACTGCTGTGCCACTCGATAGAGTAAGGCTGACAGCAGCTAAGTCTAGACTCGGGCGCCATAGGAAGCTCCACCTCGCCCGACCCCAGGGCTCGGGCTCAACCTCGACGCTGGATGACAGACTCCGCCTCGCCCGACCCTAGGGCTCGGACACAGCCACGACCTCGGAAGACGGTCTCCGCCTCGCCCGACCTAGGGCTCGGACTCAACCTCGACCTCGGAAGACGGACTCTGCCTCACCCAACCCCAGGGCTCGGGCTCAACCTCGACGCTGGACGATGGACTCTGCCTCGCCCGACCCCAGGGCTCGGACACAGCCTCGGCCTCAGAAGACGGTCTTCGCCTCGCCCGACCCAGGGCTCGGACTCGACCTCGACCTTCGGAGGAGCCTCCGCCTCGCCCGACCTAGGGCTCGGACCGACCACGTCACAAGGGGGGCCATCATTACCCTACCCCTAGCTAGCTCAGGCTACGGGGAACAAGACCGGCATCCCATCTGGCTCGCCCCGGTAAACAAATAATGATGGCGCCCCGCGTGCTCCATGATGACGGCAGCTCTCAGCCCCTTACGGAAGCAAGGAGACGTCAGCAAGGATTCGACAGCCCAGACAGCCGTCCTTCCGCAGGGCTCCAGCTCTCCTCCGACAGCCACGACATCACATGAACAGGGTGCCAAAACCTCACCGACTACCACGATGGCATGTACTCAGGGATCTAGCTCCTCTCTGCTAGACACGTTAGCACACTGCTACACCCCCATTGTACACCTGGACCATCTCCTTACGCCTGTAAAAGGAAGGTCCAGGGCTCTCGTACGAGAAGGTTGGCTGCGCGGGAGAATGGGCCGACGCATATGGCTCTCGCTCTCTCTCTCCCTCCCACGCGAACGCTTGTAACCCCCTACTGCAAGCGCATCCATCGGCCCTGGGCGTAGGACAACAAGAAGGCCGCAGTTTCCCCTTAAGTTCTCCCCCCTTTGTGTCCCGTCTCGCGCCGACCCATCTGGGCTGGGACACGCAGCGACAATTTACTCGTGGGTCCAGGGACCCCCCGGGGTCGAAACGCCGACAGCAGTAAACTTACAAAAAAAAGAACCATAGACCACTCAGTTGGCACATATCAGGTGACAAAAAAAGTTCCATTCAGTTATTACCACTCAAGCCTCTGTGGAACCAAGGTAACAGATGTTATCACCCAAAAAACATCTTGAATCTTGAGCAAAAAATGATGTAGAGCTCTTACAGGGATTGCAGTACACCATTCTAGTAGATGAGCCTAGGGATGTCGCCGTTAAGCTTGTTCTGGGCCAGATCCCTCACTACAGGAAACTGGTTAAAGAACGTGGGTGAAAAACTATCGAACTTAATGTAATAGGTCGTCGAACTTACCATAAGAACGTGGGTTTACCGACGAATATAGCCGACGGCGATTTTTGGACGAACTTAAAGAAGTAAGTTCGACGGCCCCCACGTTCTTAAGGTTAAGAATGTGGGTACCGTCGAACTTAAATGTAAGAACATGGGTACCGTCGAACTTAAGGTTAAGAACGTGGGTTTTTAAGTTCGACAGGGGCCGTCGAATTGTTTCCCATAAGTTCGACGACACCCACGTTCTTACATTTAAGTTCGACGGGGCCACGTGGCCGTCGAACTTATGGGTCCTGCGTGGGTCGACGAGGGCTGCCCGTTAAGTTCGACGGTACCCACGTTCTTAACCTTAAGAACGTGGGTACCCACGTTCTTAACTCTTTTCCAGAAAAAAATATAAAATACAGAAATGAAAAATTAGACACACATAATATCATATGCAACATAGAATATCACATGCAACATAGAATATCACATACAATACAGATTTCAAACACATGGATATATGTTCATATCACAAATTCACATAAGTTCACAAATTCACATAATTAAGTCCAAATACATAAGTTCACAAGTTCACATAAGTTCACATCCATAGTTCACATTTGTAGTTCACAAGTTCAAATATACAAGTTCAAACATTAGCTTCATCGCTCTCGATCAGGACATCAGATTGTTGTTCGTAGCTCCACCACTAGAATTGAGACATCTGTCCGCAAAGTTATCGTGAGGGGGAGGAGTCACTTGATGAGAGCCGGAATCCTACAAAATAAACCAAAATTCTCATAAATATACAACTGGCATTAAATCACAAGTACACAAAGATATTAATTATGCGTGCAAGAACAGAAGATGTAAAGGAGATTATTGTTGGATAAATAGTATTATTTGGGAGGACAAGGACCGAGCATATAAAGTCCAGCCTTCTTGTTGGTCTCTATTAAAGGCGAGAGCTCTGGGCATTAATAAAGCTCATACTTTTCATATAGATATAAAATAATTAGACGCTCCAAGTTGTGTTAACCTTATGCAAGCGACGACGAATTACGCATGTGATGGATCTATGTCCAACCTTGTAAAAGGATTGAAGAGCTCAGGTACCTTACTATCGAGACAATAGAAAATTGTTGTCACCTGCTATTTTCCATGAATCGACTGGAGTTGTTACTCATAGCTTTCGTCTATGTTATGCATGATGTCCTCAATCATTTTACATGTTCAATCCATATCAAAGAATCAAATGAAGTACTAAACAGAGAACCATCTCAAACTTGTGTACCACTCATGATCTGGGACTCTGGCTACTGATGCTGATATACCACTGTTCTTTTGTGCTTTATTACTCAGTGGGGTTGGCATGTTCAGAAACCTATGGGTCTGAAACACTGTTCTTTTGTGCTTTATAACACTGCTCACTGTCTGTTCATAAACAGTATGTGCACTGATAAACCTATGGGTTCTTTTGTGTCTGAAACCTGATAAACCTATGGGTTCTTTTCATTTGTCCATTTCCTTTGGGTTTAACTTTATTTTGTAAACAAAACGAGTTAATATGTACTTTTTTTGTAAATGTATGTCACAGTGTATTTATCTGTAAATGTACACTGCATCTTTGAATCAGAGATTCTGATATTGTAGTGCTGCAAGACGATGAGTTCACAGATTGGGGAACTAATCACGGGTGCAAATGTAAGAACCACTACATGCAAGCCTTCTACTGTTCTAAATAGCTAACAGCAACAGTAGTCGTTTCAAGCAGTACTATACTTTGAGATATATTTTTCATTCTAAAATCATACTCCATCTTAAGGCACCTAGCGTAAGGACTAGTGTAACGAAAATGAACAGGACAGGGTATTTCTAATGGTATTTTACGGTATCAGACCATATATTTTAAAAATAGGACATGGAGCCTATATTTTAAAATATGATCATATTTAAAGCCTCTCTTGAAATTGCTCTTAGACATCACATGGCCCATATATCTAATAGTCTCGATAGTTAAGCATGGCTAATCACTTTCAGAGTGGTATTCCTTATAGTAGACACATCATACAAATTAATATGAAGTCCACTCCTACATGTAGCTGTCTTATCCTAGATTTTGTCAGTGTCAAATTAACTTAAACCTAACCGAGTTTATGGAAAATGGTACCATCGTTTTAGACCCCAAGTAACTGAGTTTGTGGAAAAATGGTATCAACGTTTAAGACCCCAACTAAGTATATTCGAAAAATCAACTAGCATTGAAATCAACTAGAATTAAATTCAGGAACGTACCGCTAGTGACGGAAGTGGCTATGTTGGCCATGGGGGCGTCCCCAAGGCCCCATTGGATGTGTAGGATATCCCCATGGTGGTGGCGGCCAATATCCCATACTTGGTTGTGGAGCAAGAATCTGTCCTCTAGGGGGCATCGACCACTGTATGTCCATCTGTGGGTTTCCTTGTCCGGTCTCAGAACCCTATAACCAAATAAAACAATCCATGATTATAATTGTAAATGAAAGTAAATATACTACAAAACTATACATGTGTTTCATTGGTGTTTGGTGTCTGTCCAGATTGTGACGGACAGGGTGAACTGGGGTCCCATTTGAGATCCCATCTGAGCACTATACATCTGCAAATACAATAAGCTTATATTATTCTACTGTGTTACTATGTGCTAATCTTGATTCCATGAATCTGGTAGAATAAATGCATTCTCATTTTATTACTAATTATTGGTCTATGAGAAATGTGATGGTAATAGATCAACTTATTCTATTCCACAAACCAAATAAAAAGTGATGGATGCATCATAATCTGGTACAATAAGGAGTGAAACCATCAGTGGACAAGCCTAGACGAACACTCCTAGCGTCTCTTGCAAATTCTAGGTCAAAACGATCCAGAGCCTTCCAAGCATCGCCATCTGATGGATGCATCATAATGTCTGGATCTTGGCTATCACGGTCTCCTTCCTTATGCCACAACATTAGCTTTGCAGTTTCTGGGGTTAAAAACAGACGTTTAAGCCTTGGGGTGATGGGCATATATTGAAGTTGTTTAACTGCCACTTTTGTAGCAAAAGTAGCTCCATCCTCTTTTAGTACCTCCGCATATCTTGATTTACCGCATATCTGACAATGGGTGGCCGCTTCATATTCCTTCCAGAACAACATGCAATTATCTTCGCACACATCAATATTCTTATACTTCATCCCAAGACCGCACACGATCTTTTTAGACTGGTATAAGTCTTTTGGCATCTTATGGTTCGATGGGATGAGATCAATAATCAGATTGATTATATCGTTATAGCAGTTATTCGAGAAGTTATACTTTGCCTTCATTGCCATAAGACGTGTAACCACCTGCAACACGGTCACAGTGGTGTCATCATGCACTTTTCCTCTGACGCGTGAAGAAGCTTATAAAACTCCTGCACTTCCTCTGGTGTACCCTGTTCCGAGGCCAATGTTGGATACTCTCTACTAATATCAGCCACCAAGTCATCCATCCGATCCTCCTCATCATCATCAATTCTTTCTGACTCTGTGATATTCTGCTCTACTTCTCCATGTGAGCGCCACACAAGATAGTTAGGCATAAACCCATTCTTGCAAAGGTGATGCTCCAGTTCTTCGATCTTTCTCACATACTTAAAATTCCGACACTTGGTACACGGACACTTCACCACACGAGGTCCACCGGAAAATGCGAGATCCACGAACTTTTTTACAACCCTAACCCATTCCTTTGAGTGACCTAGAGTCACGCTATTGAATCCATCATACATCGCCCTTCTTCTATTGTCATCCATTTGCAAAACTAAATAACCCAATTTATAAAAAAGTGTAAATAAACATCATTAAGCATATAAACATCATTAAGTAATTTCGTTCATCTAAATCATGCGCTTATATGTTAGACCGTCTTCAAAAGAAAGATCATCAAAATCACAATTAGTAATCAAAATCATGCAATACTTATATATGCACTTAGCTGTCTACTCAAAATCACAATTAGTCTGGAATATAATGTTTCCCAGTGTTTCCCATAATCATATGTGCGTAGTTATTATTACCAGCTGATTCCCCTTGATCAATTTTCTTGGCTTTCTGTATTTTGTTTAGATTTATGACCGTACCACTAAGCAAAATGATGAATGAGCTATAATAAACATTTAAAAGAACATATGCAGTGATCATTATAATTAATATTCCAGATCCTATATATACATATCCAGTTATATTGGGTTGTACACTCCTGCTGAAATTAAAAATGCTTCACATACTGCTGTACTGCTAAAGAACCATATGTGGCCATATTGTTGTTGAGGTTGGTGGTTCATTCTTGTGCTTTTGATATGCAGAATGATCTGTTACCTTCTTTGGAGTTGGTTACAAAAATGATAGAGCATGTTGAGCTTCTTGAAGAAAAGGCTAAAGTAGCCAAACGTGAATCATCTGTTGCTGGGACAGGCATTCTAACCAAAGTTGAGGAGCTCAGAGAAATGTTAACTCATGCGAAGGAAGCAAATGATGTGGTCTTACCCTCTGACCTAATATCTATTCAATCATCATTTTATAAAACCTTTTGATCTAGTCTAGGGTCATGGTACATGATATCTGACATTTTTTCTATCTACAACATGCTGGCGAGGTTTTTGGCGAGAAAGCTATTTTAACCACATAGGCACGTGAGCTTCAATCTCGACTTCAGAGGCTTTCAGATGAGAGGAATAAATATCTGGTGATAATTGAAGAGGTATATTGTTTCTTTGGTGCTGGTATCACACTGGAGTTGGCACAATAACTATCAACCTGTATGAACTAAAAGTTAGTAATCTTTAAATTTTGTAAACTGTGATATTGAAGAACTGACACCTTTATGTTTATATTTGAAGAATCGAGAAAACTGCAGAAAGAAGCTGAGGACAACCTGAAGGTATTATCTGCTTCCTTAATCCATAGTAATGTGGGTTTTGAATTTTGACAATTTTATTTATGTGTTTTGCGTGTTTTATCAAACATGATGTTCCTGTGTGTAATAGATATTGATTTACTGTATCTAATGATCTTTTATGGATGATATGATCCTGAGGTGAGTAGTACAGACACCTATTATTGTCCACACATTTATTTTGCAGGAAGGCACATATAATAAAATGTATAAATTTGCAGAACATTTTTTTACAACGCACAATCATGAACCAATCTTAATATGGCATTACCTCGGTGGAAGCTTCCAATGTCCGAACGCGACCGCGATGACGGCTGTGTGGAAGACGAGTAGGAGCACGGGGTGGGCGAGCCAGGGCGGTCAGTGCCGAGCTGGCGAGCCGGGGCGGCGGCGCGGCCCGCTCACGGTGGCGCAGCCCGCTCACGGTGGTGCGGAGGCGGCACGGCCCGGTCGCGGCGCGGGCTCCGGGTGGTGGCGGCGCCGGCTCCCGGCTGTGGCAGCGCGGGCTCCCGGGCGGCGATGGCGCGGTGAATTGGTGAGGGAGGAGTGCGTACGTGTGGGCGCGTGGGAGGAGACAGGGGGAGAGAGAGACGCGCGCGCGTGGGATTAGTGGGTTTAGGTTTTCACGGTTAAGTTCGATGGTATCCAGGAGCCCGATGAACTTAACTTAAGAACGTGGGTACCCACGTTCCTAACGTGTTAAGTTCGACAGTTTTATCCATGGCCCACGAACTTAACTTAAAAACGTGGGTACCCACGTTCTTAAATTAACCCATAAACTTAACTCAAGTAAGAACGTGGGTACCCACGTTCTTAATTTTACCCACGAACATTTATCAGTTTCTTGTAGTGCCTATTACAAAAAGGAACAAACGAACATTTCATTACCAAAACAGCATATGACAAAAAAGGGAAAGGAAGTACAAAAAAAGGAAACTCCTTTGGTGTGAGCACTAAAGCACAAAAAACAGTGGGAAACTAAAATAGAACATAAACATGAGAGAAAACCTATTCTGCTCCAGTAAGCTTACATCTAACTTGCCCAAACATATCTTCAACCTTCTTCTTACGGCATGAGACCGTCTCATTGAAGGATTCTCATCAAATGCAGCAAAAAATGGCGCGTTCAAATCATCTGCAAAAATACAAAATACAATTGAATAAGAACATGATGAAAAACAATACCAAAAAACAATGAAAAAAATATACAGAAATGTGAAACAAAAAATGAGAAATATAAACTTACAAAATGCCCTTCATGACTCCACACTTAATGAGATCCCATCGGACATTGCATCGTGCAGCAAAAAAGTTGACCACTACCCATTCTTTTGATAATGCTATAAGGACAGCGTGCATAGTGTATTCTTTTGTTTATGTCTAAATGGATTTTCATCATGTCATATGTAAAAAATTTGGAATTCTGTTTTTTCAGATGTCATTAGAGCTAGCAGTGGTCAACTTTTTTTGCAATTAACATCCAGGGGATAAAATATACAACTTCCTCTTTTTCCTTGACACTCGGTTCCTTTTAGAACCTATAAAAACCAAACTAAAACAAAAAAAGACATCCCATACTCAAAAAATAACAAACAAAAAACGATGAAAAAATAATAACAAAGAAATACTAAAAGGATTAATCCAAAAAAATCACATCACACTTGGCATCACGACATTCGACCTAAAAAAATACAGAAAATACAATGGAACATAAAAAAACTTGTGTGGAATTGCATAACCAAAAAGGAGGTGTTTTTTGTTTTTTCGAGTGGATGTACGTATAAGATACTCATAACATGTTCAAAAAATATTGAATATATCTTTTTTATAATGGGTACAAAAATATATCTAGTATTGGGCCATCCATGTACCGTCCCTGAAAAAAATGATAAAAAAATGAACCTTCGAAAAATATGATAAAAACAGAAAAAGGCCAACTAATAAGAGGACAACAAAAAAAAGCCCAACGAAACTATGAAAAAATTAAATCTGGTATTGGGCCATCCATGTACCGCATACCAGCCCAAATGTAGTACACATAAAAAAGGCAACAAAACAAGCCCAGTGCAGTACAAAACCCCCCCAGCCGCCAGCCCTCCAGCCAGCCACCACCAGCCCCCAACATAAAACCACAGAACCCCAACCGCTAGCCCTCCACCCCAGCCGCCAGCGGCCAACACAAAACCCTCCCCCCCTCTCCAGAAAAAAGAACAGAACGCTCAATGTCTATGAGGATACAAAGTACATGATGATGACAGAGGAAGATAGAAGAGGCAAAGAAATTGAGAAGGTATACTCATCTGTGCCCCCCATCTCATTTTGTTGATGCTTTTCTATTCAAAAAAGTTGAGGCCCCCTGGATTTTTGCAGAAGAAAAAAAATCCCATGCTCGAAATAAATAACACAACATCTCTGTCCACTCTTTCACCCCAACCAAAAGTCAGAGCTCCCATGGCTTTCCGTGCCACGGGACGCTTTCTGGTTTAAACACCATCGTTAATACGTACTTGTCGGTGTTAGCAAGCTGGTTCATGTCGTGGTCTTCTTCCAAGTACCTTCTCAGACACTAGCATGCAGTAGTAGACCATTTTAGTTAGTCTGATGAGCAGATAGATCTGCTAGATTCGTTCAATATCAGTCTACCTGCATTGCTCGCCAGTAGTATGGCAGGAAAGAGATCAAGTATGCCAGGTTCTTGTATTGGGAGCTACTGGTACAGCTTCCATACGCGTGAGTTCTGAAAGTTTCAGTCATGAAGTAGCACCCCATGAACTTGAGGTGTTATGCAGTGGGATCTGCAAAACAAGACATTTTGAGCCGCAACGTAATAAGTACAATGGCTAGCTCTCCATGCATGCCTAGTGTACGGCTGAGCACAGTTTACCTGGCTGGTTAGCTGGTCAGCCATGAAGAAATCCGCCATCAGAACCTACATGACAAGGCATCCTGGTAGATCAGATCAGATGAGCTATTTCAAACAGACTTGACAGACAGACAGAAAGACAAAATAATGAGGCACGGGACCAACCAACAATCAACTTGGTGACCGGGATGCTGGGCTTATAATAGTTTAGGTATGAACCTACCTGTTAGGTCCAACCAAAATAATGTACAGATAAAACAGAGTAAAGAATTATACCACATCCACCGCATATTAGAAGAAAACAGAGGGTACAAGTAGTCATACATACTTACGTATCAGCAACAGCCCATTCACTTATGCTCATCGCATTCACATTTGTTGTTGATCGGTAACAGTAACAACATTTCCACAGTAGGTCACACCGTGCTGAGCGTCGGGCGTGGCGCGCCACGACGGGGTGTTGTTATCCTTACATAGGGGCGAAGCTAGAAATTACAGGCGCCGGTGTCAGTATTACATATTAACTAATAGTCTATTACTTATGATAATATAGATAACACAATAATAAAATTATATGATACACTTGAGTGAGTACTTCGGTCTTTAGAGTTCAGAGCTTGAGGTTGGACCAGTTTAGCGCTGAAATAGTCTGCAGAGTGTAGGCTCGTGGTCTCTCGCCTACGGAACGCCAGAAGACCAGGCTAGACATCTCATTTTGTTGATGCTTCTCTATTCAAAAAGTTGAGGCCCTAAATTTTTGCAGAAGAAAAAAACATCCCATGCTCGGATTTTTCTTATACCCCCCATGTAAAAAACACCTGCAACAAAAACATGATAATTAGAAGATATCAAAATAGATTTCTCACCCACTCCTAGTTTGTATTACTTGTTCAAATTGGATTAACATATGCAAAAAAATATGTGTATTACCTCTTCGATTAGATAGAAGACTAACACACTATCCATTAGTTTTTGCCCCCCCTCCCTCCCCTGATGATCTGCCGCAAAACACAAAAAAGGCTACACATGAACTTGCCCTCTGCCCTCCACCTCCAAGAACTATATCTGCATGATCTGAACATCCTCTGACTTAGCTGAAAACGACTAGAGCAAATACACAACTACAAAGCAAAAAAAAAGAAACCACATAACACAAAAAAACAGCCAAGATTGAAAAAAAACTAGGCATAAATTTTCTTTCCCTTTTCACAGATTCATGTTGATGGTACTAACAAGTTTTTCACTGAAGACAACATATTCTCAGAAGATGAAATTACCAATTTTCAGCACCATATATTGGAGATAATTGGAAGTACTCAGGTAAAAAGTATATGAGAATTCCCGTAATTATAGTTGAATATGATGAAAAAATTCTATCCACATGTTTTGAAGACTAAAAAACTTTTTGTGATTTTTTATGAATGTGCAAAAAACAGATGGCTGGAAGGCGTTTTACTCAAAATGGATCAAGCAGTACTCAGATATACGCACAAATGACGCTGCCATATGTTTCAAACCAGGTAATAAAATGCAAAAAAACATGAACAACACCTACTAAATTATATATGGGAATTTAATTGATCCTTGATGATTATGCAGGGTGGATACATGGATCTGATGATGGAACAAATACGTAACTCGCAAGGAGAATCAGTGAGTGAAGTAGGCAATGAAATGCAAAGTGGCCTATGCACACAAAATGAAACCATGAACAAAAACCTACTAGTGGCCCCATGTGAGACATACACACAGATGATTCTTGAGGAGGACTCAATGCTTGCAAATGCAGACATATCCAAGGTAAGTGTGGGGGTGTGTGGGAAAAAAATAATAGTAATATACATTTCATAACATAAACAATGATGTTAACAATGATGTTTATAGCGGCAACATGATGTGTTAATAGGATATGTTTCAAACCAGGTAATACAATGCAAAAAAAAACATGAACAACACCTACTAAATTATATATGGGAATTTAATTGATCCTTGATGATTATGTAGGGTGGATACATGGATCTGATGATGGAACAGATATATAACTCGCAAGGAGAATCAGTGAATGAAGTAGGCAATGAAATGCAAAGTGGCCTATGCACACAAAATGAAACCATGATCAACAACCTACTAGTAGCACCATGTGAGACATACACACAGATGATTCTTGAGGAGGACTCCCCGCTTGCAAATGCAGACATATCCAAGGTAAGTGTGGGGATCTGTGGGAAAAATAATAGTAATATACATTTCATAACATAAATAAAAATTAGAAAACTAACGAAAAAACTGAATTTTTTTGTAGGAGACATTTGGGGAATGCAATGAAGTTGATACATCTAAATATGGGGAAGCAGTATACCACAGGGATCTCTTTGAGATAATGCATGTACAACAACTAACTGAATGTGCGCAAAATGATGATGGAAAAGAAACTAAAACATCGAGTGCTAGTGCAAACTTTGATGATGCAGAAGCTGAAACAACAAATGCAGGAGATGAAGAGTTAACAGAGGATCAGATTGATGCCTTCATTATGAGTGAGCAGATAGCTGCAACAGAAAGGAACAATGCATCAATAGACAGCAAATACACACCTCAAGATGGGATGGAATTCAAGACCAGGGGAGATGCAAAGCACTTCTTATTCTTCTATGGTTTTTTGGCTGGTTTTAAACCAGCAATCACCCACACTTTCAGGATTTCCAACAAAAAAAGAAGCAATGAAGTAACAAAGGTGGATCTGAAATGTAACAAACATGGCAAAACAAAAAAGACAAACCAGCATGAACAAGATATTTGCATAGAAAAAAAGCGCTGCGAGAAAGGCCCAAAAAGGAATACAAATGTCCAAGTTAAAACAGATTGCAGAGTATTCATGGTTATAAAGGAACATGGACAAAAATGGGTGATCGATAAGTTAGACTTGGAACACAACATGAGCTCAGACCAGCTAACAGCAACAACATGTTTAGTGGGCATAAGTACATGACATATATGGAAAAAGGAATTATAAGAACATTGAACCACAACAACATACCTACATGGAAGATGATAGCTATATTGTCTTATCTGAGAGGAGATATGACAGCATTGTCGTACAAAAAAAAGATGTTAGCAACTACAGAACTAAAATAAACAAGGAAGTAACAGGGAATGATATGATGCAAGCACTATTGTTTTTTCAGGAAAAACAGAAGGAAGATCGAAATTTCTTCTACAGAATTGTCATTGATGAAGATAAAAAGGTGAAGCACATGTTTTGGGCAGATGGGACATCTTTGAAATACTACGAGATGTATGGAGATTGCATCAGTTTCAACACCACATACATGACTAACAAGTACAACCTGCCATTTGCGCCATTTGTGGGTGTTACAGAGCATGCACATACATGCTTGTTCGCATGTGCATTCATTTCTGATGAAACAATAGAAACATTCAAGTGGATATTCAAGACATTCCTTGAGGCCATGGGAGGGAAACATCCCCGCACAATAATAACAGATCAAGATAGGGCAATGAGACCTGCGATCAAAGAGGTCTTCCCTGAAACAGTGCATAGGAATTGCTTCTTGCACATAAAAAGAAAATGCTACCAGAAAAATGGAAATTGCTTTGCAAGAAATATAGGAATGCCAGAGGACTTTGAGGACATAGTTAACTATTCACTAACTGTTTCTGAATTTGAGAGGGACTGGAAGCAAATGGTTGAGGACTACCACCTAGAAAACAACAAGTATTTCAGCAAAATGTGGGAAATAAGAGCCAGGTTCATACCAGTATATTTCAAAAATGACATCTTCCCATTCTTGCAAAGCACAGGTAGAAGTGAAGGGACAAACTCAAGGTTTAAAGACAATGTGACTTCGACTTATAGTGTGATCAGCTTCTTGCGTGAGTACCAAAGGATTGTGGAGCAAGTGAATGTGTCAGAGGAGTATGAGGATAATGAAAGCAATCGTAAACGTCCAAAGGAAATAATGTTTGGATACACAATAGAGAGGCAAGCACAAGTAGTCTACAATAGAAACATATTCAAGAAATTCCAGTTCTAGTTGCAATCAACACCAAGGCTAAGTTACAACAGAACATCTAATCTGCATACTTTTGAGGTGTATCCAAAATCAAACCAAGAAGAAAAGCCACATAAAATAAGGAGGTACCTTGTTATGGCAAACCTAACATATGGAATGGAAGAGTTCACTTGTGTATGTGGCAAGTTTGACAAGGATGGCATTTTATGCTCCCATATACTTAAAGTGATCATTGAAGAAGGGCTCACGAAAGTCCTAGAGCAATACATACTGAACAGGTGGAAGAAAAACAGAAACAAATAGATGGACCACTGCTGCGTGCATCAATGCCGACCCACCCAGTGCTAAGACACAACCTATTGAGCCGGAAAGCAGCATTACTCACATCAGCAGCAACAAAAACAGAGAAACTATGGAGTTTATATGTGAAGAATTAGACAAACTACAAGAAAAGGTTTGCCAAATGCTATCATCAGAAGAAGATGTAATAGCAGGACCTTCGACAGGAAGAGAGAAGGAAGACAATGCTGCAAAACATACAGGACCAGTAGTTGAAAATCTGCATAACCCTAAAGCAGTTAAACAGAAAGGAAGGCCAAAAAACCTACAAGGTTAAAGCCACTAGTGGAGGAAATCCACATCAAGATGAAGAAGGCAGAGCAAAAGAAAAACAAAAAAACAAGCAATGCAGCAGCAAGTATGTCTATCTAAAAAAACCTGCTTTTGGTTTTTTTATAATTACATTGACTTAAAATCTATAATTTGTGTTTATAGGCCCACAAGGAAAGGAGAAGAAGAAGATGTAAAGAACAGCACCTTGAAGAATTACTGCTCCCCCTCCCAACAGAACCACCAAAACTCACACTGAAAAAGATGCAGAAAAAATGGAGAGAAAAATGAAGAACACTTAGTGGATAAAGGGGAAGGGATGGACTGTGCATTTATGATATATTCATATAGTTGGTGCAAACAGCAAAAAAAATTTGTTTTTCTTTCAGTTGAGTCATGTAATCGCTTGCAAAAAAATTGTTGAAAAACAGATCATGCTTGCCTGATTAGATCCATCGCATCAGCCCATCCATGTACCGCCTAGCTAGCTTATCTGGTATTGGGTCGTGCTCCATTGGCTAGGCCCACCAGCAATGATTTGCACACTTTATACCGCAAAAACATTATTTAGTTGCCACGGATTCCAATCTACTTGAGTTTATGAAGATGATAAAGAAGTTCCTATTATCTGAGTAGAGCCGTAGAGGACAAGATGATAAAAGAAGTTCCTATTATCACAGTTTTTTTTGTTTAACCAAAAGTTCAATATGTGTTTTCTCTTCAAGAAACATGAGCAAAAAATTGCAGAAAAAATGGAGAAAAGAAATGAAGAAAATTTTAGGGGGGTGGGATGATGGGATGAACTCTGCATTTATAATATATTAATAGAGTTAGTACAAAAAGCAGAAAAATGGTTTTGTTTTCAAATCAGATGAGTCATGAAATCGCTTGAACAAAAAAACTCTTGACGAAAAAGAGCTTACTAAACAGTAAAAAAACAAACTCTTCAATTCAATAATAGTACGAACAACTTGGAAACAAACTGCAATCACACTTTTATTACATACACTGGGGAAAATGAACATAGAAATGAACATCAGATATAACATGTCTTTTTTTGATTGGAAAAAGAAGGTATGGATCAAAACTTAGCGATGATGAATCAGAAATCTCTGCCATTGCTGCTCCAACATCCTTAGAAAACACGAACAGCTACTTCCCAACGGTTCAAATATGCTAGTTGACAATCCGAGGATCAATATTCTAGTATAAAAAAAGCAAATCAGACCAAAAAATTGATGCACAAAAACAAAAAAAACTCCATAACACCATCAGCACTGCACGCACCACCCACGAAAAAAGGAAAAAAGTGGAAAAACAAAATAATAAGAGCGCCCAAAAAAACAACCCAAATTGAATCACAAAAAACCTGAAGAAACATGTTGCGAACTAGAGACTTGTCTTTAGTGTTCTTCTCACTAAAATAGAGATTGTTGGCCAACGTAATTCGGATTTGAGGGATGTCCTCAGTGCGGAACTTGAGCAATATATCAAAAGATATATCCCAATATTCCATGTATTGTAGTGTGAAAATACCGCAGTCATGCCTATGATAATTAAAGAAGGCAAAATTACTACAAGAAATAATTTATTGTGGGTGTTTTTAAACCATATAAAATATATAGAAAAAATTAAGATAGCAACTGAATTTGGATTCTAATAAAAAGAAATGATAGAAATGAAACTTACGTATTTTCCTGCTTTGGTACTGCAGGATATAAAATTTCGAATGATGATACATAAGCATGACCAACTAAACTAGGCAGAGCAACTCTAACTAAGGTCTAAACTAGGCTAAAAATGATGATACACTTCACATGGAAAAGGCAATGAAACAAACCAACAAAATTGCTGAAAATCTCGGACACATCTGGCAAGAGCATTCATAAGACAGTAGAAGTGAGCAACACACAGGGAATAAGAATACAAACCACTTAGGAAAAAAGACTACATATACCAACTATGTCTTATCTACCACCATCCATAACAGTATACCAAAAAAATAGAGCCTCAAACTGTCATCACAGCAGCACAACACTACACCCAATGAAGATCAGAGACATGGGCAATTAACAACTAAAACATGATAGTATCTGAATTTGTATTCTAATAATAGTAAAAACAACTACAAAATATCTATAAATAATATATTAAGTGAGATTTTAAACCATATAAAATATATAAAAAATTTAAGATAGCAACTGAATTTGGATTCTAATAAAAAAAGGAAAAAAGATAGAAATGAAACTTACGTATTTTCGTGTTATGGTACCGCGGGATATAAAATTTTGAATGATGATACATCTATGTTTCAATCAGAATATAATAACCATAGGACTTTGAACACCCGAATCTAGAAAAAACACACAAGATTAGAAAAAATGAAAAAATGATAAATATCAATAAAATATACAATATACGCAAGAAAACAAAAATACATGAAGAAGAAAAAAGGAACTTACAAGCTTGTCTCTAACAAAGCATTGAAAAGGATCTTCCTCATCAAAATATGAATCCATAAAAACAAAACGCTTATTCTTCAAATCAACAATGAACAAAAACCAATGGTTCGCATGGCACACTGGAAAATACAACTAAAAAACAGATTGAGGTAAAATAAGAACAAGGCAGTGAATGTATGGCACATTAAGGCTACTGCTTGGACCAAAAAAAATTTACAACAAACTAAGCAAACAAAAAACCTTGTTAGAGCGATGCAACTTCAAAGCAGAATTAGCCCCCAGAAACGATTTCCTTAGATCTTCAACTTCATATTGGCTATTGTATTCCATCATTGAATGCTATAGTAACAATAGAAATTTTAAAAAAATGAAAAACACTAAACAAAATTACAAAAAAATGCAAAACAAAACCAAATAAAAAGTTGAAGAACAATTACCCCCACTTTTGGATAAAAGAATTGTTTCTTTGACAGCCTAGGATGAATATCTTCAAAATGTTTCCGACAAAATCCAGCAATAAAAAAGTTGTCACAGTGACCATTGGGTTCTATTGACAATCTAAAAGATTCCCAATTTACAGTGGTGGTTTTGGAAAACCGAACTACGACCAAACTGAACAAAAAAATATAAGTAAAAAAAGATTAGGCTATTATGAAAATTGGTGTATAGGAACAGAAAATAAAACTAATAAAGAAAAAAATTGAAATAAAAATAAAAGCTACACTTACTCTTTCTATTGGCTCCGCCCCATGCCACAAAGAATATTATAATATCGCAATAGCACATTAGAACATGGAAAACGGGCGTGAGCATTTTGAACTTGTAACCAATTTTCACCAACATCATTCCTGACTACATTTCCAACTTCTAGTTGATTTCCCAAAAAGAATCCCCTAGCTTCTGACTCTACATTGAATATGTTCATATCATTGTACATCTGATCAACTGCAGCTGCTGATTTGGATCTACTACTACCATGTAAATTAGCACCAACCATATTAACAGTAGCAGTTTGAACCTAGAAAAATATAACATAATATATGTTCATACGATATAAATTAAAAAATATTGAAAAAAGATAACAAATATACAGCAGACTACATGAGAGAATAAACCGAAAAAATCACCTCCTGATCAGCCCCTACATCATCAGCAATGACAATAACTTCTTCCTTTTTGCCACTTATTCCTCTGGAGTTCCTATGTCTTTCAGTTGAGTTTAACTTTGAAAAGTTCAATGCTAGTGTAGGCTCATATATAGTGTCATTCCCTGCTAAAAATGCACCAGCAGCATGTGCCTGACATATGGCACACACAAAAAACAGATATACAAAAAGAATATTAAATCATGAACTAAACAAATATAATAAACATAAAAAATAACCACAAACTATACCTTTGGATTCTGAGACAACACCACAGAACCAACACCACTATAAACATCATTGTTAACACAACCTGTTGTCGCTGCTGATGTTGCACCTGGATCAATAGGCCTTCTATTAGGATTTGCATGTGACTTAAGTAAATGGTCTTAATATAATACCCCAAAAAACCAAACCATGTTTAAAATCCTAATATGGTGTGTCCTACTGATGATCGGAGACCGTAGATGCATAGATATCGTCGACATGATTTCGATCGACTACTAGTTTGCCTTGTTTGGAGTCTGAATGAGTTTTTTCAAGTGTCGGTCGATCTGAGCCATTGGATATTAGGATTGGGGGAGTTTTCTTCTATTTATACCTCCCTAACCCTAGCAGCCACGTCCTCCCACCCTAGCAGCCATCCCTTTTGTGCCTTGCCCCAAGAGAAGAGAGGAAGAACAAGGGAGAGAAGAGAGGGAAGATTAGGGCACGCAGTCGCCTGTCGTCGTCATCGTTCCTCTTCAAGAATTGGTTGGATTTCCTTTCCTCTCTCCATTGTCCCCACTTGATGGATGTTTTACCTTGTTTTGGATGAGTTTTAGGCCCTGCAATTAGCCCTTTATGTTGGATTAGATGGGGGATTAGATTTTTGTAACACCCGGTTTTAAGGAACAAAGCCGGGTGCATCTCATACATGCGCCAAAAAGACAACATATATAATAACAGAGTGTATAGAGATAAATGTCATAAATAAAATCAGAGTATTTATTACATAGCGGAAGAGTTATTACAAAATAAAAGAATAAACATAAAATGAACTAAGGATCGTCGGCGCCAATGTCGACTGAGAATCACCACCTAGATCAAATCGAAAGCCTCGGTGTTAGGCGACTCCTCTTCGACCATCTGATCTTCTCCTGTGGGGGGGTGTGAGACAGCAAGAGTGAGCTCACATACGTTCATAGCTCAACAAGTCATGGGGAATAATGTGGCATGAACTCACCAAAGGTGGGAGTTCATGAAGTGTAAGGCTGATCGATGAAATAAAGGCTGAGGCTGAGCATTGCTTTTAGAAGTTGGTCAAAATTTTATTAGCAGTTACTAAGTGTAAGTGAATACCAATCCATAATAATAATAAATAAAAGTAATAGTAAAATAATACCAAATGCAATGATATGACAGGTTAAGTTTAAGTTCCATAGATTAATCATGTGAGTGTCCGAGCCGCTCATGACCGTGAGCACGGCTAGTATACCAGTTTTACACTCTGCAGAGGTTGCGCATCTTTACCCACAAGTCGTGTTACCCATTTGCCACGGAGTTGATCAGACCCCATACACCTCTACCAAGGAAGCGAGGCAGGGTACCACTACGAGGCCTTTACAAAGTTCCACTAGCTTCAGACTACCCGCTACAGTTTATAGGAAGCTCCAGTGCAGGAATCCCTCGCCTGACCGCCATCGCAGCAAAATCAACCCAAGGACCTCCCTACACTGACCACTCCCCTACTGCCCTTGCCCCTTTTGGGTAAGGTAGCCCTCCGCTAGCTTTCCTAGTTAATCAGCCAAGGGCGTCCCATTAAACCCTTGTGGTAGCACTGTTTTCCCGGGTGGTTCTCCATGTTCCCATTAACATAATGATCTTATCATGAAAAGAAAATAATGAACAGATAATAACAAGTATAAAAATGAGTGATGAATATCTCTATACCCAAAGCCACATAAAGCAATAGCATGTACTACCCAAAAGTTTAGTAGTAAAACCAGTGGTGAAACAAGGTATAAAGATAGTCAAAATCTAGGGTATCCTATTGGGTCCCATCAAAATTAACCTAGGCAGATCATTATGAATAATCAGAACATGAATGGGTAAAAGAGGTGATCAAGGGCACAACTTGCCTTCAATGAGCTCCTGCTCAGCTACTTCTACTTGTTGAACCTCAGATTCCACAGGGGCTTGCTCGTCTACTCGCATCAACACAATACATACATAGTATAGCATAAATTAACATCACATCAAACATGCAAATGGAATATACAGTAATAAACTAGACATTAAAATATGATCACAGGAACTGGAACCATTAAATTTGGAGTTATAGATTTTAAGTTATGGATTTTCTAATGTTCTATGTGATTAATACAAGATTAAGTACTAGAATAATTTTAATGTGCTTTTCATGCCAAAACAGTGGCACAAATAGATAGACCATAATATTATGAAAATTTAGAAACTGGAATGGACCAATTTGGAGTTCATATGCATTTTCTATGAATTAAACGAGTTTCTGCAATTAAATTTGTACTAAAAACCATTTTCTAAATGATTTCCCTGGTTTTATTAATCTGTGGACCGTGCCTCATTTACAGAAAAGCGCAGGGGCTACAGTGTAAATGAAACCAAGACACAGAACACCACTGTGCGGACTGTGGGTCAATTATTAACAACTACAGGGGCTCTTTGGTGAAATGGCCATCGTGAAGGGGGACTGGCCAAATCTGGCCGTTGGATCACACACGGGTGGTATGGATTAGATCTGCGCGGTCGCGAAGCGGTACGCGCAGAGAGCCGTTGGATGCAATTACGACGGGTAGGATTTTATTATCCTAGATTCGTTTCTACCCATCCGATCCAGATCAACGGACAAGACCGAAAGTCGCGAAGGGTTATGCGATCACCTAATACTAGCCGTCCAACAAGATCCGACGGTGCACGGTTCGTCCCCTAACCCCCCGCCCGCAGGCGATGCCGCCGTGCCTTACCACGGCAGAGGCCATGGCCGGGGTGTTAAATCCGGCGAGCCACGGGCCTAATCCTCGAATCAAAGGGGTGTTCTGCGCGAAGGAGGATGAAACGAACTACTATGATGCGGAACTCACCGAAGATGATGACACATTTGGGCTGTCCACGGCGCGATGCAGAGCCGCGGCGGCACCCAACTCCGGTGACGAATTGAGGTTGGCGAGGACCCGATCCTTGCACGCCGAGTGAGTTTACAGCTCCGCCACCCCGAGATGACTATCCCGCGCCACCCAATTGGCTCCTAGTGACGGCGAGACAGCAAATCGACGACGGTGGCGCAATGCACTTCTCCTCCTCACGTCGCGAAAGCTAGTATGGCCTCGGGACGTGGATGCATCGCGCCAGAGGCTAGGGCGCTACTTATGTGTTGCAACATTGGCGCACGAGAGGGGCTCGGGGTCCGTTGTACCGGCCAGCTGAGCCGGTCAAAGCGCGGCGGTGGTTGCGCTCGCGAAGAAACAGGAGGAAGAAGGGACTTCGTGTGCGCGGTGGCCGACCAGTGGGTCCAGCGAAGTCAGCGAGACAAAACTGAGTCCGCGCGGTAATGGATGGCTGACCAGTGGGTCCCCCCCACCAGGTGACCGCGCGCGAGGCGGAAGAGTGGATGTGGGCCGCACGGGGTGTTTCTGCAGTTGGGTCGAAAGCAGGGTCGGTCAGCCCATGTTGGTCTTTTACCCTTTTCTTTTTTTGTATTTTCTTTTCTCTTTCTTTATTTCCATATTCCAATTTAAATTCAGATTTAAATTCAAATCTTGTGCCAAATTATCCTCACATTATATTGTGAAATTAGAAGTACCAATTTTAGAAACATAATTACATACATATTATTTATTTATTTTCACATCATTTCTCTTTTTCTCCCTTTTCCTCAAATCTTCTTCTCACTATATTTTATTTTTGTTCATATTATTATGGTTTTAAATGCATAAACAAAGATCCAATATGATGCAATAGTTTATTTAGATGTTATTGGTTATTCAATCCCCCTTTTGATGGTGTTTATTCACCTGTGATATTAACTAAAGATGGTACACACATATAGATAAAGGAAATATTCTTTCTTCATATGAGTTACAAATTTAGGTATTACAAATCCTACCCCCTTAACAAGAATCTCGTCCATGAGATTTAGGAAGGACTGGGGAAAAGATGGGGAAAGTCTATGTGAAGCTCTTCTTCTCTCTCCCAAGTTGCTTCATCCTCACCATGGTGACTCCATTGTACCTTGCACATCATAATCACCTTGTTTCTTGTAACTCGAGTCAAAGTGTCCAGAATCTTGATAGGGTACTCAGCATAAGTCAGATCATCTTGAACACTGAGGTCCTCCAGTGGTAGCTGCTCCTCAGGTACCCTGAGGCACTTCTTTAGCTGAGACACATGAAATACATCATGTACATCTGATAGGTGATCCGGTAACTCCAATTGGTATGCAATCTCTCCCACTCGCTTTAAGATTAAGAAGGGTCCAATAAAACGAGGGAACAACTTTCCTTTGACTTTGAATCTCCTCATACCCCGGAGTGGTGACACCTCCAAATAGACATGATCACCCTCCTTAAACTCCAGTAGTCTTCTCCTATTATCAGCATAGCTCTTTTGCCTAGACTGTGCAATTCTCAAATTTTCTCTTATCATTCGAACTTGTTCCTCTGCCTCTTGGATAAGCTCAGGTCCAAAGAACTGTCTTTCTCCAGTTTGATCCCAATACAGAGGAGTCCTGCACTTTCTGCCATATAGAGCCTCAAATGGTGACATCTTCAAACTGGCCTGGTAGCTATTGTTATAAGAAAACTCAGCATAGGGTAAGCTCTTCTCCCAACTGCCACCATGCTTAAGGGCATAAGCTCTTAACATATCTTCTAGCACTTGATTAGTACTCTCTGTCTGTCCATCAGTCTGGGGATGGTAGGCTGAACTGAAATTCAACTTTGTATCCAAGCTCTCATGCAACTTCTTCCAAAACCGAGAAGTAAACTGTGATCCTCGACCAGACACGATCTTCTTAGGCACACCATGTAGGCAAACTATCCGAGTCATATACAATTCTGCTAGCTTGGCTCCCGTGTAATTAGTCCTCACAGGTATGAAATGAGCCACTTTTGTCAATCTGTCCACAATTACCCAAATAGAGTCATACCCAGCAGGGGTGCGGGGTAGTCCAACAATGAAATCCATACCAATTTCTTCCCATTTCCACTCGGGAATCTTAAGTGGGTGCAATAGTCCAGCGGGTCTTTGATGTTCGGCCTTGACTCTTTGACATACATCACACTTAGCCACATGTGCAGCAACATCTCTTTTCAGTCCATACCACCAATACTTTTGCTTCAAATCTTGATACATCTTAGTGCTACCAGGGTGGATAGAATAATCAGAATCATGAGCTTCTTTCAATATAGTCTCACGAAGGCTTTCAATCTCTGGAACACATATCCGATCCTTGAACCATATAGTGCCTTGCTCATCCTCCATGAATTCCGGGACTCTTCCCTCAGTAATCAGATCCTTAATCTCTTGGATTTTAGCATCACCAACCTGACCTTTACGAATCTCTTGCTCCAAGGTAGGTTCCAACTCGATGGTAACTCCTTCAGTGTGTGTAACAATTCCCAAGTTGAGCCTCTCAAAATCTTTTGCTAATTCATTGGGTAGCTGGACGACAAAAGCGGAGTGAACATGCTCTTTCCGACTCAAGGCATCTGCAACCAAATTTGCCTTACCTGGATGATAGTGAATCTCCAAATCATAATCCTTGATGAGCTCCAACCAACGGCGTTGCCTAAGGTTGAGATCCTTCTGAGTGAATATGTACTTCAAACTCTTATGATCCGTATATACTTGGCACTTAGTCCCCATAACATAATGTCTCCAAATCTTAAGAGCATGCACAACTGCTGCCAGTTCCAAGTCATGAGTGGGGTAGTTCAATTCATGTTTTCGCAACTGACGAGATGCATAGGCGATCACATGGCCTTCTTGCATAAGAACACATCCCAATCCTTGGCCACATGCATCACAATAAATGTCAAATCCCTTCTGCGGATCTGGCATAATCAATACTGGTGGTGACATCAATCTGTCCTTCAATTGCTCAAAGCTCTCTTGGCATTTCTCATCCCACTTGAATTCTCTTCCTTTCTCCAAAAGCGATGTCATAGGCTTGGCAATCTTAGAGAATCCTTCAATAAATCTCCGATAATAGCCTGCTAGCCCCAAGAAACTACGAATCTCAGTAACTGTAGTGGGCACTCTCCACTCCATAATCTCCTTCACTTTAGCAGGATCCACTGCTATTCCTCCATTAGAAATAATATGTCCAAGGAATGGCACCTTATCAATCCAAAACTCGCACATTACTGAACTTGGCATAGAGCTGATTATCCCATAGCTTCTGTAGCACCAACCTTAGATGTTGTTCATGATCACTTTCATTCCTAGAATAGATCAGAATATCGTCGATAAACACCACGACGAATCTGTCCAAATACTCCATAAACACCTTGTTCATCAAATTCATGAAATAAGCCGGTGCATTGGTTAATCCAAATGACATAACAGTAAACACATATAATCCATATCGGGTTGAGAAAGCCGTCTTAGGAATATCTGATGGCCTAATCTTCATCTGATGGTATCCCGATCGGAGATCAATCTTCGAGAATACCCTGGCTCCTCTCATCTGATCAAACAAATCCTCAATGCGGGGTAATGGATACTTGTTCTTCACCGTGACATCATTAAGTGATCTATAGTCCACACACATCCGTTGCGATCCATCCTTCTTCTGCACAAATAACACCGGTGCTCCCCAAGGTGAAGAACTCGGACGAATGTAACCAGCCTCTTGTAACTCCGTCAACTGCTTCTTGAGTTCCTTCAACTCCTCTACGGACATTCTATATGGCCGTTTAGAAATAGGGGCAGTTCCAGGTAGGAGATCAATAACAAACTCAACTTCCCTATCTGGTGGCATCCCTGGTAACTCCTCTAGAAAGACATCCGGAAAATCTCTAACCACCCGGATGTTGTCACCAACGAACTCCTCGGGTATAAGGAACATTGCACGCATGGATGAGGTGGTTACTGCAATATTAACTTGAAATGTTTCTCCTTTAGGACTAGTGAGCTCTATAGTACCTCTACCACATGCTATAATGGCCTTTGCCTTCCTTAACCATGACATACCAAGAATCAGATCTATACTGCTGGCACCTAATATTATAGCAGTAGCTCCAAATTCTCTTCCCATAATTGATAACGTCAATCTACGTGTCATTTGATTCGCCTCAATAGGCCCTTTAGGTGTGATTACTATCATTGGTTTTCTCATATTTAGCAGTGGTATTTCATTTGTGTTGGCATATCGAGCAGACATGAACGAATGTGTAGCACTAGAATCAAATAATATGGTTGCAGGAATTGCATTAACATAAAACATACCGAGTACGATTTCAGCACCATCAGGAGTATCATCAACGCTGACTTGATTCACCCTGGCTATAGAATATCCCTTGCCAGGAGTCTGTTGCTTGTTCTTAGCTGGTGTACCAGAATTTCCCATCGGACAAGCATTAGCATAGTGCCCAATCTGACTGCACTTGAAGCATGTAGGGCCGGTCTTCTGTCCTGTAGGCCTCGTTGGGGTGCCAGTGGGAGCAGCCTGACGAGTAGGTGGTGTACGTGGAGACCCCTGTGGAGCATACTGAACTGGGTGTGGTCCTCCTGGTCGAGTCGGTGTACCCTGTGGTGAAACGTAGCGGGGACGAACACTGCTGCTACCTTGTCCCTGCGAGATAGCCTTCCTCTTCAAATCACCCAGTTGAACACGCTTGTGTTCAATAGCAAGAGCCTTATCCAGTAGTCTCTGAAATGATGGGAATGTGTGTGCCACCAGTGCATACTGCAAGGGTCCATTAAGTCCTTCAATAAAGTGCTCCTGCTTCCTCTCATCCTCAGCAACTTCCTCTGGAGCATATCTCGACAGCTGAATAAATTTGTCTCTGTACTCGCTGACCGACATATTGCCTTGCTTCAATGACAGAAACTCCTTCTTCTTGATCTTTATCATACCAGCTGGAATATGATAGTTCCTGAATTGTGTACTGAACTCTGCCCAAGTAATAGTATCAGCAGCATCATGGGCAGCAGTATAAGAATCCCACCAGTCAGCAGCAGGACCTGTCAGGCGACCTGAGGCATAAAGAACTTTCTCCCGGTCTGAGCACTGGGCGATGTTGAGCATCTTCTCAATTGCTTTTAGCCAATCATCTGCATCAAGTGGATCTGGCGAGCTAGCGAAGGTCGGTGGCTTATGACTCATAAACTCCCGGTGCTTATCACGAGGTGGAACTGGTGGTGGTGGTGGAGGCAATGGCACTTGTTGCTGTTGCTGCTGTTGTTGAAGTTGTTGCTGCAACTGCTGTTGTTGCGCCCTTCTCTCCTGGTGTATCTCCTCTCTCTCCTGGCGTAACTCCCGGCGTATATCTTCTCTTTCCTGACGCATCTCCTAGCGTTCTTGCTGCATCTGGGCACGCATATTAGCCATAGTGTCCGCATTTGCTGCATCACCGCCATCTGAGCTGCAATCAGTGGATCAACTCCGCCTGGTGGGGATTAGGAGAATTCATCCCTGCAGGCTGTGGTGAGGTTGTCTATATATCCTTCCAGTGTGTCGATTAGGAGGCAAGTCAATTCCACCACCCCTCCTGGTATTGACCATCTGAGTTAGATACATATGGTAAGAGAGAGCAGTAGACAAGGCAGTAATTACGAATCATGTTACTTTGGGGGATTTATTAGCTAAGCAGTTTAATGTTTTTCCCTACTAAAGCTAATTCAATACCTTATGGTGGTACATACTAAGAAGTCCATATATAATACTTCAATCAATCAAAGAAGCAAATCAGACATTTTTCATCAGAATAATCAAACAACATTTTTAAATATAAGAAATAGTTTTGATTTTTTTTTGTCTTAGGTCTCCTATCTCTTAAAAATGTCATAGGGGTAGGGATTCCAAGGTTTGAAATCCATCTTGTCTTAGAATAGAGAAGATAAGATTGATCAGAGTAGAACAGTAGAAGGTGAGACAGGATCAAGATAAGTATAGAGAGAATCAGAGTAAGGTGAGTTTAGAAGAATCAGAATAAGGTAAGTAGGTAAAGATTTTGTCCATTTCTATGTAGGTTTCGTCCTATAGTCAACATTTCCTCTGATACCACTTCTGTAACACCCGGTTTTAAGGAACAAAGCCGGGTGCATCTCATACATGCGCCAAAAAGACAACATATATAATAACAGAGTGTATAGAGATAAATGTCATAAATAAAATCAGAGTATTTATTATATAGCGGAAGACTTATTACAAAATAAAAGAATAAACATAAAACGAACTAAGGATCGTCGGCGCCAATGTCGACTGAGAATCGCCACCTAGATCAAATCGAAAGCCTCGGTGTTAGGCGGCTCTGTAACACCCGGTTTTAAAGGACAAAGCCGGGTGCATCTCATACATGCGCCAAGAAGACAACATATATAATAACAGAGTGTATAGAGATAAATGTCATAAAACATCAGAGTACTTATTACATAGCGGAAGTCTTATTACAAAATAAAGATAAATATAAAACGAACTAAGGATCGTCGGCGCCAATGTCGACTGAGAAACGCCACCTAGATCAGATCAAACTCCTCGCCTTGTGGCTCCTCCTGAACCACCTGTTCTTCTCCTGTGGGGGGGTGTGAGACAGCAAAGGTGAGCTCACATACGTTCATAGCTCAACAAGTCGTGGGGAATAATGTGGCATGAACTCACCAAAGGTGGGAGTTCATGAAGTGTAAGGTTGATCAATGGAATAGAGGCTGAAGCTGAGCATTGCTTTTATAAGTTGGTCAAAATTTTATTAGCAGTTACTAAGTGTAAGTAAATACCAAACCATAGTAATAATAAGTAAAAGTAATAATAAAATAATCCCAAATGCAATGAAATGACAGGTTAAGTTTAAGTTCCATAATTTAATCATGTGAGTGTCCGAGCCGCTCATGACCGTGAGCACGGCTAGTATACCAGTTTTACACTCTGCAGAGGTTGCGCATCTTTACCCACAAGTCGTGTTACCCATTTGCCACGGAGTTGATCAGACTCCATACACCTCTACCTAGGAAGCGAGGCAGGGTACCACTACGAGGCCTTTACAAAGTTCCACTAGCTTCAGACTACCCGCTACAGTTTATAGGAAGCTCCAGTGCAGGGTTCTTGCCGACCGCCATCGCAGCAAAATCAAACAAGGACCTCCCTACACTGACCACTCCCCTACTGCCCTTGCCCCTTTCGGGTAAGGTAGCCCTCCACTAGCTTTCCTAGTTAATCAGCCAAGGGCGTCCCATTAAACCCTTGTGGTAGCACTGTTTTCCCGGGTGGTTCTCCATGTTCCCATTAACATAATGATCTTAACATGAACAAGGAAGAATAAAACAGATAACAATAAATAGTATAACAATGAGTGATGAATATCTCTATACCCAAATCCACATAAAGCAATAGCATGTACTACCCAAAACTTTAGTAGTAAAACCAGTGGTGAAGCAAGGTATAAAGATAGTCAAATCTAGGGTATCCTATTGGGTCCCATCAAAATTAACCTATGCAGATCATTATGAATAATAAGAACATGAATGGGTAAAAGAAGTGATCAAGGGCACAACTTGCCTTTCACGAGCTCCTGCTCAGCTGTCTCAACTTGTTGAACCTCAGATTCCACAGTGGCTTGTTCGTCTACTCGCGTCAACACAATACATACACAGTATAGCAAGAATTAACATTACACCAAGCATGCAAATAGAATATACAGTAATAAACTAGACATTAAAATAAGATCACAGGAACTGGAATCATTAAATTTGGAGTTATAGATTTTAAGTTATGGATTTTCTAAGGTTTTATGCATTTAATACAAGATTAAGTGAAAGAATAATTTTAATGTGTTTGTCATGTCAGAACAGAGGCACTAATGGGTAGACAATATTATTACAAAAATTTAGGAACTGGAATGGATCAATTTGGAGTTCATATGCATTTTCTATGAATTAAACAAGTTTCTAGATTTATTTTTGTATTAAAAATCGATTTCTAATATTAATTCCCTATTGTCAGCTCTCTCTGTATTGGACCTCAATTTCCAGAAAGCGCAGGGACTACGGCGCAAAATATCTTAGACACAGTGAACAGCAATATGGGACGGCGGGTTGATTTCAGCAAAGTCCAGGGGCTCTTTAGCAAAATTACAAGGCTGAAGCAGTATGGTGTGATATGGGTCGTTGGATCCGAGATCGAGCGCCCCGATTACATCCGGTGGCCGCACGAATCGGTATGCAACGCGATCCACACGATTTGAAAGGAACGGCTCAGATTTTATTAATCCCGATTCACTGAGATCCACCCGATCAGATCCGACGGCTACGGTTTACTCACACGAAAGGGTATTCGGCGTTCTAATCCTAGCCATTCGCCAACGGATCAACGACCGAGATCTCTACGCCACCTCGGCGACGAAACACGACGGTGAACTCGCACGGCGCGGCGGCGCCATGACTGAGGAGCACCAAACTCCCACCTCAGCGCCTAAAACTTCGAACTCAACGATGCTACGCGTAGCGGAGAGAGAACCAAGGAAGGTGGGAGTAGTTTTACCTTGAATCGGGGCGATGGCTTCACTGCCCACGCGGTGGTGCGGTTTTCCGTCGCCGGTGATACGCCGATGAGCAATTCTTCACGCACGGAGCCTTGATTCACCCCGCCGAAACCACGGACGGATTCACCGCGAACCCGCAGTGCTCCACGGCCCGACAACTAGCCCCGATCGGTGAAGGGGGAGGCTCGCCCCGTGCGGTGGCGCTCGGACCACACAGCGATGGTGGGGATTGGCTTGGTTGGGATTATTTGCGCGTCGCTGGGGAAAACAGGGAGGATAAGAACCCCGGCTATGCCCTTATACGGCCGCCCGAGACCGGCCCGCGCGCTGCACCAACGGAATTGCGCGATTTGCGCCATTCCGAGCTCGCCCGATCCGCGCGGCGCGATTGTCGTGAAGACGTTGGAGCTGACATTGGGGACCCGCGCGCCAGAGATAGACACAAGGTGTGAGCGCGCGTGCGTGGATGATAGGTATGGCCCACCGGTCGGCGCAGTACACAGCCGAAACGTAGCACAAGCCAGTGGGCCGCGCGGGTGTGAGAGAATAGTGGGCCAAAATGGGAGCAGGCGGCCCATATGAGGTTTTATCTTTTTCTCTTTTTTTTGTGTCTCTTTTTCCTTTCATTTTTAAATTTCCAATTGAATTCAAATATGAATGTGAACTTTGTACATAAGTTAAATATACAAAATAAACATGCTAGTACTGTAGTCTTTTATCAATCCATATATTTTGTCTTGTATAGTTTTTATTATTTCCAATCTTCCCCCAATTTGCACTTTTGGGATTAAATCCAATTCTCTTCTCATTATTATGTTTTCATGTTATTATTTATTTATTTTTATTGTCACAAAATGCACACCAAATAAAGTCCAGCATGATGCACAGGTTATTTATGTGTTCCTGGTTCTAATTATCCTCTTTTATCTAGTGTTGATCACATGTAATGAATAGTAGAGACCACAAACTATTGAGATTATCTCTATCCTCTTCTATTACACTTTTGAGTATTACAAATCCTACCCCCCTTAAAAATAATCTCGTCCTCGAGATTTAAGAAGATCTAGGGAAAAGGTGGGGAAAATCTATGCGAAGCTCTTCTTCTCTTTCCCAAGTTGCTTCATCTTCACCATGGTGACTCCATTGTACTTTGCACATCTTTATCACCTTGTTTCTTGTAACTCGAGTCAAAGTGTCCAAAATCTTGATAGGGTACTCAGCATAAGTCAAATCCTCTTGAACACTAAGGTCTTCCAGTGGTAGCTGTTCCTCAGGTACCCTGAGGCACTTCTTTAGCTGAGATACATGAAATACATTATGTACATCTGATAGGTGATCGGGTAACTCCAGTTGATATGCAACTTCACCCACTCGCTTTAAGATTAAGAAATGTCCAATGAAGCGAGGGGACAACTTTCCTTTAACTTTAAATCTCCTCATACCCTGGAGTGGTGACACCTTCAAGTAGACATGATCACCCTCCTTAAACTCCAGTAATCTTCTCCTATTATCAGCATAACTCTTTTGCCTTGATTGTGCAATTCTCAAATTTTCTCTTATCATTCGAACTTGTTCTTCCGCCTCTTGAATAAGCTCAGGCCCAAAGAACTGTCTTTCTCCAGTCTGATCCCAATATAGTGGAGTCCTGCATTTTCTACCATACAGAGCTTCAAATGGTGACATCTTCAAACTGGCCTGATAGCTATTATTATAAGAAAACTCGGCATATGGTAAACTCTTCTCCCAACTGCCACCATGTTTAAGAGCACAAGCTCTTAACATATCTTCCAGCACTTGATTGGTTCTCTCTGTCTGTCCATCAGTCTGGGGATGGTAGGCTGAACTAAAATTCAACTTTGTATCCAAACTCTCATGCAACTTCTTCCAAAATCGAGAAGTAAACTGTGATCCTCGATCAGACACGATCTTCTTAGGCACTCCATGTAGACAAACTATCCGAGTCATATACAATTCTGCTAGCTTGGCTCCCGTGTAATTAGTCCTCACAGGTATAAAATGAGCCACTTTTGTCAATCTGTCCACAATTACCCAAATAGAGTCATATCCTGCTGGAGTGCGGGGTAGTCCAACAATAAAATCCATACCAATTTCTTCCCATTTCCACTCGGGTATCTTCAATGGGTGCAATAGTCCAGCGGGTCTTTGATGTTCGGCCTTAACTCTTTGACACACATCACACTTAGCCACATGGGCAGCAACATCTCTTTTCAATCCATACCACCAATACATTCGCTTCAAATCTTGATACATCTTAGTGCTTCCAGGGTGGATGGAGTAATCAGAATCATGAGCTTCTTTCAATATAGCCTCACGGAGGCTATCGATCTCTGGAACACATATCCGATCTTTGAACCATATAGTACCTTGCTCATCCTCCGTGAATTCCGGAACTCGACCTTCCGTAATCAGATCTTTAATCTCTTGAATCTTAGCGTCACCAACCTGACCTTTACGAATCTCTTGCTCCAAGGTAGGTTCCAACTCAATGGTAACTCCTTCAGTGTGAGTAACAATTCCCAGGTTGAGTCTCTCAAAGTCTTTTGCTAATTCATCAGGTAGCTGGACAACGAAAGCGGAGTGAACATGTTCTTTCCGACTCAAGGCATCTGCGACCAAATTCGCCTTGCCCGGGTGATAGTGAATCTCCAAATCATAATCCTTGATGAGCTCCAACCAACGACGTTGCCTAAGGTTGAGATCCTTCTGAGTGAATATATACTTCAAACTCTTACGATCCGTGTATACTTGGCACTTAGTTCCCATAATGTAGTGTCTCCAAATCTTAAGTGCATGCACAACGGCAGCTAGTTCCAAGTCATGAGTGGGGTAGTTCAGTTCATGCTTCCGCAACTCACGAGATGCATAGGCAATCACATGACCTTCTTGCATAAGCACACATCCAAGTCCTTGGCCACATGCGTCACAGTAAATGTCAAATCCCTTCTGCAGATCTGGCATAATCAATACTGGAGGTGACATCAATCTCTCCTTCAATTGATCAAAGCTCTCTTGACATTTCTCCTCCCACTTAAATTCTCTTCCTTTTTCCAAAAGTGATGTCATAGGCTTAGCAATCTTGGAGAAACCTTCAATAAATCTCCGATAATATCCTGCGAGTCCCAAGAAACTCCGAATCTCCGTAACTGTAGTGGGCACTCTCCACTCCATTATCTCCTTCACTTTAGCAGGATCCACTGCTATTCCTCCATTAGAAATAATATGACCGAGGAATGGCACCTTGTCAATCCAAAACTCGCACTTGCTGAACTTAGCATAGAGTTGATTATCTCGTAACTTCTGTAGCACCAACCTTAGATGTTGTTCATGTTCACTTTCATTCCTAGAATAGATAAGAATATCGTCGATGAACACCATGACGAACCTGTCCAAATACTCCATAAACACCTTATTCATCAAATTCATGAAATAAGCCGGCGCATTGGTTAATCCAAACGACATAACCGTAAACTCATATAATCCATATCGAGTCGAGAAAGCCGTCTTGGGTATATCCGATGGTCTAATCCTCATCTGATGGTAACCCGATCGGAGATCAATCTTCGAGAATACTCTAGCACCTCTCATCTGATCAAATAAATCCTCAATACGGGGTAATGGATACTTGTTCTTCACCGTGACATCATTAAGTGATCTATAGTCCACACACATCCGTTGAGATCCATCCTTCTTCTGCACAAATAACACTGGTGCTCCCCACGGTGAGGAACTCGGACGAATGTACCCAGCCTCTTGTAACTCAGTTAACTGCTTCTTTAGTTCCTTCAACTCTTCTACGGACATTCTATATGGCCGTTTAGAAATAGGGGCGGTTCCAGGTAAGACATCAATCACAAACTCAACTTCTCTATCAGGTGGCATCCCTAGGTAACTCCTCTGGAAAGACATCCGGAAAATCTCTAACCACCCGGATGTTGTCACCAACAAACTCCTCAGGCATAAAGAACATTGCACGCATGGATGAGGAGGTTACTGCAATATTAACTTGAAATCTTTCTCCTTTAGTGGTAGTAAGTTCCACGGTACCTCTACCACATGCTATAACGGCCTTTGCCTTTCTTAGCCACGACATACCAAGGATCAGAACTATACTGCTTGACTCTAATATTATAGCAGTAGCTCCAAAATCTCTACCCATAATGGTTACTGTCAATCTACGTGTCATTTGATTCGCCTCAACAGGCCCTTTAGGTGTAATTACTATCAGGGGTTTTCTCATATTTAGCAGTGGTATTTCATTTGTGTTGGCATAACGAGTAGACATGAATGAGTGTGTAGCACCAGAATCAAATAATATTGTTGCAGGAATTGCATTAACATAAAACATACCAATTACGAGGTCCCCACCATCAGGAGTATCATCAACACTGACTTGATTCACCCTGGCTATAGAATATCCCTTGCCAGGGGTCTGTTGCTTGTTCTGAGCTGGAGTAGTAGCAATCCTCTGTGGGCAGACATTTGCATAATGACCAGTCTTCCCACACTTGAAACATGTAGTGCCCGGACTCTGTCCTGCAAACTTTGTCGAAGTGCCAGTGGGGGTAGGCTGTCGAGTAGGTGTCCTCAGTGGTGATTGCTGAACTGGGCGCGGTCCTCCTGGTCGAGTCGGTGTACCCTGTGGTGAACTGTAGCGAGGATGAACACTGCTGCTACCCTGTCCTTGTGAGATAGCCTTCCTCTTCAAATCACCCAGTTGAACACGCTTGTGTTCAATAGCAAGAGCCTTATCCAGTAGCCTCTGAAATGATGGAAAGGTGTGTGCAACCAGTGCATACTGCAAGGGTCCATTAAGTCCTTCAATAAAGTGTTCCTGCTTCCTTTCATCCTCAGCAACCTCCTCTAGAGCATACCTCGAAAGCTGAATAAATTTGTCTCTGTACTCGCTGACCGACATATTGCCTTGCTTCAATGACATAAACTCCTTCTTCTTAATCTTTATCATCCCTGCTGGAATATGGTAGTTCCTGAACTGCGTACTGAACTCTGCCCAGGTAATAGTATCAGCAGCATCATGGGCAGCAGTATAAGAATCCCACCAGTCAGCAGCAGGACCAGTCAGACGTCCAGAAGCATAAAGAACTTTCTCCCGGTCCGTGCACTGTGCAATATTCAGCATCTTCTCAACGGACTTCAGCCAATCATCCGCGTCCAGTGGATCAGGTGAGCTAGCGAATGTAGGTGGCTTATGACTCATAAACTCCCGGTGCTTATCACGAGGTGGAACTGGTGGTGGTGGTGGAGGCAATGACACTTGTTGCTGCTGCTACTGCTGTTGAAGTTGTTGTTGCAGCTGCTGTTGTTGCGCCCTCCTTTCTTGGCGTATCTCATCTCTCTCCTGGCGCAACTCCTGGCGTATGTCTTCTCTTTCCTGACGCATCTCTTGGCGTTCTTGCTGCATCTGGGCACGCATATCAGCCATAGTATCCGCCATTTGCTGCATCACCGCCATTTGAGCAACAACCAGTGGGTCAACTCCGCCTGGTGGAGGATTAGGAGGATTCATCTCTGCAGGCTGTGGCTGAGGTTGTCTATATATCCTTCGAGTGTGTTGATTGGGAGGCAAATCAATTCCACCACCCCTCCTGGTATTGACCATCTGAGTTAGACACATATGGTAAGACAATAGTAGACAAGGCAGTAATTACAAATCATGTTACTTTGTGGGATTTATTAGCTAACAGTTTAATGTTTTACCTACCATAGCTAATTTATTACCTTATGCTGGCACATGCTAAGATGTCCATGTAATATCTCAATCAATCAAAGAAGCAAATCAGGCATTGATCATCAGAACAATCAACCAATATTTTTAATAGAGAAAATAGTTTTGATTTGGTCTTAGGCCTCCTATCTCTCAAAATGTCATAGGGGTAGGGATTCCAAGGTGTGAAATCCATCTTGTCTAAGAGTAGAAAAGGTAAGAATGACCAGAGTAGAACAGTAGAAGGTGAGACAGGATCAAGATAAGTGTAGAAAGAATCAGAGTAAGGTAAGTATAGAATGAATCAGAATAAGATAAGTAGGTAAGGGTTTTGTCCATTTCTATCTAGGTTTCGTCCTGCAGTCAACATTTCCTCTGATACCACTTCTGTAACACCCGGTTTTAAAGGACAAAGCCGGGTGCATCTCATACATGCGCCAAGAAGACAACATATATAATAACAGAGTGTATAGAGATAAATGTCATAAAATATTAGAGTACTTATTACATAGCGGAAGTCTTATTACAAAATAAAGATAAATATAAAACGAACTAAGGATCGTCGGCGCCAATGTCGACTGAGAAACGCCACCTAGATCAGATCAAACTCCTCGCCTTGTGGCTCCTCCTGAACCACCTGTTCTTCTCCTGTGGGGGGGTGTGAGACAGCAAGGGTGAGCTCACATACGTTCATAGCTCAACAAGTCGTGGGGAATAATGTGGCATGAACTCACCAAAGGTGGGAGTTCATGAAGTGTAAGGTTGATCAATGGAATAGAGGCTGAAGCTGAGCATTGCTTTTATAAGTTGGTCAAAATTTTATTAGCAGTTACTAAGTGTAAGTAAATACCAAACCATAGTAATAATAAGTAAAAGTAATAATAAAATAATCCCAAATGCAATGAAATGACAGGTTAAGTTTAAGTTCCATAATTTAATCATGTGAGTGTCCGAGCCGCTCATGACCATGAGCACGGCTAGTATACCAGTTTTACACTCTGCAGAGGTTGCGCATCTTTACCCACAAGTCGTGTTACCCATTTGCCACGGAGTTGATCAGACTCCATACACCTCTACCTAGGAAGCGAGGCAGGGTACCACTACGAGGCCTTTACAAAGTTCCACTAGCTTCAGACTACCCGCTACAGTTTATAGGAAGCTCCAGTGCAGGGTTCTTGCCGACCGCCATCGCAGCAAAATCAAACAAGGACCTCCCTACACTGACCACTCCCCTACTGCCCTTGCCCCTTTCGGGTAAGGTAGCCCTCCACTAGCTTTCCTAGTTAATCAGCCAAGGGCGTCCCATTAAACCCTTGTGGTAGCACTGTTTTCCCGGGTGGTTCTCCATGTTCCCATTAACATAATGATCTTAACATGAGCAAGGAAGAATAAAACAGATAACAATAAATAGTATAACAATGAGTGATGAATATCTCTATACCCAAATCCACATAAAGCAATAGCATGTACTACCCAAAACTTTAGTAGTAAAACCAGTGGTGAAGCAAGGTATAAAGATAGTCAAATCTAGGGTATCCTATTGGGTCCCATCAAAATTAACCTATGCAGATCATTATGAATAATAAGAACATGAATGGGTAAAAGAAGTGATCAAGGGCATAACTTGCCTTTCACGAGCTCCTGCTCAGCTGTCTCAACTTGTTGAACCTCAGATTCCACAGTGGCTTGTTCGTCTACTCGCGTCAACACAATACATACACAGTATAGCAAGAATTAACATTACACCAAGCATGCAAATAGAATATACAGTAATAAACTAGACATTAAAATAAGATCACAGGAACTGGAATCATTAAATTTGGAGTTATAGATTTTAAGTTATGGATTTTCTAAGGTTTTATGCATTTAATACAAGATTAAGTGAAAGAATAATTTTAATGTGTTTGTCATGTCAGAACAGAGGCACTAATGGGTAGACAATATTATTACAAAAATTTAGGAACTGGAATGGATCAATTTGGAGTTCATATGCATTTTCTATGAATTAAACAAGTTTCTAGATTTATTTTTGTATTAAAAATCGATTTCTAATATTAATTCCCTATTGTCAGCTCTCTCTGGATTGGACCTCAATTTCCAGAAAGCGCAGGGACTACGGTGCAAAATATCCTAGACACAGTGAACAGCAATATGGGACGGCGGGTTGATTTCAGCAAAGTCCAGGGGCTCTTTAGCAAAATTACATGGCTGAAGCGGTATGGTGTGATATGGGCCATTGGATCCGAGATCGAGCGCCCCGATTACATCCGGTGGCCGCACGAATCGGTATGCAACGCGATCCACACGATTTGAAAGGAACGGCTCAGATTTTATTAATCCCGATTCACTGAGATCCACCCGATCAGATCCGACGGCTACGGTTTACTCACGCGAAAGGGTATTCGGCGTTCTAATCCTAGCCATTCGCCAACGGATCAACGACCGAGATCTCTACGCCACCTCGGCGACGAAACACGATGGTGAACTCGCACGGCGCGGAGGCGCCATGACTGAGGAGCACCAAACTCCCACCCCAGCGCCTAAAACTTCGAACTCAACGATGCTACGCGTAGCGGAGAGAGAACCAAGGAAGGTGGGAGTAGTTTTACCTTGAATCGGGGCGATGGCTTCACTGCCCACGCGGTGGTGCGGTTTTCCGTCGCCGGTGATACGCCGATGAGCAATTCTTCACGCACGGAGCCTTGATTCACCCCGCCGAAACCACGGACGGATTCACCGCGAACCCGCAGTGCTCCACGGCCCAACAACTCGCCTCGATCGGTGAAGGGGGAGGCTCGCCCCGTGCGGTGGCGCTCGGACCACACAGCTGATGGTGGGGATTGGCTTGGTTGGGATTATTTGCGCGTCGATGGGGAAAAGGGGGAGGATAAGAACCCCGGCTATGCCCTTATACGGCCGCCCGAGACCGGCCCGCGCGCTGCACCAACGGAATTGTGCGATTTGCGCCATTCCGAGCTCGCCCGATCCGCGCGGCGCGATTGTCGTGAAGACGTTGGAGCTGACATTGGGGACCCGCGCGCCAGAGACAGACACAAGGTGTGAGCGCGCGTGCGTGGATGACAGGTATGGCCCACCGGTCGGCGCAGTACACAGCCGAAACGCAAGCACAAGCCAGTGGGCCGCGCGGGTGTGAGAGAACAGTGGGCCAAAATGGGAGCAGGCGGCCCATATGAGGTTTTATCTTTTTCTCTTTTTTTTGTGTCTCTTTTTCCTTTCATTTTTAAATTTCCAATTGAATTCAAATATGAATGTGAACTTTGTACATAAGTTAAATATACAAAATAAACATGCTAGTACTGTAGTCTTTTATCAATCCATATATTTTGTCTTGTATAGTATTTATTATTTCCAATCTTCCCCCAATTTGCACTTTTGGGATTAAATCCAATTCTCTTCTCATTATTATGTTTTCATGTTATTATTTATTTATTTTTATTGTCACAAAATGCACACCAAATAAAGTCCAGCATGATGCACAGGTTATTTATGTGTTCCTGGTTCTAATTATCCTCTTTTATCTAGTGTTGATCACATGTAATGAATAGTAGAGACCACAAACTATTGAGATTATCTCTATCCTCTTCTATTACACTTTTGAGTATTACAGGCTCCTCTTCGACCACCTGATCTTCTCCTGTGGGGGGGGTGTGAGACGGCAAGAGTGAGCTCACATACGTTCATAGCTCAACAAGTCGTGGGGAATAATGTGGCATGAACTCACCAAAGGTGGGAGTTCATGAAGTGTAAGGCTGATCGATGAAATAAAGGCTGAGGCTGAGCATTGCTTTTAGAAGTTGGTCAAAATTTTGTTAGCAGTTACTAAGTGTAAGTGAATACCAATCCATAATAATAATAAATAAAAGTAATAGTAAAATAATCCCAAATGCAATGATATGACAGGTTAAGTTTAAGTTCCATAGATTAATCATGTGAGTGTCCGAGCCGCTCATGACCGTGAGCACGGCTAGTATACCAGTTTTACACTCTGCAGAGGTTGCGCATCTTTACCCACAAGTCGTGTTACCCATTTGCCACGGAGTTGATCAGACCCCATACACCTCTACCAAGGAAGCGAGGCAGGGTACCACTACAAGGCCTTTACAAAGTTCCACTAGCTTCAGACTACCCGCTACAGTTTATAGGAAGCTCCAGTGCAGGAATCCCTCGCCTGACCGCCATCGCAGCAAAATCAACCCAAGGACCTCCCTACACTGACCACTCCCCTACTGCCCTTGCCCCTTTCGGGTAAGGTAGCCCTCCGCTAGCTTTCCTAGTTAATCAGCCAAGGGCGTCCCATTAAACCCTTGTGGTAGCACTGTTTTCCCGGGTGGTTCTCCATGTTCCCATTAACATAATGATCTTATCATGAAAAGAAAATAATGAACAGATAATAACAAGTATAAAAATGAGTGATGAATATCTCTATACCCAAAGCCACATAAAGCAATAGCATGTACTACCCAAAAGTTTAGTAGTAAAACCAGTGGTGAAACAAGGTATAAAGATAGTCAAAATCTAGGGTATCCTATTGGGTCCCATCAAAATTAACCTAGGCAGATCATTATGAATAATCAGAACATGAATGGGTAAAAGAGGTGATCAAGGGCACAACTTGCCTTCAATGAGCTCCTGTTCAGCTACTTCTACTTGTTGAACCTCAGATTCCATAGGGGCTTGCTCGTCTACTCGCATCAACACAATACATACATAGTATAGCATAAATTAACATCACATAAAACATGCAAATGGAATATATAGTAATAAACTAGACATTAAAATATGATCACAAGAACTGGAACCATTAAATTTGGAGTTATAGATTTTAAGTTATGGATTTTCTAATGTTCTATGTGATTAATACAAGATTAAGTACTAGAATAATTCTAATGTGCTTTTCATGCCAAAACAGTGGCACAAATAGATAGACCATAATATTATGAAAATTTAGAAACTGGAATGGACCAATTTGGAGTTCATATGCATTTTCTATGAATTAAACAAGTTTCTGCAATTAAATTTGTACTAAAAACCATTTTCTAAATGATTTCCCTGGTTTTATTAATCTGTGGACCGTGCCTCATTTACAGAAAAGCGCAGGGGCTACGGTGTAAATGAAACCAAGACACAGAACACCACTGTGCGGACTGCGGGTCAATTATTAACAACTACAGGGGCTCTTTGGTGAAATGGCCATCGCGAAGGGGGACTGGCCAAATCTGGCCGTTGGATCACACACGGGTGGTATGGATTAGATCTGCGCGGTCGTGAAGCGGTACACGCAGAAAGCCGTTGGATGCAATTACGACGGGTAGGATTTTATTATCCTAGATTCGTTTCTACCCGTCCGATCCAGATCAACGGACAAGACCGAAAGTCACGAAGGGTTATGCGATCACCTAATACTAGCCGTCCAGCAAGATCCGACGGCGCACGGTTCGTCCCCTAACCCCCCGCCCGCAGGCGATGCCGCCGTGCCTTACCACGGCAGAGGCCATGGCCGGGGTGTTAAATCCGGCGAGCCACGGGCCTAATCCTCGAATCAAAGGGGTGTTCTGCGCGAAGGAGGATGAAACGAACTACCATGATGCGGAACTCACCGAAGATGATGACACATTTGGGCTATCCACGGCGCGATGCGGAGCCGCGGCGGCACCCAACTACGGTGACGAATTGAGGTTGGCGAGGACCCGATCCTTGCACGCCGAGTGAGTTTACAGCTCCGCCACCCCGAGATGACTATCCCGCGCCACCCAATTGGCTCCTAGTGACGGCGAGACAGCAAATCGACGACGGCGGCGCAAGGCACTTCTCCTCCTCACGCCGCGAAAGCTGGTGTGGCCTCGGGACGTGGATGCATCGCGCCAGAGGCTAGGGCGCTACTTATGTGTCGCAACATTGGCGCATGAGAGGGGCTCGGGGTCCGTTGTACCGGCCAGCTGAGCCGGTCAAAGCGCGGCGGTGGTTGCGCTCGCGAAGAAATAGTAGGAAGAAGGGACTTCGTGTGCACGGTGGCCGACCAGTGGGTCCAGCGAAGTCAGCGAGACAAAACTGAGTCCGCGCGGTAATGGATGGCTGACCAGTGGGTCCCCCCCCCACCAGGTGACCGCGCGCGCGACGGAAGAGTGGATGTGGGCCGCGCGGGGTGTTTCTGCAGTTGGGTCGAAAGCAGGGTCGGTCAGCCCATGTAGGTCTTTTACCCTTTTCTTTTTTTTGTATTTTCTTTTCTCTTTCTTTATTTCCATATTCCAATTTAAATTCAGATTTAAATTCAAATCTTGTGCCAAATTATCCTCACATTATATTGTGAAATTAGAAGTACCAATTTTAGAAATATAATTACATACATATTATTTATTTATTTTCACATCATTTCTCTTTTTCTCCCTTTTCCTCAAATCTTCTTCTCACTATATTTTATTTTTGTTTCATATTATTATGGTTTTAAATGCACAAACAAAGATCCAATATGATGCAATAGTTTATTTAGATGTTATTGGTTATTCAATCCCCCTTTTGATGGTGTTTATTCACCTGTGATATTAACTAAAGATGGTACACACATATAGATAAAGGAAATATTCTTTCTTCATATGAGTTACAAATTTAGGTATTACAATTTTTTATCTCGAAATTAGTCTCTGCAGAATGACAGATTCAATAGTTTTTGTTCATTCCAGTTTTCCGTGGTCTTAGAAGCCTCAAAAAATAAAAATTCTATTTATGAGTTGTAGATAATTTAGATATCTTTCCGTGGCCGCAAAGAACACCTCAATCGGACATCAGGTTAGAGAGTAATTGCAGTTTGATTATAACAGTTTTCCAGTCTCATAATTCTGTGTAGAATATGTTCTCATGAGATTTAGACAATTCTATCAACAGAATTAAACTTTTGGTTAGTAAGAGAAGTTGTAGATAATTTTATAAGCTTTCCAGATTGATAAAGAGTGTATTCATATGAATTTTGAAACTCCAGTTATGTTTGTTTTACTGTGGCTGTTCCTGTTTGCCTGGCAAAAACCGAGCAGGTCTGTTCACTGGCGGGTTTCATATAGTAAATTAACGAATTGGCTCCTCCAACTATGGAGACTTTTGTAGATGGATACATGTTCTTACTGCCAGCAAAATTTCATAATTTTTGGTTACGTAGTTTGGGAGATATCGAATTTTGAATTTAACTATGCTGCTGTTTGAAACAGATTCAGTCAGTTATCTTGTCGGATGTTTTAGAACTTATAGATGGCAAAATTTAATTATCCATTGAATACCGAAGTTATAGAGTATTTTGTGTAGATACTCCTAGAGTATTTGTTTGATGTCACCACTGTTATAATTTTAAAGATACAAAATTAACAAACAGCGCTGCTGCTGTTTGACATGTAGGTTCACGGTGGGAGTCTTTTCACCAGGTCTTGGTTTCAAGCGTAGGAACAATTTGTTGATTGTTGGCAAATGTTTATGAAATATTTGTACTAAGTTTTATGCCCTGCAATAGGTGGTTATGCTCCAGATCATGCTTATTACATATTCTTCTTCGATGAAGGCAAGTGAATGTAGCGGTGGTTGCTACCGTTTTGACTTGTTGTTTCATCGCCTACACTAATATTCAGAAACATCAAATTCTTTCGTAATTGAACTCTATGGTGATGCTTTACTTGATTGTATTATATTGATGCTTAATCATATATTGATGATGATGATGATTCGAGTATGACCCACGAGATTAATTCACACTCCTGAAGGTGAATGAAGTATTATTTGAGGTTTGTATTGTATCTGAAGGTAAACGAAGTATTGTTTGAGGTTTGTATTGTATTTGAAGGAAGTGAAGTATATTGATAAATGCAGCATGCCATATACATTGTATGATTCACTTGCATCTGAAGTTTTGTCGTGACCTATGGTCTGACCGTACCAGTACAACTTAGCATCGTACGTTGCCCGAGGAGGGGTACGATGCAGCTTCATACCCTTAGAGGTATGAAGGCAGAGGACATATGCATTGCATTCATATGCATTTATTGAAGTGATATTTGCAGATGGTGTGGTTTTATACTCTAAGAGGGAAATGTTATACAACCTATTGTGGTCGTTCGAGGAAATGAGATGGCATTAGTTATTTTGGGACTATTGAGTTCTATATCTACAAGTATTTCTGATCTCAATTGTGTTCCCTTTTAAAATGTTGATTAATTCAATTCTTTTGGTTTAAATATCTCGTCAAAATAATTTACTTGCTGAGATGTTTCATCTCACTCTTGCATTACTCAATGCAGGTACTTGATTCATGTTGGGAATGAGGGAAGTAGTAGCACATCCACCTTCACTCTCATAATAACGTTGTCTAGGCACAACCATGATTTAATTAGAAACTTCTTATCAAGGATGTTTGTTTTTAAGTAGTCGTGCACACTAGTTAATTCGGTTTATGTCGTTATGGTTATCTTCCCATTGCTAGCACATTATTAATGCCGAGTATGTTTTCTTATCATGATATCTGTTTATACTCTGTTGCTTCCACGTTTATGCAAATTTCCAAAGGAGATGTTGTCGAAATTTTATATATGAATGTTAGTTGTGTAGTTTAGTAGCATTTCGGGGTGTTTGTGGATCCTGGGGTGTTACAGTTGGTATCAAAGCATAGGCTTTAGATTCTTGGCAATTTGAAGATAAATTTGACACAGTTGCACATATAGGAAGGGTGTGGGTTCAAATATCTTTGATATATGTTAATGTCTTTGAAGTGCAGATGAAATAATTTCACCCTCCTTAATCCTTTACGGTGATGTGGTAAGTTGTTTATGACTTAATGCCTGATATAATTCATTTCTAAATTTTGATATTGTTTATTAATACGATTGATATCACTGTTCTTTTGTGAGATTGAAGTCGTTATTATGCTTGTGATATACATGTATGCCTATGTTGTTTTCAACATGTTTTCACGGTTGAGTTTTATTACAATAATATTGTTATATATGTTTGATTGAGAATGTTTCCAAGAGTAGTGTGAATTGCATGTTTTGGGTTACGAGGTAACCATCGATTTGGATTTAAGTTGTTCGGCGGTTGGTGGATAGCTCCAACTATCTTTGCAAGGAATAATTGTTTATGCCGAGAAACCAGTTCTGAAAGAAATGAATATTGGTACTTTTATATGGATTTTGGGGGGAAAGTCTTTACATAGCTAGCCAGAGTGGATTGCATGTCTCCCTTCTATCTTGTGTTTTAGTAGCCACAAAGCCTAGATGTGGTCTAAAGCGGTTGCATGTTAGTCATGCTAATTGTAGAATAAATCTTTTATTTTCTTGATCCATTGATTATATATTAATACGTTGAGGATCTGATGGTTATCTCCCTGATGCATGCTTGTGGAGCCATTGTTGGACCACTTATCTATTGGTTTGAATGAAGTCATTGCCTAGCCTAGAGTTGGTTGGGTGTGGTTAGTCACCTATTTCTAAATGATGTGGTTCTTACATCAGATTGAGATGTTTGTCATGGGTGTGAAGGATTACAGGGTTATTATTGACCCTGTATGTCTGGTACTTTGAGTGCATCGTATGATGGAATGAAATGTAAGTTTCTGAACTACAGTAGATGAAGACTTATATTATGTGTAGGTTAACCTTACTAGTTTGGATATTTTTTTAGTTGAGTTGTTGGATGATTATAGTGACATTAGTTAAGCAAAGTATTGTGTTGTTGTTGTGTTGTCAGTGCTCTTTGTGGAGTTTTTGGCATTTGTCTGATGAACTGTGCCACACAGAATGTTATTGGATTCTTGTTGGCTTTATTGCTCCTTTTGTAGACTTTCTCCCTTTTGTGGGGTGTAAAGAACGTTAGATTACATGATTATATTTTTCATGACGTCAAGAACAAGGTTTAGGAAGATTAGGAGTTTTGTTTCAATGGAACTACTTGTTTCGTGGTGCTTTGATGTGAGGTGTTTGATCTTCTTATACATTCATCTGGTGTGGATGTTTGATAATTGAATTAAAATGAATTTTTGAAGTTGGTAAGGGTTGTTCTTAGTGCATATTACCTCTTCATAAAAAGAGTGTTGTTTTAAGACATTGATCTTGATGTATAGCTGCATCCAAATTCAATGATGGCAAATCCTAGTGTTGATTGCACCAATGACAATGCCGTAAATTAGTCCGACTTAGAGGTTATTTCTTGAAAAACTCTTTTCATGATCTCGTCAAGGCTACTAGTCTACTATATGAGTCTATTTAGGGTGTTTGACCGAGTTTTACCGTTGGTGAATGTCTTGATTTGTAGAAGTGGCTGAATTCGAGGACGAATTCTTTTAAGGGGGGTAGAATATAATACCCTAAAAAACCAAACCATGTTTAAAATCCTAATATGGTGTGTCCTACTGATGATCAGAGACCGTAGATGCATAGATATCGTCGAGACGATTTCGATCGACTACTAGTTTGCCTTGTTTGGAGTCTGAATGAGTTTTCTCAAGTGCCGGTCGATCTGAGCCATTAGATATTAGGATTGGGGGAGTTTTCTTCTATTTATACTTCCCTAACCCTAGCAGCCACGTCCTCCCACCCTAGCAGCCATCCCCTTTTGTGCCTTGCCCCAAGAGAAGAGAGGAAGAACAAGGGAGAGAAGAGAGGGAAGATTAGGGCACGCAGTCGCCTATCGTCGTCATCGTTCCTCTTCAAGAATTGGTTGGATTTCCTTTCTTCTCTCCATTGTCCCCACTTGATGGATGTTTTACCTTGTTTTGGATGAGTTTTAGGCCCTGCAATTAGCCCTTTATGTTGGATTAGATGGGGGATTAGATTTTTTATCTCGAAATTATTCTCTGCAGAATGACAGATTCAATAGTTTTTGTTCATTCCAGTTTTCCGTGGTCTTAGAGGCCTTAAAAAAATAAAAAGTCTATTTATGAGTTGTAGATAATTTAGATATCTTTCTGTGGCTGCAAAGAACACCTCAATCGGACATCAGGTTAGAGAGTAATTGCAGTTTGATTATAACAGTTTTCCAGTCTCATAATTCTGTGTAGAATCTGTTCTCATGAGATTTAGACAATTCTATCAACAGAATTGAACTTTTGGTTAGTAAGAGAAGTTGTAGATAATTTTATAAGCTTTCCAGATTGATAAAGAGTGTATTCATATGAATTTTGAAACTCTAGTTATGTTTGTTTTACTGTGGCTGTTCCTGTTTGCCTGGCAAAAACCGAGCAGGTCTGTTCACTAGTGGGTTTCATATAGTAAATTAACGAATTGGCTCCTCCAACTATGGAGACTTTTATAGACGGATAAATGTTCTTACTGCCAGCAAAATTTCATAATTTTTGGTTACGTAGTTTGGGAGATATCGAATTTTGAATTTAACTATGCTGCTGTCTGAAACAGATTCAGTCAGTTATCTTGTCGGATGTTTTAGAACTTATAGATGGCAAAATTTAATTATCCATTGAATACCGAAGTTATAGAGTATTTTGTGTAGATACTCCAAGAGTATTTGTTTGATGTCACCACTGTTATAATTTTAAAGATACAAAATTAACAAACAGCGCTGCTGCTGTTTGACATGTGGTTCAGGGTGGGAGTCTTTTCACCAGGTCTTGGTTTCAAGCGTAGGAACGATTTGTTGATTGTTGGCAAATGTTTATAAAATATTTGTACTAAGTTTTATGCCCTGCAACAGGTGGTTATGCTCCGGATCATGCTTATTACATTTTCTTCTTCGATGAAGGCAAGTGAATGTAGCGGTGGTTGCTACCGTTTTGACTTGTTGTTTCATCGCCTACACTCTAATATTCAGAAACATCAAATTCTTTCGTAATTGAACTCTATGGTGATGCTTTACTTGATTGTATTATATTGATGCTTAATCATATATTGATGATGATGATGATTCGAGTATGACCCACGAGATTAATTCACACTCCTGAAGGTGAATGAAGTATTATTTGAGGTTTATATTGTATCTGAAGGTAAACGAAGTATTGTTTGAGGTTTGTATTGTATTTGAAGGAAGTGAAGTATATTGATAAATGCAGCATGCCATATACATTGCATGATTCACTTGCATCTGAAGTTTTGTCGTGACCTATGGTCCGACCGTACCGGTACAACTTAGCATCGTACGTTGCCCGAGGAGGGGTACGATGCGGCTTCATACCCTTAGAGGTATGAAGGCAGAGGACATATGCATTGCATTCATATGCGTTCATTGAAGTGATATTTGCAGATGGTGTGGTTTTATACTCTAAGAGGGAAATGTTATACAACCTATTGTGGTCGTTCGAGGAAATGAGATGGCATTGGTTATTTTGGGACTATTGAGTTCTATATCTACAAGTATTTCTGATCTCAATTGTGTTCCCTTTTAAAATGTTGATTAATTCAATTCTTTTGGTTTAAATATCTCGTCAAAATAATTTACTTGCTGAGATGTTTCATCTCACTCTTGCATTACTCAATGCAGGTACTTGATTCATGTTGGGAATGAGGGAAGTAGTAGCACATCCACCTTCACTCTCATAATAACGCTGTCCAGGCACAACCATGATTTAATTAGAAACTTCTTGTCAAGGATGTTTGTTTTTAAGTAGTCGTGCACACTAGTTAATTCAGTTTATGTCGTTATGGTTATCTTCCCATTGCTAGTAGATTATTAATGCCTAGTATCTTTCTTATCATGATATCTGTTTATACTCTGTTGCTTCCACGTTTATGCAAATTTCCAAAGGAGATGCTGTCGAAATTTTATATATGAATGTTAGTTGTGTAGTTTAGTAGAATTTCGGGGTGTTTGTGGATCCTGGGGTGTTACACTTAATGATAGTACGCCATTGAGAGAAATATACCATAAACAACATGGGTGGCTATAGGAGGAGCAAGTTGGCCTAGCCCAATTGGAACACCAGCTGGCTCGTGTGGACATATAGCAGCTGTAGTATTTCTGCCCCTTCCATTATGATCACTTTCATCATCTGTAACTTGAAGGTCAAAAACACCCACAGGTGAGAAAAGCCTTGTACGTGGAAAGAGACCCAACTTATCAGTTTTTGAGTAATGGAATCGCTTGTTGAGAGGATGAGCACACTCTACGATAAAAAAATAAAGAAAAAATAGACATACATCAGATTCGGATTAGGTTTACACGACGACCAAAAAAACAGAGTAATAATAACCTAAAAATGATACTAAAGCAAGAAACCCAAAAAAGGTGTTCAGCGGCACCTACCAAATCACGCAAGAAAAAAAAGTATGCGTTGAAGGGCAGTGACTGCTTGAAAAATAAATAGAGTTTCTTATTCTACATAATTAATCACATGCCAAGGGGTCGCAACAAAAATGGTTATTGTATTATCCAATTAGGGTGCAAAAAGGTGGACTCAGGTCCTGAGACTGAGTTTAACGCGAGATCAATCAAACAACTCGCACATGTCACATGTGAAGGAGCTTCGAAACAAAAAATGCCATTGCAAGCTACAACAAAAAAACCACCTAGTGTGGGCACAAAAAGCAAGTCACATCGCTGCCCCCCTTGATGAAAGATGATGATTTATACCCTCCTTTTCTCCCCACCAAGTGCAATCCTGGCTTTTGCTTTTTCCCCCGAGAGAGGCAAGACGACGACCATATACATGATAGGGCATGGAGCACAGTACAGTTCCATACCCTGACATAGACATCTCCTCAATCACCTACAATTTACCCTTTCCCCAGACATGCCCACATAGGTAGCACATAGAATAAAAAATGCATTGAGCAAACACAATGAAGTACAAAATGCAAAAAAAGGAAAACAAAAAACATTAAAAATAGATTTTAAAAAGCACTAACCCACTGGTGGATTCAAAGATGTTCCATTATTTGCATCCAGCCTATTAACGATTGGTGTCTCCAACTGTATGGGCACTGTTATTAGGGGATTTGTAATAACCACATGACCTTTTCCATGAGAAGCCTCAACAATGCCCACACCAGCCCCTTTCTCATTCGACTTAACATCAACTGGCTGCACATTGGTATCAATTTTGGTAGCTTTCTCATCTGACTTAATATCCATATCTTTCGCAGAAGGTTGTTGGAATTCAAAAACTTCTGATGCTTAATAGTCATTGCTTCAGCCAAAAATTTTAGAGAATCGATGATAGCTTCAGTACACCTTGACTTGCAAATTGAACAACAACCCCTGACCTTGTCACACAGAACTTGGCAAGTACTATCAATGCATTCGACATCCACTATTTGGCCAATATCAACTAATAACTTTTCCTTGAAAAAGTGAAATCATGCAGAAATTGTTTCTCTACTTCAATTAACACCTTCTCCCTATAAGCAGCTCTCTAGAGATAAAAAAATGAAAACAAATTTATAAAACAAAAAAATAAACAAAAACCACATGAAAAAACCGAGAACTTGTACAGAAAAAAGAAGATAAAAAAGAACAAACTACCTGAGACTTGCAAAAAACAGCAAAAGTTTCATTCAACTTAACCATAGGAGAGGAAATGATGCCCTGGAAAAATTACAAAAAATTGTAAATAAAAAACTAAATATAAATAAACAATTTCCAAGAACTAAATATACTGAGAAAATACATTTTATAACTCCAAACAACTATACTTAGCTAACTTAGATTATTTACCTAAACAATAAACACAAAACAGTTTTTCAAGGGATGCAAATCCTGGATATAATGGAACCTACTCCCAACAAAAAAACTCCTAAGGGACCATAACAATGAGATAACATAAGGTAAAAATTCAACCAAAAAATTGAAAAAACAAAAATACACATTAGGCAATAACATGAAATAGATAAAAATGACTTCAGGGTACAATAGATATTTAAGAAAATCCTTGACATACATTTCAATGCTAAATTACAACTTCAAAATTGCATGCATTAACTATATATAAATTTCAACAATACCTATGCTATTCTCAAATATACTGGGACAAATTTTAATTAGAATTGCATGATTTGTTCCGTTGCTAATAGAAACAGAAGAACACACACTGCATACTGAACATCCCCCAAAAAACAGTAGAACTAGGAAAATATACTCGAGCACAGGAAAGATGAAGTAAAATGAAGAGCACCCTTACCGGATCGACAGTGCCACCAGAGGCCGGGACACAATCTTCGCGCAGTGGAACTCCAGACCCGCCTGCTTCACCATAGGTTGCTGTCGTCGGACAACGAAAATGGATCCCGTCGGGACCTCCTCGCCCTCCGCCGTGGATATCGTCGCAGCCACCTCCACCACCCCCGGCCATGGATCCCGTCGGGCCTCCCCCTCCTTCGCCATGGATCCTGCAGCAGCCACCTCACCCCCCGCCATAGATCCAGTCGGGGCCTCCTCGCCCTCCGACATGGACCTCGTCGGAGTCGCAGCTGCCTCGACCCGCGCCATGTACCTCGTCGGAGCCACCTCGCCCCCTGCCATAGATCCAGTCGGGGCCTCCTCGCCCTCCGACATGGACCTCGATGGAGCCTCCTCGCCCTCCACCATGGATCTCATCACAGCCGCCTCAACCACCACCATGGACCTCGTCGGAGCCACCTCGCCCGCGACTACAACTCATCGCGCTCGCGGCAGCAGCACTGGGAGCGACGACAGCGCGCGCGCAGCAGCAGTGGAGAGCGACTGAGAGCGACCGAGCGAGACAAGGAAAAGGGGGTGAAGAGGATAGCTGCTTGCCTGCTTCTGTGACACATGCGACAGAATGGGAAAGTGAAGAGGCGCGAGAATCCCAAAATCAAACAGTAAAAAGGAACTCGATCGGACAGCGCACAAGGTGAGCGAAAACAGCAACAGAAACACGCACGCGTCCGTTAGCTTTTCCCTTCGCAAATTAACAAGAAACCTAGAAGATCGTGTAGTTCATTTGATGACTCTAGCTAGAGAACGAATGGACGATATATATGTACCACAAGACGTTGACTAGATATATAATAAAGACGTACTCACGATGATGGATTGCATGTTCGATATATATATAGTTGATGCAGTGCAGCATGGCGATATATAGATATATATAGACCCTTTGCATCGATCGGAACCAGAACACCTTAGGTTACCACGCATCCACTAACAACACCAAATAGCAGATCCGATCGAGACTAGTTTAGTTTGTGTTGGGACTTGCTTCTCTTGGCAAGTAGATCCAACGGGGAAGTGGAGAGAGTGTTTGCAAAGTTCAACCGGGAATGGCAATAGCTCTGTTAATCTGGCCTCTAAAGGGAACTCTAGGGGGTATTTATAGGCACCCGAGTGTCCACTGTCCTTTGGCAAGGACATTTATGCCCTCAGGTACTCGGACTATCCCCAGAATATTCTTACAAGAGGAGGTTACAGACCGTCATTACAGAAAGGCTATTACAGACGCGGCCCGTAACATGCTTATCCGTGCGGGGCCCGTTACAGTGGGCCGAATCCTACATGGGCCTCCTAACGCAGTGAGGACGTGGGACTAGTAGACTTCGACGGGGCCTTGCCTTCGTCTTGTAATGGAGAGGACGAAGGGCGACCGCGCCTGTCCTTATTCGACCGGCGCCCTCGGCTCGCTCGGGCGTGGTCTTCGTTGGTGTAGCGAGGCGACGAAGGCTTCGAGCGAAGGGTAGTGTCTTCGCCTTAGCCCCAACATTTTCCCTCCGAGGGACTAGTTCGACTAAGTCATCTGGTGTCGAAGACGTCGCTAGATGGTGGAGACGATGCACTCACTCGAAGTGGTCCCACGGGGGTTTTTGAGGTGACCGTTGATGGACGTGGCACTGTTGGACTGTGTGTTTCCCAAAGCGTTGCGTCCTGTCTAAAAAAAGGCGACGCGGCCTGGGCTGTTTCTTACCCTTGCGTGCGCCGGAAAACCCTAACTTTTTCAAACCGCTCACCCGCTCACCTGCCCTCCTTGTTCTTCTGCTTCAGAGATCTGGCCCGCGTTAAGCAGACCGCGTGCCGCCGCCGCTGGTACGTACAATGTCTTCCTCCTCATCTGCTGCGAGTGTGTCATCGGCCGATCCGTCGTTCGAGGATACCCTGAGTGATTTGGTGGCGACGGAGTTGCAGTGAGGCCACACGGTGGAGTTCGACACCTCGAGGATTTCCTCGGTTCGCGTGCAGGAGATGCAGCAGCTTGGGTACTTTGGTGACGGTTGTTGGTACACTAAATCAGGGGTACCCCTTCATGGAGCATGAAGGCATCGCACCCATGCGACGTCCCCTAGCCGCGCGGAGGACCGCGCCTGACCCTGCCAGATGGGCAGGCCAAAGGACGCCACGTGGCAGGGAAAGACACCACACCCCAGTAAGGTCGGACCCCCACGAAAGGACACCAGGCCCCTATATACGAGTCCGGAGCCTTCGGGTAAGTCTGAACTACAGCAGGGTCCCGGAGCGAGAAGGACCCTGGTGTGTGCAGGGGTCCGGCGCTGACACGTGTGCGGGCCTCGCCTCTGCTTCCCGCTCAGGCGGAGACCCGCTGCTTGTGGCCCATGACATAAGCTACTGGACCGACCCTGACGAAAAGCCGTGCAGCCCCTGCATTTATTGAGGAAAAGACTGCCCCGCCTGCCACTGCGCTAACGGGCAACGTGCCCTCTCAGCATTAAATGCGTCCCATCCCATCCGCTGGCAGGCGGCGTCAAGGTCATCCAGCAGACAGCTCGCCTGCTAGGGTCTGCTGGTGAACAGTATGCCTGTGCTGAGCGGCGCGCTATACTCATCTTCTCTTCCGCCAGAAGCTTCCCCTGTACACCAAGGATACGCAGATCTTGGGCGTCAGGGCGCAAGAGGATTGTCTCGACAACATATATTAGAAGATCCAAGCACTGTATTCTTTATGTCCCTGGGCCCACATGTCGGGGCCCAGTCCCTTTGTGCATGCCCCCCTTCAGCTATAAAAGGGGAGGCATGCGACGTTAAACACGCCATCTCAGACATGCAATCTAAGACTCACTAGCTCATACAAGCCCACAAGCAATACATCTCACAATGGAGTAGGGTATTATGCTCCGGCGGCCTGAACCACTCTAAATCCCCGTGTGTTCTTGTGCACTGCTCCTTATCTCCATCAATCAAGCGAAACGCCTAAGCCCCTCCTCATCTCAGGACTTAGGGCGGGTGCACTCCGCCACCTGGCCAGAGATCTACTCTCCGACATTTGGCACGCCAGGTAGGGGCCTGGGCATTAGGTTTTCTCTTGATTTCTTGCCCAATCATGATGGTGCAGTTCGTAGAGCACTGCGCCGAGACTTCGGTAGATTTTGTGGTGGAGGGAGAAGCTGCTTCCTCCACACCGCAGGATCCCAGTCGCCCGACACCAGTCACTCCTGCCGTGCATGCCGCGCGGCAGCACACGGTGGTGCAAACATCCCGGACTCCATCAAGGGCGTCTCTGGGTGCGTTGTCAGCAGCCAGGGAGTTATTGCGACACCCTCCAAGCTCCACGGCATCACCAGGAGCCATGAAGTAGTGGCGGGATGACGTTGACCGACTGCTCAGTATGGCGCATTCTACCTCGACCCGGTCGAAGGCGCGGTCATCACGGCGCCAACACGAGGCATCAGCATCGGTGCGCTCACTCTCAGTGAGGGCACGCAGGCCAATGATCTCCGGGCAGAACTCAACCGCAGGCGTGCGGGAGAGGATGCCCGGGTATCTTTGGAAAGGGCACGCGAGCGTCGCTAAAACATCAATGGGCGCGACCTCGATCAAGATTTTGCCGCGGTTGCACCGCAGACGCTAATGGGCACCTGGTCCCAGACGGGTGTCCCATTGGCCGGAGTAGGCTGCACTGCTCTAGCAGATCACCTCCGCGCGGCATCCTAGCCACCCAAGTTCCGGCCACACCTGCCAGGAAAAATACGACGGAACATCAAACCCGTCGGAGTTCCTGCAGGTTTACGTTACCGCCATCACAGCGGCAGGTGGAAACACCACTGTGATGGCAACATACTTTCATGTGGCCTTGTCTGGACCTGCCCGGACCTGGCTCATGAATCTCACCCCAAGATCAGTCTATTCCTGGGAAGAACTTTGTGTGTGGTTTGTAGCGAACTTTGCTAGTGCTTTCCAGCATCACGGTGTGGAAGCCCACCTCCATGCAGTGAGGCAGGAGCGCGGGGAAACCCTCCGGAAGTTCATCTCCCGCTTCGCCAAGGTGCGAGGTACGATACCTCGTATTTCTGATGCTTCTATCATCATGGCTTTCCGACAGGGAGTACGTGATGAGAAAATGTTGGAGAAGTTGGCCACAAATGACGTGGAAACTGTCCCTACGCTCTTTGCCCTGGCCGACAAATGCGCCAGAGCCACCGAGGGCCGTGCATGGCACTCGGCCCCGCAAACTGGGGCTGCCCAGTCAGGTGGCTTAGGGGCTGCCCTTCGGGACAAAAAGAAGAAAAAGAAGAAGGACCGCGACTACCAGAGGCCACGGTCCACTTCTCTGGTGGCCACAGCAGTGACCAGAGGCCAGGGCGACCGCAACAAGCGCCCACGACCGCAGAAGAGTGGCAGCGGTCCATGCCCTGTGCACCCGTATGGTCACCACAGTGCAGTGGAGTGTCACGAGATCATTGACCTCGCAAAACGCATCAGCGAGCAGCGCGAGCAGTCTTCCAAAGACGGCTCCCCGCCTCGTCGTCGGCCCGGCAAAGAGAAGGAGGACGATGGCGAGGTAGCTACGGCTGAGCGGGATCTCGGGTACCAGTCGCCTGAGGGGGACCTGAAAGATATCTTCACCGGAGGCTCCTACTCCGGTGAAGACAACTAGACGAACCCCAGAGGGACCCCATGTTCCCCGGCCTACGGAGCTAAAGCACGCCTTCCCTCCAGAGGCCCTTCCAACCCCCCCCCCCCCCCCCGCGGGTCCGGACTGCAGACAGGTATATGCAGAAGTGATTACAGCCAGAGACAAGGGCTCCCGTATCAAATACAGATGGGAACTCTAGGTCGGGGCCTGGCCCCCACGGCAAATACCAGACCAAGAGGGGCTCCGCAACTCTCCCAAGATGGGAAGGACCCTTCAAGGTAACAGGAGTGCACCAACCCAAGGGGAACCATCTAGCTACGACTGGAGGAGCACCTTACCCTGGTGCCAAATACCTCTATAAGTTCTATCCATAGAGCAAGACTAAGGGGTCGAGTCTGTTTCCTTCTTTTCTGTAACTAGATAACGCATACGTGTATGACAAACCGGTGGGGTCTGCCCCCATGAACCCGGACTATTGGTCTGCACACATGCACGACAAGTTATAATGAGAAACTACCCCCCTCAGCTGCGATCTTGTGATAGTTCCATCTTGCTGCTCCATGGTCCTACCTCGCAGTTTTTCAGATAATACTTTTTAGCTAAACCACCCGTATGGTTTCCATCTGTCTGACATGGCGGCGTACGAATTGAACAGCTAGGCTTGCAGTTTAGGACCCCTGATGCGAAAGTAGGGAGGTCCGACAGCCTGGGGGCCGGCTCTAGAGAACGGGACCCCGTTCCATAGGGTGGTCCGGAGCCCGTGTAGCCGCTCAGCCAGGTCCTGTATCGTGGGCCTGCATGCTCCGCCACCCCATGACAGGACTTAGTATCTAGAGTTATAAGTCCTGCGGGTCCGACAACCTCAAGACCAGAGCTAGAGAACGGACACTAGTCTCCTGGGGTGGTCCAGAGCCCGTGCAGCCGCTCAGCCTGGTCCCGTACCGTGGGCCTGCATGCTCCACCGCCCTGCGACAAGTGTCCTAGTATCTGGAACCGCGACCCAAGGGGGTCCGGATATGCAACTTAGCCACTCAGACTAAAACCTACAGGTCCCAAGCATGTATCAAAGGGCGACTATTGTCAGACGGAGAACCCTATGAGGTGTACTACTAATGCTTCCTAGCTAAAAGTTGTGTACAGATCCAAATCCCAGCGAGTCTGCCTCTCGAGGATTGTTGACGACCTTTTCAGGAACGCTGGCATCCAACCTCAACACATCAAGCCTGCATCCCAGGCGGGGGGCCAGGTACTAAGGAGGAGTCAACAACATCGCACACAACAGGAACAGGCGTTGCACAGATAAGTGTTAAATGCAGCTCAAAAGACGATATTTATTTATTTACAAAAATAGGGGAAGGCCTGGGGGCCAGTTCTAAAGAATGGACGCCCGTTCCATAGGGTGGTCCAGAGCATATGTGGCCGGTTATCCTGGTTCCGTACCCAAAATCCTACACACTCCACCACTCCGTAGTGAGTGTCCTAGTATTTAAAACTAAAGTCCTGTGCATCCAACAACCTAGAGGTCCGGCTTTGAAGAACAGGCACTTGCCTCCTGGGGGGTCCGGAAACCATGTAGCCGCTCAGCCAGGTCCTGTACCGTGGGCCTACATACTCCACCGCCCTGCGGCGGATGTCTTAGTACTTGAAGCCACCATCTAGGGGGTTCGGGCACATAACTGGGCTTCCCAGGCTAAAATCCTGCGTACATACGTTATTACATTTTGCTTTCAAGTAGATATCATTACATTCCCTTACAAGCGGGACCCTAGCTTCATTTCTGCAGGAATGAACTACCTCCACACCAGCAAGGGCCGCGGGATAACAAGCCCCGAGCGGCTCACCAGCAGAGGCAACCGCATCAGCACTGACGGCGACGTCCGCCTCTGCACCGACGACTTGACAGCAGCGGCAATCATCCTAGCATGTGCGCCGCTGCAGGTAGGTCCTCGCCCCTGTCCTCCTACAGGGGGTGACAACAAGGCCACTAAAGCCAAGGAGTCGGGGACTCAGCGGCAGATGGCTCTGATGCCCTCACCAGCGGAGGCAACTGCCCCTGCAAGAGGTAGCCTTACCAGCGACGGCGACCCCCTCTGCACCGGTGGGCGGCGGCTGCTTCAGCACGCACGAAGGGGTCCTCGCCCATGTTTCGACCAACAGGAGTGAGGACAAGACCATCCAAGAACGCCGCTGCCGCTGCCGCGGCGTACGACGTGTTGTATGGTCCCCCAGTGCGCCCAGTCGGTAGAGGAAGCCATGAATGTGGCAAACCCGCGCAAGGCGCGACTGTCGCACGTGCGGTGGATTGGCAACCACACCCCGACCAGACAGCAGGAGGCAGCGTCAGAGGCGGCACCAGAGCTATCTAGCTCCAAAGGGCTAGACACGCTGCAGCTGACAGCCTGCAATCGGCCGGCCCCGTATAGCCAAGGACCGCCCCTCCCGCAGGATGGGTGAACACCCTTCCCCTCTGAATGCTGGAGGAAGAAGCGGGTCACCAACCTAAATGGAGGGTAGGGCCCCTGCTCAACCTGCCTCCCACCACAGCAAGGATGATGAACATCCTTGAAACTGAGGGTGGGAGAGAGGCCGCAGCCCGACTTGCTTCTCCCCACCACAAGGCTGGTGGTCATCCTTTTGGGTGGCTGCTGACGGGGGACTGTAGCCGGGCTGCATGATGAAAATCCTTGAAGCAGAATGGCGGCGAAAGGACGCCAACCCCCATGGGGTTGCACCCCTCCAACAGCAGCAGGAAGAAGGCAAGATCGGCAACACCACCACGAGCGCACGCTCTCCGACGGTGAAGTCGCCGGAAGAGACGGCCTTGACACGGATCCTTCCAGAGAACACCGGTGCACCCCATCTGGAGGCCCGGAAGGCAGAAGGGTGCCGTGGTCGCAAGAGGAGCGAGGCATGCCTACTGCCCGGGGGATCGGCCCCTTTTTAAAGGCAGATCCCCCCACTCGCGCCCCTGAAGCGTCACGAGTGAAGTCTCCCCCCGGTGTGCACCAGGGATCTCACCTTATGACACCGGGCCAGGCCCTGCATGTCATAAAAACCAACCCAAAGGAGGAGCGTGCGACTGCCCCGTGGTTACGTGCCCCTCCGTTTCCGGGGCAACCAGCGGTCAGGAAGGCGAACTGCCACGCAAGGGGCATGCAACCGCCCCACGAACAAGCGCCGCTTCATCTTCGCCGTAACTAGCGGTCAAAGAGGCGAACCGCCGCGCGAGCAGCGTGCAAACGCCCCACGACTGAGCGCCCCCTAAGCTCCGCCACAACTGGCGGTCCAACTAAGGGACCCAGGCCCACACGTCATGTAACCGGCGCACCGGTTACCGTGTGCAAAGAAGCCGCACCGCCGCCTGCGCCAATGCCTTGTCTTCTCGGGACTATCACGGATTCTGAAAAGGTAAAATTTTCAGAACTAGTGCAGCGACTCGAGGCAGTTAAGTACGACGGTCACGGGTCAGTCAGTCATGGGAATAGGCATGGCAGTTGGCGTGGTCATAGGTGGGCCGACAGTAATTGCAGCAGCAGGCGCACGGAAGCAGCGGTCTAACCACCAATCAGACTCTAGTCCCACCTGCAAGCTCGCATCCTCCCCTGAGGCAGGGCCGGGGGCCACTGTCGGTACCCTAAATCAGGGGTACCCCCTCATGGAGCATGAAGGCATCGCACCCATGCAACATCCCCTAGCCGCGCGGAGGACCGCACCTGACCCTGCCGGATGGGCAGGCCAAAGGACACCACGTGGCAGGGAAAGACATCACACCCCAGTAAGGCCGGACCCCCACGAAAGGACACCGGGCCCCTATATACGAGTTCGGAGCCTTCGGTTAAGTCCGAACTACAGCAGGGTCCTAGAGCGAGAAGGACCCTAGTGTGTGCAGGGATCCGACGCTGACACGTGTGCGGGCCTCACCTCCGCTTCTCGCTCAGGCGGAGACCCGCTGCTTGTGGCCCATGACATAAGCTACTGAGCCGACCCTGATGAAAAGCCATGCAGCCCCTGCATTTATTGAGGAAAAGACGCGCCGCCTGCCGCTACGCTGACGGGCGACGTGCCCTCTCAGCATTAAATGCGTCCCGTCCCATCCGCTGGCAGGCGGCATCAAGGTCATCCAGCAGATAGCCCGCCTACTGGGTCTGCTGGTGAACAGTATGCCTGTGCTGAGCGGCGCGCTATACTCATCTTCTCTTCCGCCAGAAGCTTCCCCTGTACACCAAGGATACGCAGATCTTGGGAGCAAGAGGATTGTCTCGACAACAGATATTAGAGGATCCAAGCACTATATTCTTTATGTCCCTGGGCCCACATGTCGGGGCCCAGTCCCTTTGTGCATGCCCCCCTTCCGCTATAAAAGGGGAGGCATGCGACGTTACACATGCCATCTCAGACACGCATTCTAAGACTCACTAGCTCATACAAGCCCCCAAGCAATACATCTCACAGTGGAGTAGGGTATTACGCTCCGGCAGCCCGAACCACTCTAAATACCCATGTGTTCTTGTGCACTGCTCCTTCTCTCCATCAATCAAGCGAAACGCCTAAGCCCCTCCTCATCTCAGGACTTAGGGCGGGTGCACTCTGCCACCCGGCCAGAGATCTACCCTCTGACAACGGTGTTGGGCGCGTTCCGGGCGCTGAGGAGATTTCTGAGTCTGAGGGCGAATTGGTTGTGTTTGAGGCATTCTTCATCGCCGGCCTTCGCCTACCGGCACATTGTTTCATGGTGGAGGTCTTGCAGAGGTTCAACGTCTAGGTCCACCAGCTGACACCTAACGCCGTGGTTGCCTTGGTGAAGTATGTCTGGGCGGTGACTACGTATGGCGGTCAGCCGTCCGTGGAGGTCTTCGCCAAGAACTATTGTCTGCACTGGAGAAAGAGGAAAATTGGAAATAAGATTACACAATTTGGATTGTGCACCTTCACGCCGAGGACCGGAAAGACTTCGGCGGAAGTCGTGGAAATAGTCCCCTGCGCTTGGAACAAGTGGGGCAACTGGTGGGACTTTTGGTTTTATGTCTTAGGTGGGGAAGTTGAAGATCTCCCAGGGCTCCCTGCGACCGTTATGTGCTCCCACTTTTACGTGGCGTTCCCACCGTTTGAGGTGGAGGAGGATGATGAGGATGAAGGGGCCCTCCGGTATGCCGCCCACATGAGTAGCGGGCGTGATTTGGTTGAGGAGTTCATTGGATACGGAGTATGGCCCTTGGCACACGGCTAGGTACTTGGTGAAGTGTGCCCTCGCCAGATGCCGACCATGGGTGAGCAGTTGGTGCGAAGCCCTGCCTTCGCCTTGGATTTGCACGGCCGGAACCCGGCCACGTTTGTGCGTGAAGTAGAGGATGGAGCAGTGAGAATTGTGGGGCGATACGTGCCGAGGACAGAGGCTTTGTGGAGTTGGGATATTCACGGTTCCAATGTTCGTCTGAACCGCGTTTTCGAGTTGAATCGTCTGCCATATGGCGGTTACCCGGGAGACAACGTTGTTGTTACTGTCGATCGCCGGGGAAAAAGGGCGACGACTGCGATTGAGGAAGGCCCTTCACGGGGAGCCGTGCCGGCTGTGGCCACTAAAAAGAAAAAATTAGGTACTGCAACTGAGGGGTTGGGGGTCTCTGATCATTTTGCTGTGGATTTAATGGGAACTTGTGCAGCCCCGGGGGGAAGGATGTCTTCGCCCGAGCTCCGGGAATCTTCGGCGCGAATGCTGGAGGTTACCGGTGGTCGCTGGCCTAGGAATGTTCCGATCCCCTGGGCGGCTAGCGAGGACATGTTTACGTCTCGCTTAGCCCGCGAGATGAAGATTTTTCCTTATAGACGGAATATTGCTGATGTTGTATCGACAGTGATGGATAAGGATCGCCAAGATGCGACGAGGAAGCGCCGGACGTTCACTAGGGTCGGGGACCCTAGTCGCAAGGTCAAAAAGGCGCGTGGAATCGCGAAGTCTGCCGCCCCCGGCAGCAGCAAGCCATCGCCGGTTGCAAAGCCTGCCGTCCCCGGCCCCAGTAAGCCTTCATCGGGTGTGAAGGCCAACAGTTTGTATCAAGCGAGATCGAGATCAGGTTTTGATTCCCTGCTGTCGATTCCAATCCAGGGAGACCAAGAAACAAATCATGGAGACCAAGTCGATTCCTTCTACCTTCCAATTTCCTCAGCATCATGGAGCAAACACCATGCTCCCCATGCCAGCGCCGGATATGCCTGCATTTAATTTGAGCGCTAGATAGAAACGACTTTATTCTTCCTCCGCGCGCCTGCTGCTAGGGACACCATCTATGTGGCACACAAGTAGGGGTCTGAGGTCCCTACTTAATTATTTCTATTTAATTATGCTATTATAACTCAAGACACTTTGATACTATATCGCCTAATTGGATGTCTATGTCCGGACGACGCGTAGGCTCCGGTTGCCCTGGCTGACCGGAGATCGATATGGCGGTTTCCTGAGTACCAGTAGATGTAACCAAATGACTATAAAATGACTTGTTTTGCATCCGCTTATGCAGTCTCTTTCCCCCGTTTGCAGGCAACCAAACATGAGCTATCACACCCGGATTTAAGGAACAAAGCCAGGTGCATCATACATGCGCCAAAGAAGACAACACATATAATAACAGAGTATATAGAGATAAATGTCACAATAACATCAGAGTACTTATTACATAGCGGAAGTCTTACAAATTAAAAGATAAATATAAAATGAACTAAATCCATCCTTGGCGCCAATAAGTCAACTGGGAAACGCCACCTAGATGAGATCAAACTCTTCATTGTGTGTCTCCTCCTGAACCATATGTTCTTCTCCTGTGGGGGGTGTGAGACAGCAAGGGTGAGCTCACACATGATCATAGCTCAACAAGTTGTGGGGAAACCAGTGGGCATGAACTCACCAAAAGGTGGGAGTTCATGTGAAGTGTAAGGCTGATCAACAATAGGGGTTAAAGCTGAGCATTGGTTTTAATAAGTTGGTCAAGTTTTATTAGTAGTTACTAAATGTAAGTAAATACCAAACCATAATAAGAATAATTGAACAAAATTATTAAATATTCCCATGTAATGCAAATGACAAATTGAATTTAAGTTCCATAAATTAATCATGCGAGAGTCCTGAGCTGCTCATGACCGTGAGCTCGGCTAGTATACCAGTTTTACACTCTGCATAGGTTGTACCCTGTACCCACAAGTCATGTTACCTATCTGCCAAGGGGTCATGAATCCCATACACACCTCTACCAAGGAAGCGAGGCAGGGTAACACTACGAGGCCTTTACAAAGTTCCACTAGCTTCCGAAAACCCGCTACAGTTTATGGGAAGAGCACTTGCAAGAATCCCTCGTCTGACCGCCATCGCAGAAAATCAACCCGAGAACCTCCCTGCATGCAACTCCCCTACTGCCCTTGCCCCTTTCGGGTAAGGTAGTCTTCCACTAGCTTTCCTAATTAGTCAGCCAAGGGCGTCTCATTCCACCCTTGTGGTGGCACGTGTTTCTCAAGTTAAGCTTAATTTTCCAATTAAAATAATATAGTGATCTTGACATGAACATAAATAACATAATAGAATAATTGGAACATGAATATAATGAAATATTAACGACGGTCAAGTGCGGCGTGGCGGTGGATTTGCCCAGCAAGGGCGCATGGCGTGGATGTGAAGAAGGGGAAAGGAAAGAGGGGTTGATCGAGCTATATAAGGTGAAGCGCAGTCGGATGACGTCGAGCGAACCACGGAAATGCCGTTGGGTCCCCGGATTGCGGAGGACGCGGTCGTGGCGGCGCGGTTCCGAAATGAGCAGAGGTGGGGGATGAGAACGTGGGTCCCACGTGACAGCAGGTGCTAGCGGCGAGCAGCGCGAATCGGTGAGGCTGCATGCGGGACCCACGGGTCGGTCGGCCAGCCGCGAAGTCAGTGGAGCTGAGCTGGCGCGCGGGTTGCTCCCCTGGTGGGCTGAAAGGGGAAACCGGGCCTAGTAAGCTCACCCCATTTATTTTATTTCTGTTTTAATTTCTTTTTTGTTTTCTTTTTAATTTTCAAACCTAGAATTTGAATTCCAATTCCTCCTCAAAATTTGTACTAAATTCAAATATTCAAATGGAACACTTTAGTGGAATGAGTTTGGTCATGGGTTTATTTTTGTGTTCTATAATATTTCTACCTTCTCTTTTCTAAATTCTATAATTTCTTTTAGATTTTAAATTCCACTTTGGACTTTAATATATTTCTTGTCACATTATTATTTTATATTGTCACAATATGCACACAAAAGGAAATCTCAGCATGATGCATGATTTAGTAGCATATCTTTTATTAATTATTTTTTTAAATATGGTGTTTACGTGTGATGGTATGTAGATATAACGCACACACATAAATAAAGGAACATAATTTTTCTCATTTAATATTATCTCTTACAAATTGGGTATTACAAATCCTACCCCCTTAAAAAGAATCTCATCCTTGAGATTTAGGAAGGACTAGGGAAAAGATGGAGAAAATCTATGTGAAGCTCTTCTTCTCTCTCCCAAGTAGCTTCATCTTCTCCATGATGACTCCACTGCACTTTACACATCTTTATCACCTTATTTCTTGTAACTCGAGCCAGGGTATCAAGAATCTTGGTAGGATATTCTGTATAAGTCAAATCACCCTGAATGCTGAGCTCTTCCATTGGTAACTGTTCCTTAGGAACACAAAGACACTTCTTAAGTTGAGACACATGGAATACATTATGCACATCAGATAGATTATTAGATAGCTTGAGTTGGTTTGCCATCTCCCCAACTCACCTAAAGATTCTGAATGGTCCAATAAAGTGAGGGGACAATTTGCCCTTGACTTTAAATCTCCTCATTCCACGAAGTGGTGACACCTTGAGGTACACATGATCACCTTCCTCAAACTCCAGTGGTCTTCTTCTATAATCAGCATAGCTCTTTTGTCTGGTCTAAGCTACCCTCAAATTCTCCCAAATCATACAGACTTGTTCTTCTGCCTCTTGAATAAGTTTAGGCCCAAAGAACTGTCTTTCTCCAGTCTGATCCCAGTATAAAGGAGTCCTGCACTTCCTGCCATACAAAGCCTCGAATGGTGACATCTTCAGACTGGCCTAATAACTATTATTATATGAGAACTCCGCATATGGTAGACTTTTATCCCAACTTCCTCCATGCTAAAGGGCACAAGCTCTCAACATGTCTTACAACACCTGATTGGTCCTTTCAGTCTAGCCATCACTCTAAGGATGATAAGTCGTACTAAAGTTCAACTTTGTATCCATATTCTCATGAAAGCTTCTCTGGAATCTTGAGGTAAACTATGAACCTCGATCAGGCACGATCTTCTTTGGTACTCCATGTAAACACACAATCTAAGCCATATATAACTCTGCCAGCTGTGAGCCTTTATAAGTAGTCTTGACAGGGATGAAGTGTGCCACTTTGGTCAGTCTATCCACAATCACCCATATGGAATCATATCCCTTCGGGGTGCGAGGCAATCCAGTAATGAAATCCATGCCAATTTCTTCCCACTTCCATTCGGGTATCTTCAGTGGATGCAGTAGTCCAGCTGGCCTTTGATGTTCAGCTTTGACTCTTTGACACACATCACACATAGCCACATGTGCAGCCACATTTCTTTTCAAACCATACCACCAGTATTTCTGCTTCAAATCCTGATACATCTTAGTGCTACCAAGGTGAATAGAGTAATCAGAATCACGAAGGCTATCAATATTAGGAACACATATCCTGTCCTTGAACCATACGGTGCCTTGCTCATCCTCCGTGAATTCTAGACCTCTATTTTCAGTAATAAGATCCTTGATCTCTTGTATTTTAGCATCACCAATCTGACCTTTGCAAATTTCTTGTTCCAAGGTAGGTTCCACATCAATAGTAACTCCTTCAGTGTGAGCAACTATCCCCAGGTTAAGTCTCCTGAAATCCTCAATAATCTCCTCAGGTAGCTAGGCCACAATAGCTGAATGAATGTGCTCCTTTTGACTCAAGGCATCAGCAACCAGATTCGCCTTGCCCGGGTGATAGTGAACCTCCAAGTCATAATCCTTTATGAGCTCCAACCATCAGCGTTGCCTAAGGTTGAGATCCTTCTAAGTGAATATATACTTCAAACTCTTATGATATGTGTACACTTGGCACTTGGTTCCCATGATATAATGTCTCCATATCTTAAGTGCGTGCACTACGGCTGCCAGTTCTAAGTCATGAGTAGGATAGTTCAGCTCATGTTTCCACAACTGACGAGACGCGTAGGCAATCACGTGTCCTTCTTGCATAAGTACACATCCCAAGCCTTGGCCACATGCATCATAATAAATGTCAAATCCCTTCTATAGATCTGGCATAACCAACACTGGGGGTGACATCAACCTCAACTTCAGTTGATTAAAACTATCTTGACATTTCGAGTCCCACTTGAACTCTCTTCCCTTCTCTAGAAGTGAGGTCATGGGCTTAGCAATCTTAGAAAATCTTTCAATAAATCGTCGATAATATCCTGCAAGTCCCAAGAAACTCCAGACTTCAGTAACTGTATTGGGTATGCTCCACACCACTATCTCCTTGACTTTAGCAGGATCCACTGATATCCCTCCATTAGAAATGATATGTCCAAGGAATGGCACTTCATCAACCCAGAACTCACATTTGCTAGACTTGGCGTAGAGTTCATTATCTCATAGCTTCTGTAGCACCAATCTCAGATGTTCCACATGATCACTATCACTCTTGAAATAAATTAGAATATCATCGATGAATACCACGACAAATCTATCAAGATACTCCATGAACACCTTATTCATCAGATTCATAAAATAAGCTAGTGCATTAGTTAGTCCAAATGACATAACTGTAAACTCATATAATCCATATCGGGTGGAGAAGGTCGTCTTGGGAATATCGGATGGTCTAATCTTCATTTGATGGTAACCTGATCGGAGATCAATCTTCGAGAATAACCTAGCACATCTGATCTGGTCAAATAAATCCTCAATGCAGGGTAACGAATACTTATTCTTCACAGTAACATCATTAAGGGATTTATAGTCCACACACATCCTTTGTGATCCATCCTTCTTCTGTAGAAATAGAACTGGCGCTCCCCAAGGTGAGGAACTCGGACGAATGTACCCAGCCTCTTGTAACTCCATTAACTGCTTCTTAAGTTCTTTGAACTCTTCTACGGACATCCTATATGGCCATTTAGAAATAGGAGCAATACCAGGTAAGAGATCAATGACAAACTCAACTTCCTATCTAGTGGCATCCCTGGTAACTCCTCTGGAAAGACATCCAGAAAATCCCTAACCACCCGGATGTTGTCACCAACAAACTCCCCATCTATAAAGAATGTCGCATGTTGGGTAGAAGTAGTTACTGCAATTTCAACTTGAAACCTTTCTCCTTTAAGGCCGGTGAGTTCTACAGTACCCCTACCACATTGTATAATGGTCTTTGCCTTTCTTAGCCATGACTGTAACACCCCAGGTGTTACCTTGGTTGGAGCCCACCTTGATACTAAAGGCTTTGATCACATGTGGAAATAACTTGAAGATAACAAAGAACCTTGGAGATTATGTGTTAACCAAGAATTCTAAGGACCCAAGGGCACCATTTAAGCTTTGGTGCACTTGCTACATTGGGTAAGAAAAGGGGGGAAACCTAGACCCCTCTTGAACCCTCCTTTCCAAAGCCATGGATGAGAGGAAGAAGAAAGTGAGCAAATGTGCAAAACATGAGTGAACTTTAACCCAACCATAAGCAACCTTATAAACAGCAATTAGAGGAAGGAAATATTGCAAAAAGACCCCTGGAGAAACCCCAAATCAAATCTCTAAGTGGAGAGAGAGCTAGAGCTCTCTATTTCTCTCTAAGTCCATTTTTAACCCTAGTTTAAGGATCAACCGTGTTCACCTTGAAGATGGCATCAAATCCACTTGTGATCTATACCAAAAACGTGGCATACCACCTAGGGCACCCACTGGAAAAAGTTGAGCCCGAGACTCGGACGTTTGACATGCCATGGCATGGCTTTTGTCGCGAAGTGCCCATTGTGACACACCTGATTTGGCATCCAAAGATCTCCCTCCCTAGGCCATATCTGCCCCGACGTCTCACAGTTGAGTGACAGCCCTAGGTGCCAGGAAGAGGTCTGCGCCGAACCTTTGCAAAGATTCGCACGTTTGCGACCTCTGCCGACGTTTGAACAATGGAAGAAACAAACCGCCACGTGTTCGACGCGTTCTGCCGCGCCAGAGCACGCCCGCGCGCGCCCCCGCGAGCCCCACGCCGCGCCCGAGCCAAGCCAGCGCCCTGGTCCGCGTCCGCGCCTATAAAACGCCCAGGAGCCTTGGCCGTACCCCTCCGCACGCGCTCAAGCCTCACCGGAGCTCAGTTCACCGCCGTTTGCCCGTGCGCGACGTGCCCGCGGCCACCCGAGCCACTGCCGCCGTAGACCGGCCAGCCCAGCCTTCCACAGTCCCATCCAACCCTCGGACACAAGTGTGCACCCACCAGTGAAGCTCCCCGAGCAAAGAATCGGGCTCTGCTTCACCGGAGACGCCGGAACAAGGTCACCGGACTTCACCCGACCGCCGGCAACCGTGGACCGAGGTACACGGTGAGTCTCTCTTCGATTCCTTGCACGGTTAGACTCCTTAGACCTCCATGAAGCTCCCTATGCCCTTGGATTGAACCACATCGCCGTGGATAGGCCGGAGCACACGCCGCCGACGAGCTCTCCCGCCTGCGCGCGTGGACCGGGCGATTCCGGCCATCCCCGACGACGAGCCGTACCTCGACGTGATCGCCAGAACCTCCCCGAGCAAACCCTGCCCTTCGCCGGACCTCCCTCGCCGCCGGTAAGCCGCGCCACCCTTTTCTTTCCCACAGCTACTGTTTCAGTTGGGGGAAGGACCGCGGGTGAGAGGGAGAGAAAGTCAGGGGGTTAAGTGAAATGTCAGAGACTCAGGGGAATAGTGGCGCGAGGGTAGATCTGCGAGGTTTGATTTGTTTTAAACCCAGGGACCCCGGTGTAAACCGTTTTTTCCAGGAAACTCATTTTAAAATCTATTTTAAATTCAAACAGAAACTTTAAAAACCCATAACTTCTGTTTGGCTTATCCAAATTTGGTCAAACCAATTTTGCCAGACTCTAAATAATGTAACCTATCTAAGAAAAATATAAAACCCCATAAGTACTAGAGAAAAATATAAGGTTCTGATTTAATTTTAGTTTTGACCAAAAGCTTAATAATAGCAAGAAAAATGGTTGTACTATTTAACTAGGGTTGGAAAAAATTGGAGAAGTTTATATCTACCTACTGACCTAGTTAAAAATGTTAAGCCCCTCTGTCCATTACATTAAGTTAGTTTTTACCCTTTATTCCATAATATGCTTGAGATTGAGAAAAATAGAAAAGGTGACATAAATAATGAACCAGAGGGCACCCCTATTTTTGTTGAGATACTTAGTCAATGCAGTTCACTAGAAAAATATATCATACCCTGTTGTAGTGTAAGATAAGAAAGATATCTTTTAAATAAATAAAATAAGGATAACTTAGAAAAACCCTACAAAAATAACCCTAAGGTGAAACCTCCCCAAACCTTAGGATAATAATGCTTTGATAATAAGAACTTAAGAAAAATCTGAAATCTGTTGTTTGATATTTTTCAAATGACAAGTTAGTTCTAAGCACCCTTTTTGCACCAAACTTTAGAAATCCATCATTAATTAACCATCATGTTGCTCTCTGCCATTTTCGGTACAGGAGCTTAGTATCACTAATAGAGGCCAACAAAAATAACCTTTAGGACAGAACCTACCCCTAACTAAGAGGTGTAGTGTAAAGTGGCCCATTTTGCCTAAATATTGTTATTTTTGTTTAAAGCCTAGCTTTTGTACTTTGAGCCTCAACTTCTTAAAACCAGCTAAAATAGCAAGTGACAACCCACTGTAATTTTTATAGAATTTTTGAAAATTTTTAAAATACTGTCGTAGTTCAAACCTACACTAGAAACCCTAAATGGAAATTAAAGAAAGGAAAATGAATAATGGAAATTTATGTCCTCCTAAGACCTTTGTAAATTTGTCCACTGAAATCTATAAAAACAATGCAAATCCCCTATGTTATCCTAAAAGAAAATCTAAACCTAAAAGGGAATAAGTCTATGTATATATACCACTAGAAGACCCACATAGCCAAGGAACCCTAAGTTAATTCTTGACTTAATTTCTGTAGTTTAATGTTCTTAAATCTTGCATAATCATGACATACATGTTCATTGCATTTCGATAGACTGTAATCTTGCTGACGGAGAGTACATCCTCGTGCCGGAGCAAGGAGTTGCCCAGGAGGTTGCCCCAGACCCAGCACCCGAGCCTGCACCAGAGGACCTGCCTGCCACTGCCTTAGGAAGGCAAGCCCCGGTTTATGCATAACCTGTTATTTATGCTATTTTACTTCACTTAATGATTGTAGGATTGATTGTGCACTTAGGTGTAGGAGTTGATTGAAACCCTAATTGCATTACCTCAGGATTCCCTTTGAGATGAATACTAGTATGCTAGGTCGAGTAGTTGCTTTATTTAATTAGGATCTCGGTAGAAGACGAGTGATTTTTCTAGCACTCGCGCGAGATCAAGAAATTGATTGTACCCACTTTCACACTATCATGATACTAGTTGGTGGACAACAATCCATGGGGATTGGTTGCCCACGAGATGGAAAATGGAATAAGGATTAACGTGCGGATACCTGTGTCAAGCGTTTGAACGTACTAAGCACATGCCGAGAAATATGGTAAATCGGTAAGCCTAGTACCTGAGTGAACCTAGCAGTGGACATATCCCCTCACGCGACCTGAGACGTAGTCTCCCATTCCGGTTATGGTGGGTACAAGTGCGGTCACGGCACGACGGCCAGTCGGGGTCAGTGAGGCATTGTACGCCAAGGCGGTGAGCCCTGATCTGCTGACGGGGAATCGATTGGGACGGTTGATATGTGTGGGGACGGAGTGCCCCTACATGTCATGTGTTTAGGTTTACCTTGCAAGGATAAAAACTTGATTCGAATCGTCTGCTTCTCGCAGGTAATGAGACTGCTTGATCCATTGTACTGCATTGAGTAACAAGTGAAACTGTGATGAGATGATGCAAGATGTTGTTTGCTAAAAATGCTTGCTACTATGTATGAGTAGATAGTACACTTTTAGCCTTAAGAGAGTCACACTTAATTTTGACAAAGTTAAAATCTTGATTTAGAAACTCAGCTAGTGCTTTTGGCAACCCAACCCCACAGCCAAACAGCTGCATGTCTAGAGGTAGAGGGGTATAGACTCCTCACACCGGGTAAGTCTAGCTGAGTATTAGTATACTCAGCCTTGCTTGTGGCATAATTTTTTACAGGTTCTCTGGAGGAAATGGCTGCTGGAGTGACTTGGCCATCCACCCTGCCACCGGGTTGGACTGTCGAGTGGGACCCTGCCTCGGCTGAGGAGGAGCATGAGGAGTGATGGGACAGGCTTCCCCATCTCTCCATTTATTTTCCGTTAGTTTATTTTTCCGCTGCACTTCGAACAATGATGACTACTTTTGGCAAAACTCCGATGATGATGATGTAATAATTTAACACTCTTCCATGCATGGTTTTATGCTTTATTGTATTTGCTCTGTGACTCACCATCGAGTGAGACTGTGGTACTTGATCCTGTCAGTGGCCGTGTCGGAGTAGATCCGAGGGATTGACGGGTTATTCCCATTTAAGTGTGGTCTAGCCTCTAAGGCAGGGCTTAGGCACTTAAGTTGGAATAACTCGGGCCGTTCCTCCACAGCTAGTATCGGAGCTTGTACCACCACAGAGGAATCAATAAACCATAAATGCCATCTCTTTTCTAAAGTAAAATTTGGTAGAAACAATGTTGGATAGATCGTAGGACGAGCAGGATAGACCTAGGACGTGAAGCCTTAGGATAATAGAAGGGTAGCTAGGTGGCTAAGTGACTAGGCCCTACAGGCCACTTTTTACAGGATGGGAGTTCTTCCCTATTCCTTTTATCTTTTGGAGAGGTCGTTCAGGACGAGCATGCATGCATTCATAATTAAGCAAATGGGTAACTGAGTAAAAGAGACATAAAAACAAGATAACAACCAACTAAGTCCCCAGTACCTTTTTCTCTTAACTAGAGACAGGCTGAGTTTTAATTTCCTTATTCTTTTTGTAACTCTTTTTCTTTTACTTACGCTTAACCATACACAGATGACTTCCCACGGATCCTCCGATGACGGAAATGCACTGACCCACACTGACGGACTTGCACGAGAGGGTTTTCCCCGCATCTTGTGGGAAGTACTTCAGGGGGCAGGATACTTGACACCCCCTCAGTACGAGGTGCAGCAGTTCGAGAAGCACCGGGTACCTCGCTGTAGGGTGAGGATGACTTTGGAGCCTCATCCCCTGCAGCCAGGCTGGCGCTCCTTGGACTCCGAGTCTTTCAGATACCGAGCGGAGGATACGATTGAGGCAATCGCCCTGCATGGACTGACTACCTTCTGCGGATTCCATCCCTTGGAGCTGGCTACCCACCCCATTGGGTTGTTCCCCGCGGAAAAGGAGGACGACCCGATGTGGAAGGATCGGGTGGAGCATGCCAAGGACATCTGGGCTCTCTACCCAGGCCACACCGCTCACTTGTCAGTACGATGCATGAACGCTCTGTATCGTCTGCAAGTCATGCGTGGGGAGGCAATGTCTCATCTGATGGCATTGCTGGAGGCCACCAAGATCACCCTGGATAACCGGGAGGAGCTCGTGGTGGACTTGTCCCAGGAGCTGGTGGAGAAAGACTTGCAAGTGGAGCAGCTGTCTGATGAGATTCATGAGTTGGAGGAGCTAGTGGGCACCAGGGAGAACACCATCGAGGTTCTCGAAGATCAGCTCCTCAACACTCAGCAGCAGCTAGCCGAGGCAAACGAGCACCTAGACATGCATCACCAAGAGATCCATGGTGAGGAGGCTGACGAGGACGTTGACATCGAGGGAGGGGAGGAGCCTGCTTCCAGTGTAGACCCCGCTGGCTCAGAGAGTCCCCCTTCCCCCGAGTCCAGCGTTGCCTCGTTCGCTCATTAGATGCCAGGCTAATTTTAGAGGTTGATGATAGTTGGACTCCTCGCCGCTAGCTTAGCTTTTGCACCCTTAGGGTACTAGGCTAGGTAGAGTTGAGTCTTTTGGATCATTGATGTAACCATGTTAAACTCTTTTGGAGGTTTGGGGATGATTAATGGCAGCTTAAATTTGAACGAAAAGTTTACGCTTTTGGTTTATGTTGGGATCTATTAAATTGCTATAACTCCCCTACCGTGTTTAAACCTTAAGCTTGGAGATGTGTTATTAAGCAACCGTGTGATTTTTCAGATGGCTGGGAGAGCGCGCCGTGGTCAGAATGAGCACGTTCCTCCACCGCCACCGCCTCCCACTCTGCAGGAGCTCATGGCCCAGCAGAATGAGATCCTGAGGCAGTTAGCTCAGCGTCAGCCACCACCTCAGCATTACGGTGGAGACCATCAGCGTCACCCCGTCGCTGCTACCTACCAGGAGTTCCTCAGCACCCAGCCTCCATTGTTCACAAGGGCAGAGGACCCGCTTGATGCAGATGTGTGGTTGAGGGTGGTGGAATCCAAATTCCCACTACTCCATGGAGTTTGCTCAGAGGTCGCCAAGGTTAGGTTCGCCACCCAGCAGCTTCGCGGACCTGCAAGGACTTGGTGGGACCATTTTCTTGCCATGCAGCCAGAAGGTAGAGAGGTGGAGTGGAGGGAGTTCAAGGTAGCGTTCAGAGGGCACCATATTCCAGCTGGCATCATGGACCGGAAGCTCAATGAGTTTCTGGCACTCACTCAGGGCAGCAGGACAGTGTTGCAGTATGCCCAGTCCTTCAATGATTTGTGCCAGTATGCTGGATACCATGCGGACACGGATGAGAAGAAGCGAGACAGGTTCAGACGGGGGCTCAGCACCAAGCTCCGTGATCGTCTCAACACCGTCAGGGCCAATAGTTACAATGAGTTGGTCAACATGGCTATCTCCCAGGAGGACTGTATCTTAGCTCGACAGGCAGAGAAGAAGAGGAAGACCCCTGTGGTAGGACCCTCAGCTCAGCCACAGCACTTCAGGATTGTGTCTGACACGCAGAACAAGGGACCTCAGCAGCAGCAAGGGAGATGGGTGATCAGACCACCACAGCAGCAGCAGCAGGCACCCAGCCGCACCCAGTTTCCGGCTCAGAGGAGCAATCAGCAGCAGCAGTACCGCCAGGCCAATGATAACAGGTGTTTCACTTGTGGCAGCACTGGGCATTATGCCAAGAATTGCCCCTAGAAACCAGCAGAGGCAGGGGCAGAATGTTAGTCAGACCAAGGCAAGAGACAGAAGGTGCAAGTGAGGCAAGGCAAGCTGAACTTCACTACCATGGCTGACATCCCAGAGGGAGCACCCGTCATGACTGGTATCTTTACAGTTTTAAATTTCCCTGCTATTGTTCTTTTTGATTCTGGTGCTTCACATAGTTTTATCAGTGCCAAGTTTAGTGCCAAATGCCAGTTGCCCTTTCACCATACCGATGGGGGCATTACAATTTCAACACCCGGAGGCAGAGTTGCCACTTATCAAATCAACAAGAATGTGCCTCTAAGGTTTGGTAGTTTGATAATTAAAACCAACCTTCTTATCTTGGGACTGGATAGTGTGGATATCATATTGGGAACTGATTGGTTGACCAAACATCAGGTAGTGATTGACATTGCAGCTAGGGCCATCGAAGTGCACTCACCAACCTGTGGTGAAATCACATTATATTTACCCAACCAGGGTTGTACCCGATCTTGTGCCTTTGCTATGGTAGTATCCCTAGTGGAAAAGATCCCAGTGGTCTGTGACTATCCGGATGTTTTTTCGGATGAATTGCCAGGGATGCCACCTGACCGAGATATTGAGTTCGCCATCGAATTGCAACCCGGGACCGCTCCTATCTCCAAGAGACCCTATAGGATGCCTCCCGCGGAATTGGCAGAATTGAAGAAACAATTGCAAGAATTGTTGGACAAGGGGTTTATTCGTCCAAGCACTTCACCATGGGGATGTCCAGCTTTATTCGTGAAGAAAAAGGATGAGAGTTTGAGGATGTGTGTTGACTACCGCCCTCTCAATGCGGTGACCATCAAGAACAAATACCCGTTACCCCGCATTGATGTCCAGTTTGATCAGTTGGTGGGAGCCAAGGTATTCTCCAAGATAGACCTTCGCTCAGGCTACCATCAGATTAAGATCCGTGCCAGTGACATTCCCAAGACGGCTTTCTCTACCAGATATGGGCTCTATGAGTTTTTGGTGATGTCTTTTGGACTAACCAATGCCCCGGCTTATTTTATGTACTTGATGAACTCAGTGTTTATGCCAGAGTTGGACAAGTTCGTGGTCGTTTTCATTGATGATATTCTGGTCTATTCCAAGAATGAAGACGAGCATACTGAGCATCTGCACATCTTACTTCAACGACTGCGCAATCACCGTCTTTATGCTAAGTTGTCTAAGTGTGAATTTTGGCTGAAGGAGATTAAATTCTTGGGTCACACAATTTCTCAGGATGGGATATCGGTTGACCCTGAAAAGGTACAGGAGGTGATGGATTGGGAACCCCCGGCTACAGTGAGACAGATTCGGAGTTTTCTGGGATTGGCAGGGTACTACCGACGGTTTATTCCGGATTTCTCCAGAATTGCCAAGCCAATGACTGAACTGTTGAAGAAGGGAGTCAAATTTGAGTGGAGCCAAAAGTGTGAAGATGCTTTTCATACCTTGAGGCAACATTTGACAACAGCTCCAGTGCTAGCTCAGCCCGATAATACCAAACCATTTGAAGTTTATTGTGATGCTTCAGGTACCGGATTGGGATGTGTCTTGATGCAAGAGAACAGAGTGATTGCTTATGCTTCCCGAGCACTCAGGCCCCATGAGCAGAACTACCCTACGCATGATCTGGAATTGGCAGCTGTGGTTCATGCTCTTAAGATATGGAGACACTACTTGATGGGAGCTCACTGTAACATCTACACTGATCATAAGAGCCTCAAATACATCTTCACTCAGGCAGATTTGAACATGAGGCAGAGGAGATGGTTGGAGTTAATCAAGGACTATGATTTGGAGGTGCATTACCATCCTGGCAAAGCCAATGTTGTGGCAGATGCTTTAAGCAGAAAGGCCCAGTGCAATTGTTTGAACATGGATGTGGGAATTACCACCTTGTGTGACGAGTTGTGCAAGCTGAACCTAGAAGTGGTTTCCTTCCGGCGAATTGAATTATATCTTAGTGGAGCCCACATTGCAAGAGCAAATAGTCAGGGCACAGATTGAGGACAAGGGAGTCCAGGTTATCAAAGGAATGATCAAGCAAAAGGCAGAAAAGTACAAGTGTTTCCGTCAGGATAGCAAGGGAATTTTATGGTTTGGAGATCGATTTGTTGTTCCCAAGGACCCAGAGCTCAGAAAGAAGATATTGGATGAAGCTCACCTTTCCAAGTTCTCCATGCACCCTGGTAGCAACAAGATGTACCATGATCTCAGATCTTTGTATTGGTGGACCAGGATGAAGAGGGAAATTGCCAAGTACGTATCAGAGTGTGACACTTGCCAGAGAATCAAGGCCAGTCACTTGCAGGCGGCAGGCCCCTTGCAACCCCTTCCCATACCAACTTGGAAATGGGAGGACATTTGCATGGATTTCATAGTAGGATTACCCAATACCTCCAGGCACCATGATTCTATTTGGGTCATTGTGACAGATTGACCAAGACTGCTCATTTCTTGCCAGTACACACCACCCACAAGACAGAGAAGTACGCAGAAATTTATGTTGATCAGATAGTAAGATTGCATGGTATACCAAAGACCATTATATCTGACAGAGGAGCACTGTTTGTGGCACGCTTTTGGGAGAAACTGCAAGAATCACTTGAGACCCAAGTAATCCGAAGCTCAGCATATCACCCGCAAACAGATGGCCAGACAGAAAGGGTAAATCAGATTTTGGAAGACATGTTGCGGCCATGCGCACTACATTATGGAAAGGATTGGGACAAGTGTCTGTCTTTGGCAGAGTTTTCTTACAATAACAGCTATCAGTCCAGTCTGAAGATGGCACCCTTTGAGGCATTATATGGGAGAAGGTGTAGGACTCCACTAAATTGGTCTCAAGCAGGAGAGAGGGAAGTTTTTGGGCCAGATTTGGTGCTTGAAGCAGAGGCAAAGGTTAGAATTATCAAGAAGAACCTAGAAGCTGCTCAGGCCAGACAAAAGAGTTATCATGACAAGAGGCGGAAGCCTCTACAGTTTGAGGTGGGAGATCATGTCTATCTTAAGATATCACCAACCAAGGGTGTCCAGAGATTCGGGATCAAGGGCAAGCTAGCCCCTCGTTACATTGGACCCTATAAGATCAAGGCAAGTTGTGGACCCGTAGCTTACCAATTGGAATTGCCACCCCGCATGTCAACAGTTCACAATGTGTTCCATGTATCTCAGCTGCGGAAATGTGTTCGTCTACCCACTGAAGTGCTACCGGAACCGGACATTGAGATAGAACCAGACTTGTCCTACCAAGAGTACCCTGTCAAGGTATTGGATCAGAAGGAAAGATCAACCCGGGCAAGATCAATCAAAATGTATAAGATTCAGTGGAGTCATCATTCTGCGGAAGAAGCTACATGGGAAACGGAGGATTTTCTACGCTCTCGCTTCCCCGACTTTCTGCCCAAAGGAGTCGGTATGTAACCCCAAAACCCAACCCCCACCTGTCCTTTGAAGTCAATTATAAGCAAAACTTAGATAACAAGAATAGTCTAAGTGTGGATTTAACTTAAGAAGGGCTTCCTTCCGAAGTTACAAAGAGGATGACATTCGAAGAGCAGTTAATAAGTGAAACTTGAGCATAAAGGGAGAGTAGCACCAACACACCTTCAAGCACCCTCCAAGGGACTCTACCTAAAATCTCGGGACGAGATTCCTTTAAGGGGGGAGGGCTGTAACACCCCAGGTGTTACCTTGGTTGGAGCCCACCTTGATACTAAAGGCTTTGATCACATGTGGAAATAACTTGAAGATAACAAAGAACCTTGGAGATTATGTGTTAACCAAGAATTCTAAGGACCCAAGGGCACCATTTAAGCTTTGGTGCACTTGCTACATTGGGTAAGAAAAAGGGGGGAAACCTAGACCCCTCCTTGAACCCTCCTTTCCAAAGCCATGGATGAGAGGAAGAAGAAAGTGAGCAAATGTGCAAAACATGAGTGAACTTTAACCCAACCATAAGCAACCTTATAAACAGCAATTAGAGGAAGGAAATATTGCAAAAAGACCCCTGGAGAAACCCCAAATCAAATCTCTAAGTGGAGAGAGAGCTAGAGCTCTCTATTTCTCTCTAAGTCCATTTTTAACCCTAGTTTAAGGATCAACCGTGTTCACCTTGAAGATGGCATCAAATCCACTTGTGATCTATACCAAAAACGTGGCATACCACCTAGGGCAACCCACTGGAAAAAGTTGAGCCCGAGACTCGGACGTTTGACATGCCATGGCATGGCTTTTGTCGCGAAGTGCCCAGTGTGACACACCTGATTTGGCATCCAAGATCTCCCTCCCTAGGCCATATCTGCCCCGACGTCTCACAGTTGAGTGACAGCCCTAGGTGCCAGGAAGAGGTCTGCGCCGAACCTTTGCAAAGATTCGCACGTTTGCGACCTCTGACGACGTTTGAACAATGGAAGAAAACAAACCGCCACGTGTTCGACGCGTTCTGCCGCGCCAGAGCACGCCCGCGCGCGCCCCCGCGAGCCCCGCGCCGCGCCCGAGCCAAGCCAGCGCCCTGGTCCGCGTCCGTGCCTATAAAACGCCCAGGAGCCTTGGCCGTACCCCTCCACACTGCGCTCAAGCCTCACCGGAGCTCAGTTCACCGCCGTTTGCCCGTGCGCGACGTGCCCGCGGCCACCCGAGCCACTGCCGCCGTAGACCGGCCAGCCTAGCCTTCCACAGTCCCATCCAACCCTCGGACACGAGTGTGCACCCACCAGTGAAGCTCCCCGAGCAAAGAATCGGCTCTGCTTCACCGGAGACGCCGGAACAAGGTCACCGGACTTCACCCGACAGCCGGCAACCGTGGACCGAGGTACACGGTGAGTCCTCTCTTCGATTCCTTGCACGGTTAGACTCCTTAGACCTCCATGAAGCTCCCTATGCCCTTGGATTGAACCATACCGCCGTGGATAGGGCCGGAGCACACGCCGCCGACGAGCTCTCCCGCCTGCGCGCGTGGACCGGGCGATTCCGGCCATCCCCGACGACGAGCCGTACCTCGACGTGATCGCCAGAAACCTCCCCGAGCAAACCCTGCCCTTCGCCGGACCTCCCTCGCCGCCGGTAAGCCGCGCCACCCTTTTCTTTCCCACGGCTACTATTTCAGTTGGGGAAGGACCGCGGGGTGAGAGGGAGAGAAAGTCAGGGGGTTAAGTGCAATGTCAGACTCAGGGGAATAGTGGCGCGAGGGTAGATATGCGAGGTTTGATTTGTTTTAAACCCAGGGACCCCGGTGTAAACCGTTTTTTCCAGGAAACTCATTTTTAAAATCTATTTTAAATTCAAACAGAAACTTTAAAAACCCATAACTTCTGTTTGGCTTATCCAAATTTGGTCAAACCAATTTTGCCAGACTCTAAATAATGTAACCTATCTAAGAAAAATATAAAACCCCATAAGTACTAGAGAAAAATATAAGGTTCTGATTTAATTTTAGTTTTGACCAAAAGCTTAATAATAGCAAGAAAAATGGTTGTACTATTTAACTAGGGTTGGAAAAAATTGGAGAAGTTTATATCTACCTACTGACCTAGTTAAAAATGTTAAGCCCCTCTGTCCATTACATTAAGTTAGTTTTTACCCTTTATTCCATAATATGCTTGAGATTGAGAAAAATAGAAAAGGTGACATAAAATAATGAACCAGAGGGCACCCCTATTTTTGTTGAGATACTTAGTCAATGCAGTTCACTGGAAAAATATATCATACCCTGTTGTAGTGTAAGATAAGAAAGATATCTTTTAAATAAATAAAATAAGGATAACTTAGAAAAACCCTACAAAAATAACCCTAAGGTGAAACCTCCCCAAACCTTAGGATAACTAATGCTTTGATAATAAGAACTTAAGAAAAATCTGAAATCTGTTGTTTGATATTTTTCAAATGACAAGTTAGTTCTAAGCACCCTTTTTGCACCAAACTTTAGAAATCCATCATTAATTAACCATCATGTTGCTCTCTGCCATTTTCGGTACAGGAGCTTAGTATCACTAATAGAGGCCAACAAAAATAACCTTTAGGACAGAACCTACCCCTAACTAAGAGGTGTAGTGTAAAGTGGCCCATTTTGCCTAAATATTGTTATTTTTGTTTAAAGCCTAGCTTTTGTACTTTGAGCCTCAACTTCTTAAAACCAGCTAAAATAACAAGTGACAACCCACTGTAATTTTTATAGAATTTTTGAAAATTTCTAAAATACTGTCGTAGTTCAAACCTACACTAGAAACCCTAAATGGAAATTAAAGAAGGAAAATGAATAATGGAAATTTATGTCCTCTTAAGACCTTTGTAAATTTGTCCACTGAAATCTATAAAAACAATGCAAATCCCCTATGTTATCCTAAAAGAAAATCTAAACCTAAAAGGGAATAAGTCTATGTATATATACCACTAGAAGACCCACATAGCCAAGGAACCCTAAGTTAATTCTTGACTTAATTTTCTGTAGTTTAATGTTCTTAAATCTTGCATAATCATGACATACATGTTCATTGCATTTCGATAGACTGTAATCTTGCTGACGGAGAGTACATCCTCGTGCCGGAGCAAGGAGCTGCCCAGGAGGTTTGCCCCAGGACCCAGCACCCGAGCCTGCACCAGAGGACCTGCCTGCCACTGCCTTGGAAGGAAAGCCCCGGTTTATGCATAACCTGTTATTTATGCTATTTTTACTTCACTTAATGATTGTAGGATTGATTGTGCACTTAGGTGTAGGAGTTGATTGAAACCCTAATTGCATTACCTCAGGATTCCCTTTGAGATGAATACTAGTATGCTAGGTCGAGTAGTTGCTTTATTTAATTAGGATCTCGGTAGAAGACGAGTGATTTTTCTAGCACTCGCGCGAGATCAGGAAATTGATTGTACCCACTTTCACACTATCATGATACTAGTTGGTGGACAACAATCCATGGGGATTGGTTGCCCACGAGATGGAAAATGGAATAAGGATTAACGTGCGGATACCTGTGTCAAGCGTTTGAACGTACTAAGCACATGCCGAGAAATATGGTAAATCGGTAAGCCTAGTACCTGAGTGAACCTGGCAGTGGACATATCCCCTCACGCGACCTGAGACGTAGTCTCCCCATTCCGGTTATGGTGGGTACAAGTGCGGTCACGGCACGACGGCCAGTCGGGGTCAGTGAGGCATTGTACGCCAAGGCGGTGAGCCCTGATCTGCTGACGGGGAATCGATGGGGACGATTGATATGTGTGGGGACGGAGTGCCCCTACATGTCGTGTGTTTAGGTTTACCTTGCAAGGATAAAAACTCGATTCGAATCGTCTGCTTCTCGCAGCTAATGAGACTGCTTGATCCATTGTACTGCATTGAGTAACAAGTGAAACTGTGATGAGATGATGCAAGATGTTGTTTGCTAAAAATGCTTGCTACTATGTATGAGTAGATAGTACACTTTTAGCCTTAAGAGAGTCACACTTAATTTTGACAAAGTTAAAATCTTGATTTAGAAACTCAGCTAGTGCTTTTGGCAACCCAACCCCACAGCCAAACAGCTGCATGTCTAGAGGTAGAGGGGGTATAGACTCCTCACACCGGGTAAGGTCTAGCTGAGTATTAGTATACTCAGCCTTGCTTGTGGCATAATTTTTTACAGGTTCTCTGGAGGAAATGGCTGCTGGAGTGACTTGGCCATCCACCCTGCCACGGGTTGGACTATCGAGTGGGACCCTGCCTCGGCTGAGGAGGAGCATGAGGAGTGATGGGACAGGCTTCCCCATCTCTCCATTTATTTTCCGTTAGTTTATTTTTCCGATGCACTTCGAACAATGATGACTACTTTTGGCAAAACTCCGATGATGATGATGTAATAATTTAACACTCTTCCATGCATGGTTTTATGCTTTATTGTATTTGCTCTGTGACTCACCATCGAGTGAGACTGTGGTACTTGATCCTGTCAGTGGCCATGTCGGACTAGATCCGAGGGATTGACGGGTTATTCCCATTTAAGTGTGGTCTAGCCTCTAAGGCAGGGCTTAGGCACTTAAGTTGGAATAACTCGGGCCGTTCCGCCACAATGACATACCAAGGATCAGATCTATACTGCTTGCCTCTAATATTATAGCGGTATCCCAGAATTCCCTTTTCATAATTGTTAATGTCAATTTATGTGTCATATAACTTGCCTCAACAGGCCCTTTAGGTGTAATTACTATCATTGGTGTTTTCATATTTTTTAGTGGTAACTGATTTGTGTTGGCATATCAAGCATACATGAATGAATGTGTAGCACCAGAATCAAATAATATTGTTGCAGGAATTGCATTAATGTAAAACATACCAAGTGCGATGTTAGCTCCTTCAGAAGTAGCATCAGCGCTGACCTGATTAACCCTGGCAATAGAGAATCCCTTGCCAGTTCCTGGAATCTATTGTTTGTTTTGAACTGGGTAGTAGCAATCCTGTGTGGGCAAACATTTGCATAATGTTAGTCTTCCCACACTTGTAGCAAGTAGTGTCTGCACTCTGTCCTAAAAATTTTGTCGGGGTACCAGTGGGGGTAGCCTGACGAGTTGGTGGAGTCCCCTGAGGTGAGTGCTGAGCTGGGCGCTGGCCTCCTCCAGTGCGAACTGGTGTACCCTAGGGTGAACTGTAGCGAGAACGAACACTGTTGCTTCCCTAACCCTGGGATATAGTCTTCTTCTTCAATCTCCCAGCTGAACACGCTTGTGTTCAATAGCTAGGGCCTTGTCAAGCAGCCTCTGGAATGATGGAAATGTATGAGCCACGAGAGCATTACCGCAGAGGTCCATTGAGTCCTTCAATAAAGTGCTCTTGCTTCCTCTCATCTTTAGCAACTTCATTCGGTGCATATCTGGAGAGCTGAATGAACTTATCGCGGTACTGAAAGTCACCTAGAGGCGGGTGGATAGGCGGAAACCGAAATTTACAAACTTAAAGCACAAACTACAAGTCAGGGTTAGTGTTAGAAATAAAAACGAGTCCAAAAGAGAGGGCGAAAACAAATCATAAGCAAATGAAGCAGATGACACGGTGCTTTGTTTTACCGAGGTTCGGTTCCAAAGAACCAAGTCCCCGTTGAGGTGGTCACAAAGACCAGGTCTCTTTCAACACTTTCCCTCTCTCAAACGGTCACTTAGACCGAGTGTGCTTTCTCCTTAATCAAACGGGTCACTTAGACCCCTCACAAGGACCACCACAACTTGGTGTCTCTTGCTTTGATTACAAGTGCTTGAGAACAAGAATGGGAATAAGAAAGCACGATTGCAAAAAGCCAAGCAACAAGAGCGACAAATATTACACGGATCACTCTCTCTCTCTTAAGTCACTAATCACTAATGATCACTTGTCTTAATTGTGGAACTTGGAGAGTTTTGAAGCTTTGATTGTGTCTTTGAATGGATTGCTAGCTCTTGTATTGAATGTAGAGGATTGGAATGCTTGGGTGAAGTGAATGGAGGTGGTTGGGGTTGTATTTATAGCCCCCAACCACTTCCTATCCGTTGCTCCTTTTTTGCCGACCGCGGACGGTCCGTGTCCCTAGTCCGAACGGTCCGCCCCTGTACATCAATGGCTGAAATCGCAACGGTCAGCAGTAACGGCTATTTTGCATTTAATGCGTTGTTAGATGTCAGATAAAGGCAGTCGCGGACGGACCAGTCGTGCAACCCGGACGGTCCGCGAGGGCGCTATAATTCATTTTACCGAACCCATCACCTTCGGGTTTTTTGGTTCTTCAACGACCGGACGGTCCGCGCCTGGTCTCGAATGACGCTTGCTTTTCCATCGGACGGTCCATAGTGTAGACTCACGTTTATGCAGTGTTCCTATCCGAGGGTCACTTGGGTGTCGCAGACGGTCCGCCGCAAGGCCCCGAACGGTCCGCGCTTAGTCTATTTTTCAAAAAAGCTTCTCCTATCCAGAATAATCTACGGTATTCTGGACAGTCGACTTAGAATAGTTGTAGATGAACTTATGCACCTGTGAAATGATCAACTAGGCAAACTGGTAAGTACACAGGGTTTGTGATGGTCGTCAAACACCAAAATCGATTATAGGAAATATTGAGACTATTTCCCTTTCAATCTCCCTCTTTTTGGTGATTGATATCAACACAAACAAAAGCAAATACAAAGTGTAGAAATGTAACTTGTTTGCATTTTGACAGATGTGCATAGTTATAAGCAGATAAGTTTGGTATGATAATTTTAACATTTTGGACCATATTTGCATCACTTGTTTTGTTTTTGCAAATTCTTTTGTAAAAATATTTTCAAAGTCTTTTGCAAATAGTCAAAGGTATATGAATAAGATTGTAAGAGGCATTTTTAAGATTTTAAATTTCTCCCCCTGTTTCAAATGCTTTTCCTTTGACTAGAACAAAAACTCCCCTGAATAAAATTCTCCTCTTAGTGTTCAAAAGGGTTTTACCAATATGAAAGAGATATAGATACCAATTTTGAAAGTGGTCATACCAATTTGAAATATATCAAAAATCAGATCGCCAAAAACGGATACTTTGTGAGTGAAATATGAGCCCTTCTTACTTTCTCCCCAATGGTAAATGAAACATGAGTTAAGATTATACCAATTTGGAGAGTGATGCAGAGTGACGGCGAAGGGTAAATGATACGGTTGGAGTGGAGTGGAAGCCTTGTCTTCGCCGAAGACTCTATTTCCCTTTCAATCTATGACTTAGTATAGAAATCACTTGAAAACACATTAGTCATAGACATAAGAGAGATATGATCAAAGGTATATAAATGCGCTATGTATTCAAAGTTTCAGTCAAAGTTTCGAGAATCAAGAATGTTTAGCTCATTCCTAAGTTTGGTAAAGGTTTTCTCATCTAATGGTTTGGTAAAGATATTGGCTAATTGATCTTTGGTGCTAACATAAGCAATCTCGATATCCCCCCTTTGTTGGTGATCCCTCAGAAAGTGATACCGAATGGCTATGTGCTTAGTGCGGCTGTGTTCAACGGGATTATCTGCCATGCGGATTGCACTCTCATTATCACATAGGAGAGAGACTTTGCTAAATTTGTAGCCATAGTTCCTGAGGGTTTGCCTCATCCAAAGCAATTGCGCGCAACAATGGCCTGCGACAATGTACTCGGCTTCGACGGTAGAAAGAGCTACTGAGTTTTGTTTCTTTGAAGCCCAAGACACCAGGGATCTCCCCAAAAACTGACAAGTCCCTGATGTGCTCTTTCTATCAATTTTACACCCTGCCCAATCAGCATCTAAATAACCTATTAAATCAAAAGTGGATCCCTTGGGGTACCAAAGACCAAACTTAGGTGTATGAACTAAATATCTCAAGATTCTTTTCACGGCCCTAAGGTGAACTTCCTTAGGATCGGCTTGGAATCTTGCACACATGCATTCGGAAAGCATAATATCCGGTCGAGATGCACATAAATAGAGTAAAGATCCTATCATCGACCGGTATACCTTTTGATCTACGGATTTACCTCCCATGTCGAGGTCGAGATGCCCATTGGTTCCCATGGGTGTCTTGATGGGCTTGGCATCCTTCATTCCAAACTTGGTGAGTATATCTTGAATGTACTTGGTTTGGCTAATGAAGGTGCCCTCTTGGAGTTGCTTGACTTGAAATCCTAGAAAATACTTCAACTCCCCCATCATAGACATCTCGAATTTTTGAATCATAATCCTACTAAACTCTTCACATGTAGATTTGTTAGTAGACTCAAATATGATATCATCAACATAAATTTGGCATACAAACAAATCATTTGCAATGGTTTTAGTAAAGAGTGTAGGATCAGCTTTACCGACTTTGAAGCCATTAGTGATAAGAAAATCTCTTAGGCATTCATACTATGCTCTTGGGGCTTGCTTGAGCCCATAAAGCGCCTTAGAGAGTTTATATACATGGTTAGGGTACTCACTATCTTCAAAGCCGGGAGGTTGCTCAACATAGACCTCTTCCTTGATTGGTCCATTGAGAAAGACACTTTTCACGTCCATTTGGTAAAGCTTAAAGCCATGGTAAGTAGCATAGGCAAGTAATATACGAATTGACTCAAGCCTAGCTACGGGTGCATAGGTTTCAACGAAATCCAAACCTTCGACTTATGAATATCCCTTGGCCACAAGTCAGGCTTTGTTCCTTGTCACCACACCATGCTCATCCTGCTTGTTGGCGCAATACCCACTTGGTTCCTACAACATTTTGGTTAGGACATGGAACTAAATGCCATACCTCATTCCTTGTGAAGTTGTTGAGTTCCTCTTGCATTGCCAACACCCAATCCGAATCTTTTAACGCATCTTCCACCCTGTATGGCTCAATAGAAGACACAAAAGAGTAATGTTCACAAAAATGTGCGACTCGAGATCGAGTTGTTACCCCCTTATGAATATTGCCGAGGATGGAGTTGATGGGGGTGATCTCTTTGAATCGCTTGGTGGACTCTTGGGTGTTGGCGGTCTTTGACCCTGTTCTTCTTGATCATCTTCCTTGTCTTGATTATTGTCATATCCACCTTGATTGTCCTCCTCTTGAGATGGCTCATTGTTTGATCTTCTTCTTCATTGTCTCGAGCTTGATCCTCATCTTGGGTTGGTGGAGATGCTTGCATGGAAGATGACGGTTGATCTTGTGTTTGTGGAGGCTCTTCGGATTCCTTAGGACACATCCCAATGGACATGTTCCTTAGCACGACGCATGGAGCCTCTTCATCATCTAGCTCATCAAGATCAACTTGCTCTACTTAAGAGCCATTAGTCTCATCAAACACAATGTCACAAGAAACTTCAACTAGTCCAGTGGACTTGTTAAAGACTCTATATACCCTTGTGTTTGAGTCGTAACCAAGTAAAAAGCCTTCTACAGCCTTAGGAGCAAATTTAGATTTTCTACCTCTTTTAACAAGAATAAAGCATTTGCTACCAAAGACTCTAAAATATGAAACATTGGGCTTTTTATCGGTTAGGAGTCCATACGATGTCTTCTTGAGGATTCGGTGAAGGTAGAGCCGGTTGATGGAGTAGCAGGCGGTGTTAATCGCCTCAGCCCAAAACCGGTCCGGAGTCTTGTACTCATCAAGCATGGTCCTTGCCATGTCCAATAGAGTTCTATTCTTCCTCTCCACTACACCATTTTGTTAAGGTGTGTAGGGAGAAGAGAACTCATGCTTGATGCCCCTCCTCAAGAAAGCCTTCAATTTGAGAGTTCTTGAACTCTGTCCTGTTGTCGCTTTATTTTCTTGATCCTTAATCCGAACTCATTTGAGCCGTCTCAAGAATCCCTTTAAAGTCTCTTGGGTTTGAGATTTTTCTTGCAAAAAGAATACCAAGTGAAGCGAGAATAATCATCCACAATAACTAGACAATACTTACTCGCCGATGCTTATATAAGCTATCGGGCCGAATAGATCCATGTGGAGTAGCTCAAGTGGCCTGTCAGTCGTCATGATGTTCTTGTGTGGATGATGAGCACTAATTTGCTTCCCTACTTGACATGCGCTACAAACCTGTCTTTCTCAAAATGAACATTTGTTAGTCCCAAAATGTGTTTCCCTTTAGAAGCTTGTGAAGATTCTTCATCCCAACATGGGCTAGTCGGCGATGCCAGAGCCAACCCATATTAGTCTTAGCAATTAAGCAAGTATCGAGTTCAGCTCTATTAAAATCAACTAAGTATAGCTGACCCTCTAATACTCCGTTAAATGCTACTGAATCATCACTTCTTCTAAAGATAGTAACACCTATATCCGTAAAAAGACAGTTGTAGCCCATTTTCCATAATTGAGAAACTGAAAGCAAGTTATAATCTTAAGAATCTATAAGAAAAAACATTGGAAATGGAATGGTCAGGTGATATAGCAGTTTTACCAAGTCCTTTGACCAAACCTTGATTTCCATCCCGAATGTGATAGCTCTTTGGGGATCTTCGTTTTTTCTCGTAGGAGGAGAACATTTTTTCTCCTCTGTCATGTGGTTTGTGCACCCGCTATCAATGATCCAACTTGAGCCCCTGGATGCATAAACCTAAAAATAATTTAGGCCTTGTTCTTAGGTACCCAAATGGTCTTGGGTCCTTTCACATTAGAAACAAGCACCTTGGGTACCCAAACACAAGTCTTGGAGCCCTTGTGTTTGCCCCCAACATATTTGGCAACTACTTTGCCTGATTTGTTAGTTAAAACATAAGAAGCATCAAAAGTCTTAAATGAAACATTAGGCTCATTAGATGCAACAGGAGATTTCTTTTAGGCATTTTAAACATGGGTAGAATGCCTAGAACTAGATGTCTCATTCTTATACATAAAAGCATGATGAGAACCAGAATGAGACTTCCTAGAATGAATTCTCCTAATCTTGTGCTCAGGATAACCAGCAGGATATAAAATGTAACCCTCGTTATCCTGTGCCATGGGAGCCTTGCCTTAACAAAATTGGACAATCTTTAGGGGCATTAAGCTTGACATTGTCTCCCTGTTGGAAGCCAATGTCATCCTTGATGCCAGGGCGTCCCCCATTATAGAGCATGCTTCTAGCAAATTAAATTTTTCATTTTCTATCTCATGCTCATTAATTTACTAGTTAGTTGTGCTATGTCATCATTTTATTGTTTAATTAAAGCTAGGTGATCATAAATAGCATCAACATTAACATCTCTACATCTAGTGCAAATAGAGACATGACTAACAGTAGATGTAGAGGGTTTGTATGTATTTAATTCATCAATTAGCATGTAACATGACATTCTCATTTCTAAGATTGGAAATAGAATCATTGCAAATATTTAAATCTTTAGCCTTAGAAATTGTAACACCCAGTTTGTAATATAAAATAAAAGAGGAGAAAAGTCATTTCCTATATTTTATGTGTGAGTTGAATTTACTTATCATCACATGTGAACACCATATTCAAACAATAAATAAATAATAAAAAGATATACCATTAAATCATGCAACATGCTGGAGTTTATTGTTTGTGCATTTAATGAAAAGAGTAATACCATTAATAGAAATAAATTAGTAGCAAAAACAAGGATTTAATACCTAATTTGAGAATTTGAAAAGAAAAGAAATAACAAAGAGAAGAGGAGAAAGAAAATACTCTATAAAGAAAATAAATATAAAAATAAATATATATTCTTCCTGTACTAGTAGTTGGACTTGTCAAATTAGCATAAAGGTGAAACTCACCACGAAATTCAAATTCAAATTTGAAACTCAAAAATATAAGAAAGAAAAAGAAAGTAAAAAAAGAAAAAAGGAATGAAACCCCTAACTGGGCCTCTGTAACCAATTCGGCCCACCCAGAGAAACTTTCTGCGCGGCCCAGCTATCAGTACCGCGCATCTGCGCTAACGGTCGGGTCCACTCGTCGGTCGATTCTCGCTTGCGCGTGCAACTGACCAATGGGGCCGAGTTGTCGGTCGCTTACCCGTCTGTGTTGGCAAGTCTGTCCAGTGGCCCCATTTGGTCAGTCCCTTCCCACACGCCACTGCCTTCTCTACGCGCTCTCTCTGACAACCTAGGGCCCACGGGTCAGTTTCCTTCCCCCTCCTCCGTCCGAGTCGTGTGGCATGTAACGGAGTCCGGCCATGGTGGAGCGTTCCGCGGGCCTCAGGATCCATTGCTCGACCTCGCGCACCCACAAGTATATAATGCGCCACGATCCTAAGCCGTTCCTCTCCCCAATTTCGCGTCTGCCAGTACGGGTTGCGTGTGTGTCAGAGCTGGGCGAAAAGGATTGCGCCGCCCGCCCCATTGCGCCTCTGGACATTGCTCTGCCCCGATTCTGCGTCTTGGAAGTACGGTCGGGGACCCGTGTTCGTGCGCGTTGAGAATCAGGGCGGTTGGGCGCTTCGGGACTCGACAATTGCTCGTCGTCTTTAGCGTTCCGCCTGGATCCGCGCCACACCGTGGTCAGTGGTGTTCGCCCTGCTATTGTCGGTATGAAACCCCCTCCGAAGTTCGCCGTCGGGCCAATTACATTTTCGGGGTAGTAGAACTAGTGGCGGTGCACCGTAGGGGCGGATTCGACCAACGCCGGTGAGCTGCGCTGTCACGGGTGTAGCTTGCCGTGTCCGAGGTCGGGTTGGGGAAGACAGGTCTCGGCCGTTCCTCCTGGATTCCACGGTCTAGATTAGTCGATGCGCATCGGTCTGGGTGGTCGTATCTGGTCCGTCGATTGTATGGTGGGCGATGCAGATTACAGCTGGGGATTTTAAATCTTAGTCGTTAGGAACCGATCGGACGGTCAAAGATCCCTCATAC